>CM076994.1:78198307-79448307 GCA_039090855.1 Macrothele yani
AAAACAGTTGTTTGTGATTATACCCATTGACAAGGCAAATGGCAATTTTACCATTTGGTGTAAGACACACTACTTGGAGATACTTGCCAGTGAACTAGATAGCAATATTATATACAGATCCATTCTTGTTGATAAATCGGTTATTTGGAAAAAAGTTATTGTTTTGAACAAAACTCTAAAGATTCACAACAGTGTTACTAAACTACCATTCTTATATATTATTCCAAAATTAAAAAAAAAATACGATCTTTTATATATTTATTACAAGTGCAAAACCTCGTATAATAGTAAAGCTGAAAGCATATTAAAAGGATTGCTTAAAACTGTATATGATAGGATTGACAACTCCTGGATCATTACCAGCAATTCTGAGATTCTAGAATTTTTGAGAACAGATACTGCAATTTATTCCTCTAAAGGGCCTAATTGAGAATTGCACATACTTTTTCAAGCAATTTGGTACGACATTACATATTAATCCTCAAGTATGGAGCAATCTGACAAAAGAAATAACTCTCTTACAAACTACTGGTGTCCCAATGTGTAGTATTTTTTCAAGCAACCTGGCTAACTAATATCTTCACTGTCATGAACATACGTTTTGGCATTCAACTTCCCAAAATTATTGACATATCTTTAGATATATACACGACCTTCTGGTATTCAATAATCCTGATTTCCAACAACAAGACAACTTCTTTTATCCAGCTGAATTGCATCTGGAAAAGACAGGTCCTCTGAACAACAGCATTCATTTTCTAGACTTACAAATTCAATTTTGTGGTGATTAGGTGCCTATTATTGGCGTATATGACAAGAGAAGAGAGTTTGTCTTCAACATTACATTCTTCACTCACTGGTTGTCTATCATATCTATGCAAGCTCATAGAAATATTATTATTTTGCAGTTTATTCATATTAATAGAATTTGCAATAGTTCTGATACTGTTCTTAGGAATCTTAGAATCCTGTTTAAACATTTGACTTTAAATATGTTTCCTTATAATTTTGTTATTTACTATTTCAAAAAAACTTTTTTCAAATTGAAAATCCTCTTCTTCATTTTCTTTTGATATTACAGATATTACTAACCAAAGACCTAACAATATTAACTATATGGATACATACGTTACTGTTATTAATAACAGCTATGGAAATGGAAGCGTAAAGGTTCAGCTGTTCGAGCAAAGAGCTGGTGTAAAATTGAAAATTGAATAAGACAAGGGGGCGTCATCTGTCTCACCATAAAAATTATCCCCTTGTCTTTTCAAATTATCAGCCATTAATCTGAAAAGACAAGGGGATAATGATTAATGGAGGTAGTTTAACCAAATTTCGTTTTCCTGAAGACATGGAAGCTTTTGGAAGTACACCCTCAGCGCCACAGAGTATAATCCGGAAATTTGCTTACTAGAATAAAGAAGTAGGACTTAAAAAGTTGATATCGAAAACAAAACTGATGCATTGTACTTTTACAACAACTGATATTTAGCAGTTGATGTGACAAATCCAGCACTAACTGATTCTCACATTTACCTTGGACAGATATCAAGAGAGGGTCACATCGATGAAGAAATTAATAGGCCTGTAAAACTGCTTTCGGAAGAAACGGTGCAATTTTCAAGAGCAATTCGCCATTGTGTCTTAAAAGAAAATGTATTACACTGCTTGCCTTTTTTTTCCTTAAAAATTTTGGCTGTGTTTTGAACAAACATTTTTCAATTTTCTGGAGATACCTTCTATAATAAAAACTTGTCAAGCGAGGAGTAGTAGATAAATATTCGCACATTATATCATGATAATACCTATTTACCCCGTATTGAAATAACTAATAATAAACAAAGACATAGCTTTTTCCACGTTTTAGCAACACATAGCAACCGAAAATTGTTATTCGGTCACCGTTGGGGATTTGAATACCAGATCTCTCGATATCTAGCTGAGCGCGTTAACCTTACACCATGTTGGCCAACAATCCACGGCGCTATGTGCGTTTTTCTCTCAGCTTCTGACATCGTAAATCCGTAAGATGTGCTCAGCTACCCAGACGTCTCCATCTGGTGGGCATTAACGGCACTGGCTATATATTAATTATAGCAGTTATTTCAAAATATACTTTATTGGCAAAAACATAGGGAATACAGGCGTACCACATATGGCAAAATAAACAACAAAAGAATGAGCGATACTGATGAAATATTACAGGTGAATGTGATACGGCAGTCAACTAAGGATGACCAAATGTTAAAATCACTAATAAGGAACAATACATGCTTGAGGAAGATGAAGCACAAGCAATAGTAATGATGAGGATATTACAGCATGCGATGACGTGCACAGTGACAGCAGAACACAAAACAACAGGTAAATATATTTACAAGAATATGGCTGTACAACGCAGTGCACAAAAACAAGGGAACATGTAGAACACAACAAAAGCATGTACTAAGATAAAGGTACAGAACTGAACAGTATGTGACAAAACCATGATAAGTATTACAGAATAAAGTGGAAACGTGGGCAAACTCCCCAAGTGAAATACAAGGATATTACAGCATGCGATGACGTGCACAGTGACAGCACAGCACAAAACAACAGGTAAATATATTTACAAGAATTTTGCTGTACAACGCAGTGCACAAAAAGAAGGGAACATGTAGAACACAACAAAAGCATGTACTATGATAAAGGTACAGAACTGAATAGTATGTGACAAAAACATGATATGTATTACAGAACATAGTGGAAACTTGGGCAAACTCCCCAAGTGAAACAAAAAATACACAAAATACAAACAGCAAGCCGTGCAGTATTGCATCGGTTAAAAAAAACAATGACTTAGATCGAGCAAGAAATACAGGAACTTGTATACAAAATCATAGGTACGAACAGAAAACCCTCTGCCGTGCAAGACAAAACACAATTGAAACAACACAAAACAAAAAGAGACATAGATACCCGGGGCAGTACAAGTAGAACACCCAGAGATACCAAACACCACACGCTCCGGTGCAAAAGGCAACAAGAAAAAACACATCAAGGGTCCAAGAGTCTACTAGCCTTGAACACAAACAAAATCTTAAAGCCCAGAACGCACAATGCGATGAGTGAAGTACAATAAAGAAGACATCAAAGAATGTGAAAAAATGCACAAGATCTCAACTGCTGCATTCAGTAGGTCGAAGCTGGGAAAAAACAAACCAATCAGAAGGAAAGATCAATGGAAGATCCAGTGATTTTGAACCATCCGGTCCCTTGCGCCCAGGTAGACCGGAAAGTGGCTTGAGATTGAGGATTGGAAGCAGCGAAGTTCTCCAGGCGTAGTCGAGACACGATGCGATACCTAAAATCGACCGTAAGGCCGCGCCAGCAGAGAGGATACTAGGTGTGGTAGCAGGAGAGCGGAGAGATTGATGATAAAGAAAAATGACATGCTTGACAAGTACGAAGAGATAGGCACAGGCATCCGGCAAAGTAGCCGGGGGATGCTTGGTAAGCAATAGCCACTCGTACGCTTGAAAAAGATGTCTCTGGAGCAAATGGTGCCTACAAGACGAAAGGCAGTATTGAGAAGTGGAAGGAGAAAGGGACAGTGACAGCAGACATGAGGAACATCACCTTCAACACCACAAAAGCAGCAGAGAGAAGTAGAAGAAATAGACATGTGAAAGAGAGAAGAATTAACAGGAAGGCGGCCGTGAAGAAACCGCCAGTGGATGTTTCGCTCTAAGGGGTAGAAAGGGGAGAGAAAGAGGCAGACCAGATAGGCAGCAGAAGAGAAGGAGAAGAATCAGGACGACCATGCGGAGAAGTAAGGGGCGCACGGAGGAGCGCATAGATAGAGGCAGTGAAAAAAGAAGAAATGGGTGCAAGAGAGTCCCGCAAGGGAAGGAAGAAAGGAAGAGAGAGGCTCGGTCCAGAGACAGAAACAAGGCCAGTGTCAGAAACCAGAAGTGGGAAGAGGGTACGGAGAGCGGAGCGAAGAAGGTCATACTCCTCTTCCAAGGTGGAAGAAGGGTCAGGGAAAAGAGAAGAGAGGGGTTTCCAGGTTAAATGGGAAGTTAATAAAGCTTCGACAGTGAGAATTCCTGAGCCAACCATACTTTCTTTTCATCAACCATACTTTCTTTTCATCAACCATACTTTCTTTTCATCAACCATACTTTCTTTTCATCAACCATACATTCTTTTCATCAACCATACTTTCTTTTCCCCCTTGGTTCCCAAGGGGGAAAAGAAAGTATGGTTGATCGGGTGAATGAATCTGAGTGGAAAAGAAAAGAGGTTCTGCAAGCAGGTCCAGGGTGGTAGATGGAGGAGCGCGGAGTAGTGGGAGAGAATGAAATACCGCTAGAGCGTCGATAAGAAGTGGTGGAAGGCGTTTAGAAGTAGAAGGAGATGAATCCATCCGAAGAAAATGGAGGAAAGTGAAGGATGGATCATGAAGAGAAATAAGAGTATTCAGGGTAGAAGAAAGTGCAGGGGAGGGTGAAAGGAGAAGACGAATGGAGGAAACGATACGGTGAGCTCGATAATATGTTCTGACATCCGGGAAATGAAGACTACCAAATGATGTTGGCAGTGAAAGCGTGGCAGCAGAAATCCAATGTCTAGATGACCATATCACTGAAGTGAAAATACTATTGATGGCAGAGAAATGATGCGATTTAAACACACATGAATCCCAGGAATAGAAGCATTGTGAGAGAAGATATCGATGAACAATTTGAGCACGTTGAAAGTAAGAGGAAAAGGAAAACGTAAATCGCCAAAAACCAGCCGTGCGATGAAGTCGTGGGCGGAGAGCTTGCCAAGTGACGTTGCTTGCGGTAAAGGAGTGTCCAAAATGAGCTCCAATAAATTTTTGGGTCGAGAAGGACCACCTGCTCCCCACGGGGAATCAGTGCGGCCCCTCCAAGAACCACACCACAGGCCAGCACTCTTCTGAATATTTAGGGCAGCACCGGAGAGAGCAGCGTACTGTTCATAAGTGGCAAGAAGAGTATCAAATCGGTCATCACGGCAAAGACAGAAGGTAACTTCATCTGCATAAGCAGAGACAAGAATACGGTGGTGCCGAGTACTAGAAACAATCGGCCCAACCGCAGGTAAGAGAGACGCCCGACTTGCAATCAAAAAGGGCTCAAAGGCGAGTGCAAAGAGTTGTCCTGATAATGGACAACCTTGTCTGATGCCAGATCGAAAAGGAATCGGGGCCGTCAAAAATGTGGCCGTCCTAACGTGCAAATGGGCACCCCCGTAGAGGCTAAGGATGAGAGAAGCAAAAGCGGGAGGAAAACCAAAGTGACGTAATACGGCAGAAAGGTAAGTGTGAGAGACGTTAGCAAAAGCGGATTTCTGGTAAATATTAAACAAAGCTAGGGGTTCGGAATGTTTTAGAGCAAGAAGGGAAAGGTTATGAAGAAAGGAGATATTGTTAGAAATAGAACGACCAGAAACGGTATATGTCTGGTCGGGGGATATGAGGAACGGAAGAACAGAATTTAGGCGGCAAGAAAGGAGTTTAGTAGTTTAGTGAAGAATTTTTAATCCGGGTTGAGAATGGAGATGGGGCGCCAATTCGACAAGTCCAGAAGGTCACATTTCTTCGGCAGGAAGAGGACATGTGCAACTGTAAATTCCGGCGGAAGCGCAGGAGAAGAAATAGCACACGAAAAAGCGGCAGAGAGAAAAGGCAGGAGTGACGGAAGAAAGGCCCGATGGAACGACTGCGGGAGGCCATCGGGTCCCGGGGAAAAGTGAAGATTGAGGGAGGCAAAAGCCTCTCTCTATTCAGGCAAAGAAAAATCAGCAATGCGAGGGACGCAGAGAGAAGATGGGACCTGAGGGAGAGAAGAAAGAAAAGAGGAGGAAGAAAAAGAAGAACCCTGCGCAACCGCTCGGAATTTCTCCTGAAAGAAGTGACGGACATGAGAGCAGATGAGAGTTGTATTATTTCCAGTAACAGTGCCATCAGGCAATCGGAGATGTCTGATGGAAGATGAGGTGCGTCGCATGAATTCCATCTTCGAAAGGACTTCGAAAGAATGCGTCGATGGTGAAATACGTAGGTGCCGAAGACGACGGACTGCTTGCTGAGCAAACGGTTCGAGACAGGCATGAAGTTCATTACGGACGGAGGCATAGTGCAGGTCAGACATTGACGTCGCAGAGAGGAGTCCTCGTAGGTTACTCACTTCCATCGAGCGAGTGGTGGAAATAGTAAAGGAGAGTTGACGAACGAGCAAGAGAAGATCCCGTTTGACATCAAGCCACAAACGCAAGGCGCTTGGGGTCGTTGTGAGCAGCAGCTTTCGATCAGAAAGGAACTTCTCAACTTCCTCACAAAAGGAACGGTCTAGCAAGAGAGTGTCATCAAGCGTCCAATGACGACGCGTAGATAAAGGTGCAGGAGAGACGCAAATTGATAGTGAAACGGCAGAATGGTCGGAAGAAACAGTAGGTGAATGTCGAGCAGCAGTGATAGCAGGGAGTAAGGAAGCAGAAACATATATTCGGTCCAACCGCGCAGCAGTAGAACCGAACGTCGGCGGATTACACCACGTGAAGGAAATGGAATCAGGATTTAGCCGTCTGAAGGAATCAACAAGATGAAAATCATCAAGGAGATGAGTCAGCTGTGAAACTAAATTCATGCGGTATTCGCCAAAAGACGAATTTCTGTCAAGAGAAGGCTGCAGCGTGCAGTTAAAATCCCCCCAAGAACGAAAAAAATCCCGGGAGGAATCGCTGCAAACGCTGCACGAATATTACTGAAAAGAGGAGCAACATATAGTTCATCAGTGGGGATATATACATTAAAGATATGAAAAGTAACATTATGCACACAAAAGGTAAAACACTGAAGAAAATCAAGGTGCAAATTTGTCACAGAAATAGAAGTCAGCTGAGTCAAAAACCGCTGACGCACACCTACAGCTATACCACCATACCGCGAGAGGCGATACGAGTGGTAAAAGGTGTACGGCCAGCGTCTCCATAGGTGAGTGGGAGTGTTACTAGAGCAGTGAATTTCCTGGAGAAGGAGAACATCTCCACCAGCGCCAGAAATGTCCTCATAAACGAGAGAGTTCAACACTGGTGTCGCGAACCCGCGACAATTCAAGGAAGTCACAGTGAAAGTGCCAAGTCTCTAGTGGCAGAGACAATCTTCTCCAAATGGGAACGGAAGTTGTTGTAGCGCCGTTGGATGCACTTCTGAGAGGCAGCATCCTCGGAATATGGACTCTTGATATTATTGTAAAGAGTTAACAGTTGTGCCAGTTGATTCTCAACTGCTGGGTAGCGACCTTCAAATCGGCTGACATACGTGGGTAAATTAGGAAGAAGAGTCTTGGCACAAGCAAAGTCGTGCAATTCGTCATAAGGGAGAGGAGTGTCCGGAAACACATTCATGTGTAGGCGTGCGGAAAATTCTTCAAGAGGCAGGAGGTAGATGACTGGTTTGGAAGACTTATTATAGGGCGACCCAAAGTAGGTGATCCAGCAGGCTTACTCAGAGAGGTTGGAGTAGAGTGGCCAGGTGTTTGCCGTCGTTTCGAAGAGCCGCGGGGAGGTTTAGCTTCCCTTTTGTCAGGATTGGTCCGGAGGTAGCCCTCCGTCCCATCACTCATCGCTTGGTCACTGGCGCTTTGATAGGCTGTGTCATCAGCTGTGAGGTCTCGATATCAGACTGGTCAGTCGCAATGGACTCAACAACAGGTGTAGGGTCCGCAGGAACACGAAAAGATGTTGAAGATTGTAAAACTGGGTAGTGTTCTTCAGAAAGAGAAGGTGGGGCAACAACTGGCGCAGAAGTTGCCACTGAAGGTAGTTTGTAGCAGGAACCACCGTCGGTGACGGAGCGCTACTAGGATCATGATGAGAAGGCGTCGGGGAGACGGGCGAAACAGACTTTGGTGGAGCAACTGCACACTGCTTATAGTAGCGACCAACCTGGTGACACTGACTACAATGGAATTCCGTCAGGAAGTTTATCTGATTGACCTGATCCTCGCACCGAACAGTGAAGTGTGTTGGAAGCCATTCGATTGCTTCTTGTGATGGAAACATGACCCTCGCAACACGGCGAGCACCTTGGATAGACACATGTTGTAGATCACGTAATGGGTCGTTTCGGGCAGCAAGATGCGTTTGTATGCCTCCATCTACCCGACCAACCGAAGATAAGACAGCATACAGCATGAGATCTATCACTTCCAACGGGACCGGGTAGAAAGAAACGTTAATGGGTCTTTGGCCCACCGGTTCTGCAGAAAGATGTCTATCCCCAATTGTGAGGCCAGATGTTAGGAGAGATTTCGCCATTTCAGCAGTAGCCAGATAAACGACCACAAGTCGTCCTCGTCGATACATTTGCGGAATAGATTCAGATGGGAACCGCTGTGCAGTGGCATCTGCATATACTCGCAAAGGAGTGTCTGGAAGGGCTTCGAAATGGACGTCTTTTGCAAGATTCTCAGGAAAAGCTGTGCCAGCTGGAGAGCTGGCTGGGATATTAAGCACGGTATTATTGCCAGCTTGGGAAATGAAAGATTTCAGCTTTTCAGCGCCAACATAATTATTCTTGGATGCTGGACGAGAGACTTTGGAGGCTGCAACAGAAGAAAACGAAGGTAATGACACGTTGGGCTCGGCAGTGCTAGAAGAGGCAGCATTTCCAGTGATGTCCATTGCGTCATCATCGATAGCGGAAGCCGGCAGATGTGACGTAGTTGGAGAAGGCAAATTGGCAACGCCACGAGCGGACGCTTGCGTGGCAACACCGCCATCTGGGGCATCAGAAAAGGAAGAGATATTAGGGCTATCACTATCCCTACCGGAAGTCGCCATCTTGAATGGCGGCGCCCAGTAGCGAGCTTGGCCAGCTCGGCCAAACGTAAATAAGATGAAATACAACAAAATAGGCACTCACCGCGCTCGAAACGAAGCAAAATGAAAGACGATACCTTTATACTTAAGGCGAACGTAAAATTAAGGAGCGAAGAGTCCAATAACACACCCAAATCACAAGAAAATCGCGGAGCAACAACACGCTGCGCAGTTAAATCCAAAGGGCGAGATCCAACGTGAAAATGGTATAAAGCTAACGCGCTCGGATAGATATCGAGAGATCAGAGATTCTGATCCCCAGCGGTGAACGAATAACAATTTTTCGGTTGCTATGTGTTGCTAAAACGTGGAAAGAGATGTCTTTGTTTATTCACTGAAGCCACGTATTTGGAGGAATTTCACTTTGAAATAACTAGAACGTTTTACAACTTGGTGTTCACCATCGGTATAGACAGACAGTTAAAAAACATTTTTTTTATATCGGAAAGCTGCCTGCAATTTACGCACTACATGATGTGACTTAGCTGCTTCTGTGATATCCTTTCATTACAAGAAAATGTTTCCTTCTCTAGAGGTAGCTTTCCATTCATTCGAAGCGAAGCGTGAAATTTCGAGAGGTGGTTTGTTTCCGGATCACCTTATATTGCGTAAGTAGTTTATGCAGGTTTTTCACTGTTATTTTCTTAGCTGCTGCAATACTGTTACTGTCTTACGAATACCCTCCACACATCTACAGCCCTTACTTAAAATAAGCAACTGAATAGGAAGATGCAACAACTCACTAAAATGACTCTTAAAGCTCGTTCGGCTCCATACAGAATTCTCTCTCGTATCAGCTTCGAAATCTTTTCCACAATAAGCAGAATTTCCCGCAGGTTACTTTTTACTCAGCTATCAACACAAAAGGCTGAAGTCTTAGATTCTCTTGCACGCACTTTTCTTTCGCCTCAATTGATTTATTTCCGCGCCATTCGAGCAATCGTTTTCGACAAATGTGATCGTTTGCAGGCTGTTGGATTTCTTTTCAACAAAGAAAATGAAATGAGATTATCCGCTAAAGGCAACACCGGTGATCATGTTCAACAGACGTTTTCATTGTCCTTTTTTTTCAGGGAAAAAGTCTACTCAAATTACCTTGGCTTCTGTGCTTTTCCTATGTGTAACTCCATTTATCGCAACAGTTGCATTGTTATTGAAGTAAAGGTTTTATGCTTCTAACACTTTCATGTCGAGGTCAGCAAACATTTCTTTTTCTTTTTCTTAGATTTAAATTAGAGTTTCCATTGGTTCAAAAGTTACCGTTGTAAGAAATAGAACAGACTCTTTTTACTTCTAAATGAAATAGAAGTGAAATTTACTGCAGTGGTAAAAACATATCCAACTTATGTATTTTTGCGCTTTTTTATGAAAAGTAAAAATAGTGTTGGCGAAATATGATCAATTTCTTCTCTTCTAAATGTTATTAATTTTGGGATTACGGAATTACAGTGTCGTTGAAAAATTCAAATTGGCAACTTTCGTATCTATTCATAGTTTTGCGGAAGGCAAGTATTGGCATATAAAAGTCACGACTTAACATGTATATTGCCTCTGGTTTGGGCAGGTGAATGGGAAAATGGAAAAATTCAGGAATAAAATTTACTAAAACAGAAAATATATATTTAAATTTGCGCATACATAAATATATGGAATGGATCTATGCCATATCGGCATTCAAAGGAGCACATTAGGTGAAGAGAAATCATGATCTGTGAAAAGATCATGATATCCAGGATCATAATTTCTTCTGTGAACTCCTTTCTGGGAATGACCATGTGATCTTTAGGTGATTGCTTAACGTGGCAGTTGTAGCTGCAGCAAGAAAGAAAAACCCATTTTTCCGTATTAACCCAGGAAACTCTATCAAATACTGGTCTCTCTCATTTGAAAGGCATTCAACAAAGTCCAAACTGTTTATATAAAATTCATGCAAGCTTAAAGGCTAAAAATGATCGGTGTGCTTTAACCTTGAGTAACAGCACCGAGCGTTTGAAAGAGATGAGTTTTGAAAACTGAGCCACAAACAAAAAAATCGCATTGCTTGGCGGCGAAATGAAAATCGCATTGCATCTTGGCGGCGAAATGAAAATCGTTTAATTCTGAAACCATAAAAATGCATAAATTGAAGTGTAGCAAGACAAAAAAAACCCTTTTTTTAAAGAAATTCCTTTACTTTCAAAATTAGAATAGTTGGATGACCCCATGGGCTTCAGTTTTCATAGTCATAGCGATCTTCCATGGTCAAATATGGTTTCCTCCTAAGAGGTCTAAATATTGTGGTTTCGCACATTCGCCATCGAGAAGTTCTGCGATGTTTCGACACACATCAATTATCCCAAACATAGTTTTGTAAATGAATGATCTAGCTTTCAGACAATCTTTAGAGAAACTCAATGATATGTTACGGTCAATGATGTCTAGTTACAACGTATATGAACATTTCTTCTTACGGAAACACCCAATGTTTCTGACAACAGAAGTAAATGATTTTGTGTCCAAATTTTTAGATACATAGGGCTGTCAGTCAGTGTGCTTCTCCTGATGTTCTGTCACAGTCTTCCCGGAAATATTAGGGGTGCTAACGGAGCAACGGTATGTAAACACTTATAATAAATAAGCGCAAGGCTTGAAGACAGGTATTAAAATCCTGTTTAATAGGCGTAAAAGGAAACCTAGAGGTAACTTCCCAGCTTTTGTTCGCGCACGGGCGGATCTGTCAAGGCAAAACAGCATACAAGCTATAACTGAAAAATTCTAAATAAAAACAGAAATGAAAGTGAACAACCAACGTGCATGTTCGTACCGCGGAAATGCAATAGCACCAATATGGTTCCTCGTGATACGATTTATTTTACCTGGAACCTAGGTTTAATAAAACCGTCTATGTACGGAGTAATTTGGTTGAAAGGTAATCATTACAAGCCACCTGGTGTGAAAGCATTACAATAACATCTCCTATTAACGTCCCTTAGCGGAAGTAAACGATGAAATAAGCGCCAATTCATTTCAAAGTTGGTTGCTTGTTTGGTGGAACTTCCCTTGAGAACGTTGTAGTAAGCTTGCCATACGTATCATTCCTCTTATGCTCATCAAGCCCGGTAGCAAAAGACATTTTTGTCATGCCAATATAGAGCTTCTTGGAACCATAACAGTACAATAAAGTGATTGCATATTCAAAAGGGGCTGACTTAGGATTATCTTGGTAAATTTATCTCCACGTCATAGCCGAATTTCCTTAAGTTTTTTCTAAATTAGACTGAAAATCTTTATATGTAGGGAATAGACCTAATGCATCGTGACACATGTTTGACAGTAGATCTTTTGCCACAGTTATAACTTATATTTTTCACTTTTTAATCATTCTGCTGGCTTGGTTTTGCTCAGAACCTGTGGAAACGGCTAGGTCAATTAGATTTTTAATAGCATCATCTCTGATGTCATCATCGGCAATAAAAAATTGCGAGGCTGGCTAGAGGTCAGATACAGACATCTTTGTAACTATTAAGGCAAATTGACCTTGTTACGAACCGATGTCAATAGATTTGGCCCCTGTAGTCTGCTATTAATCAAGTATGATATCAAATGCTTGATCTGTGAATTTTGATAAACAAAATTATCATGTACAGATTTAAATATTCTAAGATGCCTTTTGTTCAAAGAAAAAATTCCAGTTCAACAACATTTAGCAATATTATGCCTGGTATTATCAAAATTCAAAGACATTTTTTCGAAGTCTAAATATTTCTTACAGGTGGAGCCTCTACCTCGACAGCCTCTTTTTCTTGTAAGTGTGTATTTCTCGAAAGGCGTGCGTCTAAAATGTTGATAAATGTCACAGGCAAAATCAGTAGCACTAATTTTTTTGCCATTAAATAAATTGTTGAGATCATGAGGATAAACAGTTTCAAAGTGAAGCATACACATAGTTTCTAATAAAACTCCAGTTTGTAAATCTGTTTCAGTAAATAAAATCCTGATTACTATATTCCGGTAATCAAATTTCAAGAAATGCATAAGTTCTATATCATTTTTATGCTTGACGGTCTTTATATGCGAGCAATGCCTATTTAGTCGAATATACAGTGGATTTCTAATTTGCCCTACATAGCTGAAATTACTATGCTAGCACGTCAACATATAAACTGAGTTGGTAGTTTTGCAAAAATGTGGATTAGTCTCTACCCCCAAATTCAGATCATGCATGCAACAAATCATACACCTTAAATCCCCACATCGTGAGAACGTTCAAGTGGGAATGCAACTAGGAAAATCAATGAAAAAATATTTTGAGATTTTTTGAGTTTTTTGACCGACAAAACTGGAACACATCTTAAAAGAGCCAGAACTTGACGGAAAAGCTAACAACGATGGAGACCGTGGACGAATCATAACCAGGCACCCCTCTGTCTCAGGTACCTGCAGGAATCGGTAACTGATATTTCGTGCTAAACCTCGTATCTCAGGGTCAGACGTGATTCTTGTTTCTAACGCCGATACATATGACTTTCGGATCTTCTGCACTCTGCTCTATTGCACGCCTCGGGTCACCTTGGCAAACTGATCTTGATTCTTGTCGTTCTGCAAGGTTTGTCGGATAACTACTTGCTGCAAAGGATCGTTTACGTTCGTTTGGCTTTGCTCTGATTTGGTGTTGGGTCATGTTCTGGTTTCTCGTGTCGGTGACAGCTCTTCATCACGTCTTGTGCTCCGTGCTGTTTTACTCCCGGCTGGTTTAGGCGTCGGTTCTGCGTTTGTTGGAGGTTTGATTTTGTATAATTAATGTTTCATGTTCTGTGGCTTAGGGAATATTGCCCGTGGGCATTGGTTACCGGCCCTTCACTGGTATTTTGAAAAGCCACTTCCACCGGATTGATACTCCTCTGAAGAATAAAATCCGGTCGTATTTTGCTTTTTTACCTTTTGCATCCATTCTGGTTTAGAGTTTTCATTTTTCATTTTAATAATTGGAGTCTGTATGCATATATGCTTACATATACACGGTTGTATCAGAATAATATGACCACCTGCCTAATAACGGGAATAACCGCCCTTGTCCCAGATGACAGCGGCGAGACGGAGTGGCATGGACGCAACGTCCAACATGAAAGGATGCATGTAGTCAGCGAGGATGGACAGTTAGCCATCGGAGTTCAGTGGCCGATCCAAAGGTACCAGCTGTTCCAGGTCATACCAGGAAAACATCCTCCAGGCGTGTACACTGCTACCGCCAACCTGTACCTGATTGACAAGAGTGTCCAGGTGTTGGTTCTCAGGTGTTTGACGTCATATCCGCCACCACCCTTTTTTGTGGAGAACAAACCCGATTCGTCGGAGAAGGCAAACATTTTCCAATGTCCAATCCCATGCGATCAGCAGGCGTCGCTGCCGATGGACTTGGGTTAACATGGGCGCCTTGACGCAGCGTCGAGTCCGTAGACCCATGCGAATCCCGGTTTGCTCTACTATTATCGGGGACACGTATCTGGGTGCCCTAGCGTTTATTTGAGTTATCAATTGCTGCACTGTTGCGAGTCAATTGCTCTTTACTAGTCGACGGAGGCGACGCTCTCGTCTGGGGTTTATGGCCTTTGGGCACCACAGTTATGAAGACGGGAAGGTACTCGGTGTGCCAGCAGTCCATTCTTGGTACACCCTTACTACAGCACCTCACGAACAGCCCACGAAGTCTGCTTTCTCTGAAATGCTTCCACCCTTAGCGCGGTAGCCGATGATCAGTCCTTTTGGAACGTCCGTAAAATCACTAACTCTGCCCATGGTGCTTACGTAACACACTATGGCTCATCTATCCTGGCCACCCACTTACATCTCCGTTCGGTCGACCTTATCACGTGCACTCCTTGACATGCTTGATCAGCGGGTGAACTGTGATTCAGCGGGGATCATATTATTTTGATACGATTGTATGTGCACATATATACACTCACGGACAATGAAATTTGCGCACTTAGAAGAAAGCATGCTACAACCGCGAAACTTTGCATATATCTAGAGTGCGCGCTGGTATGCAAATGATCCTCGATTGCTGCGATTGCGCATCACCGCACATCCTGTGGTGGTGCTGCAAAAACGAACCGGCAGCCTTATACACTGGCGTGTAGTCGATGCCCCGTTAGAGCAAAAAGCATCGGCCGACGTAAGCAAGAGTACAGGGTGACAAGAATGCCGGGTAGACGCCAGAGACGTTGAATTACACAACTTACAGACTTTGAGAGAGGCCTGATGATCGGGTAGAAAACCACAGGTTAATCGGGTGCCGTATAGCCAGCCATGTGGATCGTTCTGGACATACAGCCCGACTCTGTTAGGAGCAGTGTACACGTGACCACACTTCCACACGGCGGAGCGGCACCGCACGGACCAGGAAGATCAACGGTAGGGAGGATATACGGATCGTGCGCTAGGCTCGAACGGATTCCACATATATGATGTACAGGCAGATGTAGCGGCTCCTGTGTGCCCAAAACCATTCCCGACGCCTAACTGAAGCGAATCTGCTGTCCCAGCGCCATTTACCTGTGCTGCCATTATCATCGTAACATCTCCTGCTCCATTTGCAGTAGTGCCAGGCCAGAGCGACGTGGAACGCCACAGACTCGCGACGTATGGTGTTTAGCAATGAGTGGCGCTACGTTTTAGAGACAGATGACAATCGTGTCCGGGTGTGTAGATCCCCGGGTCAACGGCACTATCCCAACCTCGCTATCGAGCGCTACAACTCCCCCACTGCATGCATTATGGTCTGGGGAGACATAGACTACGATAGCCGATCAGCTCTAGTAGTGGAACGTGGTTCATTGACGGGCCACCGGTATGTGGATCAGATATTACGGCCCCATGTGCTCCAATTCCTGGCCGGAATTAAAGGTGTGCTATACCAGCAGAATAATGCCCGCCCACACATTGCTCGGTTTTCCCAGGACAGCCTATGTCATGTCCAGATACTTTCATGGCTAGCACGCTCCCCGGACATGTTTCCTACCGAGCATGTGTGGGAGCAGTTGTAAAACTAGTTGCCGCCGGGCCGCACTAGCTGGGATTTGGAGCATACCATCGAACAGGTGTGGGCCAGTCTGCCGCAGGAAAACATTTTCCGTCTGTTCGCCTCCATGGCGGACCGTGTTGCAGTGTGTATCGCCGCACAAGGCGGTGCGACGCGCTATTGAAGATGACCGGACTGCGTGTCACAGATCCCTCTGTAATTGTCTTGCAAATCAGTTTTTGCCATCATGTGTATCTATCATCTGTATAATAACGTCCACAAAATTTCAGTTCAATCCGATGCTTCCTTCTTGGTCCGTGAGTGTATATGTATATATCATCATCATCATCATCATTGTCAACCATTATCAATCCACTGCTGGACGAAGGTCTCCCCAAGTTTCCTCCACAACGGTCTGTCTTGTGCCAGTCTCCACCATGTCACCCCTGCATACTTTCGAATTTCATCCACCCATCTCCCATGTGGTCTTCTTCTGGGTCTTTTCCTGTCCCTTGGAATCCAATCTAAAATTTCGGCTGTCCTTCGATGATCTGTCCTTCTGGCAGTATGTCCAGCCCATTGCCATTTCAGGGATTTAACTCTGATCATGATGTCTTCCACTCTCGTCATTTTTCGGATCCACGAGTTCCTCTTCTTATCTCTCCTGGTTATACCAAGCATGCACCTCTCCATGCTGCTTTGAGTTGTCTGCAGCCTTTGTATATCTCTTTTAGTTAAGGTCCACGTCTCTGCACCATACGTAAGCACTGGAAGGATGCATTGATCAAACACTTTTCTTTTAAGACATAATGGCATATTGATCTTGAAAATTATGCTGTTTCTTCCAAAAGCTCTCCAGACAAGTTTTGTACGATAATTAATTTCTTCATCAATGTGACCTTCACTTGATATCTGCTGTCCAAGATAAACATATGTATCTGTTATCTCCAGCTTTTCTCCATCAATCGATAAATCTTCATTTCTTGTAAAAGCATTGAACATCACTTTTGTCTTCTGAAAGTTCATTTTTAATCCCACTTCTTTACTCTTGTCAGCAAGTTCCTGGATCATACTCTGCAGCTCTGATGGGGTAGTTGCAAAAATGACTACGTCATCAGCAAAACGAAGGTGTGTTAGATAATCTCCATTAATCTTTATCCCTAAGGTTTCATAGTTCAGTGATTGAAAGACATTTTCCAATGTGGCATTAAAGAGCTTCGGAGATATGGTGTCAACTTGTCTCACTCCCTTTCCAATTTTTATGTGTGTTGTATTTTCAAACAGCCGAATCTTTGCACTTGCATTTTCATAGATGTTATTAATAATATTAATGTATGCATCTTCAATACCGCAGGATTTCAGAGCCGTGGTAACTGCTGATGGTTTCACCGAATCAAAGGCTTTTTCATAATCGATAAAAGCCATGCACAATGGAAGTTCATATTCCCTCGCTCTTTCAATTAGTTCTCTCAGTACGTGGATATGATCTATTGTGCTGTAGCCACTCCTGAATCCAGCTTGTTCTCTCGGTTGAGCCATGTCCAGTGTTACCTTCAAGCGGTGTGAAAGAACTTTAGTGAAGATTTTATAAACCACTGATAGGAAGCTGATAGGTCTGTAGTTCCTGAGATTCTCAATTTCACCTTTTTTATGTAGCAGAATCATTGTAGCGTTGTTCCAATCCTCAGGAATCTTCCCTTCATTAAGGCATCGAGTGAAAATTTGTGCCAGTACTGTTTCGATTTCTCCACTTGCTTCTTGTATGATGTCTACAGTAATTCCATCTTCTCCTGGAGCTTTTCCCCGCTTCATGTTCTTGATTGCATGTGCAACTTCTGCTGGGAGGACTGGAAGAACTGTGGTACTGGTACCTTTCATGATGTCTGGAGTACATGTATGATCCCTTTCATATAATTTGGAGTAGAAATCTTTCACTCTTGTCAAAATTTTACCTCTATTTCTTGTTACAGAACCATCTTCTTTTCTCAGTGCCATAATCTGTTTTCTTCCCTTACTGAGATGTCCCTTTGCTATCTTTAGACTTTGGTTGTTTTCAATTGCTTTCCTCACTAGTTCACAGTTGAATTTCCTTACGTCTTCAGTGATACTTTTTCGTACTGTCTTGCACATCTCTATATATTCCACTTTGGAAGTCACATCTTCTTTATCTGTCCTCATCTCTCTTCATTTTTGCATCAACATTTTGGTTTTTCCTGATAATTTGTTCACATGCAACTTGTTCTTAGAATCAGCTAATTTTGTTGCTGTTTCCATAAGAGCTTTGGTTACTTTTCTGTTAACTTCAGAAATATCCACTTCTTCCGACGTTAGGCCTTCTAAAACAGAGAATCTGTTCTTCAGTTCCAACTTGAAGGTATTGTGGTGTTTTTTAAGGTTGGTTATGTCAATGCATTTTGTTTGTCTTATGAGCTTGCCACGTTCGAGTTTAGTGTTGAGGTGCATCTTACATCTCACCAATCTATGGCCACTACCTGTGCTGAACTTGTTTAGCACACTGCAGTCTTCTGTGACGGATTTTTTGTTACACATAATAAAATCAATTTCACTTGTCGTCCCATTTGGATGTCTCCATGTCCATTTCCTGAGTTTCCTTTTCTTGAAAAAGGAGTTCAAGATGAAAAACCCTTCTGCCTCTGCAAACTCTACGAGAGTATTTCCACGCTGGTTTCTGTTGCCGTGACCGAATTTACCTACTGAAGTTTCATTCTGTTGCCGTTGCCCTATTTTTGCATTGAAATCCCCCATAAGTATCTTCAAGTGCTGTTTACCTTTATTATTTAGATGACGAATTTCCTCATAAAATTCTTCAATTTCTTCTTCAGGATGACTTGTGGTGGGTGCATAAGTTTGAGTAATCTGAGCCTGGTATCTTCTCGAGAGTCGTATAACGAGTCGTGCAGATCTGTCAGAGAAACTTTCAACTTCTACAACTTTGCCCTTCAGTTTCTTGTTTATTATAAATCCAACACCACTAGTTCTGCCAGTATCAGTCTCACGATAGTAGAAGAGATGTCCACTTTTCCGTTCAATGAGATCTTCTGATTTTCTCCTTACCTCACTTATCCCGACGATGTCCCACTTGATCCTTTGTAGTTCCTCTTCCAATTCAAGAAGCCTTGAATCAGAATATCGGGAGCGTTCATTATACGTAGCCAAGGTCAGCATCAGATGGCAGCCTAGTCCAGTCCTCCGGGGATTCTTAGCACCCTCTGCCTTCATGTCGCAATGGCCGCTGCCTTGGCCTAGTACATTTCAGCTGCCGTAGACTTAGGGCCAAGATTTAAGTTGTGGAATCATTTTGGAGGGTTTTGCCCATAACTCGACACGCTGGCCAAGCGGGTTGGTGAGTGTGGGATAGCATTTCCTCTAATCCCGATGGTATGGTTATACCGCTATTGGCGGTCGTCAGAGCCCCTTTAGTGGGAACAGGAAGTACCACGAGAAGGCGGGGTTGACATTTGTCAAGGAGAGGCTGTGATGTTACGCATCACCTGACCTTACATCCCATATATATATATATATATACACACACACCACTAGTTCTGCCAGTGTATATATATATATATATACTGGCAGAACTAGTTGTGTTGGACTTATAATAAACAAAAAAATGAAGGATAAAGTTGTAGAAGTTGAAAGTTCCTCTGACAGAGCTGCACGACCCGTTATCCAACTCTCGAGAAGATACCAGGCTCAGATTATTCAAACTTATGCACCCACCACAAGTCATCCTGAAGAAGAAATTGAAGAATTTTATGAGGAAGATCGTTATCTAAATAATAAAGGTAAGCAGCACTTAAAGATATTTATGGGAGATTTCAATGCAAAAATAGGGCAACGGCAACAGAATGAAACTTCAGTAGGTAAATTCGGTCACGGCAACAGAAACCAGCGTGGAAATACTCTCGTAGAGTTTGCAGAGGCAGAGGATTTTTTCATCTTAAACGCCTTTTTCAAGAAAAAGCCACACAGGAAATGGGCATGGAGACATTCAAATGGGACGACAAGTGAAATTGATTTTATTATGTGTAACAAAAAATTCGTCATAGAAGACTGCAGTGTGCTAAACAAGTTCAACACAGGTAGTGACCATAGATTGGTGAGATGTAAGATGCACCTCAACACTAAACTTGAACGTGGCAAGCTCATAAGACAAACAAAATGTATTAACATAACCAACCTTAAAAAACACCATAATACCTTCAAGTTGGAACTGAAGAACATATTCTCTGTTTTAGAAGGTCTAACGTCGGAAGAAGTGGATATTTCTGAAGTTAACAGAAAAGTAACCAAAGCTCTTATGGAAACAGCAACAAAATTAGCTGGGTCTAAGAACAAGTTGCATGTGAACAAATTATCAGGAAAAACCAAAATTTCGATGCAAAAAAGAAGAGGGATGAGGACAACTAAAGAAGATGTGACTACCAATGTGGAATATATAGAGCTATGCAAGACAGTACGAAAAAGTATCACTGAAGACGTAAGGAAATTCAACTGTGAACTAGTAAGGAAAGCAACTGAAAACAACCAAAGCCTAAAGATAGCAAAGGGACATCTCAGTAAGGGAAGAAAACAGATTATGGCACTGAGAAAAGAAGATGGTTCTGTAACAAGAAATAGAGGCGACATTTTGACAAGAGTGAAAGATTTCTACTCCAAATAATATGAAAGGGATGATACATGTACTCCAGACATCATGAAAGGTACCAGTACCACAGTTCGTCCAGTCATCCCAGCAGAAGTTGCACATGCAATCAAGAACATGAAGCGGGGAAAAGCTCCAGGAGAAGATGGAATTACTGTAGACATCATACAAGAAGCAAGTGGAGAAATCAAAACAGTACTCGCCCAAATTTTTACTAGATGCCTTAATGAAGGGAAGATTCCTGAGGATTGGAACAACGCTACAATGATCTAATAAAATCTTTACTAAAGTTCTTTCACACCGCTTGAAGTTGACACTGGACATGGCTCAACCGAGAGAACAAGCTGGATTCAGGAGTGGCTACAGCACAATAGATCATATCCACGTACTGAGAGACCTAATTGAAAGAGCGAGGGAATATGAACTTCCATTGTGCATGGCTTTTATCGATTATCAAAAAGCCTTTGATTCGGTGAAATCATCAGTTGCTACACTGGCTCTGAAATCCTGCGGTATTGAAGATGCGTACATTACTATTATTAATAACATGTAAGGTCAGGTGATGCGTAACATCACAGCCTCTCCTTGACAAATGTCAACCCCGCCTTCTCGTGGTGCATCCTGTTCCCACTAAAGGGGCTCTGACGACAGCCCATAGCGGTATAACTATACCATCGGGATCAGAGGAAATGCTATCCCACACTCACCAACCCGCTTGGCCAGCGTGGTGAGTTATGGCCAAACCCCTCCAAAATGATTCCACAACTTAAATCTTGGCCCTCAGTCTCCGGCAGCTGGAATGTACCTGGCCAAGGCAGCGGCCAGTGCGACATGAAGGCAGAGGGTGCTAAGAATCCCCGGAGGACCGGACTAGGCTGCCATCTGATGCTGACCTTGGCTACTTACAATGGACGCTCCCTATCTTCTGATTCAAGGCTTCTTGAATTGGAAAAGGAACTACAAAGGATCAAGTGGGACATCGTGGGGCTAAGTGAGGTAAGGAGAAAAGGAGAAGATCTCATCGAACTGAAAAGTGGACATCTCTTCTACTATCGTGGGACAGATACTGGCAGAACTAGTGGTGTTGGATTTATAATAAACAAGAAACTGAAGGACAAAGTTGTAGAAGTTGAAAGTTCCTCTGACAGAGCTGCACGACTTGTTATCCAACTCTCGAAAAGATACCAGGCTCAGATTATTCAAACTTATGCACCCACCACAAGTCATCCTGAAGAAGAAATTGAAGAATTTTATGAGGAAATTTGTCATCTAAATAATAAAGGTAAGCAGCATTTGAAGATAATTATGGGAGATTTCAATGCAAAAATAGGGCAACGGCAACAGAATGAAACTTCAGTAGGTAAATTCGGTCATGGCAACAGAAACCAGCGTGGAAAGTACTCTCGTTGAGTTTGCAGAGGCAGAAGGGTTTTTCATCTTGAACTCCTTTTTCAAGAAAAAGCCACACAGGAAATGGACATGGAGACATCCAAATGGGACGACAAATGAAATTGATTTTATTATGTGTAACAAAAAATTCGTCATAGAAGACTGCAGTGTGCTAAACAAGTTCAGCACAGGTTGTGACCATAGATTGGTGAGATGTAAGATGCACCTCAACACTAAACTGGAACGTGGCAAGCTCATAAGACAAACAAAATGTATTAACATAACCAACCTTAAAAAACACCATAATACCTTCAAGTTGGAACTGAAGAACAGATTCTCTGTTTTAGAAGGTCTAACGTCGGAAGAAGTGGATATTTCTGAAGTTAACAGAAAAGTAACCAAAGCTCTTATGGAAACAGCAACAAAATTAGCTGGGTCTAAGAACAAGTTGCATGTGAACAAATTATCAGGAAAAACCAAAATTTCGATGCAAAAAAGAAGAGAGATGAGGACAACTAAAGAAGATGTGACTACCAATGTGGAATATATAGAGCTATGCAAGACAGTACGAAAAGGTATCACTGAAGACGTAAGGAAATTCAACTGTGAACTAGTAAGGAAAGCAACTGAAAACAACCAAAGCCTAAAGATAGCAAAGGGACATCTCAGTAAGGGAAGAAAACAGATTATGGCACTGAGAAAAGAAGATGGTTCTGTAACAAGAAATAGAGGCGACATTTTGACAAGAGTGAAAGATTTCTACTCCAAATAATATGAAAGGGATGATACATGTACTCCAGACATCATGAAAGGTACCAGTACCACAGTTCGTCCAGTCACCCCAGCAGAAGTTGCACATGCAATCAAGAACATGAAGCGGGGAAAAGCTCCAGGAGAAGATGGAATTACTGTAGACATCATACAAGAAGCAAGTGGAGAAATCGAAACAGTACTCGCCCAAATTTTCACTCGATGCCTTAATGAAGGGAAAATTCCTGAGGATTGGAACAACGCTACAATGATCTTGCTACATAAGAAAGGTGACATTGAGGATCTCGGAAACTACAGACCTATCAGCCTCCTATCAGTAGTTTATAAAATCTTCACTAAAGTTCTTTCACACCGCTTGAAGGTAACACTGGACATGGCTCAACCGAGAGAACAAGCTGGATTCAGGAGTGGCTACAGCACAATAGATCATATCCACGTGCTGAGAGAACTAATTGAAAGAGCGAGGGAATATGAACTTCCATTGTGCATGGCTTTTATCGATTATGAAAAAGCCTTTGATTCGGTGAAACCATCAGCAGTTACAATGGCTCTGAAAACCTGCGGTATTGAAGATGCATACATTAATATTATTAATAACATCTATGAAAATGCAAGTGCAAAGATTAGGCTGTTTGAAAATACAACACACGTAAAAATTGGGAAGGGAGTGAGACAAGGTGACACCATATCTCCGAAGCTTTTTAATGCCACATTGGAGGGTGTTTTTCAGTCACTGAGCTGGGAAAACAAGGGGATAAAGATTAATGGAGATTATCTAACCCACCTTTGTTTTGCTGATGACGTAGTCATTTTGCAACTACCCCATCAGAGCTGCAGAGTATGATCCAGGAACTTGCTGACAAGAGTAAAAAAGTGGGATTAAAAATGAACTTTCAGAAGACAAAAGTGATGTTCAATGCTTTTACAAGAAATGAAGATTTATCGATTGATGGAGAAAAGCTGGAGATAACAGACACGTACGTTTATCTTGGACAGCAGATATCAAGTGAATGTCACATTGATGAAGAAATTAATCGGCGTACAAAATTTGCCTGGAGAGCTTTTGGAAGAAACAGCATAATTTTCAAGAGCAATATGCCATTATGTCTTAAAAGAAAAGTGTTTGATCAATGCATCCTTCCAGTGCTTACGTATGGTGTGGAGACGTGGACCTTAACTAAAAGAGACATACAAAGGCTGCAGACAACTCAAAGAAGCATGGAGAGGTGCATGCATGGTGTAACCAGGAGAGATAAGAAGAGGAACTCGTGGATCCGAAAAATGACAAGAGTGGAAGACATCATGATCAGAGTTAAATCCCTGAAATGGCAATGGGCTGGACATACTGCCAGAAGGACAGATCATCGATGGACAGCCGAAATTTTAGATTGGATTCCAAGGGACAGGAAAAGACCCAGAAGAAGACCACTTGGGAGATGGGTGGATGAAATTCGAAAGTATGCAGGGGTGACATGGTGGAGACTGGCACAAGACAGACCGTTGTGGAGGAAACTTGGGGAGACCTTCGTCCAGCAGTGGATTGATAATGGTTGACAATGATGATGATGATGAATAACATCTATGAAAATGCAAGTGCAAAGATTCGGCTGTTTGAAAATACAACACACATAAAAATTGGAAAAGGAGTGAGACAAGGTGACACCAAATCTCCGAAGCTCCTTAATGCCACATTGGAAAATGTCTTTCAATCACTGAACTGGGAAAACAAAGGGATAAAGGTTAATGGAGATTATCTAACCCACCTTCATTTTGCTGATGACTTAGTAATTTTTGCAACTACCCCAACAGAGCTGCAGAGTATGATCCAGGAACTTGCTGACAAGAGTAAAGAAGTGGGATTAAAAATGAACTTTCAGAAGACAAAAGAAATGAAGATTTATCGATTGATGGAGAAAAGCTGGAGATAACAGACAGGTACGCTTATCTTGGACAGCAGATATCAAGTGAGGGTCACATTGATGAAGAAATTAATCGGCGTACAAAACTTTCCTGGAGAGCTTTTGGAAGAAACAGCATAATTTTCAAGAGCAATATGTCATTATGTCTTAAAAGAAACGTGTTTGATCAATGAATCCTTCCAGTACTTACGTATGGTGCAGAGACGTAGACCTTAACTAAAAGAGACATACAAAGGCTGCAGACAACTCAAAGCAGCATGGAGAGGTGCATGCTTGGTGTAACCAGGAGAGATAAGAAGAGGAACTTGTGTATCCGAAAAATGACAAGAGTGGAAGACATCATGATCAGAGTTAAATCCCTGAAATGGCAATGGGCTGGACATACTGCCAGAAGGACAGACCATCGATGGACAGCCGAAATTTTAGATTGGATTCCAAGGGACAGGAAAAGACCCAGAAGAAGACCACATGGAAGATGGGTTGATGAAATTCGAAAGTATGGGGGAGTGACATGGAGGAGACTGGCACAAGACAGACCGTTGTGGAGGAAACTTGGGTAGACCTTCGTCCAGCAGTGGATTGATAATGGTAACAATGATGATGATGATGATGATGATGATATATACTGTATATAAGTTGAGTGGCCACTTTATTATGACCCTCCCCCTCACAACTTCGTTGGTCCACCTTTTGCCTTTAATACTGCGTCGATTCTTCGTGGCATGGACTCAACGAGATGTTGATCGGTGGTTTATGGAATCTGAGACCATGATTGATGAATAGCACTTTCCAGGAGTGTGAGATTGCAGGGTTGTGGATCCAGCTGTCTGATGGCTCGTTCAACTTCATCCCACAAATTCTCAATGTGGTTGAAATCTGGAGATTTTAGGTGCCACCTAAGCAAAGTAAACTTACCGGCATGTTCCTCAAACCAATCCTGTACAATACGAGCACTATGGCAGGACGCATTATCTTGTTGAAAGTAGTCATCGCCATTGGGATAAGCCATCCACATGACAGGATGTACTTGGTTCGCAACGATGTTTAGATATGATGTGATAGGCAGACTTTGATTAGCACGAATTAAAGGGCCCAAAGCATGCCAGGAAAACAGTCTCCAAACCATAACGTTGCCTCCACCAGCTTGAAGGTTTGTAGCAATGCATTTGGGGTCCATGCTTTCGTGCTGTTTCCTCCAAATTCTCACTCGGCCATCGGCATGGTGCAACTGAAAACGTGATTTATCGGACCACATGATTTTTTTCCAATTATCCTTGTGCTCCTGTGTGAACTGGAGACGGCATGGTGCAACTGAAAACGTGATTTATCGGACCACATGATTTTTTTCCAATTATCCTTGTGCTCCTGTGTGAACTGGAGACGTTTTCTCTTGTCAACTGCAGACAGCAAAGGTGTTCAAACAGGCTTTCGGCTGCCATATCCCATCCGATTCAGTGTACGGCGAACAGTGCGTGCATAGATCATTTGAGGGGATTCTTGATTAAGATGGTCTGTAATTTGCTTCACTGTTGCCCTTCTGTTGTGTGTTACCAGTCTGGACACTCTCCGTTCCGCCCGAGCAGTCACTAGTCGATGACGACCACACGTTTCACGTAAAGACCCGGGTTTTTGGCTGAGAGTCCAGTCTTTAAACACTTTAACAACAGCTGTTCAGGAACATTTCACGAATGCAGCGGTTTTGGTGATACTCGCTGCATGGCTCTGAGCTCCTACAATCATCCCACCTTGAAGGTCCGTCAAATCGCATGTTTTACCCATTTCGTCACCCAAAAATCACTTCTATTACTGTCGCAAGCGCTAAGCTTTCCCTTTTTATACTAGCCTCGCCCTCTGGCGGCAACAGCGTGCAGCCATAGCTCATTTATTTAAAACTGTCAGGTGGTCATAATAAAGGGGCCACTCAGTATATATATATATAGTACTACGCTTAGTACTCACTGAATTACGCCCACCTTCGTAGTACTTCGTGTGCCGTTCTTTCGCCTAGATCGACCCCACGAAGAGTGTATATAGTTGCGTGAGAATCTGGAAGTAAGTTATTTGTATTGCTGTCAGCAGTTCCGGAATGAAGTCAGGGGATGTATATATCCTGTCGTTCTATAACATCTGTTTCTCCTGACGTTCACAAATGTTCAGTATATATCCTGTCATTCTATAACATCTGTTTCTTCTGACATTTCCCAAATGTTCAATTAGGTTGAGATTAGGAGATTTTCGAGGCCATTCTAGCTATTTCATTTCAGCACTGTGCTCATCGAATCATTTCTGCACGAAACGTGTCCGTTGACATGGGGTATTATCGTCCTGGAAGAGCTCATCATCTTCTGGGTGGAGAAAAAGTATTTTGCGGGTTACCTAGTCCGCAAGAAGTCTCTGGTAACAGCCGGCGTCCATACGTTGGTCGACACGCAACAGGTCACTCTAGCTAAACATACCCTATATCATGCAGTACTTCCACCGGCTTGGATCAGTGCCACCGCAAGCTTAAGCCAGACCCTGTGCAAACTCTCCCTGGGAAGCCCTCTTGCTAACTAATAATTTTTGCTAAATCAACCTGGCTAACGGCATTTTGCGCACGTACGCAATAGAATATTTTTATTTTCTGATAAGGTGATGATAAGCTCTTTTTGTCTGTGTACTTAATGTTATATTTTTCTTTCTTTCTCTCTTTTGTTTTATTTGATCTTATTTATCCACCAGCGCGAGGCTCTGTGCCGTCGAACGCGCCGCACACCCTTAACGGCTGCCCTGGCTTGGATAATCGATGCCAAGCATGAGGGATCATGTTGCTGACCTCAAATAAGGACTCGACTATCGACAGAATGGAATACATGTCAGGATTCATTGGGCTACCATTCTTGCGTCTAATCTTTTTTCCTCCAACACGCAACATGTTGACACCAGCAGATTGTTTACATAGATCGAATGTTGTTAGGAGAGGGTGCAGGATATATATACAGTATATAACAAATATAAGTGTAGGAATAATCAATTCAATATTAATTAGTTTGCACAATGATCTATAATGAATTAGTTTTTACTGGTTTGTTATGTTGTTGTAATTATTATATCATGAATAAAGTCTTATGCTGGTTGTTAATAGTAACACTTAATGACAGAGACCCAACGGCCAGACAGAGGTCTGACAGTACTATGAAGTGAGAAAAACGTACTTACTTAAAAACCTTTTATTAGGAAAACTCCTGGTATCATCCAACACACACACTACTAGTCACACTAATCGTATCACAATAATGAAGAAGAACCTAATCACATAGAACGAAGCTCTCGGCACAAAATAACGTAGCTCTTTTCACATCGAACAAAAATTCTCCACATATGAACAAAAGCTCTCTCTACGCACATAAACAAAAAGCTCTGCAAGGTATCGTTGAACGCGCCTATTTATACTGCCTACCACCACGTCATGACTTACACTCGTTGCCACATATCATTCAGCGGGAGAAATAACATCTCGTTAAGTAAGAAGATAATTTACATAGGAAAATAAAATAACGAGAGATAGTAAAATCAAAAGGAAACTGAATCTAGAGTATACGTTACAGATCTTAGAAATTCGTCTTTAGTGTTTGAATAGTTTCCAAGATTGGTTCAACATTTTCATGTTGGTCATCTTGCAACTGTTTTCGTTAGCAAACTTTGTTAACGCGTTTGAATTTAAATGTCCTCCGTCTTAAAAAAAATTCTGTTTTATTAAGTAGTTAAAGCTTAGCATTTTTACAAATATAATACCAAAGAGAAATTATGTCTTTAGTGAAAGCTTGAAGGATTAATTCTGGTTTTCAAAGAAAAGCGGGGTTGATAGTGATAGCTCAAATTGTTGTTTATGCTATGCAGTGTTTAGCGCACTCACGGGATGGACACAGTCAAAAGAAGAAGAAAAGACAACTTGCGGCTGCTGTGTGTGCGAACAGTTCAAGTTAATCATGAAAATCATTTTTTAGACAAGAAACAATGGAAGAACAACAAAGGGAGCTCAATGCACAAGAGACTACGTTTGCTTATCATCCCGTTAAACATAATCATATTTCACCTATTTTAAAGGAACTCTGGAAAAATTTCATCTGTGCACGAAAACGGTGAGGTAATTGCTCTCAGCATCGTAACACCGTATCCGTATGCATAAAAAAAGAAGGATATCCCCAAAAGCACGGAAATATTGCTGTTTATTTGTATAGATGCGTCTAATCATATTGATGTAAAAATCATACCTGTCATTTTCTGACATTTTATTCCCTATAAAGGTATTACAACATAAATATTATTTTCAAGCCTCCCTGAAAATCCTGTTCTCGTAGATTGCCTTTTAGATATTGATCTAAAACATGATATAGCTATACATGATATACAATAGGCACCTCAGCAGATAATTGTAACGCAAACCTTGATGGAACAAAAAGGAAGGATAAAAACAATGCCTTTACTAAACTTCAAGAAAGGTTGAACAAAAAACTAATAGCTGTCGGACGTGCAGCACATATTACACATAGTGTTATTAAAATTTCTGTTAATACTTTACCAACACATGTTTGTGTAGCACTGGGGAAAATGTCTTCCAGTATTTTCACCAGTATACAGTCAAAAGAGAAAGTATTAAATAGTTTTAGGATTTAGTAAAAATACAGTATAAAACGGTTTTGGGACACAGCAAGAGGCTATGGCTGTACTGGAAACACCTCTGAATCGGTTCAGCTTACTATATGATGGATGAACTTCAGTATTATTTCTTTAGTTAAGGTTACATTTGTACGAGATATATGTACGAGTTTTTCAGCAACAGTAAGTCTTTCAACTTCCTTCTGAAGCCGTTCAGCGAACTAAATGAGAAGACGAAACAGGTTGTGAAGTTAAAAAAGAAACAGGTCTTCTCATCATGAAGATCACAATGCGACAGAATTAAATATTTTCACATAGTGGTATGAAAACAAAACAAATTTGCTTCATAAAGAAGGTTTGATGATTGAAAAAATCATTCAAAAGTCATGCTGTAAATTTCATGCTACTGTAACTCAGAACATTCAGCAATGGCCACTTCAGTGTATTCACAAAAATGGAATGTGGTTTCTTGAGCACATTTTCTGTTAGGAAAATATCTTATAATATGCTGAAGAAAAGAAGACCGTCTTGCAAACTTTAACTGAAAGATAAAGGACTGAGTGGAATAATTCCAATTGTAAGATCGGAGATCATTAGAAAGAAACGTTTGCTCATTTTAAGAAGGAGCAAGTCACCTACAGTGAATAAGAGTTTCTTGTAGGTTTTCTGTCTTAAGCTTCAGTCCTAGATAAGGCGCAGGCTGTGTGTTTGAATTTTGGCACTGGCCCACTTCCCTCCTTGGAAGCAATGGCCTCAAATTTGGGGCGGGCATCCCCCCATAGCCCTTACAGCCGCTGATATTGGCCGTTTACCTCCCCAGCCCCGAAAAAAATTTGTGTGTAAAATGAGGAATGGATATGAGAAGAAACAATTATTTGTAAGTTAACGCCTCATCCAGGACTAAAGTGTCTAATTTGAGCAGAATTCTTAATACTTTAATTTTTGAATGTTGTAAAATTTTATTACTAAAAATCCCCTTTTAATATATTATAATTTTTAACGAACACTTAATTTTCTTCTTTGTTATGGTCACAATACAAATAGACTATTTTAATGTTAGAATATTTTCGTAATCAATGTAATCATTACCACAGCGATGATTACATTTTGTTAAAAAGAGATGTCAGTCCAGCAGCCGAAAATTCCTGTAAACACTATCTTTGTTTTGTAAATACGCGTACTTGTACGTAACGTGACATAGCTCTTTCGCAGTCTACAGAATTAGATGAAACCGAAAGTACCTGCCTCGCTTTTCGTGTTAGTTTTGGAAATTTCTCTGAAACTGTCTCTGAATTCCAGAATTTGATTACATCAGGAACCGTACATTCCTTTGCATACTCTTTGTATGCAGCAAACTCAAGTCTTACTGACCCCATCAATTCCTGGAATATTTTTGAACACTACATTGTCGTCAATATCCAGGTTGGCCATTTGACCTGGGTCAGACCCTCGAGCAGCCTTCAGGAAGTTCAAACCAGGTCGGTGAAACTTGGGTCCACGCTTTTTGGAGATGGTCATTTCTGGGCAGTAGTAAATGTCCAACTTTGCTGAAGTTTTGTGAAACACTTCTTGAAGAAACGAATTAAGTGCAGCGTAATTCGGTTCTTCAAGGTTGCTGCCGATTTTTTCACAGGTTGCCTGCAATTTTAGCTATGACTTAGATCGCAGATCAAGTACCTTGTTGTATAATTTGTGAATAGACACCACACGTTTCGAAAAAGAGCGGCGTGTCCATAAGGATCTGAGTAAGCTCCGCAGTGAACTTAAAGTCTGTACAGATATAATTACTTTCAACCAGGGACTAGCACATATTGAGACTGGCAGTGCCAGGAGTAAGTTCCATTTCACTGTGGAAGAAGTCAATGCAAACGTCGCAGTACGTAACAAAGCTTATCTTGTTTATTTCTTACTGTTAAAAACTGTAGATCACACAGCTTTCCCTCAGGGCAATGCTTGAACAACTTGTTAAAGCATCCGGTTATTCAACAAAAATGCAGATGCCATTGGTCAGAGGTTGTGTTCACAATATTAGCATTTCAAATCACGTGCATCGAATTAGCCAGTAGAGTACGTAGCACTTCTTTGTAAACTCGAGTTATGCAGGTCGCATTGCCGGTTAAAATTGCTGCCACTTTGTTGAAATCAATCTCCATATTTGAAACGCATTGCACGACGGCCTGAGAAACTAATGTCGATTGCACAGTTTCAAGATGAACGCTGTTCAGTAGCTAAGGACGCATCGTTGTCGAATCTGCAAATTGTGGAAGAGCGAGAATATATAAAATACAGTGTAGTTGTATTTGTCGTCGCTGTCTTCATCAAAACCAGTGCACAGCGAGTCTGCTGACTTTAAAATTTATTTTATTTTTTTCTTCTTAGTCTCAAAAACTTTGGGCAGATAGTTCTGGCATAGAAAATTCGCGAAAGATAGGGCATCTGTGACATTCTTAGTAAGAAATTTTCTCACTTTAGGATGATCTAGTTTTTCTACGGGCATATTGGCATTTGCAAACGTGTCGACAATTTCGAAGTGCAGGGGGCATTATTGTTATGCGTGATTATGCTGCAATTGTAAAGTTATACGGCATTCTGCATTTTCGCATAATTTATATGGCCCTAGTAATAACTGATTTACCAGTATGCCAGTAAAGTAAGGGCTGGCCGATACTCAGCGAATCGAGGGAGCAGAAGCTATAATGTAGTAAAAACCGTTCTAAAGGATGCGCAAAAAACCCAAAAACGTTTTCCCCTCACAGGTTTACTTTTTTGATTGTTTTAGGAATCAAACACGTTAATCTATTTATGTTCTACAGAGAGTGCTGGATGGGGTGACTTGAATATTCTAAAACATCATACAGTGAGCACTTCCATTCAAACAAATGCTCACGCTTTGTGTAAAAAGACTTTATTCTTGTTTTACCGCATGGAAACAACTCAAGGTAAACAATATCAATGGTGTTTAACATTTTCTTGATGCAGTTGACGTTGCTTAATTTCAATTTTGAATATACTGCTACGGTTAAATACTTTTCTTAAATTATTCTTAATCCCTCGGATAAACGAACAATGCCCAGATGTAGAACCTTTTAGGTCTCCTACAGGAAAAACTCTTCTTAGATGGTGGTAACTGAATTATTCTCATGACATTCGCTTAATCGTATTTCAACAAATGTGATTGTTTGCAGTCAGTTAGTTTCTTTCATTGCAAAGGAGCCGGAACAAGATCCTCCTTTAAAGACAACATTAGCGATCATGCTCAATGAGAAAATTTCCTTCCTTTTTTTCCCCTGCTTTTGTTGATGGAAATGAACGGGGTTTTGTTTGTTTGTTTTAAATCCTACAAGGGGTGCATCTAAACTGTGCCAGCCATTTCTCTATTGCATTTCTATTGGATGAGTTACGAACCACTTGCTCGCATTTTCTTAGGAAAGCTAAACTGTTGGTAAAACCGCTCCCTTTGTAGACTGGAAAACCCTGCCCTAATAAGAACAGGTAGACATATATGTACGTTTCTGAAACGTACATTCTACGTTTATTTTCAGGAATTCTCTGCTGACTGGTAGTATATGGATGGAAATTTTACTATGAAATCAAGCTCTACATATTGTGCTTATGTAGAAATGCAGCTCAGCATCCTTCAGAACTACTAATCCTTTTAGGTAACGCATTAAGTATGGGACAGGTAATTGAACCCTTCATTTCTCAATAATAGTGTAGGACTTTAAAAAAATTAAAGAGTGTAGTGAAACTTTTATTTTTTAAGGTAAAGCGCTGAGGAATTTTTCTTTTTTTCTGATTCTGTAGTTTGACGATCTTCTTAGGCATCTAAGTCCAGGATACCTAGGAAAGAAGAAAATGCATAAAGAAAAACACAACCCACTTTCTGTACTAGGCAGGAGAAATTTCGAAAATGGCAGGTTCACGAATTGCAAAATATTGGCATCTTCACTCAGTTACTATTTGTATATAATCATACACCAGACTTCAAAATATTTAGATCTGGAAAATTTGAATATTTGTAATCAATTTCATACAATTTCGGTTGATGTGGTCAGCAGTGAAAAGTTTGTGATCTTCAACCACATGCATTGTGCATCTGGATAATTTTCAACATGAAATTCTTATGATTCATGATAATTAACACAGCAATCGGACATCGCCGAACAGACTGTAATTACTGTTTTACACGTGAATTAAATCACATCAGAAAACTTGAAAAGATCGTCGCCGTTACCGCTCATCGGCAACGATATTTTCAATTTTTCTGATGTGATTTAATTTACGTGTGAAACAGTAATTACAGTCAGTTCGGCGATGTCCGATTGCTGTGTTAATTATCATGACGTATTTACCTCGTATTATGAGAAGAATATTTCTTCAACTCTGAATACCTTATGATTCAGTTATGATAAGTTGCAAGTACATTAATCCCCGACTTTTATTGCGGAGAATTGGCGAACGGTACTATTTTACTATCCCGGAACGATTCCATGCCTTTTCATTTTTTCTTCCTGGTTTAATGACTACTGTAAGCAACTTACTGTAAGCAACTTTAAACAGTTATCTGTCTAAAATTTGGACCAATATTTCCAGGTTAAATAGAGATCCAGAGCGATTGGACAAGAATACGACCCATGCCTCATTTGGAACCTGAGCCAGAATCCGCTGTTGGATGAATGAGCAGAACCAGCGCTTCAGATTGCTTGAACACCAGGCGTAAAGTTACGGGTTGACTGGGGTGGGCTTCAGCCCACCGAACTTTTCTTTGAACACCCTTTTAGCTCCCCCCTCGAGAAAAATAATATTTAAGTAGTTGGGTGTATGGCGGGTGCGACCGTCTAGGATTCTAGGGAACTGGGATAAATGTAGGTGAATTTCTCGAATTCACAGAAATTTTGTTATATAAAATAAATTCTTTGTTAAATTTAGTGTTTGTAATTGTGAGAAATGGAGGGAGTCCGTGGAACGAATTTATGAGAGTAGTAGAAACACACCATTTTTGTAATTTTGAATTGAAATGATCAGAGAGAGAGAAAGAGGAAAAGAGAAAAGAAAGGGGGGGGGGAGAGAGAGAGAGTGAGAGATTCCTTGTCAGGTTAAAAATCAAAATTCATAAAAAAGAAAAAAAAACGACGTAAGTAAGCTACAGTTGCGAAGAAATAGCAACTTGCCACAGAGATTCGTATCCATGGTTCCTTGAATACTACTATTACATTGAATACTACGCATAATATTTACTTGAAAACTCTTTTCCTACGGATAGCATTATCAGCGTTTGGTAAAACACACATGAACGGAATTCTTTTCCGAAATTTCTGCAAAACACTTCAAAATGTATGCCCCTTTCCATCACGCTAAGCCTCCCCCCCCCAATAGCGAACCCAGTTCTGAGAGTCGCCACTGTTGACCTCCCCACACACATTAACACAGACTGAAATAAAAGGAAATGACCGGGGAAACTGAAAATTGCACAGACCGATTATACTGATTGGCAAGTATTGTAATTACACGTTTAATGTACACTACTGTTTGTGAAAATTGCAGCACCAAGGAAGAATCGCGCTATTCAAATTAAATTTATACAACAGATGCCTCATGTTACAGGAGATAACTCATTACATATGTAGACCTACACAAGATTTTTTTCGCATCAAAACTCAGTATCGTGCGTAGCCGCCTGGAGCAACAATAACAGCCTTTACACGGCATGGCATTGAATGGAAGAGGTTTTTGATATCGTCCTGGGGAATAGCCTGCCAGGCCGCTTCTATGCGAGACCATAGTTCGTTTCTGGAGACTGGTGGAGGCGCTTGACGGGCTAGTCGCTTAGCTACCATGTCACAGACATGTTCGATCGTTGACGTATCCGGCGAACGTACAGGCCAACGGATAAGCCGAATCTGCCATGCATGGAAGAGGTCTTGGATATTCCGGGCCGCATGTGGCCGAGCATTGCCCTGATGGAATATAGAGCCAGGACAACTCTGAAGAAAGGGTATCATTTCTACCACTAAACATCCATGACATATCGCTGGCTATTGAGGTTTTTCCCAATTATTATCAGGCGAAATTTGAACTCAATACCCCAAACCAAGGCGTTAGCGTTGGGCCGATATGAAGCTGCAAAATGCATCTGCGAGGTGCCGTTCACCATGATGTCTTCGAACACGTATGAGACCATTATGTCGGGTCAAGTTGATTCGTGACTCGTCAAAAAACACGACCTGTTGCCAATCAGCTGTGTTCACGACCTGTTGCCAATCAGTCTGTGTTCGAGACTCCATGGCATCCTGAGGTGTCTCTGGTTGAGGATCAAAGGAATGCACAGCAATGGACTGTCCTCTGTGAAATAAACGACGTCGAACTGTGCTGGAGGACAAAACCTGATCTGTGACATTGCTTCACTAGTGTGCTAGCACCGAGGATGTCGCTGTATCTACGAAAGTAGTGGGAAGAACAGCGCAAGATAGCACTTACGAAACGTTCAGCGCATAGTCTACTATATATTTGTTATAACAACAAATCGCGGCTTGTATTTTCATAGTAACCTTCCACCGAAATAGCAGATGAATAAAACTCTTTTTTTTTCTGTAAGAAAAACTCAGATTTATTGTAACAACGATGAACAGAATTACATAGTCAAGTAAAAACTCCTCGGAAATTCAAAGGAAAGAAAGACAGTCTGTGTTTCCTTTTAAGAATGTCTCGCCATGCGATATTACCATATGTGGGGAAATTCTGCTTGAAAAATCTCGCATAATTTTACTTATGCATGCCTGTATCAGATATAAAAGTTTTCCCAATCCATTCTTCCGGAAACAGAAAAATCGTCGAAATGCTGGTATGCACGTGCGCCATCATCTGGTAGTAAAGATGTACAGCAGGGAAATCGAGATATACATGGAAACTCTAAGCACACTCTTATCGATTACAACCAGAGTGATTTTTATATCAATTGATACATGTACAAATAGGTATCTAAAGCAAGCAGATGAAAAATTTGCACACTAGAGAAAGTTGGAAATGAGTACAAAATTTTGGCATGGATACCAGTACAAGTTGAGGAAAAGATTCCCATAGATATCTCTAAGAAAAAGTAATATAAATATGTATTTATGCCACCCATCTTGAAAATTATTTATCAAGCAGAACGAAAATTGTATGGAATATCTTGGTCATGCTAGCATCTATATCAGCAGATATTGTGACAACCAAAACTTGACTTGAAAACTATGCATCCATAAAATAGGAACTTTCGAAAATAAAATAATAATAATACACAGTCAAATCACACTATTTTGACCACCTCCTACTTTTGACGTCAACAGCATGTAGCCAATGAAAGAAGGCACGTGTCGTGAGCTGGCTTGCAGAGTACATAAGGTGTGCTGTAGGCATTCTGAAAACATATCACCGGGTACTGGCCCCCGGTAATGAATAAGGGCGTCTTCCTCCTCCTTTCTACTTCGCTTTTGTGTCACTCTCCTATCGGACACTCCAGCCCAAATCTACTAGCTTCCTATTTCAAGGGTTGTTTAAGACCTGGGGTGAGACACTCCCTTCCTAAAATCCTCTACATATGATCATTTGATCTCAAAACATATCTCTCGTTGCTGTCTTGGATACAAGGAGCGATTTATCAGGATGATAATCGGCTTTCGGGTCAAGGGTGGCAGTATTTCTGAAACAGCGCAGTTTGTGAACTGTTCGCGTGCTGCTGTGGTTAAAGTGTATCGCGATAGGAGAAATGGCGCCATTGCGAATAAGCGATGTGGAAACTGCTGAGCACCACGTGAAATTGATGTGAGAGGTGAACGTCGGCTGCGAAGGTGCGTGAGAGCCGATCGACACACTACAGTGGAGCACCTCACTGGCCGAATAAGCCAGGGGGCTACCGGAAGTGTGTCTAAAACTGCAGTTCTGCGAATCCTGCTGCGTATGGGGCTCCTTTGCAGACGGATGGTCACTGCACCTATGCTAACGAACGAAGGTGCATCGGCAGAAGAGGCTTACGTTTTCACGACAGTATGGGAATTCGACCTCCGCTGATTGGCAAAGGATTGCCATCTCCGATGAATCACGTTTTCTGCTTCATCGAACGGATGGATGTTGGCGTATAAGGCGAGAAACACTCATATCTGTGGAAGACACTCTGCACCTAAGTCGTTATGAACCCATCTTTGCAGACCACGTACACCCATACATGCTGATTGTCTTCCCTGCAGCTGATGGGATCTTCCAGCACGAGAATGCAACGTTTCAGTTTGAAGTCTTCATCGTGCTCTTCCGATAGTGGTTGGGAAGAGCACGATAAAGACTTCAAATTACTTCACTGGCCCTCTAATTCCCCAGACTTAAACCCAATTGAGCTTCTGTGGGACCACCTCGATCGTGTTGTTCGCTCTATGGATCTTCCACCACGCACCCTCCATTAGCTCTCAGATGCACTGCAGTCAGCATGGCTTCACATACTTGCGACACCTTCCAGTACCTTAATGAGTCACTCTCAGCCCGTCTAGCTGCTGTCTGCGCTGCACACGGCGGTTACTCTGGATATCAGCTGGTGGTCACAATAATGTGACTCGATCGTGTATACTTCTGTGGAAAAATGGAAAAATGGAAGAATGATTTATCGAATTCAATATTTAGAAGGTAACATATCCTTCCGATGGACAGAAAACTACGCAAACGATAACCAAACTTGTCATCTTTTGATATATGAGGGCATGTTTAATGCCGAAACACATGGTTTTCTATGGATTGACCGTTGTCCCTAATGTAAAACACATTTTTCTGGCAATGAATTTAGCATTTTTAATCTTGAATAAATTTTACAGTACCTACATAACTCTTAAGCACATGATCGATATTTCATTCAATCCGCAATTTGAAAAATTAAGTGGAATGTAAATTGTTTAGATACAAGTAAACCAAAAAAATCCTTGTTAAAATTTTATCGATATTAAAATTTCATGTTAAGAAAAAAATCTGAGTTAAATTTTAGAGATTCCTTATACATGCTATAAAACATCCATTTATAAATTGCTCATTTGTGTGTGTGTGTGTGTGAGTGCGTTTATAGTTTCCCATCAGCATCTTGGGCTACAGGAATATCCCGTCCCAAATTTAGAACCACTGGCTAAACAAAGGGATGGAACCAGATTTGTAGGGCAAACACATCAGCCATGCCTAATGGAGGACTCGAACCCACGCCCAACTCGATGATTAGCTCATACTTTTCACAATTCATCCACTGGATATGCATTTTGTTTTTAGGTACAAAAAAGTGATGCAAACCCCCTGGCGCACACTGGAAAGGAACATATTTAGAAAATTTTGAACGACAGCTTCGCTGAATTGAAATTGAATTATACGTAACTTGATTTCTTATATCATTAACTACAAATCTGCATTCTTGAATCTCTTGGGACGTAGTCCAAAGCTAAGTGCTTTGCGTATGGCCACGAAATTGTTTACATGATAGAGTTCATTGAATTTTCTTGTAATTCCGCCTAATTCAACAATTGTGCGTTTCACATTCGGGACTGTTTTAGAAAATGAAATCAGCCATAAGAATGAAGGGATCTCCTTCAAAGACATGGCTGAAAGGTGATTAAACATTTTTGCAGAATATTTGCTCGCACAGTACTTCAGAGGTTGTTAGCTGAAGCACAAAAGCACACACTATTGGAGTAATTAGCAACTATCTTCGAAATCCTGCTATTAAATAAATGCACACTGGATGAGCCAATGAGGAAACTCTGAATTATTTTTCTTCACGATTTCACGATAAAGAGCTTCACATCACGTGCAACTGTTACCCCAGGGTGTTCATGATTTATCAGTCATTAACAAAGCTCATATCTTAATTTCATTCCATCGGCTGTTCAAATCTATTTCCAAAAGTCAATTGACGAATGTAACGTTTTTCTTTTCTTGCTTAACATTTTCATCTCCACAAAAATAAATAAATGAAGAACATACTCTCATTTCGTCTGTAGTTTTTACATGGCTGCATTTTTTACTACTTTTTACATTTCTGCATAGAAATTGAATTATACGTAGCTTAATGTTTTATATCATTAACTAAAAATTTGCATTCTTGAATCTCTTCAGCCTTTACACCATCGGATCAGAATTTCCTTGAAATCTGATAAAAGCGATTTTTTTGCATCATAATTTTACAGAAACCTGAAAATCGATTGGTGATTTACTTCTTAGAGGGTTCAGAAATCGTTGAAGAATCTGAAGTTGTAACCTGCGAAATCCTCATTAAACAATATGATTAGTGAATACGTAACCATTCATCATGAAACCTTTGAAATCTTGATTATGGAAGGATATAAGCCGAGTCTAAGTGCGCTGAAATATTCTAGATGAACCTAAAATTGTCCAGGAGAACACCGAACGATCACAGCAAAGTGAAACAACTAACTACCATTGTTTAGTATATGGATAAATCTATACTGATGAACTTAAAATTGTCCAGAAGAACACCGAACGATCACAGCAAAGTGAAACAACTAACTACCATTGTTTAGTATATGGATAAATCTATACTGTAAAGTATAAAGGAAGAGTGAAGTACGGGAATTTTTATAATGTAATGTGGTCTCCAACATTTTTGGCATGTCTTTCGACATACAAGCCCGTATTAATAGGAAGTTTTACGTGAGTAAAATTTTCCTGATCTGTGTTTTATCTCTGAGAGCTTACGCCTAAGGTAGTGAGTGCCCTTAATTTTTCTTTCCGTTTGAGCAAAGTGTTTCTCAAGGGCGAAAGAGCTTTCCCATTTCTTCAAGCCACCATATTCTCCAGAGGTCGGAAGTCAAGATAAACAACTGCAAGACTGTGGCTCAGAAGTAGAAAGCATTCGGTGCAATTTTATTTTCCATCCCCAGGACACAGATATAGGCATGAGATCAAGCAGTTGCGCTGTAACGATGGTTGAGTTAAACTTCTCACGTGGAAACATTTCTAGAGCAACTTTGTACCAGCTCTTTTCTTCGCACGTCAGCTAGGAATTCTGATTTGATATCTCCTGACCTGTAAGACGTAAAAGTTCTCTCGCATCACAAAGCAGTGAAAAGGAAAGGAACTGATTTTTTTAATTTGAAACCACAAAATGAAATGTGTTAAATGTAAAGTGCTACTATGCGAATCATGAAATTCTTTTGTGATATTTGAATACATTTATGTACTATTTCTTTCATGCGAACATTTGAAATATTGCTATTTTGACTTTTTATTGTTTACGTAAAACAAATTTGTAATAATCAATCAAACTAAGCTTTGATTGCCAAATCTTCCTGAAGACTTTATTATGCATTATTGTATACCCTCACCAGAGCGTATGTTCCGCTTTTCCGGCCTTTAATTTGGTTGGGGATGTATTCATACACGCCTATAAATATGCGTCTGAAATGACTTGCTTATAGTACTGCTTTTTGCTTTAATCCAGGTATGGTCACGATACTTATATCACTTTGTGAAAAGCAGCTTTTTTCTCTTGTAATTGCTATCAATTGTAAGTACGAAGATGAAGATACACATACTTTGCATTTTCCCGACTCACTAGAAGTTCCGTTCTCTGCTTCTCGATTGTGTAACGAAAATGTACTCGTATATTTGTATTTAATATGATTCCTTCGTAAATACATAATTTCCAAAATGGAAATTTCCGTTTTGGAATCGTAAAAATGCTGCCGTCACTAACATTTCTCCATTAATTTTCCCGTTAAGGGCGAATGTTAGGAAAATTAAATTGCAATTTTGCCAACATTTTTTTAAAACTAGTTTTTAACATCATTTCGGATATTAGACCGCAGAATGCAATATTTTTATCGTGTGAATGCTAATGCAAATTGATAATGCTGCCCTATCATAAATGTACCAAGCGAGTCCCTTCGGTCATGAGCATGAGAAAAGAACTATATTTGTAACTATAAATTTATATCCAATTCAAACGGTAATCCTATAAATTTATTTGAGTAATTTTTTGCTTTGTACATAAGTTATATTTGAGGTGCGGACATGAAATGAAAGAAAACTTTTGATAACAATGGCACATAACGATATCAAAATGCAATTGAACGAAATCTGTAAAACATTTTAGGATAAATAAACTTAGTCTTCAACAGGACCATGCTTCGCTTCTGCCAACGCATTCTAGATGGCCAGATAAATGGACACTTTATTGTCAGATAACAAGGTGAATCTCTTGAAAAAAATGAAACGATGCAGCATTCACGCATTAACCTCTATCTTGATTTACTGATCGTACATAGAAGGCCATCTATCGTCAAAGAATTAAATTTTAAGAAAATAAAAATTGCAGTGGGCGATGAGAGTAGAAAAATCACACATCTAGTGCACGTGGTAACTCGTTGCAAAAATTATTGAAAGTTGGCTGAAAATTTCTCTTCCAAATACGTGTTCTGTTTTTAACATGCTAATGTTTCAATTTAAAAAGCGCTGACTAGGACTTTTGACTTAACAGCCTACAATTTTGTGGTACCTAAGGGGTGTGTGTGTGAGTTGTAGGACAATATGCTAATATCCTGAAGAATTGTTAGAAAGGTGAATTCTAATTTTTTGGTTCCAGTAAGTTTTGTGAAACGAAAACTGTTATCTAGAAACAATAATATATTTTCCCATCAAAACACAGGTCAGTATTCTGCAAGTAGTAAGAAAAGCATATCATGAAATGTCTATGCACTGTTACAATTATTAAATTCCCGGTTTTATGAATCTTGTAGTAATACAGAAGACGGATATTGTAAAAACGATGCAGTAGTAATATTTTAGTAAACTATTCTATATCATAAGAAGTTTCTGTTTAGTAAATTAGATTGTCAATAAACTCCGTATAAATGATACAATTGCTACAATGCTGTGAACTCACTCTAAATTAATTTCGCAAGTTTTCTAGATAATTTAAAATACTGGGAAGAATTTGCCCAGAAAAGCTGAAAATTCGCTTATCGCAGAGGTCAATATCAATGCGAACAAGAAGCTTAAGCAAAACAAAGTCTTTTAGCAGTTGTAAATTTATCTTGCAAATTAAATTCGGGCTAATCCTTTCGTGAAGAGATAATTTGGGAGCATGCTGTTTGTTAATAGGGGAGCCGACGCAAAACGGCCAATGCTTTGAAATTTGCATATCCATTACTTATGCAGCCTAGAGTTTCCTGCCTTCACCCACCAAAACAGGGAAAGTGTTCCCTTGCACATTAAAACACTTACATCCCACAAGCGCGGTATGCTCAATGACTTTCTTGGAAAAGTCAGAGTAAAGAGATCCGACAGTGATTTCATTGTTTGGAAATGTTTGAAAAAGTGTAGATTTAATTGAACAAATAAATTTAATATTCGTTCTGTTACTATCAGCAACATTTCGTGCTATTTCCTTATAGAAGTACAGCGTTTTCATATGGAAGCTAGAATGTCACATCTGCTGCTTTTCTCGGAATATTTACTGATTTTATGATAATTTCACTGTAACGATAAAGAGAGTAAGTTAATCGTAACGTAGTCTAATACCAGTGCCTATGAAGTTATCACTGGACTGAATTTCCATTGAGACGATGCAATGTTTAGGAAAGTACAGATTTGCTTTTATTAGCACTTCTCTTTTTGTTTGTTAGTTTGCGTGCATGTGCGATCGTCTTTGTGCCATCATTCTCGATCAGCATGTTTATTAAACTTACAGTTTTCAAAAGCATGCCATTATGTCTTAAAAGAAAAGTGTTTAATGAATGCATCCTTCCAGCTCTTACGTAAAAGTGATATACAAAGGCTCCAGATATCTGAACGAATCATGGATTTAACCAACCATGCTTTTTGCAACCAGGAAAGATAAGAAGCGGTACTCGTGGATAAGGAAAATGGCAAGAATGGAAGATTGATATCATGATCAAAGTAAAATTCCTGAAATTGCAATGGTTTGGTTTAGTAAACTGTGCGTGCCAATTTGGTATCCAGTTTAATACGCATACGAGAGAGAGAGATGCAGACATAATGACATGTGCAAATACTATCTTGGCAGTACGTCACAGCAAACAATGGCCAGGAAGAGCAAGCTGTGTAGCTAAACAGACAGTTCAAAGTGTGCATATGATATGAAACAAAAATGCATACACTATGAGTCAGCAGATTTCAAATATGTGATGAAACTGGAATGAGCAACACTGAGAAAGACACACTTTAATGAGGAGCACCGTGAAAGGCACAAAAAGAAACTGTGCACTGAAAAAATGTTTGAAAATGAGCAAGCGATACAACATGTTATATACATGTAAGGAGCAAAACATTGTTCACAACAGCAGCAAAACAGCGAAAAAAGCAATAAACGGTGGTTACAATGCAAATGCACTTGATATGGAAAGAAAACTCCATCAAGAAGCGGTGATAAAAGCACAAAATCCAAAAGGAGTGCAAAGGAACAGTTCTAGAGTCAGGGGGCGACTGTCATGAGAAACAAAATATATAAGTTTGCACAAAATATACAAATACCGTAAAAATACAGACAATGATGGCTTTCTGATGTAGCAAAAAATAACCCCAGCGAGAGCAATATGAATTGTCCACGATGGGGTACGGACGCACACGACACAAAACAACATTACATTGTACTGGAACAGAAAATATCAAACACAATACAGGAGCAAACAAAAGCACTTACGTGACAAAGCAAAAGAACATGAAACGTCGTGGCTAACACAAGTGACACAGAAGGCGTACATAACAAGAGAGAAGCAACCGAAGATACATATAGCAGTAAGATACACCCGACGAAATTTGCCCAGCTATGAAAAGAAACAATGCATACATTGTGAAGCAGCAGTTTTTAATAAATGCTACTAAACAAAGAAGGCTCATTGCTCCCAGAAATAATACAAAAACGTGTAATCAAGTTAATAGAATCGTGCAATGCATTAATCATGATACGTTTTCCAACATACCAGAAATCATTACTCAAGTTATTATTCAAGTTATGAAGACAATGGCTGTGGAAAAAATCTCGCTTCTGTGCCCTGACCTTTGACCCCATTTCGATGATATTAAACAGAATTTGTTCAGTATACCTCCGGAACAACATACTAACGTTTTGCCGCAATAGAAGCATTTTAGTCACGTTATAAGAATAATGACAGTGAAATAAATCTTGTTCCTGTGCCCTGACCTTTAACCCCATTTCGTCAATATTCAACAGAACCGGTTCAGTGTATCTCCGGAACAACATGAAAAAGTTTTGTCGCAATTGAAGCATTTTTTACGCTTTCCAACCGTAGGTTGAAGAAACGTATATGCTCCAGCTTTGTCCGTCCGTCCGTCATTCCGCACGATAACTGGCGTAAACATGGGTCGATTTCGATGAAATTTTAGTATGTGGTAGGGGACCACCCGGGGACGAACCCTATTGTAAATGGGACAAATGGGGTCAAAGGTCACGACGTAGGACCAGAATCATTCCATTACCCTTATGCGTCATAACTTGCGTAAATATGGTTCGATTTCAATGAAAGTTTACTATGTGGTAGGAGACCGCCTGGGGACGAACCCTATTCAAAATGGGTGAAGTGGGGTCAAAGGTCAGGACAAAAAATCGGGATGCATTCCATTGCCCGTATGCGTCATAACGTGCGTAAAAATGGTTCGATTTCGATGAAATTTCAGTATGTAGTAGGAGACCACTGGGGACGAACCATATTGAAAATGGACGAAATGTGGTCAAAGGTCAGGACATAGGATTGCGATCCATTCCATTGTACTTACCCCATATTATTAAGGTGGACGTCAAGTAATTTTGTTTCCTATACTTCCAATGGAAAAACTTTTGTACACATTTCCTTCACAATTAATGTGTTCCCAAGGATGAGAATTTGAACATCGATTAAAATAACTTCATATTATAACTTGGAAAACTTAATATTTTCTAAAACATTACCATAATTATATTAAAAATCAATAACTTTTCCTTTGGTGGTGTTGAAACCAGAGAAAAGATGACGCGACCTGTACTTTTATGACGTCAGTGGACAAACAAATGTTGGATTGCATAATTACGGTTATGGTTTAGAAAATATTAAGTATTCCAAGTTATGAAATGAAGCTATTTTAATCGATGATCTAATTTTCATCCTTGTGAACGCATTAATTGTCCAGGAAAAAGATGGCGCGACCTGTATTTTCATGACGTCAGTAGACAAACAAATGTTGAATTGCATAATTATGGTTATGTTTTAGAAAATATTAAGTATTGTAAATTATAAAATGAAGATATTTTAATCGATGTTCAAATTTTCATCCTTGGGAACGCATTAATTGTGAAGAAAATGTGTACAAAAGTTTTTCTATTGGAAGTATAGGAAGCAAAGTTACTTGACATAAACCTTAAAGTAGCAATTCTTGTATGTATGTATGTATGTATGTACATTTTATTTTGAAAACGGCTCTAAGAATTTTGATGAAAGTCGTTAACCTACCGTTTTCTGGTACTAGAAATCGATTTAGCTTGATCTCGACTTTAGAAGAATTCGTTTAGTGGGTTAAATAACCATCCCGAATTATAACGTTTTTAGTGATGGCGTTGTTCCATTAATGTTACCAATCACAGAGAAGAGAGGTACCAATGCTTAGAAATCTTATGACGTCACAACTCGCATTTGAGAATGTTGGCGCGCGGTCATGCCATCTATCTCATTACGTCACGCGCTGTTTGTGGATCCTATTAAAGATTTATGACGTCACACCTTGCTAGCAGATGGTCGCAATTCCCATCTGCCTCATTACGTCACGCGTTGTGTGCGCATGTCCGTCAGCACGATAACTCGCGTAACAACCGTTGGATTTCGATGAAATTTTAGTATCTGGTAGGGGATCACCTGGGAAGGAACCCTATTTAAAGTGAACGAAATGGGGTCAAAGGTCAGTTCATAGGAGAGGGATCCATTCCACTGCAGTTATGCGCCATAACTAACGTAAAAAAGATTCGATTTCGATGAAAATTTAGTATGTGGTAGGGGACCACCAGGGGACGAACCTTATTGAAAATGGGTGAAGTGGGGTCAAAGGTCACGCCATAAGAGCGGTGTCCCTTTCATTGCCTTTATGCGTCATAACATGCGCAAATATGGTTCGATTTCAATGAAATTTTAGTATGTAATAGGGGACCACCCGGGGACGAGCCCTATTGAAAATTGGCAAATTGGGGTCAAAGGTCAGGCAGGGCATAAGAGCGGGATATATTCCATTGCCCTTATGCGTCATAACTTGGGTTAAAAATGGTTCGATTTCGATGAAATTTTGGTAAGTGGTAAGGAACCACCTGGGAACGAAACCTATTCAAAATGGGTGGAATGGGGTCAAAGGTCAGGACATAAAAGCAGGATCCATTTCATTGCCTTTATGCGTCATAACATGCGTAAATATGGTTCGATTTCGATGAAATTTTGGTATGTGGTAAGGAACCACCTGGGAACGAAACCTATTGAAAATTGTTGGAATGGGGTCAAAGGTCAGGACATAAAAGTAGGATCCATTTCATTGCCTTTATGCGTCATAACATGCGTAAATACGGTTCGATTTCGATGAAATTTTAGTATGTGGTAGGGAACTACTGGGCACGAACCCTATTGAAAATTGGCAAATTGGGGTCAAAGGTCAGGCAGGACATAAGAGCGGGATTTATTCCATTGCCCTTATGCGTCATAACTTGCGTAAATATGTTTCGATTTCGATGAAATTTTGGTATGTGGTAAGGAACCACCTGGGAACGAAACCTATTGAAAATTGTTGGAATGGGGTCAAAGGTCAGGACATAAAAGCAGGATCCATTTCATTGTCTTTATGCGTCATAACATGCGTAAATATGGTTCGATTTCGATGAAAATTTAGTATGTGGTAGGGAACCACTTGCACGAACCCTAATAAAATGTGCGAATGGGGTCAATGGTCAGGCAAAGCATAAAAGCGGTATTTATTCCATTGCACTTATGCGTTATAGCTTGCGTAAAAATGGTTCGATTTCGATGACATTTTAGTATTTGGTAAGGAACCACCTGGGGACAAACCCTGTTGAAAATGGGCGAAATGGGGTCAAAGATCAGGGCATAAAAGTGGAATCCATTCCATTGCCTTTATGCGTCATAACATGCGTAAATATGGTTCGATTTCGATGAAATTTTAGTATGTGGTAGGGAACCACCTGCGCACGAACCCTATTGAAAATGGGCGAAATGGGGTCTAAGGTCAGGCAGGTCATAAGAGTGGGATTTGTTCCATTGCCCTTATGCGTCATAACTTGCGTAAAAATGGTTCGATTTCGATGAAATTTTAGTATGTGGAAGGGAGCCACTGGGGACGAACCCTATTGAAAATGGGCGAAATGGGGTCAAAGGTCAAGACACTGGAGTGTTATCCATTCCATTGCCCTTGTGCATCATAACTAACCAAAAAATGTTGCGATTGCGACAAAACGTTATCATGTTGTTCCGGAGGTATAGTGAACCGGTTCTGTTGAATATCAACGAAATGGGGTCAAAGGTCATTGCACAAAAGCAAGATTTATTCCACAGCCATTATTCTCATAACTTGCGTAAAACTGCTTCTACTGCGACAAAACTTTAGTATGTTATTCTTGAGGTGTACTGAACCGGTTCTGGTGAATATCATCGAAATGGGGTCAAAGGTCAGGACACAGGAGCGAGATTTATTCCACAGCCATTATCCTCATAACTTGAGTAATAATTTCTGGTATTTTGGAAGGCGTATCATAATCAATGCATTGCATGATTTTACTAACTTGTTTACGCTTTCCAACCGTAGGTTGAAGAAGCGTATATGCTCCAGCTTTATCCGTCCGTCCGCCTGTTCGCACGATAACTGGCGTAAAAATGGTTCGATTTCGATGAAAGTTTAGTATGTGGCAGGGGACCACCTGTGGACGAACCCTACTGAAAATGGGACAAATGGGGTCAAAGGTCACGACGTAGGACCGGGATCCTTTCATTACCCTTATGCGTCATAACTTGCGTAAATATATTTCGATTTCAATGAAATTTTATTATATAGTAGGGGACCGCCTGGGGAAGAACCCTATTCAAAATGGGTGAAGTGAGGTCAAAGGTTAGGACATAAGAGCGGGATGCATTACATTGCCCGTATGCGTCATAACGTGCGTAAAAATGGTTCGATTTCGATGAAATTTTACTATGTAGTAGAGGACCACCTGGGGACGAACCCTATTGAAAATGGACGAAATGTGGTCATAGTTCAGGACATAGGATTGCGATCCATTCCATTGCCCTTATCCCATATTATAAAGGTGGACGTCAAGTAATTTTGCTTCCTATACTTCCAATGGAAAAACTTTTGTACACATTTCCTTCACAATTAACGTGTTCCCAAGAATGAAAATTTGAACATTGATTAAAATAACTTTATTACATCTTGGAATACTTAATATTTTCTAAAACATAACCATAATTACATTCAAAATCAATAGCTTTTCCTTTGGTGGTGTTGAAACCAGAAAAAGGATGGCGCGACCTGTACTTTGATGACGTCAGTAGACAAACAAATGTTGGATTGCATAATTATGGTTATGTTTTAGAAAATATTAAGCATTCCAAGTTATAAAATGAAGCTATTTTAATCGATGTTCAAATTTCCATCCTTGTGAATGCATTAATTGTCCAGTAACAAAAATGGCGCGACCTGTATTTTCATGGTTATACGTCAATTCGTCGCGTGCGTCAAAGCGTCGCGCGTCAATTCATCGACCACGATGATTCGTCGAGCGTCAATTCGTCGCGGACAAATTCGTCGACTACCTCAATTCGTCGCCTGCGTCAATTTGTCGACTGCGACAATTCGTTGCCTGCGTCAATTCGTCGCCTGCGTCAATTCGTCGACTGCGACAATTCGTCGCGCGTCAATTCGTCGACTGCGACAATTCGTCGCGCGTCAATTCGTCGCGCGTCAATTCGTCGCGCGTCAATTCGTCGACCACGATGATTCGTCGAGCGTCAATTCGTCGCGGACAAATTCGTTGACTACTTCAATTCGTTGACTACTTCAATTCGTCGACTACGTCAATTCGTCGAGTTTACAGATTTTGGTTACATACAAAACGAATGCAGGAAAACGTACAATTTCGAACGTCTTCCTCCCTGATCAAATTTATAAAGTTTGGACACTAAGACAGGATAGGAAATTACGCTTTTTCTTTGGCACTAAAAATATTAGACAGTAGACGGTTTTTGGAACGGGGCAGGGCCCGGTTGGTCAGAGCCCCCTTATACAAAATTTTCGTAAAATCTACAGTTTTCAATTCAGAACCACCAAATCAGGTATCCTATCTCATGGTACCCTAACTTAAACGGTTGTCGGTTTTTGGAACGGGTTAAGGCCCCCCCCCATACATACAAAATTTTGGTGAAATCTAGTTTTCATTTCAGAACCATCAAATTTGGAATCGTGAAACTCTAACTTAGACGCTAGGCGGTTTTTGGAAGAAATTGGGGTTGGTTGGTTGGTTGGTTGTTGGATTTTATTGGCGCAAGGGCCAGGTTTGGCCAAAGAGCGCCAGACAAAGAACTATCAGCCACAGATTTTTAAAAACGTGGAAAATGATTAAGAGCAGACAGGCTTGGTAAAAGTTGAAAAAGAGTATGATGAAAGCTGTGAAGACAAGGTAGTTAATTAGGTTTATATAAAAATTTATTAATTTACTATTATAATTATAATTTTTTTTTTCTTTAAACACAACTACACAAAGGATGAGTCACTCTCCTCCCCCCCCACACTCCTCTGCAATGCTGGCAGAGGGCGGGGACGAACTGTCACTCTCTTCCCCCCATGTTCCTCTGCAATGTTGTTTGAGGCTGGGGACGAACTGTCACTCTCCTCCCCCCTATGTTCCTCTATAATGTTGGTTGAGGGTGGGGACCTCGCTGAGGCCGAGACAGTTGGATGGACACTGCACACCTTTGCGGATTGAGGGCCGGGTCTTCCGCACGTGCAGGCTTTCGACTGGAAACTGGAAGAGACGGTCGGCAGCAAAAGAGAAGGCCCAGAATCAGGTATTCGAAAAATCTCGAGCTCGGGGAAAAACACCTGTGTCGCTTGGTCAGCTGTAGATCGCTTGGCAAGTGCGGCGAGAGCTACAGGGCGCGGAACAAAGGGCTGCACGGGTGGTGGCAGAGACTTAACCACTGCGGCAAAACTACGCTGTCGGATGGTGGGTATACCCAACCTGGCTTTGGCAGCAGGGTACGAGAGGCCTTCCAGGGTCTTGAGACGCTGGATCGCCATCTCGTCCTTCCATTTCATACAGTTGCGGGAGTAAGCAGCATGGGCCTCACCACAGTTAACACAGCAGGCCGCAGAAGTGCAACCTTCCCCGTCATGTTCACCGGAGCCACAAGTAGCGCAACGAGCGGAACTCTTACAGAATCGTTGTGAATGCCCGTACCTCTGGCACTTGAAACAGCGCAGAGGACTGGGAATGTACGGGCGAACTCCACAGACCAAGTAGCCAGCCTTGATTTCGGTCGGAACTTTCGGGGAGTTAAAAGTCAAGATCACATTTTTAGACTTAATTAAAGAACCATCACGCCGGAACATCATACGACGTGCAGCAATAACACCTTGGTCTGCAAGTTCAGTCACTAATTCTTCTTCACTGCATGGCAAGAGATCAAACTCCGAAATAACACCCCGAGAGGTGTTAAGAAACGGGTGAGGTGTCACTTTGACAGGAATGCCTTGAAGACTAGAGAGGAGCAGAAAAGCGTTACTCTGAGAAACACTGCAAGTTTGAACAAGCAGGTCCCCAGAGCGAAGCTTCCTCACAGACTTCAAGGGGCCAACCGCAGCGTCCAAAGCTTTAGAAATGAAAAATGGAGATCTGGTGGACAGTCTCTCATTCGGATCGATGGATTCTACAAGTAAGTGTGTAGCATGCGTAGTCACAGCAATCGAGGGGAGACGACGCTTCGGAGCGACTGGTACAGCTGCCGAAGAAGAGGGTGTACATTCGTGGTCCAGGTCATGGTCTAAAGAACGTTTAAGGTTTCGAGACTTGGTAGGTTGAGAAGATGAAGGAGTGTCGTTGGCAACTATCATTGTCTCAGGTGACTTAAATTTGGAGCGTTTGTTTTTGGGTTTACCCATGGAAAAAAAGAAGGAAGATTCGTCTGCAGACTACTCCACCCACCACCGAGCCCTACAAGGGAGAACTGGAGGTCCGCAAGCCAAGAAAATGACGCTAGACACAGTTCTGGAGCTTATACGTTGCAGATATAGTCCGGTGGCTTTGATCACACGCACTCGGCGGACACTTCGGCCTCCTGGTACCGTCATGCCAACGCCTTTGGCATGATCCCACAGCCCCCGGGCTCACCCTGCCGTGCTATACGACAAAAAAGCCGCTAAAGCCCTGTACACAACTTGGTACAAGACTTCTGACTAGAGGTGGGTTAGTCTCTAACCTCCCGTTTACAGCGAAGCCGGGGTCGAAGAGGAGTGTTGGTTCACAGGAGGCACTTAACCGGTCTCCTGCGACCTCAGCCGCCAGACATCCCATTTCCGCCTCACGGGTCTCCGCACGCGGCAAACATGCAGGTAGGTCTAGCACCCAAACCAGCTAAAAGGAAAAAAGAAATCCAAAGAAGACAAATCCTGGCAGGGAACCTAAACGGAATCTCAGCAACCTACGAACTGAGCGGTTAATATAAATCAGTTAGTGGTGGAATGTAACAAAACCACAAGACCGGGGTGTTAGTACATACCGTGGTAGAGATTAGGTAGAGAACACAACACGGGCAACTAGCCAGTGGAGAAAATAAAGAAAAACGAAAAAGCGAGACACAAGACCAGCTCGGGATCGTGGGGCCGCTACTCCCCAACAGCTGGATGAACAGCCGTCGCTGCAAACACCAACAGCACCAAAACAAAAAACAGGCGGTGGCATGACATCAGATGTTGACCAGTCACAAGGTCAGCTCGGGCCGTGGGGGCGCCGCTCCCCAAATAACTGGAAAACCAGTTATCCCCGTGCGGGGAAGAAATTGGGGCTCCCCCACCCTCATAAAAAAATTCGTAAAATCTACAGTTTTCATTTTAGAACCACCAAATTTGGTATACTATCTCATGGTACTCTAACGTATACAGTAGACCGCTTTTGGAACGGGTAAAGGCCCGGGGGTCAGAGCCCCCACATACAAAATTTCTTAAAAACTACAGTTTTCAATTCAGAATCACTTAGTCTGGTATACTATCTCATGGTACTCTAACTTAGACGCTAGACGGTTTTTGGAAGGAGTTGGAGCCCGAGGGTCAGACCCCCCCCCCTAATAATTTTTTTCGTAAAATCTACAGTTTTCAATTCAAAACCATCAAATATGGTATCATGAAAATCTAACTTAGACGCTAGACGGTTTTTGGAAGGAGTTGGAGTCCCGGGGGTAAGAGCCCCCCCCCTCCCCCTCATAAAAATTTCGTAAAATCTGCAGTTTTCAATTTAGAACTACCAAATTTGGTATACTATCTCATGGTATTCTAACTTAGACGGTAGACCGGTTTTGGAACGGGTCAAGGCCCGGGGGCAGAGCCCGCCCTCTCATACAAAATTTTCTGAAAAACTACAGTTTTCAATTCAGAACCACCAGATCTGGTATACTATCTCATGGTATTCTAATTTAGGCGCTAGACGATATTTGGAAGGGTTACAGCCCAGGGGATAACGGCCTCCTTCATAAAAAAATCGCAAAATCTAATTTTCACTTTAGAACCACCAAATTTGGTATACTATCTCATGGTACTCTAACTTAGACGGTCGACGGTTTTTGGAACGGGTCAAGGCCCGGGGGGGGGGGGGGCAGAGCCCCACACACACATACAACATTTTCTAAAAAAATAAGTTTTCAACTCAGAACCACCAAATCTGGTATCATGGTATCATGAAACTCTAACTTAGACGCTAGACGGTTTTTGGAAGGGGTCGGGGCCCGGGTCAAGGGAGCCCCATACAAAATTTTCGTAAAAACTTCCGTTTTTTACTCTTAAGAATACCCTATCTACGTTCTAAGGCGCTCTTTGGCCCTTTCAGGGCCTTGCACAATAAACCATCAACTAACCAACCTACGGTCTAATTTAGAGACTGTAGATAACAATAAAGTGCAAAAATATGCGTTTAATGGTGTATTAAAAACACAAATCAATATAATTTAGCTTTCACTACCAACGAACGGCTTATCAGGAAGAAATATAATGTTATGTAAACAGAGAGTTCCAGATATTCAAAATTCAAAACGGTAAGAAAAAGATGATCAATGCCAATGTGAAGTCGTACGCAATCGATATTACATAGGTACATTGCATTTCTTTTTTGCGGGATTCACAGAAGCACACGCCAGATCTACGGCAGTTCTATTGATGTCTCCTAGAAGGTAAGTATTCCCATTCCTTTTTCTTTCTTTTTTGTTTCGCAAAATTAAATTAACTAAATCAAAAAATTAAAATAAGTTTATTGGAAAATTGCAGGAATATCTTTTTCATTCATTAAATTTCACCCGCAGAACTTGGCGATTCCACAAATAGCAATATGTGCCTGGCAAATAACTGGTATCCCTGCCAGTACAAATTATATTAATGATTTATTTGCGTCCAGTTCAATCTAGTATGTCCATAAGAGCGTTTGGGGCCGTATGAAAAATACATTTCAACGTGTGCCGCTACGGCGGCGGAGTGATCTAAGGGCTGACTTCTGACCACTTGTCAAGAAGAATTTTGTATGTGGGGGTACTTACCTTGACCTGTTCCAAAAAACCGTCTACCGTTTAAGTTATAGTACCATGAGATAGTATAAAAAAGTTGGTGGTTCTAAATTGAAAACTGTAGATTTTACGAATTTTTTTATGAGGTGGGCTCTAACCCCGTGCCCGTCTCTTTCCAAAAACCGTCTGCCGTCTAAGTTAGAATACCATGAGATAGTATACCAAATTTGGTGGTTATAAATTGAAAACCGTATATTTTACGAAAATTTTGAACGGGGGAGGCCTCTGACCCACCGCGTCATGACCCGTTCCAAAAACCGCCTCCCGTCTAAGTTAGAGTTTCATGATACCAAATTTGGTGGTTCTAAATTGAAAACTGTAGTTTCAGTTTTTACGAAATGTTTTTTGGGGGGGGGGGCTTAAACCCCGTGCCCGACTTGTTCCAAAAACCGTCTACCGTCTAAGTTAGAGTACCATGAGATAATATACCAAATTTAGTGGTTCTATATTGAAAATTCTAGATTTTACGAAACTTTTGTAGGGGGGGGCTCTAAACCTCCAGGCTCCGACCCCTTTCCGAAAACCGTCTACAGTCTAAGTTAGAATACCATGAGACAGTATACCAAATTTGGTGGTTCTAAATTGAAAACTGTCGATTTCACGATAATTTTGTGCGCGGGGTGGGTTTTGACCTCCCGGACCCCGATCCGTTCCAAAAACGGTCTTCCACTAAGTTAGAGTTTCATGACACCAAATTTGGTGGTTCTAAATTGAAAACTAGATTTTACGGCAATTTTGAAGGGGGGGGGGGCTCTGACCCCACGGGCTCCAACCGCTTCCAAAAACCGTCTACAGTCTAAGTTAGAATACCACGAGATAGTATACCAGATTTGGTGGTTCTGAATTGAAAACTGTAGATTTTACGAAAACATTTTACATGGGGGGCTCTGACCAACCCGGCCCTGTCCCGTTCCAAAAACCTTCAACCGTCTAATATTTTTAGTGCCAAAGAAAAAGCGTAATTTCCTATCCTGGCTGAGTGTCCAAACTTTATAAATTTGATCAGGGAGGAAGACGTTCGAAATCGTACGTTTTCCTGCATTCGTTTTGTATGTAACCAAAATCTGTCAACGCGACGAATTGACGTAGTCGACGAATTTGTCCGCGACGAATTGACGCTCGACGAATCGTCGTGGTCGACGAATTGAGCCGTGACAAATTGACGCTGGCGACGAATTGACGCACGCGACGAATTGACGTGACACCATTTTCATGACGTCAGTAGACAAACAAATGTTGGATTGCATAATTATGGTTATGTTTTAGAAAATATTAAGTATTTCAAGTTATAAAATAAAGCTATTTTAATCGATGTTCAAATTTTCATCCTTGTGAACGCATTAATTGTCCAGAAAAAAAGATGGCGCGACCTGTATTTTCATGACGTCAGCAGACAAAAAAATGTTGGATTGCATAATTATGGTTATGTTTTAGAAAATATTAAGTATTCCAAGTTATAAAATGAAGATATGTTAATCGATGTTCAAATTTTCTTCCTTGGGAACGCATTAATTGGGAAGAAAATGTGTACAGAAATTTTTCAAGAAGCGTATATGAATGAAGCGTTCCCAAGGATGAAAATTTGAACATCGATCCCCTACCACATACTAAAATTTCATTGAAATCGAACGATTTTTACGCAAGTTATCGTGCGGACGAACATACGCACACAACTCGTGACGTAATGAGGCAGATGGAAATCGCGACCATCTGCTAGCAAGGTGTGACGTCATAAAACTTTAATAGGATCCACAAACAACGCGTGACGTAATGAAATAGATGGCATGACCGCGCGCCAACATCTAATGGGGCGACGCCATGACACCACACTACAAACTTAGTGATTCGGAGTGGTTATTTAACCCACTAAACAAATTTTCTTAAAGTCGAGATCAAGCGAAATCGATTTCTAGTACCAGAAAACAGTAGGTTAACGACTTTCATCAAAATCCTCACAGCCGTTTTCAATATAAAATTTACATACATACAAGAATTGCTACTTTAAGGTGGACGTCAAGCAATTTGGCTTCCTATACTTCCAATGGAAAAACTTCTGTACACATTTTCTTCACAATTAATGCGTTCCCAAGGATGAAAATTTGAGCATCGATTAAAATATCTTCGTTTTAATAACTTGCAATACTTAATATTTTCTGAAACATAACCGTAATTATGCAATCCAACATTTGTTCGTCCACTGATGTCATCAAAGTACAGGTCGGGCCATCTTTTCTCTGGTTTCAACACCACCAAAGGAAAAGTTATTGATTTTTAATATAATTATGGTTATGTTTTAGAAAATATTAAGTATTCCAAGTTGTAATAAAGTTATTTTAATCGATGTTCAAATTTTCATCCTTGGGAACACATTAATTGTGAAAGAAATGTGTACAAAAGTTTTTCCATTGGAAGTATAGGAAGCAAAATTACTTGACGTCCACCTTTATAATATGGGATAAGGGCAATGGAATGGATCGCAATCCTATGTCCTGAACTATGACCACATTTCGTCCATTTTCAATAGGGTTCGTCCCCAGGTGGTCCTCTACTACATAGTAAAATTTCATCGAAATCGAACCATTTTTACGCATGTTATGACGCATACGGGCAATGGAATGCATCCCGATCTTATGTCCTGACCTTTGACCCCACTTCACCCATTTTGAATAGGGTTCGTCCCCAGGCGGTTTCCTACCACATAGTAAACTTTCATTGAAATCGAACCATATTTACGCAAGTTATGACGCATAAGGGCAATGGAATGATTCCGCTCCTACGTCGTGACCTTTGACCCTATTTGTCCCATTTTCAATAGGGTTCGTCACCAGGTGGTTCCCTACCACATACTAAAATTTCATCGAAATCGAACCATTTTTACGCCAGTTATCGTGCGGACAGACGGACGGACGTACAAAGCTGGAGCATATACGCTTCTTCAACCTACGGTTGGAAAGCGTAAAAAAGAACAAGAAAGACGTCATGTGATAAACAAGAAGGGAATAAAAAGCAAGAAGGTGAGGAAAAAGCAAGAAATAGTGGTTTTAAAGGAAGTACGCATGATTTGCAAAGAAAACCACAACAAAAAGCTGTGAGAAACTTATCAAATCAATAGCGATTGAAATGGAACCGTACTTGAGTCAGGGGCGACTCTTCGATAACATAAGAGAGAAGTAATTCTCCAGAGAAACAATATACACTCACGGACAATGAAATTTGCTCACCTGGAAGGAAACATGCTACAACCGTGAAACTTTGCAAACAGCTAGAGTGCGTGCTGGTATGCAAATGATCCACGTTTGGCGCGATTGCGCATGACCGCACACCCTGCGGTGGCGCTGCAAGAACGAACCGGCAACCTTACAAAACATGAAAGTGAAAAGCACCGGCCGATGCAAGCAAGAGTGCAGAGTAAAAAGAATGCAGTGTTGATGCCAGAGACGTCGCGTCGATTTGCACAACTCATGGACTTTGAGAGAGGGTGGATCATCGGGCTGAAAGCCGCAGCGTGATCGACGTGCCACATAGCCAGCCACGTGGATCGTTCTGACCATATCGTCAGACTGTACTGGGAGCAGTGGACAGGTGACGGCACTGCCACACAGCGGAGCGGCTCCGGACGAACCAGGGGGACCAACGGTAAAAGGATCGATGAATCGTGCGCAAGCACGAACGGATCCCACGGGGACCCGATCCACTATATAGGCAGACGTAGAGGCTCCTGTGTGCCCAAGAACCATTTCCCGACGCCTCGCGGACGCGAATCTGTGATTCCAGCGTCACTTACGTGTGTTGATATTAACACCGAAACGTTGCCGACTCAGTGTGCAGTGGTGCCAGGATAGAGCGACCTGGAAAAACCCACAGACTGGGGACGTGTTTTGTTTAGCGATGAGTGCCACTTCGTTCTGGGAACAGATGATCATCGTGCCCAGGATTGTAGGTCTCCGGGTCAACACCACATTCCCAACCTCGTTATCGTGCGCCACACCTCCCCCACTGCAGGCATGATGGTCTGGGGAGCCATTGCCTACTGTAGCCGATCAGCTTTAGTAGTGGTATGCGGATCATTGATGTGCCAGCGGTATGTGGATGAGATCTTACGGCCCCATGTGCTCCTATTTCTGACCGGGATTCCAGGTGGGCTATATCAGTAGGATAACGCCCGCCTGCACACGGCTAGGGTTTCCTAGGACTGCCTACGTCATGTCTAGACACTCCTATGGCCTGCTCACTCCACGTACATGTCCCCTATCGAGAACGTGTGGGAGCAGTTGAAAGGCTAGTTGCCGCCGTGCCGCATTATCCGGGATTTGGAACACACCATCCAACAGGCGTGGGCCAGTCTGCCGCAGGACAACATCAGGCGTCTATTCGCCTCCATGCCGGACCGTATTGTAGCACGAGGCGGTTTGACGCGCTATTGAAGATGACCGGACTGCGTGCCACAGATCCCTCTGTAATTGTCTTGCAGCTCTGTTTGTGCTATCATAGGTATCATTCATCTGTATCATTACGTCCATAAAATATCAGTTCAATCCGATCCTTCCTTCTTGGTGCGCAAATTTCATTGTCCGTGAGTGTATATACGTATATAGGCAGAACTATACAAAATGTCCGTAATGAAGCAAACACAATAATTGGAACACATACGATAATGACAATCTGGCATATTAGAAAAAGAAAATTCAGCTAGAGCAAACTCAGTTTTCCTCTATGTGGTACAGAACGCACACTTGACACAATATAACAATGTGTAATACAGTATAACAGAAAATATCAAATACAATACAGGAGCATAGCACTGGCGAGACAGAGTTGAACAACACGAAATCTCGTGGCTAACATGGGAGAGACAGGGCCACAAAATAAAATAATAGGACTGAAAGAAATATATAAATCTGAGAAATGTCTCACAAAAATCGCTGAGCTGTGTAAGGAAACGACTATCAAAAATGTGAGAAGAAACGTGCAGATGTCACACGAGAAGTTTGACAACAGATGATGGAGATTTCGCAGCGAGTATTTCGCGAATGAAATCGCAAATCCCCTGGCACTCAGTGAACTAAAGGGGTGCGGTTTCACGAAGAATAGCGTCAAACAACGCCTTCTATGCAAAGTTCCATAAGCGTTGCAGACTCTAAGTATAACATTTCATAATATTCGTTAACCGAGGTCAGCAACTTTCCGAGATTTAAAAAAAGTAACATAATTTCCGAATTGCTTTACAGCGGCTTTTAAGTCCAGGCAAAAGGAATTTAAAAAATCGTATAACAAATTATCTTGCGAGCGCACAGGGAGAAGAGATGCAGAAGCTCCTCCCGAGATAACGGTCCAGCAAACGGCGTGATAGAATCCACGGCGACATGGATTTCATTAGCCCTGACTGATGAAAGCTTGATCACAGGACTCGAGCTAGTGCACTTGGACCAACGGTTACCCCAACCAAGGTGGAAGAAACACTGAAAGCAGCAGAGATCTTTTAAGAGGTACTAGGTGGCGACGCTCGTTTGCTGTCGAACTCGCTTATGTTTCTAGGAGACTTTCGGACGGACAAACCGTTTGGCAGAAGAACGGGAGGAAGACTCGCCCGTCAGTGGATCCACAATCACACCAGATTTGGATGTCGGTAAATCGGACAGCACAGGTGATTCCTCGGGTGATGAATAAGTTTCCTCCGAAATGGGTTCCACAACAGAGGAAGTCGACACGACACGGCTGCAAAATGAAACTGGAAAAAGGAAACAGGGGAAATCTTGCCAGGGAGACTGAAGTCAACGTGCAATCACCGTGTCATACCTGTGAAAAAGAGATACGACACAGAGCATCAGTCAAAGATATCAGTCGTGCAAACGGCCGTCGTAGAAGTCTTCGTAGGAGCCACGGAAGAGGGTGAACGACTGTGCGGTTTTGGAGCGGCGGAAAAAGGCTAGAATCTCGTAGAGAAACATGGCCCTGCAAAGAGGTGGAAAGATAAACATCTGGCAAAATGCAGTGGGAAAAGTCGAATCAACAGATGTAGAAAGCAAATTGCTAATGGGTCCACGTCACGTCGTTGACTTTGTCACGCAACAGCTGTTTGATTTTGTGTAAGGCATAAGGTGCAATATTGGGACGTGTAGATCTTGTAGCACAGAAGCACATAATGAAGCACATAATCATAATCAGGACATGAAGCACATAATCATAATCAGGACATGAAGCACATCATCATAATCAGGACATGAAGCACATAATCATCGACGTTGGACCAAACACGACTGGAAGAGGGTCTCATGGTCAGACAAATACAGTTCTCTGTTAGACAGTGTCGACGATCGAGCTAGTGTGCAACGTTTGTCCCAGGAATCCATCTCACCTGGATGCACTTTGGGCTGGAGGGAGTGTGATAGTCTGAGCAATATTTTCTTGGTGAACACTTAGACCAATTATTCCTGTAGACCGAACTCTAACAGCTGTCACGTACCTCAACATCGTGGTTAACCAAGTACACCCCTTTATGGTGACTGTATTCCCTGGCGGAAATGGCGTCTTTCAACAAGACAATTATCCATGTCACACTACGAAGAAGGTTCGGGAATGGTTCCAAGAACATGAATTCCATTTATTGTCAGGGCCTTCAGGATTTGCCGGACATATATCCTATCAAACAATTGTGGTTTGAGTTCAAGAAACCTGTTCCCGCGTGAGTCGCATCCCCCGACCACGTAATTTACAAGAATTGCTGGATCTTCTATTGCAGTCATGGTACTAAATATCAAAAGACGGCTACTAACAACTCGTTGAATCTATACCTCATCGGGTGAGAGCTCTTTTGAGGGCGAGAGGAGGATCCACATCATATTAGGTAGGCGGTTTTAGTGTTTTTGCTGATCGGTGTATTTAGGAAGAGGAGTGTTCGGCAGGGCGTGAAAGATGATATCTCGATCAAGTAGAGAATGAAACTCTCTATCCACCTTAGACTATCCATCAACTGTGGCTGTGACTGCGTTGTCACCAATTTGCACGATAGGAGACAAGGGCAGTGGTACCACAGAAGAAGGCGTAGTCGAAGTGGTCGCTGTTGAATTCTGCAGCGCAATTACAAAAGTAGCCTTTTGAACTGGAATATTTACAGTAGAAGATATCAAAGATGGTCTTGAAGAGAGCAAAGCAGTTGAAGAATCTGTATCCCTTTGATCTGGACACATTTGAGGAGGCAGCTTGGCTGAGACCAAACCAGGATGACCAGGCACCCCATCTCTAGGGCTAGCGGCAGCACGAGAAGAAGAGGCATCTGGTGACGAGGATCTGGTTTCATGGACTTGGAGAGTACGGAGTGACATGCATCCGTTAAGTTGACCAAGGAGAAAGATAAAACGAAAGCTGCCATCTTTGGTGACTTCAAAAGGGAAACAAACAGTCAATGATGATGAAAAACTAGTAATACAAGACTAATTAAGCATACAGCGGGCAGAAAAGTAGTTAAAAAGAACTATATTACCTTTATACAGGACACAAGCTCCAAAAGAGGAGACGAAGCTCTATACTTCTTACTCACAATCCCAAAAATTCACGTGACAAAGTTACCGCGTCAGCCGGGAGGCAGAATTGTCTGGACATATTGCCAGAAGAACGGATCGCCAATGAACAACCGAAACTTTAGATAGGACAGAAAGGGACAGGAAAAGACTCAGAAGAAGATCACGTGAGAAATGGGTGAATAGAATTCTAAATCATGCCGGTGTGACAGAAAAAGCTGGCTCCAGGTAGACCGCTGTGGTGGGACTTGAGGAGACATTTGTCTAGCAGTGGATTAATAATGGTTGACAATCATGGTGATGATCTCATTAAGGTCTCAGAAAGCGTCATACTAAGACTCAGTCCTCCATATAATTCCTACGCGTTTCATGAGTTCAAGTCCCACTATCCTCAATTTTTTTCTGTCCATATATTTATCTATGTCTTTCAGATTAGGCCTGTTTTTAGCACGTCTTTTGTAAAAAAAGATCGTGCTTATGTTACCGGTTTGTCCGTCCGTCCGTCCATCCGTCTGTACCAACGATATCTCTGCAACTATTGGTCCGATTTGAAATTATTTTTTGCATTGGGAAGCTTGAAACATGCGAATGATGATCCTTCATTTTTTTTTTTACGATGTACAATTTCGCCGCTAGAGGGCGTAAATGCAGATAATGTCAAATTCAAAAATACGTTTTACTCCACGTATTTGCTTCTAAACATCCGATTGAAAAAATTCTTTTATCTTTCGATTCCGTTTATGCCGAAGAGTATTTTAGATATAGTTACTTTTTCAAATTACGCATAGGTTTTCCGCTAGGGGGCGTAAAAGAAAATTACATTTTCCCCCATAACTCTTCTTCTAAAACTCCGATTTCAAAAAAAAATTTCTTCAGCTGATACATCTTCTCATGGAAATTTTTTTGCATATAATTTCGAATTTTTTTGTAAAGAATACTTTGACCACCAGGGGCGTAAGGGTTAATTTTTGCTTCTGATGTATTTGCCGTAAAATCTGAGCTTCTAAAATATCGATTGAAAAAATTATTTCGTGGACTGATGCCACTCACATCGATAAACCTTTTCAGAATATTTTCTTCCTAAAATATTCCCCAGTTTCTCCGCCAGGGGGCGTAGATGTATATCTTATATTTGTCAATATCATTAATTCTAGGAGTCCGATTTGAAACATTCCTTCTTTGTTGGATAGTGTGTTCCGTGTGACACGTGTTTCATATATTTTCGAAATTTTCAAGTAATTCATAGACTTTCCGCTAGTGGGCGTAGCGGTAAATTGCGTTTCCCCCTACATCTCTACTTCTAAACCTCCGATTTGAAAAATTATTTCTGCACCGGATACATCTCCTGATGGGAAATCGTTTGCACATAATTTCTAATATTTGTAAAAAAAAATGGTTTGGCCACCAGGGGGCGTAAATCTTAATTTCCGCTTCTGATGAATTTGCAGCAAAATATGAGCTTCTAAATTCTCGATTGAAAAAAAACGCCGTTTGTAGACCAATACTACTCATGTCGACAAACCTTTTAGAAACAATTTCTTCTTAGAATAGTGCATGGTCTCTACGACAGGGGGCGGAGATGTATATCATAGTTTTGTCAATATCTCTACTTCTAGGAGTCCGATTTGAAAAATTCCTTCTTTGTTGGATAGTGTTTCCAGTGTGACATGTGGTTCATATAATTTCAAAATTTTCAAGTAATTCATAGACTTTCCACTAGGGGGCGTAAAGGTAAATTGCCTTTCCTGCGTTATTTCTGCTCCTAAAACTCCGATTCAAAAAAATTCTTCCTGTATCGCATACAAGACCTGACGGAAAATATTTTTTTACATAATTTCTAATGTTTGGTAAAGAATGAAAAAAATGTCGTTTGTAGACCGATACTACTCATGTCGACAAACCTTTTAGAAACATTTTCTTCTTAAAATAGTGCATGGTTTCATGGTTTGGCCACCATGGGGCATAAGTGTTAATTTCTGTTTCTGATGTATTTGTAGCAAAATCTGGGCTCCTGAAAACTCGACTAAATGTTTTTTCTTGGACCGATACCGCTCATATGGAAAAACCTTTTGAGAATACATTCTTCTTAAAATAATGCATGGTTTTTCAGCAAGGGACGTAAAGTTACATCTTATTTTTGTCGATATCTCTGTTTCTAAGAGTTCGTAAGCTCATGATTCAGTTTACAGCAATATTTAAGGGATAAAAAACCAGATTGAAAAACTTCTTTCTTCCGTCAGATACTATTGTTTTCCATACCTGTTCCATTGACTTTGAATAGCTTTGATAAATTTAATTTGCGTCAAAACGGATTCAAAAGACGTGCTGCGAAAGATTGGAACATTGGTCTTGCAAGAAGATCCAAGGTGTAATTCAAGTTTTCGCTGGCAAAGAAAATTTATCCAGCTGCTATCTATCGACAGCTCATTAAATTTTGCGGAATGTGGAAAATGTCGCACCAACATGCTGCTGGGTGATATCGAAGGTTTCTGGCTGGTAGAGGTACTATTTTTTTCCCTTTTTCTTTTTTGGAGGTTTAACGACCAGCATCGCCTGTACAAAATTTAGCGCCACTGGTTATATACCCACCATCGCCTGTCCAAAATTTAGGGTCACAGGTTTGATACCCACCATCGCCTGACAAAAATTTAGCGCCACTGAAGGGAGAGATCCACTGCAGTAAGACAAAACAAAATGCACACCTCACCGGGATTTGAACTCGGATCCTCTCAGACCAATGGTCAGAAGCCAGCGTTTAGACCAATGTGTCACCGGAGCAGTTATTCTTTAATGGACGACAATCATAGTGAGCATTCGAGGAGTTCCTCAAAGGGAATCACACAGACCTAACTGAAGATCTGATATGTGTGTCGCATCTACGGATTTTCCCTTTTTTGAAATTCTCACGGATCAGCTGAGAGGACTTTGCTTCAGAACAGATGCAGTGAAAATTGTTGTCAAAGCATGGCACCTGGAATAACGACAAGGATTTTTCATAGAAGGAAAAAATAAGCTGATAACACGTAGCGACAAGGGTTTCATTTTTTTTTTTACTATGCTGAAGTGCACTGAATGGAAGTTTTATTTTGTATGACAAATTCAAAGCACTTGGTATATTGATATACAGGACTTGAATCAAACAACGTAGTGTGTATACGAAATCTCCGAATGGGAACAATTTTGCAGTATTACTTGTTTGTTTGCGTATAAGAAAAATCTAGCGGGAAGACCGTATTTGGACTAAAACATATTAGAAAATCTGTTCGGGATGTCAAAACTCCAACTCCCTGTTAACTCCTGAGATAATGTTTTCTGCATTTCTCTTTATCTTCTTATATTACTACACATTCGATTATTAGTGTGTGACAGTAAAAATGAATGACTTATTTTACAGTAAAATGACAGTACTTATTTCATCGAAATAAATAAATATTTCTTTTGTTACAAGATATGGATTATTTTTATTCTGAGATCTAGTTGTACAATAGAAAATGAACTGTTTAATTGAAAATATGCTAACTTTTCTTTAAAGCAAGAGCTTTTTACGTTCTTGTTTTAAAGAACACGATTTTGTGAATGAGAAATACAAAAACACAATGAAAATTCCTTCACTGAAAGAAATGGAAAACAAAAGTTTTCAGCAATGTTTACGCTATATTAAGCACTGAAAAGTGGTGATCGAATAATTTTTTCGCAGCTAAATATTGGAAAATATTACCTCCCGAAATCAAAATTTAAGGGGCAATTTTGACAAGGATACAAATACTTTTTATCAATAAATGGAGATCAAAATGAATTGAACTAAGGCTACTTTAATAAACAATACCAAGTTTAATAATTATAATTATCATAATTAATAACAAGGAACTGTATACCTATTACACTTAAAGTAACTATACTAGTAATCCGAATTTCTTAGCGAAGAATATAAATCAAAATTTCCGAGCTTTCGCGTATCAACCAGATGGCTTTTTCAAGGAAGGTAGACAGCTAACTGCAAACTGGAAAATAGAACACTTCAACAATCTGAGCCCGGTATTACCTATTATATGCACCACTAGCCTGTTGTACCCGTCGTTGACGGGCTAGTGATAGTATAAAGTAAAAGCTATATCGACAATTAAATTAAGACTGGTAAATCAAGGTTTATGCAACTTTGTAGTACAACTTCCCGGAATAGAATATTAGGATAAAAAATGTATTTGAATTATTTAGTAGTTGTCACATCCAATGTAAATAATTCAAAAAGTTTGAAAGCAGAAGGCTTATGCAATGAAATTGATTGAGATGAAAAGTACCTTATTCTTGTAGAGCCTCGGGATAAACAATATTAACAGTCCTTCCATTCGGAACAAAGATGTAAAGATTTTCTCATTTCCGACTCTGGTACAACCAACGTACAGTTGACCATGGGAAAAACATAGACTTTGTAGATCCAGTCCAACAACTTTTAGAGACTGCCCTTGTGCCTTATTGATGCTGAGGGCGAAACTCAAACGAATCGGGAATCGAAGACGTTTAAATTGAAACGGGGCATCAGATGGGATGATCGGGATCCTAGGAATAAAAATGTTTTTGCCTGCTGCATGTCCAATCATTATAGTAGCTTCAATAACATTCTTCATTAGTTTCTTCACAGATAATCTCGTGCCGTTGCTTAATAACGGAGATTGAAAATCAACGTTCTATTTTCTTTTTTCTTCTCCGCCTTCAAGGTCATAATACAATTGGCAAACAACGCTTAACAAAAAACATGTGTCTTTCCGCTTTCTTTACCGCTGTCTTTACATGCAACCTGATCACACCCAACGCGAAGGCGCGAAGATAAGTAGTTCACGATAAATTTGAGCCATTTCTCTTTTAGAATTTCGTTAAAACAACGTTCTATTTTCTAGCTCACAACGTCGTCACAGTATGATGACCTTCTGACGTATGACACTTTTATTAATAACGCAGATTGAAAAACAATGTTCTATTATCTGTTTTTCTTCTACGCCCTCAATACAATCGGCAAACAACGCTTACAAAAAAGGGCGTAATAAATGTATTTATGAATGAAATAGTCGTAACGGAATTCTAAGAAAGAAACGCCCAAAATTTATGGTGAACTACTTTTCTGCACGCCTTAACGTTCAGTGTGATCAGGTTGATGTCAACAAAGCGGAAAGGCACACTCAGATCGGGTAGAAACACGTAACATTAAATAACTAAAAATCAAATTCAAATAAAAAAATCGCTTCGAGGTGCACCAGAAGATATCTACAGGTACCTTCATAACAAATTTCGTCGCTCTAGGTCGCCTAATTCTATGTGAAATCAGACCGACGGACACACAGAGTCTGTTTTATATAGAGAGAGATTATATATTCTATTATCCAGTTTGCATTTAGCATTGTCTACCTTACTTGAAAAAATCATCTGGTTGATGTGCGAAAGCTTGGAAACTTTGATAATTTATATTTTACGCCAAATAATTCGGATTATTAATATAGTTATACTATTTAAAAATTATCATATTCTGGAAATTTAGATCAAATGTATGAAGAACTTAAAATATCATGTTGAAGGTGTGCTTGAGCGTCTAAGATTTTGTAGTCACTTAGAAATATATCTCATACCTTTTCTTATGATCAGTTTTAATGTATTACAGATGCTTAGAAATAAGCCCATATCAACGAGAGATAGTTTAAAGCACGAAAAATCAGATCTGTTAAATAAATTGAATTCTGAAAACAAATATACCCTTTACCCTAGGAATGGGGAAGGTCTTACTTTGGAAAGCCACAGGTCGTTTAAGGGAGCCGTTATCTGCCTACACTATGACGTATACTCTAATTAACTTTCATTTTTAGTTTCTTTCCCTACGTAAATTTTAGTTCATTCTCTTTAAGCGTTTCAGTCTTAACGTTTTACTTCCTCACTCGATGAATGTTATGTGGCAACAGTCTTGAAGTCAAGTTTGAATGACGTGTGCATGTTTTGACAAGATAAGAACCAATACAATGTTTGGAGCAAGCAGCGTAAAGTGTGGATATACTTTTAGTGCAGCCGTATTTGATAAAATTGTATTTATACATGCAGTGTATATTATATAATTTGTGCCTCACGTTAAAAAGGTTCAGTTTGTTGAGACTACTGAAGTGCTTTGAAGCATAGTTCTGTTGTGAATGGAAGACCAAATTAAGATTATTTATGCGAGTACTTGAAGACTTTTTCTCTTCTGGCCGTTAGAAAAACTAGTATTGCTCATTTATAATTAAGGATTTTGTGCCATGGAGTATAACTTTAAGAAACTCCCATTTTACAAGTACCACCGGTATTACGACAAGTAATGTTATAGATGAATAACAATTTAAAAATACTTTACAACACTCACATTTATCAAAATGTAATTTTAATTGCTTTTAAATTTAACGTATAGAGATTTTAGTTATTCATATAATATTTAGATCCTGTTTATTTTAATGACAGATATTTAATTAATAGATTTAAATTCTTCACAACAGTCATTTATAAATACTTAGAAACCTAAATGTTTTAAAACAGTCGAATGTTTCTTCATACACAAATGCTTTCCGGCAAATATCCGAAGAAACTATTTTCCGACCAAATCCGGTTGAACAGCAAAAGAAGATTCTTCAGAGATGAATGTGATAGATGTCCGAGTGGATGTCATCACTCCCGGAATACGCGGCTCCGGACAGACACAGAGCCGTCCTTAACACCACCATTGTCAAGGGACAGTTGCAACCAGTCCTCGTATACTCGTATCGCGCAAAAGAGAGTTTCTGCCGTTCCGCCTGCTTCTTTACCCATGAAACAAAGACAGAAATGCACTACCGCTGGAAATAGCCGCAGACGCTGCACCTAGACAATCTGAAATATCCGTAATATCCGCATGCGTGTGTCCGACACCCAAAATATGGAAATCTACTGACATCCGTAGTTTCCTCGGATTTTGCGAGTCCTGTCCCGAATAATACTTGAACCGGTGTATGTATTTATCGATGACACTTTCTGAATCTAAGAATCCTTCCTGTTTTGCTGACGTACCAACCGTAGGTCAGACTTTACACTTTTAAAAGCAAGGAGGTTCGGGTCGGCATTTAACTGAAAGATAGAATGTATGGTAAACAGAAAGGAGAAAACTACTACAACCTGTGAGAATCTGGCAACTTAAAAGCACTTAGGGTCCATCAGCTCTTCTAGAAAATTGTCCACCTTTTCAGGTGGTATCCAATCTGATTGCAGGAGAGGAAGGTGCCTGGTCGCAGAAGTGTTGGACGAACCCTTTCGACTCTGACTTTTTGGAGAGAACTACAACAATATATATATATACCTGCTTTGTTTCTGTTTGGATTTATTTCTACTTGTCGCCGCCGGCATTCCACAGCAAGCAGTGGAGGTCATAACACATTTCGGCAAAGACGTGAGAGTCTGTTGAGAGTGCACAGGACTTCAAGTACAGCAGCAAAGACATCAAATGAGAATGGAATTACAGAAAACAGGTTTGTGTTGCCACAGAATGCTTGGCAATTGCTACGGAAACTTATGTTCGCTGTTCCGATGCAGAACGAACGATCTGTCCTACTTCACGTAACGATAAGTTTTCCATCACGCTGGATGGCTTTTCCCTCAATCCATTTCGTGCACTGCTTTGACGACGGTGCGTGTTTGCCGGAGCAATTTACAGAGCTCAGCATCAGTACCACAGTCAGGTGCGTCATTGTCACTGCGTCCACACCGTGGAACAACAGAACGCTATTGCTGATATTGTAGATAAGCCTAGTTCTTAACACACCAGGTACTTAGAACACCCGTCAAGATGAAGATATGTCACAATGACGGCCTTCGTTTACGTGGCCGAGTTAAAAGTCAGGAGATGTTGGGAGTGGTATAAGCTTCCCGTCAAATTAAAGGTAATGTTCCACGTTACTCACCGAGCTTCTCCACTAATCCATCTTCCGTACTGGCGGCAAGATCTGAGAAATAAACTCCTCCCCGCGATGTGCTAAGAAATTAATGCATGGTCATCCGAACAGGGAAACCCAGTAACTCACTTGTGACTTAATGTTTCAAAACTGCGAGTCACCCAAACTGTGCATGATGAATAAAAGTGAACGCGATATTTTAGATAAAGAGGTTGTCTAGTTTTTGTAAGACTCTGTTCAGGCTTAACTCCATGAAACATGTAAAATGATGCCACGAAGAAGAAAATAAATTAATCTCCAGAAAATTCAGCATCCATCATCAACATTTACACCTTACAGGTCACAGCACACGGCAAACGTAGGCCTATAGGGGTTTATTAAAGTAATGGAAACACTATTTGTCGATAACTTTTGATTAATAAGCTGTAGTTCCACCTCGGGCTTTCAGAACACAAGAAATTCGACTGAAATAAACTTTTACAATTCATGCTCCTACGATAATGGAATTTGAGGCATTTCTTCCTGCAAAGTACGAGACTCGTATGTCAGATATGTCCCAGTAATGTTGGAGACGGAAAGTGTGCTCTGACTTTTCGCTCCAGAAATTCCCACAAATGTTCAATAACATTGAGGTCTGGAGATTAAGGTGACCAGGGTAGCTGCTGTACCTCATCCTCATACTCTGTAAATTGCAGTTTGATTCATTTCGCACAATGCACGGGTGCATTATCTGCTTGAAACCAGGGACGGTCATTGGAGAACAATGCCTGCAACATTGGGTGTAGGCGGAGTCCAAAAATAGAAGAATACGTTGCACGTGTTACACGACCGTCCAGAATAACCAATGGTTCTAATAAATGCCATGACACTGCACTCCACAACATCAGGAAACCACCTCCATGTTTCACACTCAGAATCAAACAGTCAGGGTGGTCACGCATCTGCAGGATTTCGCTAGATGTACACTCTACCAGTGGTGGAAAACAATGCGAAGCATGACTCATCACCTTAGACGACACGTTGCCAGGCTTTAGCATCCCAGTTTTTATGTGCTTTTCACCATTTGGTAATCAAAGGTTTGTGGATTGCAGCACGGCCATAAATACCTGTACGATGGAGTTCCCGACGGATGAACCGTTAGGACGAAAACAGGATCATTCCGACTGGTATTAAACTCTGCTGCTAATACCGGTGCCGTGGTTTTGTGCTTCCATTGTACAATCTGTGCGAACGCTCTCCATTCCCTATCTGACCTCTTCGTATGCCATTCACAATTTGTATGTTTGGAGGCTACACCGTGTTCTTTTTGATAGGTAGTCATAATGTTCGATACAGTTTCTCGTGTTACACCTACTATTTCTGCCGTTATAGTTAGTGAAGTTCCTGGAAGACGAGCACGAATGATCATGCCTTTATTGAAGTCACTGAGTAATTGGAGGCAATTACCCTACAACATCTGTTTCCCATGTGTCTGTGGCACTGCTACGCGATAACCGACATTGTACTGCACGCCTTTAAATACCTAACATCGCGGGGGACGTCGTTCCTGTGATTTACACACGGCGCTATGCGTGTACTACAGTCGCAGTCGGTGCTTCCATTATTTTGATAAGCCTCTGTAGCTCTCCAAGACCGGAACAGAAAGAAAAATGTAAAAGGGAAATAAAAAAAATATTCCTTTATTCCCATTTAGTGAATTAAACTCTGGCGCAGGCGCAAAATCACAATCTCAGCAACCTACGAGTCGAGCGTGCATCAGGTTCACAACAAGAGTCTAAAAAAGGGAACATCGCATTGAAAAGTTCACCTATCACCTGGATGAACAGCTGTCTTACAATGTCAAAATCTCAACATGATCGAGAAAACAAGGGAATTCGTCACAAGATCAGCTCTGGCCGTGGAAGGGCTATTCCGGGAAGAACTGGGAGTATTAACAAATTTTATTGAACTCTTAGGCATAAAATAATACAGGCGCACCACATAGTGGGGAAAACAATAATTAAGCAATGAATGAAAGTAATGATAATATCAACAGATGAATGCGGCTATGCCGGTCAAAATAATATGAAAAATGCTAAAACCCACAACAAAGTGGTAAAATACACGATACACAGAGACAGCAAAGTACACGCAAAGCAATTCCAATTGGCCCTCGCAATAGCCAGGAGTAATCGAGGAACGCCTAACAACAGAAAAGGACATCCAACACGGCACTCTATTAACAATCAGGAAAACCGGAAATAGAAACGATAAATACAGTAAGCACTGTACACCAACAACGCGCAACAAACCCGGTAAAATTCACATGAATACCACTCCAGTGAGTGAATCTGAAAGCAAGATCAAGGCGTGCCATACTGAGCGACGCTAAACAATGAGAAAACAGATCTACAAGTGAACCGGCATCACCACTCAAGAACATAGAGACTAGTTATTCCCTTACAGAATCATTTGAGAGAAATAAAGCGTGTATCCAACGAACTGTGAGAAAATTTGCAATATGTGAAAAACTTTCAAGATATTCTGCTTCAACACAGAGCATATTCCGCTTTACTTTCATGATATTCTGCTTCGACCTGTCGTCTAACAGATTAACGTTTCCTAACAGAAATATGCGATTATTTTTCATGACGGTATTTTGTTACCGAAGACTTATTTCTTTCGCAGTTCTTTATGTGCGTATGTTTCGTGTTCTTTCAATCGGAAACGCATTATATTGCAACTGGCCTCCCTACACATCACTCATACATTTGTACATGGAATCTATTAAATTTTCCAAAAATGTAAATACTGATTTGAGTTTTTGTTGTTTGGAGAAACTAATTTTGTAGAAAGGTTCGAAAATTACTTTGATGTTACAGGTCTTGAGAACTTTCGAAATTTTGAAGCAAATGACACAAACAAAGTGAGTGACAGAAATGTTTTCTGTAGATTGATTAATATACGTTAGTTCTCAGTGAAACATTGTTTATCTATGTTCACTCCCTCGCACGGAGATATAACAAAAACTCTGAATATGGTTTTAGTTTGTTTCAGAGTTTATAGATTCTTATGGCAGAAAAGGCTGGAAAGAATAACCTATCCCAAATTTACGGCCACTTTTTCCAGGAAAAGGGGGAAACAACGCTTTGAGACTCAGAATACGCGGAATCAGAAGCCATCAGTCTAGATCGAGTGACCTAAAGGTTTACACACGTTTCAACAGAACAACAGCTCCTTCTTCATTACGAGCAATGACTTCTAATGCGACATGAATGTAATAAAAATGAACATTACTCACAGTAAACAAGAGATGCTTTAAAGTACAACAAACGAAAATTAATGCTTTGTGTGTCATTGAAAACATAATTAATTCGATATGCTGGATCCAAATTGCAAATTAAATACTCGTGCAACACTTAAAATTTTGCATGATTTTCCTGAAATCTAGATGCTGAAATCTGGAAGGTATAATTAATTTTGTGAAGCTGAACTTTTATAGTTATACATAAACCCTGGAATGGTTCTAAACTTATTGAAACTTAAAAACACAGACACATTATTCGAAAGGCGGAACGAACAGGTGCTTTCATTTTTAGAAAAACGGGACCGAAATGTTTGGATTGTGGCATGACTACATAGTTTACTCTGGAGTAATTTTAACAAGGGAAAATTTATATTAAAGAAAATTATGTACACATATGTATGTACTCGTAGAATATGGTTGAAGTACCTTCTCTGTGGCTTTATTGATCGTCTGTTCCGATGGCGCATGAAATGAATGGAATTTTGGATTTGTGAGCCACTCAGTGATTCTTCTTCTAAGAATGATGAGATTTCTGAAGTTACGCAACTCAAAATTCTAACTACGGCTTCATAGTCCATCTTCAAAGAACCTATTTTAAACCCCAGAGCAGCAGCTGCATCTTCTTTCGAGGAGAGCACAGCACATATTAACCAAGCGCATAAAACCATTTGAAGTTGGTGAGGCGATTAAAGCGGCATTTTTAAAAGCGGCGGGGAGCATTTTTGTCGTTTTAAAAATGAATTCGAAATTCTGGAAGCTTCTAAGAACTTCTAAGTTTTGTTGAGCACCGTTACCAAACGAGCGTGTGTAATGGGCGAGGATTTGATGGAGAAATTGAAAAATGGCTTTAATGAGTGTACTTATTTTCCACTCCAGTTCGATGAATCAATAAACATGATTGATAACACTCAAATGTACTTTTCGCTTTAAAGCCTAAAATAGCGTTGACTCAGTTAAAAGGCAGAGTGGAACAATAAGTATTTCGTAGTGAAATTTAAAAAGAAAAAGTCATCAGCCCTGCTTATTGGGTTCAAAAATTTATTTTGCGAAATGTAAACTCCCATATGATGATTTCTTAACGCTTTCATGCCATTGAAGATGGGTGTTGTTGCTAATTTTACGATATTTGTTCATTATTATAGGAAAACCCTTCATGTAGAAAAATATTCGTTCATCGTATAGAAACACGGGGTATTTTTTCGTCATATTTTTCACGGGATATTTTTTCCTCATGTAGAAAATTCGTATTACAGAAATTTGAAGGACACAACTTGAAAATTGTGCTATTGCAATGCATTTCCTGTATCTTTATACATATTTTCAAATAACAGATCTGCATATTTTGAAATATCAGATCTGTATATTTTCAAATAATTGATACCAACATCCTGGTGATAACTTTTTGCCAACTTCGTGCGACTAAATGCCACGGCCATGATTGTTTTCTTCAGAGTTTAACAACCCTTATAAGCACCCAGAGTTATAGATGAGGGGGCAGCGTCCCTGTTTTATGGCCACTGGTTTGGGAGAAAGTCAGAACTGGCGCCATTGTACGCACACCATACTACGTACGCTTGATCCGGAAGTCGAAAGCGGGGCCAACTTGGACGATTAGCCATAAGTCCGAACCCCCGAGCTTTCGGCTACGGAAGTGTCACTGTGAAATCAGTGATGATCTGAGAAAGTTCTCCCAGTAGTGAATGAGAAGCCAGTCATGCAGAGAAGCTCTGCAGCACCTTGTTCTGTTCATTAACGCGCTAATCTACATATTTTGTGGCATCTTCTGCCAGAAACTAAGCAGAGATATACTTCTTTTGCAATAGCATTCTTTACAAAATATGAATCATCGTAAGATTTATATTGGTTTTAATAATTTTCTGCAATCCCCACTGTTATTAACATTAAAAAATCACGATTCCTCCCTTTTGTTTTTAATTGGAGGTTTAACGACCACCGTGAACAACTCAATGGGCTATAAGCAGTCGCCAATCCCTAAAGTCCACTGGTTTCACGGGAGGGAGAAACGGACAGTGCCGTAAGATAAACACAACATCCATGCCTTAACGGGATTCGAACCCGGTCTCAACTCGGAAGAATGATCAGAAGCCAGCGCTTAGACCACTAAGCTACTTTCTTGAACTACTACGGAGATGAAAACATAATTCGTATTATTACGGGAATTCTTATTTCAAGTGATCGAATTAAAAACAATTCTAGTTATCTAACCCGTCTTGTCAACTGACAATGGCTGATGTTGAAATATTGGTGTTAAGTAGTGTTATAATTAATATGTTCAATAGTTAAGATGTTCGGTTTCAGTAGTGCTATAGTTAAGGTGTTGGACAAGGCTTTGGTTCGGATTATCAGTAAAAATTATAACTTATTATTTCTATGGCAATAGTTCTTTTCCTTTCCTGAAGCAGTACACCTTAGTTATCGTAAAAAAATTATTTTCTTTTTCAGTTTTTACCAGGTATTTAACAATCAACATAAGCAACTCTAAAGGCTGTTTTGTGGCCACTGGCTCCTGGGAAGAGAAAGAGTGAGCGCAGTAGGACAAGCACAGCACCCATACTTCATCCTGAAATTCTAGACTTGGCCAGGCTCTGATAACTAGCCAGAAAATTACGTTTCTGACAACTCGGTCACCGAGGTGCTCAAAATTTCTGATGAATATATATATATTAAAAACTGCTGCCACAATTTATCAGTGTAGTAATTATAAACATACAATAATAAAATTATAATTGCCGCCTATATGGTTCATTTGTCAGTAGCGCAGGCTTCTTAGCTAATTTACTAATCTGGGCTTCCAACATAACTTAGAGCCACTGTCTCCATACTTAGAAGGCAGTGGTACCGAATTACGGTCGGGCAGCACTTTATAAACTTAAATTCTGCAGTAGTTGTCAAATCCTGGAACACACACAAACACACGCATACGTACAAAAGAAACAGAATGCCATGATAAATTGAAAAAGTAATCAGCACTTCGAGATACATAAATTAATTTTTCTGACACTTGACACAAAGCTTTCAGTAATGCATTCTATTAGTTCAACAGTCGAAGTGAATAGCTATTGCGAACGTGAAAGAAAAAATAAAGGAAAGTAGAACGCATTGGTTCATCTAGTATTTTCTGGTGTCCTGTTAACTTGCTAGATGGGTAAATGTATATTTGTTTTTGTCACAAAATCAGCGTTCAAAGAAGTCGGTCCTCCAAGAAACTGAATTGATACAAGCTTGCAATGCTCAGGTGGTTCGAGCATTTCTAACTTCTATCAGTTGACAGTGTTCCGTGGCTTTAGCAGTAAAAATCACGGAACACTGTCAATTTGTCGACATGAGATACCTGTTGCTTTGATTTCATGGGTTGGATTTTATGTTACTGGTGAATATGTTAAATTCGAATAATTTATGATCAGGAGCAGGCTAATTTTATATGGAGCCTTTTTTTCCACATTGATCTTGCCTAAACACATAGTTTGTTATAATTTTATATCATGTTACTTTATTGTGTTCTCAAACAGTTCGTAAATACTTAACACTATTACTTGAACAAGAAAAACAATTATACTGTTAGTACCTAACGGGCACAGAAATCGTAACACTGAGAAATAGCACTGCACTTCCTGAAAATCCAAAGATTCTTTATTCGTGGTCGATAGCTGTATAATTCCACTCCTATAACTTCGTGTTAGTAACACAGCTTCACAACTTTTCGTAACGTACAATAACAGATTAACTGCAACTGACAGAGCATCACAGTTGCAGATAACATTCGTTTGAAAGGTTCGCTTGCAACCTTCCTCCACGCATCAAGCTTGTCATTTTATTTACTGTCTGACTAGCTGCCAGTCGTTACACAAACGTAGGAAAACCTTAGCGGTTGCAGTAGGACATTTAGATTGAAAAATATACGAAAGACGTAATACAATTTAGGTAAGAGAAAGAAACAAAAAAGGAGTGTTAGAAATGGTAAAGTATGTCTCACACATAAGAACTAAATTTTAAAAGTGCATATTTTACGTGCGACAAATACTCAACGCAACATCATTCAATTTATACCCTAAAAACGAATAACTCAGATTTTGTTTTTCGAAAATAAAAGAAAAAAACATTTTTCATTTCTTCGCTAAGAGCACTAAATTATTAATTTAAATTAATAGTGCATTGGAAGTCTTCAATAATAGCAGTAAATACTTTATCCTTATCTATGCCAATTTATCAAACTTCATTGAATAACTGAATGAAAGACCAACGCAATCTTTATTCACGTTGCTGGACTTTTTATATACATATCAAGATGAGTTCCAGATCTGCCTGGCGCTGGTTTTCCTGTTGATGTTCCTTTAAAAGGATAAAAAATCGAGCCGAATGCTGATCTTGTTATCTCAGGCAAAAATCTTACTGCTTAGGGTTTTCCTATGTAGGAGAACGTGAATAACGAAAACAAATCGCCGCACAAAAGCTTTTAAAAGCTAACAAATCACCGCATTCAACGGAAGGAACAAGGATTCCTGGATGATTAACTGCAGCTAGAGAACTCTGTGAGTCAGACCACAGAGACGAAAAAGATTGCTGGATAAATTACAAGACGGGTCGAGACGTAGAGATGGGGATTACATCTGTTGCTGCCACCCAGTGGTGATAGCAACTCTTTTCTGTTTTTTTTTTTTTTGCTCATACGCACGTTACCCCAGATTTAAAAACAATTAATGCGATTTCATTCTCTATTTATCTTATAAGTCGCAGTTTGCACAGTCGAATATTCTGAACTGGTGATAACGCTGAAGAAGAAATTTTCGAAATATCTTGTGTTCAGAAATGATGTATAAAGTGACATACAGCTAATGAATTTGATTCAAACAGAACTCAAATTTTACGAAGTCCTGTTAGTTCTCTTTCCAATGAATGTCATTGTGCGTTTACATTGCGAGATGAGGTAGGAATGTTGGTATTTACACACCCGGAGAAAACGTTATGAGCTAGGAGACATATGAAAATACTGTAGCATGACGGGTTACTGATATATTCATTTTTAACGGATATGAGTAAAATGTATTATCGGGATTCGGGATGCTGTGTTTACATCAGCGATTGCAGTCGAATAAAATCATAGGAAAGATACGAATGTTTCTTACTTCGAAAATTTTTTACTATACGTGTACGCTTAGCGAAAACCTTGACTGCTCCAAACGTAGAAATCCCTGGGTTTGTCAAAGCTACAGTCTCAGAGATCTTTAAGGAGAGGAAAGCAAAGCCCCTGTCCCCGCCTCGCCCGATCTCTTGAAAGCACAGTTGTAATAAGAATGACACAATTCTATAGCGGATCGATGGAGGGGTTTGAGCAATATTCACCAGAATAAATACGTATCTGAGTAGTTATTACTAACAAAGTTCACCTTAAGTAGAGAACACATAATCTCCGCAGGAACTCTGCTAAGGCAGTTGGATCACCCGGGTACTGCTGATCATTGACCTGTCCGGAATCTATTTTTGTCGATGATATAATCAAAGAATGCGATTGATGCAGTGTCTTGAATGTAGAGTTTGGATGGTGGATGTGCAAATGACTGGAGCCGCTGTATTCTGTTTTGCATTCATTGTAGTGTAAAGGTCTACGCGAGCATACAAAGCTATAAACCCAGAATCTGATAAATCATTCGTTCATGCAGTTGAAAGCGATAATAAAATATACTTAACAATCGGTCAACAAATCCTGGGTTTACACATTTTCTGGCTGTACGAATGTAACTACCAAAGTAAGCATGAGGTTCTTCAGGATTAGTAGCATCATTACATACTGCATTGATGACCAGAATGTACGGTCGGGATGCTTCTATGAGCGAAGTACAAATATGCAGCCCTTTTTCATTGTTAGTGTGATTTATTTGATGAGAAATCCGAGCATTTCTCCAGCTACCACGGTTTTCTTTCCTTCATTCCCACACATCCTACCGAGAATATTGGCGACATATTGGAACGTGATACTAGCTGTAGTTCTTCACTGTCATCTAATACGTGTTACATAAAAAGCAAGATATCTCCCTTAAAGGATATCGATATTCCTGAAACCCGACATACCGCATTCGAGCTTGGATCCAAAGAAAAATGTAATAATTTTGGAAGCGCGTTGTACCTCACCATTTTTCTGGCATTATATTTTCACTCGGCTTTGGGTAGTTATTACTTCTGCTTTCGACTTAAAATGGCAAATACAATTGGCGTAAGATGTCCATTTTATTAATAAATAAAAACTGATGCTGGTCTGCTACATATTTTTCATATCTCTTCGAAACTTCCTCTGCTTTTGAAAAACAATTACTATAATTAACAGCTTAATATTCCACCTCAGTACATGTGGCTCTAAATCTGTCTTTCCAGAAGGCATTGGGTTCCTTAGGATCAGTAATAGAAGTATTTGATCTTTCATTCTTCTTCCTGGTTTAATTGCCCCTATTATTATCTAAGGCTCAAAGAAGACACCCATCTGTAATTTTGATCCCTTGAATCAAGCAAAGAGAGGAATCCGAACGTAATGAGAAACAGAGCCTTCACATTTTTCATTCGAGCTTAGAGATTCTCGACGTAGATCATTCGTGACTTGGCAGTTTCTCCTTTTATGCAGATCAAGTCATCTAAATATTATATATTTTTGATAATTTTCTTTTTTTTGTTGATACAACGTATTCTGATGTAATTAATATTTGTGTGATGAATTCTGTCGAATTATTTTATCCATCTGCTTTACCCTATATATTTTTTGGGACTACAACGTTAGCTACGTCTACATTAACGATATAATTTTTAGTTAGTAACGAACTCTCGTTAAAGAGATAAAAGAGAGTAAGTTTGCATACTACATTGCATTTCACTTACATAATTTCTTTCGCAAATTTGTTTCTTCTTCTTTTTTTTTTTGCGAGAATTGTTCTATACAGCTGAAGAACAACAAAAAAATCTATACAGCTGAAGTTGTTCTTCAGCTGTATAGAACTTTTTTTTGTCTGATTCCTCATAAATAGTTGGTGTCTCCTCACTAGTAGCCATAGTTCTCATTTAACACTTGTTTTCCAACCTCCCGCTGAACTTCACAGTTGACAGTTTTGCATTTCAACCATAGTGATCGGCAGACATTCGAACTTTTATAACCGTTTAACGTGCCTGTTCCGCAGGACGCACATGAGATAAAGGCAGATAGCAATGAGAGCGCATGCCAGTGTAGTTTAGTGGATAGTACTGGGAGCTCGAGAGTTGTATCCCGCTCCTGGCGTAAGAATGATGAACCCTTTAAAGTACTTCATGTTTTATCTTCAGTTGTTTGAAGTCGTACTGAAAGTCAATAATTCTGTAAGGAACAGATATTAAAACTTCTTTGAGAAATGGCATCAACCATCTCGATTCAGGCAAAATTGTTGACATATTCATAACAATAAAGTACAGCATAACACCGTGGTCTTTTTTTTTTTTTTTTTTTTTTTTTGAATGGAGGTTTAACGACCACTGTGAGCAGGAGTCGTCCGTCCCTAATTTAGGGCCACTGGTTCCAGGGAAGAGAGAGAGCCAGTGTCGTAAGACAAAGACAATATCCATGCCCCACCGGGATTCTAACGCGGACCCATCTCGGACGGATGGCCACAAGCCAACAAAAACCAATTTTGTGTGCTACCTATTCCACGCTGTACGCCGTATGACCTATACTTTAAATTAACTTTCATTTTTATTTGCTTTCTCTTTGTAAATCAATCTTGAGGTCAGAGAGCGTAACGTGTGCATGCTGACAGATAAGAACGAGAGATATATAATGTTAAAGCCGTAGCCAAAAAGTGTGGTGCGTTGGTGATAGTCATGGAGTCTATACGAATCTGTAAGCTGTATTTTTTCATGAAGATATCATTTGTTGATCTGTGCTGTCTGTTTATATATATATATATATATATATATATATATATATATATATATATATATCATCATCATCATTGTCAACCATTATCAATCCACTGCTGGACGAAGGTCTCCCCAAGTTTCCTCCACAACGGTGTGTCTTGTGCCAGTCTCCTCCATGTCACCCCTGCATACTTTCGAATTTCATTCACCCATCTCCCATGTGGTCTTCTTCTGGGTCTTTTCCTGTCCCTTGGAATCCAATCTAAAGTTTCGGCTGTCCATCGATGATCTGTCCTTCTGGCAGTATGTCCAGCCCATTGCCATTTCAGGGATTTAACTCTGATCATGATGTCTTCCACTCTTGTCATTTTTCGGATCCACGAGTTCCTCTTCTTATCTCTCCTGGTTACACCAAGTATGCACCTCTCCATGCTACTTTGAGTTGTCTGCAGCCTTTGTATGTCTCTTTTAGTTAAGATCCACGTCTCTGCACCATACGTAAGCACTGGAAGGATGCATTGATCAAACACTTTTCTTTTAAGACATAATGGCATATTGCTCTTGAAAATTATGCTGTTTCTTCCAAAAGCTCTCCAGGCAAGTTTTGTACGCCGATTAATCTCTTCATCAATGTGACCCTCACTTGATATCTGCTGTCCAAGATAAACGTACGTGTCTGTTATCTCCAGCTTTTCTCCATCAATCGATAAATCTTCATTTCTTGTAAAAGCATTGAACATCACTTTTGTCTTCTGAAAGTGCATTTTTAATCCCACTTCTTTACTCTTGTCAGCAAGTTCCTGGATCATACTCTACAGCTCTGATGAACTAGTTGCAAAAATAACTACGTCATCAGCAAAACGAAGGTGGGTTCATTAATCTTTATCCCCTTGTTTTCCCAGCTCAGTGACTGAAAAACACCCTCCAATATGGCATTAAAGAGCTTCGGAGATATGGTGTCACCTTGTCTCACTCCCTTTCCAATTTTTATGTGTGTTGTATTTTCAAACAGCCTAATCTTTGCACTTGCATTTTCATAGATGTTATTAATAATATTAATGTATGCATCTTCAATACCGCAGGTTTTCAGAGCCATTGTAACTGCTGATGGTTTCACCGAATCAAAGGCTTTTTCATAATCGATAAAAGCCATGCACAATGGAAGTTCATATTCCCTCGCTCTTTCAATTAGTTCTATCAGCACATGGATATGATCTATTGTGCTGTAGCCACTCCTGAATCTAGCTTGTTCTCTCGGTTGAGCCATGTCCAGTGTTACCTTCAAGCGGTGTGAAAGAACTTTAGTGAAGATTTTATAAACTACTGATAGGAGGCTGATAGGTCTGTAGTTTCCGAGATCCTTAATGTCACCTTTCTTATGTAGCAGGATCATTGTAGCGGTGTTCTAATCCTCAGGAATCTTTCCTTCATTAAGGCATCGAGTGAAAATTTAGGCGAGTACTGTTTCGATTTCTCCACTTGCTTCTTGTATGATGTCTACAGTAATTCCATCTTCTCCTGGAGCTTTTCCCAGCTTCATGTTCTTGATTGCATGTGCAACTTCTGCTGGAAGGACTGGAGGAACTCTGGTACTGGTATCTTTCATGATGTCTGGAGTGCATGTATCATCACTTTAATATAATTTGGAGTAGAAATCTTTCACTCTTGTCAAAATTTCGCCTCTATTTCTTGTTACAGAACCATCTTCTTTTCTCAGTGCCATAATCTGTTTTCTTCCCTTACTAAGATGTCCCTTTGCTATCTTTAGGCTTTGGTTGTTTTCAATTGCTTTCCTCACTAGTTCACAGTTGAATTTTCTTACGTCTTCAGTGATACTTTTTCGTACTGTCTTGCATAGCTCTATGTATTCCACTTTGGAAGTCACATCTTCTTTAGTTGTCCTCATCTCTCTTCTTTTTTGCATCAACATTTTTGTTTTTCCTGATAATTTATTTACATGCAACTTGTTCTTAGACCCAGCTAATTTTGTTGCTGTTTCCATAAGAGCTTTGGTTACTTTTCTGTTAACTTCAGAGATGTCCACTTCTTCCGATGTTAGGCCTTCTAAAGCAGAGAACCTGTTCTTCAGTTCCAACTTGAAGGTATTATGGTGTTTGTTAAGGTTGGTTATGTCAATAGATTTTGTTTGTCTTATGAGCTTGCCACGTTCAAGTTTAGTGTTGAGGTGCATCTTACATCTCACCAATCTATGGTCACTACCTGTGTTGAACTTGTTTAGCACACTGCAGTCTTCTATGACGAATTTTTTGTTACACATAATAAAATCAATTTCACTTGTCGTCCCATTTGGATGTCTCCATGTCCATTTCCTGTGTGGCTTTTTCTTGAAGAAGGAGTTCAAGATGAAAAACCCTTCTGCCTCTGCAAACTCAACGAGAGTATTTCCACGCTGGTTTCTGTTGCCGTGACCGAATTTACCTACTGAAGTTTCATTCTGTTGCCGTTGCCCTATTTTTGCATTGAAATCTCCCATAATTATTTTCAAGTGCTGCTTACCTTTATTATTTAGATGACAAATTTCCTCATAAAATTCTTCAATTTCTTCTTCAGGATGACTTGTGGTGGGTGCATAAGTTTGAATAATCTGAGCCTGGTATCTTTTCGAGAGTTGGATAACAAGCCGTGCAGCTCTGTCAGAGGAACTTTCAACTTCTACAACTCTATCCTTCAGTTTCTTGTTTATTATAAATCAAACACCACTAGTTCTGCCAGTATCTGTCCCACGATAGTAGAAGAGATGTCCACTTTTCAGTTCGATGAGATCTTCTCCTTTTCTCCTTACCTCAATTAGCCCCACGATGTCCCACTTGATCCTTTGTAGTTCCTCTTCCAATTCAAGAAGCCTTGAATCAGAAGATTGGGTGCGTCCATTGTACGTTGCCAAGGTCAGCATCAGATGGCAGCCTAGTCCGGTCCTCCGGGGATTCTTAGCACCCTCTGCCTTCATGTCGCACTGGCCGCTGCCTTGGCCAGGTACATTCCAGCTGCCGGAGACTGAGGGCCAAGATTTAAGTTGTGGAGTCATTTTGGAGGGGTTTGGCCATAACTCACCACGCTGGCCAAGCGGGTTGGTGAGTGTTTGATAGAATTTCCTCTAATCCCGATGGCATAGTTATACCGCTATTGGCGGTCGTCAAAGCCCCTTTAGTAGGAACAGGATGCACCACGAGAAGGCGGGGTTGACATTTGTCAAGGAGAGGCTGTGATGTTACGCATCACCTGACCTTACATCCCATATATATATATATATATATATATATATATATTCTATAAAGAAGATACCTAAGCAAAAAAATACATATATAATTTTGACTCACACCTAGTACAACATAGAAAAGGTTATGTATCTACCTGTGTGATCAAAAGGAAAAAAGATAAAAAAATAAAATAAAACAACTGAATGTAGAAGGTGTCGAGAATACTGAGCCTTGGCTTTATCAAAGACCAGCAAAAACTCTGCATTTTCTCACTTCCACAAAGACCTAGTTGGAAATGGGTTTCTGCAAGGCCATAGATGCAAGTAACATTCCCACCTAAAATAGTTTAAAAAATATATATATAAGTCATGTCCTCCTTAGAGTTGCATGACCTAGCACTAGTTAACAATTTCGCTTGCATCCATTAACCTTCCTGGCCCGACCCATACTCTTCATCTGTTACTATTAAACAGAGAGAAGAAGATTAAAGAGAACTCAAGCTGTGAGAGTGACATAATAATTAGAAATGATTTTCAGCCATAACGAAATTCCAAGTTCGTTTGAGAGAGAATTTAAACCTGAAAAACAATGCAAAAGAAATCCAAATTTTACATTGCAATTAAAAAAGGAAATGTTAATTTATAACGAACAGATTTTTGACAGAAAACTTGAGTCTAAAACCCCTACTCTACAACTTATGACAGCACGAAAACGAGAATAAGTTAAAGATAATAATTAACTAAAGAAAACTTTGTGAAAGTTATATACCTTAAACAGTTAGTTGCAATATGTACAAAGTATTTCAGCAGTGCTTTAAGTGCATAATTAATTAGTTATTAAGAACTTAACTACTTTGAAAAAACAGCGCATAGACAGCGCATAGAAAAGGAACAAGCTAAGCCATCTTCTGTTCCTAGGTACCCTAAAAGACGCTCAAAGTTACAAAGAAAAGAAAGAGTTAAAACCCGCAAAAATGTTAACAGACAAACCAATGCCTAAAAGCTGAAAAGCTAAAAAACGACAGAGAAAAGGTACATGAAGTACAAACATTGAACTTATAAAACCTAGAACCCAAAAACAAGGAAGAGAGCTTACCTCTTGTGTTACAAAAACTTTTCTCCTCACAAGAGAAGAACATGGCTGACCTCTTTCGCCACTCCCTAGACGCTGGGGGCAGTGAGGGTGGGGCTGATGGCCTCCTCATACAGCAAGAAACCAACGCGCGGAGATTTTAACCAGAGAAAAAAAATTATATAAACTTAAGACTGTGGATCTGTATGATCAGAAAGAGCTGAATTAACTCTCCAGAATACATGAGAAATATTATAAAATACACGAGCAGTTTATTTAATAATCTTTGCATGTATTAAATCACCTTAGTGCGCTTCTATAGATTAATCAGAATCTTATTAATTTTAATGTTGGTTTTACTATTTTTAGTATAGCTATCCTAATGATGAATAACTAGTTTTATTTTTTATTTGTTTTTATTTTCTTTTATAAACAGATTTTTAAGCTTTTTTTGTGATTTTGTTTATATTATTTAATTTTTTGTTTTAATAGGACCGTCATATCCATAGCACTAAGGTTCCTTTAGGTAGTTAATAGGCATCCTCTAGCCAACTTCCTTACGGCTTTGATTGGTCAGAATCATATTATTAACTGTATCGAAAATTAAAGCAGATCTGCCAACCTTACTCTATTATTCAGAATAATTTTTCTTAAAGTTCTTTTGATGAAAGAAGAAGGAATTTCGTTCTCTAGAAAACTTTCTAATAGTATATTAATGTGGTAATAGAAGTCCAAATTGTTGCTGCAAATTCTTGAAATTCTTAGGACCTGAGAAATTAGTACATTCTCAATTACTTTGGTTGAAATGTTATTATTCCAGTGTAGATATTTAATTACTTTGAAAGGAAAATTAACTCTTTTATCATAGAGGCTAATAGATGGGTTACCTCTGTTGAGCTTAATGCTTAAGTCTAGGAACTCAAGTTCCTGATTACTGTGGTTGGTTTTACATAAGTTAAGAGAGCTAGGATAGATATTATCAAAATCACTCTCTATAACTTCTGAATTATTGATACACAGCAGATCATCAATATATCTAAAAGTGTAAAGGTAGTTATCTGAGCAGGTGGGGTGATTTTTAATGAATTTATATTCCTTAAAGAACAGGAATAGATTAGCGATATGCGTGGACGTTGATGCTCCCATTGGAATACCGTTTACTTGCTTATAGAGAGTATTATTATATAAGATATGGTTATTTATTATGCAGCAATTGAGATAAGAGTTCCAAGTTCCTACATCAACAAATTGGTTAAGTTTAAATTCTGCATACAGCTCTTTAAAAGTAGTGATTATATCTGATAGAGGCAGATTAGTATATAGGTTTTCAAAATCATAACTATTAATATCTAGGGGACAAACTTTGAGTATAGTAGAAATTACTTCTGCATTATTATTAATTATCCAAAAATCTCTGTACATCAAGTTAGAACAGTTTCTAATGTGTTTCAAAACCTTCTTTAAGACATCTTCAAAAGCAAGATCTATTTCCTTTTTATGACTCCTTACTCCACTAGCTATGAACCTGAACTTCACAGGATCCCTATGAAACTTAACCGTTGCAAAAAGAAATGGAAATTCAGGCTCATATCTTCTAGTTTGTGGAATTTTAAGTTTCTTGAAGAATGCCTTAAACCGATTTTCTAACTGCTTGGTAGAATAACTTACGGGCTCGTATGTTACTCTATTATTGAGTTCCATAGTTAACAATTCAAAATAGAACTTCTTACAGATAATTGCAAAATTATTGCTAGCTTTATCCGTAGTGGTAAAAATAAATTGGTCTTGCAGTTTGGAGAGTGACCTTTTAGCTTCTCCAGAGAAAAAGAGATTTCTGTCGAAACAAAAGTCCAGACCTGCCAACTCACCGGTGAAGCTATTGATTATATTATATTTCCATTCTGCGAAGGCCTCAATAGGCTGATTGTACGTTAAACTGGTTTTTACGATGTACTTATTTACATCTTGAGTGAAGCTCTCAAGAATCCTTTCTTTGGAAATTGTGAAGGAAGGTCTGAATTTAGAGCCATACTCTAATAAATTCCTAAGCTTTTCATTTTCAACAAAACTCAAGTTTCCGGTGATAATATGGTTGTAATTCTTATCATAGTGAACTGTTTCTTTATGTTCATCACAAGAACAAGTAGTAATTACAGGAATGTAGCTCGAAGAGTTAAGTTTGTAGTTTTTAACTATTGACCCTAAGGTCTTAACATATTTAAAACTTACAATAGACTGGTGCCTGTGGATGGGAAAAAAATTGCATTATTGTAGAACAGCTTCCTTACATTGAGATTATCGTAGGCTTTATTTAGGAACCTGATGGTAACAAAATTACTGGAAAATTCTTTAAGAGAAATTTTATCTTTAAGAATATGTTTAAGAATGTCCAGAACCAAAGCAAAAACATGCTTAGCAGTTTCATTCCAGAATTTGAAAAAACATTTAAGGACAGAGTGCTTGAAGGACTTGAGAATTTTGTAAGTATTTTTAACAAAATTAGTGCCAGTTTTAAAGCTTTCCAGAGTTTTTAGCAAGTTAGCAAAATCAACTTTGCTTGATGTGCGAAATAACCTCTGTCCTCTATTACCTCTAGAGCAGCTCTTATTATTAACAAGAAAGAAGAGTTCACGAATTGAAAATTTATGCTGATTATGCTTATTGTCAGATAGAGTGGAATTAAGGCCATAGGGATAAAGAGACTGATGCTGCAAAATTTCAAGGGATTCAGTTTCTAGCCGAGCATAGAGGTCAGGGATAATATGTAGTACCTCTATTTTCACTTTGTCAAAACCATGAGTATGGAAATGCTCTAATTCAAAGGTAGAGTACTGGTTGGCGTTTGTGGAGGGGTTCACTCCTGAATTAGAGAACTTGTTTACTAGAGACCTGTGACCATTAATCCTAAGATGAAGAGGATTTTTACTTTGGCCAATATAGCTAAGGTTGCAGACAGTACAGGTGAGCTTATAGATGGTATTGTAGGCTTTGCAAAACTTGTTGGAGCAATTATCCTCAACAGAAGAATAGAGGTTAGGATCTGCAGATTTACATGTCAAACAACGTTTGTCATTTCATAACTTTAGATTACCTTTGCCAGCGAGTTCATACACTATGGGAAAGGGTGCTAGCCTAACCGAGCGGGAGGACTTAAAATATCTGAGCTGACCTCCAATCCTTTCATCGTCCTTAGAACTCCACTTGGGCCAAAACATACAAATTCTGAGCATACCAACTAGGAAAAACTTTTTAGAAATAAGCAGTCCAAGAAAAGCCCAAACTCGAGTATAAACTACACTCCAAAAAGCTGCATCCAAAACATACTAAAAAGAAAAATTAGAAAATGAAAAAAAACCTTAAGTAAAAAAATAGTAATAAAAAAAAAATATATAAAAAAAATAATAATAAAACAAATAATAATAAAACATTTCAACTAGAATTTGCGCATGAGCTGCTAAATAATAAATTGAAATTAGATACTAAAGAGCAAAACTGAAGACTAAGGAAAAAATTTTAGAATTTAAAACGAAGGGTGCAAAATAACCTGAAAATCAAAACGCGCAACGCAGCAGTTTTGAAAATTCAGAATTCACATTCTATAAAGAAGATACCTAAGCAAAAAAATACATACATAATTTTGACTCACACCTAGTACAACATAGAAAAGGTTATGTATCTACCTGTGTGATCAAAAGGAAAAAAGATAAAAAAATAAAATAAAACAACTGAATGTAGAAGGTGTCGAGAATACTGAGCCTTGGCTTTATCAAGGACCAGCAAAAACTCTGCATTTTCTCACTTCCACAAAGACCTAGTTGGAAATGGGTTTCTGCAAGGCCATAGATGCAAGTAACATTCCCACCTAAAATAGTTTAAAAAATATATATATAAGTCATGTCCTCCTTAGAGTTGCATGACCTAGCACTAGTTAACAATTTCGCTTGCATCCATTAACCTTCCTGGCCCGACCCATACTCTTCATCTGTTACTATTAAACAGAGAGAAGAAGATTAAAGAGAACTCAAGCTGTGAGAGTGACATAATAATTAGAAATGATTTTCAGCCATAACGAAATTCCAAGTTCGTTTGAGAGAGAATTTAAACCTGAAAAACAATGCAAAAGAAATCCAAATTTTACATTGCAATTAAAAAAGGAAATGTTAATTTATAACCAACAGATTTTTGAAAGAAAACTTGAGTCTAAAACCCCCTACTCTACAACTTATGACAGCACGAAAACGAGAATAAGTTAAAGATAATAATTAACTAAAGAAAACTTTGTGAAAGTTATATACCTTAAACAGTTAGTTGCAATATGTACAAAGTATTTCAGCAGTGCTTTAAGTGCATAATTAATTAGTTATTAAGAACTTAACTACTTTGAAAAAACAGCGCATAGACAGCGCATAGAAAAGGAACAAGCTAAGCCATCTTCTGTTCCTAGGTACCCCAAAAGACGCTCAAAGTTACAAAGAAAAGAAAGAGTTAAAACCCGCAAAAATGTTAACAGACAAACCAATGCCTAAAAGCTGAAAAGCTAAAAAACGACAGAGAAAAGGTACATGAAGTACAAACATTGAACTTATAAAACCTAGAACCCAAAAACAAGGAAGAGAGCTTACCTCTTGTGTTACAAAAACTTTTCTCCTCACAAGAGAAGAACATGGCTGACCTCTTTCGCCACTCCCTAGACGCTGGGGGGCAGTGAGGGTGGGGCTGATGGCCTCCTCATACAGCAAGAAACCAACGCGCGGAGATTTTAACCAGAGAAAAAAAATTATATAAACTTAAGACTGTGGATCTGTATGATCAGAAAGAGCTGAATTAACTCTCCAGAATACATGAGAAATATTATAAAATACACGAGCAGTTTATTTAATAATCTTTGCATGTATTAAATCACCTTAGTGAGCTTCTATAGATTAATCAGAATCTTATTAATTTTAATGTTGGTTTTACTATTTTTAGTATAGCTATCCTAATGATGAATAACTAGTTTTATTTTTTATTTGTTTTTATTTTCTTTTATAAACAGATTTTTAAGCTTTTTTTGTGATTTTGTTTATATTATTTAATTTTTTGTTTTAATAGGACCGTCATATCCATAGCACTAAGGTTCCTTTAGGTAGTTAATAGGCATCCTCTAGCCAACTTCCTTACGGCTTTGATTGGTCAGAATCATATTATTAACTGTATCGAAAATTAAAGCAGATCTGCCAACCTTACTCTATTATTCAGAATAATTTTTCTTAAAGTTCTTTTGATGAAAGAAGAAGGAATTTCGTTCTCTAGAAAACTTTCTAATAGTATATTAATGTGGTAATTGAAGTCCAAATTGTTGCTGCAAATTCTTGAAATTCTTAGGACCTGAGAAATTAGTACATTCTCAATTACTTTGGTTGAAATGTTATTATTCCAGTGTAGATATTTAATTACTTTGAAAGGAAAATTAACTCTTTTATCATAGAGGCTAATAGATGGGTTACCTCTGTTGAGCTTAATGCTTAAGTCTAGGAACTCAAGTTCCTGATTACTGTGGTTGGTTTTACATAAGTTAAGAGAGCTAGGATAGATATTATCAAAATCACTCTCTATAACTTCTGAATTATTGATACACAGCAGATCATCAATATATCTAAAAGTGTAAAGGTAGTTATCTGAGCAGGTGGGGTGATTTTTAATGAATTTATATTCCTTAAAGAACAGGAATAGATTAGCGATATGCGTGGACGTTGATGTTCCCATTGGAATACCGTTCACTTGCTTATAGAGAGTATTATTATATAAGATATGGTTATTTATTATGCAGCAATTGAGATAAGAGTTCCAAGTTCCTACATCAACAAATTGGTTAAGTTTAAATTCTGCATACAGCTCTTTAAAGGTAGTGATTATATCTGATAGAGGCAGATTAGTATATAGGTTTTCAAAATCATAACTATTAATATCTAGGGGACAAACTTTGAGTATAGTAGAAATTACTTCTGCATTATTATTAATTATCCAAAAATCTCTGTACATCAAGTTAGAACAGTTTCTAATGTGTTTCAAAACCTTCTTTATGACATCTTCAAAAGCAAGATCTATTTACTTTTTATGACTCCTTACTCCACTAGCTATGAACCTGAACTTCACAGGATCCCTATGAAACTTAACCGTTGCAAAAAGAAATGGAAATTCAGGCTCATATCTTCTAGTTTGTGGAATTTTAAGTTTCTTAAAGAATGCCTTAAACCGATTTTCTAACTGCTTGGTAGAATAACTTACGGGCTCGTATGTTACTCTATTATTGAGTTCCATAGTTAACAATTCAAAATAGAACTTCTTACAGATAATTGCAAAATTATTGCTAGCTTTATCCGTAGTGGTAAAAATAAATTGGTCTTGCAGTTTGGAGAGTGACCTTTTAGCTTCTCCAGAGAAAAAGAGATTTCTGTCGAAACAAAAGTCCAGACCTGCCAACTCACCGGTGAAGCTATTGATTATATTATATTTCCATTCTGCGAAGGCCTCAATAGGCTGATTGTACGTTAAACTGGTTTTTACGATGTACTTATTTACATCTTGAGTGAAGCTCTCAAGAATCCTTTCTTTGGAAATTGTGAAGGAAGGTCTGAATTTAGAGCCATACTCTAATAAATTCCTAAGCTTTTCATTTTCAACAAAACTCAAGTTTCCGGTGATAATATGGTTGTAATTCTTATCATAGTGAACTGTTTCTTTATGTTCATCACAAGAACAAGTAGTAATTACAGGAATGTAGCTCGAAGAGTTAAGTTTGTAGTTTTTAACTATTGACCCTAAGGTCTTAACATATTTAAAACTTACAATAGACTGGTGCCTGTGGATGGGAAAAAAATTGCATTATTGTAGAACAGCTTCCTTACATTGAGATTATCGTAGGCTTTATTTAGGAACCTGATGGTAACAAAATTACTGGAAAATTCTTTAAGAGAAATTTTATCTTTAAGAATATGTTTAAGAATGTCCAGAACCAAAGCAAAAACATGCTTATCAACATGGTCAGCAGTTTCATTCCAGAATTTGAAAAAACATTTAAGGACAGAGTGCTTGAAGGACTTGAGAATTTTGTAAGTATTTTTAACAAAATTAGTGCCAGTTTTAAAGCTTTCCAGAGTTTTTAGCAAGTTAGCAAAATGAACTTTGCTTGATGTGCGAAATAACCTCTGTCCTCTATTACCTCTAGAGCAGCTCTTATTATTAACAAGAAAGAAGAGTTCACGAATTGAAAATTTATGCTGATTATGCTTATTGTCAGATAGAGTGGAATTAAGGCCATAGGGATAAAGAGACTGATGCTGCAAAATTTCAAGGGATTCAGTTTCTAGCCGAGCATAGAGGTCAGTACCTCTATTTTCACTTTGTCAAAACCATGAGTATGGAAATGCTCTAATTCAAAGGTAGAGTACTGGTTGGCGTTTGTGGAGGGGTTCACTCCTGAATTAGAGAACTTGTTTACTAGAGACCTGTGACCATTAATCCTAAGATGAAGAGGATTTTTACTTTGGCCAATATAGCTAAGGTTGCAGACAGTACAGGTGAGCTTATAGATGGTATTGTAGGCTTTGCAAAACTTGTTGGAGCAATTATCCTCAACAGAAGAATAGAGGTTAGGATCTGCAGATTTACATGTCAAACAACGTTTGTCATTTCATAACTTTAGATTACCTTTGCCAGCGAGTTCATACACTATGGGAAAGGGTGCTAGCCTAACCGAGCGGGAGGACTTAAAATATCTGAGCTGACCTCCAATCCTTTCATCGTCCTTAGAACTCCACTTGGGCCAAAACATACAAATTCTGAGCATACCAACTAGGAAAAACTTTTTAGAAATAAGCAGTCCAAGAAAAGCCCAAACTCGAGTATAAACTACACTCCAAAAAGCTGCATCCAAAACATACTAAAAAGAAAAATTAGAAAATGAAAAAAACCTTAAGTAAAAAAATAGTAATAAAAAAAAATATATAAAAAAAATAATAATAAAACAAATAATAATAAAACATTTCAACTAGAATTTGCGCATGAGCTGCTAAATAATAAATTGAAATTAGATACTAAAGAGCAAAACTGAAGACTAAGGAAAAAATTTTAGAATTTAAAACGAAGGGTGCAAAATAACCTGAAAATCAAAACGCGCAACGCAGCAGTTTTGAAAATTCAGAATTCACATTCTATAAAGAAGATACCTAAGCAAAAAAATACATACATAATTTTGACTCACACCTAGTACAACATAGAAAAGGTTATGTATCTACCTGTGTGATCAAAAGGAAAAAAGATAAAAAAATAAAATAAAACAACTGAATGTAGAAGGTGTCGAGAATACTGAGCCTTGGCTTTATCAAGGACCAGCAAAAACTCTGCATTTTCTCACTTCCACAAAGACCTAGTTGGAAATGGGTTTCTGCAAGGCCATAGATGCAAGTAACATTCCCACCTAAAATAGTTTAAAAAATATATATATAAGTCATGTCCTCCTTAGAGTTGCATGACCTAGCACTAGTTAACAATTTCGCTTGCATCCATTAACCTTCCTGGCCCGACCCATACTCTTCATCTGTTACTATTAAACAGAGAGAAGAAGATTAAAGAGAACTCAAGCTGTGAGAGTGACATAATAATTAGAAATGATTTTCAGCCATAACGAAATTCCAAGTTCGTTTGAGAGAGAATTTAAACCTGAAAAACAATGCAAAAGAAATCCAAATTTTACATTGCAATTAAAAAAGGAAATGTTAATTTATAACCAACAGATTTTTGAAAGAAAACTTGAGTCTAAAACCCCCTACTCTACAACTTATGACAGCACGAAAACGAGAATAAGTTAAAGATAATAATTAACTAAAGAAAACTTTGTGAAAGTTATATACCTTAAACAGTTAGTTGCAATATGTACAAAGTATTTCAGCAGTGCTTTAAGTGCATAATTAATTAGTTATTAAGAACTTAACTACTTTGAAAAAACAGCGCATAGACAGCGCATAGAAAAGGAACAAGCTAAGCCATCTTCTGTTCCTAGGTACCCCAAAAGACGCTCAAAGTTACAAAGAAAAGAAAGAGTTAAAACCCGCAAAAATGTTAACAGACAAACCAATGCCTAAAAGCTGAAAAGCTAAAAAACGACAGAGAAAAGGTACATGAAGTACAAACATTGAACTTATAAAACCTAGAACCCAAAAACAAGGAAGAGAGCTTACCTCTTGTGTTACAAAAACTTTTCTCCTCACAAGAGAAGAACATGGCTGACCTCTTTCGCCACTCCCTAGACGCTGGGGGGCAGTGAGGGTGGGGCTGATGGCCTCCTCATACAGCAAGAAACCAACGCGCGGAGATTTTAACCAGAGAAAAAAAATTATATAAACTTAAGACTGTGGATCTGTATGATCAGAAAGAGCTGAATTAACTCTCCAGAATACATGAGAAATATTATAAAATACACGAGCAGTTTATTTAATAATCTTTGCATGTATTAAATCACCTTAGTGAGCTTCTATAGATTAATCAGAATCTTATTAATTTTAATGTTGGTTTTACTATTTTTAGTATAGCTATCCTAATGATGAATAACTAGTTTTATTTTTTATTTGTTTTTATTTTCTTTTATAAACAGATTTTTAAGCTTTTTTGTGATTTTGTTTATATTATTTAATTTTTTGTTTTAATAGGACCGTCATATCCATAGCACTAAGGTTCCTTTAGGTAGTTAATAGGCATCCTCTAGCCAACTTCCTTACGGCTTTGATTGGTCAGAATCATATTATTAACTGTATCGAAAATTAAAGCAGATCTGCCAACCTTACTCTATTATTCAGAATAATTTTTCTTAAAGTTCTTTTGATGAAAGAAGAAGGAATTTCGTTCTCTAGAAAACTTTCTAATAGTATATTAATGTGGTAATTGAAGTCCAAATTGTTGCTGCAAATTCTTGAAATTCTTAGGACCTGAGAAATTAGTACATTCTCAATTACTTTGGTTGAAATGTTATTATTCCAGTGTAGATATTTAATTACTTTGAAAGGAAAATTAACTCTTTTATCATAGAGGCTAATAGATGGGTTACCTCTGTTGAGCTTAATGCTTAAGTCTAGGAACTCAAGTTCCTGATTACTGTGGTTGGTTTTACATAAGTTAAGAGAGCTAGGATAGATATTATCAAAATCACTCTCTATAACTTCTGAATTATTGATACACAGCAGATCATCAATATATCTAAAAGTGTAAAGGTAGTTATCTGAGCAGGTGGGGTGATTTTTAATGAATTTATATTCCTTAAAGAACAGGAATAGATTAGCGATATGCGTGGACGTTGATGTTCCCATTGGAATACCGTTCACTTGCTTATAGAGAGTATTATTATATAAGATATGGTTATTTATTATGCAGCAATTGAGATAAGAGTTCCAAGTTCCTACATCAACAAATTGGTTAAGTTTAAATTCTGCATACAGCTCTTTAAAGGTAGTGATTATATCTGATAGAGGCAGATTAGTATATAGGTTTTCAAAATCATAACTATTAATATCTAGGGGACAAACTTTGAGTATAGTAGAAATTACTTCTGCATTATTATTAATTATCCAAAAATCTCTGTACATCAAGTTAGAACAGTTTCTAATGTGTTTCAAAACCTTCTTTATGACATCTTCAAAAGCAAGATCTATTTACTTTTTATGACTCCTTACTCCACTAGCTATGAACCTGAACTTCACAGGATCCCTATGAAACTTAACCGTTGCAAAAAGAAATGGAAATTCAGGCTCATATCTTCTAGTTTGTGGAATTTTAAGTTTCTTGAAGAATGCCTTAAACCGATTTTCTAACTGCTTGGTAGAATAACTTACGGGCTCGTATGTTACTCTATTATTGAGTTCCATAGTTAACAATTCAAAATAGAACTTCTTACAGATAATTGCAAAATTATTGCTAGCTTTATCCGTAGTGGTAAAAATAAATTGGTCTTGCAGTTTGGAGAGTGACCTTTTAGCTTCTCCAGAGAAAAAGAGATTTCTGTCGAAACAAAAGTCCAGACCTGCCAACTCACCGGTGAAGCTATTGATTATATTATATTTCCATTCTGCGAAGGCCTCAATAGGCTGATTGTACGTTAAACTGGTTTTTACGATGTACTTATTTACATCTTGAGTGAAGCTCTCAAGAATCCTTTCTTTGGAAATTGTGAAGGAAGGTCTGAATTTAGAGCCATACTCTAATAAATTCCTAAGCTTTTCATTTTCAACAAAACTCAAGTTTCCGGTGATAATATGGTTGTAATTCTTATCATAGTGAACTGTTTCTTTATGTTCATCACAAGAACAAGTAGTAATTACAGGAATGTAGCTCGAAGAGTTAAGTTTGTAGTTTTTAACTATTGACCCTAAGGTCTTAACATATTTAAAACTTACAATAGACTGGTGCCTGTGGATGGGAAAAAAATTGCATTATTGTAGAACAGCTTCCTTACATTGAGATTATCGTAGGCTTTATTTAGGAACCTGATGGTAACAAAATTACTGGAAAATTCTTTAAGAGAAATTTTATCTTTAAGAATATGTTTAAGAATGTCCAGAACCAAAGCAAAAACATGCTTATCAACATGGTCAGCAGTTTCATTCCAGAATTTGAAAAAACATTTAAGGACAGAGTGCTTGAAGGACTTGAGAATTTTGTAAGTATTTTTAACAAAATTAGTGCCAGTTTTAAAGCTTTCCAGAGTTTTTAGCAAGTTAGCAAAATCAACTTTGCTTGATGTGCGAAATAACCTCTGTCCTCTATTACCTCTAGAGCAGCTCTTATTATTAACAAGAAAGAAGAGTTCACGAATTGAAAATTTATGCTGATTATGCTTATTGTCAGATAGAGTGGAATTAAGGCCATAGGGATAAAGAGACTGATGCTGCAAAATTTCAAGGGATTCAGTTTCCAGCCGAGCATAGAGGTCAGGGATAATATGTAGTACCTCTATTTTCACTTTGTCAAAACCATGAGTATGGAAATGCTCTAATTCAAAGGTAGAGTACTGGTTGGCGTTTGTGGAGGGGTTCACTCCTGAATTAGAGAACTTGTTTACTAGAGACCTGTGACCATTAATCCTAAGATGAAGAGGATTTTTACTTTGGCCAATATAGCTAAGGTTGCAGACAGTACAGGTGAGCTTATAGATGGTATTGTAGGCTTTGCAAAACTTGTTGGAGCAATTATCCTCAACAGAAGAATAGAGGTTAGGATCTGCAGATTTACATGTCAAACAACGTTTGTCATTTCATAACTTTAGATTACCTTTGCCAGCGAGTTCATACACTATGGGAAAGGGTGCTAGCCTAACCGAGCGGGAGGACTTAAAATATCTGAGCTGACCTCCAATCCTTTCATCGTCCTTAGAACTCCACTTGGGCCAAAACATACAAATTCTGAGCATACCAACTAGGAAAAACTTTTTAGAAATAAGCAGTCCAAGAAAAGCCCAAACTCGAGTATAAACTACACTCCAAAAAGCTGCATCCAAAACATACTAAAAAGAAAAATTAGAAAATGAAAAAAAACCTTAAGTAAAAAAATAGTAATAAAAAAAAATATATAAAAAAAATAATAATAAAACAAATAATAATAAAACATTTCAACTAGAATTTGCGCATGAGCTGCTAAATAATAAATTGAAATTAGATACTAAAGAGCAAAACTGAAGACTAAGGAAAAAATTTTAGAATTTAAAACGAAGGGTGCAAAATAACCTGAAAATCAAAACGCGCAACGCAGCAGTTTTGAAAATTCAGAATTCACATTCTATAAAGAAGATACCTAAGCAAAAAAATACATATATAATTTTGACTCACACCTAGTACAACATAGAAAATGTTATGTATCTACCTGTGTGATCAAAAGGAAAAAAGATAAAAAAATAAAATAAAAACAACTGAATGTAGAAGGTGTCGAGAATACTGAGCCTTGGCTTTATCAAGGACCAGCAAAAACTCTGCATTTTCTCACTTCCACAAAGACCTAGTTGGAAATGGGTTTCTGCAAGGCCATAGATGCAAGTAACATTCCCACCTAAAATAGTTTAAAAAATATATATATAAGTCATGTCCTCCTTAGAGTTGCATGACCTAGCACTAGTTAACAATTTCGCTTGCATCCATTAACCTTCCTGGCCCGACCCATACTCTTCATCTGTTACTATTAAACAGAGAGAAGAAGATTAAAGAGAACTCAAGCTGTGAGAGTGACATAATAATTAGAAATGATTTTCAGCCATAACGAAATTCCAAGTTCGTTTGAGAGAGAATTTAAACCTGAAAAACAATGCAAAAGAAATCCAAATTTTACATTGCAATTAAAAAAGGAAATGTTTATTTATAACGAACAGATTTTTGAAAGAAAACTTGAGTCTAAAACCCCCTACTCTACAACTTATGACAACACGAAAACGAGAATAAGTTAAAGATAATAATTAACTAAAGAAAACTTTGTGAAAGTTATATACCTTAAACAGTTAGTTGCAATATGTACAAAGTATTTCAGCAGTGCTTTAAGTGCATAATTAATTAGTTATTAAGAACTTAACTACTTTGAAAAAACAGCGCATAGACAGCGCATAGAAAAGGAACAAGCTAAGCCATCTTCTGTTCCTAGGTACCCCAAAAGACGCTCAAAGTTACAAAGAAAAGAAAGAGTTAAAACCCGCAAAAATGTTAACAGACAAACCAATGCCTAAAAGCTGAAAAGCTAAAAAACGACAGAGAAAAGGTACATGAAGTACAAACATTGAACTTATAAAACCTAGAACCCAAAAACAAGGAAGAGAGCTTACCTCTTGTGTTACAAAAACTTTTCTCCTCACAAGAGAAGAACATGGCTGACCTCTTTCGCCACTCCCTAGACGCTGGGGGGCAGTGAGGGTGGGGCTGATGGTCTCCTCATACAGCAAGAAACCAACGCGCGGAGATTGTAACCAGAGAAAAAAAAAATTATATAAACTTAAGACTGTGGATCTGTATGATCAGAAAGAGCTGAATTAACTCTCCAGAATACATGAGAAATATTATAAAATACACGAGCAGTTTATTTAATAATCTTTGCATGTATTAAATCACCTTAGTGAGCTTCTATAGATTAATCAGAATCTTATTAATTTTAATGTTGGTTTTACTATTTTTAGTATAGCTATCCTAATGATGAATAACTAGTTTTATTTTTTATTTGTTTTTATTTTCTTTTATAAACAGATTTTTAAGCTTTTTTTGTGATTTTGTTTATATTATTTAATTTTTTGTTTTAATAGGACCGTCATATCCATAGCACTAAGGTTCCTTTAGGTAGTTAATAGGCATCCTCTAGCCAACTTCCTTACGGCTTTGATTGGTCAGAATCATATTATTAACTGTATCGAAAATTAAAGCAGATCTGCCAACCTTACTCTATTATTCAGAATAATTTTTCTTAAAGTTCTTTTGATGAAAGAAGAAGGAATTTCGTTCTCTAGAAAACTTTCTAATAGTATATTAATGTGGTAATTGAAGTCCAAATTGTTGCTGCAAATTCTTGAAATTCTTAGGACCTGAGAAATTAGTACATTCTCAATTACTTTGGTTGAAATGTTATTATTCCAGTGTAGATATTTAATTACTTTGAAAGGAAAATTAACTCTTTTATCATAGAGGCTAATAGATGGGTTACCTCTGTTGAGCTTAATGCTTAAGTCTAGGAACTCAAGTTCCTGATTACTGTGGTTGGTTTTACATAAGTTAAGAGAGCTAGGATAGATATTATCAAAATCACTCTCTATAACTTCTGAATTATTGATACACAGCAGATCATCAATATATCTAAAAGTGTAAAGGTAGTTATCTGAGCAGGTGGGGTGATTTTTAATGAATTTATATTCCTTAAAGAACAGGAATAGATTAGCGATATGCGTGGACGTTGATGTTCCCATTGGAATACCGTTCACTTGCTTATAGAGAGTATTATTATATAAGATATGGTTATTTATTATGCAGCAATTGAGATAAGAGTTCCAAGTTCCTACATCAACAAATTGGTTAAGTTTAAATTCTGCATACAGCTCTTTAAAGGTAGTGATTATATCTGATAGAGGCAGATTAGTATATAGGTTTTCAAAATCATAACTATTAATATCTAGGGGACAAACTTTGAGTATAGTAGAAATTACTTCTGCATTATTATTAATTATCCAAAAATCTCTGTACATCAAGTTAGAACAGTTTCTAATGTGTTTCAAAACCTTCTTTATGACATCTTCAAAAGCAAGATCTATTTACTTTTTATGACTCCTTACTCCACTAGCTATGAACCTGAACTTCACAGGATCCCTATGAAACTTAACCGTTGCAAAAAGAAATGGAAATTCAGGCTCATATCTTCTAGTTTGTGGAATTTTAAGTTTCTTGAAGAATGCCTTAAACCGATTTTCTAACTGCTTGGTAGAATAACTTACGGGCTCGTATGTTACTCTATTATTGAGTTCCATAGTTAACAATTCAAAATAGAACTTCTTACAGATAATTGCAAAATTATTGCTAGCTTTATCCGTAGTGGTAAAAATAAATTGGTCTTGCAGTTTGGAGAGTGACCTTTTAGCTTCTCCAGAGAAAAAGAGATTTCTGTCGAAACAAAAGTCCAGACCTGCCAACTCACCGGTGAAGCTATTGATTATATTATATTTCCATTCTGCGAAGGCCTCAATAGGCTGATTGTACGTTAAACTGGTTTTTACGATGTACTTATTTACATCTTGAGTGAAGCTCTCAAGAATCCTTTCTTTGGAAATTGTGAAGGAAGGTCTGAATTTAGAGCCATACTCTAATAAATTCCTAAGCTTTTCATTTTCAACAAAACTCAAGTTTCCGGTGATAATATGGTTGTAATTCTTATCATAGTGAACTGTTTCTTTATGTTCATCACAAGAACAAGTAGTAATTACAGGAATGTAGCTCGAAGAGTTAAGTTTGTAGTTTTTAACTATTGACCCTAAGGTCTTAACATATTTAAAACTTACAATAGACTGGTGCCTGTGGATGGGAAAAAAAATTGCATTATTGTAGAACAGCTTCCTTACATTGAGATTATCGTAGGCTTTATTTAGGAACCTGATGGTAACAAAATTACTGGAAAATTCTTTAAGAGAAATTTTATCTTTAAGAATATGTTTAAGAATGTCCAGAACCAAAGCAAAAACATGCTTATCAACATGGTCAGCAGTTTCATTCCAGAATTTGAAAAAAACATTTAAGGACAGAGTGCTTGAAGGACTTGAGAATTTTGTAAGTATTTTTAACAAAATTAGTGCCAGTTTTAAAGCTTTCCAGAGTTTTTAGCAAGTTAGCAAAATCAACTTTGCTTGATGTGCGAAATAACCTCTGTCCTCTATTACCTCTAGAGCAGCTCTTATTATTAACAAGAAAGAAGAGTTCACGAATTGAAAATTTATGCTGATTATGCTTATTGTCAGATAGAGTGGAATTAAGGCCATAGGGATAAAGAGACTGATGCTGCAAAATTTCAAGGGATTCAGTTTCCAGCCGAGCATAGAGGTCAGGGATAATATGTAGTACCTCTATTTTCACTTTGTCAAAACCATGAGTATGGAAATGCTCTAATTCAAAGGTAGAGTACTGGTTGGCGTTTGTGGAGGGGTTCACTCCTGAATTAGAGAACTTGTTTACTAGAGACCTGTGACCATTAATCCTAAGATGAAGAGGATTTTTACTTTGGCCAATATAGCTAAGGTTGCAGACAGTACAGGTGAGCTTATAGATGGTATTGTAGGCTTTGCAAAACTTGTTGGAGCAATTATCCTCAACAGAAGAATAGAGGTTAGGATCTGCAGATTTACATGTCAAACAACGTTTGTCATTTCATAACTTTAGATTACCTTTGCCAGCGAGTTCATACACTATGGGAAAGGGTGCTAGCCTAACCGAGCGGGAGGACTTAAAATATCTGAGCTGACCTCCAATCCTTTCATCGTCCTTAGAACTCCACTTGGGCCAAAACATACAAATTCTGAGCATACCAACTAGGAAAAACTTTTTAGAAATAAGCAGTCCAAGAAAAGCCCAAACTCGAGTATAAACTACACTCCAAAAAGCTGCATCCAAAACATACTAAAAAGAAAAATTAGAAAATGAAAAAAAACCTTAAGTAAAAAAATAGTAATAAAAAAAAATATATAAAAAAAATAATAATAAAACAAATAATAATAAAACATTTCAACTAGAATTTGCGCATGAGCTGCTAAATAATAAATTGAAATTAGATACTAAAGAGCAAAACTGAAGACTAAGGAAAAAATTTTAGAATTTAAAACGAAGGGTGCAAAATAACCTGAAAATCAAAACGCGCAACGCAGCAGTTTTGAAAATTCAGAATTCACATTCTATAAAGAAGATACCTAAGCAAAAAAATACATATATAATTTTGACTCACACCTAGTACAACATAGAAAATGTTATGTATCTACCTGTGTGATCAAAAGGAAAAAAGATAAAAAAATAAAATAAAACAACTGAATGTAGAAGGTGTCGAGAATACTGAGCCTTGGCTTTATCAAGGACCAGCAAAAACTCTGCATTTTCTCACTTCCACAAAGACCTAGTTGGAAATGGGTTTCTGCAAGGCCATAGATGCAAGTAACATTCCCACCTAAAATAGTTTAAAAAATATATATATAAGTCATGTCCTCCTTAGAGTTGCATGACCTAGCACTAGTTAACAATTTCGCTTGCATCCATTAACCTTCCTGGCCCGACCCATACTCTTCATCTGTTACTATTAAACAGAGAGAAGAAGATTAAAGAGAACTCAAGCTGTGAGAGTGACATAATAATTAGAAATGATTTTCAGCCATAACGAAATTCCAAGTTCGTTTGAGAGAGAATTTAAACCTGAAAAACAATGCAAAAGAAATCCAAATTTTACATTGCAATTAAAAAAGGAAATGTTTATTTATAACGAACAGATTTTTGAAAGAAAACTTGAGTCTAAAACCCCTACTCTACAACTTATGACAACACGAAAACGAGAATAAGTTAAAGATAATAATTAACTAAAGAAAACTTTGTGAAAGTTATATACCTTAAACAGTTAGTTGCAATATGTACAAAGTATTTCAGCAGTGCTTTAAGTGCATAATTAATTAGTTATTAAGAACTTAACTACTTTGAAAAAAACAGCGCATAGACAGCGCATAGAAAAGGAACAAGCTAAGCCATCTTCTGTTCCTAGGTACCCCAAAAGACGCTCAAAGTTACAAAGAAAAGAAAGAGTTAAAACCCGCAAAAATGTTAACAGACAAACCAATGCCTAAAAGCTGAAAAGCTAAAAAACGACAGAGAAAAGGTACATGAAGTACAAACATTGAACTTATAAAACCTAGAACCCAAAAACAAGGAAGAGAGCTTACCTCTTGTGTTACAAAAACTTTTCTCCTCACAAGAGAAGAACATGGCTGACCTCTTTCGCCACTCCCTAGACGCTGGGGGGCAGTGAGGGTGGGGCTGATGGTCTCCTCATACAGCAAGAAACCAACGCGCGGAGATTGTAACCAGAGAAAAAAAATTATATAAACTTAAGACTGTGGATCTGTATGATCAGAAAGAGCTGAATTAACTCTCCAGAATACATGAGAAATATTATAAAATACACGAGCAGTTTATTTAATAATCTTTGCATGTATTAAATCACCTTAGTGAGCTTCTATAGATTAATCAGAATCTTATTAATTTTAATGTTGGTTTTACTATTTTTAGTATAGCTATCCTAATGATGAATAACTAGTTTTATTTTTTATTTGTTTTTATTTTCTTTTATAAACAGATTTTTAGGCTTTTTTGTGATTTTGTTTATATTATTTAATTTTTTGTTTTAATAGGACCGTCATATCCATAGCACTAAGGTTCCTTTAGGTAGTTAATAGGCATCCTCTAGCCAACTTCCTTACGGCTTTGATTGGTCAGAATCATATTATTAACTGTATCGAAAATTAAAGCAGATCTGCCAACCTTACTCTATTATTCAGAATAATTTTTCTTAAAGTTCTTTTGATGAAAGAAGAAGGAATTTCGTTCTCTAGAAAACTTTCTAATAGTATATTAATGTGGTAATTGAAGTCCAAATTGTTGCTGCAAATTCTTGAAATTCTTAGGACCTGAGAAATTAGTACATTCTCAATTACTTTGGTTGAAATGTTATTATTCCAGTGTAGATATTTAATTACTTTGAAAGGAAAATTAACTCTTTTATCATAGAGGCTAATAGATGGGTTACCTCTGTTGAGCTTAATGCTTAAGTCTAGGAACTCAAGTTCCTGATTACTGTGGTTGGTTTTACATAAGTTAAGAGAGCTAGGATAGATATTATCAAAATCACTCTCTATAACTTCTGAATTATTGATACACAGCAGATCATCAATATATCTAAAAGTGTAAAGGTAGTTATCTGAGCAGGTGGGGTGATTTTTAATGAATTTATATTCCTTAAAGAACAGGAATAGATTAGCGATATGCGTGGACGTTGATGTTCCCATTGGAATACCGTTCACTTGCTTATAGAGAGTATTATTATATAAGATATGGTTATTTATTATGCAGCAATTGAGATAAGAGTTCCAAGTTCCTACATCAACAAATTGGTTAAGTTTAAATTCTGCATACAGCTCTTTAAAGGTAGTGATTATATCTGATAGAGGCAGATTAGTATATAGGTTTTCAAAATCATAACTATTAATATCTAGGGGACAAACTTTGAGTATAGTAGAAATTACTTCTGCATTATTATTAATTATCCAAAAATCTCTGTACATCAAGTTAGAACAGTTTCTAATGTGTTTCAAAACCTTCTTTAAGACATCTTCAAAAGCAAGATCTATTTACTTTTTATGACTCCTTACTCCACTAGCTATGAACCTGAACTTCACAGGATCCCTATGAAACTTAACCGTTGCAAAAAGAAATGGAAATTCAGGCTCATATCTTCTAGTTTGTGGAATTTTAAGTTTCTTGAAGAATGCCTTAAACCGATTTACTAACTGCTTGGTAGAATAACTTACGGGCTCGTATGTTACTCTATTATTGAGTTCCATAGTTAACAATTCAAAATAGAACTTCTTACAGATAATTGCAAAATTATTGCTAGCTTTATCCGTGGTGGTAAAAATAAATTGGTCTTGCAGTTTGGAGAGTGACCTTTTAGCTTCTCCAGAGAAAAAGAGATTTCTGTCGAAACAAAAGTCCAGACCTGCCAACTCACCGGTGAAGCTATTGATTATATTATATTTCCATTCTGCGAAGGCCTCAATAGGCTGATTGTACGTTAAACTGGTTTTTACGATGTACTTATTTACATCTTGAGTGAAGCTCTCAAGAATCCTTTCTTTGGAAATTGTGAAGGAAGGTCTGAATTTAGAGCCATACTCTAATAAATTCCTAAGCTTTTCATTTTCAACAAAACTCAAGTTTCCGGTGATAATATGGTTGTAATTCTTATCATAGTGAACTGTTTCTTTATGTTCATCACAAGAACAAGTAGTAATTACAGGAATGTAGCTCGAAGAGTTAAGTTTGTAGTTTTTAACTATTGACCCTAAGGTCTTAACATATTTAAAACTTACAATAGACTGGTGCCTGTGGATGGGAAAAAAAATTGCATTATTGTAGAACAGCTTCCTTACATTGAGATTATCGTAGGCTTTATTTAGGAACCTGATGGTAACAAAATTACTGGAAAATTCTTTAAGAGAAATTTTATCTTTAAGAATATGTTTAAGAATGTCCAGAACCAAAGCAAAAACATGCTTATCAACATGGTCAGCAGTTTCATTCCAGAATTTGAAAAAACATTTAAGGACAGAGTGCTTGAAGGACTTGAGAATTTTGTAAGTATTTTTAACAAAATTAGTGCCAGTTTTAAAGCTTTCCAGAGTTTTTAGAAAGTTAGCAAAATCAACTTTGCTTGATGTGCGAAATAACCTCTGTCCTCTATTACCTCTAGAGCAGCTCTTATTATTAACAAGAAAGAAGAGTTCACGAATTGAAAATTTATGCTGATTATGCTTATTGTCAGATAGAGTGGAATTAAGGCCATAGGGATAAAGAGACTGATGCTGCAAAATTTCAAGGGATTCAGTTTCTAGCCGAGCATAGAGGTCAGGGATAATATGTAGTACCTCTATTTTCACTTTGTCAAAACCATGAGTATGGAAATGCTCTAATTCAAAGGTAGAGTACTGGTTGGCGTTTGTGGAGGGGTTCACTCCTGAATTAGAGAACTTGTTTACTAGAGACCTGTGACCATTAATCCTAAGATGAAGAGGATTTTTACTTTGGCCAATATAGCTAAGGTTGCAGACAGTACAGGTGAGCTTATAGATGGTATTGTAGGCTTTGCAAAACTTGTTGGAGCAATTATCCTCAACAGAAGAATAGAGGTTAGGATCTGCAGATTTACATGTCAAACAACGTTTGTCATTTCATAACTTTAGATTACCTTTGCCAGCGAGTTCATACACTATGGGAAAGGGTGCTAGCCTAACCGAGCGGGAGGACTTAAAATATCTGAGCTGACCTCCAATCCTTTCATCGTCCTTAGAACTCCACTTGGGCCAAAACATACAAATTCTGAGCATACCAACTAGGAAAAACTTTTTAGAAATAAGCAGTCCAAGAAAAGCCCAAACTCGAGTATAAACTACACTCCAAAAAGCTGCATCCAAAACATACTAAAAAGAAAAATTAGAAAATGAAAAAAAACCTTAAGTAAAAAAATAGTAATAAAAAAAAATATATAAAAAAAATAATAATAAAACAAATAATAATAAAACATTTCAACTAGAATTTGCGCATGAGCTGCTAAATAATAAATTGAAATTAGATACTAAAGAGCAAAACTGAAGACTAAGGAAAAAATTTTAGAATTTAAAACGAAGGGTGCAAAATAACCTGAAAATCAAAACGCGCAACGCAGCAGTTTTGAAAATTCAGAATTCACATTCTATAAAGAAGATACCTAAGCAAAAAAATACATACATAATTTTGACTCACACCTAGTACAACATAGAAAAGGTTATGTATCTACCTGTGTGATCAAAAGGAAAAAAGATAAAAAAATAAAATAAAACAACTGAATGTAGAAGGTGTCGAGAATACTGAGCCTTGGCTTTATCAAGGACCAGCAAAAACTCTGCATTTTCTCACTTCCACAAAGACCTAGTTGGAAATGGGTTTCTGCAAGGCCATAGATGCAAGTAACATTCCCACCTAAAATAGTTTAAAAAATATATATATAAGTCATGTCCTCCTTAGAGTTGCATGACCTAGCACTAGTTAACAATTTCGCTTGCATCCATTAACCTTCCTGGCCCGACCCATACTCTTCATCTGTTACTATTAAACAGAGAGAAGAAGATTAAAGAGAACTCAAGCTGTGAGAGTGACATAATAATTAGAAATGATTTTCAGCCATAACGAAATTCCAAGTTCGTTTGAGAGAGAATTTAAACCTGAAAAACAATGCAAAAGAAATCCAAATTTTACATTGCAATTAAAAAAGGAAATGTTAATTTATAACCAACAGATTTTTGAAAGAAAACTTGAGTCTAAAACCCCCTACTCTACAACTTATGACAGCACGAAAACGAGAATAAGTTAAAGATAATAATTAACTAAAGAAAACTTTGTGAAAGTTATATACCTTAAACAGTTAGTTGCAATATGTACAAAGTATTTCAGCAGTGCTTTAAGTGCATAATTAATTAGTTATTAAGAACTTAACTACTTTGAAAAAACAGCGCATAGACAGCGCATAGAAAAGGAACAAGCTAAGCCATCTTCTGTTCCTAGGTACCCCAAAAGACGCTCAAAGTTACAAAGAAAAGAAAGAGTTAAAACCCGCAAAAATGTTAACAGACAAACCAATGCCTAAAAGCTGAAAAGCTAAAAAACGACAGAGAAAAGGTACATGAAGTACAAACATTGAACTTATAAAACCTAGAACCCAAAAACAAGGAAGAGAGCTTACCTCTTGTGTTACAAAAACTTTTCTCCTCACAAGAGAAGAACATGGCTGACCTCTTTCGCCACTCCCTAGACGCTGGGGGGCAGTGAGGGTGGGGCTGATGGCCTCCTCATACAGCAAGAAACCAACGCGCGGAGATTTTAACCAGAGAAAAAAAATTATATAAACTTAAGACTGTGGATCTGTATGATCAGAAAGAGCTGAATTAACTCTCCAGAATACATGAGAAATATTATAAAATACACGAGCAGTTTATTTAATAATCTTTGCATGTATTAAATCACCTTAGTGAGCTTCTATAGATTAATCAGAATCTTATTAATTTTAATGTTGGTTTTACTATTTTTAGTATAGCTATCCTAATGATGAATAACTAGTTTTATTTTTTATTTGTTTTTATTTTCTTTTATAAACAGATTTTTAAGCTTTTTTGTGATTTTGTTTATATTATTTAATTTTTTGTTTTAATAGGACCGTCATATCCATAGCACTAAGGTTCCTTTAGGTAGTTAATAGGCATCCTCTAGCCAACTTCCTTACGGCTTTGATTGGTCAGAATCATATTATTAACTGTATCGAAAAATTAAAGCAGATCTGCCAACCTTACTCTATTATTCAGAATAATTTTTCTTAAAGTTCTTTTGATGAAAGAAGAAGGAATTTCGTTCTCTAGAAAACTTTCTAATAGTATATTAATGTGGTAATTGAAGTCCAAATTGTTGCTGCAAATTCTTGAAATTCTTAGGACCTGAGAAATTAGTACATTCTCAATTACTTTGGTTGAAATGTTATTATTCCAGTGTAGATATTTAATTACTTTGAAAGGAAAATTAACTCTTTTATCATAGAGGCTAATAGATGGGTTACCTCTGTTGAGCTTAATGCTTAAGTCTAGGAACTCAAGTTCCTGATTACTGTGGTTGGTTTTACATAAGTTAAGAGAGCTAGGATAGATATTATCAAAATCACTCTCTATAACTTCTGAATTATTGATACACAGCAGATCATCAATATATCTAAAAGTGTAAAGGTAGTTATCTGAGCAGGTGGGGTGATTTTTAATGAATTTATATTCCTTAAAGAACAGGAATAGATTAGCGATATGCGTGGACGTTGATGTTCCCATTGGAATACCGTTCACTTGCTTATAGAGAGTATTATTATATAAGATATGGTTATTTATTATGCAGCAATTGAGATAAGAGTTCCAAGTTCCTACATCAACAAATTGGTTAAGTTTAAATTCTGCATACAGCTCTTTAAAGGTAGTGATTATATCTGATAGAGGCAGATTAGTATATAGGTTTTCAAAATCATAACTATTAATATCTAGGGGACAAACTTTGAGTATAGTAGAAATTACTTCTGCATTATTATTAATTATCCAAAAATCTCTGTACATCAAGTTAGAACAGTTTCTAATGTGTTTCAAAACCTTCTTTATGACATCTTCAAAAGCAAGATCTATTTACTTTTTATGACTCCTTACTCCACTAGCTATGAACCTGAACTTCACAGGATCCCTATGAAACTTAACCGTTGCAAAAAGAAATGGAAATTCAGGCTCATATCTTCTAGTTTGTGGAATTTTAAGTTTCTTGAAGAATGCCTTAAACCGATTTTCTAACTGCTTGGTAGAATAACTTACGGGCTCGTATGTTACTCTATTATTGAGTTCCATAGTTAACAATTCAAAATAGAACTTCTTACAGATAATTGCAAAATTATTGCTAGCTTTATCCGTAGTGGTAAAAATAAATTGGTCTTGCAGTTTGGAGAGTGACCTTTTAGCTTCTCCAGAGAAAAAGAGATTTCTGTCGAAACAAAAGTCCAGACCTGCCAACTCACCGGTGAAGCTATTGATTATATTATATTTCCATTCTGCGAAGGCCTCAATAGGCTGATTGTACGTTAAACTGGTTTTTACGATGTACTTATTTACATCTTGAGTGAAGCTCTCAAGAATCCTTTCTTTGGAAATTGTGAAGGAAGGTCTGAATTTAGAGCCATACTCTAATAAATTCCTAAGCTTTTCATTTTCAACAAAACTCAAGTTTCCGGTGATAATATGGTTGTAATTCTTATCATAGTGAACTGTTTCTTTATGTTCATCACAAGAACAAGTAGTAATTACAGGAATGTAGCTCGAAGAGTTAAGTTTGTAGTTTTTAACTATTGACCCTAAGGTCTTAACATATTTAAAACTTACAATAGACTGGTGCCTGTGGATGGGAAAAAAATTGCATTATTGTAGAACAGCTTCCTTACATTGAGATTATCGTAGGCTTTATTTAGGAACCTGATGGTAACAAAATTACTGGAAAATTCTTTAAGAGAAATTTTATCTTTAAGAATATGTTTAAGAATGTCCAGAACCAAAGCAAAAACATGCTTATCAACATGGTCAGCAGTTTCATTCCAGAATTTGAAAAAACATTTAAGGACAGAGTGCTTGAAGGACTTGAGAATTTTGTAAGTATTTTTAACAAAATTAGTGCCAGTTTTAAAGCTTTCCAGAGTTTTTAGCAAGTTAGCAAAATCAACTTTGCTTGATGTGCGAAATAACCTCTGTCCTCTATTACCTCTAGAGCAGCTCTTATTATTAACAAGAAAGAAGAGTTCACGAATTGAAAATTTATGCTGATTATGCTTATTGTCAGATAGAGTGGAATTAAGGCCATAGGGATAAAGAGACTGATGCTGCAAAATTTCAAGGGATTCAGTTTCCAGCCGAGCATAGAGGTCAGGGATAATATGTAGTACCTCTATTTTCACTTTGTCAAAACCATGAGTATGGAAATGCTCTAATTCAAAGGTAGAGTACTGGTTGGCGTTTGTGGAGGGGTTCACTCCTGAATTAGAGAACTTGTTTACTAGAGACCTGTGACCATTAATCCTAAGATGAAGAGGATTTTTACTTTGGCCAATATAGCTAAGGTTGCAGACAGTACAGGTGAGCTTATAGATGGTATTGTAGGCTTTGCAAAACTTGTTGGAGCAATTATCCTCAACAGAAGAATAGAGGTTAGGATCTGCAGATTTACATGTCAAACAACGTTTGTCATTTCATAACTTTAGATTACCTTTGCCAGCGAGTTCATACACTATGGGAAAGGGTGCTAGCCTAACCGAGCGGGAGGACTTAAAATATCTGAGCTGACCTCCAATCCTTTCATCGTCCTTAGAACTCCACTTGGGCCAAAACATACAAATTCTGAGCATACCAACTAGGAAAAACTTTTTAGAAATAAGCAGTCCAAGAAAAGCCCAAACTCGAGTATAAACTACACTCCAAAAAGCTGCATCCAAAACATACTAAAAAGAAAAATTAGAAAATGAAAAAAAAACCTTAAGTAAAAAAATAGTAATAAAAAAAAATATATAAAAAAAATAATAATAAAACAAATAATAATAAAACATTTCAACTAGAATTTGCGCATGAGCTGCTAAATAATAAATTGAAATTAGATACTAAAGAGCAAAACTGAAGACTAAGGAAAAAATTTTAGAATTTAAAACGAAGGGTGCAAAATAACCTGAAAATCAAAACGCGCAACGCAGCAGTTTTGAAAATTCAGAATTCACATTCTATAAAGAAGATACCTAAGCAAAAAAATACATATATAATTTTGACTCACACCTAGTACAACATAGAAAATGTTATGTATCTACCTGTGTGATCAAAAGGAAAAAGATAAAAAAATAAAATAAAACAACTGAATGTAGAAGGTGTCGAGAATACTGAGCCTTGGCTTTATCAAGGACCAGCAAAAACTCTGCATTTTCTCACTTCCACAAAGACCTAGTTGGAAATGGGTTTCTGCAAGGCCATAGATGCAAGTAACATTCCCACCTAAAATAGTTTAAAAAATATATATATAAGTCATGTCCTCCTTAGAGTTGCATGACCTAGCACTAGTTAACAATTTCGCTTGCATCCATTAACCTTCCTGGCCCGACCCATACTCTTCATCTGTTACTATTAAACAGAGAGAAGAAGATTAAAGAGAACTCAAGCTGTGAGAGTGACATAATAATTAGAAATGATTTTCAGCCATAACGAAATTCCAAGTTCGTTTGAGAGAGAATTTAAACCTGAAAAACAATGCAAAAGAAATCCAAATTTTACATTGCAATTAAAAAAGGAAATGTTTATTTATAACGAACAGATTTTTGAAAGAAAACTTGAGTCTAAAACCCCCTACTCTACAACTTATGACAACACGAAAACGAGAATAAGTTAAAGATAATAATTAACTAAAGAAAACTTTGTGAAAGTTATATACCTTAAACAGTTAGTTGCAATATGTACAAAGTATTTCAGCAGTGCTTTAAGTGCATAATTAATTAGTTATTAAGAACTTAACTACTTTGAAAAAACAGCGCATAGACAGCGCATAGAAAAGGAACAAGCTAAGCCATCTTCTGTTCCTAGGTACCCCAAAAGACGCTCAAAGTTACAAAGAAAAGAAAGAGTTAAAACCCGCAAAAATGTTAACAGACAAACCAATGCCTAAAAGCTGAAAAGCTAAAAAACGACAGAGAAAAGGTACATGAAGTACAAACATTGAACTTATAAAACCTAGAACCCAAAAACAAGGAAGAGAGCTTACCTCTTGTGTTACAAAAACTTTTCTCCTCACAAGAGAAGAACATGGCTGACCTCTTTCGCCACTCCCTAGACGCTGGGGGGCAGTGAGGGTGGGGCTGATGGTCTCCTCATACAGCAAGAAACCAACGCGCGGAGATTGTAACCAGAGAAAAAAAAATTATATAAACTTAAGACTGTGGATCTGTATGATCAGAAAGAGCTGAATTAACTCTCCAGAATACATGAGAAATATTATAAAATACACGAGCAGTTTATTTAATAATCTTTGCATGTATTAAATCACCTTAGTGAGCTTCTATAGATTAATCAGAATCTTATTAATTTTAATGTTGGTTTTACTATTTTTAGTATAGCTATCCTAATGATGAATAACTAGTTTTATTTTTTATTTGTTTTTATTTTCTTTTATAAACAGATTTTTAGGCTTTTTTTGTGATTTTGTTTATATTATTTAATTTTTTGTTTTAATAGGACCGTCATATCCATAGCACTAAGGTTCCTTTAGGTAGTTAATAGGCATCCTCTAGCCAACTTCCTTACGGCTTTGATTGGTCAGAATCATATTATTAACTGTATCGAAAATTAAAGCAGATCTGCCAACCTTACTCTATTATTCAGAATAATTTTTCTTAAAGTTCTTTTGATGAAAGAAGAAGGAATTTCGTTCTCTAGAAAACTTTCTAATAGTATATTAATGTGGTAATTGAAGTCCAAATTGTTGCTGCAAATTCTTGAAATTCTTAGGACCTGAGAAATTAGTACATTCTCAATTACTTTGGTTGAAATGTTATTATTCCAGTGTAGATATTTAATTACTTTGAAAGGAAAATTAACTCTTTTATCATAGAGGCTAATAGATGGGTTACCTCTGTTGAGCTTAATGCTTAAGTCTAGGAACTCAAGTTCCTGATTACTGTGGTTGGTTTTACATAAGTTAAGAGAGCTAGGATAGATATTATCAAAATCACTCTCTATAACTTCTGAATTATTGATACACAGCAGATCATCAATATATCTAAAAGTGTAAAGGTAGTTATCTGAGCAGGTGGGGTGATTTTTAATGAATTTATATTCCTTAAAGAACAGGAATAGATTAGCGATATGCGTGGACGTTGATGTTCCCATTGGAATACCGTTCACTTGCTTATAGAGAGTATTATTATATAAGATATGGTTATTTATTATGCAGCAATTGAGATAAGAGTTCCAAGTTCCTACATCAACAAATTGGTTAAGTTTAAATTCTGCATACAGCTCTTTAAAGGTAGTGATTATATCTGATAGAGGCAGATTAGTATATAGGTTTTCAAAATCATAACTATTAATATCTAGGGGACAAACTTTGAGTATAGTAGAAATTACTTCTGCATTATTATTAATTATCCAAAAATCTCTGTACATCAAGTTAGAACAGTTTCTAATGTGTTTCAAAACCTTCTTTAAGACATCTTCAAAAGCAAGATCTATTTACTTTTTATGACTCCTTACTCCACTAGCTATGAACCTGAACTTCACAGGATCCCTATGAAACTTAACCGTTGCAAAAAGAAATGGAAATTCAGGCTCATATCTTCTAGTTTGTGGAATTTTAAGTTTCTTGAAGAATGCCTTAAACCGATTTACTAACTGCTTGGTAGAATAACTTACGGGCTCGTATGTTACTCTATTATTGAGTTCCATAGTTAACAATTCAAAATAGAACTTCTTACAGATAATTGCAAAATTATTGCTAGCTTTATCCGTGGTGGTAAAAATAAATTGGTCTTGCAGTTTGGAGAGTGACCTTTTAGCTTCTCCAGAGAAAAAGAGATTTCTGTCGAAACAAAAGTCCAGACCTGCCAACTCACCGGTGAAGCTATTGATTATATTATATTTCCATTCTGCGAAGGCCTCAATAGGCTGATTGTACGTTAAACTGGTTTTTACGATGTACTTATTTACATCTTGAGTGAAGCTCTCAAGAATCCTTTCTTTGGAAATTGTGAAGGAAGGTCTGAATTTAGAGCCATACTCTAATAAATTCCTAAGCTTTTCATTTTCAACAAAACTCAAGTTTCCGGTGATAATATGGTTGTAATTCTTATCATAGTGAACTGTTTCTTTATGTTCATCACAAGAACAAGTAGTAATTACAGGAATGTAGCTCGAAGAGTTAAGTTTGTAGTTTTTAACTATTGACCCTAAGGTCTTAACATATTTAAAACTTACAATAGACTGGTGCCTGTGGATGGGAAAAAAAATTGCATTATTGTAGAACAGCTTCCTTACATTGAGATTATCGTAGGCTTTATTTAGGAACCTGATGGTAACAAAATTACTGGAAAATTCTTTAAGAGAAATTTTATCTTTAAGAATATGTTTAAGAATGTCCAGAACCAAAGCAAAAACATGCTTATCAACATGGTCAGCAGTTTCATTCCAGAATTTGAAAAAACATTTAAGGACAGAGTGCTTGAAGGACTTGAGAATTTTGTAAGTATTTTTAACAAAATTAGTGCCAGTTTTAAAGCTTTCCAGAGTTTTTAGCAAGTTAGCAAAATCAACTTTGCTTGATGTGCGAAATAACCTCTGTCCTCTATTACCTCTAGAGCAGCTCTTATTATTAACAAGAAAGAAGAGTTCACGAATTGAAAATTTATGCTGATTATGCTTATTGTCAGATAGAGTGGAATTAAGGCCATAGGGATAAAGAGACTGATGCTGCAAAATTTCAAGGGATTCAGTTTCTAGCCGAGCATAGAGGTCAGGGATAATATGTAGTACCTCTATTTTCACTTTGTCAAAACCATGAGTATGGAAATGCTCTAATTCAAAGGTAGAGTACTGGTTGGCGTTTGTGGAGGGGTTCACTCCTGAATTAGAGAACTTGTTTACTAGAGACCTGTGACCATTAATCCTAAGATGAAGAGGATTTTTACTTTGGCCAATATAGCTAAGGTTGCAGACAGTACAGGTGAGCTTATAGATGGTATTGTAGGCTTTGCAAAACTTGTTGGAGCAATTATCCTCAACAGAAGAATAGAGGTTAGGATCTGCAGATTTACATGTCAAACAACGTTTGTCATTTCATAACTTTAGATTACCTTTGCCAGCGAGTTCATACACTATGGGAAAGGGTGCTAGCCTAACCGAGCGGGAGGACTTAAAATATCTGAGCTGACCTCCAATCCTTTCATCGTCCTTAGAACTCCACTTGGGCCAAAACATACAAATTCTGAGCATACCAACTAGGAAAAACTTTTTAGAAATAAGCAGTCCAAGAAAAGCCCAAACTCGAGTATAAACTACACTCCAAAAAGCTGCATCCAAAACATACTAAAAAGAAAAATTAGAAAATGAAAAAAAACCTTAAGTAAAAAAATAGTAATAAAAAAATATATATAAAAAAAATAATAATAAAACAAATAATAATAAAACATTTCAACTAGAATTTGCGCATGAGCTGCTAAATAATAAATTGAAATTAGATACTAAAGAGCAAAACTGAAGACTAAGGAAAAAATTTTAGAATTTAAAACGAAGGGTGCAAAATAACCTGAAAATCAAAACGCGCAACGCAGCAGTTTTGAAAATTCAGAATTCACATTCTATAAAGAAGATACCTAAGCAAAAAAATACATACATAATTTTGACTCACACCTAGTACAACATAGAAAAGGTTATGTATCTACCTGTGTGATCAAAAGGAAAAAAGATAAAAAAATAAAATAAAACAACTGAATGTAGAAGGTGTCGAGAATACTGAGCCTTGGCTTTATCAAGGACCAGCAAAAACTCTGCATTTTCTCACTTCCACAAAGACCTAGTTGGAAATGGGTTTCTGCAAGGCCATAGATGCAAGTAACATTCCCACCTAAAATAGTTTAAAAAATATATATATAAGTCATGTCCTCCTTAGAGTTGCATGACCTAGCACTAGTTAACAATTTCGCTTGCATCCATTAACCTTCCTGGCCCGACCCATACTCTTCATCTGTTACTATTAAACAGAGAGAAGAAGATTAAAGAGAACTCAAGCTGTGAGAGTGACATAATAATTAGAAATGATTTTCAGCCATAACGAAATTCCAAGTTCGTTTGAGAGAGAATTTAAACCTGAAAAACAATGCAAAAGAAATCCAAATTTTACATTGCAATTAAAAAAGGAAATGTTAATTTATAACCAACAGATTTTTGAAAGAAAACTTGAGTCTAAAACCCCCTACTCTACAACTTATGACAGCACGAAAACGAGAATAAGTTAAAGATAATAATTAACTAAAGAAAACTTTGTGAAAGTTATATACCTTAAACAGTTAGTTGCAATATGTACAAAGTATTTCAGCAGTGCTTTAAGTGCATAATTAATTAGTTATTAAGAACTTAACTACTTTGAAAAAACAGCGCATAGACAGCGCATAGAAAAGGAACAAGCTAAGCCATCTTCTGTTCCTAGGTACCCCAAAAGACGCTCAAAGTTACAAAGAAAAGAAAGAGTTAAAACCCGCAAAAATGTTAACAGACAAACCAATGCCTAAAAGCTGAAAAGCTAAAAAACGACAGAGAAAAGGTACATGAAGTACAAACATTGAACTTATAAAACCTAGAACCCAAAAACAAGGAAGAGAGCTTACCTCTTGTGTTACAAAAACTTTTCTCCTCACAAGAGAAGAACATGGCTGACCTCTTTCGCCACTCCCTAGACGCTGGGGGGCAGTGAGGGTGGGGCTGATGGCCTCCTCATACAGCAAGAAACCAACGCGCGGAGATTTTAACCAGAGAAAAAAAATTATATAAACTTAAGACTGTGGATCTGTATGATCAGAAAGAGCTGAATTAACTCTCCAGAATACATGAGAAATATTATAAAATACACGAGCAGTTTATTTAATAATCTTTGCATGTATTAAATCACCTTAGTGAGCTTCTATAGATTAATCAGAATCTTATTAATTTTAATGTTGGTTTTACTATTTTTAGTATAGCTATCCTAATGATGAATAACTAGTTTTATTTTTTATTTGTTTTTATTTTCTTTTATAAACAGATTTTTAAGCTTTTTTTGTGATTTTGTTTATATTATTTAATTTTTTGTTTTAATAGGACCGTCATATCCATAGCACTAAGGTTCCTTTAGGTAGTTAATAGGCATCCTCTAGCCAACTTCCTTACGGCTTTGATTGGTCAGAATCATATTATTAACTGTATCGAAAATTAAAGCAGATCTGCCAACCTTACTCTATTATTCAGAATAATTTTTCTTAAAGTTCTTTTGATGAAAGAAGAAGGAATTTCGTTCTCTAGAAAACTTTCTAATAGTATATTAATGTGGTAATTGAAGTCCAAATTGTTGCTGCAAATTCTTGAAATTCTTAGGACCTGAGAAATTAGTACATTCTCAATTACTTTGGTTGAAATGTTATTATTCCAGTGTAGATATTTAATTACTTTGAAAGGAAAATTAACTCTTTTATCATAGAGGCTAATAGATGGGTTACCTCTGTTGAGCTTAATGCTTAAGTCTAGGAACTCAAGTTCCTGATTACTGTGGTTGGTTTTACATAAGTTAAGAGAGCTAGGATAGATATTATCAAAATCACTCTCTATAACTTCTGAATTATTGATACACAGCAGATCATCAATATATCTAAAAGTGTAAAGGTAGTTATCTGAGCAGGTGGGGTGATTTTTAATGAATTTATATTCCTTAAAGAACAGGAATAGATTAGCGATATGCGTGGACGTTGATGTTCCCATTGGAATACCGTTCACTTGCTTATAGAGAGTATTATTATATAAGATATGGTTATTTATTATGCAGCAATTGAGACAAGAGTTCCAAGTTCCTACATCAACAAATTGGTTAAGTTTAAATTCTGCATACAGCTCTTTAAAGGTAGTGATTATATCTGATAGAGGCAGATTAGTATATAGGTTTTCAAAATCATAACTATTAATATCTAGGGGACAAACTTTGAGTATAGTAGAAATTACTTCTGCATTATTATTAATTATCCAAAAATCTCTGTACATCAAGTTAGAACAGTTTCTAATGTGTTTCAAAACCTTCTTTATGACATCTTCAAAAGCAAGATCTATTTACTTTTTATGACTCCTTACTCCACTAGCTATGAACCTGAACTTCACAGGATCCCTATGAAACTTAACCGTTGCAAAAAGAAATGGAAATTCAGGCTCATATCTTCTAGTTTGTGGAATTTTAAGTTTCTTGAAGAATGCCTTAAACCGATTTTCTAACTGCTTGGTAGAATAACTTACGGGCTCGTATGTTACTCTATTATTGAGTTCCATAGTTAACAATTCAAAATAGAACTTCTTACAGATAATTGCAAAATTATTGCTAGCTTTATCCGTAGTGGTAAAAATAAATTGGTCTTGCAGTTTGGAGAGTGACCTTTTAGCTTCTCCAGAGAAAAAGAGATTTCTGTCGAAACAAAAGTCCAGACCTGCCAACTCACCGGTGAAGCTATTGATTATATTATATTTCCATTCTGCGAAGGCCTCAATAGGCTGATTGTACGTTAAACTGGTTTTTACGATGTACTTATTTACATCTTGAGTGAAGCTCTCAAGAATCCTTTCTTTGGAAATTGTGAAGGAAGGTCTGAATTTAGAGCCATACTCTAATAAATTCCTAAGCTTTTCATTTTCAACAAAACTCAAGTTTCCGGTGATAATATGGTTGTAATTCTTATCATAGTGAACTGTTTCTTTATGTTCATCACAAGAACAAGTAGTAATTACAGGAATGTAGCTCGAAGAGTTAAGTTTGTAGTTTTTAACTATTGACCCTAAGGTCTTAACATATTTAAAACTTACAATAGACTGGTGCCTGTGGATGGGAAAAAAAATTGCATTATTGTAGAACAGCTTCCTTACATTGAGATTATCGTAGGCTTTATTTAGGAACCTGATGGTAACAAAATTACTGGAAAATTCTTTAAGAGAAATTTTATCTTTAAGAATATGTTTAAGAATGTCCAGAACCAAAGCAAAAACATGCTTATCAACATGGTCAGCAGTTTCATTCCAGAATTTGAAAAAACATTTAAGGACAGAGTGCTTGAAGGACTTGAGAATTTTGTAAGTATTTTTAACAAAATTAGTGCCAGTTTTAAAGCTTTCCAGAGTTTTTAGCAAGTTAGCAAAATCAACTTTGCTTGATGTGCGAAATAACCTCTGTCCTCTATTACCTCTAGAGCAGCTCTTATTATTAACAAGAAAGAAGAGTTCACGAATTGAAAATTTATGCTGATTATGCTTATTGTCAGATAGAGTGGAATTAAGGCCATAGGGATAAAGAGACTGATGCTGCAAAATTTCAAGGGATTCAGTTTCTAGCCGAGCATAGAGGTCAGGGATAATATGTAGTACCTCTATTTTCACTTTGTCAAAACCATGAGTATGGAAATGCTCTAATTCAAAGGTAGAGTACTGGTTGGCGTTTGTGGAGGGGTTCACTCCTGAATTAGAGAACTTGTTTACTAGAGACCTGTGACCATTAATCCTAAGATGAAGAGGATTTTTACTTTGGCCAATATAGCTAAGGTTGCAGACAGTACAGGTGAGCTTATAGATGGTATTGTAGGCTTTGCAAAACTTGTTGGAGCAATTATCCTCAACAGAAGAATAGAGGTTAGGATCTGCAGATTTACATGTCAAACAACGTTTGTCATTTCATAACTTTAGATTACCTTTGCCAGCGAGTTCATACACTATGGGAAAGGGTGCTAGCCTAACCGAGCGGGAGGACTTAAAATATCTGAGCTGACCTCCAATCCTTTCATCGTCCTTAGAACTCCACTTGGGCCAAAACATACAAATTCTGAGCATACCAACTAGGAAAAACTTTTTAGAAATAAGCAGTCCAAGAAAAGCCCAAACTCGAGTATAAACTACACTCCAAAAAGCTGCATCCAAAACATACTAAAAAGAAAAATTAGAAAATGAAAAAAAACCTTAAGTAAAAAAATAGTAATAAAAAAAAATATATAAAAAAATAATAATAAAACAAATAATAATAAAACATTTCAACTAGAATTTGCGCATGAGCTGCTAAATAATAAATTGAAATTAGATACTAAAGAGCAAAACTGAAGACTAAGGAAAAAATTTTAGAATTTAAAACGAAGGGTGCAAAATAACCTGAAAATCAAAACGCGCAACGCAGCAGTTTTGAAAATTCAGAATTCACATTCTATAAAGAAGATACCTAAGCAAAAAAATACATATATAATTTTGACTCACACCTAGTACAACATAGAAAAGGTTATGTATCTACCTGTGTGATCAAAAGGAAAAAAAGATAAAAAAATAAAATAAAACAACTGAATGTAGAAGGTGTCGAGAATACTGAGCCTTGGCTTTATCAAGGACCAGCAAAAACTCTGCATTTTCTCACTTCCACAAAGACCTAGTTGGAAATGGGTTTCTGCAAGGCCATAGATGCAAGTAACATTCCCACCTAAAATAGTTTAAAAAATATATATATAAGTCATGTCCTCCTTAGAGTTGCATGACCTAGCACTAGTTAACAATTTCGCTTGCATCCATTAACCTTCCTGGCCCGACCCATACTCTTCATCTGTTACTATTAAACAGAGAGAAGAAGATTAAAGAGAACTCAAGCTGTGAGAGTGACATAATAATTAGAAATGATTTTCAGCCATAACGAAATTCCAAGTTCGTTTGAGAGAGAATTTAAACCTGAAAAACAATGCAAAAGAAATCCAAATTTTACATTGCAATTAAAAAAGGAAATGTTAATTTATAACCAACAGATTTTTGAAAGAAAACTTGAGTCTAAAACCCCCTACTCTACAACTTATGACAGCACGAAAACGAGAATAAGTTAAAGATAATAATTAACTAAAGAAAACTTTGTGAAAGTTATATACCTTAAACAGTTAGTTGCAATATGTACAAAGTATTTCAGCAGTGCTTTAAGTGCATAATTAATTAGTTATTAAGAACTTAACTACTTTGAAAAAACAGCGCATAGACAGCGCATAGAAAAGGAACAAGCTAAGCCATCTTCTGTTCCTAGGTACCCCAAAAGACGCTCAAAGTTACAAAGAAAAGAAAGAGTTAAAACCCGCAAAAATGTTAACAGACAAACCAATGCCTAAAAGCTGAAAAGCTAAAAAACGACAGAGAAAAGGTACATGAAGTACAAACATTGAACTTATAAAACCTAGAACCCAAAAACAAGGAAGAGAGCTTACCTCTTGTGTTACAAAAACTTTTCTCCTCACAAGAGAAGAACATGGCTGACCTCTTTCGCCACTCCCTAGACGCTGGGGGCAGTGAGGGTGGGGCTGATGGCCTCCTCATACAGCAAGAAACCAACGCGCGGAGATTTTAACCAGAGAAAAAAAATTATATAAACTTAAGACTGTGGATCTGTATGATCAGAAAGAGCTGAATTAACTCTCCAGAATACATGAGAAATATTATAAAATACACGAGCAGTTTATTTAATAATCTTTGCATGTATTAAATCACCTTAGTGAGCTTCTATAGATTAATCAGAATCTTATTAATTTTAATGTTGGTTTTACTATTTTTAGTATAGCTATCCTAATGATGAATAACTAGTTTTATTTTTTATTTGTTTTTATTTTCTTTTATAAACAGATTTTTAAGCTTTTTTTGTGATTTTGTTTTATATTATTTAATTTTTTGTTTTAATAGGACCGTCATATCCATAGCACTAAGGTTCCTTTAGGTAGTTAATAGGCATCCTCTAGCCAACTTCCTTACGGCTTTGATTGGTCAGAATCATATTATTAACTGTATCGAAAATTAAAGCAGATCTGCCAACCTTACTCTATTATTCAGAATAATTTTTCTTAAAGTTCTTTTGATGAAAGAAGAAGGAATTTCGTTCTCTAGAAAACTTTCTAATAGTATATTAATGTGGTAATTGAAGTCCAAATTGTTGCTGCAAATTCTTGAAATTCTTAGGACCTGAGAAATTAGTACATTCTCAATTACTTTGGTTGAAATGTTATTATTCCAGTGTAGATATTTAATTACTTTGAAAGGAAAATTAACTCTTTTATCATAGAGGCTAATAGATGGGTTACCTCTGTTGAGCTTAATGCTTAAGTCTAGGAACTCAAGTTCCTGATTACTGTGGTTGGTTTTACATAAGTTAAGAGAGCTAGGATAGATATTATCAAAATCACTCTCTATAACTTCTGAATTATTGATACACAGCAGATCATCAATATATCTAAAAGTGTAAAGGTAGTTATCTGAGCAGGTGGGGTGATTTTTAATGAATTTATATTCCTTAAAGAACAGGAATAGATTAGCGATATGCGTGGACGTTGATGTTCCCATTGGAATACCGTTCACTTGCTTATAGAGAGTATTATTATATAAGATATGGTTATTTATTATGCAGCAATTGAGACAAGAGTTCCAAGTTCCTACATCAACAAATTGGTTAAGTTTAAATTCTGCATACAGCTCTTTAAAGGTAGTGATTATATCTGATAGAGGCAGATTAGTATATAGGTTTTCAAAATCATAACTATTAATATCTAGGGGACAAACTTTGAGTATAGTAGAAATTACTTCTGCATTATTATTAATTATCCAAAAATCTCTGTACATCAAGTTAGAACAGTTTCTAATGTGTTTCAAAACCTTCTTTATGACATCTTCAAAAAGCAAGATCTATTTACTTTTTATGACTCCTTACTCCACTAGCTATGAACCTGAACTTCACAGGATCCCTATGAAACTTAACCGTTGCAAAAAGAAATGGAAATTCAGGCTCATATCTTCTAGTTTGTGGAATTTTAAGTTTCTTGAAGAATGCCTTAAACCGATTTTCTAACTGCTTGGTAGAATAACTTACGGGCTCGTATGTTACTCTATTATTGAGTTCCATAGTTAACAATTCAAAATAGAACTTCTTACAGATAATTGCAAAATTATTGCTAGCTTTATCCGTAGTGGTAAAAATAAATTGGTCTTGCAGTTTGGAGAGTGACCTTTTAGCTTCTCCAGAGAAAAAGAGATTTCTGTCGAAACAAAAGTCCAGACCTGCCAACTCACCGGTGAAGCTATTGATTATATTATATTTCCATTCTGCGAAGGCCTCAATAGGCTGATTGTACGTTAAACTGGTTTTTACGATGTACTTATTTACATCTTGAGTGAAGCTCTCAAGAATCCTTTCTTTGGAAATTGTGAAGGAAGGTCTGAATTTAGAGCCATACTCTAATAAATTCCTAAGCTTTTCATTTTCAACAAAACTCAAGTTTCCGGTGATAATATGGTTGTAATTCTTATCATAGTGAACTGTTTCTTTATGTTCATCACAAGAACAAGTAGTAATTACAGGAATGTAGCTCGAAGAGTTAAGTTTGTAGTTTTTAACTATTGACCCTAAGGTCTTAACATATTTAAAACTTACAATAGACTGGTGCCTGTGGATGGGAAAAAAAATTGCATTATTGTAGAACAGCTTCCTTACATTGAGATTATCGTAGGCTTTATTTAGGAACCTGATGGTAACAAAATTACTGGAAAATTCTTTAAGAGAAATTTTATCTTTAAGAATATGTTTAAGAATGTCCAGAACCAAAGCAAAAACATGCTTATCAACATGGTCAGCAGTTTCATTCCAGAATTTGAAAAAACATTTAAGGACAGAGTGCTTGAAGGACTTGAGAATTTTGTAAGTATTTTTAACAAAATTAGTGCCAGTTTTAAAGCTTTCCAGAGTTTTTAGCAAGTTAGCAAAATCAACTTTGCTTGATGTGCGAAATAACCTCTGTCCTCTATTACCTCTAGAGCAGCTCTTATTATTAACAAGAAAGAAGAGTTCACGAATTGAAAATTTATGCTGATTATGCTTATTGTCAGATAGAGTGGAATTAAGGCCATAGGGATAAAGAGACTGATGCTGCAAAATTTCAAGGGATTCAGTTTCTAGCCGAGCATAGAGGTCAGGGATAATATGTAGTACCTCTATTTTCACTTTGTCAAAACCATGAGTATGGAAATGCTCTAATTCAAAGGTAGAGTACTGGTTGGCGTTTGTGGAGGGGTTCACTCCTGAATTAGAGAACTTGTTTACTAGAGACCTGTGACCATTAATCCTAAGATGAAGAGGATTTTTACTTTGGCCAATATAGCTAAGGTTGCAGACAGTACAGGTGAGCTTATAGATGGTATTGTAGGCTTTGCAAAACTTGTTGGAGCAATTATCCTCAACAGAAGAATAGAGGTTAGGATCTGCAGATTTACATGTCAAACAACGTTTGTCATTTCATAACTTTAGATTACCTTTGCCAGCGAGTTCATACACTATGGGAAAGGGTGCTAGCCTAACCGAGCGGGAGGACTTAAAATATCTGAGCTGACCTCCAATCCTTTCATCGTCCTTAGAACTCCACTTGGGCCAAAACATACAAATTCTGAGCATACCAACTAGGAAAAACTTTTTAGAAATAAGCAGTCCAAGAAAAGCCCAAACTCGAGTATAAACTACACTCCAAAAAGCTGCATCCAAAACATACTAAAAAGAAAAATTAGAAAATGAAAAAAAACCTTAAGTAAAAAAATAGTAATAAAAAAAAATATATAAAAAAAATAATAATAAAACAAATAATAATAAAACATTTCAACTAGAATTTGCGCATGAGCTGCTAAATAATAAATTGAAATTAGATACTAAAGAGCAAAACTGAAGACTAAGGAAAAAATTTTAGAATTTAAAACGAAGGGTGCAAAATAACCTGAAAATCAAAACGCGCAACGCAGCAGTTTTGAAAATTCAGAATTCACATTCTATAAAGAAGATACCTAAGCAAAAAAATACATATATAATTTTGACTCACACCTAGTACAACATAGAAAAGGTTATGTATCTACCTGTGTGATCAAAAGGAAAAAAGATAAAAAAATAAAATAAAACAACTGAATGTAGAAGGTGTCGAGAATACTGAGCCTTGGCTTTATCAAGGACCAGCAAAAACTCTGCATTTTCTCACTTCCACAAAGACCTAGTTGGAAATGGGTTTCTGCAAGGCCATAGATGCAAGTAACATTCCCACCTAAAATAGTTTAAAAAATATATATATAAGTCATGTCCTCCTTAGAGTTGCATGACCTAGCACTAGTTAACAATTTCGCTTGCATCCATTAACCTTCCTGGCCCGACCCATACTCTTCATCTGTTACTATTAAACAGAGAGAAGAAGATTAAAGAGAACTCAAGCTGTGAGAGTGACATAATAATTAGAAATGATTTTCAGCCATAACGAAATTCCAAGTTCGTTTGAGAGAGAATTTAAACCTGAAAAACAATGCAAAAGAAATCCAAATTTTACATTGCAATTAAAAAAGGAAATGTTAATTTATAACGAACAGATTTTTGAAAGAAAACTTGAGTCTAAAACCCCCTACTCTACAACTTATGACAGCACGAAAACGAGAATAAGTTAAAGATAATAATTAACTAAAGAAAACTTTGTGAAAGTTATATACCTTAAACAGTTAGTTGCAATATGTACAAAGTATTTCAGCAGTGCTTTAAGTGCATAATTAATTAGTTATTAAGAACTTAACTACTTTGAAAAAACAGCGCATAGACAGCGCATAGAAAAGGAACAAGCTAAGCCATCTTCTGTTCCTAGGTACCCCAAAAGACGCTCAAAGTTACAAAGAAAAGAAAGAGTTAAAACCCGCAAAAATGTTAACTGACAAACCAATGCCTAGGTATCTTCTTTATAGAATGTGAATTCTGAATTTTCAAAACTGCTGCGTTGCGCGTTTTGATTTTCAGGTTATTTTGCACCCTTCGTTTTAAATTCTAAAATTTTTTCCTTAGTCTTCAGTTTTGCTCTTTAGTATATATATATATATATATATATATTTCGTGTTAGTCTTTTGAAACAATTCAAGTTAATTCGACTAAGTGCTTATCGTGCTATTGGAGCTATGCTTGAGTGAAGTGTGGCTGAAATAAAGGCGAGCTGAGCTGTAAGTAAATCATTCTTAAACTTTATTTGAGTGACTTTGTTTTACTTTGAGTGAGTGAATAAGAAGAGGATATTTTGCGCAGTGTTTGTTCTCGAAGCTACATACGTTTTAAATATTGGGTGTGTGCATAAGTTCTACCCATTTTTGTATGCTAAAATGAAAGGAGGAGAACACAACAAATAACGTATCTAGGATTTCACATAATTGCCATAATTCTGTAAGACCTCTTGTCATCTCTCTATGAGTAGGTGAATCCCACGCCGGAAAAACTCATGTGTTTTAGAGTAAAAAAAGTCATGTAATGCCGTTTTCACATCGTCCACATCATCAAAAGTTTGGAGAGCGAAGGCGTTCTGTAAGGTAGAGGTCAGCGTTTATCGTTCGGTTAGATGCCAACACCTCCTAGTGAATTATTCTCTGGACATCCCACCAAACACTCAACAAAACTGTTTTGAGATGCAGTCCTCCTTTTGAGGTCAATGGAGCAGGCTCCGCACCTTGATACACAGTCCGTCGACAGTTTACATTGCGGTACAGTACCATTTCTCTTCCCCCTTTACAATTCGTCCAAAAAAGGTTCATTTCTGTGACAAGAAAGCAAAGAAACACAGGTACGGATTCTCTCCTCTCTTTGCTTTGCAGGAAGCTAGTGAGAAACCCAGTTATCGAACTTGGTGATGAACCCAAGCGCATGCATCCGTCTTTTGACTGTTGTTCTCTGTACCGACAACGCTTCCATTAATTCCTGAACGGTTGGATGGGGGTCATTTGTTATGCTCGGTCCACATCCTCGTCAGAAGCCACGGATGGGCGTCCATGACGTGGCTGACCTTTACAGCTTCTGTCGCCGTCCCGGAATTTCCGAAACCAACGGCAACATGTGCTATTATCAACTGCATTCTCCCCATACACTTGACAGATGTTGCAGAGTTATACGTCAATTCGTCGCCTGCGTCAATTCGCCGCCTGCGCCAATTCGTCGACTACAACAATTCGTCGCGCGTCAATTCGTCGCGGGTAAATTAGCCGTTTATGCCAATTCGTCGCGTTTAAAAAATTGGTTTACATACAAAACGCATGCAGAAGAACGTACGATTTCGAACGTCTTCCGCCATCATCATATTTATAAGGTTTGGATTCTCAGACAGGTTAGGAATATTACGCATTTTTTGGCACTAAACATATATTATTATGCCTATGCCTAACGCCTAAGCTTGGGCCTTTTTATCAATTTTTATTCCATCGTGCTCATATTCATAAAGTTTACACACCAAGTCTAGTTAGTATTTTTGCGATTTTGCTTAGGAATTAAATATTATTACCTTGGCCTAGGCTTTTTTAACAGTTTTTCCTCCATAATTTTCATATTCATTAGGTTTGGACACCAAGTCAAGTTAGTATTATAACTTGACTTAATACCTTGGCCTAGGCCTAGGCTTTTTTAACAGTTTTTCTTCCATAGTTTTCATATTCACAAGGTTTAGACACCAAGTCCAGTTAGTATTATTGCGCTTTTACTTAGGCACTAAATATTAATATATTGGCCTAGGCCTAGGCATTAAAACAGTTTTTATTCTATCATGTTCATATATATAAGGTTTAGACACCAAGTCAAGTTAGTATCATTGCGCTTTGACTCAGGCAATAAATAGGCCTTTTTAACAGTTTTTATTCCATCGTGTTCATATTCATAAGGTTTAGACACCAAGTCCAGTAAGTAGTATTGCGCTTTTACTTAAGCATTAAATATTAATCCCTTGGCCCAGGCCTAGGCCTTTTTAACAGTTTTTTTCCATCATGTTCATATATATAAGGTTTAGACACCAAGTTAAGTTAGTATCATTGCGCTTTGACTCAGGCAATAAATAGGCCTTTTTAACAGTTTTTATTCCATCGTGTTCATATTCATAAGGTTTAGACACCAAGTCCAGTAAGTAGTATTGCGCTTTTACTTAAGCATTAAATATTAATCCCTTGGCCCAGGCCTAGGCCTTTTTAACAGTTTTTTTCCATCATGTTCATATATATAAGGTTTAGACACCAAGTTAAGTTAGTATCATTGCGCTTTGACTCAGGCAATAAATAGGCCTTTTTAACAGTTTTTATTCCATCGTGTTAATATTCATAAGGTTTAGACACCAAGTCCAGTAAGTAGTATTGCGCTTTTACTTAAGCATTAAATATTAATCCCTTGGCCCAGGCCTAGGCCTTTTTAACAGTTTTTTTCCATCATGTTCATATATATAAGGTTTAGACACCAAGTCAAGTTAGTATCATTGCGCTTTGACTCAGGCAATAAATAGGCCTTTTTAACAGTTTTTATTCCATCGTGTTAATATTCATAAGGTTTAGACACCAAGTCCAGTAAGTAGTATTGCGCTTTTACTTAAGCATTAAATATTAATCCCTTGGCCCAGGCCTAGGCCTTTTTAACAGTTTTTTTCCATCATGTTCATATATATAAGGTTTAGACACCAAGTTAAGTTAGTATCATTGCGCTTTGACTCAGGCAATAAATAGGCCTTTTTAACAGTTTTTATTCCATCGTGTTAATATTCATAAGGTTTAGACACCAAGTCCAGTAAGTAGTATTGCGCTTTTACTTAAGCATTAAATATTAATCCCTTGGCCCAGGCCTAGGCCTTTTTAACAGTTTTTTTCCATCATGTTCATATCAATAAGGTTTAGACACCATGTCAAGTTAGTATCATTGCGCTTTGACTTAGGCAATAAATATTAACACATTGGCCTAGTCTTGTTCTTCCATAGTTTTCAAAGGCCTTTTTAACAGTTTTTATTCCATCGTGTTCATATATACCCTGAAGAGCAATTGAATTAGGATACCTGTCTAGTAACATGCAGCACCACCTTTCGCCCTGATAACGGCGGCGATTCGTCTCGGCATGGACTCGACAAGACACCGGAAGCGTTGGGAAGCCATACGGATCCACGACCCCTGAACAAGCTCCCACAGTTCACAAAGATTTCATAGAGGAGTCAGAGCATCGAACATCTCTCTCGATGGCACCCCTGATGTGCTCGATGAGATTGAGGTCAGGTGACTTAGCTGGCCAAAGAATCGAGGTCACGTCGGTGGAGTGTTCATCCAACCATTCGGATACGATTCGGGAGCAATGGCACGGTGTATTGTCGTGTTGCAGGATGAGGTCCTCAGTGGGATGTTAAAGATGTACAAACGGGAGCACATGGTGGTCCAGGATATCCCGGTAACGTTGACCTGTTAAGGACGATGTCACACGTACCAGGGTTCCCATTTCAGTCTACGTAAACAGTCCCCAGACGAGAACACCACCCCCACCAGCTTGAAGAGTACCCTGCTGGCAAGAAGGATCCATCATTTCATGTGACTTGCGCCGTACTCGTATCCTGCCATCCGCATGTACCAACATAAATCTCGACTCTACATTCCAAGCAACACTTTCCCACATGTCTAGGGTCCAGTGTCGATGTTTCCGCCCCCATGACAATCTTTGCACCCTGTGATGTGCTGTCAGCAACGGTACCCTCGCGGGACGATGGCTTCTGTACCCCATAGCAAGGAGATGGTTCTGGATGGTGTGGCTGCTTACACGTTTTTGTGCACCAGCGTTAAATTGCCGAGTGATTTCTTTCACTGTGGCCCGTCTATCCGCTGTTATAATGCGAGCTAGGCGACGATGACTCCGCTCATCCACACGCTGTTGTCTACGGTAGTTGGCCCTTGCAGGGATGGTTTTACCGGATTCGATGTACTCACGGTGCACCTGTGACACAGTGGCTCGTGAAAATCCCAGTGTCTGCACGACTTCCGAGATGGAGTGACCCATTCGTCGGGCCCCGACAATTCGCCCACGATTAAATGCGCTTAGACCCTTCGTCTTACTCATACTGCGTCCGACTTTTACTGATTTCCGTCGCATCACTCCTTAAATTGTCGGTTCGCTGCATACATCATGTCGTTTCCGTTTACAGGGCCGCCCACAGTGCCACATTTGCATAACGCCAGCTGTCTCTAATTCAATTGCTCTTCAGTGTATAAGGTTTAGACACCAAGTCAAGTTAGTATTATTGCGCTTTTACTAAGGCATTAAATATTAATACTTTGGCCCACGCCTAGGCTTTTTTAACATATTTTATTCAATCGTTTTCATATCTATAAGGTTTAGACACCATGTCAAGTTAATATCATTGCGTTTTTACTTAGGCATTAAATATTAATACCTTGGCTAAGCCTAGGCCTTTTTAACAGTTTTTCTTCCACAGTTTTCATATTCATTAGGTTTGGACACCAAGTCAAGTTAGTATTATTACGAATCATATGGTGGAAAGCATACGATTTCGGTTGTCTTTCTATCCGTCTCTCTGCCCTGGAAGAACTGTACTTAAGCTTCAAAATGTTGATCAGCTAATTTTTTCTTTCTCATGGGCAGGAAGAACTCTATAAAATTCCAAATTACTCCTTCTGTCTTTTTCACAGTCAGTTTCTCTGGCTGTCCGTCCACAGAAAATGTATTTATGTTTTTACCGGATATGGAAGACACTGGGTCTGTGACTGGTAGATACAGGCATGCGTACGAGATTATCGCTGTCTATCCACACGTCCATCCATCAGTCCTTCCTTCCACAGAAACCGTATCTCTCCTTCTGACGATCAGATCGAAGCAATTCCTTATGTGCTTTACTGAGAGAGACGGGCAAAATTAACTATGTCTGTTCTTCCGCTTCCTCCTGTCCGTCCGTCTGTAGAAATAATACTTCCGCTTAGAAATGTTGACCAGAAAAAATCCTTCTCTTTCCCCAAGGAAGAAATATCAGCGCAAAATTTCACAAATCTCTTCTTCTATTCATCCAAATATCAATTCTTCACTTTGTCTGTCTGTCCGCCCGTCAGCAGAAATTCAATCTGTGCTTCTGACAGTCAGATCAAAGAAATTGGTTTCGTGGCTTATAGTGAAAAGCATGAGCATGATATTACCAATGTTAATCCATCCGTTGCTTGGTCTGTCCATCCGTCAGTGAAAACAATATCATCGCTTCTGATTATCGGATTGAAGAAATTCTTTCTCTGAGCTATAGGGAAAAATTTAAGCGCAAGATATCACAGATCAGTCTTTCCTTCCATCCATTCCTCAGTTGATCTGTCTGTCAGTCTGTCTGTCGGCAGAAATTCCATCTGTGCTTATCTGACGGCCCGAACAAAGAAATTCATTTTGTGACTTATAAGGAAATGTATGGTTATTATCTAACAGTATCTGTCCCTTTTTTTCTTGGTCTGTCTGTCCGTCAGTAAAAACGACATCTCAGTTTCTAATTATCGGATTGAAGAAATCCTTTCTCTGTGCTATAGGGGAAAACGTGAGCGTGAGATATCACTTCCATCTATCGATTCCCCATTTTGTCTTCTGTCGGTCCGTCCGTCCGCAGAAATTCATACTCTTGTAAAGTACGACTTCCACGCACAAAAGTGCGGAAGGATACATTGACATTTAATGACTTGATCCTGTGGTGAGTGATGTGGCGAGTTGCGAGAGAGATATTGAAGGAGGAGGACATGCCGAGCTTTGGCTAAGACAACAAGTTCAGTTTGTACCACGGAGTGTATTCCAGTTTATGTTTTTGTGTAAAGTAATAAATGTTTTGTGTTGTGATCGAGTGTCTGTGATGTTACAGACCAAAGATAGAATTGGAGGCACCTGTGAGATTCGAATTACCAAAGATAGGAAGTGGAGGCGCCGGTGAGACGGGATTGTGGAACTTCAGCGGCGTTTTTTATGACCGTGGGAATCGATGAGTTGAAAGTTCTTCAAGCGTGCGAAAGAACCAGCGCGACAGGGATATATATTTTTTTCCTCTTTGTGTTGGGAAGAACAAAGGATGGTGACTGTTGTTTGTTTTTCGAAATTAGTTGTTCCGTATCGGATTTACACCACATTAGATGTTTATGTAAGTACTGTTTTTGTTGTGTTCTTAGAGAATTATCCAAAGAAATGAAATATCAAAGCAAGTTTTTTTAGAAGTTTCCGGGAACGGAATTAAATAGAAGGAAATAATTTCTGTCAAGAAATAGTACATTCAGATCAACTGTTTGAGGCTAGAGTATAGGTAAATGTAGAATATTGTTGTAAATAATTTCTGTGAACGTATACACATATACGATAATAAATAAACATTGGGTACACGTAGAGCTTGTTGAAATGGCTTTCTTAGGAAGAGCTCAAAAAGAAGAACTTCTGCAGTTGGCGGAAGAATTGGGTATAGAAGTTATGCCAAATCTCGAAATTCTGGAATTAAAAAATAAAATTGAAGGTTATGAAGAGGATTTCGTGAAAGAACTTTTGGCAGGTATAAAAGAGCGTAGAGAAACAGAAAGACAAATGGAATTGGAGCTTGAAAAACGTAGACAAACAGAAAGACAGATGGAATTTGAGCTTGAAAAACTCAGAATAGAAGCTGGACGTCAGCAGCTGGGAGGTAGTTTGGAGCAAAATGGAAATTCTCATAAACCGAGATTAGAATTTCTTCATTTGATGAAAACATTTGACCCAAAAGACAGTGATATAAGTATTTACTTAGTTTTATTGAAAGGCAAGCACAACAAGCAGATATAAAAAGGGAAGATTGGGTCACGAATTTGATAGTACTTTTGCCCTACGAAATATCACAATTGATTGCCAGAGAAAATGTGGAAGATGCTAAAAACTATGAATATGTTAAAAGGTTACTTCTTAAAAGATATAAGTTAAGTCCAGAGAAATTTAGATTGAAATTTGTACAACACATGCGTACATCAGAGAAGACCTGGAGAGAATTCGCCTTCGAGTTAGAAAATTATTTTAATGAATGGATTTCAGGACTTAAAATAGGCGATTTTGAAGGGCTGAAAAAATTAATGATCACAGATCAATTGAAGCGGAGAGTGCCTATAGAAATAAGGGAGCGTTTTATTGATAAATGGTCAAATATTGTCTCACCTTCAGATTTGGCTGATATGGTGGACAATTATGAAAGGAGTAATCAAGAAAAATTCGTCGAATGAATTTTGTGCTTCAAAGAAAATGCAAGTCAGTGAGAAAAAAACTAGAGATACCTATGATCGGGGAAATTTTATGAAAAATGGATTTTATAACAAAAATTATGTTAAGTCAGATGTAGGACAAGGGTGGTCAAAACGGAATGTATCTCAGAATGAAGAAAAGTATGATCGCAGAGGGAAGATTCAATGTTACGAGTGTGCATCTTATGATCACATTCGACCTCAGTGTCCTAAGCTAAAATCACAGAACTCAGGAAGCGTAAATAGAATCAGAGAGGAAACTGAAGGGGATCTCTTGGCACCCTACACCTTTGAAGGAAAAATAAATACAGGTTCATCAGTTGATATCATTTGTAAAGAGTATGTGTCGCCAGGTGAGTTTACTGGAGAACATGTGTGGGTACAGCATCTTCTGGATGAACAAAAGGTTTGTTTATCATTGGCAGAAGTTGAGCTGGAATGTGAATTAGGTCATATTGTAACTAAGGCTGCAGTGATTAGAAAGTCGCTAAATCAAGGTAGATATTTACTTGGAAATAAGACTGCCGCTTTGTTAAAAAAATTGATATGGAGTGGCCACTTAATTCAGAACAGGTAAATGTTGTGATTACTCGGTATCAAGAAAAACAGAAACGAAACAACGAAGAGAGAAATTCAGTAAAGAATGATTCAGGGAAGAAAGAAAAACAAGCCCTTGAAGGAGAGGCTGTGGGTTCCGAAGAATCAGATGAATTAGAAGAAGAAATTCTGCCATTGAGGCATGATGAAGATAAAGCCATGTTAGAGTTGGTAAAAATGGATTCAAAAAGTTTCATGGAAGATCAACGGCAAAGTTTGGAATTGAAAAAAATTCTCAAAGAAATAGAGAAAACAGATTTTAAAAATGCAAATGGTTATGCTGTACTAAGAAATGGGATGTTATTGAAGAAGAAGATCAACAAGATTGGCGAAGAGGGAGATCTTATTGTTGTTCCAGAACAATATAGAGAACAAATAAAAAACATGTCATGAGGGAACTTCGGGGCATTTAGGAGTGACAAAAACCAAAGACAGACTAGCGAAGTATTTTCATTGGCCTAACTGTTATAAAGACATTGAAGAATTTGTAAAATCTTGTGATTCATGCCAACGTGCTGGAAAAGCTGGGGACAAAAAGAAAGCACCTTTAAAAATAGTTCCAATTATTCCTGAAATTTTTACAAAAATCAACGTTGATGCCTGTGGGCCTTTGCCCGAGACTTCAAGCGGAAATAGATACATAATTACAGCTATGTGTTTGTCGTCCAAATATCCAGATGCAGTACCAGTACCAGACATAGGATCCAAGTCGGTAGTTGACGCTTTGTTACACATTTTTAGCCGCATGGGATTTCCGAAAGAAATTCAAACTGATCAAGGAGCCAGATTTGTAAGCATTTTGACACTAGAATTTCTGGAGCGGTTTGGAATAAAAGTTACTCATAGTTCTGTATATCATCCCCAAAGTAATCCGGTAGAACGATTCCATCGAACTATTAAAAGGATGTTGAGAGTTTTATGTCTTGAATCTGCTCCGGATTGGGAGAAACAGTTACCGGTGGCGCTGTTTGCTTTGAGAACTGTGACACATGAAAGCACAGGGTTTACGCCTGCTGAATTGGTGCATGCAAAAAATTTGAGGACGCCAATGACACTATTGTATGAAAAATGGATGGGCCATCCTGAAGAAGAAAACTATGTCACTGAATATGTATTTGAGTTAATAAATAGGATGAAAAGATGTCAAGAACTTGCCATTAAAAACATGGAAGTGGCTCAATTGAAAAGAAAATATTGGTATGACAGAAATGCGGTAAAACGTGAATTTCAAGAAGGAGATTTAGTATTGGTTTTTGTTACCTGCTGGCCAAATAAGTTAGCGGAACAGTGGAAAGGACCAGGTAAAATTGAGAAAAAAATTTCTGGGACTAATTATGTAGTAAGCTTTGAAGGTAAAAATGTAAAGCATCAAGTATATCACATTAACATGCTGAAACCATACCATAAACAACCAGAATTTGTGAACTTATTGCCCGTTTGTGAAAATGGTGAAATGGATTTAGAGATTAAATTTTCGCAAGTTGAAAAAAATCCAAATATATTTAACTTCTCTGATATCGAGGAGAACAATAAACTTCGAGAGCGCCTAAGTGGCCAAAAAATTCAGGATCTGAAAAAACTATTATGTCATTACTTGAAAATGTTTTCTAATATTCCAGGAAAGACTCATTTGGTCGAACATGATATCGAGCTAGCTAGTAATGCTATTGTAAGAGTTAAGCCTTATAGAATGTCGCCCAGGCAGATAAATATTCTTAAAGCCGAGATAGATAAAATGCTGCAGTACAAGATTATAGAAGTTGGTGAATCAGACTATACATCACCCATGATTTTGGTAGAAGTACCCGGAAGAGATCCACGCCCACGTATTGACTACAGGCGATTGAATGAAGTGACAAGGACCCAGTTCTATCCATTGCCCAACATAGAAGAAAGAGTCGAAAAGGTTTCTGGAGCGAAGTATATTACAGTATTAGATTAAAAAAAGGGTACTGGCAAATTCCATTAAGTGCTAGAGCTCAACGATTGGCAGCGTTTGTGACTACTTTTGGAACGTATCGGCCATTAAAGATGCCATTTGGCCTTAAGAACGCACCTTATTTCTTTAGCAAAATGATGTCGGAACTTTTGAGAGGCTGCGAAGAGCCTCTCAAAAGTTCTATATCTAGATGATGTTGCCATTTTTTCCGAAAACTGGGGGGATCATTTGATACATCTTGAAGAAGTGCTATAGAGGTTGCAGAGGGCCATAAAACCTTCCAAATGTAAGTTTGCTCAAGATCACGTCTTGTATTTGAGTCATATTGTTGGACAAGGATATCGAAAACCAGCGGAACGAAAGGTTCAGGCCATACAAAATTTTCCTACGCCAAAGAACAAGACGCAAGTAAGATCTTTCTTAGGCCTGGCGGGATATTACAGCAGATATATTCCAATGTTTTCTTCGATAGCAGCTCCCTTGACAGACATCTTGAAGGGTAAAAATCGTAAAGAAGAAATTATATGGTCAGAACAATGTGAGAAAGCTTTTGTGGAACTAAAAAAATCTTTATCTAGTTTTCCTGTTCTGTATGCCCCTGACTATGAACGTAGATTTATTCTACAAACTGATGCTTCAGATCAAGGAATGGGAGTCGTCGTCTCGCAAGAACAAGAAGATGGCGCTGAACATCCTGTACTCTATCTAAGCAGAAAACTTTCGACAGCAGAGAAGACATACAGTACCAGTGAAAAAGAATGTGCCGCCATTATATTTGCGGTACAGAAACTGAAATGCTACCTGGATGGTCAAAATTTCCTCATACAAACTAATCATAACCCTCTCGTTTGGTTACGCACCAACGCAAGTTCATATGCTCGTCTGATGAGATGGGCCCTTGCTTTACAAGCATATGATTTTGTTATAATTCATCGATCGGGAACTATGCACAAAAATGCAGATGGACTGAGCAGAGTTCCAACTTTAGATGATCCACCTTGATCATGCTATGTGTCTGCTAGTGAAAACATTTTTTTTTGTTTTTTTTTTGTTTTTGGTTGTGGTATATAATACATAGAAATTGTTGGAAAACACGTAAAGATGATTGTTAAAATAACTCATATATTTCTCTTTGTAAATGTATTATGACTCATTATGTGAACTATGACTATTGTATTGTAAAATGACAAGAACTTTTTACCACTGGAAAAAGTTCCTCTGGAATGAGGAGGGGTTGTAAAGTACGAACTTCCACGCACAAAAGTGCGGAATGATACATTGACATTTAATGACTTGAGCGTGTGGTGAGTGATGTGGAGAGTTGCGTGAGAGATATTGAAGGAGTAGGACATGCCGTGCTTTAGCTAAGACAACAAGTTCAGTTTGTACCGCAGAGTGTATTCCAGTTTATGTTTTTGTGTAAATTAATAAATGTTTTGTGTTGTGATCGAGTGTCTGTGATGTTACACTCTGCTTCTGACGGTCCGAGGGAAGAAATTCGTTTTGTGATTTTTTACTGCGTTCAAAAAGTTCCGGAACTTTTTATATTAAAAAAGAATGAGCACAGATAAGGCCTGTTTATGCGGTGTTTCCTTCGAAGTAGTTATATTATGCAACAATGCAGTTTTGCCAGCGCCCATACAAAGATTTAAATGCAGATTGCAAGCGTTGTTTTGCCACATCCTCCAGTTCCTGTGTTGCAGCTCGTTGCACTTCTTTGGAACTTGACAAGCGTCGCCACTGAAGCAAATTCTTCATCCGGGGAAAAGGGAAAAAGTCACGCGGGGCGTGATCAGGTGAATAAGCTGGTTGTGGAAGAATGGGAATGTGATGTTTAGACAGATAATCGAACACCAGGAGGGATCTGTGAGCCGGCGCATTGTCGTGATGGAGCACCCACGTGTTGGTCTTCCACAGATAAGGTCGCTTGCGTCTCACTGATTCTCGAAGACGTTTCAGACGTTGTCGTACTCATTTTTAGTGACTATACGACCATTTCGAAGGAATTCCTTGTGTACGAACCCCTTGCAAACGAATAAAACTTTTAACAAGACCTTTCCTTTGGGGCGCCCAGCCATGAACTTTTTGGGTCGTGGTGACGACGGTGATTTCCAGACTTTTGACTGTCGGTTACATTGGGGTCGTACAGAAAGCACCAAGTCTCATCGCCAGTGATCAATCGATTCAGGAGATCGGGATCTGAATCCACTGCATCCATGTTATCCCCGCAAACTTGCATGTGCTCATCCAATTTTTCTTATGTCAGGTTTTTGGGAACAATTTGTTGGCACACGTGATGCATACCCAGTTTCTCGTTACAATGGCACGGAAACTTTCATCTGAGATGACGGCAACTTCTGCAATCGCTGCAACAGCTTTTTGACGGTCATTTTTCACAATTTCTTTGATAATGGCGATTTGTTCATCCATTGTGAACGATGAAGGTCGTCCTGATCTCTCATCTTCCTCGATCCTCTATCGCCCGTTTTCGAATCGTCGATACCACTCATAAACTCTAGTTCGGCTCATTGCACTCTCACCGTACGTTGACTTAATCATTTCTAAAGTCTCAGCGAAAGATTTTCCGAGCAGAACACACAATTTTACACTTGAACGCTGTTCAAAATTCGACATCGTTGTCTTCGCGACCGAGAGCCTCGAATGCCTGTAAACACGAACTACGCACATACGCTGTATGTGTTGGATCTGGATCAAACCGGTTCTGGCTGGTCGGTCACATCATGCTCTTCACTTCCTCAGCGGGGAATGACGTAATTCAATGACATTTGGCAAACACTGAAAGAGTTCCGGAACTTTTTGAACGTAGCAGTATAAAGAAAGGCATAAGCATGGTATTGCCAACGTCTGTTCTCTCTATATTTAGTCTGTCTGTTTGACAGAAGGAACGATATCTCTGTTTAATAATAGGACTGAAGAAATTGCCAATTCGATGGAGAAAAGATGTGCACAAGATTTTCGGCAGTAATAAAATACTGGTGAATGTTATGTATAGGATAGAAAAACGTTTCGCCTTTCCGTCGGTTGAGATGTCTGTGTAATGACCCAGTGTATATTCGTTTTGAGTCAGGATAAGCTGTTTCATATATATCGGATTACTTGCACTCCCCCCCTCCCCCCATCCCTTCACACACACATATTTTGCAATGGAAAATGTTTAGGAAAACTTCCTTTCTGTGAAGGTATACCAAATGAAAGGTAATCTCTTATGCGCAAAAGAAATCCCGCGTAAGAATGAAAGAATATTAAATGTCTGTATGCGGGGCTCTAATACAAACATCTCGAAATTTGCGCTTCATGCCTTCAAATTTCATTATATAGGTATAGTATGTAAAGAAAATGTATAATCTATTTTCCTGCAGCATAATCATTATTTCAAACAATTTTTTATGATCGTTTCTTTAGGTTTGTCAGTGATTTCATTCAGGAAAGAATAAAAGGATAAGAAAACTAGTAAAATTCTGCGTTCAAGAATTTTTATTACATATACAAATTCTTGGTAAACTTGTGTTTGTTTATTTTGGTGATCTTCTGCTTATATCGAATAAAATGGCAAAAGCTTTTTCATTCATTCAGATGTGTCGGGGAAGGACTGACGTCTTCGAACTACGACCATGGTGATATGCTTATGGAATTTAACTTCAGCTCGTGTGATTAGATGCATTTCAGGCATTTTTTTAAGAACAGGTTAGCGCTGACTAGTGCAATAAAGAAAGCTTGCTTCGGTCGTCTAATGAGGGTAATTGCTTAAATTGTTAGGCAAAAGATGTTCTTGGGCATTATTTGTAACATTTCAGTAAAGGGGTTGCTGGCTAAGCAAAATTAGATATTAAGCTTTTTCACTTCTTATGAGTTCTCGAGGATGCAAGACATCTCTATTTTAGAACGTATGAAAGAATGCCCACGGACAAAAATTCCCACTTCTCAAAAATAGGAAAAATTCCCACCTCAAAAATAGGAAAAATGCTCACCGAAAAAATGCTCACTTCTCGAAAATATGTCAACTGTCAACTGATATCTTTTACATCTGTTAAAAACATGGGTTTTTTTTTATTTCATTAAAGGATGCTTTAATTTCAACTAAGCAGCTGACAAAGTTGGCCAGGTTTTACTTAGGCAGTTTGGACAACTGGTCACAAAAGTTTAAGGGTCGTATAAAATTTGCAGCTTCTTGGCCCTATAAAGAGAATTGAATTGGGAACATCAAATAAATTTCGAGAAAACGTTCAATGTAAGTCAAGATGAGAATTGTACTTTAATTTTGGGGAATTAAATTGCAATGACTTAGTACATTTTTTAAAACTACGGTGTTCTACGCAACAACGGAATTACAGCATGAGTCATGCTATGTTCGGAAAAGGATGATAAGGTGGGATTTTTTAATAACGTTGCTCTTTTACTTAGGCACTAAAGATTTACATAACACGCCAAGTTATTAATATTTCTCTTTTACTTAGGAGGCATAAAATATTAATCACTAGGCCTTATGCCTAGGCCTTTTTAACGGTTGTTTTTCTTCCGGTGTGATATTCATAACGTTTATATAACAGGTAAAGTTAATGTATTATGCTTTGGCACCAAACATTAATTAATATGCCCTATGCCTTTTTAATAGCTTTAATCTATCACACTAAATATCCATGACGTTTACATAACATGCCAAGTTATTTATATTGCTCTTTTACTTAGGCATAAAATATTAATTACTACAGTAGCGAACAAAAGTATTTGGCGAAACACTTTTTCGACCATAATTTTTTTCTGCTGGACCAAATCGGGTCATTTTTGGATATGATATGTGTTGATTCGTGGGTTACAATGCCGCGTAGTTTGTATTTCGCTCACAGCGAATTTGTCGTTCGAAATGGGCCATATTCAAGAGCAGCCAATTATTACTCATTTGTTTGCTGCATGTATTAATGTTTTTCTTGTGATTTTTGTGGGCTTTGTCATGTGTAGGGTGATAATAAGTCAATCTTAGGTTTTCAGAAATGGGTAAAAAGGCGGAGATCCCTGTTGGAGCTCGCCAGGCGGCCGTGAACATGATGGAATCCGGAATGCATGTCACCGACATTGCGAGGGCCCTTAAGATCCGACACCACTCAATTTCAGCTATCCTGCAACGTTATAAGAAGACTGCGACCGTCGAGAACAGTCCGCGATGTGGTAGGCCTCTTTCCACTACTTTGCGTCAGGATAGACGCATCCTCCGTCGATCTCGTGCTGATCCCACCTTGATTGCTGTGGACATTGCCACCGAATTCCGTGACAGCGACGACCTGAACGTTGGCCGAATGACCATCTCCCGTCGTCTCATTGCTGGTGGATTGAATGGAAGACGCCCAGCCAAGAAACCACTCATCGGAGTCAAGAATCTACGAGCCAGAGTCGCGTTCGCCCGCCGTCATCGACACTGGACCGCGGCGGACTGGAGTAAGGTGCTTTTCAACGACGTGAGCAAGTTCAACTTGTTCGGAAGGGATGGCATCCGATACGTATGACGTCCGTGTGGCCAGAGATTCAACCCCCAGTTCATTCAGCCTACTGTCAAGCACGGAGAAGGATCGCTCATGGTTTACGGCGCCTTCTCTCGCAATGGAATAGGCCTCATCATCAAGATTGACGGAATAATGACCGGCCAGAGCTACACGAACATGCTCATCAACGATGTCTTCTCATGAGCAAACCAGAACATGCCAGCCGGATGGATCATGCAGCAAGACAACGACCCGAACCACACCTCCAGAGTAGCGAAGGCAGCCTTCCAGCAGCACTGGACTGGCCAAGCCAATCTCCAGACCTCAACCACATCGAGCACATGTGGGAGGAGCTGGAGAGACGATGTGCGAAGAAAACCTGTCGGAATAGGGCCCAGAAGGATTTTTATTTGATTAATAAAACCTTAAAACATGGGGTTTTTCGGGCTTCCATTAAGCCCATCCTCAGATGAATGTTTTAACTCCTTTGGGTTTTTAAGGTTTTTAATGTATCGTGAAACGAAGACAGGTGTCTGATATTTTTTACTTTTTACTCTATGTTACGCACAAAGTAAACACGTTCTTCACAGACTTATTACTTAGGTGCACTTTGACACCGGTACTTAGCCTATGCGATACCTTGTGATTTATTTTTCTTTAGCTATGTGTTTAAGACTCATCAGTTCGGGGCTTAGAAAAATCCGCCACTTCTTAATTCCCGGTGTAAAGAATGCTGGAGATGCTTTCCCTTAAGGTGGACGTCAAGTAATTTTGCTTCCTATACTTCCAATGAAAAAAACTTCTGTACACATTTTCTTCACAATTTATGCGTTCCCAAGGATGAAAATTTGAACGTCGATTAAAATAGCTTCATATTATAACTTGGAATACTTAATATTTTCTAAAACATAACCATAATTATATTAAAAATCAATAACTTTTCTTTTGATGGTGTTGAAACCAAAAAAGATGGCGCGACCTGTACTTTGATGACGTCAGTAGACTAAAAGATATTGGATTGCATAATTATGGTTATGTTTTAGAAAAATTAAGAATTCCAAGTTATAAAATGAAACTATTTTAATCGATGTTCAAATTTTCATCCTTGGGAACGCATTAATTGTGAAAAATGTGTACAGAAGTTTTTCCATTGGAAGTATAGGAAGCAAACCTGCTTGACGTCCACCTTAAGCGTAGTTACTCGAAGTGCCAAGCACCTGTTGATTCGAAAAATGAACGTTGTCCGCCATTTTGGAAACAAATTCCAATGGCCTTATAATGCTAAGTAACGTTATATGGTTGAGCAGAGGAAGTGTTCTGATTTGTTTTGAAAGGCATCATTTTTTCCGTGTGCAATTTTTCCTATTTTCGAGGTGGGCATTTGTTCTGTGGGTGTTTTTGCTGTGAATATTTTTTCCGTGGGCATTCTTTACTCATGCGTTATTATAAACGGATGTAGGAGAACTGGCCACAGAAATTTTAAGGGGCCGTATAAAAATTGCGTTTTCGACCGCTTTGTGGCCACGTCCCTAGAGGTTGGTTATCTGAATCATGTAAAGTTTCCGTAATTTCGTATTTTCTTAATTGTGATATTTAATGTAATTCTTTATAAAAAAAAATTCATAATCTAGAACTCAACAAAAGAATTTCATGGTTTAAAACTACAAACTACAGCTCCACAAATTCTTTTCGGACATACGCAAACTCAGGAAACCTGTCCGGGAAGGGTGGAGGAAGAGGGGGAATATATGTGCGCTCATTGGGAATATATGTGCGCATATATTCACATATCAGAATATATGTGCGCATATTGTGTGTGTTGTCGGTTGGGATCATGCCATACGGGTAATTTAACGTAGGCCTAAAACTAAGCCAACGGCTTCTATTTCTAAAAGACGTGTTGGGCGTACGTTAAGTGTAAAGCTGTGCTACCAGGGACGTATTTCCGTCTCCACACACGTAGGTGTCCAAAAAAGTAATTTAATTTGACTTCGTGTGCAAACTTTATGAATATGAGCACGATGGAATAAAAATTGTTAAAAAGCCTAAGCTTAGGCATAGGCATATTTATTTATTTTTAGTGCCAAAGAAAAAGTATAATATTACTAACCGGTCTGGGTGTCCAGAATTTACAAATATGATCACGGCGGAAGAGAACCGAAATCGTACTTTTTCCTGCATGCGATTTGTATGTAACCAAAATTTGTAAACGCGACGAATTGGTCCGCGACGAAGTGACGCGACACATGGAATAAAAACTGTTAAACGAGCCTTTACCTAGGCCAAGGTATTAATATTTAATGCGTAAGTAAAGACGCAGGAATACTAACTACACATGGTGTCTAAACCTTATAAATATGGAAACGATGGAATAAAAACTGTTCAAAAGGCCTAGGTCTAGGCATTATATATTTATTGCCTAAGTAAAAGCGCAACAATACTAACTTGGCATGGTGTCTTAACCTTATGGATATGAATACGATGGAATAAAAACTGTTAAAAAAGCCTAGGCCTGTGCCTTAATTAATATTTAATGCCTAAGTAAAAGTGCAATAATACTAAGTAGACTTGGTGTTTAAACCTTATGAAAATGAAAACTATGGAAGAAAAACTGTTCAAAAGTCCAAGGTATTAATATTTAATGCCTAAGAAAATCGCATTAATACTAACTTGACTTGGTGTGCAAACTTTATGAATACGAGCACGACGGAATAAAAACTGTTAAAAAGGCTTAGGCCAAGGTTTTAATATTTAATGACTAAGCAAAATCGTAATAATACTAACTTGACTTGGTGTGTGAACTTTATGAATATGAGCACGATGAAATAAAAACTGTTAAAAAGGCCGAAGCTTAGGCGTTAGGCATAGCCATATTAATTTATTTTTAGTACCAAAGAGAAAGCATAATATTCCTAACCTGTCGGAGTGTCCAAACCTTATAAATATGCTCACGGCGAAAGACGTTCGAAATTGTATGTTTTCCTGCATGCATTTTGTATGTAACCAAAATTTGTAAACGCGACGAATTGACGTAGTCAACAAAATTGTCCGCGACGAATCGTCGTGGTCGACGAATTAACGCGCGACGATTTGTCGTAGTCGACGAAATGACGCGCGACCAATTGACGCAGGCGACGAATTTACGCGACACTCTGAATTCCAAGAGACAGAAAAAGACCCGAAAGAAAACCACATGGGAGATGGATGGATGAAATTCGAAAACATGCCGGAATAACATGGAGGAGACAGGCTCATGACAGGCAGTTGTGGAACAAACTTGAGTGTCCTCCTCAATTTTTATATACACTGAGTGGCCTCTTTATTATGGTCACCTGACAGTTTTAAGCAAATGAGCTATGGTTGCACGCTGTTGCCGCCAGAGGGCGAGGCTAGTATAAATAGGGAATGCTTGCGACAGTAGTCGAAGTGATTTTTGGGTGACGAAATCTGTAAAACATGCGATTTGACGGACTTTCAACGTGGGATGATTGTAGGAGCTCGGAGCCATTGAGCGAGTATCACCGAAACTGCCGCATTCGTGAAATGTTCCAAAACAGCTATTTTTAAAGTGTTTAAAGACTGGAATGTCAGTCAAAAAACTGGGTCTCTACGTGCAACGTGTGGTCGTCATCGACTAGTGACTGCTCGGGCGGAACGGAGAGTGTCCAGACTGGTAACAGACAACAGAAGGGCAACAGTGCAGCAAATTACAGAACACCTTAATCAAGGATCCCCTCAAATGATCGCTGCACGCACTGTTCGCCGTACTGCATCGGATAGGATATGGCAGCCGAAGGCCTGTTCGAACACCTTTGCTGTTTGCAGTTAACAAGAGAAAACGTCTCTAGTTCGCACAGGAGCACAAGGATTGGACAGTCGATAATTGGAAACAAATTATGTGGTCTGATGAATCACGTTTTCAGTTACACCATGCCGATGGCCGAGTGAGAATTTAGCGGAAACAGCACGAAAGCATGAACCACAAATGCATTGCTACAACCCTTCAAGATGGTGGAGGCAACGTTATGGTTTGGGGAATGTTTTTCTGGCATGCTTTGGGCCCTTTAATTCGTGTTGATCTACGCCTGACTGGCACATCATATCTAAACATCGTTGCGGATCAAGTTCATCTTGTCATGTGGACGGTTTATCCCAATGGCGATGACTACTTTCAACAAGATAATACGTCCTGCCATAGTGCTCGTATTGTACAGGATTGGTTTAAGGAACATGTCGGGGAGTTTACTTAGCGTAGGTGGCTCCCACAATCTCCAGATCCCAACCCCATTGAGAATTTATTGGGTTGAAGTTGAACGAGCCATCAGACAGCTGGATCCACAACCCTGCAATCTCACACTTCTGGAAAGTGCTATTCATCAATCATGGTCTCAGATTCCACAAACCACCTATCAACATCTCGTGGAGTCCATGCCACGAAGAATCGACGCAGTGTTAAAGGCAAAAGGGGGCCTAGCGAAGTACTGAAGGGGTGGTCATAATAAAGTTGTCACTCAGTGTATATTTACAATATATATAAAATTAAGAAATTTAATAGCGAACTAGTGAGAAAAGCAATTGAAAATAATCAAAGCCTGAAGAAATCAGAGGGACATCTCAGTAAGGGAAGAAAGCAGATTATGACACTGAGGAAAAATGGCTCTGTAACAAGAAATAGAGGTGAAATTTTAATAAGAGTGAAATATTTCTACACAAAATTATATGAAAGAGATTATACGACCTATTCCAGTTGTTAAGAAAGGTACCAGTCAGGGCCCGATTTACTACATGCGAGGCCCAGGGCACAAAACATTTCCGGGGCCCCCTTGTTATTCTCTATCGACCAAATAATAGTCACTGTGTGCAGAGTAGCAAAATGTAGGCGTACGTGCGTGCGCTGATAGTTTCCAATACATTAACAGGTTTGCAGATAGTTTTTGCATGTAGATTTAAAAAATTAAAATGTTAGGCCTATATACAGCAATTAAAACACTTACTCAACGCTTTACGCAGATTAATATACTTAATTCTATTTCAACTGAAGAACTTAATTTTTTTCACATCTTCTGAGTTCTTTTGTTTATACAGACATTTCTGGCCTCTAGATTTTATCAAGACCTTGTTCTCAATGTATACGAACTGTATTAAAGGTTTTGTTTACACAGAATTTAAATTTTATTGCCAGGTTCCACTTTCAGTTGCCAATTAAATAAAAATAATCTCCTTATGCATTTTGTAAAGTCCAGTATTTTTGAATTAACTTGTTGAAAATCATATTTATAATTTTTGAAGGTTCATTGATATAACTGTTTTTCTGGATATAAAAACTTTCTTTAACTAATCTCTTGTGTTTATGAGGTTCGTAGTCCAATATTTTGCCATAAAAGTCCATTTTACACACATTACTGCACATTCAATGGAATGTACTTATTTTGTCCTCATTGGAATCTGTAATGTTCTAATATTTATTTGTTTTATTAATTTTCCCTTAAATTATCTTATTCTATTGTTATCATGGTTTGCGGGTTTGCAGCGAGTTTTTTGTTTCAATAGCTGTGTACGCAGATACATTTTATTTTTATACAACTCTGGCTGTGCGGGGACAACTGGTTGATCAGTTGTTTGTGCTGTTAATGACCCCATAGATTCTAACTATAACAATATATCTATGACGAAATAGATGGACATCTTAATTTTAGTGAATATTGTGGTCTTGCAATGTACTGATTCTTGCGTCTAGAACATGAGAACAATGCATCCTACAAAAAATGTGAATTAAAACAAGAAAAAATAATCCATGGTGACCTCCACTGGACCTTCTCATGAATAGAGATATGAAACTGCATAAACAATTGAAAAAGTGCTATGGGAACTCCTACTTCCAGCTTCCCGGTTTCTACCAAGATCAAATCAGCACATCATGATCAATATATCAGAAAACTGCAAAACATAAAATTTTGTGTTGATGGGGAAAAGTCTGAGTTAAACATTATAATCTGAAAAGCTGAGGGGAACATCTAGTACCGGTTCAATTTTTGGTAAATGTGTACTTCAGCGTCCTAAATTATTTCGTCAGAAAATTTGCAACATTTCAAAAAAAAAAAAAAAAAAAAAGTCATATTACAGATGTTTACCGAAAAACTTACCTCCAAGTACGATGAGTAAACACACGCCGCGACGACGACCTGAAGCTTTGCTCTGTTGAAAGGAAGGTTTGCTGTGGCGGGGAATTCATGGACAGAAGAGTACAACACGAATCAGGTACGCTCTTGTCAGGAAAGAGTAACAGAATATACTTCTATGCTAAAGAATGGAGTTTGAAATTTCTGTCTCACTTTTTAAAGAAACATGCAGAGATTGTCTTCGTTCTTTGGCATGTAATTCCGTGATACGAAATAGTAAGTATGCACATTCCTTTCTTGTTTCTAGAAAAGCGTTAGAGTAGGTGTCGCATTCTCTCCAACGGAAGTTAGATGGCAAGCCTCAATGTGAAAGTTTGATTACTAAATAAAAAAAGCTTCCATGGAGAAATGAGTTCATACATTCAGCATCAAAGAATCCCATGGGAAAAAAACAACAAACTCTCCGACTGCGATATCAATAACTGACACCGAAATTAACTATTTTCTGTAGCGTAGCACTACACTCTTTCCTGACAACAGGGTACCCGGTTCCTGTTGTACTATTCCGCCCGTGAATATCCTGGCTGCAGCGATCCTTTCTTTCAACGGAGCACAGCTTCATGTCAACGCCGCAGCGTTGTTTACGGCCTCCCGCAGCGTCTTCTGACTCGTCATACTTGGAGTTCAAGTTTTTCGGTAAACATCTTTAATATTCATTCTGACGATGAAATTTGTTTACCATTTCCCCTTAAATTGCATATTTTAGAATCTGTACGTCACACTTTTTCGAAATTTTACATCTTTTCCGACCAAATAATTTAGGACGCTAAACTACACATTTACCTAATTTTTACCAAAATCTAATGAGCACATAATGACATGAATGTATAAGTTGTCTAGTGTCAAACAAAAATGACAATACGATGACAAAGTTCTGTGTTTGGGCACCAGATCTTTTTATTTGTAATAACTCATTTACTATTCTTTATTTTTAGGAATGAATAAAAAGAATTGAAAATTTACCTCCTATATCTGGACGAAACAGTTGGGTTGAATATTTTTCTTCTACATTTCCTAGATGCAAAGTCATGTATTAGAGAATCATAATTCAAAGACTATGTCACATCACTCTCCAAAGACAGCAGAGCTAATGATGCCAGTTTTGTTTGTCGCATGGTTGATCGTAAGGGATTTTTCAGTCTTTTCAGCAAAGAAAATGATCTCTCACTTGTACAATTTGAAATCGGTAATGTCATGAACATTCCAAGTGCAGTCTCGGTGTTCGGAAATGTGGCTTCTAAATTGCTTACCTTCAAAGTTTGCAGCATCTGGGGAACGGTTGCATGCTCCCCCATCATTGAGGAGAATTGCAAAAACTCATCAGCAAACTGGTCGTCAAGGTCATTGTTATAGTATTCCTGCAATGCTTTTGCCCCTTCAAAAATTTCAGATCTTGATTTTTTTGTAAAAAATTCAAATTTTCTCATTATATTTTCATAAGCACTTTTTCTGCTTGAAAGCTGAGTGATTAAAGCATCACAAAGCACATAATGAACCTGAGTTCTAAATATATCCTTTGCACTGAGTTCTATATGTTCACTGTAACATTCATCTAGGAGTTTATTCTTGGGCACTTTCTTTCTTCGGAATTCATGACCATGGTATTGCACATTTTCAGACACTAATGTTTTAGCTTCCTCTTCATAGACTTCAAAATTTTCCCTCACGAACTGAATGAATTCAATTAACGACTCAAAAATTTTAAGTACTTCAGAAATATTTCCTTTTGGATTCTGGCAAGTTTGATTTGCGCAGTTTAATCTCTGAAGTATTGTGTCCCAAACTACTGTGCTGATCGATATTTCCATTGTTCGCATTTTCTTCAGCAGTGATTTTGCTTCATCTCTTGTCTGTCGAGAATCATCTACATTTTCTGACAGAAATACTAAAACTTTCTCTATTTCACGATAATTTTTCCTCACTGATCGTGTAGCTGCAGCATCTGTACACCATCTGGTAACTGACCGACTCTTCAGTGTGAGTGATGAATTTCCATGTGCTTTCTGGACTTTCTCCTGAAGTATCTTCCAAGGGTGAGTTGATGCAGAAAAAAAAAGTATAGAGTTTTTGCAAAAATGTGAAAAAAGAAAGAACTTTACCACAACTATTTATGCTATTCACACCAACTAAATTTAAAGTGTGAGCAGAACATGGCACATATTCCCCTAGTGGATTGATTTCCATAATGCGTGTTTGAACACCAGAATACTTCCCAGACATGTTGCTGCCATTGTCGTAGCTTTGGCCTCTGACATTCATAATATCCAGGCCAGCGTCCTGTAGAAAAGATATAATGGTATTTGTAATGTTTTCTGCAGTATATCCATGGAATGGAATAAATGTCAAAAACCGTTCTTTTGCTTCACAATCTTTGTTGACATACCTTATGATAAAAGCCAGTTGATCTATGTGTGTAATATCTGGAGTAGAGTCAACTATGACAGAAAAATATTTTGACATTTTTCTTTCATCAGTGATGGCATTAAAACACGTACAGCCATTAATTTAACAAATTCATCTACACATGTTGAAGATAAGTAACTGGTGTTACCACTTCCTGGATTCCCACATTTTTCCAAGTGTTGAGCTAAGAATGGATCAAATTCTTTAATTCTAAGCAGCCCAGGAAATTTCCATTCTGAACTGATCCAATTGTTTCGTGATCACCATACATTGCCAACCCACTAACTGAGAGATACTTAACTGTTGCAACAACTCTATGCAAAACATCTTGCCGCCCCGGTGGCGCAGTGGTCTAAGGCAATGGCCTCTGATCATTCGTCCAAAAGGGGTCCGGGTTCGAATCCCGGTGAGGCATGGATGTTGTGTTTGTCTTACGGCACTGGCTCTCTCCCTTCCCTGGAACCAGTGACCCTGAATTAGGGACGGGCGACTGCTTATAGCCCATTGAGTTGCTCACGGTGGTCGTTAAACCTAAAAAAAAAAAAAACTCCAATCAAAAAAAAAAAAAAACATCTTGCCAGTATTTGGATTCCTTCCGATACTGCATAACTATCTGACAGTCAATGCGTGCAGAAGCATTCATGCGTGATGAATAGTCACATACTGCTTGCCTGTGTATGTGTAAATTTGCATGCTTCCAGTCAGAAAAACCTGTGGATCCTAATGCTGTAGTGCTCCTAGCATACAATTTGCATATCCGGCAGAATAGTAAACAAGTTAATGGGGATAAAAGAAGAAAGTCGCGTTTTACCTTCTCATTATTTTTTTTTATTCTGAAAAAATTACCTTCTGTTAGGAAACGATTTTTTACCACAAATATCCTTCCCTGTGAATGCCAGCAACTTCAAATTTTGGACTGGTGGATTGCTCAAAAAGCATTTGCGCATTTCTTCTGTAATTTCTCCCCATAAGGCAAGATCCACTGCATTCATTGTGGAACTTGTGCTCTCTTCATTAGATGAATTCAAAATATTTCCCAAATTAGGAGCACCTGTGATGTTAGATGATTCTGAAGTCAGATTACTGGCTTCCAAAGGCAAATTACACTCAAGATACTCACCAGTAGTAAAATTAGAGGAATGTGTAGGAATTTTGGGACCAAGTGAAATATCCAATTTTTTAATGGCAAAACGTTCAATGCTACCATGCTGCAGGTCATTTTCCTTCAGTTTCAATTGTTTGGCTTTCCGTTTAGCACTGCTGGATAAATATGTTTGTTTTGACATAATTTAACTGTTAAATAATTCAACTTAAATATATTGTTACAACTAACTAAATTTGATTATATATAAAATTAACATATATCCAACATTCCATCAGACTACAAGAAACGCAACGCAAAATACAACCATGCCATCGCGTTTGCGGTTACAGTTACGAGTTACGACAACGACAATCCGTGTGCAGGAAGTTGAAGGATCAGTTAAGTTTAGGTGCGTTCGGAGAAGCAAGAAAAGGTCACGTGAATCAATGAAAGCAGTCCTCCTTCTCAATAGCCACCTGAAGGTTATTAAACCATTGAAACTCATTAATGGCCACGTGTTTACGTAAAACTCGAAACTCAAACTCACTGATTATATACATTTATAAACACATGACTCATGAGCATGCAAAAGTAAAAAAATAAATTTTACATATACACACACAAAATTCCCATTAACTAAGTACACATTTAATTCAAATTTGGGGGCCCCCAAAATCGGGGGCCCTGGGTACGTGCCCCGTGTGCCCTCCCGTAAATCAGGGCCTGGTACCAGTACCTAAGTTCCTCCTGTTCTCCCGGCAGAAGTTGCACATGCAATTAAGAACATGAAACTGGGAAAAACTCCAGGAGAAGATGGAATTACAGTGGACATTGTACAGGAAGCAAGCGGAGAAATAGAAACTACACTCGCCCAAGTGTTCACTAAATGTCTCGATGAAGGAAATATTCCTGAGGATTGGAGCAATGCTACAATGATCCTGCTACATAAAAAAGTGACATTGAAGATCTCAAGAACTACAGGCCTATCAGGATGCAAGGTCAGCTGGAATGTACCTGGCCAAGGCAGCGGCCAATGCGACATAAAGGCAGAGGGTGCTAAGAATCACCGGAGGATCGGACTAGGCTGCCATTTGATGCTGACCTTGGCTACTTACAACGGTCGATCCCTATCTTCTGATTCAAGGCTTCTTGAATTGGAAGAGGAACTAGAAAGGATCAAGTGAGACATCATCGGGCTAAGTGAGGTAAGGAGGAAAAGAGAAGATCTCATTGAACTGAAAAGTGGACATCTCTTCTACTATCGTGGGACTGATACTGGCAGAACTAGTGGTGTTGGATTTATAATAAACAAGAAACTGAAGGATAAAGTTGTAGAAGTTGAAAGTTCCTCTGACAGAGCTGCACGACTCGTTATCCAACTCTCGAGAAGATACCAGGCCCAGATTATTTAAGCTTATGCACCCACCACAAGCCAACCTGAAGAAGAAATTGAAGAATTTTACGAGGAAATTCGTCATCTAAATAACAAAGGCAAACAGCACTTGAAGATCATTACGGGTGATTTCAATACAAAAGTAGGGCAACAGCAACAGAATGAAACTTCGATTGGTAAATTTGGTTACGGGAACAGATTACTCGACAAAACACCGGAAGGGTTGGGAAGCCATACGGATCCACGACTTCTGAACAAGCTCCCACAGTTCAAGAAGATTTGATGGAGGGGGGTCAGAGTCTTGAACATCTTTCTCGATGGCATGGCAGATGTGCTCGATGGGATTGAGGTCAGGTGACCTAGCTGGCCAAGGAAGTGAGGTCACGTCGGGGACCTCATTCATCCAACCATTCGGATACAATTTGTGAGCGATGGCACGGTGCATTGTCTTGTTGCAGGATGAGGTCCCCAGTGGGATGTTGAAGACGCACAAACGGGAGCAAATGGTCGTCCAGGATATCACGGTAACGTTGACCTATGAGGAACGATGTCACACGTACCAGGGTCTTATTTCAGTCTACGTAAACAGTCCCCAGACGAGAATGCCACTCCCACCAGCTTTAAGGGTACCCTGCTGGCAAGAAGGATCCATCGCTTCATGTGGTTTGCGCCGTACTCGTACCCTGCCATCCGTATGTACCAACGTGAATCTCAACTCATCAGTCCAGGCAACATTTCTCTACATGTCTAGGGTCCAGTGGCGATGTTCCCGCGCCCATGCTAATTATTGCAACCTGTGATGTGCGGTCAGCAGCGGTACCCTCGTGGGACGATGGCTTCTGTACCCCATAGCAAGGAGATGGTTCTGAATGGTGTGGCTGCTTACACGTTTTTGTGCACCAGCGTTAAATTGCCGAGTGATTTCTTGCACTGTGGCCCGTCTATCCGCTGTTACAATGCGAGCTAGCCGACGCTGACTCCGCTCATACACACGCTGTTGTCCACGGCAGTTGGCCCTTGCAGGGATGGTTTTACCGGATTCGATGTACTCACGGTGCACCCGTGACACAGTGGCTCGTGAAAATCCCAGTGCCTTCACGACTTCCGAGATGGAGTGACCTATTCCTCGGGGCCCTACAATCTGTCCAGGTTCAAATGCGCTTAGATCCTTCGTCTTACCCATACTGCCTCCGACTCTTACTGATTCCCGTCGCATCACTCCTTATATTGTCGGATCGCTGCATACTTCATGTCGTTTCCGTTTACAGGACCGCCCACAGCGCCCCATTTGCATAACGTCAGCTGTCTCTAATTCAATTGCTCTTCAGTGTATATCCTGGATGGCCAACGTTTTTAGGTCCTGGGGCTACTTTCGATGTTAGTACACATTGGCGGTCCACTAATAAATTAACTCACGAAATTCGTAGTGGGGGGGACTTGGCAAGGACATCATAATAAACAACACAAAATGAAATAATTACTGATATTTGAAGCGTAGAAAATACATTTAAAACAATAGAAAAAAGAATAATAAAAGAAAACGGAGTAATGAAACTCCTCTTCAATCAACCTTAAAAGTGGAAATGTTTTCAAAACAAAAACGGAGAAATTGTGGCAACTGTAACGGAGTAAAAAAGTTGAAAATGTTTTAGGTGTAAGTTCCCTTAGAATACTATTTTCCAGGCATGTATCTTTAAAAAAGTTAAAACTCCGATAACACAAAAGTTTTCTTTAATAAAACTTGAAACCAAACAAAGCAATTAAAGAAATAACCGAATAATGTTTTTTAATTTTTTGAAATAACATTTAAAAAATAATAAATTTGTCTTTCAGATGTAGGCGATTTAAGTTCACGAACTTTAGGCTTTCGAAGTTCACTACTACTTAGGGAAGTCCTAGCGAATGTTTTATGAACGGTTTTAAAATGTATTTGTACATTTACTTTCTTGGGCAGCTCAACACAGGAGTTACAAATAAGACGAACACACTTATCTTTAACCATAATAAATAAAAACCCTTCCTTCCGTTCACTGTGAGAGTGATAATTTTTTGCTTTCTTACTGCTACCGCTTGTTGCATTCATATTGGTCAGAGTGTATCGAATAACGCATAACTCGGAGTACTACACACAGCAACAATGCACTCCACTGAACAGTAGCCCACTGCAACGCTGTCTCTCCACGCCGAATCTCCGACGCGCATGCGTAGTGCGAGAGCGCAGCAGTCAGGGAAGGGGAAAAGATTTGGCACCACCGCCGCAGAGTCGTAACGTATATTTAGAGCACCGGAAACCAAGAAAATCCGTTGCGTTTCCAAAGGCCAGGATCCCACGTTTGAGTTGCCTTCAGAAACGTGACCATACTAAAATTCCGCAAAAATACGATTTTTCACTGTGGGCTACCATTTTTCGCCTTGCGGTCGCCTATAAATACAAGAATATTCTACTGAGTATAAGTTTTGCTAGTGTGTTACATACATATGGATGCAGGCTTGTGCTGGGCAAAGGTTCGTTTCATTATTGATTAATCGGACGGGAATCAGTCAAGAGAACCACAGGCTGTTTTTGGTTATTTACGCAGTAAACTTATTTTTTATTGCTTGTTTTTTTTACCCTGTAAGATCATCTGGTCTGCGTCATGCTGCCTCTACGTCAATGTGTGTCGTGCATTTATGAGGTCGCATGAGCAAATAAATCAACGAGGAAGCTCAAATTTTTGAGCAGTGCTCTGTGTCGCATCGAGTTGCTGACGGTGATCGTTAAACTCCAAAACAAAACAAAAAGGCTGCGTGTGCTGTTTTCAGCGAAATGCGGGACTTTATTCGGGGGTGTGACGACCACCGTGGCAACTCGATGGTCGTCACACCTCCGTCACACCAACTCGATAACCAGTCTCCTGTTCCTAATTTAGGACCACTGATTTCTACGGACGGGAAAGAGCAAGTGCCGTATGACAAATGTATAACATCCATGCCTCATCGGAATTTGAACCCGCACCCATCTCAGATGAATGGTCAAAAGCCACGGCTTAGACCACTGTTTTTTTAAGAATCACTAATGGTTTCGCATTTTAGTGTGCCTTAGGGATCACTAAAAACGTGAAACCATTCAAAGCAACTCAAACAGCTAAAGCTTTTGAGTTGTTCCGACTAAAAGTCGTTCTCACCGAATCTTTCCATCTCCTAAGCACACTGAAAATGGCAAATAAGTGTTTGAAAAGTTTAACAGAGACTGAATAAAAAATTAAGACCATCGATTTGAAGAGTTTTCCTTAAAATTTGCCCCTTAGATGAAGCTGATATAGTTAAATGCTAATGGTCCAGAGGGAAATAAAAGGCAGTTCTTATTCAAAAACTCACTCTGAACGTTTTTTATGAAATGTCAAGCTGGTGCAGATATAGGGTTCCCTTATGAAACAGTAGTATTTTCTTATCAATTTTCTTGTCGCATGGAAAACTCATTACCTTCAGGTGCTCTATAAAGAAAAAAATACTGTGCCACTTAGCAACGACTTCTGTTTGCTCTTAGGGCACTTAAAACTGTGATTCTGTTACTTCGTAAAGCCCGAAAATGGAAAGCAAATGCGGATACATGGCACGTATCTTTAACCACATTCTTTCTTTTCCCCTGTCTACTCTCCCTAACAAATGCATTGTTCCCTCTACAGTCGAACACGATTTATACTACTCCTTATCGGATTTTTGGTTAATTTACAACCCTAAATTAACCAAACCAAGATTTCATGGTAGTATTAGCATTCTCGCAATGCATTTGTTAAATTAACAAAAACTTAAATTGACGTAAAAGTGCTGTTATTTTAACATGAGACTTGATAGGCAGTAGCGATCTCCTCGGTGACTTCTACAATTAACATTTACTAATGCATTTACACTGACACATTCTCTTGGTGAAGCGTATGGATCGACAGAAAGATTCAACTTTTGTATATTTCGTGCTGTTATAAAAATGTTTGTAGACTCAGCATGTGAATAAAGAACAATTTTCTTTGGTGATATAACTTCTTTGTTTTTTTTATTAGGTTAGTAGATAAGGAAGCAGTTTTAGATATGGGCGATCACATAAAGCCACATGCTGTTACGACTGATTGCGAATGATCAGTAATGTGTGTTTGACTCCGTTCGAATGTTCTAATGCTGATACTGCTGTTGCTCTTTTTTACCACTATATGAGTAATTGAACAAAGTTCCTTCATTTATAGAAAACGAACGTACAGACGAATGAATTAATGCTAAGTTATAACATGAACACAATTATTATTGCACGCTACCAGTTCTAAAGTGTTCATACAAACACATGTACCAAACTATTTAAACTGCTTTGCTCAGTCTCCCGTGAGTATGATCAGCCTATGCTGTTCTTTTTCTATGTAAGACTTTTATTGGTGAACTTTCTTCCAAAACTTCATACACAACCAACCGATCAGGGAGACTTTCGGTGCTTTTTCTACTGACATGAAATACTAGCCAAAATGAAGAAAAAGTTTAAGAAATGTTTGAAATTATTAGTTTAAGCTCTAATGCACTAAAATATTAACTGATTCAAAACATACAGATCTGAGCCTTTGGTAGAACAAATTATGCTCTTTGGTGTACTTTATATTCTGATGACTTTTTGAAACTCAAAGACGAGCCGAGCACCTACTAGTGTTCAATGACTTTGGAAATGATCATTTCCCAGCGCAACAAAAGGCAAAGATCCAGTGACAAAGCACGATCTTTTAAAACATGACAAATAGAACCTAACACATTTCTGAAGAACACTTTGTGGCCCTAATGAAGATGACGAATTTTCTCTGCCCCGTGAATTCACCAAGTCACTAATATGCAATTACCTTCTTCACTTACAAAAGAAAGAAGAGAGTAGCTGCAATCCTTTGTCAAAAAGAAACTAGCAGACAAAGCTAATGGGATTTTGGTTCCTATACAAAAATAATTTCCTAAAAAATGCAAAGAAAAATTTCCAGCTGTATCAGCTCTTAAAGAAACAAATGATGTACTTCGATGCATAGAAATACGAGTAGCACGTTCCCGAGAGATGAATATAGACACAATATTCAAATATGAGCCGGCAATGACATCGTATTACCTAACATGTGATGGATTTTTGAAGAAGCTTGGTAAAGCACAACTTAGTAGAGAGCTGAAAAGTAGGTTTTTAAAAGGTTATGATGTAGAAAGAAATATCTCGACTTCATAGAAGAGCACAACTATCGTGATTGACTTCATGTTGTATGCAAAAATAGGTTACGCTAAATGCTACAATTGAAGAAATTTGGTGACTACTTTGAATACTTGTGGAAACGATTACTCAAACTTTCACGACTCTGTTTGAGAATAGACAATGTGTTTGACTTATACCATGGGAAAATTATATAAATCACTGGGAACGGTTAAGGAGAAACAAAATTGATCCCAATGATTTGGTGTTGAACACCACTAGCACGCCGCTGCCTGAGAACATAGATACATTTTGGGCCTCAAGCCAAAACAAAATAAATTTGTAAAAGCTCTTTAGTGAGTGGCATTAAGAACAGAGTGACTTTGGCGAACCCTTGTATTTCGGAGAAGGCCAAAAGTTCGCGCCAAAAATGTGTTGGAAATTGATAAAGGGATGTGCAACTTTAGTAGCATCAATGCATTGCGAGTGTGAAGAGGACGATGACAAGATTATAAAGCACATAGAAATACAATATGACTCAGTTGATAGAGTAATGATTGTTTCCGTTGATACTGATGTTATGATATCTGCTTTGTACCATTTTAAGCAGAGTTTCCAAAAAAGCGGTGTGAAAGAACTGTGGGTAATCAAAGACACTAGGGCCTCTATCAGACACATACCACTCCATACAATGAAAGAAAACATAGACGACTTTCTTGTAGACGTTCTACCTGTTGTATGTAATCTAACAGGTTGTGATACAACAAGGAAAATAGAGACAAAACTTATGGCACTTAAAGCTGTTCTCTCGTCAGAAAAACATTTGGAAGAATTTGGCAACGCTGAGCAACTTATTGCTAAGGTCCTTGGTTCATCAAAACCTGGTTGTGATGCGGTGAGGTTGGGACAATATCACCAGGTAAAAAATATACATTTTTGTCAACTGTGTCCCATTCATCATCCATATTATTTTGCATCAAGCGTGCTTATCTTCAGTGCCAGATATGACTGAATGTGCTACAAAGTAATGACACACTGGTCCCTTTATAATACGCATAATCAGAAGAAGAAGGAACCTTCAATCCTATCACATCATCGAAATATTTGAAAACTCCTGAATTCATACCATCCTGTACATGCCGATGTAGACTTGAAAAGATGCCTTGTTGTCGTAAGTGCCAAAGTAAAAACTTATGTGTAAATAAGTTTCATTAAGTTTTTATACGCCGCATTAACTTCATCAAAATAACACCTTAAGACATGTGTAGAATAACACATACACAATTTGGTGTTGTTTGAAAATTAAAATGTAACTAATATTAATGTGTAATATTTTTAATATGCCATTTTGTTTTCAGAAAAACATTTGAGGACGTTTTTGTAGGCTTGAAAAGATACCACTCATCTGTATTTTTTAATGCCAAAGTGATAATTACTTTCATGTTATTATTGTATGCGATGATATCTTTACTTAAACATCGTATGGCACTTGTACACTGGGACAGGTACCTTATTTTACTTTTTATATAATTTCTGCGTAAATATATTACAACAGTATTATAATGAGCAATCTAAACTTAATGAAAACATGTTATGCATCAAAGCAGTTAATAATAAACGTAACTTAACCAAATATTATGTTCATTTTCTTGCTGGCATACACAATACAAATTTTCAAAATAAAATCTCTTACTCCTAGCGTATTTTTCTGCTTTTTTAACTTAGCGCACATAAAAACGTATAACACGATGTACCACACTTCTATGTCAAAATAAGAGTGATTAAAAAAGAACATTTTCAAGATAATTCAAGATGGTGGCCATTTTTTGAAAATGACCACTGGTCAGACCATGTAACCATTTTTTTCCATCACTAACGGGTAGCGAACGTATCGGAAAAAACAAATGATCTCCATCTCAATATTCCTACACAACTTCCCTAGCTTCTAGACTAAGAGCTGAATGAGGGTGTCACAAAAACTTCTGAATCGTAGCCTATATCTGATGTCAGACATAATATGCAATAATGAGAAAACGATGAACGTGGCTCAGAGTTCTTTTCGCGGGTCGGTCAAAAGGTCTAGAGAGCAGGCTCCTGTGTCAACGAAACACTGAGTCTGAATTCACAATGCCGGGACGATATGGATGTTGTGTTTGTTCTTTGACACTGTTTGTATCCCTTCTCAGGATGTGGTTTCAGTATAGTATGTTTAGACGTCTACATGTAGCTTCACATAGCGTTCAGGGTACTTCAACAAACCTGACAAAAAATCATTTACAATATCAACGACGCAGAACAGCAATTCGCTGTATAATTTCATTAGTTATGTGATGATTGTTGTTGAGATGTAAGAAAACACGACGCAGAATGAAAAAAATAGAAACGTTACTGTAATAGCCAAAAATCGAACGCCCGCCTCAGCGAATTCTTAACACCAACTACCACTCTTCCTTTTCCGCGGAATTTAGACACAGCTCCTCAGACAGATCGTTTTACATACTTGTATATTTAAGTGCCACTGGGAGCGAGCAGGTCTGTCGATTGTTTTTTATTTTTGTGTCTGGAGAACAGTTCAGTTTATCTTGACACTTACGAAAGTAATAATGCTGCTGAATTAGTCTGGATAAATCTCATGGTAATGCGCTTGCGCATCAGAAACCCGCAAGAAGTTCTTGCATTACTCTCGGGTTTTGTTCGAAGCCTGAACCAGCGTCTAAAAAGGAGACACTATCACAAAAATTTGGGGACTCCTATTTCTGAAAATAAACAAATATCACAATAAACAAATATCACGGAACATGTTTTTATTTTTCTTAAATGTGTCCAACCCCGTGGAGAGCTTATACGCAATTTTCTGACAATTTGTGCATTTCAAGGACTTAGTCTAGAAGCTAGGTCTTAAATGCACATACTTATATACTTTTTGAAAATGTAATTTATAATGTAAGCTGCGTGTTAGTGTACATTTGTTTTGGGGAGGGTGGGTAAGAGCTGAGTGAATGAAACAAAGGTTGTTCTTCACTAAAACCTCTAGTAGTTCATTCCTTTTGTTTAGTTATTCGTTTCCGCGCCCTTCAGATAATGTGAAAGCTCTAGTTTACGGAGAAATTGCTTAACAGTTGCGTGTTTTGGATTTGTATTAGAATTTCAGCCTTTTTTTATGGCAAAAACATGGATTTACTCTTCATTGTGTTAGAAATGGTATACCTTTTTCAGATGCGTACCCATGGAGAAGTAAAATGTGTACTTTACCCATTTTTTATCCATGCACTGAACAAAAAAACTCCCTACAGATGTTAGAATGAACAAATACGAAACAAAATGAAGAACAAAAATAGGAATCAAGTTTACGTTTCTTATACAAGCTGCTTCATGGAATGGTTAGTTAGAAAGGAATAGGATCAATCCACTTCGGTTGTCAGCGTAAAATCAGTTTTAGATATCTTCCTCGTTTTGGCTATTTCATCCTCCCATTTTCCATCTAGTATTCTGTTGGATTTATCGCAGGCTGCATGAGAAACTGCGGAATGTGAATTGCATGAATACGTAATCTTCGAACGAAGAAACAAATTTCGATACTCTAGAAGAAAACTAACTAAAAACATGAAGAAAACATCTGAGTTTTCACTTTATTTGACTCCAATTGCCAAAGCAGGCTGCTCCGAAGCGAATTTTATGCTTTCGAATTGGGATCACGTCACAAAAAGAAGCAAATGTTTTAAAACTAAGTAAAGCCCATGGTAGCAGATGTTGACTTCTCGCTCTTCTTAACATCATTCGAATAAGTTTCCTCTCCGATACGAAGACTTGCGATGTCAAAATTCGTTTTTACCGAGTTGTTTTCTTTTCCCTCACATCGCCTCTCCCTGTTTCGCTTTTAATCCTTTCTTTTTTTCGAATTTGTTCTGTGGACTTCAGCTAGAGGTGAAAGATTTTTACGAATTAGAATCCCGAGATATCCTTCAAAATACTTTCGTGATTAACAGTCCATATATTTCTCGCATAGGCATCCTGATATTAAATAAAATATATTACAAGCAGATTACTTTGCGCTGTTTTTCTGACTTTCATCTGAACTTTGCTGAAATTAAAAGCAGATGCATTGAGAGACATGAACGAACATATTCAAACCTTATTCGCAATTCAAACCTGTAGAAGGCTTCATTTCATCTTATGAAATGGAAGAAAATGTAATCTCTTGGATTCAGATATGGTCAGTGCTAGTTGTTAAACATGAGAGCAAACACCAATTTTGGAATTGGTTGTAGGTGCCAAGAAGTAATATGAATTTTCTTTCTTTTTGAGAACTTCCATTCTACAGAGTGAAAGTAAAGTCATGTCTCTGGAAAATTACATCGTGATTAAAGAAGTATGTACTGCGCAGTTGTTCTTTGGTGCGTTCCAGGCATTCCGTTGGTCCTTCTGACACGGCCGTTAGCATGGACGCCGACTACCTCGGTGATGCAGGGCAAGCAGCCATTCAAGTTTTCCAATAGGTGTCATGCACCGATTGAAACAGTCTAAAAAATGAAAGCTTAGAAATAAAAGTGAAAATGAAAAACAACTAACTAAATAGTTAGTTACAATATACTAATTTTGGATTTTTTTAAGGTTAGCAAGAAACCTTCCGATATTAAACTTTTAACGGAAGCACCCCATCCATTATGAAAAAAAAAAAAAAGATGACACCAAATTTTCGGGTGTAATAAGCACGTCTTTTGAATTCGTTCTGACGCAAATTAAATATACCAAAGCTACTCAAAGTCAATGGAACCTGTATGGAAAACAATAGTATCTGACGGCAGAAAGAAGTTTTTCAAGAGGGTTTTTAATCCCTCAGATTTTGCTGTAAACGACATCGTGAGCTTACGCCCTCTGGTTCAAGACTTGTGCGTTAAGAAAAATGTGAATTTATATGAGAAACATTTTGCATAGGAGAACACAGAAAGAACTCTTAGAAACAGTGATATCGACAAAAATAAGATGTGACTTTACGTCCCCTGGTGGGAAAACCATGCATTATTTTAGGAATAAAGTATTCTCAAAAGGTTTTTCAATATTAGCGGTATCGTTCCAAGAAAAAAAAATTTAGTCGAGTTTTCAGGAGCCCAGATTTTGCTACAAATACATCAGAAGCCTTAACTAAAAGAGACATACAAAGGCTGCAGACAACTCAAAGAAGCATGGAGAGGTGCATGCTTGGTATAACCAGGAGAGATAAGAAGAGGAACTCGTGGATCCGAAAAATGACGAGAATGGAAGACATCATGATCAGAGTTAAATTCCTGAAATGGCAATGGGCTGGACATACTGCCAGAAGGACAGACCATAGATGGACAGCCGAAATTTTAGATTGGATTCCAAGGGACAGGAAAAGACCCAGAAAAAGACCACATGGGAGATGGGTGGATGAAATTCGTAAATATGCGGGAGTGACATGGAGGAGACTGGCACAAGACAGACCTTTGTGGAGGAAACTTGGGGAGACCTTCGTCCAGCAGTGGATTGATAATGGTTGACAATGATGATGATGACATCAGAAGCAGAAATTAACAATTATATCTCCTGGTGGCCAAACCATTCTTTACCAAACATTAGAAATAATATGAAAAATATTTTCCATCAGGTTTTGTATGCGATACAGGAAGAATGTTTCAAATCGGAATTCTAGAAACTGAAATAACGCAGAAAACGCAATTTACCTTTGTTCCCCCTAGCGGAAAGTCTATGATTTACGTGAAAATTTTGAATCTATAGGAAAAACATTTCGCATCGGAAACACAATCCAACAAAGAAGGAATTTTTCAAATAGGACTCTTACAAGTGGAGATATTGACAAAAATAAGATGTACATCCACGCCCCCTGCCGTAGAACCCATGCATTATTGTAAGAAGAAAATGTTCCTAAAAGGTTTGTCAGTATGAGTAGTATTGGTCTGCAAACGGCTTTTTTTTCATTCGAGATTTTAGAAGCTCATATTTTGCTGCAAATACACCAGAAGCGGAAAGTAAGACTTACGCCGCCTGGTGGCCAAACAAGTTTTTACAAAAATTAGAAATTATGTGCAAAGGATTTTCCATCAGGAGCTGTATCCGGTACAGAAAGAATTTTTCAAATCGGTGAATTAGAAGCAGAGAAATAAGAGAAAGCATTTTACCTTTACGCCCCCTAGCGGAAATTCTATGAATTACTTGAAAATTTTGAAATTTCATTTCATGTATTCACTTTTCAGTTGCCACATATTACAGTCCAAAATACAAACAATATAATCAATTACAAAAAATGTAGCAGCCAGGAGGAGGAGGAAAAGGCCGTAAGGCCTGACATAGCCCTCCCACCCCTAGTACTAAAGAGAAAAAAACAGACACAAACAACAAAGAACAATACAAAAGACAAGTCAAAGGCATATTGAATATAACTGAAAGATTAAATAAATACATAAGTGTATATAGATGCAAGTTCTATCCATAAGCCGTGAAATCAATCAAGCGACCAGATCAGGTCAACTCAGCACTAATTGAGAGACTTGTTAAGAAGGTGGTGCTTGAAATTTTTTTTTAAATAGGTCAAAATTGTTAATAGAAAAACATGTCCCACTAGAAACACTATCCAACAAAGAAGGAATTTTTTAAATCGGACTCCTAGAGTAGAGATATTGACAAAAATAAGAAATACATCTACGTCCCCAGGCGTAGAAACCATGCATTATTTTAAGAAGAAAATGTTCGTAAAAGGTTTGTCGACATGGGTAGTATCGGTCTACAACGGCTTTTTTTTCAATCGAGAATTTAGAAGCTCATATTTAGCTGCTAATACATCAGAAGCGGAAATTAAGACTTACGCCTCCTGGTGGCCAAACCATTTTTTGCAAAAATTTGAAATTATGAGCAAAGGATTTCCCATCAGGAGATATATCCGATGCAGAAAGAATTTTTCAAATCGGAGATTTAGAAGCAGAGATATAGGGGGGAAAGTAATTTACCTTCACGCCCCTAGCGGAAAGTCTATGAATCACTTGAAAAGTTTGATATTATATGAAAAACATGTCACACTGAAAACACTATCCAACAAAGAAGGAATTTTTGAAATCGAACTCCTAGAAGTGAGATATTGACAAAAATAAGTTATACATATACGTCCCCTGACGGAGAAACCATGGAATATTTTAAGAAGAAAATATTCCGAAAAGGTTTATCGACGTGACTGTCATCGGTCCACGAAATAAATTTTTCAATCGAGATTTTAGAAGCTCAGATTTTATGGCAAGTTCATCAGAAGCAAAAATCAACACTTACGCCCCTTGGTGGCCAAAGTATTCTTTATCAAAAATTAGAATTTATATGCAAAAGATTTTCCATCAGGAGCTGTATCCGCCGAAGAAAAACATTTTCAAATCGGGGTTTTAGAAGAAGAGTTATCGGGGAAAACGTAATTTCCTTTTACGTCTCCTAGCGGAAAAGCTATGCGTAATTTGAAAAAGTAACTAGGCTTATATCTATAATACTCTTCGACATAAATGGAATCGAAAGATAAAATAGTTTGTTAATCGGATGTTTAGAAGCAAATATGGGGAATAAAACGTATTTTTGATTTCGACATCATCTGCATTCACGCCCTCTAGAGACGAAATTGCACATCGTAAAAAAAAAAAACTAGATCAAGGATCATCATTCAAATATTTCAAGCTTCCCAATGCAAAATTAATTTTTCAAAACGGGCTAATAGTTCCAGAGATATCGTGTCTACAGACGGACGGACGGACGGACTAACCCATAACATAAGTACAATCTTTTTTTACAAAAGACGTGCTAAAAATGATGCTCACCTGTCTTTCGTTCTTTCTTCTTTTGCTCTGCGGCTGAGGCGCCCATTAAGTCATTGACAACAATAATAGTGCCCTCAAACAGAAAAAAACAACAACTGTAAAAGTGCATAAGTGCAAAATGGTCATAAAAAACTGAATATATTTTTTTCAGACATAAAATATACGATGACTTCCCTGACAGTAGAATTTTCAATAATGGAAAAATAGAAAATTTGCGTAAATTATTCAGCACAGCAAAAGCTATGTTAAGGTTTGACGTTTATAGCTTTTGATACTTACGATCCCTAGTAGGAAAACTGCATTATTTAAGAATAAAAATGTTCCGAAAATTTACTGTAGCGAATAGCATGCATTAAAAAAATAAAAAAAATAAAATTCTTCAACAGTATTATTAGAAGCTGTAATGAAGTTGCAAATTACAATACCATGTAGTGCCAGAACTGTGAACTACAAACACAATACGAGTACATGCAATCTGTTCCACTAGTTAATTGGTGTCCAGTGTTGAAAGATTTCTTTAAATCGGACGTTTAGGAGCAAAGATTTCGAGAAAAACAGATAAAACATTTGTACCCCTAGTGAGAAAATCGTGTACTGTTTTGGACAAGGTATGCCCATAAAATGTTTTCATAATTAGCAGTATCTGAACAAAAACAGTTTTCCCAATCGGGTTTTTAGGTATGTAGATATTGTTGCAAATATGTTGTGAAAGTGGCCAACCTGTGTGTGCGTTACGAAAAATTTTAAATTATGGGCAAAACATTCCGCATCAGATACGTCGCCCGACAAAGAAAACATTTTCCAAATCCTCCTCATAACAGGACCTACGCGATAGGAATTTTTTCTTAAGTGATGTGGCTTTAAGGAACAGACGGGGAAAGAACAAACTTAATGCATATACAACACCTAGAGGGGAAACTTTGGTAATTTTTGCAGTAGATAATGCTCGCAATCCCGAACATAATGAATGACATTAGTACATAAAATTCTTTTGGAGTGGAGATACAGTTGAAGAAAGAAATACTCACTTAGGCAACTGACATCAGAATTGTGAATCACGAAAAAATCAGAGATAGAAGCAACATTATTCGCGAGACAATGGTATTTTAATCAAGAATAATTTTTCTAATGAATTCTAGAAGCATACATATTGTAAAAAATGAAATTTCCCGAAATCAGTCTGTACTCTCACCACAGTGAAAATTGTTCATCATTTCGGGAAGAAACACCAGTAAATTTTTTTCCACAGGGAGTGGCACCTGACTAAATAATTTGTTAATCGAAATTTTAGATATGCAGATGTGGCTGAAAATATTGTGATAAATAGAAATGCGTTCTTACGTTCTCAAGTTAAATCTGGTGCCTTACAAAAATGAAAATTACATGCTTTATTCCGCACTATAGACATCGGAAAATGAATTTTCAAAATAGGACTTTTGGTGGCGGAGATATGTTAGACAACGGGATGTATATATACTATGTGGACAAAAGTAACTGGACACTGTAAGTAAATAGAAAAAATGTATTTTGTTTTAAAATCGGTAGCGAGTAGGTCCTTATTTGCAGAGATTACAGCAGCCACCCTTCGAGCGAAACTGTCCACAACTACATGGAGTACGAAGAACAGGATGTTCCTCCATTCCTCCATGAGTACATGGACCAACTGTGCCAGTGCATTGATCTCACGCGTCGTTCAAATTCATCCCATGGGTATTTAATGGGATTGAGCTCCCGACTCTGGCCAGTCCATCCACGAGACCTCGTTTTCCTCAAACCATTCCCCTGTAGCCCTGAAAACGTGACAGGTGGTATTGTCGTCCTCGAAGAAACATTCGTAGTGTCCGTGGAACTGCCACAACGTTGGGAGCATTGAGTTGTCCAGGATATCTCTATACAGCACAAAGTTCATGTTGTCATGAATAACAACCAGTGGACCCACACCGTACCAGCTAAAATAGTCCTATACCATAGCTCCACCGCCTCAGTGGTTCACAGTCGGCACTCTACACTCTGTAAGCAGACGTTCTCCAGGTAACCACCAAACCCAGACATGTCCATCCGATTGGAAAAATGTGAAACGGTATTCGCCGCTCCATAACAGTTGCCGTCATTTCTCCAATGTTCAATTTTTGTGCTGTTGACACCCTCGTATCCGTGTGGCTTCATTGGTCTTTGTGATGAGAGGTTTATGGGCTGCTGCTCGGCCATGATGCCTGAGTGAATGGGCCCTTCGAAGTGTCTTGGTGGAGACCATAAATTTGTGGCCATCTGGAAACATGTGCCATGGCGTGCATTGGTCGTGACCTGGTTTTCCAGATCTCCTTCTGCAGCACAGCCTGTCCCGGGATCGCAGCTTCGTGGGTCTTCCAGGCCGAGGTGAATTCCTGCAATGTCTCGTCTTCTTCCATTTGTTGATCACAAAGGCCACAGTCGGTTTAGGTGCATGTCTGACATCAGCAATACTTCTACTGCTCTTACTTCGAACTGAGCAGCCTATTATAACTCCCTTTGCAAGCTCGGTGTGCTTTCTCCTGTTAGCCATTTCATCTGCGATCGAATTGAGCATTCTCCTGTTGTCGTCGTTATAACTTATAGACCACGTGTCTGCTGCGTGTGCACACAATTGCGGCTGCGTGGGAGTGTCCAATCACTTTTGTCCACATAGTGTATGTTTATGCCACTTAGAAGAAAAGATGTGCATTAATTCGAAGAGAAAATATGCGGAAAATGTTTTTCGTTGTGAGTTGTGTCTGAACAAAAAAAGGAACAAAAAGGATTATTTCAGTTGGGATTTCAGAAGCATAGGTACTGCTACAAATACGTTGCAAACAAAAATGTACCATTGAGCTCCGTCGTGGGAAAATTCTGCTCTACGAAATCCTAGAAATTATATGAAAAGTATTCCTCGCCATGAACTGCATACGGTGCTAAATCAAGTTTTCAAATCGAACTTTTAGAAGCAGAGATATAAAACAAAAATGCTACATATATTTAAGCTTTCTAGAGGGAAGTCTGGCATTATTTGTAGAACAAACTCGAAGAAAAATGGCATTCTTTGAAAAAACTAGGAGGAGAAAAAGAATGGTTTCAAACGGGGTTTTAGAAGTAATGATATGAAATAAAAAAATATATTTTGAGTTCAAAAGAGTCTGCGTTTACGCTCTTGTAGTAGAGAAGTTATTCATCCGAAAAGGAAATGCCAAGGACGGACGTTTTCACAGTTCAGGGATCCCAAGGCAAGAAGAATGTTTCGTATGGGACTAATAGGTGTAGAGGTATAGTATAAAAAGACGGATATTGAGATAAAATAAGGACCGCCTTTATTTTTCAAAAAATGTGGTAAAAATGTACAGAAAATGTTTATCATAAAGAAAGCTAATCGAAGCAAAAATAATTCTTTATATTTGGACTTCTAAAAATGGTGATACGGTCGCAAATGTAAATATACATTTTCGCCACCTAATGAAAGATAAACGGTGTATTTTCGTTGTGAGTTGTGTTGCGAATGGTAGTCGATGGAAAATATTTTTTTGCAAATCGTTTTTAAGGAAAAAAGCCACAATTTGAAATGCAAAATGTATTTCTTCCCACTGGTGACAGAAATGTACATCATGGAAAAGTTACAAAGTGTCTACGAAATGTTTCTGGTTGTAGACGCTATCCCAGGAAATTTGTTTCGTTTCATTTTATCAAAAGGGCTTTTAGAAGTGGGACTGTTCTGAGAGTGTATATTTACACCACTTAGCCACAAAACTCTTTTATTTTCTCAAATAAAAATGTGTAAAATGTTGTGTGTAGCAAATGATGTTAGGTGCAAAAAGAATTTTTAAAATAAACATTTTGGAGCGAAGAAAGACGCAGTTTTAGCTCACTAGAGGCCAAGCTGCCCACGACATACTTTAAGGCATTCGACACACGCACCAGATGGTGATGACAGTAGATTATACTTTTACACTCTAATGAAAAGTCTGTATTACTTGCAGTAGAAACTATGCGCAGATTTTCTTCACAATGGAAGGTTTCCGACAAATAAAAAAAAACTTCTTTTTTTCAATAGGATTTTCAGAAGCATATGTGGCGAAAGCAACCAGATATTACAAGCGGATCACGAATGAATGAAGAGATATTGTAAATTGCAAACATGCAGGACATGAGGTAACGTTAACTTTTTAACCTCAGTTGCTCTTATCAGAGTGAATTCAGTTGATCATTTAATTTACGTAAATACTCTGCTCAGTTCCCATTCCCCAAGTTGTCTTGCAATTTTATTCAGATTAATTTTTGCATGGAAATACTACCTGCCTTGAAGTTAGAGAGTGTTATTTACTTTTCCATGGCGATGTATTCTGAGGTCCATTTCAATGTGCGCACTTGAAGAATGAAATGCCATACTTGGTGAAAAGAAATTCCCTTAATTCTTGTCACTGAACTTTGTCAGACTTCAAAATTCAAGAAATCGTTACTGTAGCAAAGATTTCTACCTCAAATATATCACTTGCTACTCGTTTTTTTTTCAAAAAAGAAGGCACCTACACCGGCAGACTTCACAGAGTGCTGCTCTGTCAGCGTTCTTTTCAATATCCTATAAATTCTTACGTTTCGGTTGCGCGATCATTCAAGTGAAATTTCGACAGAAGAGTGGAAATTTGCTCCTTCTAAATCTTCAGAATCACGAGGCAGAATCAGACAGCGGAGAGTGGAAATAGAACAAGAAAATCCTTTTCGTTCCTTTCTCAGTTGGTTCCCTTTCGACGTATTTCCGAGCTTTGAACGAATGATTGAATTACTTTCTATTGTTAGCAACAGAGAGAAATTTGAGGACATTATTTTTCAATGTAGTACCTTTTGTTCGTGGACGTTGAAAATTATACTTACCAATAAGAATTACAGTTTTTTTTTATTAAAAGTAACAAATCTATGAAAAAGCAGGTAAACATTATTGTTTTTATTACATAAACGTATTTAAATAATTTGTAATATTTAAGTTTTGCTCTGTAACGTGAACGAACATAGACAGATAATTTATAATAGCTCATTAGAAAACGCTTTTCTCGGAAAGACAACTAGAAGTACATATATTACTACAATCGTTCGACTCCAAATGCAGAATTATTTACTTAATGAGTAACTCCTATTCTATAAGGAATTGAAAATAGCTTCTTGACAACGCATAAGGGAGTATTTCCTTCGAAGAAGTTGACAGGAACGGTTTTAGAAAAAGTCTTATATATTTTTTTCGTTTCCTTTTTTTATTAAAGGCTTAACGACTGCCGTGAACAACTCGATGAGGTATAGCAATCATCCGTCCCTAATTTAGGGTCACTGGTTCCAGGGAAGGTAGAAAGCCAGTGCAGTAAGACAAACACGACATCCATGCCTCACCGGAATTCGAAGCGCTACAGTGGCCGGCTTGTTTTTTTCGTTTCGAGAAACCATTTCTCGGAGAAATGGTTTCATGAGTAACAGGGATCATCTCAGTAACTCGTGAAACCATTTCTCTGAAAACTACACTTTGTACCAACAAGTAATTGGAAACCTGTGATAGCAAAGGAAAACGAAGTTTATTCACCTTCAATAGTTGATGGAACCCCCACGAGCGGCGATTACAGCTGCGACCCTCCGGGGCATACTCCCAACCAGGCGTTGTACGACGGCTAGCGGGAATTTTCTTCCACTCGGCTTGGAGAAAACAGGTCAGTTCCTTCACCGATTTCGGACAGTGGGAGCACCCCTTAAGTCGACGCTCCAACTCGTCCCAGAGGTGCTCGACAGGGTTAAGTTCCGGGCTCTGCGCAGGCCAGTCCATTCGATTAACTCCATTGTCACCATACCAAGCCATGGTGGACTTCGCAGCATGACAGGTGGCATTGTCATCCTGAAAGTAACATGGGTGCACCCCGTAAAACTGCCACAACGTAGGAAGCGTATGGTCATCCAAAATGGTGCAGTAGGTCTCGGCGTTGAGTCTACCAGGAATTGCGACCAATGGTCCCGTGCCATACCAGGAGAAACACCCCCATAGCATAATTCCATCGCCGCCGAACTTCACAGTTGGCACAATACATTCTGGCAGGACGCGTTCTCCAGGCAGACGACAAACATAGACCCTGCCTGGGTGAACCTTGATTCGTCGCTCCTGAGAACCTGTTTTCCAATGTTCAACGGTCCACTGTCGACGTTCTTTGCATCACGTTAGCCGAGCAGCGCTATTGGACTTGGTGATCAAAGGTTTGTGGGCGGCAGCACGTCCATGATAACCGAGCAGATGGGCTTCCTTACGGATGGTATTCATCGAAAGAACACTCCCGGATGCCTGTTGAAACTCCTCGCGGATGTTGCCTATCGATTTGGTGCGGTTCTTCAAAATTTCTCTGGCCAGCACGCGTCGGTCTCTAACTCCCAGTTTTGTGGGTCTGCCGGGTCGGGGCACATTCCGACAGTCACCTCTCATCTTCCACTTTCCAATCACGTAGGCCACAGTCGATTTTGGGTACTTCAGCTTGCTGGATATGTCACGTATGAATCGGCCATTTCTGTGATACCCGACGATTACATCTTTCTCGAAATCAGAGAGCTCCGAACTGCGTGGCATCTTGCATGCGACTGGTTGCGTTGTTGTTTTCCACACGATATTTAACGGCGGCGGCCGGGACGTGTATCAGTACCGCAGATATCGTCGATTGCAGGTGTGTCCAATTATTTGTTGGTAGATAGTGTATATAACAATGCAGAAGCAGAGATTATTTAGAGCCACTTGCAGTGGATATCATCCTTAATGGCTGCCAAATGAAAAGATTTGTGGACACAGAAATGATGCCAGATGACTTCTGAGCTAAAAGTAAGTTTGGAAATCCGAAGTGAACTCGTGCAGGAAGCGTCGTCCTACCAAGTAAGTGAAGTTAGAAGAAGATTGAGGAAGTGTTGTCAATTTGGTAGTGAGAAGTGACTGCAGTCGTAACTAGTAAGACTTTGAGGAAAGCGACTGACACGTAAAGTCGGAAAACTGTCTGCCAAAAGGAAGAGAAAAGTAACACCGGAGACCAAAATTTTAAACTTTTGGTATCTCCTTAATTACAGTAGATACTGGAAAATTTGTGAATATTGAGAGAAACAGACAGAGAGAGAGAGAGCCTTGGGAAATACCACTTCGGCATTTAAGCTAACACAATCAAAGATTAAGGTTTCTCACGACATGCTGTTAATCATTACTCTATGAAACAACCCTCACAATGATAAGCATCATCGTATTACAGAAATTATGTTATACAAAAATTTATGTAAGCGTAAGTTTTACGCAAATGGGAACTTAAATAGCTCATGTTTTGTTTAATAACACGCAGAAGTGTTTTAACTGTGCATCCGAGTTTCCTCAGTCTTGTTTTCCGGCATTTACATTTAAACATACTGACACACATACGCTGGATTACGACTATTCCTATGCAAAGTAAGTTACACCCGATACAGGCGTAATGAGGAAGAATGTGTGACCCGTGGGCTACAGGGTGTTGGTGGCTCAGTTGAGAGCGGATTACTTACGCGAATGTTAAAATCAATGATTTATCGGAATTTACGAAAGACTATGGGGGCACGAAGAACTCGTACGTACATCTTGGAAACGGCAACACGTATGTGTTGTTCGACGGCCTCAGTGGTTAAAGTGTACCACGAGTGGTGTGAAAATGACGAAACAATTAACGTTCCCCAAAATGTAAAAGGAGGTGAAAGATAGATTCTAGAGGTGAGCGAAGGGAGCATCACCTTAAACAGGTCAATTGGCGCTGCACAGTTTCTCAACCGAAACCCAGTACCGTGTGAGTCAACCAGAAACATATTCGACTGTGCGTCAAACACTGGTAAACGAATGGGATACAAGAGCATGTACCCTATACGTTACCCTTTTCAAAGAACAGTCTGGCGAGGAAAACGACTTTTAGTGCCAACAGCATGCAAATTGGGTGATGTAACATTGAAGGCACGTGTGATGGTCCGACGATTTCGGTGTACTGGCACATCTGGACAGGGCACTTCCGTACAATGAAAATTTTGCGTCAGATCCGTACAGGCAAGCATTCCTCAACTGCGTTTCAAAACGTTTTCGACAGGGGAGAGAGAGGCAAATTAATCGTGTGTTACTTACGTACAAAGGGTGGGAGTGATTACGTTGTTAGTTTGTTCTTTTAAAACTCCATCGCATAATGATGTTGTTATATCTGGAGATTTATTTTAACAAATGGATCTTATAGTGTTGTCTGAAACTTCAAAACGCAAGCCTTGTGATTTCTTCAACGATTTTTGAGACTGCCAATATCATAAAAACGCCAATACCAACGTAGTGAGCTGGACACGTATAAAAGGAGGAATGGAAAACTGCGGAGGATCAATGAAGACCAGACTGTTCTGAATGTTACAGACTGTACGTGCAAACCAGCGTAGCAGAAACCAAAGTTCAGTTACCCCTACCAAGCGCTCAAAAACGAACAAGAGACGAAAAGACACTTGTGCCTCATTGTCATCATTTCATTGTCAATATCGCGCAAGTTTAAACCTTTAAAACGTCTTTATACAGAATCCATGGAGCAGCGAAAGGAGTCACAACAGAAGCTACAAATGCCGAAGACCTGCAAATACCACCAGATACTGTGAAAATGACTAATGGCTCCAGCTTTCTGTTACACGACAATGAAAAACTATAAAATTATTATTTTGGCATTACGAATGGATAAGAAATTTAAAAAAACATATTCAGCAGTTTTCATAGTGGCAAGCAGTTTTGTCCGCTGGACAATGTGCACCCCAACATAGGAAGATCAGTAGATGAAACACGAATTGTGCCTGTTGCTTATGCTCTACTACCAAGCAAAAGAGAGAAAGGAGCTTTACAAGAAACTTTGAAAGACAGAGTCCAATGGAATCCGCAAAGTGTAATGACAGACTTTGAACAATTCGCAATAGCAGCTTTTCACAGCGTATTCCCAAAACGCTGTCCTCCATGGGTGTCGTTTCTACTTCACCCAGTGTCTCTGGAGGCAAGTGCAAGAATTAGTCTTATAAAACTTCACAAAGAAAATGTAGAAGTTCGCTTTCATATTAGGATGTACTCCAGTTAAGCACATCTTCCTTTAGAACAGATTGACCAAGGATGGTTGGCCATTCAAGAGAATTCCGTTGGCAGTTTCCTTAGAAAATCTTTCAAGTGTTTCTTAGGAGAAATCTTTATCAGACGCAGCTGCTGAATGTGTTGATCCGATGATGCCATGGCTAAGAACAACGAACTTTATAACACACTTAAGCTTTTAACCACTCCGCATATGTGACTACTTTATGTTGAGTACAATGTTTCTTATCAGTTGGAAGATGAACTTGGCACTGCACTTGGACATCAGGTAGGTATACCATGTAAGGACAGGACATATCATCTAATTTGTAAAAGATCATACCAGTTAACTTTTCCAAGTACATGCATTTACTTAGTGCTTTGGCAGAAAAAACCATCCATTTCATTACAGAACAAGCGCAAAAAATTTAAAAAGGTATTTTACTCTTCATCACCGCTGGCCCATGGAATATGATGTATATTTCTAGCCGTCCAATTTTCCCCTTGGAGGTAGTTCATAGAAGGGAAACGGTGGTAAAGGGGTACTTTAGTAACTTCCCGCTTCTGTAAACAACACGTAGCGAGCTCGTTCACCACAGATTCTCCATTCTGAAGGAGAAATCCTTCTACGTCTACGATGATCGTCTTCAGGGTTAATGAGATGCTAAGGTCGTGGTTGGTAAATATATTGAGTTTCTTCCGGTATATTCGATTTATCATTAAGTAACTGAACGGAATATCCGTAGGATCCAGATACACCTCTTTGGGAAATGTCACTTTGTTAGGGTACAACTGTCTTCCTAAATGAGTGATTTAATTTACATCTTACGACGAAGTAAATTTCTCCATTGTTTTTGTGCTAGGGGCGGGATTCGAACCTGCAACTCCACTATACTACACTGGCATGTGCTCTCACTGCTATCTGCCTTTATCTCATGTGCGTCCTGCGGGGCAGGCCCGTCACATATCCATCCCTCTCCCTAGAGAGGGCCGGGGGCATAGCCCACGGGCCAGAAAGGACCATGTGTCTCTGTAGGCAGTCATCCGATGAAGAACGTGCCTTTGAGAAATCCCAGACAATTTAGTGTGTGGAACGTAACATCACACTGATTTACTTTCTCGAAGCACTGAAGAAGAGATTCTCATTTTGCCTATCTCGCAGTGTGGAAAGAACATCACACCATTGCGAGAAACCTACCATCCAGATTATCCTTGGAGTTCGGGCGCCAATATGATGAAGAAAATGTCTCCATCCTTTTTATGGTAGGGGCGGGATTCGAACCCACAACTCTCGGCTCCGGAGCTCCGAGTGCTATTCACTATACTACACTCGCATGTGCTCGCACTGCTATCTGCCTTTATCTCATGTGCGTCCAGCGGGGCAGGCACGTCGCAATCTCTACGTGACTTAAACAAAAACAAATAATGAGCGTTAAGGGAAATTTCTTTCATTTCTTTGCTTTTATGGAAAATATTTTGGGTAATAGAAATAAGGGATACCTTATAGTAATGACTACGCCTTGTAAAACGCGGGTTAGCCTTTTTTCATTCCCACATTCTACCATCAAATATCATTCCCACATTCTACCATCAAATTATCTATACTATTTAAAAAAACGTGTTTCCTTTCAAATAATCCTTGAAATTTGTAAGGATACCGTCGAGAAAATTAACATCAGTTATTTCATCGTATAATGTTTGATGAACCCCATAGAACCAAACCACGTGTTGCGGTGATGCGTTGATGACTTCCACTTGATGTTGCTGTAAACGTTTCACAAAATTAGTTTTTTCACAACCCGTGGAACCCGCTATCAGCTATAAAAGGATGATGCAGCTTGGGCAATTTCATATTGAGAACTGAATGAAATAACAGGAGTCAACATAATTTAAAGGAAGTGACAAGTAGAAAAAAACTACTTGTCACTTCCTAAAACGGCAATTTTGTTATAACAGGTGCCTTACTTGGATTCTTCCCTCTGCGATACTATTTTGTGCGTGATGCTTTTTTTTATTTCAGGTTCCCCTTTCCCTGTCCTTTCCCTTCCGTTTACCCGGGTACTGCGGTGTGCTGTCGGACGCTTTTGTTGGGGACAATTTTGCTCGGAGTATGCAGGTAAGTATGTAGGGTAGCTTATAACTTCACATATTAACGCAAAACCGTATGCTTCTTAAACTCTAATTCTTCCGGACTTTTCTTTCATACTATTCTATCAGGGAAATCTGTTACCGCATCAATTTTTATTATTCGGATTTTATATTTTGGCACTATTAAAAATTTTTTTGAACAAAATGATGAACATGTATATTAGGGTGGAGCGAAATTGGCGAATTTTTTTATACGAACAAGGGGTATGTGTCAAAAGTTGTGTTTCCACATGCTAATCAAGAGAAAAAAAAATTCTAATCGTATATCTTCAGTCTGCGCAATCACCCGAAAATTTGAAATTTTTACATAAACCTTGCAACATTTAAAAAAATTTCCCATTTTTCGTTTAAAGTGCTCTAATGATTGGTGTGACGTACCTGCCAGCAGGACGCACACGACATAAAGGCAGATAGCAATCAGAATGAACGTCTGCGTAGCTCAGTTGGTAGAGCGACTTGTTCCGGAATAAGCGGACTCGGGTTCGAATCCCGGCGTAGTCCAAAAATGACGGAGAAATTTACTTCGTTATAATGGCGCCCGAACTATCCGGATGACCCGACCGTTCAAAATCTCGCAATGGTGTGATGTTTTTTCCAAACCGCGAGATAGGAAAAATCAGAGAATCTCTTCTCCAGCGCTTCGAAAAATAAATGTGCGTGGCGTTGCATTCCCCACACCGGATTGTCTGGAGTTCTCAAGTGCATGTTCTACAGTGCATGGCTGCCTGGAACGATTCATGGTCACGGCTGACCCGTGGGCCATGCCACCAGCCCTCTTTCGGGGGGGGGATGTGACGTAACTGCCAGCAGGACGCACACGACATAAAGGCAGATAGCAATCAGAATGAACGTCTGCGTAGCTCAGTTGGTAGAGCGACTTGTTCCGGAATAAGCGGGCTCGGGTTCGAATCCCGGCGTAGACCAAAAATGACGGAGAAATTTACTTCGTTATATTGGGTACAGCTAAAGTTTTAGATTTCGATTAGTATTCTACACAGAAAAAAATTGGGTTTATTAAATGGCATCTCGTGTCTGCGCACAACTCGTGAAATAATCGCACATTTGCCTAACTATCAGCTATTACCGTATCCCAAACATGCTCTGTACCTCATAGTACATTTTGAGGGGCACTTTACTTCTTCGTGTAGCTCTTCGCTAGCTGTAAAAGCAACTACCCATGACTCACCACGTGGAGGCGGCTGCACTTCGAGTCCCACCTGTGCCCACTCAATAACCCGGCCTTTGGGGCACTTTTAACTTATGTTCTATATTGACACTTGGTATCAAACGTTGGCATTATTTTTCTCTCAAGAAGTGTTGCTCGTATTACGCCGTCTCTTACTACACGTCCACACACTTTGGACGCTGCTGCTGTGACCTCTTTAACACATCTTTCTACTGCTTGTGTGTGTGATGGTAAATGAAATAATTTTGTAGGGTAAACTTCTGCAGTGTCTTCTTCCAGCACTCTGCATAGGTCTGAGTCAACTACACTCGTGGTAATAGGGGGCTCTGTAACTTTAAGGTCTTGCCAATAAATGATGTCAATGTAATCTTCGGCATCAACGTTTATTACCGGTATATAAAAATTTCTTATGACAGGACCAGTATTTTTTCTTGCAGCAAGTATTCTTTTTACAGCAAGCATACGAATACTTTGTCGGTCGTCATTTAGCACGGCTAGCAATACGTTCTCTAGATAAGCATAGTAGCCGTTCCTTTGGATGAATGACTTTCTGAAAAGAACCCTCCAAATGCTTTGAAAATGGTATTGTTTTCCATATATTCTTAGTGCCTTGTATCCCAGTTGGGTTGCATTTTATAGTAAGCCATGCAGGGACATAAACTGTCATTACAAAGGTTGCCAATGATTTTAGGTTGTCGGATGGGCATTCATTTCCCACATAAAGCCGTAATATGCTGTTGGCTGTTGTCAGCCATATTGCGTGTGATAATTTTCCCGGACTCTGACTTGCTATATTTGCTGGGCATTCTCCATTTGAAATTGCTAAGCAAATATCAAGCAAGTATTTCTGGTCATTGCTTCTGTCTGAAACATTTATATTTAAATCATTCAGCGGAAAATATTTTTTTTCTAATTTAACGAGTTAACGAAGATGGCAAGTAGGAAGGCTTTTACCAATTGGTCCCGTATAGCCACAAGGCCCAGATGTTTCGCCATCTATGTTTTCCATAATATGACATAACGCTAACTCATTAGAATGGGGTTGACAGATTATCCACTGCAGTGGCCTTTGCAACTTTTCTTTTATTTGTCGAATATCTCCAGACTTTTTCCCAGTGTTGGTAGGGCAACCATCACAACCAATACATCGGAGCTGGGAAAAGTCGATGTTATCATCTATCAAGTGTTCAAAAATGGCATTCACCACATTTTTTGCACAACCGAATCGCGCCGTAACATGACCGATATGTTTAGATCCTGGTTCTTGAATGTGCAATAAATGCTCCTCTTGCCGAATTTTTCGCTGTGTTTTTCCATCTTTAGATGTTTCAATGTACAATATTTCATCTTTCCTACTGTCCAAAATTTAATGTTTTAAGTGTACGATCATTAGCCGTTTGTTCATTCTGCAAAACAGTGCGATTTTTCATTCTAGCTTTCCTGACTTTACTTCTGTCGATCACAAGTGAAGCGTTTGTTAACAGAACGTCCTGGTTTATATCATGGAGTACAGCAGTAGCAAGTGCAGCAGCTGGACGATCTGATATTCCGTACCTGTCACAAGTTTGAGCAAAGTTTCAAAGACTGACTCTGGTTGCACATGATGGACTAGGAAAAGATGAAAAACCTTGATTTTTTTTTCTATCTTCGTCAATTTCGCTGTGTTCTAAATCGTGTGTACCTTCATCTTCATTTGTGAATTGCAAGTCAGGTGTGAGGTGTAACACAAGTGTGTTGGCACATTTGTCTGTTTCCACATTTGTCGAAGACGTATATCGAGTATGATTAAACATGTAAATCAAAGAAAAAAATTAGTACTCAAAACTTTAAAGAGTTCTTCAAAAAAGACTGATCTTGAGGCAAATTTGCGATTATTTCACGAGTTATGCGCAGACACCAGATATCATTTAATAAACCCGTTTTTTTCTGTGTATTTTACTAATCGAAATCTAAAACTTTAGCAGTACCCAATCATTAGAGCACTTTAAACAAAAAATGGGAAATTTTTTGAAATGTTGTAAGATTTATGTAAAAGCTTCAAATTTTCGGGCGATTGCGCAGACTGAAGATATACGATTAGAATTTTTTTCTCTTGATTAGCATGTGGAACCACAACTTTTGACACATACCCCTTGGTCGTCTAAAAAATTCTCAAATTTCGCTTCACCCTAACGTACATACTTTGTTTCATTTTTATAATTACAATTTTTTTACAATGGAATACAAGCTTTTTCCGCGACATCTAGAATATTATTAAAAATACACAATTGGCCCCATACGGCTGTAAACGAACTTTAAAAAGGCATGACATTAAAATTCATATGGTAAACTTGGATACGAATCGGACAATACGTCCTTCAAAATAATCTGGGGATGTCCATAAGAATCATAAAATTCCACCGTTCTTGGGTTTGGCATAAACATGGCCAAACAGTGTTTCCCTGTACTCCCATACTGATCTTAGTTCACAGTGAAACAGGCTGGGATCTTGGAAATTATCTCAGAAAGTCGGTTTCAGGCAAACATACCGGCTAAGGAACGACGCGTCACATTATCTTGCTATAGAATCCTGGTTATTTGCACACTGTTTATTTCTTTCAGTTGGCGAAATCACAAAGAATGCTTCTGGACTTGTAAATTTCGATAATATTTTGGAACTCGGCGTTAGATCAACACAGAAATGGTTTCTGACAAAGCTTTTCTAAATATAATTTTCACCCTCAAATTAGTTCATATGTCCACCATCAGATAAAGCGGGATAAAGAATGAAGATGTCAGAGAATGAAGAAAAGATCAAATTCATACAGAGCATAGTATAAACCTTTGAAAAATTCTTCATGGTCGATGAAAATTCCTGTGTCTTTCCCCAGTTTCTCGGTTCCCTGAAATACGTTAAGGTAAGAACGAACTGTATTTATCATTTTGAAGTTGGCTTCTAAAGGTTTATGGGGAACAAGTTGACCGTCGGCATACACAACGATTTAGTTGACGTCATAATGCTTGAATTCGAAGGGTTTGACTTGTACCACTAAAGACATCGTTTTCCACACAGCCGATGAACAATCTCTTTGGAATTTGTCCGAGGAATACGTTGTCTTGCGCAAACTACATGCTTCCTTGAGAAACGGAATAGACTTTGCATAACACACGGTAAATGGGATACTTGACAGGCGAATTTTCTGAAGCTTTGGCATGACCTATCGAAACACCCGTGTGTGGGCTGATTTTTGCTTTTTCACAAAAACCGAAGCATGTTCAATCATGATTTACAATATGACGAAACAAGGTAGAAATCAAGTTTGCTTCAAATCAGTTTGATGTTTACTTCCACTAAATTTAGTAATAGTCTGTTTTGATAAAATAAGTCACAGTGCAAGGTTCCAATCATGTCCACCGTTTTTCTATCTTTTACGAGTTCGTAGTGTTGATGTAATATTTTGTTCGTTTCAGAACTCGTAGGGTTACTTTAGTTCAGATGTCCAGCCGTATCCTTATAAAACATTCGCAGGGCAAGTAGGCTTTCTTTGCATCTTCTCCTTAATTCAGTAGATTTTCAATAAAAGCTCTGAACGGATACGCGTTGCTTGACGACGAAATCACTCTTTTGTTTAAGATGACGTCGACTTGAGAAATCAGAAAATGAAGAAAGCAATTGATCGGATTAACGGGCTCTTTGTCCAGCAGGACGGAATTATCGAGTTTCGTGATTTTTACTTTCACTTATAGCTGTGACGAAGATAAGCCCATGTATTCTTCACAACTCCAAGAAATATTGAATACCAAAGAGCCTTCATCCCTAATGTTAGCTAAAGGATGGTATTCAATCCATTGTCCTTTTTCTATGCTCGTCTGCGTGGGCGGTAAAGCAAATATATCCAGTTCCGACTTTAAACATACGGATGAATGACTGTGAAGGAGAGCCATGGTTCAGAGATCAAAAATACCATGTGTTAATCTCTTGGCTTTCTTTGAAGAAATGATTTATTTCTTCGTCTTTCTCTTCCTTTTAAGGCTTATATCTAGCATTTTCTTCACTTTGGTAGCGACTTTGTCGGTAAGTAGTTGTCCTGCTTCTTTAGCTCGTTGTTTGCCTACCATCTTCATCTCCTTGTCTTGGATGATGTCATTCGACGTTGTTTGGCTGCCATCTACTTCTTTAGCTCGTTCTTGGCTGCCATCTGCTCCTTTAACTCGTTCTTTGGCTGCCATCTTCACGTCTTTGCCTTGGATGATGTCATTGGCGAGATTCGCACTCGTGCATAGAACTTGTTTTCTAAGAGTTTTAGCGCTTTGCTTGAATAACAGCACAGCAGCTCTAAATAACGACTTAAACAATCCTTCAAGTCCATAAACTTTCTGCAGTGGTAAACCCTAGTAGTAGGATAAACACTTTTCCAGTTTGACTACGTAACAATTCTCGAAGGATTTCGTACAACAGTGGTATCGCTCGTACATGGTTACAGATTTATATATTAAGATAATGCAACGTAGTTTGTCACAAATATTTATTTTTTCAAGCCGACCACGGTTTCGCTGGGTATTGACCTAGCTTCATCAGGATGAATAGCACGTAAATATTCAAATTTTATATGACATCATAAATGGTGTTCAAAGTCACGTGCTTCCACGTGCTTGATAAAAATGGCGTGGGTACCATGTCATTCGCAAGTTGCGAAGACTTCTGATATACACTGAAGTGCCAAAAAAACTGGTACACCAGTCAAATACTTTGTAGGTCCCCCCACGCGGGTTCAGGACTGCAGAAATACGACGGGCATGGACTCCACTAGCTTCTGGAAATATGCTGTAGGCAATGGAAACCATACTTCCTGCAGAGCGTTCCACAATTCGGGTGTATTCCGACGTCTCGGATTCCTGAGTTCAATAGCGCGTTGCATGGCATCCCAATTGTGTTCTACCACGTTCAGATCTGGGAACTTGGGTGGGAATGGCAACACCCCAAACTCATATGAATGCTCCTTGAACCATAATGTGGCGTCCCAACACTTGTATGGAGGTGTATTGTCACGTTGGAACAGGCCCAACCCATCAGCATGAATGAAGGACATGAATGGTGTACCTCGTCAGAAAGGATGCGCACATAGCGTTTGGCCTATCACAGACGTCTGTAGACGTACCAGGGGTCCCAATGAAGTCCAGCTAAACACACCCCATACCATTACGAACCCCCCCCCCCCCCCACCAGCCGGTACATTTCCCTGTTGACAGGCGGGATCCATGGCTTCAGGGGGTTCACACGAATCCCTCCATCAGCCCGATACAGTTGGAAACGCGACTCGTCAGACGAGGCTACTTGTTTCCAGTCATCAGGTGTCCAGTGGCGGTGTTTCCATGCCAAAGCGAGGCGCATAGCTTTGTGTCGTGCACCCATCAAGGGGACTTGAGTTGGGAGTCAGCTCCCAAAGCCGATATCGTGCAGGGTACGTTGCACAGTCCGGACGCTGATGCTTGTTGAGGCTCCGGCATTAAATTCCGAGGATACCTGCGAGAGTGTTGCACGCCTATCGCGTGAAACTATTCTTGACAGCAGACGAGGGTCACGTTCACGCAATGTCTTTTTACGGCCACACTGGTATCGTAGGTTGGAGGTTTTGCCGGAATATTTGTCGTCACGGTATACCCTTGCAATGGGCGTCCGTGAAAATCCGATCTTCTTTTCTACCTCCGAAATACTATGGTCCATCTCACGAGCGCCAACTATGACACCACGTTGAAAATCGCCTAAATCGTTATTACTTGTCATTCTCATGCCGAAAACAGCTCTGACAGCTGGCAAAGATGTATATCGCTTTATATACACACTGGCGGACGCAACGGAGTACGCGCATAACTGACGTTGCTAGGTATTTTGCATAAGCTCGTCTGTACCAGTTTTTATGGCACTTCAGTGTATATGGAAAGCTTCCAAAATATTAAGTTTCGTGGTTGAATCTGGTTTGTCAATTAGTTTTGCTTCTTCAAAGAGAAATTTATGGTCCTTTTCGTAACAGTGTTTAGCCTTCGATGACTTCTTTAGGTCACAATTCCGAATGTAGGTCTTGTGCTCTTTCAATCGGAAACGCAAGGCTCTTCGTGTCTGTCCATTCCACGTGAATGTGGCGCTTCGTACATAAGTTCTTCTGTTAACTGAACAGGCGCAACTAAACATACAAGTGGTGTAATGTTATTGATTACTCCGCTGCTAAGATAGACATGTCATTGTTACCACCACCTCAGCAATGGTATGAAACAACAACGCCAGCAAGAAACAGTAAAAGTAACCCTCCAAAAACATTTTCTGGCCAATGAGAAAAAGCTTTTCTCTGATTGGCTCCTGAGTACTGATGCAAATAACAGACTCCTAATCAAACACTGAGCAAACGGAAATTTTTTTATCATAACAGTTGCCTAACTTGGATTCTTCCCTCTGGGATATTATTTTGTGCGTGATGCTTTTTTTCTTATTTCAGGTTCCTCTTTTTCCCTGCCCTTTCCCTTCCGTCTCCCCGGGTACTGCGGTGTGCTGTCGGACGTTTTTGGTGGGGACAATTTTTCTCGGAGTATGCAGGTAAGTATGTAGGGTAGCTTGTAACTTCACATATTAACAGGAAACCGTATACTTCTTAAACTCTAATTCTTCCGCACTTTTCTTTCATACTATTCTATCAGGGCAATCTGTTCCCGCATCTATATTTTTCTATATTTTATCTGCCAAAAGGCGTAGGGCATTGTTCGAACCGGGACTCTAAACCTAAGTTAGGAGCAAGTCGTCTTGTCTCTCCCTTGCGTTTTCGATTGAAGGAGCACAAGACCTACATTCGGAATTGTGACCTAAATAAGTCATCGAAGGCTAAACACTGTTACGAAAAGGACCATAAATTTCTCTTTGAAAAAGCAAAACTAATTGACAAACCAGATTCAACCACAAAACGTGATATTTTGGAAGCTTTCCATATATATCAGAAGTCTTCGCAGCTTGCGAATGACATGGCATCCACGTCATTTTTATCAAACGCTTGTACGCATCTAACCAAAACATGTTTTTGCAAACACCTTTTATGATGTCATATACAATTTGAATATTTACGTGCCATTCGTCCTGATGAAGTCAATACCTAGCGAAATCATGGTAGTAGTATATATATGGGGTTACGAGCGTAATTAGAGGGAAACGCACAAAATCATCAAAATCACAAAAAAACCCATCAATTTTTAACATAAAAACATCAAAATTAATAAAAAATCATTGAAAATCATCCAAATGAAAAAATCCATCGTTTCCTTATGGGGAAAATATTGCAAAATAAAAAAATCAACATTTGAGGATCATCATGATTATGACATCTGATGTTCATAAAAAATGCATTAAAAAGGGGGCACCCAAAACGGATAGCCCTCATAGGAAGATAAAAATTGTTGAAGATTAAAAAATATTTAAATTTTATGACATATCTTTGCAAGTAAATACACAACAAGTTTTTTATAGTTTTCATTTATAAATTCATCAGAGAATTTTCTATTGATAACAATATCACCCCAGTTAATTTTTTTTATATTTCATAATTTTTTTTTTTTTGATTGGAGGTTTAACGACCACCGTGAGCAACTCAATGGGCTATAAGCAGTCGCCCGTCCCTAATTTAGGGTCACTGGTTCCAGGGAAGGGAGAGAGCCAGTGCCGTGAGACAAACACAACATCCATGCCTCACCGGGATTCGAACCCGAACCCCGTTCGGACGAATGATCAGAGGCCAGCGCCTTAGACCACTGCGCCACCGGGGCGGCAATATTTCATAATGAAATCATCTGTTAATTCTTGGTTTCTTGTAACTTCTTTCCAGTCCATAAAATCACTAAGAAAATCTATAATTTCTTCACTTAATTTTTGTTTCATTGGAATTATTGACATGTCTAAGAGTCGAAAGTTTTCTTTTATAAAATCATTACTTAATTTTTGATACATAGAAATTCTTCTCATATCGAATTTACCAATATTCATTAATTTAAAACTCTCAGAAAGTGTTTGATATTGAGAAATCAAAGACCAGTTTAATTTATCGTCATTGTTATTCATAAAATATTCAGAAAGAATCTGATATTGAGAAATTTTATCCCAGTTCACTTTATCATGAAATTCTGAAATAAAATCTTCAGATAATTTTTGATATTCTGATATTAAATCCCAATTTACTGCATCTTTTACACTTCTAATGATATTATTTGAAAGTTCATTATCTTTAGAAAATGAATCTTAATTAATACTGCTCCTAATTAGCCTATCCATTTATATAGAATGTATTTTTATAAATATGTTATTTTTTCAATTTCAAAGTAAGGTTTTAAAATGTTTAATTCTAAATAAGACATGATTTGTATGCTTAATTCATCATTCTTTTTTCCTGATGCAAAGAGTATTAAAGGTTTATCTGTGTAGGCATCACCATTAAATAATATATTCTTCCCAAGTGTAATTAAAACTTCTGATTTCCCATTAGTATAATTAAGACGTAAATAAAATGTAATTTTTATATCCATATTTTCATTCAGTTTCATATTTCTGTCAAGGACATTGCTACTAAATTTCATAAAAACGACTTCTTCCCAGTAACGCATAGCTCCAAGACTATTATATGCTTTTTTATCTTCTTGAATTGTTGCATAAAATTTTTGATTATCCACATAATTTTTATTAGCTGCGTCATACGTATCCTGAGGAGATGAAATATTCACTAGTCTTTTATTTTGAACATCAAACTTTTCATCTTTTAAAATTAAAACATTATTTTCTAAATACCTCTTATTCACTGCATTCTTATCTACTGTAGGATCAGCAACATTTCCTATTCTTTTACCTTTTGCGTTAATTACATTCCCATCTTGAATATGTAAATATTTTTGATCCAAATTTCTTAATTCACCTTTAAGTACAGCATCTAAATCTCTTATTCTTAAAGCAGTTTCTTGAACAAAATCTGAAAACCACCATTAATATTTTTTTCTGTTTCACTTTTAACTCCCAGGTTATTCTCTCTTATTTGCTTTAAAACATATTCTCTTGTAGTAACATCATGTTCATCTATAGGTTCTTTACAATTTTTTAAATTTTTTTCTTCCACATCATAATTACCATCATCTGTTAATTTAAATCCATTTCCAGGAGGTCCAGGTGGTCCAATTACAAATTCTTCATAAGATGAACCGAAAGGGTACCAATTCATTTATTTAATCTAAAGTTTTTAAAGTTTTAAATTCCTTATTAGCCATATTAAGTGATCCTCTTTTTCTTTCATTCACGATGAAATAAAATCTATATGGTTTACTGGATTTGATCCTAATCTCTAGTTAAATTCTAGTCTTAAATTCGAAATATTAGTATACTCTGGATGATTGCATAAATTAAAATAAAAGATTGGATGCAATCTCGTATGATTTACATAACTTATAAAACATCCACTTTCAGTATAATGAGTATTTAATCCAGCTGCTAATAATTCAGAATAACATCTATTATAATCTAACTGCCCATCTTTAAAATTCGTTTTATAAATTTCTTCTGGAACTTTTTTATTATTACATAATATCCAGCATTCAATGAGATCTAAATTATCAAAAATCATATTATTCTGATTTTGATTGTTTTCTTTTTCTACATACTGTGGAATGACAAGAACTCTTAACACCTCATCAGATGAGTCCTTATATGACATGCACCACTTGATGTTGTTTGCTGAATACTTTTTTCAATTGAAGCAGAACACCAAGTAATTTCAATAGGTGTAGAATTCAAAGCTATACTTTTAAATTCTGCCTCAATGGATGGGTGCAACTCTACATAAGGTAACCATAATTGAAAATCAGATATAATAACTTTATAATTAGGATTTGCAACATCTGTGTATAACATATCATTATGACTATTTCTTTGAAATTCAAATGTAACTTTTATATCAGAAATTAATCTTCTAAAATCGTTGAGAAACCGAAACAGTTGTCTTAAAGGAATCCAAAATTTTATTATATTGCTGTATTTTGTTAAAAGCCATCTATGTCTAAATCCTTTATTATAAGAGGCATTTTCTTTTAATTTGATATCTGATCGTTTCTTCACATCTTTATTAGGATCATCTTTTACTATTTTATCTTTATCAGCTGATTCTGATGTTTCAACATAATACATCATATTTGTAGCCTCTGAAGTGGAATAATCTTTTGTGAAATTTAAAAGTCCGTTAATTTGATGAATTAATGAAGCACATTCAATATTGGAATAAATTTGTTCTTTTCCTATAGTTAATGAAGCGGATCTAAACAGATTCCCACCATTTACAAATGTAACATTATCAGTTCCTATAGTACCATTATTATTTTTTACTATTTTACTTTCTAAGCATATATAACCGTTACTATATAATATAGGTGAATTTGTATCTTTAACAGTAAACTTATATTGATCAGATTCTTTTACATTAGTACTATCTTCATTATGTTTTATATATTCATACTTAGCAATTTTATTACTATAATAATCTGTAATAGAATTTAAGTCCCAAAGTTTTTCCATTTATTAGAATAAAAAACTCATTTATATCATTTCAAACCAGATCCATATCGATCCTGAATTTTCTTTTTAGCTAATAAATCATTAACAATTACAGGGGGTGATATTTTAGGTAATATATTTTCAAGTTTTTTTTTGAATGACTTTTTTAGCTTTATCTTCAATTGCTGTTTTTGCTGATTTACCTAAAATTTGTAACATTTTTTTCCCAAAAGTTTTAACTCCTTCAGTGAAGATATTACCACCATATCGTTTTGCATATAATCTACTTTTGTTATAATTTATTAAGCTAAAAAGCTTGCGCTTAAGCTAAAATTAATCTATATAAAATTCTCATATTATTCAAGTCTATCAGTTCATTATCTTGATTCGTGATATACATTTGAATTTTATGAATGTAATTTCGTCTATTAACAGGTAAAAATAAAGGATTTATTTCATCAATTTTTATTAAACTACCAGGAGGATTAAATGGCGTAAAAGAATATAAAATATCTGAATTAATATTATTATATAGAGCTCCTGTAATTACATCACGATGAATGTGTATGTCATCAACTCCTCTAGAAATGTTTGCCATATATTTTCCTTCTTGATGATTATCATCATATATTTCTGATTCAAATCCTAAAATTTCATGTAATTTACCCTCTCTAAGATCAATTTTATATTCATCTTTTAATTCAATTTTAAAGCGCTGTGTAGCGAAATTAGCTTTAAATATAATTGGTGGTTCATCTCCAAATCGTTTTATTAAAAAGTTATTTAATTCCTTTAATATATAATTTCCATTATCTAAAGTTATTTCATGCTATAAACTACCATCAAAATACTTAAATGTATTATTTTCATATTCTTCATCAATATTGTTCCATGAAACCCACATAGATATAGATTTTAAAGATAATTTTGAATTTTCATTAACAGGAATAGGTGGGACATATTCAATTGTAAAATCTTCTGATTTCTCAAAAATTTTTGAATCTAAAATTAGCATTTATTAAACACAAAATCTTCATTATAACCACTTGGTTCTTGGGCAAAAGAATATAAAACTTCAACAGGTGATTTACCTTTATTCCTTTGAGTTATGTATTTCATACAATAAAAACCATATTTAACAGATGTTGGTTCTTGTAAAAAACTCGAATTATATCTAATTCCTTTATTAGATGTTTCAAGAGATTTTACAATATTTTTAGGTATGGCAATATTATTCAATTTAATGTCTTTATATTTATATTCTCCAAATGGATCAAAATATTCCACAAGATTATATTTAGGATCATTATAATAGCAGACCCAACGAGTCCCAGGTCCTGTAGATATATCTAAATTAATAGTTCCACTTTCAAATTTCTTAATATTTTTAGGTAATAAATCTGATGTAAATACACCTCTGAATCCTTTTACATCTTTCATATTTTGTTCTATCGTTTTATTGGATATACCTCGTAATTCTGAAGAACTCCCTTTCCAGAATGTTTTTTTTACAACCTGATCCAGTTACTTTACTTAAGGCTTTATTCACACCAAAACTAGCAGCACCAGATAGAGCACCAGTACCAAGAGCTGCTAAGATAGGGATCAAAAATGGTAAAATACCTCCGTTTTTCTTTAAATGTGTCTTACTTATAGTTATTCGTTTACCATTTTTAATTTGATTAATTTGAGTTTTTGTTAAATACATATCATGATTAGCACTTTTAGTTTTATCAATTTGCAATGTAATTTCTTCACCTCTCTTAAATGCTGATTTTAATTTATTTTTCTGACCTTCACTTAAACAAATTCTTGATACAATATAATTACTCATTTATTAAGATAGAAACTTTGAATAATATTGTTTTACTTGCTCATTAGTCATTTTTCCCTCTTTCAATAATATATCTAGTATTTGAACTATTTGTTTGGTTATATACTTTCTTATTTTTAATTCCCTTACATATTTTATCTGTTAATTTATCTAAAATATTGAAACCCTCACCCATATAGTAATTCCCCATTTTGAGAGCTTCTAATGCTCTAATATATTTTCGCCCCTCAGCCATTTTATAATCGAAACGATCATTTTTTTCTGTAATTTTTTCTTTGCATTATTAAGTGCTTTGAGGACCTTTTAGACGTCCGATTTCGCTGTTTCTTTCATTTGCTTGATTCATTATTTCATCAATCTATTCATCAGATTTATTAACTAATTCTGAAGGTAAATCAAATCCTAACTTTTTTTTAATAAGTGATATATTCAAGTTTTTGTTTAAGTTATTTTTATGAATTCCTGCTTCTCTCTCATACATTTCTTTAGCATCTGAAATAGGTTCTTCAGCATCTTCTAAGGCAGAAATTCTTGAAGATTCTGCAATTGGTTGAAATGAAAGTTCTTCAATTGCATCTTGAATAGCTCTTAAATTTTCTTTTCTAGATACATCTTGATATTCTAATTTTTCAACTATAGGTTTATGAAATTTTGTGATTGCCTCTTCATATCCTAAATCTTCTAATTGCTTTTCCTTATTTCGTTTTCTTAGTTCAGCATTTACTTTTGCTAATTTTAATAAATCTTGTATCACTTTACTCATTTATTTAACTGAAAATTTGCTTCCAAGCAAATTATTTTACTTCCAAGCAAAATATTTTGCTTCCAAGCAAATTATTTTACTTCCAAGCAAATTATTTTACTACCAAGTAAATTATTTTACTTATATAAATGGAAGATTTTGAACAACTTGAGGAATATTTATCTTTTGCTGAAATGGCTTTAGATCTAGCTGAATATTATTTATCTCAAGGAATATCAGCTGAAGACTTATTATTTGAAGCTGAAATGTTTATTGAAGATGCTGAATTTCTAATAAATAAATATGATTAAGCAGAAAGCTTGCAGCATTAAACTAAAAGATTATTCAGAACCAGAAGAATTTATAGATCCAAATCAAAATCCAATATTGCTTATTCATCCTTTTAAACTTTTAATAACAGGATCTTCAGGATGTGGAAAAACAAATTTACTATTAAGTTTAATATATGATCATTTAAATTTTGATGCATTATTCGTACGTGCAAAAGATATTAACAAACCTAAATACTCTAAATTACAAGAAAATTACTCAATGTTTGATGATATAGAAGAGGAAGATATTTTAAAAATAAAGGAAAAGAATAAAAATAAGTTATTAAAATTATTTAAAAAGTTTAAGAAAAAAACATTATTTAGTTCAGACATAAATGAATTTATTACTGTAGATGACTTAGATCCTTCATTAAAAAATCTAGTTATTTTTGATGACTGTGTAAAAGAAAAAGATGAAAACGAAATTGAAAATTTTTTTATTAGAGGTAGGAAGAAAAATGCATCCATTATTTATTTATCACAGACCTATTATTCAACACCTATTGATATAAGAAAAAACTGTGATTACTTTATATTTTTTAAACTTCTACACAGAGAAATTAAACAAATTATTAGAGAAATTGATGGTGATTTTAATATAGATCCTTATCAAAAAAGTATTAAAAAACCTTATGATTTCTTTATATTAGATTTGAAAAATCCTCATATGAAATACAGATGTTACTTTGATCCTATATAAATGGAAGAATATTTAGAAAAGAAAATGTATGTATACAGAAAAAGTTTTAATTACTATAATAAAATTAGTATATCACTATCAGTAGCCAAATTTGTATTTAGTGCTTCAGGTTTATCAGCTTTTGCATTTATTCCTTTAGCAGCACTTTCTTTAGGAGCAGGAGTCATTGAAGTTGTTGATAGAACTCTAAATATTTCAGAAAGGAAAGAAGAATATAAACAAGCTTACAAATTTTATAAACAGATATTAAATTTTATAAACGCTAATTCAATTTCAGAACAGGATGCTTACATTAGAGAAGAAGATTTTTTTGAAAAATAATAAATATTTTTCTTTAGAAAAATATATAAAGCAAACACAACTAAATGGTTATAGATATGTAGCTAAAAAATAGATTTATAGATAAATAAATGGTGCGCAAACAGAATATTCATATATTCAAAGAAATTAATGGTACTGGTTATATAATAACAGGAGGTGATATATACTAGGATGGTTACAAGATAAATTAAATCCACCTGAAATGCATATACCTGGGTACCAGTATTGTAGTCCATTTACAAAATTAGGAAAGAGATTAAAAAGAGGTGATCCAGGAATTAACAGAGTTGATAAAGCTTGTAAAAAACATGATGTAGCTTATGATAAAACTAAACATACTAAACAGAGACATATTGCTGATCAAGAACTCTTAAACGATTTAGATTCAATTGAAAATACTACAAGTGGATTCTATCCATTAGGAGAGAAACAAGCTAGAGCTGTTATAAAACCAATTATAAAAGCAAAGAAAACATTTGGTTTAGGAATTTCATCCTATATAAATATGTATTGCTTAAAGAGCAAACAGAAAACTAAAACTAAAGACATTCAAGAAACAGTAGCTAAAAATGGAAGACCCATGGCAAAAGGAATATGTACAGTCTGTGGATCTAAAAAGAGTGTTTTTAAAGACGTCGTGAAAGACCTTAAAATATTTATTATACACCAGAAACTGGTTATTGTGATATTAATGAATTACAAAGAAAATCTAAATTACCCAGAAAAGATATAGAAGAGTTTTTACATCAACAAGATGTATATACTAAACATAAACCACTTATTCATAGATTTAAAAGAAGAAGAATTTATGTTTCTCATGTCAATGACCAATTTCAAGCTGACCTTATAGATATGCAAGAATTTAAATTTTTTAATAATGACACAAATTATATTTTATCAGTGATTGATATATTCAGTAAATATGCTTGGACAATTCCGATTAAAAGAAAAACAGGTGAAGAGGTAACTAGAGCATTTAAAAAATATTTAAAGAAAGAAAACCAGAAAAACTTCAAACAGATAAGCGTACAGAGTTTATAAATAAACAAACTCAAAAGTTATTCTAGGATGAAAATATTCACTGGATTACAACTGAAAATATTGAGATAAAATGTGCTGTTATTGAAAGATTCAATAGAACTTTGAAGACTAAAATGTGGAAGTATTTCACAGCAAATAATACTAGAAAGTGGATAAATGTACTAGATAAATTAATTAAGAATTATAATAATTCTAATCATAGATCCATTAAAATGACACCAATAGAAGCAAGTAAGGAAGAAAATGAATTAAAAGTTTATAATAATTTGTATAAAGAAAAAGAGAAAAATAAACCAAAATATCAAAAATGAGATAAAATAAGAATTTCAAAATATAAAAGAGAATTTAAGAAAAGTTATCTTCCAACATTTACAGACGAAATATTTATAATTTCAGATATATTGAACACAGATCCTCCGACATATAAAATAAAAGATTTAAATAATGAGGAAATTACAGGAACATTTTATGAAAAAGGACTGGTTAAATATGATAAGAAAGATGAGGTTTATAAGATTGAAAAAAATATTAGAAGGAAAGGAAATAAATACTTAGTTAAATGGTTGGGATATCCCGATGAATTTAACAGTTGGGTTGACGCTGTAATTTGAAAATTTTTTGCAAAACGCCCTTTCAGTGGAGGGTCTATGCTTTATTTTTTTTGTACCTGGCCAGCCAGGTATTAACGGGCGTTTGCGACCCTCCACCAACACACACACCTTCTCCGATCACACACGCTCTACCATGAACCCAAACTTTTTTTTTTAATCAAAGTGGGACAGGGAGCCAACCACGTCGGGATCGAACCTAAGACTTTTTGCATGCAAACTTAACACGGTACCACTCGGCCACTCTTGGCCGATGAATTCCTGCTTGAAACATCTATTTACATTGAAGCCAGAGAAAATTGGCAGTGATCCAAGGCTGTTACGTAACCAAGAAGTGTTCGCCTCTGAGGTTTTTGGCAGCTGTTCAAGTCTGACTGAAAGAGGTTATGTAAACATTTTAGCTCGAAGCTTATCAGTGTTATGTAATGACTGCATCTCAGCAAGAAAGAGATTTAATTGCTTGTGCTGACATCTGGATGTGGAAGAAAAAACTGTAAAAGAATCCCTAAGTTCTAAAAGGTTTTTAATAAAATGATATCTAATAAATGGATAATTTTAATGATATTGAAGAATCTAATTACTTTTCTTATTCATCTTCAGAAGAAGAACAAATTGAAATTCCGGAAAATTTTTAAAAAGTAATGAAACAAATAAAAAGAATGAAATATGATGAAGAGGAAGACTGTTATTATGTAGATTATAATAAATATTTAAAATGTAGATATGTTAGTAGAATAAGATATTTTAATCAGTTTAAAAGAAAAAAATAACCTTAAATTTAATAAGGAAGCAGAAGATTCAATTTTTAAATTATTGGATTTTATGTACTATGAGAAAAATTTAAAATATGGATAGTTTATTAAAAAAATTTGTGACTATTGTAATATATCAAATGATATTAAAATTAATATAAATCCAAAAATCAAAAGATCTGGGAAGACTTTAAAGCAGCAAGCTTTTCAGCAAAGTATTTATAAAATTTGTTTCCTAATAAATGGAGAACAAAATATGCAAAAGTTGTAAACAAACAAAACCTATTGATGAATTTTATATTTATCATCATCATACTTATGCTCATAAACAAAGACATTTAAGAAGTAATTATCATAAAAAACGTGCGCAACATGTTTTTTTTAATCCCTTTATAAAAATGCCTGTCTATAAATAGTTTTGATTTTTCATCCTAATAAATGGAGAAATTTTTGAAATCAAAAACTGTTAAACAGTTAAGAGAGTATTGTAAAGAAAAACATATTTATGATTATTCAAAACTAAAAAAAGCAGACCTCATTAATTATATAATTGATAAGGTTCAAAGAAGAAAATTTAGAAAAATATTTAATTTTAATAAATATTTATTTTCAAAAACTAAAAAACCTAGAGAACCACAGATAAAATGTGAAATTTGTGGAAAATATTATAAACCAGAATAACAAGATGTGCATATTGAAAGTCTTAAACATAAACAAGCTTTATTTAATGAAGAAGGAATTCAAGAGATTGAAACTGCTTATGAATCTAGATTAAAAACTTATGTAATGAAAAATGTAAAAAACTATATATTTCCTTTAGATTTTTTAGGAGATTTAAATCTGCAGTTATTGAAAAAACAAAAGGAATATTACTTAAAATGGGACTAAAAATAAATTTTAAATTATTTTGTCAATACATGAGAAATGAGAAAGATTACCAAGATTTTGCATTTAAAACTCAAAATGAAATAATATTAAAATCTACTGATTTAGATAATTATTATGATGAGGTAGTTGATAAATTTTTGAGAGAAATGGATGAATTTGAGGCTAAAGGATCAGGATGGAAACTTTCTAAAATTCACTTTTTGGAACTTAGAATTAATAAATATAATCCTCTAAGAGGTTCATCATATATAGATTTACCAGAAAAAATTAAGGCTAAACAAGCTATTATAAATGTAAAAAATAATGATAATGAATGTTTTAGATGGTCTGTTTTAGCATGTTTATATCCTGTGAAAAAAGATCCTCAAAAAGTATCACATTATAAACCATGTAAAAATGAAATAGATTTTAAAGGAATAGAATTTCCAGTTGCATTAAATGATATTAAAAAATTGAAAAATTAAATAATATATCAGTTAATGTTTATAGTTCTGATGAAAAGGATGTAATATACCCTCTAAGAATTACTGAAAATAAATTAGAAAAACATGTAAATCTCTTCTATATTAAAGATGAAAAACATGATCACTACTGTTGGATAAAAGACCTATGTAGATTAATAAAAGCTCAAATAACAGGTCATAAAACTAAAATCTATCCATGTGAAAGATGCTTAACATATCTGAAAGATGCTCAGCAGAAGATTTAAAAAATGATTAAAATGACTGTAAAAATAAAAAGGCAGTAAAGATAGAAATGCCAAGAAAACATGAGTATATTTACTTTGAACATGATCATAATTCATTAAGAGTTCCATTTGTTATATATGCAGATTTTGAATGTTTTACCAGAAAAACAGATACTTGTCAACCAAATCCTGAAAATTCTTACACTATAAAATATCAGAAACATGAACCAATGAGCTTTAGTTATTATATAAAATATGAACATGAAGATTATAAAGATCCCGTTGTTTATGGAGGTCCAAATGCTGTTAGAAAATTTTGTGAAATGCTGAAACAAGAAACTAAAGAAATTGAAAAGATATATAAAAATATTAAACCTATGAATATGACTAAAGAAGATGAAAAACATTTCCAAAATACTCCCCTATGTGATAAAATTATTATTCATAAAGGAAATTTTGAAAAATATGGTTCAGTTAAATTCGATGGTAAAAAAGTAAGAGATCATGATCATTTAACTGGTAAATATAGAGGATCTGCTCATGAAACATGTAATTTATGTTATCAAAATCCCAAGTTTGTTCCAGTATTTATACATAATTTAACTGGATGTGATGCTCATTTATTTATAAAAGCATTAGGTTATGATAAAGAAGATATTAATATAATTCCAAATACTGAGGAAAAATATATAACATTTGATAAAAAAGTTGGAAATCTACATTTAAAATTTACAGATTTTTTTAGATTTATGGCAAGCAGTATTAATAAATTATCAAGTAATTTAAAGAGTAATTTAGAGAAACTTCAAAATATTTTCCAAAGCACTTATTAGAAATAGTAATTAGAAAAGGTGTATATCCTTATGATTATAAGGATTCATGGGGAAAATGCAAAGAACACAAATTACCACCTAAAGAAGAATTTTATAGTAAACTGAATGAATGTGATATATCAGATGAAGATTGTAAACATGCTCAAAATGTATGGAAAGCTTTTAAAACAGATAATATGGGAGAAAATTCAGATTTGTATGTAAAATCAGATGTCTTAATACTAGCAGATACCTTTGAGAATTTTAGAGATGTATTGTATGAAAACTTATAAATTAGATCCAGCTTGGTATTTAACATCTCCAAGTTTAGCTTGGGATGCTATGTTAAAGAAAACTGATATAAAGCTACAACTGTTAAATGATTATGATATGATATTTATGTTAGAAAAAGGAACTAGAGGTGGAATATCTCAATGTTGTAACAGATATGGGAAAGCAAATAATAAATATATGAAATACTATGATAAGAATAAAGAATCAAATTATTTAATGTATCTAGATGCTAACAATTTATATGGTTGGGCAATGAGCCAAAATTTACCATATGATAAGTTTAAATGGTCAAATACTGATATTGATGTAACTAAAGTACCTGATGATTCAGAAACTGGATATACTGAATATTAGAAGTAGATTTAAAATATCCTAAAAAATTACATAACAAACATTGTGATTTACCACTAGGTCCTGAAAATAGAATTCCTGATGGATCAAAACAATCTAAACTCTTAACTACTTTATGTGACAAAAGAATTATGTGGTTCATTATAGCAATCAAAAACAGTATTTAAAGATGGGAATGAAATTAGAAAAGATACATAGAGTTTTAAAATTCAAACAATCTAATTGGTTAAAGAAATATATAAATTTAAATACTGAAGTGAGAACATAAAGCAACTAATGAATTTGAGAAAGATTTTTATAAATTAATGAATAATTCTGTATTTGGTAAAACTATGGAAAATATAACAAAAGAATTGATGTAAGATTATGTTGTGATGTTAAAAAAGTTGAGAAATTAATAGCTAAACCAAATTTTAAAGACAGAACTATATTTAATGAAAACTTGGTTGCTATTCATATGAATAAAGCAAAAGTGTATTTTAATAAACCAATTTATGTTGGTATGAGTATATTAGATCTATCAAAATATTTGATGTATGAGTTTCATTATGATGTGATGAAACCTAAATACAGTGAAAATATTAAACTGTTATATCAAGATACTGATTCCTATATTTATGATATTAAAACTGATGATTTCTATTAAGATATGAAAACTATGATTGATCATTTTGATACTTTTGATTATAAAGAGGATAATCAATATGGTATTAAAAGAGTAAATAAGAAAGTATTAGGTAAAATGAAAGATGAAAATAATGGTATAATTATGGAAGAATTTGTAGGTTTAAGCAGTAAAATGTATGCAATAAACCTTAATAAAGAGGGTGTTGAAGAATATTATAAAACTGAAACAGATAGAGACAAACATAAAAAATCTATCTCGAAAAAATCTAAAGGAGTTAAAAAATGTGTAGTTAAAAATAGAATCACATTTGATGATTATAAAGACTGTTTATTTAATAAAAAAGAAAAGTATAGAACTATGAATCTAATTAGAAGTTATAAACATGAAATATATTCAGTTCAAGTGAATAAGATAGCTTTATCACCTAATGATGATAAGATATATATATATATATTAGAATATGGAATACATACATTAGCTTTAGGTCATTATAAAACTGTTTAAATCTTGCTTTTATCTTTGAATTTTTATTTTTTAAATTCTTATCTTCTGAATTTTTAACCTTTTAAAAGTATTTATAAAAATTATTCTATATATATGGATGACATTACACTGATTTTCAATTTTCAAGGATTTATTCTTCCTAATAAAAATATAATCTGAGAGATAAGTTGATGTCATTTACATCAACCTATAGGGGAAACAATTCAAGTATTTGAACCTCGTTATATATTAAATGATATAGAGAGAAGAATTATATATAAATGTACAAGATATATTCATGGATTAAAATTTAAAAGATTTCCAGATCAAAAATCTCTATGGATGAGTACTGATGAGATTAAAAATTATATGAAAAACTTGTATGAATATTATGGTGGTAAGTTTGCATATAAAGCAGGAATAATGGAAAAAGAAATATTTGATGAGTTAGAAATTCCTTCTATAGATCTTGAATTAACTAAATGTGCAAACATTTTAGGTACTGGATGCTGTATGTATAGATGTATGTTTTACAAGAATTGTATTTCAAAAAAATGAAACCTTATAAATGGATTTATTAGGAGATATGAAAGCTTTCTTAACTGATTGCACAGAAATCAAAGATAGTGATGATATAAGATGTTTAGCTCATTTATGTGAAGATTTACTATATGTGACTAAACATTATAATAATGAATATCCTGATCTTATTAAATTGATTGCAAAATATCTTAAAAAGATGCATAAACTAATTTTGAAAATAAGAACAAATGAACAGGTTAAAAATAACGGATTAGAAATATTTGATGAGATTATAAAAGAAATTACATTTGTGACAAATATATTTTTAAAATATTTATAAAAATGTTTCCTAATAAATGGACACACTGAAAAAGCTTAATTCTCTTGGAACACTTCAAACTAGTCCAATAATTAAAATGAGTGAACTGAAAAAAGATTATGAATATAAAGTCGTTGAACTTAAACTAGTACATACAAAATTTGGAAATAAAATTTTAGCTGCCATTATAGATTCTGAATATAATGAATTTCAAGTATTTCTTCGTGAAAGATTTTCTAAGAATATGACAAATAAAGAAATTAAAGCAATTAATGATATGGGTGATTTGAAAATTATTTCTAAAGGAACTTAAGACTGGAAAACGAGAACCTGCTTATATAATTGAATTTCTTTAATCTTCAACAATTTTTTATCTTCCTATAACGGGTACCCAGCAAAAACAGTATTGCTGGGCCAACAGTGGGCCATTGCTGGCAGCCAGCACTGCCAGCAATGGCCCAGCACTATGTTGCCGCTGCCGAACCGGCAATAAAATGCCCGGGCGGCCAACAGATAAAATGTCCGTTCAGGCCAACAGCTGGCCAACAGTTGGCACCCAATCAGTTGTCATATGCCACAACAGGGCCATCAGTGGCCCATCACAGGCAGTAGCTGCCACAAGTGGCCCTTTAGTGGCCCTGCAAGTACTTGCCAGAAATGATGGCTAGCCTAATGTGGTCCGCTAGTGGGCCGTTAGTGGCAGCCAGCAACCACGTGACGTAACTGGTGGCTTGCCGAATCTTGTCCGCCAATTTCCCAGTAGTAGCAATAATAATAAAAAAAGCAAGGATAACCGCCGTTTCCTAAAGCTACAATTTTTTTCTACCCTTACGAAGCTTGTGAATTAACGCACTGCGCTGGGGAACTTTTCTCGACAGACCGGAAAAACGACGTTTGCATTTGACTAGATTCAATCCTGGGCCGTCTACGTGGAAGCCGCGCTCGCTACCGACCGGACTAATTCACCACGCTCATATACGTGCTGGAAGCTATCTGTTTGGTATGCACATTGTAATCGAATGCTTCCCTCTTTCATTTTATAATATTGCGAGGTATTTTTCATAAAAGTCAGTTTCATATAATTGATAAATTAATTTTTTCAACGTAACGATAGTTTGTTTTTTTTACTTTAAGGAAACTTCACTCATTTTCAAGGCGTGCACATACTTAGAGTCGCATTCCAAAGTTTTGTACTGTCCTTGCCGTCTTGAAAAAAGATTGTTGAATAAATATATATTTACCCGGGTTCATGTCACATTCTGTTACATTTTTAACGTTGTGTCTTTCCTTTCCGTTGTCCGAAGCTACATTTGTTTTAAAGAGTAAAAGATATTTTATTTTACTTCTCGTTATTTTTAGAAGCGAATTCCTCCCAGTCTTGTGTATTCAACCCATGGATGAGTACACCAAATACCGTTGCTTTTTTTTTTTTTCTTTCAAATAATTAATAAATTTTGTACGCGTATAATTCTTTTTTTCCCCAACAAACGCTATTTTAATGGTTTTCCAGGATATGTGTTTCAAGCGGTTTCAAATTTTTTCTTGTTATTTATCCACTCCATTCCATGAATTGTTATTGATGGGAATGGAGTGGGTGTATTTCAATGCTGTAATCTAGTATTTCACGGCTTAATCTGATATCTTCGTCGACGTAAAATTTCATTAGGAAATTAATTCGCCTCTCCACATATGGATTTTTTCTTAACATCCACTAAAATAACACGATGGCGATAGCGTCGTCTTCAACTAACTGGTACCATGAGAGACACAGCAAGTGTTGCTTCCGCGCATGCGCAGTCCCGATGCTTCCACCTGCTGTTGGGGGTTGCATTGGTTGCCAGGAATGGGCCACTAGTGGCACTTGCTTGGAGGCCCACAATTCACGGCGATGCTGCAGGGCCATCAATGGCTCGCCAACTGATAGCGCTGCCACCAACGGACCACTACCGGGCCGTGAGCGGCAGATTTCAGCCAGCAGTGACCCATAACTGCCAGCTGGTGGCCAGCAGTTTCCCAGCACTTGTGTTTTTGCTGGGTATCCATTGTTGTTGCGGAAATCTCAACCACGTTATATATATTTATTAAATAGGTAGCCAAAATTAAATCTGAAGGGAAATTTTGAATTTCGACTAAAATTTAACTTTGGGAGATGGGTAGATGCATTTTGAAACAACCAAAAATTAAACTTATAAGAAGAAACTTTGAGATGTCATATTTGTTATAGCACAACTGAGTTTTCACCTGTGTCAGTGTTTCTGTGAATTTAGTTTCAGCCGAGGAATAACTAAAACACTGTGTTTTTGGTACATGTGTAACATATGTGTCAACTCAAAGAGACCGTGTTTATGAACTCGTGTTTGTAAGCATGAACAAAAAAGAAAATATCAGACCGTAATTATTTTACTTATTAGGACATTATCATTATGTAAACAACAACCAAGGGACTTCCTAGCCAACGTCAGAGCGTTGGGTGATGAGTGCCATTGCTCAGAAATTTAAGAGACAGCAAGAAAACTGAATTGCCAATTCTTATTAAAATTTGGTTTTTGAAAGGCTAATGCCTATATTTATTTGTAAAACAATAACAACATGGTATCAAAAAAAAAAAAGAATATTTGAAGAACAAACTGTACTGATAGTGTTGCGAGATCACAACCTTTTCTTATGTCATAACAATTCCTGTTGATACATTTTTGCCTGTTTTCGTAGATTTGGCTTCACATGCCTCTACCACTTTCATGGATTTTTGAGGCCATTACAAAACATCATGAGTGATTTTTAATAAGAATTTTTTTTTTCGTGTTAAAACAATCACATTATTAACGGTCAGCTACAGCCCTCCCCCTTCAATAGCGCTTCGATTAGTAAATTTTTCAGCTCATTTTTACCTCCCCTTATCCAAAAAAAAAAAAAAACAAAACCTTTAACCATATTATGAGAAAGAAAAGCAATAAAAGACAACTTACATAATTAAGCTCGAGGACCTGTTGTCTCACGTTTCACCTGTTTCCGTTTTTTCTTTTTTTTTTTATTTTTTCTGTCCCGCAGCTCTTAGTTGAATTACCGTACTTCTCTTTGTGGACATATCTTCAGCAGGCCTGTCTGAAGTGGCTCCTTCAATATCTTCCTTATTTTTCGGACTGGTATGTTAGGTGGTCCACACTATCTTCTTGCTCCTCAATCTTGTGTTGTTTTTCTCTTTCCTGGTTGAGGATGGCACCGAGTACGGAGGGGGAGACTGTTATGAGGCTATTTGATCACTCCTCGTAGCGAAGTGGATAACCTGGTCTCCATTCAATTTTTTTGTTTGTTTTTTTTTCACCTCGGCCACATCGGTGGTTCGGCTGCCACTAGTCGCCCAGGGCTTTCCTCACAGCTTGGGATAGCTGTTTAAAAAAAAAAAGAAACGGACTTAGCGCTGTTGTTTTCGGAGAGGCATCATAATGCGTGGGGTTTTTCCTTTTCTTTTCTCACTGGGACTGCAGGTCCAAGTAGGTAGCCTATGTTAAAAAATTTTTGAGCTTCCCAGGAGGAGGATAACCTCCTAACCTCACTCTGGGCTTCTCAAAGACAATCTGCCTCATTTTCTTTACACCTATCAGCCCGCAAATCATTTTTTTCTAGTCTCTCTCTAGCAGTTCATTTTTGCAACCTCTCTCTAAAATCAAAATGGACGCGCAGACCTCTCCTCCCCTTCAATACTTCAAGTGACCAATTGCATCAGGCCATGAAGACGCCTCCATCCCATTGGCTGCTTTTAGCCAAGAACACGTGAAATGCACGTGTTCGACACCTGACAGCTGAATGCTTCGCAAGGGTCCACATTTCGAAAACAACCTCATAAATTTTGACGCGAGGGACTGCTGCTTCCCACTTTCAATCGGCCAACCACTTCCCCTTTCATAGTGCCTTACACGGGTATCTATTTCAGTTCTCTAAGCCCCTTCTCAGCTAGGGAGATTTACCAAGCCTCGGGGAAAAGAATGTTGGTAACTCCTGGTGGTCTTTTCCCAGGAAAGAAAACCTCTGAAAGGGATCGAAAGAATTTTCTGCCTTCCAGCCCTTTTCTGGGAAACTTGGATCATTAACCGCTATCTGTTAAAGGAGGGAGGCTGTATCTGGCTTACAAAATGTTTTAACATGTTACTTCATACACTGAACAAAGCAAGAAATACAAAATATATTTTTTTTTCTTAATTATTATTATTATTTTTTTTTATGAGCATACCCCAGGTTTATTCTCATGAATGTTGCGACATCGCACCTTTTGGTACTGCGTCGTATGAATGCTACATTTTGTTCATACACATAAAGAGAAAAAAAATTATTAACACTGCTCTTACTTTAATTCGGCTGAGTATGTTTTTCCTTTCCTCCTGCTGGGCTGAGTAATCCAAAAACAAAAGGACAGCATTGTGACTGCCAGTCCACACTATATACATTTTTTTCTTTTCTTTCTTTCGTGGAGAAAAAAAAACGAACACCTTTCTTTCCGGCCTCACAGAACAAAGAAGGGAAAAAACAAACAAATGAGAAATAGAATTTCTGTAACTTTTTCTTGACTTTTCTCTCTAGATCCAAAAATCGAACCCAGGGGAGGTGAAATTTAAATTTACGAAAAGTTTAACAGCAAATCACTCCAGGGAAGAATCGTCACCCTTTCCTGAACTGACCACTATTATCTCTTCGATTTATTTATTTTTCTTTCAAGAAAAACGTGGATAATGTTGATGAAAATCTGAAAACATTGATCAGGTGTACACAGATTTTCAGCAACATATCACCATTTTTGGTACCCCTTTTCTTTAATGCATTTTTATGATCCTCAAATGTTGATTTTTTTATTTTGCATTATTTTCCCCATAAGGAAACGATGGATATTTTCATTTTGATGATTTTTAATGATTTCTTATTGATTTTGATGTTTTTATGTTCAAAATTCATGTTTTTTTTTGTGATTTTGATGATATTGTGCGTTTGCCTCTAATTGCGCTCGTAACCCCATATATATACTACTCATGGTCGGCTTGAAAAAATAAATATTTGTGACAAACTACGTTGTAGTATCTTAATATAAATCGTCACAAGACTGTAGTTTTTGAGATCAAGAATGGTTACAGATGCTTGAGACGAAAACGAAATTGCACTATTGCTCTCCCTCGTTCAAATGGCACTAACTGGCCTGTGTGATTCCTTATAACGATTTTGATGGTTTGGAAACTTCTTCTTGAGAGACAAGTAATGAGGTCTGTCGTACGAAGTGTTCACCGTATCTCCATCTTCCCCGGTCACTTTAATAATGCGAAGTACAGGTGCGCACATGTCTACCACAAGCCATCTGTCTCCGCATCTATCGCTGTATACATGCCTACCACCGGGCAATCTGTTCTACAACATCGCTGTATACGTATAACAGTGAAAGCGACAAATTGAGGTATGCTACAAAATTTCCATGAATCGTGATATCACTTTCTTCTGTTGATGAATATACTCCGAGTTGGAAACCTAGAATTTCAGCAATTCCGGGATATAACTCCAATTGAGTACCATTCGTCAGAGCTGTTTTGACACGTCTCGCAGTTTTATTGTAATACATGATAGTTATTTTTGTCCAGTGATGGGACATGGCTTTCACTTCGTTCCTTACTGAATCATAATATCCAGCAGGAATTTTTCTCACTTTCATCTGACCTTGACCAACATCGTGAGCAAATGAATTCGAGTTAACATTGAACCAAGAATGATGGTAGCTGAGTTCAACGAGTCCCACTTCCCAGTCCACATTCAGTTCGATCAGTGAAAGAAGACGCGTAAAGAAATCTGATATTTTACTGTCAGAAAAGTAACCCAGAGAGCTATCGCTGGGTGACGTTAAATAGAAACTCATCTTGCATATTGGGCTTTTGAGATCAGTACTTGAACTTTTATATGCTCACTAAATCGTTCGATGGTGTCCATGAATTAAACTCTTCAAGGTAGCCTCTAAATTTAGCAAAATATTCATTTTTGGTTCTCCATTTGCATTTCTTCAGAACTATATCGATTGGGTAGTGGTCATTTTTTAATTTTTTGAAGTTCTTCGGCATAGAAGGTCTAATCAACTTCTTTTACTAGTAAATCTTTAACTTTATACACTGAAGATGATACAGCGACGTGTCGGGAAACATTAAAAACTCTTCTGACCAATTCTTTTGTTACCAATTTTCAAACTGTGATTTGGTGTTAGATAATCTCATGGTATCACCTATATTGAATTTATACACTAGCTGAGTTTCAGTTATATCGTCACAACCTTTTGATTTTCCGAACTGACTTTTACTGGTACCATCTTAATACTTCGGTGATATGTTGCATTGTAACTACTCACCAATTTTCGGAGGATGACAATATATGTGTACGTGTTTCGACTTGTAAAGTACTTTTCTCGATTTTTAAATTCAGAACTTGGGTCAGTTCGCAAGTGTAATGGTTTGCTTTGTTCAAATATTTCTGGAACACTGTGATCATGAATGACCCTGTTTTTTGTATCATAGGGACACACCATGCATATTTTGAAAACACGTCAATGCATATTTGTAAATATTTATATCGGTTGTTATATTGTATTTGGCTGGTCAAGTCGGCTAATGCGGTCTGTCACTGTTCATCCATTCCGTCCACAATGACTCTATTTCTCTGAAAATGTCTTCTTGTAGGTTTGTGAAGCGTGTAAGTTTTCTCCCCTCAGCCTTTCCGGGATGTCTTTTTTTCTTTAATTTTCCATTTACAGCACGCTACAAAGCATTTATTTCCACCGAAACTTCCTAGGTGTACTGGATCTAGATACGTCTTTATCAAGAGGTCGTGATTCTTTATTACAACAACTGTTTTGTAAACTTTCAACGGAAACACTAAAACTCATGCTTACACTATAACACGACAGCAGAAATGACACAACAGGATAATTACTTACATGTGATTTATTGACACATAGGGTATTCTAAAATGTACATATTTTAATGATTTTTAAATGTACAGATTTAATGTACAGATTTTTAGCACTTTCTAATACGCCACAAATATTCAAGTGATTACAAAAGTTCAAATGAGTGTTTTTCAACATGAAAAATTAGTAAAAAAATTAGTCGTTCTCAAATTCATAGGCAATCTGCTTTATGTCCATTTTTGCTACTGTCTTATAAAAAAGTGCATGTACCCAAGTAGCACGTGACGTTTAAAAGACGTCGCATTTCGGTTGCAAAAGTTGATATTTGGTCTTCCGTACAAAGACTACGTTTGATAAACGTTTGTTAAATGTTACATCCGTTACCGTTGCGATTTTGTCACATTCATTACGTTTGCTAAACGTTGCATTTTCGTCATGTTAGCAAGGTCACAGCTAATCTTTGGCGTGACATTACATTCAGGCAAAAAGAACAAAATTATACTGTTGATAAAACAGTAAGCTTGTGTATAATTGATAAAGATTATTGAATTCCTCCTTTTTTTTTTTGCTTATACACTAGAAGATTTTATTCCATTGGCTTTAAAGCAGCTTCTGGTCTGCGGCTGCGTCGTACTCTAACCTGCTGTTACGTCACTTGTACTACGGACGGTGAGTTATGGCAAGGCTGAGCTCGATCGTCCAGAGCTGCATGCCTAATCGATGGATTTTATCGTTCTTAAAAGGTAAGTTCTTTTCCTGTTTCAATTCATAGGCTTCGATTTCGAAAACAATTCATGTATTCGCTTCGTAACTCGTGGAGATTCCCGTAACACGTGAAGACATTCATGTATTCGTTTCGTAACATATGAAGACATTCATGTATTCGTTTCGTAACACGTGGAGGTAGGCTTAACACGTGAACACATTCATGTATTTTCTTAACAGGTATATATATCATCGACTGCATTTTAAACTAGGAGTAGTAAAGAATTTGTTAGATTTTCGGATCTAAACACAGCTGATACGTTTTTAATTTTGTATTTTCGTGAAAGAGTAACAAAAATATATTTCAAGGAAACGAAATTTTAGAACTTTTCATTTTTATGAGCTACTGAATATTTGGTTAGATTTTTAAATAACAAATGCAGCTAGTTGTAAAAGAAATTCTAATTCTTCAAATGTTTAGAGAGTATTGAATTTATACTTAATTACTCAAATGTGCTTCCGTGTAGCAAACGTTACAAACGCAGCTTATTGGTATGTTAGTTATAAAGGATACTCTATATTACTGTTATCATATATTAGATCAGCATTTCTTAGGGCTCATTCAGCCAGTTTTTTTGCAAGAAATATATTGGGTGTAGAGTAACAAACGGAATAAGCTGTTGGAGAGATACTTATTAAATCCAGAAAGCTTCAAGGTTGAAAAAAATTCAAAACCCACCCTGTACAGAGTCCTGTGGCCAAGAAGTATATTGTCAGTCACAATTCAAAGTCTACGTAAGGCACGCAAAAATTTAACTTTTTTTTTTTTTTTTTTTGAAAATGCACGTTTTATACCAGATGTGAATTAAGCTTACTGAAATCATAATGTATCTGTATCCAAATGGAATATATACAAATATCCAATGCAACATTTTGTTATGTGGGAGTACACACTTAACATTCAAGTGTGCCCATCTCCCCTTCCACATATCAGAGTTGTGCCTATCAAATAATGAAGCAGAGGAATGCTATTGAACCTGTCACAGGCAAGGTGGCCAGTTGCTTTGCTTTTCCAGTTACAGTTTACTAAATTTTTGTTCAAATTTCAGGAATGCATTGGGGGGAGAAGTTGGAAGCAGAGTTGTATAAAAATAAAATGTATCTGTGAACACAACCATTGAAACAAAACTTGCTGCAAACCAGCATATCACGATGACAATATAAGATAATTAAAGAAACAATAAAAAAATAATTATTAGGACATTACAAATTCCGATGACGGCAAAATACAATTGAATATGTGTGTGAAATTGACCTTTATGGCAAAATGTTGGATTATGAACCTCATAAAAACAAGAGAATTAAAAGAAACATTTTATACCCAGAAAACAGTTCCATTAATGAACCTTTAAAAGTTATAAATAGTATTTTCAACAGCTTAGTTCAAAAATTACTGTGCTGCCCCCGGTGGCGCAGTGGTCTAAGCGATGGCCTCTGATCATTCGTCCGAACGGGGTCCGGGTTCGAATCTCGGTGAGGCATGGATGTTGTGTTTGTCTTACAGCACTGGCTCCCTCCCTTCCCTGGAACCAGTGACCCTAAAATAGGGACGGGCGACTGCTTATAGCCCATTGAGTTGCTCACGGTGGTCGTTAAACCTCCAATAAAAAAAATACTGTCGACTTACAAATTACTTAAAGAAAAGATTTTAATTTAATAACTAGTTGCTGCAAGAGGAACCTGGCAATAAAATTTAAATTCCTTCTGTGTAAAGGAAACTTTTGATACAGTTCCTATGTACTGAGAAACAGGCCTTGATAAAATCTAGAGGCCACAAACGTCCAAATGTGCCCATATTGGCAAAATCTGCTAATAATTTGAAAACTATCGGCGTGCGCACATACTTTTACATTCTACTACTTTGGTTGGAAGTATAGTTTTATGAGGATTTTTTTCTAATTTGAATTAATTTTCTCTCAACAATATTATTTTTGAACACATATCATTGCTCCTTTGTTTCTGTAATGCTTCAAAACCATCTTGATAGCTGTTTACTTTTGGTGCTACTGGTTTTGAATTTAATGTTCACTTTGAATTTTGTAGCTGTTTGTTCCCAAATGGCAAGAGTAATAGACCAATATTTGTATTTGCTAGTTGAGTCTATATCTTCAGATTTCTCTGAATGAATAATCTTTTCTAAGCAATTAAATTAGAGAGCCACAAACCAATATTTCTATTCACTGTCGGATTAATACTTTTCCGACTAGGCCAGTGCTTCCTAATTAGCCTTTCTCTGAATTATGGATCTCTTCTATTATCAGATCGTTAAGGGCAACAGATTAAAGGCTGGATCACGTAGCTACGCTGTGTAGAAAAGCCGTACAAACTGTCACAGTTTGATTGTACACATTTTTTTTCACCAATGTATGTATGTATATATATATACTGGTCACAAAAAGTTAGGGATATTGCATGAAGTGAAGTAACGTAACATAAACGCCAGAGTGTGTTTGCAAAAACAATTCAATGGGCAATTTCTGCTCACAACAAGTAGTACCACAATATAGACAAAAGTGTATATTCAGAGAATGTCCAAACCTCTGGATTTCAGTATCCAGTAACACTACCTATGTGTCGAAGAACGTCTTGACACCTACGAAGCATACTTGCAGTGACATTATTGATTAGTGTTTGGTGCAGTTAGTCCCATATTAGTCAACACATTACAGAGGTCTGCCAGTATACTGGGGTATGGAATGCGGTTATCTAAACGTTGCTGTATAGATTCCCAAATTTTCTTAGTAGTATTAAGGTCAGACTTGAGGTAGCTGTAAGGATTCGATCTTGTGGTTTTCCAGCCAGGGCCGGTCCAAGGGGTAGGTAGGCCAGGTGGTAAATGTGTAGATTAGCGTCCTAAATTATTTCGTTGAAAAAATTTTAGTACCTGGAAAAAGTGCGATGTACAGATTTTAGTGTATGGAAATTAATGTCAAATGGTGCAAAAATTGCATATTTTAAATGTGTTTTAAAGATATATTATTTTCGTAATATTGACCTGTGAGTCTGACGCTGTGAAGAGAAGCTGCGGTAGGCCTAATGTATTGCTCCGGCAAAGAATATGAAGCTTTGGTCCTTTAAAAGGAAGGTTTCTTGCTGTACCAAAATGATGGGCGGAAGAGTACAAGAGAAAGAGGCTATGTTGTTGGCAGGAGAGCAATAAATGTAGTGATACGCTACAGAAAATAGGTCCACAGCATCCACCCTTTATTTTGTTGTATCCTGTATGTTGTTGGCAGGAAAAACTGGGAAAAAAACTCTTCGATTTGCAAAAGATATGTATGAGTAAGATAGAAACTGACCTGCGAACAAGCTATTAACACAGGAGAACCAAAAGTGCAGTGACACAGCAAATCAGCTATGAATGGAAGCTGTTCAAACCAGAACCGAAAGTTATAGTTCCCCAGTTTCCTATACAACATAGAAAAGCATGTTAGTACTTTCTAACATGCTTTTCTACGTTCTTTCGCATACCACGAGTATGCGAAAGAACGAAAAATTTCTCAACATCGCTTTAAAAACAATGACAAAACATGAACGAACTATATTGTGTAGCGTATGAGTATAACACGGCTCGCTCTCGTGGTAACAAAATACGCGCTTGGACTTGTAGTCATCCGCGCGTGAATTAAACGCTGCAGCGAATCTTCCTTTCAATGAAGCTAAGCTTCACATCGTCGCCGTAGCGATGCACAGAGTCACACAATATAGACGTACACGCGTACGCCATACGTGGATAGTTTGCAAATTATTAGCAGATTTTGCAGATAGTTTTTGCTTGTAGATTAAAAAAATAAAAATGTTATTACAGCAATTAAAACACTTAAGGTTTTACTAAGATTAATATATTTAATTCTATCTTAACATGAGAATGTTCAACTATTTTTCACATCTTCCGATAGAGTTATTTTGTTTTTGCAGAAGTTTCTGGCCTCTTGATTTTATCAAGGCCTGTTCTCAATATATAGGAACTGTAACAAAAGTTTCATTTACACAGAAAGATTTTTTTATTTTATTGCCAGGTTACTCTTGCAGTTGCCAGTTATTAAAATAAAATATTTTCCTTATATATTTTATAAGTACTATTTTTGAATTAAGTTGTTAAAGATGCTATATATAATTTTTGAATGTTCATTAACAGAACTGCTTTTCTTGATATAAAAATTAGTCTCTTGTTTTTATGAGGTTCATAGTTCAAAAATGTTTAAGTTTTGGCCTAAGGTCCATTTTACACACATTTTTGCGGATTCAGTCGTAATGTACTTTTGCCCTCTCTGGAATCTGTAACGTTCTAATAATTATTTACTGTTATATTAATTTTTCTTTAAATTATCTCGTTCCAGTGTTATCGTGATTTGCGGGTTTGCAGCAAGTTTTCTGTTTCAATGGTTGTGTATGCAGTCACATTTTATTTGAATGCACCTCTGGCGGTGCATTAGGCCTACCGCAGCGTCTCTTCACAGCATCACTCACAGTTCAATATTATGATAGAAAATCTTTAAAACACATTTAAAATATGAAATTTCTGCACCATTTGCCATTAATTTCCGTACTCTAAAATCTTTACGTCACACTTTTTCGAGGTACTGACATTTTTCCGACGAAATAATTTAGGACGCTAATATACATATTTACCGGCCAGGTAGGCAGCCACCAAATGGAAGGGATGCCCATAAATTTTCTTACATAGTAAAATTATCCGCTAACTTTTTTTCTTTTTCTTTTATGAGCTAGTCTGTATTTGCCACAAAAATGAAAGCTGAATACTCCTTTGTTGTTTCTCTGACACATGCAGAGTTCCTATATATATACCACCAACAACAAGAAGCATTTTCAATTCTTGTGCGTTTTTTTTTCTGAGAATTCTTCTCTGCTGCTTTTTTACGCATTTGGGTTTTCAGGGGGATAAAATGAACCTTTTTTTTTTTTTTTTTTGTTCGTTCCTGATGTTTGTTGACATTTTTATATACACTGAGTGGCCACTTTATTATGACTACCTGACAGTTTTAAGCAAATGAGCTATGGCTGCACGCTGTTGCCGCCAGAGGGTGAGGCTAGTATAAAAAGGGAAAGCTTAGTGCTTGCGACAGTAGTAGAAGTGATTTTTGGGTGACGAGATGGGTGAAAAATGCAATTTGACGGACTTTCAACGTGGGACGATTGTAAAAGCTCGGAGCCATGGAGCGAGTATCACTGAAACCGCCGCATTCATGAAATGTTCCAAAGCCACTGTTGTTAAAGTGTTTAAAGACTGGACTGTCAGCCAAAAAACTGGGTCTCTACGTGCAACGTGTGGTCGTCATCGACTAGTGACTGCTCGGGCGGACCGGAGTGTCCAGACTGGTAATAGGCAACAGTGCAGCAATTACAGACCATCTTAATCAAGGATCCCTCAAATGATATGTGCACGCACTGTTCGCCGTACACGGCACGGATGGGATATGGCAGAAGGAGGCCTGTTCGAACACCTTTGCTGTCTGCAGTTAACAAGAGAAAATGTCTCCACTTCGCACAGGAGCATAAGAATTGGACAGTCGATAATTGGAAAAAAATTATTTGGTCCGATGAATCACGTTTTCAGTTGCACCATGCCTATGGCCGAGTGAAAATTTGGCGGAAACAGCACGAAAGCATGGACCCCAAATGCATTGCTACAACCCTTCAAGCTGGTGGAGGCAACGTTATGGTTTGGGGAATGTTTTTCTGGCATGATTTGGGCCCTTTAATTCATGTTGATCAACGTCTGACTGGCACATCATATCTAAACATCGTTGCAGACCAAGTACATCCTGTCATGTGGATGGTTTATCCCAATGGCGATGGCTTCTGTCATCGAGATAATGCGTCTTGCCATAGTGCTCGTATTGTACAGGATTGGTTTCAGGAAAATGCCGGTTAGTTTACTTTGCTTAGCTGGCCCCCACAATCTCCAGATCTCAACCCCATTGAGAATTTGTGGGATGAAGTTGAACAAGCCATCAAACAGCTGGATACACAACCCTGCAATTTCACACTCCTGGAAAGTGCTATTCATCAAGCATGGTCTTAGATTCCAAAAACCACCTATCAACATCTCGTGGAGTCCATACCACGAAGAATCTACATCGACGCAGTATTAAAGGCAAAAGGTGGCCCAACGAAGTACTGAGGGGGTGGTAATAATAAAGTGGCAACTCAGTGTATAACAATAACGCTTGAGTGACAAGCCTTATTGTTATGTACATCTTGGAAATAAATCCCAAATTCCCACAGCCTAGGGTAAAGCGGGAAAAAAACACTTTTTACTATGAAAACTGCAACACAAAGCTCCTACAGATTGCGAACCATATATATATCAATGGTTTTCTATCCACTCATTGATAGCGCATTGTTTGCCATTCAGGAAAGATTTACTCAGTTGCAAAAACTTTTCAACGCTTCGGGTTTCCTTTATAATTTGAAGAAATTGCCTGACAGGGGATTCTTTAAAAGAAAAGTGTATTCAGTTAGAAAAATTCCTTAAGGATGCTGACAGTGAAGAAAAAGATATCGAAGGGGAGCAACTGTTTGAAGAGCTGAGGCATTTGCAAGCACTTATGAGCAAATGCAGCTCAGCTACTACAATAGAAGCTCTAAACTTCATATTCCAGTATGATATGGTTCATTGTTATCCCAACAGTAGGATTTGCTTTCGAATATTGCAATTCCTGTCTGTAGAAAGCGGGAAAAGAAGTTTTAATAAATTAAAGCTGATAAAGACTTATTTGAGATCTACAACGATGCAGGAACAGCTATCGGCTTTATCCATCATTTCTATTGAAAACGATATTGCACCAAAAAAATTACTGAAGCAAAGAGGTTTTTGCAAAGTAAAGCCAGGCATGAAAGTTTCATGTAAATAACACAAGCAACTATGTATGATTCAGTCATTTTGTGAGTAAAATTATCATTATTATATTGGACTATTTATTTGTAGCATAGCATATAATAGTGAGTTAGTGACATATCTACTGAGCATGCGAAGTTAAGATTAGAGCTTATTTGCTGTGTTTGGGTCCATACTAAAAAAAAAAAAAAAAAAAAGGTGGGGGGGGGGGATCAAAGGAGTCTTTCTGGCTGTCGGAAAAAAAAAACAGAAAAAGTTGAATGCCATGATGACAGCACTTTCAATAGGTTTCTTCAGTGGTTTAGCTTTTTTTCTCTCCCTTTTTTTTTTAATAGTTTTCATTCCAGTTAATTGTAACTGCAGCTTGTGCTCATTTTGGCTTTTCACTTTACTAGTAACTTGTTTTTCAGTGTTTACTTCCCTTTTTGTTTCTTCTTGCTTGATTCTTAATATATATAAAGATAAATTAAAATTTGGGGGTATATCATAATAAAATTTTATAAACATAATTTACCAGCACTAATGAGGGCAAACTTTTGAATGTGATTTACATTAAGAAATAATAGGGCATTCAAAACAGTTGAATTATATAAAGAAATTGCATAAATGATTTTTTTTTAAATTTTACTCAGGTTTGGTTATTCATGGCTCTAGTTAGGAAAGTTAGGGATGTTATGCAAAACACAGATGAGTGTAAATTAAGTACAACCTCTTGTAGCTTTAAAACTTTAAAATTTTAAAACTTATATCCCTCAGATCAGTATTTCCCCTCCTACCAGTAGATCTCTCTGTAGAGTACAACTGGATCACCCTGTGAAAGTAAACCAAGTTGGTGACTTCACCAAGTTGGTAAATATAATATTAGTGGAATTAAAGGATTAAACCATGTCTGAAATTATAGAATAAATAAGCAACATTTATTCACAATTAAAAAATTTATTTTAAGATCTATAGTTTTGTTGAGCTTGAGCCTTTAGCTCGGCTTCGTCAGGACAAAGGGAGCATAAACATTCATATGTGACATCATCAGGTAGTTGATGATCATGGATTTTGGTGAATTGTCTTAATGCAATTGAAAGAAATCGAGTAGGTGTCATGTTGTTGACAAGTCATAAAGAAAAGTCATGGAAACAAATTGGTGTTTTCTACCCATGTATATCGTGCAGTACATCTATGCGTTACAGAGGATTCCTTGCAGAAAAAGCTAGATTTTTGCCGCCGCAGTGGTCTAAGCACTGGCTTATGACTGTTCGGTTCTTCCAAGTGGGTTAGGTTCGAATCGCGGTGAGGCATGGATGTTGTGTTTGTCTTACGGCACTGGGTCTCTTCCTTCTCTGGAACCAGTGACCCTAAATTAGGGACAGGCGACTGCTTATAGCCCATTGAGTTGCTCACCATGGTCAGTAAACACAAAAACAAAAAAATAAAAAAAAGTTATGATTTTTTTTTTAAAGAAATTGTGGCACACACAGGATATAGATTGATATAGATTGTCCTTTTGTTGTAGACAAAGCTGTCCAGAAATTTAGGAACTTTCAAATGTTTAAATTTCAAAGTTATTTTGAAATCTATAAACAAGGCAAATTTTTATGGATCAAAAGACTACGTTGAAGACATAACTGGGGAATTTATCACATCGCTTGTGAATGTGGACTTTCATGTATAGGACAGATCCGTAGAGCTTTTAAGTTTTCATGTGAAGGAACACATGACTTACGTATGGAACTGAAGAAGTCGTCTATAGCCCAACATTGTCATGAAAATAACCAGATTTTTTTTTTAAATGCTACGCTTATTGATAAACCTGATTTGACTATCAAGCTTAATATATTAGAAGCTTTCCACATCTAGTGCAACTGCTCATGGCTTGTCAACGACATGACATCTACTAGATTTGTCTTTTAAACACGTGGAAACAACTTGCCAAAAGCAGTGACTGTCAGAATGCTGATGACGTCACGATGATTTGAACGTTTGCACTCCATTTGTCCTAATGAAGCCAAGCCAAATGCTCAGTGAAACTACAGTAGATTTAAAATCTTAAAATAAAATATTTAATTGTGAATAAACATTGCTTATTTAAAATATTCTATCTCTACAGCCCAAGTATTGAAGTCATAAAATAAATTTGGGAATTACTTGGAGCAAAAACATAACGTACAAGAGCATTAACCAGAAAGGAAATCATGTGTTTCTTTGGAAAAAAATAAAATAACCATTTGCAGTGGGTGTTTTTTTGGGTTTTTTTTAAGTAACCCCCCCTCCCCCCACACACACACCTGTTTATTGGTGGGGGTAAAAATCCTGCTTGATCTGCAGCATTTCCATTCGGTAGAAATTTTGTGTGTAGCTAGCTTGCAAAACTCCTAAAGCAGCAACTGCATCAATCTGCCGTACACCTGCATGTAACATGTCAACAGCCCTATTTCTGATGTCAATACTTAAACGTCGTCTGGACATCTTTTCAAGTTAATCCTACTCTGAAGGAAATGCATTCAGCAAACTTGTAGTCCAAGCAGTGAGACGACCTGTTTTCTATTTCTCGGAAGCTACTTTTATCGGAGCTTGCACACACACACACACACACACACACACACACACCAACCACATGATGTGTCATCATGATGCTAATTTATGCTGATAACCTATCTCCTGTAGTCACTAAATATGCATATCACCATGTTTCCCTTTTGAAACCATAATATCCCAAACTTTTTGTGAGTACTGTATATATATATATATTTTTTCTTATGATTCAGAATACATGAATTGTGTTTGAAGCCTATGAAAATAATGAAATGAATGCATGAATTGTTCATTTGTTTCATTATAACTTTTTGTGACCACCTATGAATTGAAACAGAAAAAGAACTTATACATTTTAGGAATTTGAAGTTAATGTTATGTACAGAAATAGAGAGAAGAGCTCAGCACAATGTCAGAGTACAACAACAAAGGGCATTAATGAACAACCAATGGAAGAAAATATTTTTTTCTGGTTGGCCAAACAATGCAAAGAGTTACTCGTGAAATGAGTATATATGAGTAGCAACAGAATTTAACCCAAGACAGAACAAACTAGATTGGGTGGCTGTTTTCATATCTTATTTGCATACAAATTTTTGAAAAAGGTGTTTCAACATGCATAATCAATTGATTCTTACAATTATTTATATGCTACGTACTGTTTGTTACACAATAGGACCCTCAAACGGAAACTAAAAATTGCAATTTCTAAGCACAAGATATAAACTAGGGACATTACACTAAACAAACTTCCTGAAATACTAAGACAATTATAACCAAAAATTAAGTCTAAATTCGCAAACTAGTGAAAAAAAAGATTAAGAACCAAATACACATGGGTTGAAAAAATACAAAGCAACTAACATACCAAAATAACAGGCTCCTCTGTAAAAATACAGAAAAAATGATAAAGAAACGTAAACTGAGATATAAATACACAGATCTGCAGCAGAAACACAGATAGCCTTTAGCTACACTTAAAAGAAAAATTAAAAACAAAGCTGTGAAAGTACTACTTGATTTATCTCCCAGCATTATTTCACCTCACATTTCTAATAATCTATCAGCTAAATTTCAGATGTGTCCGAAAAACTTAAATGAACAACACAACTGACTCAGTTTTATGTTGCAATAACTTAGATGTTAGTGGTATTAAAATGTCTACTTTATGTTCAGTTAAATATGAGCAACTGAATTTTCAAGAAAATTGCAACAGCCCCAACGAAGCCAGTGAAATGGACTTGAGTCAAAACATAGTTTGTGAAGTCATATACCTTGTGAACAATAAATATACAGGGTGTCCGAGAATTATTGGACACAGTACAAAATTATGTAAAACAAAACATTAAACAGATAGAAACTGACTGTACTAACTTACAATGTAACTACACATGTTAATAAATTTCGATGTAAGATCCCTTGGTTGCTCGTAGTACGTCCAAGCGATACTCAATTTCATGCCATGTATTGCCAAGCATCTGAAAAGATATGGAATTAATAGCAGCTGTGGTATGCTGCTTCAGTTCCTGCAAATCAGTACAAGGTGTCTGATAGGCACGATCCTTCACATAACCCCGCATGAAATAATCCAATTGAGTTAGATCTGGGGAGCGAGGAGCTACGGAATGGGACCACCACGCCCAATCCATCTGTTGGGGAAATGCTCATTTAGGCACTTACGTACACACATTGACCAGTGCGAAGGCATGCAGTCTTGTTGGAAAACTACGTCATATCTTTTGATCTGGGGTATAGGGAAATTTTCTAACATATCCAAGTAAATGTCACCATTTATGGTTTTTTTACAGAAGAAAGGGCCAATCACTTCTCTTTTTTATAGGGTTCACCACACATTAACTTTTGGAGAATCACGTTCCAGTTCAATAGCAGCATGAGGTGGTTCACTGCCCCAAATCCAAACAAAACATAGTTTACGAAGTGAAACAATACCTCATACATGAAATGTGGATTAATCACTAAAAATTACAGTACTTAGAAAGTTTTTATCGTTTTCCACTTGATTCAGCATATCCACAGCAAAATCGTATTGCAGAGTGTGATTATTTGCATGCATCTTTTGCACTATTTGAATTTTATAAGCATGAAACTAATTTCTTGTGCAAGATATCATGAACTGTCTATTTTGGAATGCACAGTTCTCTGCTTGCTTTATGAACGGATTTCCTGGGGCTTCGTCGGAAACTTTCATAGCTTGGTCAACCATCTCACCTCTGACGCTAGGCCTACCGGTTTCTCCACGATGTTCCACATTGCCAGTTTCTTTAAACTGTTTCATTCACCGCTTAGTTGAATTTGTTGACGGAGGATTACAACCATACTCTAAACGGTACCGTCTTTTAACTTTAATGACAGACTTTAATTCCTCAAACCATAATACACACATCGCCTTCTGCTGTATGGATGACATGACTACTGATTACGCATTTCTCATAAATTCCTCATCAGGCCACACCTAGCGCCATCTATCGGATTCTGGGAGTAACAATTCTGCAATACAAAAATATAGGAACCGTGTTAGTAATATGTGACATAGAAAAACAGACAATGCTCATAGTTTTTTTTTTGTACATAATTTTGTAATGTGTTTAATAATTCTTGGACACTCTGTATAATGGTAAGAGATTGTGTTGCACTAGTAACTGTGATAGAAATGCTTTCTTTTTTATAACATTACTTTCCTGACAAAGTCATCCCTTATAAAGCTTCAACAAAAATAAGTGATAGTAAAATAACTATTAGGAACAAGAAAAGTTTTGTGAAGGGGCCTTCATATGATGAAAATGATATTTCATGATATGATGAAAATGATTTTTTAGGTTAGCTAAGAACTTCATTTATTTACCCCCAAATTTTTGTAGACTAGGTAACAAGACTGTATACAACAGATTATCATGGCAGCTTTAAGATAAGCATTACCGTACGTCCCTCTTACGGAGCACAAACGTTACTAAAACGGTTTTGCTACGTTATGGAAACGTCGTTTAAACGGTTTTGCTACGTTATGGAAACGTTTGTTTTCAATGTAATATGCAAAGTAAAAGATTTGAAGAGTGATTCCGTATCAACTCAACACAATTTGAAGGCATTTTTTATCTCACCATCTCAGATATTAATGAAATTTGGTACATAGGTGGCCTCTGTATAGATTAAGAAAAATATCAAATTTCATCGTCATATAGCCACCGGTTTTGAAAATACAGCTATATAAAATGTCCCAAAAACACCCCAAAATCAGAAGATTGATATGTTTTTAAATTACGATTGCAGCTCCCCTAATTAAGATAGAGATGGGAAAGGTATCTTTTTGTAGTATTTTTTATGCTCTTTTATTCGATGTACAACAAACACCATAGGGGCTAAGATTTAAAAAAAATTAAAATTAAAAATTAAAATCTTGAATTTTTCAAAATGCGACACCAAATAATTTGAATTTTTTTTAAAACAATCTATGTGTTTGGTATTTGATTACGTGAGTTGTAACTTGGGATGATAATGGGTTTACTTAAAAAGCTATATTCAAATTTAGCCTAACACAAGAGTTTAATGAAAAAAAAATGAAAAAAACATGTAAACTGAAAATAAATTTGGGCTAAATCTCAAAAAAGTTTCATTAATAACAATAGATATAGTATTTTTGTTATTTAAAACTATTTATTTAAACAATGTTTTATTTTTAATTGATTAAAATCTGAGACTACATGGGTTTAAAAATTTTATTAATTTCATTATTCAGAATTCGTAATAATTCACAATTCAATACAAAAAAAATAAACAGACTTTACAAAGTAATTTCAATTACTGCTCAAGAAACACATCAAAATAATAATAACATATGGCATTGAATTGTTTACGTTTATGCAAATTATATTCCTAATCTTAAACTTAGATCGTCACTTAAAGTAGAATCTTCTAAAATTAAAAAAAAAGTTGCATCATTGTTTTGAAGTGAAATCACACGTGTAGATCCTTGATATAGTCTTTAAAAGCTTCAATAGTTTGGTGTATTTCTGTTTCAGAGAGATTGTAGAGTCTTCCTGTCGGAGTCAAAGGATTTACTTTACACAAGAGGTAACTTACAGGAAGCTATAATACATCTTGTGGGCTAGGATAGGAAAAGGATGTAGATGGACCAGCTGGATGTAAAAATGAGACCTTAACTTCATTCTCACTCTCTTCTTTTGGTAGAACATACACTATCCACCAGTTGTTTTCATAGATTATGGTTATGTAACCACTCATTTCTGTTATTTGCAGTCTGTCTTGTAATGCTGATACTTTTTCAGTAGCTGACTCGTTTGATTCTGAGAACATCTTCACTTTTATTTTTGAATTACTCAATGGGATAGGAATAAAAGCATGAAGTTTCTGGGTACCTTGTATTGTTAGAGACTTGCTTAGGCGATTTTCCAAAAATTGGTCTGTTTCTATGTATTCTTCTTGACTTACATATGTAAAGTTTGCCACAAAAATGTTCTGAATTGCCTATTCGTACAACTGAAATGGTGTTGAATTAGATTCTCGTAAGGGCGTTGTAAGCTGGCTTGGGCAGCTAACCTTTTCACCGTTCCTCCAACGCCATCACATGGCCCCTTCCCGTGTGCTGTTGCTGAAAAATGCCATTCAGCATCAATGTTGAAGTCATCTTGATGGAAACATAAAAGTTTGTGAAAAAATTTCCGATTTTTGCACTGGGCTGCAAACCCGTCAGAGAAATAGTACATTTTTTGACGCTGTTGTCACCAAACTTACTTTTCAAGAAGTTAATAAGGTTTTTTTTGGAAGCAGTACAGTGTAATTGTGTTGTGCTCTAAACATTCAGAAATTACTACAAAACTTGCATGTTCAGTCTTTTCTGTTTTGTAATAGATGACAAATGGGTGGACTGTGGCTTGCCCACTGGTCCAGTGATAGCTCTGGGCTTCATCTTGAAGAAGAAAACTATAATTTTTAGCAAAATCACAAATGATGAGAAATTCTGAGTCCTTGAGGTTTTCCTTAGTACTACTATTCATAAAAGAGCTTTGCTGCTTAGCAATGAAGTCATGTCTGACCAAAGCAGACAGTTTTTCGCAAAACAAATCAATAAAATTTGAAGTTGATTTTTCTAATGTCTCCAAGTTGCATCTATCAACTGTAATCCATTGGCGAAAAGTTAGTTTTTCAACCAAGTTCTCAAAACCGTGTTCCCAGAACAGGTGGGACACTTCCCCAAATGACAATCTATGGAAGTAGGGTTGCATAATACTCTTGCAAGACAATGTTTGTAGGAAGATAATTGCCCATTCGTTAGTGAACCAATTCTTGCATTTTCCATCATCAGTTTTACATTTTGGTGTGTGGTGCAAACACATACCGTATGAGTACCACTAGACCTTACCAGGACACGGTTTTTTGGTCTGAGCTCTGCGAATTTGGAAAAACTGACTTTTGTGCTTGCAAATTGTCAAATTACATAAAATCAGCCTGTTTGACAAACTTTATCTCCGTTTTCAGTTCTAACAGAAACACAATCTTTCATTCCAGGTAAAACCCGACTAATTTCATCACTTTGGTAAAACGATCATACTACAACTACTTCAGAAGAGAGAGACTTACGTATTTATCTATTAAGGCTTTCCAAAATTCCTTTCTCCTTCAGAATTTTTTTTTATTGTTTTACCATATAATTAGGAGCATTGAATTCTTACATGATTTTCCTAACACTCCATGACTCTGGTAAGCAAGTCAAAATCATCAACTGTTTATCTCTAGTGCAGTTAGAAAAATTACTTTTAAGATTGTCCATAAGAGAGTCGTGAAGTATTTCATCCTCATCATCAGATGATTCTTGAATATTTGTAAAAAGCTTCCGTTTCATAGCAGAACTGATTTTTTGAATTTTGGTTGAAGCATAACATTTAGATTTTAGCTTTTTCTTATTGACAGCTGATTCACTCAATTCATGGAGCGAAGTATTGAGTGTTTCAATTACTTCTGACATAGATGCAAAATTTTCGTCCATTTTCTCATCAGCACAGGTTTCATTTGCTTCTTGACTAATTATTAAAGTTTTCAGCTGCTTTCTGCAAGAATCACAAATTTTAGTCTCCTTTGATAAGTCATCAAAATTTTCCAACATCCAGTCTGTCACATTTCTATATGGATTGAAACATTGTATTAATGTATATCTTGTACTTTCCATTGTTGATTATTTGTGCATAAAATGTAAAATTCAAATAGTAAAATAATTGCCTCCCATTACCTGTTCTTTTTATTTTTCCTAAAAAAATCCTGCACAGCTTCAATTTATAAATGTCTAGTTTCAAAACTGAAAAGGATGTACTTTATTCAATTTAAAGTTTTCAACCACAAAAGTTTTCAAACACATATCACTTTCACTGCAAGAAACACATATGATCACCATCAAAACCTAAAGCAGACTGAGAAACACATCTGATCACCATCAAAACCTAAAGCAGACTGAGAAACACATCTGATCACTATCAAAACCTAAAGCAGACAGGTCTGCAAGGTAGGAATGCAAGTTGCTGCTTGTTGGGTCTTGTTACCAATGATCTAAACAACAGAATCAGTTTTTTAAGTCGGAACATGCAGAGTTTTGTCCAAAACAAAATGTAGCCTACAGTATAACTGCACAGTCTTTATTTTTTTATATTGTATTGGGAATTATTACAAATTCTGAATAATGAAATTAATAAAATTTTTAAGCCCATGTGACTCAGATTTTAAACAAATTAATTAAAAATAAAACATTGTTTAAATAAATGGTTTTAAATAACAAAAATACTATATCTATTGTTATTAATGAAACTTTTTAAAGATTTAGCCCAAATTTATTTTCAGATTGCATGTTTTTTTATTTATTTTTTTTTTCATTAAACTCTTGTGTTAGGCTAAATTTGAATATAGCTTTTTAAGTAAACCCATTATCATTCCAAGTTACAACTCATGTAATCAAATGCCAAACATATAAAGATTGTTTTAAAAAAATTTCGAATTTTTTGGAGCGTCACATTTTGAAAAATTCAAAATTTTAATTTTAAAATTTGAATTTTTTTAAATATTAATCCCTATGGTGTTGTACATCAAATAAAATAGCATAAACAATACTACAAAAAGATACCTTTCCCATCTCTCTATCTTAATTAGGGGAGCTGCAATCACAATTTAAAAACCCATCAATCTTCCGATTTTGGGGTGTTTTTAATATTTTTTTTTATAGCTGTATTTTCAAAACCGGTGGATATATGACAATGAAATTTGGTATTTTTCTTAATCTATATAGAGGCCACCTATGTACCAAATTTCATTAAAATCTGAGATGGTCAAGTCGTTGTGTTGAGTCGATACGGAATGACCCAAGAACGAAATAGAAACGTTGTTCTAACGTTTTGCAACGGCACACGTAAAGCCAAAAAAAAAAAGTCTTGAAACTGGATTATAACCTTCGATAAAAGGTTGTGGTAACATTTTTTGCGACGTTTGACGTAATACACAAAGGACAGCAACGTTTAATAGAGGAAATTTAGACGTTGATTAACCGTTGCTGTTACATTTACTAAACGTAATACAGAAAGGAAAAATACGTTGTAAAATCGAAAATAAAACGTCGCTAAACGGCTGTTAAAACCGTTTCTCAACGTAATAAAAGGGAATATGACGTTTAAATAACGTCATTTAAACGTTGCTAAACATTCTTAAAAACGTTTCTCAACGTCATAATGGAAGGAATATGACATTTAAATAACGTCATTCAAACGTTGCTAAACGGTTGTTAAAACCGTTTCTCAACGTAATAAGGAAGGAATATGACGTTTAAAGAACGTCATTCAAACGTTGCTAAACGGTTGTTAAAACCGTTTCTAAACGTAATAAGGGAAGGAATATGACGGTTAAATAACGTCATTCAAACGTTGCTAAACGGTTGTTAAAACCGTTTCTAAACGTCATAATGAACGTCTTAAAAACAATCTAAACGTCTTAAAAACAGTGCTACAACGTTATAACAACGGTTGAAAAACCATTGAATCAACGAGACGTATTAGCGTTTTATAAACGTAATATTGTGAACGTTTTCTTCAACGTCTCACCGAACTGGTTTTAAAACGTTTTACAAACGTTTTTGTGCTACTTGGGTACCTTACCTTTTCGAGTTGAAAATTTACAGGGATGTCCTACTCCATAATGATCTTCAATTATGCACATAAGAAAGTCGATCAGTCTATCGATGGTTGAAGCAATGTCCCTTTTTAACACACGCCGAAGCGACTTTATTAACACAAATTCTCCATCCACGGCAGGGGTTCCCAACCTTTGCATCATCACGGTACACCTAACTTACGAAAATATTTTGCGGCACACTGGTTTACAGGCTGTTGTATCAGACCAATACTTCGCAATGATGAACTGCCGTTGACAAATATTTCTATTAAATTTAAATTTGAATTAAAATTATTAATGTCCGGATGCAATTAATAGAAACTGCATTTATTGCCTTATTACTAAACTTATTACAAATTACAAAACAAACAAATGATTTAAGGACTTTATTTTGAAACAAAAATTGTCCCATCAATGCAACATTTGGGATTGATGTAGCTTACAAATCTTGTCAATCCTGGGTCCAATGCTTGAACATGAGACTCGTGGGTCGGTTTTAACGTTAGAGAGACGAACCCTGCAACCTGATTTTATATTGTTCAATGCTGAAAATGCTTGCTCACACGCGGAACGATGTTGCGAAAGGTGCCAACAATGTAACAGCTTTTTTAAATATAGATGGGTAATGTTCTATCATGCTTAGCCGAAAAGAATCCACACGATCAATTTTTTCACTCTCAATGTGGAATCATAGCACATAACAATTAGTTCGTCTCTTTCTACTGCCGTCAGATCCAAATCTTCAACTTTGTCGGCAAAGTCAAAATGTGACATAATCCAGTCTCGGTTTGCTGTTGACAGCGATGGAAAATAGTTATTAATATTTACTTCCGGGTTCACAATATGCTCGGAAAATTAAGTGTTCAATTCTTCAGCTTCATTTCCCGAAACCATGTTGTGCAGTGTAGGGAAGTTCGATATATCTCTTTTTGAAATACAGTACTTCCAAGAACTGAGTTTCCTCGGGAAACCTTTCATTTTTTGTTAAGGTAATTATATTCTCTTGCCGTCCTTGCATTGACAGGTTTAAGTCGTTCAATTTTTTGAAAATGTCTGCAACATAAGCCAGTTTAAAACACCAGCTTTTATCGTTCAAGAATGCAGTAAATGAAAGATGACCCTCCTCCTCAAAAAATGCATGTGACCTCTTTCAGTTTAATAACTCGATTAAAAACTAGGGCTCCGGATAACCACCTCACCTCTGTGTGAAAAAGTAGGATTTTGTGGACAGAAGCAATTTCATGGAAAAGTTTCTCAAAAATCCGTACCTGTAAAGTGCCAGATTTTATAAAAGTCACCGTTTTAACAGTGTCATCGAGGACTCCTGACAACTCTTCTCCAACTGTTTTAGCTACCAGTGATTCCCTATGAGGAAAATAGTGTGTAACTATCATTGTTAGATTTTCATTCTTTGCTCTGGAAACAAACCCTTTATATTTCCCAAAGGTAGATGGTGCTCCGTCCGTGCAAAGAGCAGAGCAACCACACCATGATAAACCTTAATCTGGGAAGCAAAGATTCACTACTTTAAATATGTCACTTCCAGTCGTTGTGGTCTTCAGTTCCAAATAAATTAAAAATTGCTCAATAATATTAAAACCTGTTTCATCAACAAAACGACCAAATCCAAGTAATTGATATATGTTATTTCTGTCGGTGCTCTCATCTACTTGAAGAGCAAATTTCTTACTTGCTTTAATTTTTTTCAACAACATTCTGACTGATGCCCTCAGACATTTTTGCAATACGTCGACTCATCGCGTTATTGGACAAAGGCACTTTAGAAATTTGCTCTTTAGCTCCTTTTCCAAGCATGGTTTCACCAATAACCTGACAAGCTGGACCACTTAAATCTTCACCAATAGTATGTGGTTTCATGTTTCTCTCTATCCATTCAGCATCTTTGAATGACGCCTCGAGTGCACTATCTGAAACGGTAACCCGTTTTTCCATTTTGTTTGTTGCCTTACGTTGTTGTTTTAAAAGACATTTAAAATATGATGAAGGTTTGTGACCCTCTCCTGGCTGCTTGGTTGTCAGATGCCGCTTCCTTTTGTTCGGAACCAATGCTTCATTACTGAGGCCTTCTCCGCAAACGATGCAGATGGGAACTGGCCTGTCCAATTTTCATTCCATGTGAAACCGAAAGCTAAATAACTATCGTTATATTTCCGTAACACTTTAGGAGGCTTCACACTGGAACTAGCAAGAATTATCCCAAGATGATTTATTCCATTTTCCAACACTTACACTTGGTTGTATAGTGTTCACTTCAATAGTTATATTCACTTTACTGGAATAATTCGCACTAGTTGAAAGTTCAACATCACTGACGTTTTGTTCAGTTTTTCGCCTCTTCACTAAAAACCTTTCCATGGTTAATAATCAATCACAGACGCAGACAAACAAAGCGACTGAGACTGGGAGACATGTAGATGCAACTGAAATGCGATCTAACGGGCACTGCACGTATAACAACAACAGTGGGCGGTCTCTGTCAGGCACAGTTACCGAAGAAGAAAAATAGCGCCTGCTTTGAGCTTCCATCTGTGACCAAAAGCTCGAACAATACAGAGGGTTAGCGGGAGAAGAAGAAGGCGACTATAGCGAAACGAAATTACGGTAGCGTTGGATGAACCAGTTACGTTACTGATTCGAGTAATAGTGTTTTGTTTTGTTTTCAGAGAATGAAATTTAACGGCACGTTTCCAAAATTCCGCGGCACACCGCTTCGGAATACCTGATCTACGGAGTCAACACTGCTATGTCCAACTTGTTCATCCTGGTGGAGTACGATCTTCTGAAAGGACGATCCAAACGCTAGTTGGTGAAAACTTAATGAATGTAGTGTATCATCAATACATTCACTAAGTTTTTCCCTTTGGTTCTCAGTCAGAAATATCCGGTTACGATATGCTGATAGTAATCCGTTGTTCACACTCATACTTTGAAATAGCTTCTTGAACTACGAAACGAGTTAAGCATAAGTCAGACGGACCACAGATACGGCGTCATCACCAGCCCCCGAGTAGTCGGATAAAAATGTAAGTTATCACATTTGTGCAAGATGCACTTCAACACAGTCCCTAAAATTGGTGACAACAGCAAACACATGAGCTCCAAGATGGAAGTGATGATTGGGCAAGTCATGCAATGTGAAACCTCGCGAAAAGCTTTTTCTTTGAAGGAGAAGTTTGATTTTCCACACAATTTATCTTTTCACAAATGCCATAGTTACTACGCTTCATAAAGGATAGACACAGAGGTTACATGTCAAAATAACCCGCGTCAAAATATCCCAGTCAAAATTATCCAGCGTCAAAATAACCCAGCGTCAAAATAACCCAACGTCGATAACCCGTCAGCAAAATAACCCGGCGCAAAAATAACCCATAGTTAAAATCTGGAAAAACTCGTTTTTTTTCTCCTAACAGCAACGTAAAGCAAAATGAATTTGATTTCCACTTGAGGCGTTTGTTTTCCACTTTAGTATTCAACTAAATTCCAAATCCTCACGAAAAAATGTCTTACCAACCCAAGAAGAGAAGAAGAAAATACCTGTTAAACTTAAGGAACATGGCAAAATGAGTGAAGAAAGCATTTCTTTGCAGCAAATAAGGTTCCGATTTTTAAAGTTCTCAAAATTTAGCGATTAAAATATGACGAAAAGAAAGGAAAATAATTTGAAAATATTTAATTTAAACTTTTCTATTAAGCGATTAATTACAAATAATAACGGAGCATTTAATATAATTAATTTTCAGCTTTTTAATTAAGCGAGGTCCTCGAATGTTGCTGAAGTTTTGATTTGTTCGGCATAAAGGGATTTCTTTATGAAGTGCTACTAACATATTATAGTGTTTTTTTCTTTCTCTCGACTTTATTTCAGGAAGACAATGCTGCAGTTGCATATAATTAAATTTAAATGCTATGATCGCTATCCTTGCACTTTCCCTTGACGCTAGTCAATATCCTGTTTAGATTAAACAGATTTGAAAAAAATGCATAGTTATTTTCTTTAAAATCTTGGTTTACACTAAAAAAATATTCACATGGAAGTTAGTTTTTCCTGTGTGTATTGTTGAAGCTGTTTTTTTTTCTTTTTCTTTTTGCAATCCACCTTGGCTGTAAGTTTTCAAATTCAAAGCGTATTTAAAATTGTTCACAACACTTCTCCCGCAACTGCTTCAGTTGTATCGCCCAAGTATCGACAGTCTAACCATCCTTTATAGTGACGATACTACGTAGGGACCAATACTTCCGCTGCTAGATAGGTGGGATGAGCAAACATTTCTGTCTATTAACCTTGCTTGTGGTTGTCTGAATGTCCGGGCGATTCTGGCTTTGTAGTCGCGAAAGGGTTAACAAAAAGAGTTGGATTCATCGCTGTCGCACGTTTACCGAATCCTTGTAATCGTATGGCATTCTGAAATAATGGCGAGGAGAGATTAGTAATCGATATCTAAAATAGCTTCAATACAAATTAATAATCGATATCTAAAATAGCTTCAATACAAATTAATAATCGATATCTAAAATAGCTTCAATACAAATTAATAATCGATATCTAAAATAGCTTCAATACAAATTAATAATCGATATCTAAAATAGCTTCAATACAAATTAATAATCGGTATCTAAAATATATATGTTTGTATCAGTATTTTTCTTTCCTTATTAGCACAATTAGGATATGCCAATTAACGCCACATTTACCCAAATAACAGCTATATTGTTAGGCGTACATATACGTTTTAAAGCGTTTTAAGACAACACAACATGTAATATGCGAGGAAACAACAATACCTTTACGAATCAAAATATGCGCAGTCATTATCTATCATCTTCCGCCATCGGTCGGGTAGCTGACGGATTCCAACCATGAAGAATGCTTCGTCGTGTGACCCAATGAAGTCGTCAACCCATTTTTGCAGTTCGTCTCATGTTCGGAACCGTACAGCAGGCAAATCATGTTGCATTGATCGGAACAAATTATATGCTGAAGAGGCTATGTCGGGACTATACGTCAGGTGCTCTAAAACTTCCCAACCAAGCGCCAATAACGTTTCCTTCACCAATTTCATGACAGGTGACCCTAGCGTTGTCATGCAGTAATTTCACGTGACGCAATTCTTTGCCTGTAAATGGACGTTTCCGACAAATTTCCTAGTTCATTCGCAGCAATTATTACCCAGCAAAAACACAAGTGCTGGGAAACTGCTGGCCACCAGCTGGCAGTTATGGGTCACTGCTGGCTGAAATCTGCCGCTCACGGCCCGGTAGTGGTCCGTTGGTGGCAGCGCTATCAGTTGGCGAGCCATTGATGGCCCTGCAGCATCGCCGTGAATTGTGGGCCTCCAAGCAAGTGCCACTAGTGGCCCGTTCCTGGCAACCAATGCAACCCCCAACAGCAGGTGGAAGCATCGGGACTGCGCATGCGCAGAAGCAACACTTGCTGTGTCTCTCATGGTACCAGTTAGTTGAAGACGACGCTATCGCCATCGTGTTATTTTAGTGGATGTTAAGAAAAAAATCCATATGTGGAGAGGCGAATTAATTTCCTAATGAAATTTTACGTCGACGAAGATATCAGATTAAGCCGTGAAATACTAGATTACAGCCATGAAATACACCCACTCCATTCCCATGAATATAACAATTCATGGAATGGAGTGGATGAATAACAAGAAAAAATTTGAAACCGTTTTAAACACATATCCTGGAAAACCATTAAAACAGCGTTTGTTGGAAAAAAAAAGAATTATACGCGTACAAAATTTATTAATTATTTGAAAGAAAAAGAAAAGCAACGCTATGTGGTGTACTCATCCATGGGTTGAGTACACAAGACTGGGAGGAATTATCTTCTAAAAATAACGGGAAGTAAAATAAAATATTTTTTACTCTTTAAAACAAATGTAGCTTCGGACAACGGAAAGGAAAGACACAACGTTAAAAATGTAACAGAATATGACATGAACCCGGGTAAATATATATTTATTCAACAATCTCTTTTCAAGACGGCAAGGACAGTACAAAACTTTGGAAAGCGACTCTAAGTATGTACACGCCTTGAAAATGAGTAAAGTTCCCTTAAGGTAAAAAAAAAAACTATCGTTACGTTGAAAAAATTAATTTATGACTTATATGGAACTGACTTTTATGAAAAATACCTCTTAATATTGTAAAATGAAAGGGGGAAGCATTCGATTACAAATTGCATACCAAACAGATAGCTTCCAGCACCTGTCAGATCGAAGTGAATTAGTCCAGTCGGTAGCGAGCGTGGTTTCCACACAAACGGCCCACGATCGAATCTAGTCAAATGCAAACGGGCGTTTTTCCGGTCTGTTGAGAAAATTTCCCCATCGCAGTGCGTTATTTCACAAGCTTCATAAGGGTAGAAAAAAAAATGTAGCTTTAGGAAACCTGCGGTTATCCTTGTTTTTTTTTATATTATGGCTACTACTGGGAAATTGGCGGACAAGATTCTGCAAGCCACCAGTTACGTCACGTGAGTGCTGGCTGCCACTAACGGCCCACTAGCGGACCACATTAGGCTAGCCATCATTTCTGGCACGTGCTTGCAGGGCCACTGAAGGGCCACTTGTGGCAGCTACTGCCTGTGATGGACCACTGATGGCCCTGTTGTGGCATATGACAACTAATGGGGTGCCAACTGTTGGCCAGCTGTTGGCCTGAACTGCTGGCCCTTCTGTTGGCCGCCCGGACATTTTATTGACGGTTCGGCAGCGGCAACATAGTGCTGGGCCATTGCTGGCAGTGCTGGCTGCCAGCAATGGCCCAGTGCTGGCCCAGTGCTGGCCCAGCAAGACTGTTTTTGCTGGGATACTTGTAGTGATCAGCAGCAACAGTTTGACCATGTTCCAAATGTTCATAACAGAGCACACCCTTCATATCACAACACATGCACAGCGGAACTTTCTTGGAGTGAATATTGTGTTTCGATATCGAAGTTGTTGCTTCACCGGGGTCTACCCAGTGTTTTTGACTTTGCTTTTGGAATAGTCGTACCATATCCACTTTTCATCACCTGTAACGATTCAACAGATTCAAACACTTCATGACACGCTCATCCTTGTTCCTCTGGCTCAGGTCATGTGGCACTAATTTTCCTTCCTTCTCAATCTTTCCCATTGCGCGTAAACGATTGGAAATGGTTTACTGAGTTACCTTCAGTTGTTCAGCTAGTTCTTTTTGCGTTTGAGACCAATCTTCGTCCAGCAATGCTTACAGTTCCTAATGTGCAACCTTCTGCGGGGCTCCGCTACGTTCTCGATCGCTTACATCAAAATCATTTGATTTAAACCGTCTAAACCAAAACCCACACGTGCTTTTCGATACAATATTCTCCCCCAGAACAGAACAGATCGTTGTACATGCTTTTGCCATACTTTTTCCTTGATTAAATTCGTAACGAATGCAGTATCGCTTGCCATCTTTCACCTACCAATGTGCAACTGCGTTTGACTGTTGGGCAAACGTTTCTCTGTGTCACATTTTTTACTCTGGACCAGTTACGGTCACATGACAGAAACGCAGGGGAATGTCGGATATGTAAATTAGCGGTATACGCCACACGAAAAACGCTTTAAAACGTATTTGTAATACTTCGCTCGCGAAAGCAGATTCGTGCATCTATTCTTGCTGATAGCAATATAAATACAAATTCTACGATACCAAAATTATATGAATTCATAATATTCTTAAGCAAATGAAATAAAAAATGTTAAATTGAAATTATTAATTTCAAACTATTAAACATTTAATTTCAGATACTTTTGACTAATGAATAAAGCTTTCAAAGCGGTTAGATGCGCTTTCAAAAGTCTTTTTATCGAGCACAATAAAAGCACACTTAATAACTAAATGATGTCTGATTAGGTCAGATACACTTAAAAATAACCAAGACTACAATTGTCACGAATTGTTACAACAACATGAGCTGACAGGCTGTAAATAGATGCAAACAAATGTCATTTTCCTCTATAAGTACGTCTTGCGCGAACTCCTGAAAAACGGGTTTGCAGTGCGCGTCGCTAATGGACCTCTCCTGATTCCATTTGTCTGTTATTTTTTATGTTATTTGTAATTTAGTTGGCAACGAGTGCATGGTATCCGGCAATAGTAAAATAAGGGAAGAAGTGTATCTTAAATATTAAAAAGAATAATATTTCATATTTGCGTCAAAATTTCGTATCGTAACTCCTGTTAGAGCTACCGATACCAGTGAGACACACACGTTTTTGCAGTATCTTTCTCTACCTCCTATCTGTTTATGTGGGGGGAGGAAGAAGTTAAATCATAATTTATATCAGTTTAAGCATGCATATAAATTTGGGACCGAATACTCCTATCCTACCTGAAAATTCTGAAAAAAAATTCCCTGGGGGGGGGGGATTTTTTCAGAATTTTCAAACTATGATGTTTTTCTTTTAAATAATTTGAAAACTAAGACGATTCAAACAAAATGAAATCTACTCAGTACGACCTACTTTGATTTTGGAGAGATGACTGTTCCCCGTCCCTTTTCCATTTCGACTCGAGAAGTGAGATTGCTCGGTTGTTTTGACGCTGGTTATTAAGTCGTGGGTTATTATGACGTGGGTTATTTTGACGTACCATAATTGTGACCAGGGGTTATTATGACACAGGGTTATTTTGTTACGGTTTTTTTTTCACGTTGGGTTATTTAGACGCCGGGTTGTTTTGATCGGACAATTACGACGCGGGTTATTTTTTCCGGGTTATTTTGACGGTACACCAACATAGCAGTAGTTCGTGTGGCCCCCATGGCTGGCAATAACGACCGCTACACGCTGCGGCATCGAACGAAAGAGGCTTTGGATGTGGGCTTGGTGTATGTCGGTCCAGGCTGCTTCCACACCTTGCCACAGTTCATCAGGTGTAGCCGCGGGTGGTGCTTGCCGGGCCACTCGGTTGCCGATCAGCGACCAGACGTGTTTGATGGGTGACATATCGGGAGAACAAGCGGGCCACGGCAGCAGTGACACCTGGTTGGCCGTGAAGAATTCTTGCACGATGCGTGCCACGTGCGGGTACGCATTGTCATGTTGAAACGTGGCCGCTGGCAGGTCCTTCAGGTAAGGGAGGATTACAGGCTCCAAAAAGGCCGGAGATGTAGCGGTGGCTGTTGAGTGTACCAGCGATGCGTACCAGAGGGGTGTGGGTGTTATATCCAATTGCGCCCGAAACCATAACGCCAGGCGACGGGCCGGTATGGCGATGCATAATGCAGGCGTCATACAGTCTCTGGCCGTGGTGCCGCCACACGCGGATCCGACCATTGTGGTGTTGCAGGCAGAAGCGGGATTCGTCGGAGAAGACAATGTCGTGCCATTCCGTAGTTCAAGTGCGGCGTTCAATGGCCCACTGCCGCCGCACTCAACGGTGGTGTAACGTCAATGGCAATCGGAGCAATAGGCACCGTGCGACAAGTCCCCGCTTCTGCAGACGACGTCGAACGGACCCTAATTCCTGCGCTAACTTTCGTGATGTTGTGGTGCTAGCCGTCAATGACCGCCGCACAAAATGCCGGTACTGAAGCTTCCCACGCATAGGTCCGTCAGCACAACACACTTCCACTACTTACACCCCGCCTTCTGTGTACCCTTCTTATAGTGCTTCTCGGTGGCGTGCCGGGCGCACATGATTTGCATATGCTCTGCAGTGCTAATCGTTTGCATGTCCTCTCGCGGGCGACCCATGCTGCGAATTTCAGGCTAATCGGATGCTTCCTTCTTGGTGTTGCAATTTGGGTGGCCAGCAGTGTAAATTCATAGTTCATAAAAAATTTACCGAGTCCACTTTCAATTAAATTTACCACCCACGAAAACAGATTGAGAAATTACAAAATAAAAATGGAGGAGAAATTTCTCAGAATTAAAAGTGGCTTGGTGAACGTTGACGAGGTGGTGCCTTCATGCAAAAAATGGCAGGCACCGATGACTACCTTTGCCACATGTACTACCGATTGTACCGTTGCCACCGGAGGAAAATAGTTTCTTCGTCAACGTTCAGAAGAAGCGCTTCCGTAACGTCACTTCCGAAAGCTCACTACGCCTACCTGTGACGTCCCTTCCGCCGCCAGGGTGACGCGCATACTACTCATTGCATTACGAATGAAGTTTAGATCGAAATTAAATATTGTACTACGTATAAAGATTGGAATGCAAAGCTTGTGTTGTTCTACGAATGAAGCTTGGAATTAAGTATTGTATTTCTAGTACGCAAAGCATCAATATCGTGAACGTTAAATGCAAAAACTAAAGTATACATGAATCCTTGCACCTCACGATTAGATGTAAATCTTCAGAGCAGCATTCTTTCTACGATTCTGAGCCCTCCAAGAGTCTCCCATCCAGCTTTTTGAGAAACGGAAAGTAAATATTATTCAAGCTTAATAGCTACATTTTTTTCATCAGTTCGCTGAGCAGGATGCTTCCTGAAGTTTCCTTGTTATATGACGGATATCTCTCGAGACCGATCGAGTACTTTTAGTTTAAGTTGCAGATGAGATGAAAAACTTGTATCAGTGGTACTGTTCTGATTCTTCCTCTTTTCAGAGTCATTACCACCAAATTAAATGGGAATGACTCTGGCTTTCGTTGCTCGAGGCTTTCTGAAATCTTCTGTAGACAAAACATAGCAGCAGGGAAAGAAGTCACATGAAATATAATTTCAAAACAGATCGTTATTTGCTCTACGTTTTACGGTGGAAGACGTCGGATGCATCAATAAATGCTATTATGTTTTTCTGAAGGAAATATCTTTTACTAATGCGAGCACCTAAAACCTTGAAAGACATTTGTGTTTCTTCTTTTGTAAATATATATTGCTTTTTGATTGAATAAAAAAGAGAGAAGTCCCATTTCATCTTCAATTTCCTTTTGCAACTCTTCAGGTTTTTTAAATTGAACATTTCAATTGAAATTGCATCCCCGAATTTTCGCTTCGTACGTTGTCACAAAGCTTTTTGTCCTGTTACAGAGAACTTTCGTACACAAATCTTGGGGATTTTCTAGCATCAGCTATTAATTCTGTTTCTAGTCTTTTTGCTGGTTTTGATAATGTATGCTTGTTTTCTCTCCAGTCTTTCCGCAAGTTTCGATAATATACTGCCGGACAATTGCTAAGGACGGATGACAATAGCAACGATAGCAACCATAAAATGGAAGGCAGGAAAATGTGGAAATTAGCATAAGTGCGGGATACAGTAAGACGTGTTGTGCGTGTGCAAATTTTGGATTGCCGAACTTGTTCGTGACGTCATAGCGCTGATAAAAGATATAAAGGATTTGACGTGTATTGACCGTTGTTGTTCAAACGCAAAGTTGAAAGGGAAAGAATCAATTGACGAACTTGCAATTTTCAGTATGTCTTTACGACATCACCTAGATGATTTTACGCGTGGCCGTATTATTGGCAAGATTGAAGGAGGGCGAAAAATAACAGATGTTGCCAGGGAGTTCGACCTCACCTACAGTGTTGTTTCAAGGCTTTGGAAATCATTTCAAACAAATGGAGAGTGTAGCAAACGTCACGGGGGAGGTCGTGTTCGCAGTACGACACCTGCAGAAGATCGGTACATAGTGCTATCAACAAAAAGACACCGGCGCAGCACAGCTAGTGGGGTAGCAAATCAGTTTATGGCTGCTACTGGCAAGCGGATCTCCTGAAAAACTGTCGCCAGACGTTTGCATGAAGGAGGACTATACGCCCGCCGTCCTGTTGTGTGCCTCCCATTGTCCAGACGTCACCGTACCGCCCGTTTGCAATGGTGCCATCAACATCGCAATTCGACTGATGACGACTGGTCTGCTGTCCTCTTCTCAGATGAGATTAGATACAGTCTATCGTCTGATTGTCAACGACAACTGATCTGGCGTGATAGTGGTACTGCATATTGTCCAGCAAACATACAGGAAAGGGACCGATATCCGACATGTAGTGTCATGGTATGGGCTGGCATCATGATCAATTGCCGTACTTCCCTCTATGTGCTTCCAACTGGGACTATGACTGGCCAACGATACATTAACGATGTTCTGCTACCTCATGTTCGCATGTTCCGTTGTGCTGTCGGTGATAGATTCATTTTCATGGACACCAACGCAACATGTCATCGAACAGTCGCTGTCCAGGAGTGTCTTTAGAGCGAGGATATTCAACGCCTCGTATGGCCAGCACGTTCTCCAGATCTGAATCCCATTGAAAATGTGTGGGATGCTTTGGGGAGGAGTCTTGCTGGTCGCCAATGCCCTCCAATAAACAAGAACACCCTCATCCGTGCACTGACAGAGGAATGGGATAAATTACCCCAACAGCTGCTTGATAATGTTGTGCAAAGCATGACACGACGTGTGGAATCTTGCATCGCCCTCCATGGTGGCCATATCCCGTATTGTCATCTTACGCCGAAACGCCTGCGGACGGTAATTGCATTTTTTCACGTTTACGTATTCTGCACAAAATGGCCTGTTTGTCCCTTGAACACGTTCCAAAGCTTTCTAGATTTCAGAGCACAATAAATTGCCTTTCTTGTAATGAATGTCCTGGCATTCTGACATTATTTTATTTCACTTGGCATCCAACCACACTTACTTTTTTATGCGTTATATAGCCGTTTATGATTCGTCCTTAGCAATTGTCCAGCAGTGTATTATGGTTTTTCTATGTTCGATTTGTAATACTTTGCGCTTTTTGTAAAATTTTAATTTTTCACTAAACTACGGAATAAGCATAAGTACCTTGGCAGAATACGTCCACATTCCTCAAGAAGCAGCATTCACTGTAACTGGTTGGCTACTGCACGTGAGATATAAAAGCAATTTTTCGAATTGTAGACTGCATTCGGACTGAGTATCATTGCCGGGTTCCTCGCGCACAAGTTGCATATCACAATGTTTAATTTTTTCTTCGAAAAGGAGCATTCGGATAATTAGCGGAAGCATATGCGGATGGACAAAAGAATGTTTGCCAACATTTTCAACATGTTGATTGAAGGTTTAACGACCACCGTGAGCAACTCAATGGGCTATAAGCAAATTTCAACATGTTGAAGTGTTGCGTACATTCTAGAGTACACACATCAAAGGTAAATTGTTTATGTATTTATAACTGTGTTTTCCTGTAGATGGTGAAGTCACAATTGTTGTCAGAGGATTCCAAACTGCATCCTCAAAAGGGAAATATGGAACCATAGAAAAATGGCACTGCACATTATTGTGTCACTGGACAACAACAAACATTCGTCGAAATATTTAAAACATCCAAGTATTCGTACAAAAATCAACAATAACCATGAATTAATTGTCCTTAATTAAACCTTTGTATGGTGAGATGTTTCTGTAAGAACAATTTGCAAGAAGCGCAGTCATTTCATTAACTAATCAATAAATCTTTCCAAAAGCTTACTCTAACTATACTGTACCAGCACATATCGTTGTGTACAAAAATATGTACTGTTCCACGAACTTTTAAGCAAACATTTTCCCGAGGAGACTATGCATTTATAGTTAGTGATCACATCCATTGCATTATTAGTTTCGTATAAAATTACACACCAGGTTTTGACGGTTAATGAAATGCAAAAAAATGATGCTTCTATTGCTCAAAGTATCAGTCTGCTGCTGCATATTTCTTTCTTCTACCAATCAGTGAGAGTGCTATTTTTGAATACAATATTTAGTTTACGATCAACAAGTTTGCATTCGCTGAAAAAAGTGCATAATCTTTCAAATATTATTTCTCCACTTATATCCGCTTCTAACGGAACCAATGCAAAAACAAAAAACTTTGGAAAACTTTCGAAATTCAAAACCTCGAGTGGAACAATGGTATCCTTTGACTCAGCTACAAGAACTGATGTCATTTCAGTTCACTTTAGGCTATAAAAACAAAAGACGCGTCATCACTTTTAATTTTAGCTCTTCTGGTAATGGCGATATGAGACACTGGAATTGGTTTCACGAAAGAAACAGCACTTCTCTTTTCTTTTTCATCATGAGCGACACAAGATACTGCGTCCATTGCTATTTTCTGTTGAGAAAATTTGCAATTCAAAGAGGACTTTACTTTCTGTAGGATGTTTGAGGGAATTCAATTTTCAGGCGACAGATTTTTTTTTTCATCATCGAACCATCGTAATGTGCTTTACATTTGTGCAGAGTACCCATCACAATACTTGAACATAATTATAAGATCATGGAGCAGTTTCTTTATGATCTTTACCTGATTTTCATTCGTTACATCAACGGTATGTTATAATGTTCAAATATTCTGAGGTTAGCTCCATGGAAGAAAAGTGAGTTCTGGCATTTCTGTGGCAAAAAATACTAGTAACATTTTTGTCTCTCATATGATGCAAACATTGTTGATTATGTTTTCGTTAATTTCTGAGGTGTTCAAACGCCTTTCACTTGAACCAGTTGAAAGAACTACATTTATCTTTATCACTAGTGTTCACTTGGCGCAAAGCAAGACTAGCTAGCTAAGTGAACACAAGTTATAAACATTAACAACCATCGACACCACAAATTGAATAATTGCAAACCACTGGCATCATACTGCATGATCCTAAATTCTTCCGAGTCAGGATCGATTAACTTTAAAATCCATACTCACAACTTGCTCCGAAAGCGAAGTGTCTAATATTAATCTTCCGTCTCACTTAGTCTGTTTAGCATCACGCTGGAAGAGGCGCTGTTGTTCATTCTCTCCGCTTCTTACTGTGAAGTTTCTAAATCAATCTCTTCCCTGTAATTACTCTTTATGGTACATGTTCGTTTTCTCTAGCATTCTCTAATTTATTCTTTTAAATTTCCTTCATTTTCCTTGATGTCAGAGTCACTCATGCTTTAAACATTTCCTTTAGCGCTGCTCCCTCTTTTCGTCGACGAATGTAATGCATTTTCCACACACAGAAGAAAACGTATGCCCAAACAAATAAAGTTCAACGGAATGTTTGAAAAAGCTACGAACGCATTCGTCCGTATTATGTTTTTGGAAGTTGAAAGGTATGTTTCGGAGGGGTTTCAAAACTTTCGTAAACATCTGTACTCGGGTTTGAAAAATTACTTTTTGTAATACTCACGAACCACATCCTATATAACAAAGGGGCTGTTATAAGTTTGAATACATCATATCCATGCTGGCCAGAGTAGAATTTGACATAAAAAATCTGCCCTGTGAGATGGTCTCTGAAACTTTTTAAAATTGTCATTTCCTTCAAAAATCCATCTATTAAAAAGCCCAGGAAATAAGCGACACATCATACATTAGGATAGATGCTCTAATATGCTGTACTGACACTGCTCGCGAGCCTGGAAACAGAGCTTATTTGAATGAAACGTTGACGGTGGTTTTAAAAATAGAGCTTTTTACACTTATAAATTACACCACAAATTAATTCAATATCATATTTTGTAGAATCATACACTTGATTAAAGTCAGCTTGCCATCAAACAAGATTTGACCTCGATATGAGAAAATGCGAATGGCTTTAATCTTGTTAAAAGTAAAGACGTTTATTATAAACTCTTGGAAAAGTCCTAGTTCTTGGCTAGATATTTTGTTCTTCTTTAGTTTGTCTCTCTCTGTCTCTCTTCTTTGCTCAATTCGAGTGTCGTGACCCGATTCGCATCCTGTTGGTAGTCAAGGTTTGCCATTCCTGTCTGTTCTCAAGAGTTCGCATGATTTCTGCAACTGATAGATTCGTGAGAGGTTTTATTTGATCGATGTATCGGTCTGGGAGACGTCCTCTCGTTCTCTTGCCGTCAACATTCCCCAGAATACGAAGTTTATTTAAACCGTCTAGCCGGATCGTATGGCCGAAGAAGGTTAGTGTATATGCAAGAATTCAGCTGTCTACCTGTGCGATAAAACACCATACTATAAGTTGCAAATTAAAATCACTTTATTTACAATTTAAAAGTAGGTTAAAAAACTGACTAGCGCTTTCGGGGATCCCGTTGTCCCCATCTACGGGTCAAAGCACCACAGGAACACGATAAAGACAGTCATTATATACAGATAAAAATCCCCCCCCGTACACCAGGTCACCAACATTTTAGTGATGCCAACATTTAAACAGAAAAAGGCGTACAAGTTATCAACAGATGATATTACACTAAATATAAGAAATTACAAATGACACTAGGCAAGAAGTGCAGATTAGCCATTGGACAAAGTCTCTGTCGGGGCAACCAATCTACGCCAGTTAGATTGGTTGCCCCGACAGAGTTAGGTTAGTATATTTTGTTGGATTGTCGGAAGAAGTCGCTTGTGCGCGTCTACGCTGAGTTCTCTCAAGATTGATGCATTAGTCCTATGCACAACCCAGGATATTCTCAGCATGCGTCTGTAGCAGATCATTTCAAACACCTCAATTTGTCTGCCACATGCTGCATTTAAGGTCCATGTTTCAGAACCGTAAGTCGCGGTGGGGTACACGAGGGTCTTGACCAGCCTCAGCTTGGTGGTTTTGCTGATGTGGCGATCCTTCCAGATTTTTGTAAGCCCTTCCAGGGCAGATTTGCCCATTACTATCCTTCATTTTGATCTCACCTTCGCAATCGCTGTCTAGTTTGTCCCTACTTATACATAATTGCTCCTGTTAATAATTCCTAAAGGTAAAAAACAATGCCTTTGCTTGTCCTGAACAACAGTGGTAAATCCTTTTGCCCTTACATTTTGGGATTTTCTGGTAACATGCCTGTTATCGTGTTTCGATTTCGTAAGATGGGGAGAATATCACATATATGTAAAACTACATAATAATGCTTTTAGTCTAAATAACATACCGTCTCTTTCATTTGCAGCTATTTTCTACAGAAACCTTTACAACTGATCGGAAATATTCTGACTTGCAACGTATTCAGAAAAATGGATGCACTCTTTTACATCGATAATTATTCTATAGTTATTGGCATCGGCGAAACGTGAGGGCGGCAAGGAAGGCATACCCCTCCCATACTTTGCTTCTTCCCGTATAATTATATTCTTATTACCTTCACAAAATAAAATTATAAAGAAAATTAATTCGAATTTCAGCCTCATCAAGTTAAAATTGTGACTAGCATTCATTATTTAATTTCCACAAAATGACCGTTAAACGTTTTGAAACGCTACATGTTGAGCTTTATTTGTTTGTCCCCCTTCAGCAGAAAATAAAAGAAAAGAACAGCCGAAATTACGTTTATGGGATGGCATCTGTTTTGTGAAACCCATTAGTAGGAAGGTAGTTCAAAGTAATGTAAATGTTAAATAATCAACAATTAGTGCTTTATCTGGAATATTCTAAGTTCATTGATGACCTTTAGTTTTAGGTTTCACTAAATTCAATAAGCAGCTGATTCTTATAAATGATTGGAGCATGGCTATAGAAATTATTGTTGATCTCAAGCTGTACCACATGACATTTCGGAAAATTCGTCATTGTTTTGTACAGAAATATTCGAAATTAACTCTTTTTACATGAACTTGACCCTGTCTTGCATAATTGGTTCTTTATCCTCCTTTTCTGTCATATCATTGAAGTCATTGTTTAGGGACCGTGTTCTGATACATTTTTGGGACGTGCTCTGATGAATTTTTGGGACCTTGCTCTGATGCTCTTGTGGGACCGTGCTCTGATGCATTTTTGGAACCGTGCTCTGATGCTCTTTTGGGACCGTGCCCTGATGCTCTTTTGGGACCGTGCCCTGATGCTCTTTTGGGACCATGCACTGATGCATTTTTGGGACCGTGCTCTGATAAATGTTTTTCATATTCCCGTTGGCGTTATTCAAGAATCCCTTCTGTCACCCACTCTTTTTCTTTTGTGTAAGAATTACGTGCTTTATAAAAGAGAAAAACCGGATCACAATTTTTTTTCATGAAAGCTCCGTACGGAAAACGTACAACCCAGGTAGCTGACGTAATCTCCAAAACAATCACTCTTTACTCCAGAATGCATCTGAGCGACTCCATGTGAACAATCCAAGAGAAACTGTCATTTCTTCTCGCACTCGAGGTACCCAACCATTTTGATGGACATCACTGTCCGGTTTGTCACCCTCTTACGTTGTTGTTGTCACAACTGAACATGAAATTATAGGCACGTAAAGATGGAAGTATCTAAATTCAACGTAAATAAGACAGCTTCTAATAGCAAAAGCACAAAAGCGATTAACAGTACAGCTGTTTGCTTGAATATATATATATATATATATATATATATATATATATATATATTTCGCTCCAAAACAAAACCTCAGTATGGTATGAAGCCCTTTCGAGCAACAATACAGCTTCTACACGACGCGGAATTGAATGGAAGTGGTTTTTGATATCGTTCTGGGGGAATGTCTGCCAGAGTTCATTTGCAGGGACGCTTGTTGGGCCAGTTGCTTTGCTAGCATGTCCCAGATATGTTCGATCGAGGATATATCCAGCGAACGAACAGGACACGGAAGAAGCGGTATCTGTCGTGTATGGAATAGGTCTTAGACATTTCGGCTCATATGTGGCAGAGCATTGTCCTGCTGGAATATAATGCCAGTACAATTGTGAAGGAAAGGTATCACCTCTGCCAGGATAACTCTGAAGGAAGGGTATCACCTCTGCCAGGACAACTCTGAAGGAAAGGTATCACCTCTGTCAGGACAACTCAGAAAGAAGGGTATCACCTCTGTCTCTAACACATCCCTGGTGCATCGCTGGTTGCTGAGGCTTTCCTCAATTCGTATAAGGTGAAATCGCTAATTGAACCAAATGGCGATCCAAACCCCGACGCTTGGCGTTAGACCGGTATAACATTGCAAGGTGCAGTTCACCACACTCTCTTCGAACACGTATGCGACCATCATGGTGCATCAATCTGAATCGTGTCTCGTTAGAAAACGCGACCTGTTGCCATTCAGCGCGCCAATATCTATGTTTGAGACTCCAGTGCAGCGTGAGACGTCTGTGTTTGAGGGTTAAAGTAATGCGCAGCAATGGACTGCTAGAGACCAGACCTCTGTTAAGCACGATGTCCAACTTTACTGGAGGACAAAGCCTGACTTGTGACAGTGCTCCACTGCTGCGCTAACACCGTGGATACCATTGTGCAGTCGGTCACTGCTATGCGGTGAGGTGTCTGTCATCCCTTGATTTTGCAGTCCATTTCCTGGATTACTGGGCGTCCGTGCCTCATCTGTCCATAGACGCTACATTCACAGCACTGTATCTGCGTTTCGTTCTGTAAGAGTGGCAATTTCTTAATGGGAAAACCCAGTTTCTCTCATTCAACCACCCTAATTCGCTCAAAGTACGTCAGGTGTTCATAATGCGGACCTCTGCCGCCCCGGTGGCGCAGTGGTCTAAGGCGCTGGCCTCTGATCATTCGCCCGTAAGGGGTCCGGGTTCGAATCCCGGTCAGGCATGGATGTTGTGTTTGTCTTACGGCACTGGCTCTCTCCCTTCCCTGGAACCAGTGACCCTGAATTAGGGACGGGCGACTGCTTATAGCCCATTGAGTTGCTCACGGTGGTCGTTAACCCTCCAATCAAAAAAATAAATAAATAAATGCGGACCTCTTCGTCAACGGGACAGAGTGAGACACAAAAACACCCTTTCAACTCAATGTCGGCATTTCACTGGTTGCAACATCTCGTTTGAGGCAACTTATTATACCAAGACATGACAGTTCAGAGGGCGCTATTCAGAAACCGCATTAGTGCTTTTTCTAACATTTAAATCATATGCATGTCTCAACATGTAGTATATATCCTGTAAGTTTTAAGCTAATACCAGCAATTCTTTCACGGTGTTGCAATTTTCAAAAATAGTAGTGTGTATTTTTCTGTTTCTACACTCCGGAACTTGGCCTCAACCTTTAATTACGTAGCAGTGTTTTAAGAAATAACATGTTAGAGTGTCATAAATTGGCTGGCGGTCCAAAGGAAAATATTAAAATCTATTAAAATTTTCGTGTGTTACTTTTATCTGTTTTATCTGCTGAAATCGTATTGGTGCGATGATCCTGCCAATAAAAATAATGCAATGATCCTGCTAATAAAAATAATGCAATGATCCTGCTAATAAAAATAATTACCATTGACACTGTAGCACCCATACGTGAAAGATTCTTATGTCGTCAGTTTAGGGCACACACCCAAACAAAGAGTGGGCGTCAGTTCTTTATCATACTCACAGGTTTAATTATCGTTGCAGTCCGTTAAATTCCTCAGTTCTTTTATGTCCGAATAAGTAAATTTTTACCACCCATCTCTGCATGCCGTATTTATTTCCTTACAGTTCTCGCTTCCTGTGTCTTAATATAAGCATGCAAACATATTGTCTACTCATAAATAACTGGCTTCACTGGGGATTTTACAATGCACATTTCACACGACTCGTCCACTCGCGCTGCTTGATGTCATAGTCTCGTCTACTCGCGCACGTGCCCACACACATATATTTCGATGCGTTGGGTTGGCTCCGACGAGATGGGTTAGGGAGCCCAGGTAACCGCCTTCGCTGCGTCTCCTCCTCGTTGTCCTTTAACTTCTTCCTGACTCTTTGATGGAGAATTCCCCGATTGAGACGACCAGACAGAATGATGTAAATTGCGGAAGTTTGCATGCCGAAGAAATTTTTCGAGCTCTTCTTTAAAGAGACTCTGCTGACCAACATCTCCTTGCGAATTACAATCTTTTGCCAATATTCACGTTGCAGGTGAGCTCTAGATGGTGTCGCTCACTTCCGGTCGCACTTAGCTAGTGCTGCATGCTGACTTTGAACGCAGATTGTCCGATTCACAGCATAGTAATACTTTCATATCGAGATCCTCGCTCTTTTATCTCTCTATCTCGGTTACTAGAGAGTAGCCGGGCTCCTGAATCAACAGACATTCATTACACTTTACGGTGTGCCCACTAGCTCCTTTACATCGGAACAATGCCTATTTTGTTAGAAAGAGGGTACCTAAATATCAGCCTCCAGGAAGAGCGGATATCCCACTTGCTGCGAGAACAGCCGCCTCTGTCCGTCTGAAGGAATTGTACTGCCTCCGTTGGCTCTGCGCAGCCGAACTTTCCGTTTTCGAGGCCACCGCAGTACTGCCTCCCTTTTTTTTACTGCTATAGTTCCAGCTCTCTATTGGGATGGGTCTGTTCTTCATCACTCGTCATGGAGTGCAGTTTTGTATAGGATCGGAATGTCACAAGTGATGTTCAGAACTTAATCTTCTCTCTGAAATTCCTTCGCTGTCTTCTTCTTCTGCAACACCCTGCCTTTTTAAGTTAAGCTTTCCCATTTGAACTATCACTTCATCCTCGTAAATTGACATTAAGTTCGTTCAAATTCCTCTGTTTCTCACACGATTAACAATTTTGATGCTCTATCACATCTAGAAAAGTGAACTCCCAAATATCCGCTGGTCGTCACCTGAAACTTTAATAGGCCCTCATTTTTAGGCCATTCGAGATTCCCTTTTCTATCCTGGCATGTTTATCGATTGAAACCTCAGGATCATTTTCTCAGCTATGTACCCACGGCAGCAGTTTAACCCCATAGCAACAAACTGCTCTTAAATTTACTCCTTCCTTTTCTTGACTACATATATTGGGTGCAGTTGATAAAGGCAAGGACCTGTGTTTTGGAAAGGAAGAAACAAGAATTCCCCTGAATGTATTTTTTTCTCATTCTAAACAGAAAATGCGTGGAGCAGTGGTCATTAATTAAACAAGTTAGTAAAATCATGCAATGCATTGATTATGATACGCTTTTCAACATACCAGAAATCATTATTCAAGTTATTACTCAAGATATGAGGATAATGGCTGTGGAATAAATCTCGCTCCTGTGCCCTGACCTTTCACCCCATTTTGATGATATTCAACAGAACCGGTTAAGTATACTTCCGGAACAACATGATAAAGGTTTGTCGCAATCAAAGCATTTTTAGTCAAGTTTTGATGCTTAAGGGCGATGGGATGGCCTGCTCCTATGTTCTCACCTTTAACCCCATTTCGCACATCTTCAATAGGGTTCATCCCGAGGTGGTTTCCTACCACATACTAACATTTCATCGAAATCGCACCATTTGTACGCGAGTTATGAAGCATAAGAGTAGTGGAAAGGATCCTGCTCTTATATCCTGACCTTATACTCCATTTCGTCCATTTTTGATAGGGTTTATTCCCAAGTGGTTCCCTAACACATACTAAAATTTCATTTGAATCGAACCATTTTTACGCGAGTTATGCGGCATAAGGGCAATGGAATGGATCCCGCTCCTATGTCCTGACCTTCAACCCCATTTCGTCCATTTTCAATAGGGTCCATTCCCAGGTGGTCCCTTACCCCATATTAAAATTTCATCGAAATCAAACCATTTTTACGTGAGTTATCGTGTGGACGGACGGACAGACAGACAGACGGAGAAAGCTGAAGCATATACGCTTCTTCAACCTACGGTTGGAAAGCGTAAAACAGGTTATGTAAACTGGCCTAGTTTATTAGTCGAGGACTGAGAGACAGATCATCAACCGGATTTTATATATAAAATAATGCATACTGTATGTAATATACTTCATTGGCTATTTACAGGACTTTCGAGGGAAATTTCGTCTACACGCTGACTCGTATAGACTGGCTTTATGTACACGCAACGTACTACAATCTTTAACTTTTAGTTCCTGAATATGACGGTAAAACATATTCACTAATACATAACGATTAAGTAAATGTATATAAAAGTAGAGCCTCTTCATGAAGATGTAATAATAAAACTAGTGCAAATTTTGGTGCAAAATCGTATTTTCTTTGGAGAAGATTATTTGATATCCATGATACATAACTACTGGCTGTTTTATTCATACTTGTGTGTTTGTAAAGACCATAAATATATTTACGATTATTTGTTTACCGGTGCAACTACTTAACGCAGTTCTTCATAACGCAGCGAGGCGCATCGCTCCACATCAACACATTTCGTGGAACCTCTCTGACATGAAACCCGTTCCATATATCCTGACAGACATAACAAAGCCGGGGAAATATCTTGGAATTGCAATCAGTGGAATGCGGAAAATGCAATAAAGGCAATGATGACAGTGTGCATTCCGTTTCTCAAGTGCTAATCATGAACTATGGTCTTCATTTGTTTTTCCCGATTACGAATGCTTCATGGAATGTCTTCTTATATTCCATATGTCGTCAGTTCTTTCTTTACTTTCAGTCCTCGTTGATGACATACGCTTCATACCAAGGTATTGTCGAAAAAGGAGGTCTCTGCTCTGCATTACTGCATGAAAGATAGTACGTTTTCTTCGTGCCGTTTCATCATTTGTTTTGGTGTCCCTACACAGGAATAAAATTCTGAGGCTGAAAGGTTACGCCAGACGGTACGAAGTATGACATTTTATTTACAGGTTTTAATGTGTGATCCATTTCTAAGTAAAATTGGTCAATATATACTATATATACAATACATAAATACATATACTTTACATACAATTTATATACTATATATGCTTCGAAAAATATACAATACAATATGTACAATTCTGATGCCTTATCCTGATGTCCATGTCCCCATACAGTGTCATGAACAGCGTACTATGTTAACTGAGGGAGTATTGACGTCTACACAGCATCAGTATTGTATGTGTTCCATTATGTTAAACTAGGTTCAATTCTTCGATACAATATAGTGCGTGATGTTAATATACTTTTGCATTCCCCGATTACCAACCCTCAAACAGTCTTATGTGCTGGACCAACAGCTCTTTCTTCCAGTGAAGTAGGGACTGCTGTGGCACTATGGGTAGATTTATGGATAAATATTCATGTTTCTTGCAAGCTCTCTGCAGGCCGACCAGCACTTACAGAATCATTGTTTTAAATGATATTTCGAAGCAAGAGTTCCTGTTCTTCCTGTAGATGCGCACGGGCAGCTTCAGAATGCAGCGAATCGCTTCCGCGGTTTTCTTAAAGGTCCGGAAACATAAAGAACTGCACAGTTGCAGAATGCCCAGGTTTGGTAAGTCTGAAATCTTACAGAATGCTATGTACTTGTTTGACTGGTGATGTAAAGAAAGTACTGCAGCTATGGAAATCGTGTGAATTGTTGTACATTAGGGGTGAACAAAAAAGTTCCAAAGTATGTGTGGCTAGTGAAATAAACTTGAGTTAGCTAATTCTAATAATGTGCTAAAAACATCTGGAGCATGTGGGTCAATTGACATCCTGCGGTTCCTCGAGGGGTCAAAAGGACACGACTTCCGGTATTTTTTGGAGGGTGTGTGATATTATTTAACGGGCCTAAAAAAGATAAAGTGTGACCTTCTGTGCACTACACATACTTTCCCCGAAAAATGGGAAAGTGTCTTAAGGTATTAAATGGGTTTCTCTGTTTACACACAGAAACAATAATTCTGCTTGCAGTTGTGACCCACCTAGAGTGACCGAATGTTTCTGATGCTCTCTGTGCTAAACTGAGTGAAAACTCTGTGTTGGAAATATCGGTACATATGTTAAGTAGTTGCTGTTGGTCAATACTCAAACCTGCTCTGTCAATATCAGGAAGAGTCACCTATATTGTCTTCAATTTTGCCACTGTGAGGCTTTTACAATATGCCAATAACATGCCAATGTGAGCAGCTGGTTGATCCGTCAATGTGTTAAAACAAGTTACGGAAAGGCTGTTCGTTGCCATGTAGAATGTACCAAAAACAATCCAATGGTCTCTGACATTCCCCCGGGATTTCAGGTGCACTATTCCAGAAGGATAATACACGCCCCCACACGGCTCAGGTTGCCCAGGACTGCGTATATCATGCCCATACACTTCCATGGCCTGCCCGCTCATGTTCCCTGTCGAGCATGTGTGGAACCAGTTGAAACGCCGGCTATCGCCGTGCAGCACTATCCGGGATTTGGACCACACCGTCCAACACGTGTGAGCCAGTCTGCCGCAGGCCAACATCAGGCGTCTGTTGGCCTACATGCCTTACCGTATTGCAGCATGTATTGCCGCACGAGGTGGTACGACGCGCTATTGAAGATGACCGGACTGCGCGCCACAGATCCCTCTGTAATTGTCCGGAAGCTCTGTTTTTGCCATCATGTGCATCATTCATTTGTATCATTACGCCCATAAAATTTCAGTTCAATCCGATGCTTCCATCTTGGTGCGCAAATTTCATTGTCCGTGAGTGTATTTTCTACTGTCAAGCCCATAGGTATCACATCTCCTAAATATTTGCATCTGGGTTTCTCCACCAAATTAATATGCTCTTCTTTCACTGTCTTAGAAAAAGGTATCACCTTGACATCCACAAAAATACAGTATGATGCCTTTAATAAGTCACCATTTGACGCTCCTTCTCTATCAGCTCATCGCTCATTCCCTTTTTTTTCTCAACAAATTAAATTTCTATCGACTGCCTTAGAGATATCGGCTTCAGTCAGTAGGCCCAATTCAAGTATGGTGGCTGACGGGATCACAGATCCCTCGCTGCATGACACACCTGTGCGTACGCACGTCTTTTCGGAAGCGCTGAACCTGGGATTATTTGCCGGAGAACCTTTTAAGCTCTGTTTGGCTTCAAAATAGCTCTCTGTTGTTCCATATCAGCTTTTAGTTAACGTAGGACAAGGTAATTCCGCTTTGCTGTCAGTATTCACTCTTCTAGTATACTGGGACTTTCTCTGAATTTCTTCATCTCTCCCTGTCTTCCTTTTTTTGCAGCCCCTTCGTTGCTTGGATGAAAATACCTCCGATTAGCTTCTTCCGAACTGTTCGGTAATCATTTAGGAAAAGGCCCTCGATTTCAGGCGATTTCTATATTATGGCGAGCACACATAGCCCTCCCAGCTCCCTGTTTTTTTTTTTTTTTGGAGGTTTAACGAGCACCGTGAGCAACTTAAGGGCTGTAAGTAGTCGCCCGTCCCTAATTTAGGGGCACTGGTTACAAGCAGAGAGCCAGTGCCGTAACACAAACACAACATCCATGCCTCACCGGGATTCGAACCCGTACTCCTTTTGGACGAATGATCAGAGGGTATCGCTTAGACCACTGCCCCACAGGTACGGCTCCCTGGTTTTGCACTTACAGCTGCAATGTAAAAGCGTGTACTTGTCACATGATCTGCAGATTTCTTCAATTTCTCTGGTCCGTCATCTTCCCAAATCCCTTTTTACACAGAAGGATATATGTTCTTGTATGATATGATCATCTTCACAATACGCTCTGTGTCAGTGTTAATAATGTTGCACATTGCCAAACTTTCTTCATATTAGCACCTACAACATTAGCAATGTCCCTGACAGTAGGGTCCATATTATTGTTCTTACACTTAGGGATTTTTCCACACAATTAGGTAATATCTAATAACTTTAGCGTAAATAGGAAGCTGCAGTTTCGGAAGCTCACACTTGGCACCATAGTAGATGAACACCAGAGACATCTCATACGCACATGTCTTCTTGTTCCGCTTTGGGGGCATTCTTAAACAATTCAAACACCAAAACCTCTTCAAAATTACTTACAAATTAGGACAAATACTCTCCGCTCTTTGACATTATGATCCTGACGCTCCATTACATAGACTAGAGCGTGGCGATCTGAAGCAGCTTTTCTTGACTACATTTATTAGGCGCTCTTATGAACTCTTCTAAACATGACTGTCTCAGAAGCCAACACAGCAACACGGCTGTAGCAGTATTGTTTGACTCAAGTAGGCGCGGGAGATCGGGATTGAAAGGGGGTAGCTCGTAACCACTCTTCTATATCAGTGGAAACTTAAAGTGCTTCGCGACCCATCTCGCCCGATCTTGATCCTGAGCTAGGAGCTGCAGAAAGTCGCCATTCGAGAGTGTCAATTCAAAAGATGATGCACTGTCCATATAGCTGCAGAAAGTCGCCATTCGAGACGACCAATGCAGAAGATGTTCGTGTAGCTTGAACAGTGTTTCAAACTACCAGTTTGAGCTCAAATCTCGCATTGCGCAAAATACAGAAATAGTAACGAGAAAATAGCCCGAAGGGTACTTTATCATTCTTGATTCGGACGAGTGGCCTCACACACCGCGGGTGAAACAGCGGAAGCCGTGCTCTTTAGGCCCCTGAGGGAACCGTAGCATAATGGCCCACATGATCTAGTATTTTTATACATTATAAGGATCACCTAAAACAATTTGTTTTCACAGGAATACACAACTTTCGAAAAAAGTCACCTGTAGGGTATATACACTGACGGAAAAAAATCCCAACACCATAAAAAAGTAGTTGTAGAGGAATGAAATGGCGGCAATACATTTGTATAGGTAACATATTTAATAGATTAAGGTTTCAAGATCACAGCTTAATGTAAGCGCGAGAAGAGACATTTTAAATGTGAAATGCTGGTACATTAATAACCGGTGTAACCGCCAGAATGTTGAATGCAAGCACGCAAACGTTCATGCATTGTGTCGTACAGGTGCTGGATGTCAGTTTGTGGGATGGAGTTCCATGCCTGTTGCACTTGGTCGGTCAATACAGGGACGGTTAATGCTGGTTGGGGGTGACGCTGGAGTAGCCGTCCAATGATGTCCCATACGTGCTCGATTGGTGAAAGATCTGGTGATCTAGCAGGCCACGGCAACATGTCGACACTCTGTAGAGCATGTTGGGTTACAACAGCGGCATGCAGGCGAGCGTTATCCTGTTGGAAAACACCCCCTGCAATGCTGTTCATGAATGGCAGCACAACAGGTTGAATCACCAGACCGACGTACAACTGTGCCGTCATGGTGCGTGGAATAACCACGGGAGTGCACATGCTGTCATAGGAAATTGCTTCCCAGACCATAACTCCAGGTGTAGGTACAGTGTGTCTCGGCAGCAGACCGGTTGGTTGCAAGCGCTCACCTGGCCTTATTTTAACTAACACACGGCCATCACTGGCACCCAGGCTGAACCGGCTTTCATCAGAAAACACAACAGATCTCCACTCCGTCCTTCAATGAGCTCTAGCTTGACACCACTGACGTCGCAAACGGCAGTGGTTTGGAGTAAGTGGAATGCACGCTACAGGGCGTCTGGCTCGGAACTGTCTCTCAAGTAACCGATTTGTACAGTTCGTTGTGTCACTGTGGTGGCAACAGCAGCTCGAATTGCTGCCGCAGACACAGTACGATGCGCCACGGCCATACGCCGTACACGGCGGTCTTTCCTCTCAGTAGTGCCACGTGGCCTGCCGGAACCCGGTCTTCTTGAGTCAGTACCTTCTCTTGACCACCGCTGCCAACAATCATGCACAGTAGCTACATTCCTGCCAAGTCGTTCTGCAATATTGCAGAAAGAAAATCCACCTTCTCGTAGCCCTATTACACGACCTCGTTCAAACTGCGTTAGCTGTTGATAATGTCTTCTTCGTCTTCTTAAAGGCATTCTTGACTAACATCAACACACTACGTGTAATCTCAACGATAACTAACGCTCACGAACGTTACAGCGCGTATTTACAGCAAACCTGCTTTGCATGTTCCGAGGGGTGCTACTAGCGCCACACGTATGCGCCAAGCGCGAAATTTACATAGACGTGATCTTACAGATGTACTCTCACCGCCTACCAACTGTCGTTTATCAAACACAACCCCTTCTTGGTGTTGGGATTTTTCCGTCAGTGTAGTTGGCAGCAAGCAAGAATATAACGAACTTGTAGCTCTCATTTTCGAAGCAACAAAACAACGACGGAGAAAAATGGTTCTGAGAACGGATATGAAGCTATGTGCAGATCTCCAGTGATGTCAGTTCCTTTTTTAACCAAGACCATGGTCTTCTTCAGTTGACGTTTTCTTGATTATTTAGAAAGACTCGCCGCAGCAGACATGCTTGGATTTCGTAAGAAGAATTTTTAATTTATTGGCGAATGTTTGGCAAAGTAAATCTATTTCGAAAAAAAAGGGTAAATATATTTTTAAACTCTCTTGCATGCGTTTCACATAGGCAAATTATATTTGTTTTTAAACAGAACCTTTTGTATAAAGTATAAATTGTTGTATTGCGTAAGTATTTGCTTTGCGGAATAATACACATTAAGTAGACAAACGTATTCGGACATCTAGGTCGAACGGTAACAAGATCCCTTATTAGAAGATATCTGTACATAGCCGGCTCATTTTAGGCCGGTATGACTACAGTAACCCTTCTAGGTATATTTTCCACGAGATGCCGGTAGGTCTATACCTGAATTTTCTTCCATTCCACCTGCAAACCTTCTACTAGAGTTGCCTTAGAAGAATGTCTTACCTACCGACATCGGATTCGTAGCTTCAGCTCGTACCACAGATGTTCTATCTGATTTAGATCGAGATTTTGAGCCGGCCAATCCAACACTTAGACATCAAGTTCCTGCCACTATGCGAGGCTTGGACATATCTTGCATAGTGGTAAGGCGCAGTATCCTTCTGAAGCACGCAGGAAGCTGTACCGAAGTACTGTCCCAGCATAGGTTGTGCGGAATTGTTCAAAATATCTTCTTAAAAGGCGGCCGTTCGGCTGGAGGGAGCCACAAGCAAAGGAACGAATTCTTCTGAGCAGAAACAGGTCAACACCATTACAGATTTCTATCAAAAATTGACTGAAGGGCAATGTAGTCCTCCTGACATCGTTCCGCTGGCAAAACTCCAAACCTACATACGTCCATCGCTGGCAAACTCCACACCTACATACGTCCATCACTCCACCGACTCTCTTATTCTCTTCTATTGTCCAATAATGGCGAGCGAACTTCACTGCAGACGTAGTCTGGCATTACCTGGAGTGATGACGGGCTAGTGCGGATCTAATACGGTACGATAACAATGGGTGGAGCGAAAAACCCTTTTCTTTTTAATTTGAAACGTCACCATGGGCAATAGTTGCGATTTTATTACTGAAATGACCCCACAAAATATGGATGACATTATTTGATATCTTAGGCTGTCCCAAGAACCTCGAAGTTTGAAAGGTATAGAGAAAAATGGTTTAAAAACACCCGCTTTCTCCATTTTGTAAATATGAAAAAAAACTGTGTCACCATGTTATTTAATATCACCTTTGAGTGTATAAACACGGGTAAAAGTTTAGCAGACACGAGTTAATTTCTTAGGCTTCCTCAGATCACTTAAAGTATGTAATTTTTTCCAAAAATGGCATGATAAGTTGCATAAGCATTAAGTTCGACACCAGCCTCATTGTTACCAATTTGGGCTTAACATTAACAACCCCTCTCATACTTTCTGGAAACCTCTTGTTGATTTTCAGAAACATAGCTTGCTGTTTTGCGCTCTGCTTTGTTTTTGTTACCTTTTTCATCTCAGCCCACCAGCTCTCTCACAGTGGAGCTCTGTTTGCGAACTCGTTGAGTCATCTCATCACAGTCACACAGGTCGGTTTGGGAGAGAGTGTTGGCGGGTTTGCATCATAATGATGCAACAATTTCTTTCACCCCTAGTGACGTTGATTGGATCGTACCGGCATTTTCGTTTTGTCGTCCAACTATTTAAGATGGCTGAAACAAGAAATAAATCTCATTGTCCTATCCTCGGGAGTTATAAGGAGATGCGTGAAAATGTGTTGCCTACGTACGAAGATGTAATGCTCCATTACTACCTTGTGAGGAATACTCTTAGGCAACAAGGTGCAAATTATGAGCCTGCTGCAGCAGAAATAACAAGTATTGTCGCGGACAAAGTGCTAAGTATATGGAAGAAAGCATCTCTTCCTACATCTCTCCACAAATCTGTTGCAAAGCGTATTACCGCATACAACACTGAAATCCGAAAGCTGAAAAAACACGCTGCAAGAATGGATGAAACTACCAAAAGAAGATTGAACAATTTCGCGCAGATTCGCAACGTATCTCTGATATATGCTCATGCAAGTGCAAATGTTTTAGAGCCTGCAAATGCAGCTCTGCAAAAAAAGGTACCCGTGAAAGAGCGAGACTTTCTGATGGACCAGAGAACAAACAGAAGAATGATAGTAGGTGGGCTATACGCAAAAACCACCAGTATACGGAAGAAAAGAGCAGCTCGAAAGAGTGATAGGGAAGACCATGTCCGTAGGAAATTCCAGAAAACTGCATCACTGAAATCGGCCCTGCGAGTCGAGGATGATCCTTCAAAAGAGGATACAAATAGTAATTCTGCAGGAAAACCAGACGAGCCGGGTAATAGTCATTTGTTGGCCTCGGAGAAAGATTACGATTTCACTCCACGTCCTTTTTCGAAACCTAGGCGTCAGATGACACTGTCTGCATTTTCTAGAAAGTGCGATAGGCGAGGCATCAGCGACCGAGCGGCAGCTGATCTTGCGTCGGCGTTGCTTCATGATGTAAGTGAACCGGTTCATTCGAAAGAATGTAATGTATCTGTTATTGACCGGCATAAAGTACGACGAGAAAGGAAAAAGACCCGTCAAACAATTCAAGATGAGGTAAACTTGACTGGTCACAAGATTGTAGCTTTATTTTTGGACGGAAGAAGGGATGAAACTCTTACGAATACACAGACAGATAATGGCAAGTGGCACAAGCGAAAAGAATGGGAGGAGCATATTACACTTGTTGAAGAACCGGGTTCAGTCTATTTGGGACACTTTTTGCACCGAAGAGCTAGAGTGCAAGGGACATTTCCGACGGTATCTTCAGCTTATTGAACCAGAAGACATTTGACTTGTCGGAGTTAGTCTTTATTGGAAGTGACTAATACCAGCACAAATGCAGGTGTAATTAGGCGCCTTGAAAAGAAGCTCAATTCTCCCGTACACTGGATTATATATCAACTCTGCTTTTACGCCACCTCACTGAAGCACTTTATGGGAAAACATCAGGTCCAAGAGGATTTAGTGGATTGATTGGGAAGCGCCTGAAGACGAGCGCAAACCTTCCTATCGTAATTTCCAGAAAATTGAATTTTCGCTTCAGTCCGACATTAACTATGAAGATCTTAGCTCGGATCAACTTTATTTGTGGGAAATTTGTAAGGCAGTCTCTGCAGGTGATTGCCCACAAGATCTGGCAAATCGGGATCCTGGAGCACTTGCACATTCCCGTTGGCTGACCCTCGCAAATCGCAACCTACGTTTGTATGTTAAAACTAGTGATCCAGCACCACAACTTGTCTCATTAGCCACCTTCATAGTGAAAGTATATACACCATCGTGGTTCACCATCAAATGTAACGGTACCTATGAAGATGGTTCAAGAAATTTGCAGCTTTTTATATCTAGGTTTCAGTATCTTCCAGATAATTTAAAGGATATTGTAAAATGAGTCGTCCAAGACAACACGTATTTTGCTCATGCAGAAAACTTGCTCGCTGCAATGTTGTTTGATGACAGAAGATATGTCCGTGAGCTTGCTGTTCGACGTATCATGAAGGCCAGGAAATCTTCCGAACAAACAACTACCATTAGGAAGTTTCGGATTCCTACGCTTAATTTCCAGAACAATGATTACATCGACCTAATCGACTGGCAAGAGTGTAATGTGACTGAGCCTCCCATCACACGGAAATGGAAAGACGATGAGCTTCTGAAATTACTACAGTCGGATAAATATCCAAGTTCTTGCCACGAATTTACAAAAATACCCTGCCATTCTCAGGCAGTAGAGAGGATGGTTAAGATTGTAATAGATTCTTCTGCTCATGTGTGCAGCCTTCTTGCAAGAGATGGATTCATCAGAGCAAAAATTTTGGATAGGAAACTGATGCCAAGTTTTGAAAAAAAGTCTGATTTCCAAGTGAAATAAACTCACTCCTTAAGTTATGCTATTAGGTAAGGCTACCATATTTACATAATTTATGCCATTTTTGGAGAAATATGACAAATCTTGAGCTCTTTGGGGAAGCCTAAAAAATTAACTCACATCTGCTGAATTTTTCCCGTGTATATACACTCAAAGGTGATACTAAATAACATGGTGACACAGTATTTTTTTATATTTACAAAATGGAGAAAGCGGGTGTTTTTAAACCATTTTTCCCTATAACTTTCAAACTTCGAGGTTCTTGGGGCAGCCTAAGATATCAAATAATGTCATTCATATTTCGGGGGGTCATTTCAGTAATAAAATCGCAACTATTGCACATGGTGACGTTTCAAATTAAAAAAAAAAGTGTGTTTCGCTCCACCCTAATGGGCATGCAGTCCCCAACGGACTGTATCAATTTTTCTGTTCCAGTGGCATGTGTGAATTCGCTGGCTAGGTTTTTGGCAGAGGATGTGCGTATCTTTTTCACATTCCGCAGTAAGCTTCGTTTGGCACGATCACTCACTTTATGTTGCCTATCAGAACTCGGCTTTGCTGCTTTGTCGCCATCTGCTTTCCACCGATGAAGATCACCGACAGCAGATTTTGGATGAAAGGAAGAGTAGCAATACTACACACTGATTGCTTACTCAAGTGTCATCCAATCACGTTGCTCCTTTCAGGGTCTATGCGGCGTGGAGCTGTCATTTCATCTCCACGCCGCATAGACCCTTTCGACAAGTGTGTTTGACAAGTGTGACCTGTTTGACAAGTGCGCCAAAGCTGCACTTTATATAGAGCATATATATACACTGCTGGCCACCCAAAATGCAACACCAAGAAGGACACGAGATAGCAAAGCCAGATTTACTGGACGCATAACAACAGATACAAAGATGAAACGATTGAGCTTACAGGCCCGTACGACTTGCGGAACACGCAGACATCAATAGTTCGTGTGGCCCCCATGCCTGGCAATAACGGCCACTACACACCGCGGCATCGAACGAAAGTGGCTTAGGGTATGTCGGTCCAGGCTGCTTCCCCACGTTACCATAGTTCATCAAGCGTAGCTGCGGGTGGTGCTTGCCGGGTCACTCGGTTGCCGATCAGCGATCAGACGTGTTCGATGGGCGACATATCGGGAGAACAGGCGGGCCACGGCTGCAGTGACACCTGGTGGGCCATGAAGATTTGTTGCACGATGCGTTCCACGTGCGGGCGCGCATTGTCTGTTGAAACGTGCCAGCTGGCAGGTCCTGCAGGTAAAGGAGGAGAACAGTCTCCAAAACGTCGGAGACGTAGCGGTCGCTGTTGAGTGTACCGGCGATGCGTACCAGAGGGGTACAGGTGTTGTATCCAATTGCGCTCCAAACCATAACGCCAGGCGACGGACCGGTATGGTGATGCATAATGCAGGTGGCATACATTCTATCGCCGCGGTGCCGCCACACGCGGATCCGACATCGTGGTGTTGCAGGTAGATGCGGGATTCGTCGGAGAAGACCATGTCGTGCCATTCCTTAGTCCAGATACGGCGTTCAACGGCCCACTGCCGCCGCACTCGCCGGTGGTGTAACGTCAGTGGCAATCGGAGCAATTGGCGCCGTGCGACAGGTCCACCATCCTGCAGATGACGTCGAACGGTACATGTTGACACAGGTTGTTGCGCAACACACCCTAATTCCTGCGCTAACGTTCGTGATGTGGCGGTGCGAGCCGCCAATGCCCGCCGCACAACATGCCGGTCCTCTCGTTCGGTGGTGTGCCGCGGCTGCAGCAATCGCTCACGTCGGTCCGTTCGTCCTTCCTGCACGCACCGAATCCATACTCGCCTCACTGTGGCCGGATGTCGTCCCACACGGGCGCCGATGTCTCGGTACGATAATCCGCTGTCGCGATAAGCCACTATTTGTCCTCTGTCGAACTGCGGAACGTGCTGGAATGACTGCCGTATTTTGTGACGAGGCATCAGGAAGCTTCCCACGCACAGGTCCGGCAGCACAACACACTTCCACTGCTTACACCCCGCCTTCTGTGCACCTTTCTTATAGTGCTTCTCGGTGGCGTGCCGGGCGCACATGATTTGCATATGCCCTGTAATGCTAATCGTTTGCATGCCCTTTCACGGGCGACGCATGCTGCGAATTTCAGGCTAATCGGATGCTTCCTTTTTGGTGTTGCATTTTCGGTGGCCAGCAGTATATATTGGCTCTACAAATGCACGTTTACGCATTTGCTTATGTGGAGGTGTTCGAATAATTTTGTCTTCTTAGCATTATATTGTATGTACACTACGCAGTTTTGGGCATCAGTGTATATTGTGTATCGCAGACTCCGTGTGTTAGGTAATAAAAGGACGTCTCGCAGACATCATTTGGATGACTTTACCCGTGGCCGAATTATCGGGGAGCTTGGAGAAGGGTGGAATGTGACGTATGTCGTCAGATAGTTTGAAGTATCGCTCAGCATAGTGTCTCGAATTTAGTCAAAATTCAGGAGACGCAGAACCACTGCCAGACGTTTTGCTGGAATTCGTGCCGGTTTTACGAGCCAGAGGAGTGACTTTAGCTGGCTGTAATCGCAAAACGTAGTTGGAAAGGTCCTGCCGCCCCTTTGTTTAATCTTCTTCAAGCAAGCACAGATTCGAATTTCGTGTCAAACAATGCTAACGTTGCTGTTGCTGTTGTTATTAGTGTGATATGAATAAACGGGGTGTATACACTTCTACACTTCTTGCCTTCGGTAAGCTAAAAGCGCTACGTTCTAATGTAAAAATGTAAAAATAAATAAATAAATAAATATAAATAACTAAATTATTTATTTATTCATTTATTCATTTCCAATGGAAGAATCTTCAGAAATTTTTGTATGCAGATAAATAACTCACTTGAATAAGATTACCTAATAAAATGGTGAAGATGAGGAGGCATTCTTGAAGTTATATATTTAATATAGGAGCACACACAATGAATAGAAAATAAATAACACTTAAGATGTAAATAAACATGGAGTTTGAGATAGTATAGCATTTGAAGGATAAACATGGAGTATCAGCACATGACACCTATTAACACTGCATGTAAGAAAATATCGCAGCTGAAAAGATGAACGTCATAACAGCAGGGTCGACGTAAAGCGTGTGCAAGCTTGTAAACTGAAGTGCGTTTAATTTTTTTCCGCCAGATGTTTTCCCTCGAAGTGATCACTTGACACTTTTAGCACTTAACGCAGGGAGAAATCATAAACAACCTTTTCTCCGCACGTGGGAACAATTTTTTGCGACATCTGAGACACGTATTCACGACTTATTTTTCCAACAGTTGAATCGTCGAAATGCTGCAAGACTGTGTGCTCGGAAACCTATACGCTGTTTACCTTTATCTAGGGCTTATGGCACATCCGTCATCGGTGGTGTATGTCTCACGTAGACTGGTCATCAGATCAATGGATCTAAGTAATGGTCACAGATGAAAGGATTCCAAGCGGCAGTTGATCTGAATGGAGCACGAACCTGCGTATGATACCACGACCGTCGTTGAATTGGGGCAGTCACGGCATCATGGTGTGTGCTGATATCATGGTCAGTGACGTACCGAACTGCAGGTGATGTATCATGGGGCAGTCATTACGCTACTAAAATTATGCTGTTCTTCACCACATCTGTCTATTCCGAGGTTTTGTGGGCGCAGATTACAGTTTTATGGACAACTGCGGCCGTTCTCACCGGGCATTGTTTGGGCATCAGTGTGTATTGTGTATCGCAGACTCCGTGTGTTAGGTAATAAAAGGACGTCTCGCAGACATCATTTGGATGACTTTATATGATAACCGTCGGATAGGGAATCCAGCGTGCTCTTCCGCTCTCAATCCAACCAATCATGCACGGGACATACTGGGGAGACATTTCTTCAAAGGAATCCCAGATAGAGCTCTCCTGCAGGTGTGGGACAATTTCCTAGAACAGCTCCAAATCTCTTTGGTGCTATGTGTACCACGCCGGTTCTAAACATACACTGCGATGCGGGGTGGAGAAATTCTCTGCTGAGGACTTCGGTCTGTCTGTTTATGCAGTGCTGCTTGAATATTTTAACTCGACGACAGGTGTGTTCTTCGTAACGTTGTGCGCTCCTTCGATTTCTATTACATATAACTCATGATTTTTGAGATCATTCTTTTGATTTTACTTTTGCTATTACTACCGAAACCTCTTACAGCTGCAAAATTGTTTTTTCCGATTTTAACTGGGCAAAATGTAACTCGTCTTTAAGGTTTGGACAGCAGTGTATGTTTAATGATGTCGTCGATTGCAAATTATTTTTAAAGAAAAGCATCTGGCACAGAGAATCTGAACTAATCCTTGGTAAAAGATAGATAGATGGAGTACGGTCACGCGCAGAAATAATTGGAACACATACCACTCATATGCAGAGCAGAATTTTCGTGATGGGTCATAAGTAAAGGTTGTTTTCATTATTGAAGTTTCATTAAACGCAGCACATCGCAATTGTACAAATCAAATTTACAAGGAAATATAAATAAATACTGACGACAGTGAAATCTGTGTAAACGGAAAAGTACACTCAGGTAGAGAGTAAATGAACGGGAAAACCGTTTATCGTACCAAGCAATCGTGTTTTGCGTAAATCAACTACTCAGAGTAGCTGCGAGATCAATATACCTAGGAAACTGTAAGAGTTCTTACAGTTTCTTAGGTATGTCACAGTCGCTTTCGACGCCAAAGAGAGGCAAAGGGTTTGTTTCGAATCTTTCGGAAATACAATTGATCATGCTGCGAAAGGTGAAACTGTTCTGTCAAGATTTTCTGTCAGATGAAGCAATATTTATTCTTTGCAGAACATTAATACTTATGGAACCCACACATGTAGTAGTGAATATCCACTTGCCATCGTTTTTTTCATAACTGATAATCCAAATATATTTTTTCTAGCAGGGGTGTCAAAATGCTTGGATTATTTCTCTTTTTTGTTTTGTTTTTGCTGGGAAAAGCGATTATCAAATTCATTTGCATGAATTAACTGTTTGTGGTAGGAACTGGGCACGAATAATACAGATTAGTGGTGGCTCTCGATGGATGAAAAAAATTTTTTTTTTTAATTGCGAGCACTTTCCGCGCGGTTTTTTTTAAATAATTATAGCTAAGCAGTTCATTGATATTTTTTGAGTTCACGACCCAATATAAGACCCTCGTGATACAAGTTTGTGGCGTGAAACCGGATTGAAGGTTTGCTGCTTTTAGGATTTACCTCGCATTGCGAGTGGTTACAAATCTGAGTTATTTTTTCTGCCAAAACAGTTGGAGATTATACTTCCCAGATTTTCCTGATATTCATTTCTTCCACTATTACTTTCGAGATTCATTTCTTCTGTCAAGCTTCTGGGACAATTTTTTATAAGCCTCACATATGCGAAACAGGGTAACATTCTAATCATTTCAAGTTGACTCTTGGTAGCTCGTTTTTCTGTCTTTCATGTACTGTCAGTATTATTTCTCTATATATTAGGAGTATGCAAATGTTTCCGCCGTTTTCAGGAGAAAGGAGACATTAACAATCAGGAAACCAGTATCACATTTATTCAACGAAATATTGGCAGTTAGCATCAATGACCTTTTGCCATTTTTCAGTAAAATGGCAAAAGGTCATTGCCATTTTTTGTCATTTTTCTGTTTCGCATACGCGAGGCTGATGAATGCCCCTGTGATAGAAGGACTCGGGTGTTGCGCTGAAAAACGCAGTGACGAGATTTTTCACCTCTGAAAATGTGGTGAATCGCTATTGGGCTAGGGCATGTTGCATAGAGCGAAAAGATGAAAGTCTGAGGATGCAATGTACGGGGAGTAAGCTGGGTGCGGTAAAACGTCCCAGTGTAAGTGTTAAAGAGTTGATTTTGTGGTGGCACCAACATGTAGTCTGGCATTATCGTGTAACAGAATGACTGGGTGGCGTCCGTTACCTGTCCATGGGCGCTTTTGCCCGATGTGCCGTTTGTTTGAAAACGAGTAAGAAGCTTCAAGTCTCCATCCTGATGAGAGAAAAAGATAAATATGTTGGAGTATCTCTCCTTGTTGGAAAGTGGCTTAAAGGTTTTCAACATTTAGGACACTACAGAAAATGTAGAATGGACGTTTGTCTCAGTCATTTGTCCCTTTCTTGGCACTAGAAAAACGTTTCGTCTGCGTTCTTCTGTCACTACTAATACAGCGAAGTAAAGCGAATTCTTCAAAGTTGTGCATGCCAAATAATAGGGTGGGTCTAAAATATGCGAAAGTCTTTGATAGAAACGCCCTAGTGCGGAAAAGGTGTGAGTGTAAGACCACTAAGAATTGTGTGAAATATTTTTGGAATTGGTTAATATCTTTGGCTCTGACCAGGAGCTCAAAGTTTTGAAATTTTACTAAATACATAACATTTTCAAGTGTCTGTCAAAAGTACCACAATAACTCGGATCGGAATGCCCTAGTGCGTAAAAGGTTTTAATGACCATCAAAAACAAATGTATAAAGTATTATTCCAATCAGTTATCATGAAATAAATACGGGATTACACCATGTAATACAAATTTCGAAGATGACAATCCGATTTTTGATGTAAATGTGACAAGGATGGTAAGTCAGAAAATATCCGAAAACTTGCTCCATGACGATGAAATTTTCAAGTTTTCGGATATTATCTGACTTACCATTCTTGTAACAGTTACACCAAAAATCGGATTGTCATCTTCCAATCAGTTAATAAATTCATATCTGACCAAAGGCTCAAAGTTTCGAAATTTTACATAAAAAACACGAAATGCATTGCAATAATACACTCGCGTTCACGCTCCCTCTCAGTCAATCCAGCCATCCTGTCTTGGTCTACCCTCCTCAGAATGAACTTGGCAGTCGTTTCTCTTACCAATGGGAGGTGGGGTGGATGGTGGAGGGGTTTTGAAGCCGGCCCCGCGCCATTTCCGCTAGTTGAACTGTAATGAAACGCTGCAGTATAACTTCGCTGGCGTAATGACGAATGCGATTGCGATTCCGAAGCCTTCATGCTCAAAGCCTCCTCTGAGACAAACGTTTGTTTGCCCCATTTTCGGAATCCCGAAAGATCTCTGTGACAGGCAGCTTCCGACATATGAAGATATCATAAGGTGTTGTTTCCACGAGAGACGTAAAATGTTTTTGGATACTCACAGCAAACGAGAACCTAGTTTCTCATGTATTGCAGACGCTGTGGATGGAAAAATTGAAAAGTTCTTTCAAAGAGCTTCTATTCAGACAGTTTCTCAGCAGCGTGTACGTGCAAGGTTGCTCTCATATCACGCGAAGTACTTTAATATGAAGAGTTCTAGTAGACGTGTTACTAAAAGTCAAACAGTAAAGATATGGTTGAAAAGTTTAAGCATGAAGCAAATACAACTCTTTTTAATATATCTGCTTGCAAGAGCTCAGATATAAATAAATGCACTTGCCTTTCAGTAAATAAAGTCCCAGCCAAAGAACGACTGTTCTATGTGGATCAGAGATCAACCAGGAAATGTTACATAGGTCCCGTTGATCTTATCGAAACACAGAAGCTCCAAAAGCGAATCAAGAGAAAATTACAAGATTCTGCTCTTCCCAGAAAACAGGAGGTTGCTTGCGTATCCAGAGGGACTGACGACGAGGATCCAACTGAAACAGAAATCGAATTAGTTTTTGACGAAGGAACATATAATTTGTACAGTAAGCCAACTCAGTCTTCTTTTCAAATGCGAGTACCACTTTCCGCAACTGTACTTAGTAGTCAGCGATTTGGTATGTCTGATAGAGCAACTGCTGCAGTAGCATCTAGTGTACTTCAGGACATGGGCATCATATCAAAATCAGACACTTCACTTGTAACAGACAAAAGCAAAATTCGAAGGGAAATGTGAAAATGTTATAAGCAGCTTCAAACAAAGATTCCATTTGAAACCGCCTTGAAATATTTATGTTTTGTGAGGCCGTAAAAACCAGGCACAAGCCCAAGTAAAAATTGGAGCAAAATTTTACCGGAGAACCGTTACAGAGGAACGCATCTCACTAGTGAAGGAGCCGTCTGCCAGCCGTAGACATGTGACTCCCAAATATGGCACAGCACTTGAAATATCCGGCAGCATATATGAATACGTGGTCTCTAAGGTTTGTGACTTCAGTGAAATTCAAGTAATCGGTTGTTATAAAACCGCAGTAAATACGGGGTAAAAATCTGGTGTAATTCGTCGCCTGGAGCTAAGATTTCGCAGGCTCTTTGCAATGGGTAATTTGCCTTCCATTTGAATGAGCTACCTCTCAGACACCTGTTCGAACATATAGATCAACATACTGTATATATAAATTTGAACATATATATATATATATATATATCTGTTGGAACATATTTAACAGATCTAGATTCTTTATATTATTGTACAACTTGGACCCAACAAGTGGTCCCAAGTCGTACGGTGGTCCCATAGGTAAACAACTTCCTGGATGCGAAGTGTTACCCGTAGAACACGTGCATGTTACCCGTATGAAGTGTTACCCGTATGAACACGTGCATTGTGATTTACTTTCAATTACAGTTTCAGGCTTGAGTACAGACCAAAGATATTTACTAAAAATATCACATGAAGTTCAATCAGGCATCTGCTCATCTGACCTCAGTAAACGTAATTCGGGGCCACTCTCACACTCCCGTTATTTGACAATTGTAAACAGAGTATTGAGGCTATACATCGCTACTGCAAATCCATCTTCAGGATTCAGGGTGATTGTGGAATACGTTATGAAAGTTTACACACCTTTATGGTTTACTGTCAAAATTAACCACGCCATCGACGATGGTGCAAAGCACTTATGGGAACTCGTTAACAGATCTAGATTCTTGCCAGAGAACATACTAGAGGTTATTGATCCAGTATTATCGCTAGAAACGCGTTCTTCGCCGCGTTCTTCGCTTCCCTTGAAAATCTCCTGTTGGTTATGCTTAAAGATGATAGAGCCGAAATTAGATAGTCAGTTCGCAGTCATTAGCATAATCAAGGTAAGGGAGACTCTTAGTGAATCTGTCCGCGACTTTGATGTGCCTGAGCTTAACTTTGAAGCCAAGGACTACATAGACTTTATCGACTGGTTTCACTGGGAAGTTACACCACTGCCAGTCTTGAGCCAAGTGAGCTCAGAGGAACTGATGAATCTCCACGAAAAGGCCAACGGCTGGGATTTCTCCCAATTTCCGTGTCACATGCAAGCTGTTGAGCGGATAGTGAAATTAATAACTGAGGTATCAGCTCGCGTGTTAGAGCACAATAAGGATGGATGCATACGATCCTTCCTAATGTCTAGAAATATCATGCCACAGTTTGATCACATATCCAACTTCAACAAATCAACTTCAAGACGTCGTAAAACTGTAGAATTATGAGACTATGATGAGACGTCGGAGACGAGATTTTAACTATAAACATTCGCACACCTTTCGCCTTTTTTACGTAAAATTTCGAGCCTTTGGTCAGAGCCGAATAAATTAACTGATTGGATTTATACTTTATATATTTGTTGTTTATGATTATTAAAACCTTTTCCGCAGTAGGGCATTCTGATCTGAGTAATTGTGGTATTTTCGGCGTACACTCGAGAATTTCACATTTATTGTGAAATTTCAAAACTTTGAGCCTCTGTTTGGTCAGAGCCAAAGATATTAACCGATTCCAAAAAGTATTTCACACAATTCTTAGTGGTGCTCAATCACAACTTTTCCGCACTAGCGCGTTTTGATCATAGAATTTCGGGTTTTTTCGACCCACCCTACCAGATAATTAATAAAAACTAATTAAATAAGGTTGATACAACTATCATCAAATTCCCGAACACATGAGCACGTGTTTTCTTTTTCTTTTTTTTTCTGGCAAGAAACTTGAATTTTTCCGTAATGAATAATTTTAAAACCTGAAAATTTTTCAAGAATTTTTTTTAGCTTTAATATACTAGATCATCATGCCACAAGCATTACATATTATATTGAGAAATATGAGCATGAGGAAGACAAAAAAAAATGATAATCTTGATTATGACATACAACTCAAAAAATATTTTTCCAGTCCAGCTCTCAGAACATTGATTACAACTTTACTCATAGATTCAAAAAAGATTTTTCCTGTCCGGCTTGTTGAACAGGTGATTATTGTGCAATACAAACATAAGCTCCAGCCAGATGGAGGAATATTGTGAATCAAAATTCTAAATTTGCTGGATAATCGTGGCATGGTTTCAGCAATCCAAAACCCGCTCGCGCGCGCTCACACGAACGCATAGAAATAAAAATGCTCTCTGATGTACCGTAGCGCGAAAATTGTGGCGGAGATTTCGGTAACGACACACATCGTAACAACATGCTGACGAAAAAAATAATCCCGTTTGACGTATAGAAGCGGTAATATCGCGATAGATGCAAATTGCACATGTACAACCTTCCGAAATACTGAAAACTGGCAAATGCGTGAAATAATAAAGAGAGTAATATCTCGATAGGATACAATAAATAAAGAGAACTAGTAAATGCATGGGATATCTGTCTTACTGCTAGACGAGAAAAGAATTCGAAAAACTGATTTCTGTGTTGAATTGGAGATAACTGCAAACGTAGATTTGCACCGTACAGCAGAGACTCTATGTATTTAGAACAGATGAGTGATACATAAATCATTATTCCGATGTCCCACTTATCTGATGCAAATATATATATATATCTTTCTATTTATATACACTCACGGACAATGAAATTTGCGCACAAATAAGGAAGCATCGAATTGAACTGATATTTTATAGACGTAATGGGACAGATGAATGATACACATGATGGCAAAAACAGAGCTGCAGGACAATTACAGAGGGATCTGTGGCACGCAGTCCGGTCATTTTCAATAGCGCGTCGCACTGGCTCGTGCTGCGGTACATGCTGCAATACGGTCCGGCATGGAGGCAAACATACGCCTGTTGTTGTCCTTCTGCAGTCCCAGAACATACGTGTTGGACGGTGTGCTCCAAATCCCAGATAGTGCGGCACGGGGGCAGCCGGCGTTTCGACTGGTCTCACACATGCTGGATAGACGACATGTCCGGGGAGCGGGTAAGCCATGGAAGTGTATGGACATGACGTAGGCAGTCCTGAGCAACCCGAGCAATGTGCGGGCGGGCATTATCCTGCTTTTATAGCGCACCTGGAATCCCGGCCAGAAATGGGAGCACATGGGGTCGTAGGATTTCATTCACATATCGCTGGTCCGACAATGATCCACGTACCACTACTAGAGCTGATCGTCTATTTTAGGCAATGGCTCCCCAGATAATATGCCTGCAGTGGGGGAGGTGTAGCGCTTGATAGCGAGGTTGGGATTGCCCCGTTGACCCGGAGACCTCCACACCAGGACACGGTGATCATCTGTCCCCAAAACGACGCTGCACTCATCGCTAAACACCACACTTTGCCAGTCCGTGGTGTTCCACGTCGCTCTGGCCTGGCATCACTGCACACGGAGCCGGCGATCTTCCGGTGTTAATGGCAGCACACATAAGGGGCGCTGGGATCGCAGGTTCGCTTCCGCGAGGCGTCGGGAAATGGTTCGTGGGCACACAGGACCCGCTACATCTTCCTGTATAGTGGACTGGGTGTCCGTGGAATCCGTTCGTGTCTGGCGCACGATCCATCGATCCTAACTACCGGTGGTCCTCCTGGTGCGTCCGGAGCTGTTGTGCCGTCACGTGTCCACTGTTCCCAACATAGTCGGACGGTATGGTCAGAACGATCCACGTGGCGCGCTATACGGCGCGCCGACCACCCTGCGGTTTTTAGCCCGATGATGCGGCCTCTCTCAAAGTCTATAAGTTGCGTAAATCGACGTCTCTGGCTTCTACGCGGCATTCTCGTACCTCTGTACTCTTGCTTGCGTCGGCCGGTGCTTGCAAAGTTTCGCGGTTGTAGCATGTTTCCTTCTAGGTGCGCAAATTTCATTGTCCGTGAGTTTATTCCCCCCCCCCCCTTCCCAACAGACTCATATATAATTCACGGATGCTAAGATATGTTGACAAACAGACGATGATCCAAGCACGTAATGTTTCGACATATACGGTGTGTACATATCCTATATTCGCATGTTAAGGGACGTGCTAAAAGTACAAATTACAAAACACTAGACTCCGTTAAAGTTTACAGCTCTTTGCGGTGAAAAGCACCGAATGTTGTGTGGAAAAAACAAACAAAAAAAACCTCAGCAAATATCAGTCTTAAAACTGAGTTTGGAAGCTTCGGTTTCTAGCATCATATAGGAATGCTGAAAAAAATGCTAATGAAAATGAGGGCACTTTATTTCAGCGGTATTAAACCTCTTTTCACTGTCAACATAATATCACAGTTTTGATCCAATAGAGATATTTTTGATCAGCTTTCGTATTATCGCCTATGACATCGGCAGGTCATCATCAATGATACTAAGCAAATATTTAACATTCAGCTTCCTGCATAATCGTAATGATTCTTTAATAAAGATTTTAGATTCTGTCTTTTGACAAATTATATACTTATGTTTAGGATAACCTCCGTTTGGATTCTGAAAATCTGGTAAATTCTTGGTTTCAAGATAAGCTCAGTTTTTTTCCTACACAAGAAGAATTTGTGTGCACGTTATTTTAAATTAAGTGATTTTTCTTAAGTGTCCTGCATTGATTCACTTGTAGGGCATGAAAAGGATAAAAAAAGGGAACAGAGACGGTAAAATGCAATTGAAAGCATTTATTCATCCATGTAAAAATCTTTTACACAGTAAATGAATGATTAAATACAAAACACAGTGTTTAGAAACAAACTCAATATTTTAAAGATCTAAAACGAATTTATTGGAAAACTGAGGCTGTTGTAAAAACACCTCTACTGTCTGTTTCCTTACAACACAATATCTGAGTACCCTAATGCAAGAATAGAATGAATTCAAATTCAGATGAGCGTTTCACTACCTGAATGATCTGAAAAACTCTTAGTTCCTCTGATTTCCTGAGAGAGAAATTGCCTATCCAGTCGGAAGATTGAATCCGAATCCCGTGTGGCTGTTCGGAGGAGCGCAATTATGCGTCTTTCGTCACCAGATGGTTTGTGTAACGAAGGAAATCTCATTTTCACCAGTTCTTAAACGTACCAGCTAAAAGTAAAACATAAAGAAAACTACTTAAGGGAAGGTATTTTCGATCCTCAGTAGCACGAAGTGTTGGGTTTAGCTTAGCAAGAAGGCAACAAAAAGTTTTCAGCGTAGCCGTACTTCATTTCCCTCATAAAATTATAATCTAAATCATGCGTCAAAAGCAGAGCCCAAGGGATGCGAGGAATCCCATCAATTTTTTAAAAGTTCCCTGCATGTATTTTGTATGTATTTGAGGTAAGTTTTCGCATTTAACTTGACGAGACCACCGACCGGCTTGGATTGGAAGACTTGATTTACATAATATAAAATGCTAAACGAAGAATTACAAATACGTCACAGAAAGTCTCATAGCACACTTACTTGAGAGATCCACCTAACACAGACACCAGACGTTTTAACACGAATAGGATGACATAAAATACACGCAAACTAATGGATCTTTAAAAATGTGCGTTAATATGTTAGACGAGTAAACAACGTTTTGAACTAAAATTATGTATTTAGCAAGAAACTATTAATCGTATGTTTACCAATATGTGGGAAAATTTTGGACCCATCAGAAACGCCGGTAGCTTCAAAATTTCTTCCGATGTTGATAAACTATTTTGTTTTCTGGTAATTTTGTTTGAGCCTGAAAAAACGCCTGCGATTGCATCTATGAATTGAGATTTTGTCAAGTTCGGTTTCACACATGATGAGTCCAAAAATGAAAAAAATCCTTTTGGTAAAAAGTAAATCTGCCAGAACGGGAGGTTGATGTAAATAACGATCATGTACCTAAACAGTAGAGTACCGATTATCCGACCTTCGTCTTTACGACAGAGCTACCCCAGGATTTTAATTTTGACACTTGGTTACCCCGTGCTCGGGTCACCAAGTGTCAAAATTAAAATCATCGCACAAAGCAGTAACAGTCGTTTATTTGTTTAATCCGGGAGATTTTTCGGGACGGAAACCGTGTAATCCAGGAGGTTTTGCTTTAAATTCAAAATCTCACCATTTTCACAGACACGCACGTACATTTTTCTTCTCTCCTTGGCTAATCAACTACCTTTTTTCCGAGTTTTCCCTCTATGAAAACTAGAAAACAAAAAACTATTCCCTTGCTTTCACAAAACAGAAGGATCAAAGGCGAAATTTCTCCGTAGGTCACGTGGGCTTTTTTTACCTGTTCTTCTTCGTATGGTAAGTACTTTTAAAAAATCCCTGGTTTCGTCTTCAACAAGCGGAAGAAACTACGAAGCACTTCTCAGCTGTGTTCGACGAAACACCCTTTCTTCCAAATAAACAATATTTGTGGGAAAATTTGCCAATATGTGGAAAAAGTTTGGATCCGCCAGTGGCTTCAAAATTTCTTCCGATGTTGATAAACTATTCTTTGAAGGGTCACAAAATACGTACATAATTTTACTATTGAGGAACATAGCAATTGAAAAGGGAAAGAAAGTGGCTGTACCAATGCGTAGCGCCTCCCTTTGTGGCGCAGTGGTCTAAACTCTGGCTTCTGACCATTCGTCCATGATGGGTTCGAATCCCGGCAAGGCATGGACGTAATGTTGTCTTACGTCTATAGCTCTTTCGCTTCCTTGGAACCAGTGACCCTAAATTAGGGATGGGCGGTTGCTTATATGCCATCCAGTTGTTCATGGTGGTCGTTAACCCCCGCCCCCGCCTCTCCCCAAAAAATGAGTAGCCTTCAAAGGAGTGGAAAAAGGCGAATCCATGAAAATATATTGCACCAAAATTCGGTGTTGGGTCAGTTTTTGTATGTGACTGGACATGAAAAATAAATGAGTTAAAAAATGGTATAGTGATTCAGCCTGAAGTGAAGGACTAAGGAAAAGAAAATTAATAAAACAAACGCTAATATGAAAAGGTGAGTGAAGCTTTATTGTGGTATTTCACAGAGGAAAAGAATAAGGGTGTAACGACAAACCTCCCCCTCCCCCCTTGTTATTTTGAGTGAGTATAACAAAAGAGCAGTTATATTTCTGCGGGTTTGACAACACTGTTGTCTTAGTCATAACCGGATGTTTTTGTTTACACTTTAATTAGTTTCATTTTGGAAAGTGTATGATTCAAGTTGGTTCCGTAATGTTGCTTTTGACTTTCGTCCTGAAGTACTGTCAAAGTTTTGTTATAATATTTTCTCGCGTATTAAAGTTTTCTTGATTTTAAGCCTTCTGTCTTTATTATGTGCACTCATTAACACCGGGTAGGTGAATATCGGCTAATTTCTACAAAGGGCATAGACCTGATCTTGATTTTTCCAAAGGTAATTTAATGAGGAGGAACCTGATCTTGCTGCTAGTTTAGGTGGTTTGATTAATTGAAAAAGAATGATGCGAGGTACGCCGAAAATATATCGGCAAATTCGAAATAATTTCGGAAACTTAAACAAAATTTCATTGCCTCGTCGACAATGAGAAATTATCAGGGGAGCCGATGCATAACTACGGTAAGACTGACTTAAATTATTATTATTATTTGATTGGAGGTTTGGCGACCACTGTGAGCAACTCAATGGTCTATAAGCAGTCGTCCGTCTCTAATTTAGGGCCACTGGTTTCAGGGAAGGAAGAGAGAGCCAGCGTTTAGACCACTTCGTCAACAAGGCGGCGCTTAAATTAATAAATGCTGGCTTTCAATTCTTTAGATTTTCTGGCATCAGTTTCAGCTCCTGGGAGTATAAACGATTTAAGGAGAGAGAAATGGTTCTACCTTATAACAACGCTACTGGTAACAGTGAAGTGAAACTCGCATTTATTGGAAAGGCCAATTACACGACCCTTTAAAAACCTAGCTCCTGCTGTTGTTTGCTAGATATGCTAAGGAAAGAGAGCCGAAGAAGTATTATTTATTTAATTCTACTTTGTAATCCTACATCCAAAGATTGTAATCTTTGGAGACGACCGAACCAAACTCTGGTAAGCTCGTGGGACTTTAGAAATACTAAGGTATGCAAGAAGTGGTGCAAGAAAGTTGTATTAGCCTGTTTGGTATCCACTTTTTTACAACAAATTCCAGGCTGTGTAGATGAATGATGGGTGATGCATATAGAGGAATGGATGGAGAAAGGCGAACATCAAGAATTTACTGACGACGACATAATAGCTCTGGTGAATCTGGATTATAGTGAAGATGATGATAATAATGACGTTAGGACAGTAATAGGACTAAACCAGTGGTTCGCCCAGTTTCATTCTTGGATCCCTTGGGGGTCCGCGAGACCCTTTCAGGACGTCATCGACCTCAAACATTTTTCCTAATAGTACTATGATGTTATTTGCTATTTTCACTCTCATTCTCTCACGAGTATAGAGTGGAGTTCTTCAGAGGCTGCAGGACATGTAACGACGTCATCAGTCTCGCCGCTAATGGAATATGTGATTGTGTATTCTTGGCGTATCTTGAATTTTCTAAGGTAATAGGTTTAGAGTAAAAATATATGCGCTCTAACTCAGTTAACTCAGTTAACTCTAACGTAGCGGAGATAACAATGCAAACATTGGAGAATACAATATTCTCTACTTGAACACATCCACCAATTCGTAACATGACCTATATCGGTGATATACTGCTATGCTGGTCTCATTCTATAGAGCTATTAGAAGATTTCAGGAGAAAATGTCCTCATTTTCCCCGACAATTAAATTTACTATCAAATTAGAGCAACAGGGTAAAATCCCTTATTTGGATCTGCATATCAAGCATGATACCAACACTCATGATATGCAATATTGTGTATATCGTAAACCTTCTGGTTCTGCTGTAGTCATTTTATACAATTTGAGTCATCCTTTTAAATACAAGACTGCAGCCGTTAGATCGTTGATCCATCGAGCATTTACACATTCGTCAAATGCAAGTTATAGAAATGCAGAGATCAGAAATATAACGCAGATTGCAATACAGCATGGATATTCCCTAAAATTCATACAGGATATAATATCACGATACAAAAAATATGATCTACTACACTTGAAAGAGATGTTAATAGCATCAAATACGTTGGCTTAATAGAATATCAACCTTTAATTACAAATACTTTAAGTAATATTCACAAAAAATATTAAATAGATTTTGAACTAAAAACGAGCATTTTATTTCAAAACATTCGTAAAGATCGTGATGTAGCCCTTGAAATCCAAAAGTGTGGGATCTATCGTATACCCATAAGAAGTTTACATCCTGACAGTAATGACACTTATTTCATAGGCTCAACACTTCGAAGCCTTGAAATCCGTGTGGCAAAGCAACAATATGCAGCAAGGACTGGTGCATCTAACACCTAACTTGCCCGCCACATTCAAAATGCTTCATACACTGACGGAAAAAAATCCCAACACCAAGAAGGGGTTGTGTTAGATAAACGACAGTTGGTAGGCGGTGAGAGTACATCTGTAAGATGACGTCTATGCAAATTTCGCGCTTGGCGCATACGTGTGGCGCTAGTAGCGCCCCTCGGAACATGCAAAGCAGGTTTGCTGTAAATACGCGCTGTAACGTTCGTGAGCGTTAGTTATCGTTGAGATTCGACGTCGTGTGTTGATGTTAGTCAAGAATGCCTTTAAGAAGACGAAGAAGCCATTATCAACAGCTCACAGAGTTTGAACGAGGTCGTGTAATAGGGCTACGAGAAGGTGTATTTTCTTTCCGCAATATTGCAGAACGACTTAGCAGGAATGTAGCCACTGTGCATGATTGTTGGCAGCGGTCGTCAAGGTAAGGTACTGCCTCAAGAAGACCGGGTTTCTGCCGGACACGTGGCACTACTGAGATGGAAGACCGCCGCGTACGGCGTATGGCCGTGGCGCATCGTACTGCGTCTGCGGCACCAATTCGAGCTGCAGTTGCCACCACAGTGACACAACGAACTGTTACAAATCGGTTACTTGAAGGACAGCTCCGAGCCAGACGCCCTCTAGCGTGCATTGCACTTACTCCAAACCACTGCCGTTTGCGACGTCAGTGGTGTCAAGCTACAGCTCATTAGAGGACGGAGTGGTGATTTGTTGTGTTTTCTGATGAAAGCCGGTTCTGCCTGGGTGCCAGTGATGGCCGTGTGTTGGTTAGAAGGAGGCCAGGTGAGCGCCTGCAACCAACCTGTCTGCGGCCGAGACACACTGGACCTACACCTGGAGTTTTGGTCTGGGGAGCAATTTCCTATGACAGCAGGAGCACTCCCGTGGTTATCCCACGCACCCTGACGGCACAGTTGTACGTCGGTCTGGTGATTCAACCTGTTGTGCTGCCATTCATGCACAGCATTCCAGGGGGTGTTTTCCAACAGGATAACGCTCGCCAGCATACCGTTGTTGTAACACAACATGCTCTACAGAGTGTCGACATGTTGCCGTTACCTGCTAGATCACCAGATCTTTCTCCAATCGAGCACGTATGGGGCATCATTGGACGAGAACTCCAGCGTCATCTCCAACCAGCATTAACCGTCCCTGTATTGACCGACCAAGTGCAACAGGCATGGAACTCCATTCCACAAACTGACATCCAGCACCTGTGCGACACAATGCATGAACGTTTGCATGCTTGCATTCGACATTCTGGCGGTTACACCGGTTATTAATGTACCAGCATTTCACATTTAAAATGGCACTTCTCGTGCTTACATTAAGCTGTGATCTTGAAACCTTAATCGATTTATTATGTTACCTGTACAAATGTATTGCCGCCATTTCATTCCTCTACAACTATTTTTTTGTGGTGTTGGGATTTTTTTCTGTCAGTGTACGTTCTCTTTTGGCCTAAAGCATATACACTGAAGTGCCAGAAAAACTGCTACACCAGTCTAATACTTGGTAGGTCCCCAAAGGAAGCGCAGGACTGCAAAAATACGACGGGGAATGGACTTCACTAGCTTCTAGAAATTTGCTGTATGCAATGCACACCATACTTTTTCCAGAGCGTACCACAATTCGGGTGTATTCCGAGGTCTCGGACTTCTGTGTTCGATAGCGCGTTGCATGGCATCCCAAATGTGTTCTATCACGTTCAGATCTGGGGACTTGAGTGAGAATGGCAACACCCGAAACTCAGATGAATGCTCCTCTAACCATAATGTGGCATCCCGACACTTGTGTGGAGGAGCATTGTCTGTTGGAACAGGCCCACCCCATCAGCATGAATGCAGGCCATGAACGGGTGTACCTCGTCAGAAAGGATGCGCACATAGCGTTGGCCAGTCACACACGTTTATAGACGTACCAGAGGTCCCAGTGAAGTCCAGCTAAACGCACCCCATACCATTACGGAACCCCTACAAATCGGTACAGTTCCCTGTCGACAGGCTGGATCCATGGCTTCATGGGGTTTGCGCCACACAAGAGTCCTTTTATCTGCCCGATACAGTTGGAAACGCGACTCGTCAGACCAGGCTACTTGTTTCCAGTCATCAAGTGTGCAGTGGCGGTGTTGCCGTGCCCAAACGAGGCGCATAGCTCTGTGTCGTGAACCCATCGAGGGGATTCGAATTAGGCGTCGACTCCAAAAGCCCATATCGTACAGGGTACGTTGCACAGTTCGGACGCTGATGCTTGTTGAGGCTCTAGCATTGAATTCTGATGATACCTGCGAGAGTGTTGCACGCCTATCGCGTGAAACGATTCTTGACAGCCGACGATGCTTACGTTCACCCAATGTCTTTTTAGGACCACACTGGTATCGTAGGTTGGAGGTTTTGCCGGAATTCTTGTAGTCACGGTACACCCTTGCAATGGTCGTCCGTGAAAATCCGAACTTCATTTCTACCTCCGAAATACTATGGCCCATCTCGCGAGGGACAACTATGACACCGCGTTGAAAATCGCTTAAATTGTTATTACTTGTCATTCTCATGCCGGAAAAAGCTCTGACCGCTGGCAAGGATGTCTATCGCTTTATATACGCACTGGCGGTCGGAGCCGAGTACGCGCATATGTGTCGTTGCTGTGTATTTTCCATAAGCTCGTCTGCACCAGTTTTTCTGGCACTTGAGTGTATTTTGATGTGTACTCGAACAAAGACCTCTACACTGCTAGCGGAGAGTTTACTTATTCATCGATATCGGCGACAAAGTTGTAGTGGAGGCATTCCGATTAATGTAACACAAGTATGTATACATATACTGACTCGTCTGTGCCGCCCCGGTGGCGCAGTGGTCTAAGGCGTTGGTCTATGATCATTCGTCCGCAGGGGTCCGGGTTCAAATCCCGGTGAGGCATGGATGTTGTGTTTGTCTTACGGCACTGACTCTCTCCCTTCCCTGGAACCAGTGACCCTAAATTAGGGACGGGCGACTGCTTATAGCCCATTGAGTTGCTCACGGTGGTCGTTAAACCTCCAATCAAAAAAAAAAGACTTGTCTGCAGAATTGTGTTACTCAAATGTTGAAACCTCCAATATACTCAATGAGACAGTCGTAGTGTGAAGATGCTAATGGTCAAGAAGGAATGGTGCACATGATATGTGATGATAATGACACTGTTATTATTTCCTGTTCACCATCAGCTTTGGATAAAAAGCATGCAGGAACATATGACGTCATTTTTCACTGACTATAAAACACACTCTGTAACCAAAGATCGCACAGTCTCATACCTGATGATGTAAGGGGAGCCCTTACGAAAGATCTCGTGACTATATTTTCATTTTGTAGATTTTAGTATTAAAATGTCATCTTCACCTTCTTTGTGATTTTATCGTGCTTAAGACAGCCTGTGGATTACGTTTTTATGTATCAGTCAAGTCAGTTTCTTCTCAGTACTCCTACTCTGCTTTCATTGCTACAAGATCGACCAGTGAACTGTAATATGAGAACGTACAAAACGTTCATCGCCGCCCCGCTGCGCAGTGGTCTAAGCGATGGCTTCTGATCATTCGTCCGAGCTGGGTTCGGGTTCGAATCCCGGTGAGGCATGGATGTTGTGTTTGTCTTACGGCGCTGGCTCTCTCCCTTCCCTGTAACCAGTGGCCCAAAATTAGGGACGGGCGACTGTTTATAGCCCATTGAGCTGCTCACGGTAGTCGTTGAACCTCCCAACCCCCCCAAAAAAAACAAAAAAAAAGCGTTCATTTGTAGGGTTTTAGATTCCTCATTGCAACTAATCTTTAAGAGATTGCAACTTGTCGAGTTGTGGTGTAGTATCAGGAAAGAATATCAATAATTATCTAAAAAGGCATTTAAAAGGCATTGCACCTCTCTTTTTTAAATACATAACTATGTGAGCTGGATTTTTTCATGTATTTCAAATAAAACAACAAATAACAATAGATTGAATGCAGACGCAGGTACGAGAGTCCAGTATTTTTCTACTAAGACATACAAAAAAGAGATTTGCAAAAATGGGAAACAGTGCCGCTCTTCCCACTTTTTTGTTTGTTTTTGTTTTCTAAGGTATAATTAGCTTTCATAAAAATACATTCTTTGCCTATAAAAAAATAAAACAAAAACAAATAAGAAGCACCCCGGAAAGTTCTTAGATCCTGATGAAATTCCGCGCGCTCGTCCCTCAGGGCCGAATATCGAATTATTAAAAATAACGACCAATGACTAAATAGTGGCCCACCACAGCGCATGGGAACTGCGTATCGAGGATGGTATATTAAGAGCAAAGTTCTTCCGCAGGGAAAATTGTGACAACGGATTGCGGTTTCATTAACCTCCATGGACTATGAGAATGCCTCGACGTCGGACCAGTGCACAACACGAGCAGTTCAGCGAGTTTGAGAGAGGGCATATAATTGGGCTGAGAGAAAACATATTATCAGGCATTTGAGTTGGAGCGATGTGGCAATCGAACGATGTTGGCGCAAATGTGTCGCCCGCGGTGGAAGGCCAAGGGCAACGACAGAACGCGAGGATCGAGCGATTGTTTGAGTCGCACGAAACAGAACCAAATTCGTCGCTCTCAACCATCCATAGTCATGCTGCGTCGTCTACTGGTACGGAAGTGGACATCGGGATCGTTGCCAGACGACCTGCAACACCGGGACTACATTCGAGGAGGCTTCACCGTCACGTATCACTGACCAGCGAGCATCGCCGACATCTGTTGCAGTGGTGTCCGGCCCGATCAACGTGAGATAATACCCAGTGGTGACGATAGACGGACACCCAGTTCCTACGATAGCCGGACGCCCTTGGAAGTCCTTCGAGAAACTCTCGCGGCTCTGCGGTTCTGGAATTTCGGCAAACTGCCCACAGTTCCGGAATGTCGGCGAACTGGCCCTCAATTTATTTGAACACCATCTGGCATACTATAGCTCAAGACAGTATCCGTGAACTCTATATGCGTCTATGCCACGCCGGGTAACTGTTTGTGTCCGAGCCAGAAGTGGCGCTACAACGTTACTGACTTGTTCCGCTCGTGCAGCTCTTTTATCCGAATCAATGGCCCAACTGCTCTGCAACTGCAATAATTTCTTTTCCTGTACATATGCATTGCACATACCAATTTTCATCTGGATTGAATGTTTCCTTCCCGGTGCTTCTTTCTTTTTTTCTTTTTTTGCAGAGTATATGTTACTTACGTTAACATGTAATGGGTTTATTATTGCTATTTTTAAATGAATGAATATATAAATATTTAAAAAATCCTAAGTTTTAATTTCTAATAAGGTAAATATCGATTGATATAACACACATAAACAAAAGGTCTTTGGTGTCATCAAAAAGTTTTAAATTTGTAAACATAACCATGCACAATTTTTTAAACTCTATTCTGAGACCGAAGAATTTGAGAACAGTTGGACTAGACAAAATGTGAAGTCATAGTAGTGGAGTTAAGGATCTTCTTAGAGCATGGTTCTATAGAGCGTATAACGTATGCAAATCCGACTACTTACATAATAAAGAAATTGATAATATTTATTGTAAAGATCTAAAGGCTAGATATGAAAAGGATGACACAGGCAAGATACATAAAACTGTAAGAAATCGTACAATGTCTGCAATAACAAAACCAACTAGTAAGACAATGAGATGCGCAGGATCCATCACATATGCCCCAGGCTTTACATATTGGTAGAGGAATTTATTGCATAAGTACAACATCTTAATAGCAATGAAATCACCGACCCCGTTATAACATATATTGCAAGGAGAGACAGTGTAAGAAAAAAAGGCAGGTGTATACGCTATACCATTGATGTATCTTAACAACACGGAAAAGATACGAGATAGGATCCAAAAGTTAGGGTACTTGGTGTTTAGTTCCTTACCTCGAATACTTTAAAACACCGGTGCACAATCACCTTCAAAATAATCCCCTTGGGCGACGATGCACTTTTGCCATAGGTCGCGAAGCTTCTGGAAGTATTGCCAAAAGCCATGATTTGCAACCCCTCGTAATGCCTCCTGCGTTGCTGTTTTTACCTCATTTGTTGACACAAAACGTCGTCCCTGCAGATTTTGTTTCATCAGTGGAAAGAGGAAAAAATCGCAGGGGGCTAAGTCTGGTGAATAGGCGGGATGTGGAAGCACATTAATACGATTTCTGGCAAGAAACTCCGTAACCAGTAGTAACCAATGTGCAAACGCATTGTCATGGAGAAGGTATCATTGCCCACTTCGCTACATCTCCGGCCGTTTACGGCGGATTGATTCCCATAAGTGACGTAAAATCTCTAGATAACGTTCCGTGTTAACTGTTGTGCCCTCAGGAATAAATTCGGAATGGACAATGCCGCGAGAATCAAAAAACACTTCCAGCATGACTTTGACTGTGCTGCGATCGTGCCTGAATTACTTTGATCGCGGTGAAGACGGCGATTTCCATGTTGAAGAAGCACGCTTTGCCTGAATATAAAACAAGTAGCACCACGTTTCATCACTTTTGATGATGTTACCCAAAAACGTAAGGTCGCTATAGGCTTTTTCGATTAATTTGCCGGATATCTACATCCGTTCATCCTTTTGTTCGAAGGTCAAAAGGCGAGGCACAATGTGCTGACACATGCGGTGCATGTTAAGATCCTCCGTCAAAATTTGCTGGCATGTAGTCTACGAAAGGTTTGGTGCGTTAGCGATTTCCTCAATGATTCGGCGATGATCCTGACGAACACGCTGCGCCACCATCGCAATGTTTTCCTCACTCCGTGCAGTCACAGATCGACCATAGCGCTCATTATCTGCGATTAATTCGGGGCCCTCTTTGAAACGCCGATACCACTAGTACACCTTCGATCTCGCCAAAATAGAGTGACCGTACACCTTCGAAAGGATTTCTAAGGTCTTTACAGCTGTTTTACCCAAACGCTGACAAAATTTAATGTTACAATGTTACTCTTCAAAAGCCATGGTTCTCACATCGCATAAGACAGACGACTAACCACAGCAGCAAACGTCTCCGCGCGCATTCACTCACTTTCCATGGGCCAAACTATTCTGAATACGTAGGGGAGGAATGGCGGGATGTATTTCAGACGCAGTAACTTTAACTACATGCTTGCTGTGTCACGGGTAGGCCCTTTCCCCAAACTTTTGGATCCTACTCCGTATATATATATATATCGGAATGATAAAGCGATCCTTGGGTACTAGATGTAAAGAACACGTGCGAAGTGTCAACCAGGGCCTGCAGAATACAGCCCTCGACAGATAAGTCATGCATTACTCGACCACGCCTGCGTGGAATAGCATGAGAAGAAATGCTTCTTACACGAACTTTAAAGAGACTGCCATCAGGAGAACAGTTGAAATTCTCTCCAGCAAACTAGCATGCAATGACATGATCCCTATGGAATTACCAATGGGTTGTTTGGTATGCGTTATAAAAAGACAGAAACACATCGCGGCACACCATATAATAAAAACTCCGCGTGATAACAACTCACGTAATACTTCTCGTGATGTCACCCTAGTTATTTTCAAAAAATAATCTTTGTTTTTTGCGTGTTCTAATTCCCTGCATTTTATGTCTACATTGCCTTGAAAAAGCATCCCAGTGGAGAATGAAAGGTTGACGAATCTTTATGCATATTATACCACGAAAATAAACGGATTTACTACGCTATAAGCGTTATTTGAGTAGGCACGGACTTACGTTGAACGAAACGGGAAAGCAACTGCTGATGCCTATTGTCGATACTCTGGCACAACATCCTCTCAGACGTTCCAGTGGCTGAGCGTTCTGTGGAGTGGTCTTCGGATCATATGTCTGAGCTGGAGCAGTTTTCGAGACCCAGATGTTGCATGGGTGAGATGTTTGTCTTGCGGCACTTCCGCTGTCCTTTAACTAGAACCAGTGGTCCCAAATTAGAAACGAGTGACTGCTTATGATGCGACTAATGCTCACGGTGGTCGTTAACTGACCCCACCCCTCCCTCCCAAAAGAAAACAGCCGCTAGAAGAGAAGCAAAGCTGGTAAATCACTCACTTTTAAAAACAACGTTTTCGTTTTGCCATACGGTACACTAAACGCTGCATAAAATTAATTTTAAAAACGTCGTTCAGTATACTTTACTGAAATTTATTTCTTCCAATAATAGTTTTGTGCTCTACGCCGTTCCTATTGTGGAATAATTATGAATAAATATGATTTCATACTTATACTGCGCTTTTATTTTATTTGCGACTTGTTCTTTTCCCCAACCTGTTTCCGCATTATCCGATATTTTCAGCAATTCCACCTCCTCTTTGTTAGTGTAGATCAAATACTTGAGTCTCTACTACAGTTCCATTAATAAAATATATGTATTTGGAACTCCGAGTGTCTTTTACATTTACTGTCACCCGCATTGCTCCAGAAAACTATCACGTTCGTCCCACCCTTTGCATAGCCACTGAATTACTAAACATCGTAAGGAAATATCCACGTGCTATTCAGATGTACGAGCTGCATAGATTGCGTGTTTAAAACGTCAGTACATTAATCTTATTTTTCCACACATTACACCAGTTTTATTAGGGGAAGTGACAGGACACATTACAATAGTTACCGTTCATTCAACAGAAAAGTTGTGGTCCCTACCTCAGTGAAGGATTAAAATTTTTTATTTTTAAAATGAATGCTACGAAGTAACTGAACATACCTGCTCAGCCTACAACATTCCACTAGAGGAGCAGAATGTCGTGGCTTTGCTAAAGAAAGTGTGCAAAATATGCACCTTGCATCTGGCAACATGCAAGAACACTTTTATAATACTCTCTTGAGCACATCTGACCATATCCTCGTTGACAGAGGCAATCGCCGTAAACACATGCGCCACCAACTCTTCCAGACCGTTTTGTGGAGTCCGATACATAAGTCCCTTCAGGTGTCGGCGAAGAAAAATGTCAACGGGATCAAGGTCAGGGGAACGCGGAGGTCACGTAACAGAGACCCCATGCCCAATCCATTTTCCAGTCGGACCTCTGCACCCTAACAAGTAGGTGCTCCATCGTACTGAAATCAGAGCTCTCCACGAGCGTTTAACGAGCGTATTCCAGGAGTTCTGGTAATTCTGATCGCAGAAAAATCTCCTACTGCAATAGATTGAACCGATCTAACAGCATATACCCAGAAAAAACACAGTGTTGGGAAACTGCTGGCCACCAGATGGCAGTGATGGGTCACTGCTGGCTGAAATCTGCCTTTCACGGCACTGTAGCGGTCCGTTGGTGGCATCGCCATCAATTGGCAGCCATTGATGGCCCAGCAGCATCGCCGAGAATTGCGGGCCTCCAAGCGAGTGCCACTAGTGGCCCGTAGTTTGCAACCGAAGCAACCCCCACACGAGGGGGAAGCAACGGGACTGCGCACGCGCAGAAGCAACACGTGCTGTGTCTCTTTGGTACCAGTTAGTTGAAGACGACGCTATCGCCATCGTGTTATTTTAGTGGATGTTAAGAAAAAAAAAGCCATATGTAGAGAGGCGAATTAATTTCCTAATCAAATACCACGTCGACGAAGATTACCGTCGGAAGAAAATATATATAAATAATTATTAATGAACTGTAAGAAATAGTCAGTTACTCTCATGCATTTATAGAAACTCATTTCGTAGCAAAATTCCTGCACTAACACACAAAAGAATTGGGAGTACAGAGAGTCATGAAATACACCCACTTTATTCCCATGAATAACAAGAAATAATTTCTGTCTAATCTTTCATTTTAACATACACGAAACTGCTTCAAACCAAAATCCCAGAAAAAAATTAAAAATCGTTATGTTGAAAAAAAAAAAGAATTATACTCGTACAAAATGTATCAATTATTTGGAAAAAAAGCAACGCAATGTGGATATAATGTACTCATCTATAGGCTGAATACAGAAGATTGGAGAAATTCTCTGGTAAAAATAACGTGAAGTAAAATAAAATATTTTTCCTGTTTAAAACAAATGCAGCTTCGGACCGCAGAGAGGAAAGATACAACGCTAAAAATGTAACAGCATATGACATGAACGTGTAAATATACATTGAATTAGAGATACCGGTCCAGTAACGTGTAGCACCACCTTTCACCCTGATGACAGCGGCGATTCGTCTCGACATGGACTCGATAAGATACCGGAAGCGTTGGGAAGCCATACGGATCCACGACTCCTGAACAAGCTCCCACAGTTCACGAAGATTTGATGGACGGAGGTCAGAGCCATGAACATGTCTCTCGATGGCATCCCAGATGTGCTTGATGGGATTGAGGTCAAGTGACCTAGCTGGCCAAGGAAGCAAGGTCAAGTCGGTGGAGTGTTAATCCAACCATTCGGATACAATTCGGGAGCGATGGCACTGTGCATTGTCTTGTTGCAGGATGAGGTCCCATTTCAATCTACGTAAACAGTCCCCAGACCCCAAGAATGCCTCCCCACCAGCTTGAAGAGTACCCTGCCGGCAAAAAGGGTCCATCGCTTCATGTGATTTTTGCCGTACTCGTATCCTGCCATCCGCATGTACCAACGTGAATCTCGACTCATCAGTCCAGGCAACATTTTCCCACATGCGTAGGGTCCAGTGTCGATGTTCCCGCGCCCATGCTAATCTTTGCACGCTGTGATGTGCGGTAAGCAGTGGTACCCTGTGGGACGATGGCTTCTGTACCCTATAGCGAGGAGATGGTTCTGGATGGTGTGGCTGCTTACACGTTTTTGTGCACCAGCTTTAAATTGCCGAGTGATTTCTTGCACTGTGGCCCGTCTATCCGCTGTTACGCTGTTGTCCACGACAGTTGGCACTTGCAGGGATGGTTTTACCGGATTCAATGTACTCACGGTGCACCCGTGACACAGTGGCTCGTGAAAATCTCAGTGTCTGCAGGACTTCCGAGATGGAGTGACCAATTCGTCGGGCCCCGACAATTTGCCCACGATCAAATGCGCTTCGATCCTTCATCTTACCCATACTGAGCCGGACTCTTACTCATTCCCGTTGCATCACTCCTTATGTTGTCGGATCGCTGCATACGTCATACCGTTTCCGTTCACAGGGCCGCCCACAGCGCCACCTTTGCATAACGCCAGCTGTCTCTAATTCAATTGATCTTCAGTTCAGTGTGCACTGAGTGGCCGCTTTAATATGACTACCCCTCAGTACTTCGTTGGGCCAACTTGTGCCTTTAATACTGCGTCGATTCTTCGTGGCATGGACTCCTCGAGATGTTGATAGGTGGGTTCTGGAATCTGAGACCATGCTTGGTGAATAGCACTTTCCAGGAGTGTGAGATTGCAGGATTGTGGATCCAGCTGTCTGATGGCTCGTTCAACTTCATTCCGCAAATTCACAATGGGGTTGAGATCTGGAGATTGTGGGGGCCACCTAAGCAAAGTAAACTCACCGGCATGTTCCTGAAACCAATCCTGTACAATACGAGCACTATGGCAGGAACTATTATCTTGTTGAAAGTAGTCATCGCCATTGGGATAAACCATCCGCATGACACGATGCACTTGGTCCGCAACGATGTTTAGATATGATGTGCCAGTCAGATGTTGATCAACACGAATTAAAGGGCCCAAAGCATGCCAGGAAAACATTCCTCAAACCATAATGTTGCCTCCACTAGCACGAAGGGTTGTAGCAATGCATTTGGGGTCCATGCTTTCGTGGTGTTTCCGCCATATTCTCACTCGGCCATCGGCATGGTGAAATTGAAAACGTGATTGATCGGACCACATAATTTGTTTCCAATTATCGACTGTCCAGTCCATGTGCTCTTGTGTGAACTGGAGACGTTTTCTCTTGTTAACTGCAGACAGCAAAGGTGTTGGAACAGGCCTTCGGCTGCCACATCCCATCCGATGCAGTGTACGGCGAACAGTTCGTGCAGAGATCATTTGAGCGGATCTTTGATTTAGATGGTCTGTAATTTGCTGCACTGTCACCCTTTTGTTGTCTGTTACCAATCTGGACACTCTCCGTTTCGCCCGAGCAGTCACTAGTCGATGACGACCACACGTTGCACGTAGATACCCAGTTTTTTGGCTGACAGTCCAGACTTTACACATTTTAACAACAGCTGCTCTGGAACATTTCACTAGTGCGGCTGATTTCGTGATACTCGCTCCATGGCGTTCAGCTCCTACAATCATCCCACGTTGAAAGTCCGACAAATTGCATTTTTTACCCATCTCGTCACCCAAAAATCACTTCTACAACTGTCGCAAGCAGTAAGCTTTCCCTTTTTATACTAGCCTCACCCTCTGGCGGCAACATCGTGCAGCTGTTGACCACCTGACAGTTTAAGCTCCTTTGCTTAAAACTGTCAGGTGGTCATAATAAAGTGGCCACTCAGTGTATAAGCAACCGCCTTTCAAGACCACAAGGACAGCACAAAACTTCGGAGAGCGCTTTTAAGGTGGTACACTCTTCGAAAATGAGTGAAGTTCCCTTAAAGTAAACAAAAACAATCGTTATGTTGAAAAAATAAATTTATGAATTTTATGAAACGGACATTTATGAAAAATACCTCGCAATATTATAAAATTAAAAAGAGAGTCCTTAGTTGCACATCACGCAGGAAAGAGGTTGAGCTTCAAGGAAAGGGTCGAGCGTACCAAAGCGGTGTAATGGCTAGAGCGCTCGCTTCGAAAGCAGATTGTTATTGGTTCTTTTCCAGCCAGGTTCAAAAGGGCGTTTTTCAGGAACTGTTGAGAAAATTTCCCTACAGCCGTTTCGTAGGGAGAAAAAAGAGTAGTTGTGCCTTGGGGAAACTGCGGTTATTTTTTTTGTTTTTTTTTATGGGTAGAACTGGGAAATTGGCGGACAAGATTCGGCAAGCCATCAGTTACGTCACGTGATTGCCGACTGCCACTGCCTGTGATGGATAACTGATCGCCCTGTTCCGGCATATGACAACTGATGGGGTGCCAACTAGGTTGCCCAGCTGCTGGTTTGAATTTATCGCCCATGTGATGGCCGCCAGGATATTTTTTATCGCCGTTGGGCAGCGGCAACATGGTACTGAGCCAATGCTGGCACTGCTGGCTGCCAGTGCTGCCTTGAGTGCTGGCCCAGCAACACAGTTTTTGTTGGGTAGGGACCAACCAGGATGTCACTAACCATGCCTGCGCATATGTTAATGTCCCGTTGATACTACTCACCTCGAAGTCTTGTGATGTGCGGATTGACCGGGGACCAAACATGGCTATTGTAATAGCTGAAGACTCCATTACGTTTGAAACATTTTTATCTCTTCATAGGACAGTTTCCAAGCAGCCGGTATCCGCCTGGTTACACTGCAGCAGGCATGTACAATATTGTAAGTGGCTAGAGTAATCCGTAAGTTTAGGACCTTGGACTTTTAAGCAACAGTACGTAGAAGGTCTGTGTCATGGAGAATATAGTGTACAGTGCTTTGGGTGATTCCTGATCTCCGTGAATAAATAAATAAATAAAAACCTCTTATTTAATGGATTTACACAAACATGTGATGAGCATGAACCATGGCCAATACTGCTTCTCCTACAATAACCGATTGTGCTGAACGTATGAGTCATGTCACTGGATGCTGTAGGTGCTACGTTGCCTGTTTTTCTCATCCTCTAATCAAGCCGTTGAATGACTTTACTGTCAGGATGTTGTCTTGCGGGACACCGTTCGGAGTATACGCGAGCAGTGGCACACCTTTACATTCACCTAGAATCCAGAACACATTACAGGATTCTCCGGGTTTATGCCCTTTAGTTCTGCTAATATTGCAAATGTTACAAGGAGTAAAGATTTTCCGAGACCCACTACTGCGTAAATGGAATTTTGCTCACATTAGCTGCTTAATCACGACCATACAGCTTCTGTTTCTTTCACACTCCGTTCTTATATCGTTGCAAGTATGACAAGTTTCAGTGCCCACATACACCTCTTTACCATATTTTCAAGTTATATCAACCAACAAACAAACATTTTGTTTGTATGACTTCAAATCCAGTACAATAATTTGAATTCTAGAAAATCATACGGGGAACCTAAAATATCATTTAATCGGAAAGATAACGTTAAATAACATAGTGACACGAAGAATTCTGAGATACGTAAATCAGTCTGAATGAGGGCTGCAGTAATGATTCTACAGCCATCCGCTTCCTGCACGGTGCTCGTTATGATTGAATGAGCGCCTAAAATTGAGATGGCCACTCCAGTGACGCAGTGGTCTAACCGCTAGCCAGTGACCATTCGTCCGAGCGGACCCGGGCTAGTGTGCCGGACAAGGCATGGGTGGGGTGTTTTTGGTGTTTTTCTTACTGCACTTCTTATCTCCCGTCTTTAGAACCATTGGCTTTAAATTAGGGACGGGAAATAGGTTGTTGGCTTTAGAGTTGCTCGTGGTAATTGTAACCCCCCCCTCCTCATTCCCATATAAAATGACGTAGCAAAACTTTTGAAACTGCTGTTTTCGAAAATAAACGTTCAATCGAGAGACACCAATAATTTGTTTTTCTGTTTTGCTTATATAAGCCCAAGGAACCCCACCGTGGGTTTTGTTTTACGCGCCAGTTTCTGACCACCCGGTATATGCATATGTGTGTATCGTCAGAAGAAGAAACAACCGAAACACCGAAGAAACAATTTCATAGAAATTCTTAATTCAAGAAATGCCTATAAGAAGAACTTTGTTCTTTAATTAGATCATGAAAACCCTCTTTTAATCTCGTATTTGTGGAAGCTCACGTTGCAAACATAACCATTTTGACTGAACTGCTTTATGTCAAATGCACCATTGAGCTACTCTTCTGTTTCCAGCTGAATGTTTTCCATTGAATTCGAGAGCCTCTCTCGCGTCCTGGTTATCGAGAGTGAGGGACGTGGTCAAAATGGGATGAAATGAGCTCAAACGTGCCACCCGGGTGGCGCAGTGGTCTAAGCGCTGGCTTGTGACCATTCGTCCAAGAAAGGTCCGGGTTCGAATCTTGGTGAGGTATGGGTGTTTGTCTTTCGGCATTGGCTCTTAATGTGTTATTTGTCCAACACTGGTTATCTGCGTACATTTATCATACTGTAAAATCCGTGTTTGATGTATACTTGTTCACAATGTGTTACATGATCAACACTGGCTATATCTGTGTAAACTGATTTGTATGATTTTTATGTTGCTGGGAAATATCTGTATCCTGTCTGCCTATTTGTCATGTCTCTGTACCACCAGGCCCAATAAATCATTTAAGAAAAACCCCAATAAAAAAAATCGAACGAATATATTCGTTGTCTTAGAAAGCACGCCGAAAGCAACTGGATTGAGCGAAACTTCGCATCAGAAAGCGTGGCTTTTCCTTTTGCTTCTTCATTCAAAGTGGTCATGGGGGGGGGGGTGATGGACAGTAATCCTTTCTGACTAATTACCTGCTAAAAGGGCTATAACAATGGCAAAAAACTTAAGAAGAGAAATATTCGAGTCACTTGTATCTACCCAGTGGCATGTGTCCGTGTAGGGGGTACTAGCTCTTCCTCGTTATGCCTTCTGTCATAGAGCAGAGAAGAAAGGACACAGGACAGGTTTGTTGTGGGTACTACTGGGATGTGAGAGGAAATGGAATTGTCTTGCTATAGCATTCGCAAAACTATGAAACTGTGTCAACATTTTTGTTTGGGGAGCTGAGAAAATTTTGAGCACCATTTGTTTGAGGCACACCGGCCCCTTAAAAGCTGTGCCTTATCACTCGCTGATAGTCGAGTGATAGAAATGAACATTGGCCTCTTACCTGGATCGGATCTTGGTTCAGTTCATCACATGGTACAGTTAATTACTCTGCTCGTCACATGATTCCAGTTTTTTCCCTTACACCTGGATAATAACCCTATTTCTTCTTTCTTTTTGCACATATACGGATCGCTTATTTATCAAAGGAAATTGTCTGGAACTGTAATACCAACCCTTGAAACAGTGTCGATCTAATTAAACTAATCGCATCAATGTTCCACAAGCAGTGGCTGGCGATATTTTATTAAAACCAACAAATATACGTTCTTTTATTTAAAGCAAGAGCTTTATGATCCATAGTCTAATGAATAATTTAACTTCATTACTGAAATTAAAAGAAGTGATAAAATGTTTTAGAAAGTTTTTAGAACCACATGAAACAATTTCAGCATGATAAAAATTACTGTTATCTGCACTAATTTTTGCACCACTGTAAAACAACGGAATACATTTCGCAGTTGTTGAAACTTTGTTTTTTGTTTCATTCCGCATCATTTACTTGAGAAAAGAATTGAGATCCTGTGAAAGGTCAATCAGGTTTAGTGCAGAACCTTCCATCGGTTTAGGGATTTCTTTTCCCTTTTAAGGAAGAGTTTTTTTTTTTTATTTACTTATTTTTATTTCCCGCAATTTAGTTGGATTGCATTTTACTTTGTACTGATGCGCAAGCTCGTATCTTAATTGCCTATCTACTTTTGCATGCATGAGCCTGTAATTGCAATATCGATCCCTTGGTAGAACTTTATTGCTTTAGCTGTGCCTAATTGCTAGGAATGAATGGCTCTTAACAGAAAACTTCCCTTCTCTCGGTTAAATAAATATAGGGAGCCATAAAAACGTTTCGAGTGTAAAATTTTGTTCTGCAAGCTCTCTGGCAGGAAGAAAGTTAATCTTTGGTGTTCAAAGTAAACTAATATTACCCAAATTAAGAAGCTTGGAGTGGGTTAAACTAAGTCTGGATATTAAAGTTAAAGATTTATTTCAGCAGCTTTGTTACACGCGTTGATGAAAGCAATGCTAAATACATTTTGTTTTAAAATTAAGAAATTTGCATATAATGCGCAAGGAGATATGAAAATCATTTTGTGTTGCGCATAAATTAAATAACAGTGAAACGAAGAAGATGGATAAAAAAATTCTGAGTTGTAAGAGCTTATAGTAACTACTCAAATTTGCGATTCCGACTGTAATGTCAGATGCAATCAGTTTTGCCAGGTACGGAATTATCCACAGAATATAGACAGCATAATCTGATCAGGACTGCTTGTCCCTCAAAGGTATTTCAGAGCTGATCAACAGCTTTCCATTAAAGAAATTGAATGAATCTCACAGAGAAAAGACATCACCACTATCCACTAGAGTACTATACGGAATTCTCCAGACATTCTTTATAGCTAGTACGCATGGTTACAGTGAGGAGGTTGGATTCAGCATTGTTAGTCAGAAATGCCAATTTTAGATATATCACTGAATCAGGTTTTGAGTATTTCAAATATCACTGAATCAGCATAAAGTCACTAGGTCATGTGTGCTATCAAACAAAAGGGTGTGTACATGGAACATAAAGGCTATTGACTTGTTAAAACCTTTCTCAAAAAAACATTGCACTACGCAGAAATAATGTAGCTGCTTTTATGCAACATAGCATAGAAATCTGGGAAACTAACGCACACAAACGAAGAAAAAATCACGAGTGTCTCTGCTTTTAAACTCCACCAGATTACACGGAACCCTTTAGTGGACGTAAGATTGTCATTGTGGAAAATGGACAGCATTGTTCAAAGAACTTAGCATAATCTGTAAATCTGTTTAACGTATAAAGATAATACCATTTGAACATGGTAGACGGTTTCAAAATGAACCCAGCGATGATAATCTACGTGAAGAATTACAGCGCATTTGGAACATTATACGAGGACAGTTGGCCGTTGCTGACTCCAGATGGCTAATACAACCAAAATCTAGTACGAAAAAGACGAATGAGATACCGCCGCTGTCAGTATCAGTCATTGACTTCTACAGGAAACCGGAATGCGAGGGAGGCGCCGTTTCTTTTGAATACCTCACGCTCAGAGTTATAGGTATGCTATATTGCTGTATGTAATGAACAAGCCGGGTGGCTTGACGAATGATATCGTTCTGAACGATGAGATCCTGACACGTACATGACAGAACGATGGCCGTACTCACGTATGGCTACTTAAGTCCAAAGGACTTCCACGCTGTATATATCGTTGCACATCATACAGCTCCCAGACTGAGATTCTGGAGTAGAGCGCCGTCCCTTATGAGAGTCGAAGATTTTCAGTTATCGAAGGTAATTTAACTGTCCAACGGTAAGTGCACACCATCCTCTTCCCTGTGGTCTTACCACTCCTTCAAAGAAATTCACACGCCATGATAATTTCAGACCGCATACCACACAGGTTACGTAATAGTGTCAGAGCTATGAGCATGCTCAATTGGCTTGCTGCTGGGATGGCCATGGTAGCACGGCAGACCGTTGCCGTGCAACCATGGCCACCCCGGCAGCTAATCAATTGAGCGGACCTCATAAAACGACATCTGGAGCAACACTGACTTCAGCGTATGATGTGACGGTTATTCAGGTGCATGTGCAACAAATCTGGAAAATCATAGACCAGGACATCATTTCAAACCTTTTGACTCACTTTGTAACCATGTTAATAATTGCATTCCGCGAGAAACAGCAACATCTCGCACTGCCGGTTTCCAAATATAAAGACATGCACTTTTGAAAACAGACTTCAAATGTGCAAATTTGCTATTTACCCTTCCACTTTTCAGCACGTTGCTTTGTTTCACAAGAATGCCATTCCGTTGGGCATGACAGTCGTTTTTCATGAGAGGAGGATAACCATACTTTCCGTTGAAGATAAAAGCATAAAATTAGTACTTAATTCATTTTCTTCCAACGGCAATCCGAACAACTTGGGTCTTGACTTACTAAGACTGGTACTACGGGTACTGATTGTGCTGCACGTCAGACAACCATTTCAGTACCAAGGACCTGGACTGGAATTCCGACTAAAGTAGGGTCAGTGAGGAACAAAGTAAAGCATGGGCTGTTTTGGCGTTACGTAATTAAAGCCAGACTTCCCAGAAAACTAAGACACTTGTGCTGTTTGTTTAGCATCGGATTAAGGGAATCTTGTTTCCACTCTGACTATTTTCAACAAGTCGATCAGTTCCAAGATCGTATCGAATATGCCCCACAAGTTCTCGAGAAAGTGCACAGAATATCAAATGCGATATCTCAGAGAGTAGTAGCAGATTTACGGGGTGTCGATGATTCCCTGTCAAAAATATTTACTTGTGTATCTATCAAAATTAATTACTTTCGGCTATTTCATTAGATGAAGTGCACTACTGTTTATGAAAATTTCAGAGCTATGGAAGATTGTGGTATCTTGAAACTTACAGAATATGTACAACAGATTAGGACATACAAGTACTTAAAATGTCAGTGAAAACGCTCATGCGCTTTCGACGCAGCGCCCTCTGAACTGTCCGGTCTTGGGTATTATAAAGAGCTGGTTCAAACGAGGTGTTCCAATCAATGAAGAGCTGACATTGAGTCGAAAGTATGTTTCTTGTGTCTGTATCTTTATGTCCCGTCGCCGAAGAGGGTCATATTATGGAACACCTGATGGACTGTTTGTGAGGAAGGGCTGGTGGGATGAGAGAAGATGGTTTTTCCTACAGCAAAATTGCCAGTCGTACGGGTCGAAACCCCAGCACGGTTATACGAACGTAGCGTCAGTGCACAGGTGAAGCTTAAAAGCAAGCACAGAAATCCGGGAAATGGACCGCGAATTCGCATAACCGCATGGGATGACAGACACCTCTACTGCATGGCAGTGATCGATCGCGCAGCAACATCCACAGTGTTAGCGCAGCAGTAAGCACTGCTACAGGTCAAGCTTTGCCATCTAACAAGGTTCGACGTCGTCGGCTTAACAGAGGGCAGCTTGCAATCTCTGCCAATGCGCATTCATTGACCATCAAACACAGACTCGTCAGGTTGCAATGGGGTCTCGAATACAGACACTGACGGGCTGATTAGCAACAGGTTGCGTTTTCTGAAGAGTCACAATTCATCTCGATGCATGATGACGGTCGCATACGTATTCGAAGACATCGTGATGAACAGCAGCTTGCAGCGTCATACCGGCCCAAAGTTGAGTGTCATAGTTTGGGACGCCATTTGAGTTCAATTTGCTATCTCGCCTGACGGGAACCGAGGGAGCACTCTCCAACCAGCGATACATTAAGAATGTTCCCCAGCGATACATCAAGAATGTTCCCCAGCGATACATCAAGAATGTTCCCCAGCGATTCATCAAGAATGTTCCCCAGCGATACATCAAGAATGTTCCCCAGCGATACATCAGCAATACATCAAGAATGTTCCCCAGCGATACATCAGCGATACATCAAGAATCTCCAACCAGCGATACATCAGTGATACATCAAGAATCTCCAACCAGCAATACATCAAGAATGTTTTAGAGGCAGAGGTGATACCCTTCCTTTAGAGTTGTCCAGGCAATATATTTTAGCAGGACAATGCTCGGCCACATATGGCCTGGAATGTTTAAAGGAAGTTACCGCTGCTTCCCTCTCCTGCAAGTTCGTCCGATATGTCCCCGATCGAACATATCTGGGACATGGTAACTAAGCGACTGGCCATTCTATCGCACCCGCCAGTCATCACAAATGAAATCTGGCATTCCCCATGACAATATCATAAACCTCTTCCATTGAAGACCACGCCGGGTAGAGGCTGTTATTCTTGCACGAGGTTAGTTTCACACGATACTGTTTTGAAGTGAAAATACTCTTATAGCTCTGCAAATGCAATCAGTTATCTCCTGTAACATGAGGAATCTGTGATATGTACTCATCGCCAAAAAATAGTTACTCCCAAAGGACGTGTCGGATTGCAAAGCTATTCGGGATGAAGGTAAAGGTTACCACGAACTATAAATTATTAATAATTGAGACTGATATGGACAATATTTATTGAGCTGTACACCAATAAGTAGTGTCTGTCAGTATCACGTCGGCCTCCATGTTCGCTCACACAGCATGCCAGGCGTCTCGGCATGGAGTTGTACAGGCTCCTAATGTTGTCCTGCCATAAGCCATCCCACGTATCTTGAATCTTCTAACGCAGTTCCTGCAGATTATGCGGTAGGGGTGGAATGTGGATAGGGCGTCCAATAGCCTTCCACACATTTTCAATCGGCGGTAGGTTTGGCGATACGGTTGGCCATGGCAGAGTGTCGGTCCCTTGAAGGCAAGCTCTCGAGACAGCAGCAGTATCCGGACGAGCGTTGTCATGTTGGAAAATTGCACCGGAGTGAGCATTCAGAAAAGATGGAGCCATTGGTTTCAGGACTTAATTAACGTAACGTTGGGCTGTCAAAGTGTTTGTAATGAGCACCAAAGGTGATCTGGCATCGTAGGCAATTCCGCCCCACACCATGACACCATGCCTTCTGGAGGTGTGACGCTCGACAACAAACCGTTCATCTTGCCTCTGACCACGGTGCCTCCACACACGGATTCATTGGTCGTCTCCTCCAAAACAAAAGCGGGACTCGTCACTGAAGATCACCCGCTGTCATTCTGAGTGGCTCCGTGACAGTCTGGCACGACACCATTGCAGACTTTGGCGACGATGCAATGGTGTTCAGGGCAGTCGTCGTAACGGTCTGCATGATTGTAGTCCTACGTCGTACAGCCGTCTGCCAACAGTGCTGGCACTAATTGAACGAAGGTAGAGGGCACCACTGATTGCTGAATATATGAAATCGTGGCTGTTGTGTCACTCCGCGCATGTCGGACAACCCGTCTGTCGTCTCTCTCCGTGGTTCGTCTAGGTCTCCCAGACTTTTTCTGTCGCTGCTGCGTGCCTTGTTCTATCCATTGCCGCCAATAGCGTTCTATGGTGATATCCGCTCGACCGGTATGGTGCGCAATACGGCAATAAGACCATCCGGTTTCCCGGACCCTGACTACTCAGCCCCTCTCGAGCTCCTCCAACTGCTCGAATTGCTTCCGAACTTTTGTCCGAGGCATACCTCACTTGCAAAGCATGAAACCAATACAACAGCACGAGTCAGAATGGCAAGCACGCCCAACGGGTCTGTGAGGCGTTGAGACAAAGCGCTACGACCCCTCCTTGCTAGCGTCACATACGGGACCGAGTGTGATACTTGAATCCTTTGCATGTGTCACGATGTTAAAGCTACCCACCAAGTTTCATTCCTGTCGGTTTCTTCCTTCTAGGTGCAACTATTTTTTTGATGATGAGTGTAAAGTTCATTTGATAGCGCTATATTTTCTTGGTGTTGCAATTTTCAAAAACAAAAATGTATTTACGGGTAAGTTTAATTTCCTATAGAGCATAATACTAGATCCTTCAGTGTCATAATAATCCTCAAAATGAAAGTGAAACGGTTTTCATCGTGAAAACCGTTTCACTTTCGTGTAGTATGAAATTATTATCTGCGTTAAGGAATTACTGTATTTTGCTACACTCCTTAATAAGATGCACTGGCGTAGTTTATAATATCGTATTCCTTTCACATTTCCGTTTTGTTCGAGTCACAGGAAAGCTTTTGAGAACCAGTGTTATCTTTTTTTTTTCACACGCGCGCAGATAAACACAATGCTGTTTCTAAAGATTTTTAAACGTTTTCTTTCGGAAATCGCCAATCAACTGAATTTGGAGGCTTTTTGATACTCTGTACATATAAAGACGTTCAATGATTTAAAAATGTGAAGTGACTGTTGTTTATATAGAAAATCTGCTAGCAGCGATGGTCTCGTCCTGAATAAAATACCAACGCGTCACTTTTCTTATGCTAAATGGAGCTTCAATACAGCAGGCCTTTGATAAAAGAAATGAAGAGTATTGAATTCTCGGCCGAGAAACAAGAGGAAGGGTCAGGAAAAGATTGATTGGATTTGATGACTTGCATTCCCTCAGCGTTAGAACGGAAGGATTAAACGAACTGAAAGGGTGTAATTCCATTACACAACAAAAGAAAGACCGTGAGTTAAAACATAGAGAACTCTGCAGCAGTTCATGATTCCTTATAAGGCTAGGATTCTGCGAGGAGAAAGGTTCCATTGCTGCTTCTCATGAAAGAGGTACTTAAGACCCTGAGATCTGCATTTGAATTCATAAGCCTTAGCCATTTTCTAAAAGCATGGCTTTGGTATTTAATTAAACTACAAGAATTGTTCTTTCAACGCAAAACTGCGGAGTCCCTCGTCCCAATTAGAAATGAGCATTACTGCATCTTTTTGCCATTACATTGCATGACATTTAGATGACTGCAATTTTACTTGACGGCGAAATTCCATTCATTTTCCTAAACCAGTCGCAAACTATACAACCCTGATCATAGGTGCCGACTACATAGATGCTCTAGGGATAGGGCACCAAGTGATGTGCACCCATTACCAAATTGCTAACAACATAAACTCAAAAAATACTCTAAACTTTCTGAAAACTTATGACTTTTCTCAGTTTCCTGCTTTGCTTTCCGAATACTGTTACTTATTATTTCTCTGTCCTTCTGTAGATCATCGAAGTATGAAATGCTTTGGAGGTCAATAATGGGTCAAAAACAATTCAGTGACTTGTCTATTTCATAGGTGGACTAAGACTTTAATTACAATTCACACTTCTGCCACACGGTAAAGTAAGTTTTACAATCAAAGGGATATACACAACATACGTATTTTATGTTGAAAATTCATGAACGAATTTTACTACTAAATTTATTTTCTTTTTGGATATAGTGCCCTTGTTTTCCATTTTCCAAAATATTTTAGTTTACGATCGCTGTTCGTTTGGAAGATGAATTTTAAAAACTATTTAGGATATTGTTTTTCTAGTATTGTAGGTCGAATAATGTGTAAATTCATCTGGTTTGCTTTTTTGCAGTTTAAAATTTTGGTTAACCGTGTAGACGTTTTAATTTCTTTTAGAATACAAAAAATCTCATTTTATATAATTTCTTTTAACAGATTCAGTTTACCCCTAAATTACTTCAGTTTCCTGTTTTTGCAGTGTTTTCGTACAATTATTTATTCCAGTATGACTGTACAGTACAAACAAAATGACATTCATGCGCATTTGAAACGTTTCTGAGGTTTCGGGGGTGTAAATTCAGGTGGTTATTGCAATGAGGAGATTAAGCCATCGTTAAGTGCATATGCGTGGACTGTTATGTTCTGTCAAGTGTACCTCATGTCAAGATCTGTAACACCATCTGTGGAAATTTGGCGGCTATGGGTAATGTATCACGTATATCTTTGACTTATCAGGGACACACGAAGACTTGGATAGATCTAAAATGAAAAACTGTAACGCTGAGAAATTGCAGAACTAGAGCTTATGCTTCGGCTGTAAAGACAGTGACTCCTAGGTCAAATGCAACATCCCACCCCACTCTAACTGAAGGATAGAAAAAGGACTATTGAAAAAATGCAACATTCGAAGACCACGATTTTGACTAAACTTGAAGCGCCAGTTTCTACTGGGCGCCAAATTGAATGTTAGGAGTAAAGGTCGGCCTCCTGATAATTACAAATAATACAACAAGACTGCGCACTCGAAATTCGAGAATAATGTACATGGCTGAAGAAACGTTTTCATTACGGATAACCACGAAATGTTCTTCCAGGAGAGCTTCGGGAATAATTAGAAATAAAAAAACAGTCTAAGGCTTTAAGTTTTTAATTATTGGAACAAAAATAAAAATAAGAAAGATGACTCCGAAATTTCGGTTCTAATGAGGACGTAATTTGAATCCCTTCTGATGAGAATAAAATGTATCTAAGTTATTCAAAGTCAGTTGTCCCGTTAGGAAAAAAATCAACCACATTTCTACTATTGATAAAACATCCAAAAATAAACAGATATTTACTTTCACTAGCAGCTACAAAGTATGTTGCAAAAATTAACAAATGGCGCAACAAAAGCTTTTCATAGCATGGCAAGGAAGGTATCAGATAAAAATATTTTCAAATCGAACAGTGAAAAGAAGAAATATAGAAAGAAAACTCTACGCCTTCTAGCAGAAGAACTTTGCATAATGGTAATGTTGAGAATAGACAAAAAACATTCTTCATGGCAAAAGCTATGCTAAGGAAAAATAACTTTTCAAACACATCTCTTTTGGAGGTAGAGATAGCAACGAAAGGGTTTTGACCTCTACGCTCCCTAGCGGGAAAACTGTGCATTATTTAAATCTCCATTAAAGAGAATGGCATACAGTAAAAAAAAAAAGAAAAATAAATTTCTGAATACGGTTTTTAGAAGCATAGGTACAGCTGCAAACGAAATTACACAATCACCACTGAGCGACAGAACTGTAAAATTCAAAACTCCTCAAATAGAAACCTAAACTGTTCTATTAGGTAAATGACATCGGGTGTTGAATAAATTTTTATATCGCACATGTAAAAGCAGATATATTGAGGAAAACTGATTAAATATTGGCGCCCCTAGCGCCGAAATTGTGCCTTATTTTAGTAAGAAAATATACACAAAGAATTTTCAGAGTTAGTAGTATCTGATCGAAAAAGAATTTCTTCAGTCGGGGTTTTTGTCCCGCAGATATTGCTGTAAACGGAAACGTGAATTTACGCCCTCTAGTGGCAGACTTGGGTGTTCGAAAAAATGTAAAATTTTTTTCAATCGAGTTTCCAGAAGCTCGATTTTGCGCCAGACATATTAGAAGCAGAAATAAACGTTTATCCAAGTTCTTTCTTGCTGGAGAGTGTTTCTGTTGCGAAAGGTTTTTGGTACAATTTCAAATTTTTCTTGACGCACAAGTTCGCTGCTAAAGGACGTAAGCTTATGTTTCCGTTTACAGCAATATCTGCGAGACAAAAATCCAGATAGAAAAAAAATATTTTTCAGTCAGACACTAATAACTATGAAAATAGTTTGGCCCCTGGTTACCAAACTATTCTTTATAAAAAGTAAGAAATGTATTTGCGAAACATTTCCCATGAGAAGCTGTATCCGATGCAGGAAGAATTTTTCAAATGGGAGTTTTAGAAGCAGAGATATCAGGGGAAACGCAATTTAACTTTACGCTCCGTAGCAGAATATGTATGCATTACTTGAAAAGGAATGCATACATATAGCCTTCGTTATACAGTAAATGTCATAGAAAGGAAAAATAAATTTTTGAATCGGATGTTTAGAAGCAAATACATGGAATAAATGTATTTAGAATTCTATAGCTTCTGCATTTACACCCTCTAGCGGAGAATTTGTGCACCGAAAGAAAACATAAATGCAAGTATCATGATTCTCACATTTCAAGCTTCCCAATGCAAAACGAATTTTTCAAATTGTGGAGACATGGTCTTCACAGACAGACGGAGCTGCGGACGGAATAACAGATGGACGAACAGAAAGTAATAAATAAGCATGACCTTTGTTTGCAAAAGACGTGCTAAAAAATAATGCAAGCAAGTAAATTTAGAAAGTTCGTAGAACTTTGTTGAGGCTAAAACAAAGCAGTGTGAATAAGGAGTTTTTAATTTTTTCTAATTTCCCCTTGTGTGTACCTAAATGAAGTATAAATTGTGATTTTCTCATCAGCTCTCAGTACGATCTTTACCTTTTATTTCATGTCTTGTTTTGATCCCTTATTTCTTTCCTGTTTTTACCATGCCAGTGATGTAAGCGGATCCTCTTCCCTATTGGCTGCTCTTTACCTTTGCAAAAGCTAGCTGCAGTGCAGAGATCTGAATCGTCGTTAAATAAATTGTATTAAGGGATCTAATGGTAGAGCTACTTTCAGTAATTTACTGAACTGAACACAAAAACATTGGAAGCATAAAACGTGCTGGATTATAAGTGAAAGTAGAGTAGTAAAATTTTGCAAGGATGTTAATGGGAAGCAGACTGCTTTTTCAGCATATATAGAATATGTAAAATAATGGGATATATTTATTTGACATTCATAGTTTTTAGCACATCTTTTGTTAAAAAGAACGTGCTTATGTTATCGGTTTCTCCGTTCGTCTGTCCGTCTGTAGACACAATATCTCTAGAACTATTAGCCTATTTGAAAAGCTCTTTTTGCGTTGCGAAACTTGAAATGTGAGAATGATGATTCTTGCATTCAGGTTTTTTCCGATGCACAACTTTTCCGCTAGGGGGCATAAACGCAGATGATATCGAATTCAAAATACATTTATTCCATATATTTGCGTCTAAATACCGGATTGAAGAAAATCTTTCTTCCTTTCGAAGCCATATATTACAAATACTATTTGAAGTACAGTTTTTTTCTCATGTAATGCATAGATTTTCCGCTAAATTGCGTTTCCCCCGATATCTCTGCTTCTAAAATTCTGACTTGGAAAATTATCCCTGCATCGGATACAGTTCCTCATAGGAAATGCTTTGCAAATACATATCCAATTTTTGATAAAGAATGGTTTGGCCACTAGTGGTTGTAATGTCTATTTCTGCTTCTGATGTATTTGGATCAAAATCTAATCCTCCGAAAACTCGATTGAAAATGTTTTCCCGTGGACCGATACCGCACATCTCGGAGAACTTGAGAACACCTCCTGATTAAAATAGTGCAAAGTTCTCCCGCCAGGTGCATAGATATACAACATATTTTTGACGATATCTCCGCTTCTGAGAGTCTAATTTGAGAAATTCTTTCTTTGTTTGAGAGCGTTTCCGGTGAGAAATATTTTTCATACAGTTTCAAATTTTCAAACAATTCGTAGATTTTCCGCTGGAGGTCGTAAAGGTAAATTGCGGTTCACCCGATATCTCTGCTTCTCAAACTCCGATCGGAACAATTCTTTTTGTATCGAATACATCTGCTAATGAACAATGTTCTGTTCATAATTTCCAATTTTTGATTTAAGAAAATTGTTTGGTTACCAGAAGGCGTAAGAGTTTATTTCAGCTTCCGATGTATCTGCTGCGAATTATAAGCTCCTCAAAACTCGACTGAAGATATTCTTTCGTGAAACGATACCGCTCTCCTCGGAAATATTTTTCCGAAAATATTTTGTTTAAAATACTGCACAGTTTTTCCGCCAGGGGACGTGGATTTATATCTTATTTTAGTCGATATATCTGCTTGTAAAAGTCATATTTGAAAAATTCTTTCTTTGTTGGAGAGTGTTTCTGTTGCGAAAGGTTTTTGGTACAATTTAAAATTTTTCTTGACGCACAAGTTCGCCGCTAAAGAGCGTAAGCTCACGTTTCTGTTTACAGCAATATCTGCAGGACTAAAATCCAGATAGAAAAAATTGTTTTTCAGTCAGACACTAGTAACTGTGAAAACTCGTTGTGTTTATTTTCTCCTCAAAATAACGCACAATTTCGCTGCTAGGGGACCCCAATATTTAATCTGTTTTTCTAATTACCTCTTCTTCTAAATGTGCGATTTAAAAAAAGTGTTCAACACCAGATGCCATTTACCTTGTTGAACTCTTTGGGTTTATTTGAGGAGTTCTATAGTTTACAGTTCCGCCGCTAGGTGGTTTTTCTATACTTCTGTTTGCAGCTGTATTTTCGATTCTAAAAACCCTATTGATAAATTACTTTTTAACTGTATGCCATTCACGTCAATAAATATGCAGAACATTATTCTCTTTAAACAATGCACATATTTCCTTTTAGAGGGCGTAAAGGTCAATACCTTTTTTTCTATCTCTACTTCCGGGAGACGTATTTAAATAGTTAATTTTCCTCAGCACAGCTTTTTCAATGAAGAATATTTTTGGCCTATTTTCAATTTTGCTATTACGCAAAATTCTTCCACAAGAAGGCAAAGAGTTATATCCTGTTTCCTTCTATATTTCTTCTTTTAATTGTTTCATTTGAAAATCTTCTTGCCTCCCATACCTTCCTTCTTTTATGAGAAACTTTCTGTGCTCCATTTGTTAATTTTCATTACTACTTTCGAGCCGTTGGTGGAAGTAAGTAACTGCTTTTATTTCTGGATGCTTTCTAGATCGTAAAAATAGGGTTAATTTTTTCTAACTGGTAGTTTTTACTTTGAATAACTTTGAAGCATTCAAAAGTGCTAACTACAACCGAAAATTCGGTGTCATTATTCTTGTTTATTTTTTTTTATTTTTTTGTAATTTAATTTAATTTTATTGAGCAGACGACTTTCTGGAATTAGATTTTCCTTCGGTAGAGATTCCCCATAATTCTTGTTTATGATCGCATTTTTAGTTTTCATGTGTTTTTCTAATTCACCGAGAAGTGACTTTTTCAATTGTTTTTCAACATGTACTGTATGTTGAGTTTGCTCACGAATCCGAACGCAAACTTTCTGTCAGAAGCAGCGATGGAGTTGATCAAAGTGCCCGCCTTACAAAGAAATGAGGGAATTTAATAAGAAGACGAGGACATTTTTGGAAAGTTAGAATTTCCTACACCTGACTAACAAAATATACACTGTATTGACAAAAGTCAGTGGACATCTAGAAGAGAAAAACAACATAGCATTTAGTGCGGTGTCGGTCCACCTTTGGCCTTAATGCACGCACTGACCCTTCGAGACATGCTTTCGACAAGGTGTTAGAACACAGCGATAGGCATGCGCTTCCATTCAGTACATAATGCTGTCGCTAACTGTTGCTTAGTAGTAGGTCGTGGTTCCAAACTTCTTATACGGCGCTCCAATTCATCCCATAAGTGCTCTACGGGATTAAGATCAGGGCTCTGTGCTGGCTAGTCCACACACGATCCGGAATTATCGTCAAACCACGCCGTAACAGTCCTTGGCTCGGTGCATTATCCTGCTGGTACCAACAAGGCTCGGTTCCATAGTATTGCCACAGATTTGGGCATAAATGTCCAGAATATCGAGGTAGAGGTGATGGTTAACAGGTTTGTACACGATAACCAATGGGCCGGGAACATACCACGAAAAACACCGCCACATGGGTACACTGCCAGCTCCAAACTGGACCGTAGGAACAGTACACTGTGGTAAATAGCGTTCCCCCGACTGCCCCCATACCCACACACGCCCATCAGACTGATTTCATTTCATTTCATTTCATTTATTTATTCTTTCAGTTGCCACTACAGCAACTAGGAAAAGGAGGGAAAAGGCCGTGAGGCCTGACATAGCCCACCTCTCCCCAGAATAAAAAAACCCCATAAAACTTAGCAGAAAAGGCAAGCCAACACATATATAGTAAGTACCCGTACTTGCTCACAACCAACACATATAAAAATGTGTTCCATCAACAATAGTCTGATGGATCGTGTATCTGGATTCACCAGTCCATACGACCTGTTTCCATTGATTTACGGTCCACGATAAATGTTCTTTACACCCTGCTAAATGAAGAGTGGAGATGAAAGGCTTATGAGCAGCCGTACGACCACGGTAACCCATGAAGTGAAGTTCTCTGCGATTGGTACGTGTATTACCGGGGTTCCAGCATTTTTACTAACTTCTACACTGAGGTCTTGTGCAGTACTCCGTCGATTAGCTGTAACGACTCTCCTGAGGCTTCGACGTCCGCTATCACTGAATTTCTTTATTTCGGTGGTACGTTTTGCTGTTTCAGGCACGCCATGTGTCATTCACTTATTCAGTACATCCAAAACAGTTCACGTGGGTATGTTTAAACGCCTCTCGGTTTCTCTTATGGACAACCCACTAATATAACACCCAACAATCTTTCCTTTCTCGAAGTCAGTTCTCTCCCGCCGCGACATTTCCCTCAACCTCAGAGTGCGATATGATCGTGGGCAGGCTTGTTTTTATACCATTTTCAGGTGTACCGCGCGTCATAACAACGCAGCGGATCCGTTTATTTGCTTTTGAAGCGGGTGTCCGGTGACTTTTGTCTATATAGTCTATGTTACTCTATGTTTACAATATTGAGGCTCTGAAATATACACACTAAAAAGACAACATATTTAGAGGCCATTAATGTTTCAAAATGCTATTAGATCAGAAAACCATTAACATTTTCTGCTCTTGTTCTATGTGTTTGTGAACAATACCAACTGACCTTTTCAAACGCTAATAATCCATTCAAACACCGCGTTTTTGCAGAGAAAACATCACTAACATTTCTGTTGTTTATGTGATTAAAACTGGACCTCGAACTCAATTCATGATTAAGTTGAAACCTGAACTGCTGTTGAATTTTTATTTTTAAGTGCGAGATCCCTTGATTCAATTTTTTTATTTGTCCGCTACAGATGAACATAGACATGCTTCAGGTAGTTTAGAGATATAAATGGAAATAAAACTCCAAAATACGCCTCGTGAAAATTTTAGTTTAATTAAGTTGAGCTACATGATCAAAAGTATCCGAACACCAGTTTCGAGTAGTTGATTGGCCCATATATTGTGCGTCACAGCCATGGATTTAACATAGCCTTTATTGAACAAAAGGAACACAACGAGAGACGTGGAGCTAGTACGTCTCAATTAAACAGAAAAAGCTCAAACCTGGGTGTAAAATACAGCGTAGATACAGTAAGAACAAATAGCATATATGATAACGATGGTACATACGGAGGTAGTGGAGATATGTTCAGATGAAGAAAGCTCAACGAGCGGTACACAAACCGCTGTCTCTCAGAAGAAAGGAAAGTCAACTCCGTGCAGGCTGCGAGGCAATCAGGAAATGGTCGTAGCAGTAAGCACAGACAAAGAGCAAGTCAGTAAATGTCACTGGTATGAAACAGTGAGGTGTTGAGAGTTACCAGATATGCGGAACTATTATGAATTGGGTGACAAATAGAATAAAACGAGGTCAGCATCGAATGAGTCCGTGACTGTGGGGAGTAATCACGAAAGTAAAGCCGAAGAGCTTCAGTACCTCACAGTCATGGACCATACATTTGTAAAAAAAAAGAGACGCATTTGACCTGGAAAAACCTCATAGACAAGCACAAATGTATAGAATGAGCAGTATAGCAGAGCTCAGTGGCTTTCAACGTCGCTAAGATGGTGTCTGTGGATACAATGTTAGCAAAGTTGAATCCCCTACCAATCAACTGTAAGTGATGTTATTGTAAAGTGAGGACGCCTAGGAGCAACAACAGTGTAATCGTTTCGTAGTTGGCTACGTAAAATGACAGAGAGGCCGCGGCACGTGCTGAAGTAGGTGGTGCCACAAAACCGCTCGTCCTCGGTTGTAACACAAAACGCCTCTAGAAGCAAAGCTTATAACGGTTCGTCGAGAGCTGAAGCAATTGGGTTTGCGTGGTTGAGCACCCTAACACAAGTGCGGCAGCATTTGGACTTCGAAACAGTGGAAAGGCTTTCACTGGGGTGATGAATCACACTTCACATTCTGGAAGTTCGAAGGATATAGATAATGCCAGCTAAACACTAAACGACTGTGTTTTGCCAACTGTGAAGTTTGGTGGAGGCGACATCACGATCTTGGGTTGTTTTTAGCATGTCTTTTGTAAAAACTGACTGTAGGCGATTACGTTATCGCTATGTCCGTCCGTCCTTTCATCTGTGGACACCCAATCTTCGCAACTATTGGACCGATTTGAAAAATTAATTTTGCATTAGGAAGCTTCAAATGTGAGAACAATGATCATTTCTTTCTGTTTTTTCCCCTTATGCATAATTTTGGCACCAAAGAGAGTAAATGTAGATGCTGTAGAATTCAAAATGCATTTGATTCCATATCATTGCTTCTAAATATCCAATTGAAAAAAATCTTTCCTCCCTTCGATTCCAGTCACAGTACATTCTGGTTAATTGGGCCATCGATTAATCGAGGCAGCCCTTTATTTGGGGCAATTCTTGAAGAACATCTCAAATTAGTTCTTTGGGATAAAGCCTCCCATAATTGGGGAAGCTGCTTAATTGGGACAAAATGTTCTAGCCCCGGTATGCCTGAATTAAACGGAATCTACTGCGTGACGTAAATTATTCTGGGTACAGTTTCTTTTTGGTAGTGCACAGTTTTTCCTCTTGGGGGCGTAATGGAAAATTGCTATTTTCCGATATCGCTGCATCTAAAATTTCGATTGGAAAAATTCTTTTTGTATGCGATAGAGCTTCCGGTGGGAAATGTTCTGCACATAAAACATAATTTTTGGGAAAGAAGGGGGCGTAAATGTATATTTGTATTTCTGATGTATGTGCAGGAAAATCTACGCGTGTGAAAACTTGATTCAAGAAATTCTCTTGTGTTAAGAAACCACTCACCACAAGAAAACTTTTGAGAATACCTACAGCTTAAAGTAATGCATGATTTTCTCGTCAGGGGGCACATCTGCATACCATACGTCTCCTAATATCTGTACTTTTAATAGACCTATTAGGAAAATCCTTTGTTTGCTGGAGAGCGTTTTTGGTGGGGAAATGTTTCCAAAGTAATATCATACTTAGTTGCGTTTGCTTTGTTTAGGAAATAATTTAGACATGAGAGATACAAAATAAAAACAGCACAGAAACAAAAGAGTAATATAGGAAAAACGATTCTCAGGTGTGTCATTGGTAACTGTGGAAATTTCAAAAGGTCTCTACCTTTTGAAGTTTTCATTATTTTTAATCCTAGGTTTAAAGTGTTAATTTTTCAGAGGAACATTTTCAGCTTTTGAAAATTGCTTTCAGCTAAAACCACTCAAACATTTTTCAAAGCCCCTCAAACTTTTGGCGCACCTCCGAATTCGAAATTCCTGGATGAACCCCTGATCGTCACCCAGTACTTCCACGATACTCTCACAGTACAACAAATCTTGATCAATCGCTTCTTGTTCCAGTTTTGCCAAAATGGGTCCCTGCACGACGAGCATTGTCCTCATACATCTATAGAGATGTGTGCACAGCTTGAGAAAGTGTGAAATGAAGAGCAGGTGTTTTTGCGGTAATCTATCTATAGAAATAATTGTGGTTCGTGCCTTGCACTGGTGGTGGTGGTGGTGGTGTGGGGTAGACCTCTGCACTCTCGTGGTCCTCAGATGAGACCATACTCATTCCGCTACTAGTGAGTGCAGAGTTTCCCACATCATAAGAAAGTACTTCATCGGAGAATACAGGTTTCTCAACAGGAGGCCAAAAGAGCTTGAGATGGCTTGTCGTCCGTGTTCCTCAGTAGTTCGTGTGACCCCACAAACATCAAAATTTAGGGTCTCCAACTTAGAAAATATCGAATGTGTACTAATATCACTCTTATTCCCTATTCAGAGATGATCTGTTAGGATCAAAAAAGAGCTTACCATTCAAGAGCCCTTTGAGTCTTCCCGCCGAAGCGCGTTCTGCTTAAACGTGCATTTTGCATGACCGTGTGGCTCCAACACGATAATATGAACACTGATATTCTGAATGATTAACTTCTTATATTTCCATTGTTTGGCTTCGCTACTCAGCTCCACCCCAGTGGCGCAGTGGTCTAAGCACCGGTCTCTGACCATTTGCCCGAGATAGGTCTGGGTTCGAATCGCGATTAGACACGGATTTTGTGTTAGTCTTACGGCACTGGCTTTCTCTCTTTCCTGGAATCAGTGGTCCTAAATTAGGGACGGGCAGTTGCTCATAGCCCATTGAATTGCTTACGATGGTCGTTAAACCTCCAATAAAAAAAACAGAAAAACAAGAAAAACAAACCAACAAAACCATTCAAAAAATGATACAACTTAAGCAAATAATAAATCTTGCTCTTTATAAGGATTGATGAATATTGGTTTACTAAAAAAGTACGTAGGTGCCTGTGAACGAAGTCTTGTACGAAGGACCCTAGTCGCAAATCACATGTTCCTTTGGACGCATGCATGATAGTTTCTATGTTTTTGCTAGTTTTTGATATGTTCCCTTGAGTACTTCCAGCACCTATAATACCTTCGAAAAATGTAAAACTGCCTCTTATGGTCTTTGGCGACTTTCACACTGAGTGACAATTGTGCTGAATACTTTCGCCCTTACTGAAAACGTCCTATTTATCTATTAAGAGTTGAGACCAAAATGTTTCCTTTATATGTATATGTACTTTGACCATCCTTATGATCAAATTGTTATGCTCTTACTTTATGAAGAACTGGGCCGGCTGCGAATCGCCGTTTTGGCATCATCTGTGTGTTTTGTAATTAGTTTAGTTTCCTCCCTTCTTCGGTTTCTGGCCACACAAAATTAGAGATCGGAAATATTTATTAATTCCAGATATTTACGGTATAAATAAACTGCTATCAGCATAAAACACGAGTTTCCACCAGGCAGTGAGTAATGTCTTTTTACATTTTATATTTCGAAAATAAAATCCGGTAGTTAGGTCAAAGAGACATCCTTACAAATAATGGGGATTAATGAACCCAGCACTCATAGTCCGATAAACGCGTTCAATTCATGACGATACAATTAAACACTCAATTAAGTAAAGTATTTTTATCGAATTCTATGATTGATCTACATGAGAATCATGTTCAGTTATTTTTGATTCATTTATCTTTTTCAAAGAAAAGAGAAGAATGGGAAGACCGAATAGAAAAAGAGGATCATTCAATTCGATTGAAATAATTTCTCTTTACTGGTTCTCCCTAGCTAAATGGACGTAAGAGAGAGAGAGAGAGAGAGAGAGAGAGAGAGAGAAAAGGAAAACTCGTGACAGGTTATTAGCAAATTCATGGTTTACTTTTCCAGATACTTGCCTTCTTTTTTGCAACGTATTCAATTTTAACGAAAACGTCAACACCATCCTTTCACATCAACATTCGCCGACCAAGTAAAGTGCAGTGTTTTTCTCATGATATGTCTAGTAATGAAATTAAAAAGAAGGTCGTCCCAGCTGCTGCAAAGAGTCAACTTAAGAAAGTGAAATATTTACTCAGTAGATTATTGGACTGGAGTCACTCAGCGTCGTGTGACATTTGTCGGTCGAAAAAGAAAAATGTGTTACGAAAGAGAAGCATAAACTGAACAAAATGAGGGAGATATGTAAACAAGGCACTGTGGAATTCATGCAGTGGAAACGTTATTTTGGATGTTTCCTTTTCATTCACACTGAATTTTTAAAAAATGTGTATGTTCCAAAGTATTATATTTCTTATCATTCTGATCAATTCTACCATTCGCAGACCCTTTATGAACTTAATGCGAATTATAAGATCGAAAATAATACACTGTTTTTTACTAGAAACGGCACCTTGAGAATCTAAGGCTATCAGGAGTTTTTCGTCCTCAATTTAGGGTCACTGGCTGCAGTGAACAGACAGATCAAGCGGTGTGAGAAAAACATACAACCCATGATTCATTTGTCACTGAAACCCAGGCCCAACTCGGGCATTTTTTCTGATTCCTGTTCCTATGATCACTTATATCTCCTGCCGCAACATTATTTTCAGTATTTCATTTCAAATTTTGTTCAGCATTGCCCGTAAATCATTCTGGTACTTTTTCTGTTAATTTAATTCTCAGCAGTCGAATGCTCTTGTCCCTCTGCAAAATACTCGTGGAGATAATTGGATTCTTCAGACATCATATTACTTCGTATTCATGTGGAACACAGAGAAGTCGTGCAGGGGAAATTATAGGTCCACTTGCAAAGTTCTCATCTATCGTAAAGGCGTCTACTTCAAAGTGGACAGTATTTGTGTAACTCGCGTTTATGCTATTTTCATCAGAGGACTATGTGTTTTCAATATGATGCTACCTAAACTGCAAGCATTGTTTACTCACGGGATTCGTATATTATTTTAATAAGTCACTGTGTTGTAACATTATACGCAAATGTTTTTAAGAACATATCTTTTAAAGTCTGTGCGAAACTTTTGTTTCATATTACTGAGTTTCAATTATGCGGTTTTATTCAGACTGGCAAATTGTTTATTTGTGGCAGTCAAAATCTGTTAATAAATGTTCGAAATCAATTTATATGCTGTTCATTGTTGGTATTCTGTTATAACTGTTTTGCCCAATTGGCCAATAGCACTCACGTCTTTTTTATCCATCGTAGAACTGCAATATATTTTGCTATATTTTTTAAATGTGTGTGTATTTTTCCCCTTCGAATATTTATTTATTTTCTCGTACCCTCACTGAGGTTGTGCAACAATGGATGGGAAATGTTTTGGGAGGGTATTTCATACTTTGATAAAAAATTCCTTTGCTATTCGTTACCATTGAGTTTCCTCTTGAAATGGCACTTTTTCAATTTCTGGTGTTTTCCCTCGTTGCACTCAAGGGATTTCTTCAACATGCAATTGTTTCTTACTTTAAGTTTGCTAGTTGTGTTCTTACTTGTAGCTTCCGGCCCTGTTTTATTTAACCAATGTTGGTGGCACTGGCAGATACTCTTCTAGAATCTGAAGAGGTGGAAAATAGGTGCAGAAAGAAGACTCCATCACCTTGATTTCCACCAGACAGGAGTTTTTTTCTTTGTAGGTCAAAACTGTTGTTTATATCTAGTTTTTACATATTATTATGCCTCCTTTTATTTTTTATCAATTTCTGAGCTCAAACTCTATTTTTTTTATAATTTCTATTAAAAGGAGCGTTTTAGCAGTCGGTTTCTTGAGCATGCGTTTCTATTTTTTTTTATTTTTATACACTTGATAAGAAATTTTGATGAATTTTTGGTTAAATGTGTTGGGAGTAAGGACACTTTCTCCATTTTTATCTTAAAATATATCATTTAGCTTAGCTTAACTAATTTCTATGCTAAATAGTCAGCACATGTTTTCCCCATAAAGCTTGAGTGAGTTTAGGATGTCAGCCAACATTCTAAAACAACACTCTCCAGTGGCTAATTTGTTGTTTCAGAATTCAGAAATTCGAACTGTCGTGCAGACAGCATGATATGCGCAATATATAATCATCTAACTACATTCTTCATAAATCTTGTTTTGTTGATTACGATATACGAGGGAATCATGCAAAGTAACACCTTTTTACTTTTAGTCTTCAGTAGATGAAACTGATACCTTTCTTGAATTTTAATTAGTAATATTACTTTCCAACGCAATCATCCCAATGATTCATACAGCTCTTCATTGTTAGGTGTTTGTCCCAGGATCACCCCTGTGATCCACAAAGCTCTTAATTGTAAGGTTCTTGCCCTAGGATCATCCCTATGATTCATACAGCTCTTTATCTGTAGATTGTTACTGCTGAATTATCCCTGCGAGACAGTTTTTCATTGCTAGGTTGTTGCTCCAAGATCATTCCTGTGATTCACAAAGCTCTTCATTGTTAGGTTTGTGACCTATGATCATTCCTATGATTCATGCAGCTCTTCCGGTTTTTATCGCAAAATCATTCCAGTGATTTACATAGCTTGTAAAGTTGCTGCCACAGACCGTGAGGCAGAATATTGGTTTTTGTTTTACCTCGTCATCAGGTAGACATTTAGGTTCTTTTTTCTAGACGTTCCTTTTTTTCCTTTTCTTGATCGGAATCACACTGTTTCCCTGTTTGTTTGTTTGTTTCTTTGTTTGAAGGTTTAAGGACCACTATGAGTGACTCGATGAGCTCTGCAGTTCCTCACGCCCGTTCACTCAGAGACTCACAGCCCTGGAAGCGGACAGAGAAACAGGGGCGATAGTGGCTTCGTTTGAGTCCAGTCGTTACAAACGGTCTGCGAGCGGTAGGGCCATGAGTGGAGAGGTGGCTCGTTATCACTCTTTCACATCGGCCGACATTTAAAACTCCGAGACAAATCCCATGATAGCTCCCACCCCTGAAATCGTAGCTTGAGAAAGTCGTTATTTAAGACGACAATTGTGACATCCTGATGTACAGTTTTCAGACTATCTGTTTGAGCTCTTATCTCGTAAACTATCTTTCTGAGCTTCGCAAGATAGTGCAAAAATAGCGAAGACACCACCCAAAGTGTCATATTTTATCACTTTTTAGATTGGTTGAGTGATTTCTCCCAATCGGTGGCCTAATAGCGTAAGTCGTGTCACTTAGGACCCTGGGGAAGCTGTAGGATGTTTACCCAAATAACCCAGTTTTGTCACAAAACTAACACAACATTTGTGCATTAGATTTGTACAGCTTTTTAATAAAAAATGCTTTTTTCGTCACCCGTAATGGGCAGACACAGCTCCTATAGCCAAAAAGCAGACAAGAAAAATGCTTGCTGAACAACATGCAGATTAAATATCACACTGATTTAAAAAACAAGAGAGGTATTTGCTTCACCTGTATTTAAAACCTTTACAGAGTTAGTACACGTTAGTGCACGCAGTACAGTACGGAGGCAGACCTCGAGGATGGCTGAAATTCATACAACAAAGTGAAAGAGGCGTCAAAATGGAAAAAAAAGTTTGATTAAAATATTTTCAGTTTGCATAATGTACTATGACTACTATCGTGTAGCTGAAATACAAAAATGCAGATTAATTTTTAAAAATGGAGATTCAGGAACCAGGCAGCTTTTTAAGACTGCTGCGTACTCTTTCTATAGGTTATTTCTCTAATGAAACTGATTTCTGGATTCTTCTGGAAGCCTTCCCATTCGCTCACGTACTGCTGATGAAACCAGTCACGCATATTGGAAATGGTTATTTGTTTACTTAGAAGTTCAAGAATATGGTGGTCATCTAATTTCTATACGGAAAATTCACCGCTTGGCGAAACTGGTTGACCCGATGCCCATACATTCAAAGACAACGAGCAAGTAGCATCATAAATATTATTGGACCTTCCTTGAACTCTTGACCCATTCATCCTTCCGTTTTGATGCGCAAGGATACGCCAAAATGCCCCTGTCAACATTTTTATTGGATCTGTTACACCTTTATGAACATCTCATAGTATACACGAATAAGATATGTCATTAATGCGATCCTATTAGTGGTTTATCGGCAACTGTCAATGCTTTAGGCCAGTGTTTCTCAACCTTTTTGTATTTGTAGACCCCTTTTCCATATCAATTTTTATTTCGCTCCCTCTTTCAATCCTTTCACCGGGACGCTGCCAAAACACCTCACTTATTACTTGGCTTAGTTAGTTATTGCTATCTGAACACTGTAATTGCAGTATAATTTTTACATCACACAACTGTTATAGTATTTATCTGTTTAAAATATCTATTCAAATCTATTGTATGCATAGATATTCGTCCGCGTCGTAAAATATACATCGTTGCAAATTTCGGATCGTCATTACCGGCTTATCGTATCGTGAATTCTTGTGACATCTTCACAATAAGTCCCGAATGTTCTGAAAATATTTCTACGGGTATAAATAAGGCTAGAAATAATGATGCGTGTGCATTAACACCCCAACACTCACAAGTGTCGATATTGATATTCAATGTTATACTATCCACAACAATTCTGGTAAACGGTGTAAAAGCAAACAATTTTCGAGCGTAGAAACTGTTTGAAGAAGAGAAAAAGTTCAGCTCTAAAACGGAATTAAAAGATAGCGCTGAGATAACTGATCCGGCCAAGGTCATCAGGCACCCGTAAGAACTGTCCCATGATGCATCAGGACCAGAGAAGAAGCAGAGCGTGAGAGAGAAAAATGAAGTTGGTTCGCTAAGATGATTCGTTGGTGTGCCGTACGTGTTTTTTAATCATAACTAAAGTTTATGTGGAATTGTTATGAAACTCTTTATAAACTATGAGCGTTGAACTGCAAATATGAACTACCACAATAATTGTGAGAAATGTGTAACTATTTTTTTTTTCATTAAATGGTATTTTCGTTTAAAAGTGTGTCAGACGACCTACGTTTGAGAAAGAATGAGTTACCAAATCTATTTCTTTAGATGAATATTGAAGAAGCGATTATAATAGCTTTTATCTTTGCGTACTGAGGCTGCTAGGGTTTACACCAACAGAAACATGGATAAATTTTCAACTGGAAGTAAGCGGTCATCTGACGACTGTGAAGCATCAACATCAACAAGTGCACAGAGAAACGTAGTTTCGAAATTAAAATCATAAACATATTCTGAAGAATATTTATATTTTGGATTTACTAAGACCGAAGTAGACGACGAAGACGGCCTCTGTGTATTATTTGTTCGAAAATTTTGGTGACCGATGGCATGAAACTTAATAACTTGAAACGGCATTTGGAAAAGCTTCATAAGGAATATGTTAACAAACCTCCTGAGTTCCTTATTGCTAAACTAAAACTTATGAAAAACAAAAATCTAATATTAACAAAGCTTTGTCTGTAAACGAAAAGGCTTTACTAGCTTTCTACACAGTTGCATATAGAATAGCAAGGTGCAAAAAGCGTGCCACCTCTGGGGAGGAACTTATTCTGCCAGCTGCGATTGAGATTGTGGAAACTGTGTTTGGAGATAATTTGCCGAACAACTGCAGTGCATACCTCTATCAAATGATACTGTTACTCGTCGAATTGGCGATATCTCTGAAGATATACAGCAACAGCTCTTGTCGAAGCTTTGTGACAAATGTTTCTCAATTCAGCTTGAAGAGACAACAGGTAGCAACACGGATTGCCATTTAATTGCTTATGCTCGGTTTTGCGATGGATTATCATTAATTGAAGATTTTTTGTTTTGCAAACCAATAGAAAGAAGAGCCACAGCACTTGAATTGTTCAAATATTGGACAATTTCATATTCGAAGTAAACATACAGTGGAAAAATTGTATCGCAATTCCCAGAGATGGTACTCGAGCAATGTCTGGAAGGTTCAAAAGTGTAAAAGTCCTTGTGAGGGAAAACTCTCCACAAGGAATGTGGAAATGTTGCATGATTCACAGAGAAGCTCTTGCTGCAAAGGAAATGAGTCCTGGTCTAAATGTTGTGTTAACAACAGTTCGAACCGTGGTGAATTATATAAAAACGAGCCCCTTAAAATCAAGACTGTTTGTTTTCTTTACTTTGCAAAGACATGAGAGCGGAATCTTCAGCGTTACTATTTTGCTGTGACACATAATGGTTATCACGGGGTAAATTTCTACAACGTGTTTACGAATTAAGAGACGAAATAGCAATATTCTTGGAAGAGGGAAATCGCGAGAAAGCAGAGAAGTTTCGAGACCACTTATTTGTGATGAAACTGAGCTACTTGGTAGATATATTCGAGGAACTAAATATATTAAACCTTCGAACATATGAGTGACAAAGCAAATCCTGTTTGTGGAAAACTAGAGTTATGAAGCACAAGCGTAAAGCAAAAAAAAAATAGAAATGTTTACAAATGTGGATGAATTTGTCAACAAAGACTACAAGGCAGAACGGCAACACATCAAAGTTTCATTTGCAACTATTGAAAATCATTTAACAATTTTGACGAACAATTGTAGAGACTATTTTATAACCGACAACAACACAGTAGCAACATACAATTGGGTTAGAAACCCATTTCAAAATAAGCCTGAAGGTCTCTCGATTGAAGAAAAGGAACAATTCATAGACTTGACGCACTGAAACCAAGAGCTTCATTTATACTTTTGCCATTTCCAACAACTTATCTTTACGAAATCGGGTTTTCTGCAGTAGCTGCCCTAAAAAAAAAATATAGATCTCAGCTAAATATAGAAAATGAGAACGAGAATTAAGGGCGTCAATTCCCAATATATCACCATCTCACGAAAAGCCGTGCTCTGCAAGACATGCACAAGAGAACCATTAATTTTTTGATATTCATGGTTATTATTTAATTTTAATTAGTTGTTCGGTATATCGTACATAAATGGGAAACGAATTTCCCGGAAGAAATAATTCTTCGCAGATACGTGGAAGGCGGTACAAATGTAATCATGTGCCGTATTTTAACTATTGCCCATGTAGCCACTCTTTCAGAAAACTTGAAAATTACATGGCCCTGGAGCGGGAATCGAACCCGCACCTCGCGATTACCGGTGGAGCATGCAACGACCGGTAATCGGGAGGTGCCAAGTAGTGGTGGAGCGTGAAGTATGCGGCTTGGCAAGATGTTGCTGGATGATTGCATCTCCCTGGGGTCGAAGGTGGGTCACGGAAGGCAGGAAATACTGTTGCGAAATTGCCTGGTAGTGTTGTGCGTTGACAGTGCCATCATACAGAACCAAACCACAAATGCCGGAATATGCAGAACACCCCCACACTTGCACATTGGCTGGGAGCTTGATTTCTTGCTTAACACACTTTTGGGCGAGTCCTTCATTCGGCCGGCGGATGATTCTCCGTCCGATATTTCCGTATAGCACTGGGAAGAGCATTTCGTAGGACTAATTCATCCTCCTCCATTGAGCCTCCGTCCAGGACAGGTGGCCCTTGGCCAATGCGAACCGCATCTTCCTCTGAACTGGAGTCTAAATGGGCTTTCGCTTACTCTTATACGATCCGTAGCCGATGTAATGAATCTTAATGCTAGCAGTTCGTCGAGATACAGATTGGTCTTTGAGTTCGCTCCCCAGTTCTGCAGCTTCCAAGAACGTACCAGGTCGGTATTCCGTGACTAGCGACGCAAAGTTTGATCTTCCCTGGCAGTAGTCGTTGGCGGTCTACCTTTGCTGCATCCAGGCACGGTGGAACCGTTTTCCTCGTTGTGCCCAAGGAACGTTCTGACAGTAGACTTTTTCAAACACAATTCCAGAGCAATCTACCTCATAGCTGATCCATTTAGTCGTTTCTGGAGGATTTTATTGCGCATCTGCAGTTCTAACCACCGTCGTGCCAATGTTTCGAGTTTTGAGCAACGCAGAGACTGCACCAGATTTTATACTGTCCTTGGTTTCCATATTACCGACTGAGCAAAGGTACAAAGCAGCAAACGTTTTGCTAGTCCAGCCGAGCAACGTCTTACGAAAGCTGAGTGCGCGTAAATTTATTGCCTACGAGTTTTGGGAGGAGTAATGTTTCCAGGAATATCTCAAGATGCATGTTACAGTTTTTGTACCAATTTTTATTGTAAGCCATAGCTCAAGTTGAGTACTTTGTTTATAAAACCGGTTTCCTTTCAAACGCGAACGATTCCGCTTTTCTTACCGATTACAACAACCACGCTTGGGGTGCACGTACATTTATTGCTACGGAGAAGGTATTTTTTTTTTGTATTATTTTATTTTCAGAGTGCATTTTCTGCTTTTTTTGTTTCAATAAATAGCTCTCATTTCGATTTCCACTTTTCTTCACGGACCCCTTTAGATATTTCGCACCCCCTTAGGGGTCCGCGCTCCACAGGTTGAGAATCACTGCTTCAGGCTCTTAATTTTCGAAGTGCCCTTGTTTTTTTCCAGAGTATCACAGCGATTGTAGTAACAGCTGTTCATCAACAAAGAAATGGAAAGACAGAGAGCGAAATATGCTGCCCCTTCCTTTTTTTTTTGTAGTGAGAGAAGTTTTTTCCAGGAGATTTTGTATTCCATCTAAAAAAGTGTGAACTCTTTCGCTGTTGTTGTTGTCGTGTGTAGATTGTCCTTGTCGATTTTGTTCATGATCAGTTCGAATTCTAAATTTTGTTCCGTGTATTAATGTCTAAAGCGTTTTTGCGTGTTGTGAGCAGCTTTCGTTATCATAAAACATTTAAATCTCCACGAAGTCGTTAGTACGGACAGAGAAAAAACATGAGAAAAAAAGGCACAATTTCCTTTCTTAACAGTTAAGTCTGCTATTTAATTAGATATGCTGCCGTATAATGAAACTTTTGCATTTTAAATTGCATAAGAGATTTTGAGCTCTCTATTACTAAATGAAGCATTATATGTTTTGTTACTATTGTTCATTAGAGCGTTTCTTGTTCAGCACGCGAATATAATAAATATACACTTTTGAAAAATGACTATTCCTTGGATTTCGTTAGAAATATTTGGCTCAGAATTATCACGGTGATAATATGTAATGATATCCATGAATTGGTAAATAGTTATAACTATACAACTAGAACGCAACCCATAGTCGACGCTGACGGCAAATGCCGTAAAAGGACATACTTTGTGGAATAAGAGATGGATACCAGTGAAAAGTGTGGTCGTTCGTGAGTGCAATACAGATTTCAGAGCGATCAAGCCTGCAGTTTATGAAGCTGTCCAAATTCCGCTGTGACAATAACGACCACTAGTGCGAAGTGCATCTCCCGTCTCAAGGATAGATTTGGATGAGGGCTGGAGGAAAGAACTTGTCTCCCTAGAGCCTCTCAAGCACACCTGGTCGATTTAAGATCGGGAGATCGTGTTTGCCACTCAATGTGGATAATGGTTCTCAGTTCCAGACATCCGTGAACGAGTTTTGCATAGTGAAGTCAAACATTATCATTTTACAAAATGAAATTTTCTCGTATTGCGTTGGCATCAGGTAGTGCATGATAGTTTAGGACCTCATCTTTATACCGCTGAGCAGTCATACTTCCTCCTGGAAACGCACAATGACCGGTATGTCCACCAAATGAAATGCGGCCCATATCCTGCCAATGACGTTACCAAGGGAGTCTCTTTCAATGATGTTAGACAGATTATGGGGTGAACCAGGTTTCTTCCAGGTGAGTTTACCCGATAGTCACTCCACAGAAAAAATTCGCGTCTTCTCAGTGGACAATAAACACCTCTATTGTTCTTCTGTCAAGGTAACATGCAAGCCGCACCGATTCAACTGCGCTCTTGCGTATGGTGGATGCAAATGATTCCAGTTGGACACGTTTAAAATAAACACGACTTCACTGCAAGCACTGACCAGCAAACTACGAGATGTTGTAGTTCTAGTTTCTGTTTTAATAAAGGACAACGGGAAATCCAGCTGCGTTGGTGATCGCGTCGTCTTGGCGGAAAGATACATACATTTACATTTGGTCATTTAGAGATGTATTATGAGTTTAAGATGCCATAGAGATTTCAAAGTGTTCGTCCAATTTATATTCCAGAAATTATCAGGAATGTGCTTTTTAAGTTTTGGAAACGAGTATACATTAACTTTCAACGTGTTCTTTCCCGAATACAAGCGTGTATTATCTGGTCATTTCCCCAACATCAGTACTTTGGAAAAACTAGTGTTCTGTTCATGTTAGCGTCATTGGGCTCTCAAGGTTTTTTTTTTTTAATTTTGTGTCCTTAACTGGCTGAACAGATAGGGGATATAAGCTCCAACAGATTATAGTCGCGTGGTTCAGGGAATGGCCAGAAGTTAAAATGCAGAGTAGAAGCAACCAGCCATTCGTTGCTATGAGGTAGCCCGTATTTAAAAGACAGATACAGACAAACAGCAGTTGCAGTAAAATCGCATCTCATGCGGGGTTTAGGTTCTAAAGTCTGTACGTAAGGAAAACATCTTGTACATCCAAATGTACACTCCAAAATCCCTTAAATTGCCCATAAAATAAAATACACACGATATTGTGCTGTATATGTTCACCGAGTGATCACTGAATTATGACCACCCCTATCAAAAGTGGAAGCGGCCCGTTGATCACGTGATTTCGGAGATGGTGTGATTAGTCAACCAACATAGCATATGTAAGGTGAGTGCAGTAGTAGGTAGTAAAGTTCTGGGCAAATGGGATGATTTATTTAAAATATGATGGGTAAACGGGAAGATTTGTCAGACCTTGAGAAAGGACAGATTGTGGGAGCGTGGAGAGCAGGTGCCTCGGTTTCCCAAACTGTTGAACTGGTGAGTTGTTCACAAGCCGCCCTAGTTAAAATGTATCAGGACTGGTATGAAAACGGTCAAACAACTATCAGGGGGTTAAACAGCACCGGACAGCAAAACCTTGATGGGAGAGGTGAGCGCCGGTTCCAAGGACTGTTCACTAGTTGATTACCCATTAAAACAGATGTCAATTTGGAACATAATCTGTCTTGGCCATGAGTCGCAAGCTCTCACGTATGGGCTAGAACAGCAGACGATCCCGAATATCCTCACCTAACCACGGCTCTTCGGTGCAAAAGACTCGCCTGACTGGAAAAAAGTTGGATGCCGGATCACTGGAAAAAGTGTGCTGGTCGGTCACGTCTTTTATTCCACTCAGTGGATAGCTTTTTACGTATTTAGCGCAAACAACACGAGGCACTCGATCTATTCTGCACGGCCTCCACAGTGCAAGACGGTAAGCGAGGTTGTATGGGGTGAGGAGTGTTTACCTAGCAGGAACTTAGATCCCTGGTGAATGTAGAATAACGTATGACTGGTGCCCACGGTCGGGAATTGCTTACTGACTCTGTACATCCCACAATATTGCACTTTTCCCCGAAAGGCAACTGTGTCTTCAGAGTGACTATAGGCCGAGCCACAGGTCCAATGTTTTGCAGAAATGGTTTGGGGAACACAGTTCAGATTTCTGGCATATCGATTGTCCTCCGAACACCTCCAATATCAATCCCATAGCGCACTTGTGGGGCGTTATGGAACGGCATATCAGGCATATGGATACACTAATCACCTTTATACATGCATTGAAGGCTCCATTACACACAGCTTGGTTGGCCATACCTCCCAACTGCTTCCGGTATCTTATTAAATCGATAACATGTTGGATAACTGCTAAACTGAGGGTGAAAGAAGGACATACGAAATGTATATAAATATACACTGTATTGGCAAAAGTCACCGGACACCTGGAAGAGAAACACAACATAGCATTTATTGACATACATTAGTACGGTGTCGGTCCATCGTTTGCCTTAATGCATGCACAGAACCTTCAAGACATGCTTTCGACAAGGTTTTGGAGCACAGCGATAGGTATGCGCTTCCATTCAGTACATAATGCTGCACCTAACTGTTGCTTAGTAGTAGGCCTTGTTTCCAAACTTCTTATGCGGCGCTCTAATTCATCCCATAGGGGCTCTATGGGATTAAGATCAGTACTCTGTGCTGCCAGTCCACACACGATACGGAATTATCGTCAAACCACGCCGTAACAGTCCTAGCTTTATGGCTCGGTGCATTATCCTGCTGGTACCAACAAGGCTCATTTCCATAGTATTGCCGCAGAGTTGGCAACGCATAACTGTCCAGAATATCGAGGTAGACGTGCTAGTTAACAAGTTTGTCCAAGATAACCAATAGGCCGGGACCATACCACGAAAAACACTCCCACACGAGTACAATGACAGCCCCAAACGTGACTGTAGGAACAGTACATTGTGGTAAATAGCGTTCCACCGGCTGCCCCCATACACACACATGGCCATCAGACTGATGGATTGTGTATCTGGACTCATGAGTCCATAGGACCCGTTTCCATTGGTCTACGGTTCACGATAAATGTTCTTTACACCATGCTAAACGACGAGTGGAAATGAAAGGCTTATGAGCAGCCGCACGACCATGGTTCCAGGACTTTTACTCACTTGTACACTGAGGTCTTGTGCAGTACTCCGTCGATTAGCTGTAACGACTCTCCTGAGGCTTCGACGTCCGCTATCACTGATTTTCTTTGTTCTGCCGGTACGTTTGCTGCTTCAGGTAAGCCATGTGTTTTCCACTTATTTTTTTTAGATCCAAAACAGTTGTCTTGGGTATGTTTAAACGCCTCTCGGTTTTTCTTTTGGACAATCCACTAATATAACCCCTAACAATCTTTCCTTTCTCAAAGTCAGTTCTCCCCCCGCTGCGACATTTTCACTCAACCTCACAGTGCGATATGATCGCGGTCAGCTGCAGGCTTTTTTTATACCGTTTGCAGCTGTACTGCGCATCTTAACAATGAGCGGATCCGTTCATTTGATTTTGAAAGGGAGTCCGGTGACTTTTGTCAATATAGTGTATATGGTATATATGGTAAATACGTAAGTATTTATTGACATACTAAAATTAATTTGATCAAGAATGTATAATGTAAACAGTATATTGCACAGAGTACAAATGCAAAACACGATTTTACAGTAAATGCAGAAAATTTTATTATATAAAAAAGAAAGACTTCGTAAATCGTTTTGATCTGGTTCCTCTAGAGAAATTCATTGCTCAGGCGGATCTGCAGCTGATTACGTTTCCTTGAATTAAATTCACTGTAAGATCGTCACCAGAGGTTGTTCTCATTAGGGCCGCTGAAATATTTCTTGGTAGGATCTCAAATCTATAATACTATATATGATTTTGACGCTTCGTTCCACAGCAGAATTATATTAAGAAACTAAATCATTCTAGCATTTCTCTGATAGGAATACTCCAGCAAACTTTTGAAGATTCCAATTTGCTTGTTTTCTTTCCTTTTTCGTCTTCAACATCTTTATCTTCGGTAGACTATTTTATAAGTTCACGTAACACTTCGTTAATGAGAGCATAATTCTGATTCTCGTTGATTCTTCAATATCTTCCCCAAAGATGTCAACGGAATGATCACGATCATCCTTCCTGTCCACCTGAACAAATCGTTTCACTTCTTTTTCAATTATCTGAATACCCTTAGAATCATTCAGAGATTCTTTTTAGAGATTTCACGAACATGCATTTACTCTTTCAGGCTTGGTTGTATGTATTGTCTCTTTAACATAAGTGGTGCTGAAGACTTCGAAAACTCCATCCAATTAAGACTGTTATCAGCAGCCATATTGTTGTGTTTAAACGAAAGGGTTTGATCACCAGGCTTTGAAACAGCTAAAAAATACACTGGTTGAGATTTTGGAGAGTGGAGCTGACACGAGAGAGAGAAAAACGTATTCAACGTATGGCTTATGTTTGTGGCTTTGAAAAGAAAGCAGAATTGTCTCAGGTTGCCAGAACACTGGCACCTGATTTTTGTTCTTTCCGGGTTTAGCGCATGGGAATTAGAAACACTTGTTGTGCAAGTCTGAATTTATTAAATCCCCAAACGTATTGTCACAAAACAACAGTCATACGGAATTTAAGTCTTTCGAAGCCAGCGGCTTATATTTCCTTTTTCTAAATGTAAGGACTGTCGAAAATCCCGTCCCCTTCTCAAAAAAAAAAAAAAAAAAAAAGAAATCGTCTCGTTAGTATTACAAACGTTTTCAAAAAAGAAACATTTTCTTGCAGTACACTCTCAGACAAAAGAAGTCCACGCACGCCGGTTAAATCATCCATCGGCAAGCCATGGAAGCCAGTATGCAAACTGTGACGTATACTCCAATTTGACTTTCCTTTTTACTTACTTTCTCTATGTAAACTTACATTCATTCTCCTTAGCGTTTTAAAAAACTTAACGTGATATCTTCTCTCTCGCAAGAGTATGGTTGGCAACACAATGAAGTCTGAATGTGTAACGTGTAGATTTGTCAGATAAAAACAGACCGATATACATATAATGTTTCAGAAGCAGCAGTATGTGGATATGGTAAAAGTTGTCATACTAATTGTGGAAGAGACGTTTGTTAAATTGAACTTTGAGTTCTTTGAAGGCTGCGTGTTCTACTTTAGTTCTGGTGTTGTTCTCTTAAGTGTTACTACAATATAATTATTACTAATTCACGTTCTTTTTATTATACCTTGTTGACGTGACATAGAGTCAGTGGCAGAATAATGACTACTTGTAAGTAGCCTTCCTTTTCTGTAATTTCTTGAATGACTCCTGTTTAACTGTAGGTGAAGTCTGTGAGACTTATCTATGTAGTTTTCAGACATCTATACTTAAGCAAACATAACAAAACACCTATTGGTCAAGCATAGAAATGACTAAGGTTTCATTGCTAATAAAACGCCTTGGCTGTTCCCAGAGCTCTTTTGAACATCACACTCAGTGACCTAAATAAAAGATGTCAGAGATTTGCTCTGAACATTCTGGTCGCATCACCGCGTGCTCTTACTACAATAACCTAACGTTAGTCCTTACTTAACGACGCCCTAAAATACCCTACGAACAACTGAGAGCATCTCAGAAGTACCGACTCGTGGGAGTGCGGGATACAGGCTGGTTATGTTGACGAATCTCCCGCTAGATGAGCCGCAGAGATGCAGCAGTGGATACGTGAGAGCACGCGTACAAACCGAGAAGGTTCTCGTAGGTCCAAGACGACAAATGAAAGAAAGAATTGTCTCATAGTTCCTAAAGTCCAAACCTCTTTAACGCCTTCTCTCTTTGACAAATAGCGAGATGCAGCAACCTCTATGCCGCAGACTGTATTACCTCCCACCAAAAACTTGCAGAAGTAGGACACCGTTCTCTTCGCCCCTTCCGACGTCTTCCACTAACCAGCATGCGTTGACGGCTTCGTCTAAAATGGAGACATAAATGTCAATTTTACTGACAGATCCTACTTATGCATTGGAATAAATGACCACGAATTTGCATATGGAGGAAGCCTGCAGCGCTCACATATGAACTCACCTGCCGAGCGGGACATAGCTAGCCAGCGCTAGTGGTGCTATAGTGAGGGGACTTATCCTCAACGACAAACAAGCCCCCCTTCCTATTCGTGGCAACAGCGATGTTAACAGCACAGCGATATGTTCAATAGATTCTACGACCTGTAGTTTTTCCTTTCGTGTCGCATCTGGAAGAGGTCATACACCAGCAGGATAATGCCCGGCCACACACATCCCGCTTCTCACGGGATTGCCTTCATAGTGTTCTAGCTTTCCTTTGGTACCCGCATCTTTGTTCTATTGAGCATGTGAGGGACATGCTTGAACGTCAGCTGTGGCCATCAAGGAATATCGGCGATCATGTGCACAAATTATAGGATTCTTAGCACAATATGTCATACGAAAACATCACAGTTTTGTTTGAGTCCATGCCACGCTGAATATAAGCATGCCTTTTAGCCAGATGTGGCTTTACGAGGTACTATTCTGTAAGAGTTATGCCACTGCTCTTCTGAAATAAAGAGTCTTACTGCTGTGATACTGTGATCACTTTTCTATCTTTTCCTCCACAATGCACATGTTACGCTTCATTACGTTAGGACGCTTGCTTTCAGGTAAGTAGATTACTTTTATCCTAGAGTTTATTTTTCTTCATCGACATATGCATCTTCACTAGCCGTCTGCAACCTTTTGAGGTAGAATCTGTTCCTAAAATTGTTAAGCCGTGCTTTTCTGGATTTCAATTGCTTCTAAACATGCTGTTCAAACCTTCCGCTGAAGATAAAGCCTTGCGAGGCTTTATCTTCAGCGGAGGTTTGATCAGCATGCCTTTTCTCGAAGCATGCTGCCATCAACAGAAACGTTTACGTTTCATGACATGCAGTCATAAGTCTAATGTACTTTTGGTCTTCACTAAAACCTCATCACGCACTTTTCTCGTCACATTAGCGGTTATTGGAGCACTTGATGCCACAGTTTGACGAATTTCTCTCTTTAGAATCTGGATGGTAAGAATGTTATATTCGTTGAGCGACCTGTACACGTTGCTCTAGTGACCGACATATATAGTTTCTCAGTTAGTTTAACGCCACCAGTTTTACTTCTGTGGTCGCAGTTTCATCTGTTGAGTGCCAGATGAAGCCTAGAGGGCAGTATTCTAAGAAAAATATGTATCTTTAATGTATTATTAGTGGCTAGTATCACACTCAGCGTGGCGAGATGCTCATACTGTGAGAGGCACGCGAGAACAAAGACCCATTGATGGAATTGCTGAACACGTGTTCCACCTCGCACTCACACCGTGGCAGTCCGTTAAGTGGAATAACAGGCAAAATCCCCATCATTATTAAAATTCCTCTTCCTTTCACTTTTATCTTTTTCTTCTTACTGTATTATTATTAACATTGTTGTTGTTGTTGTTATTGCCTAGCGCGTAAATCTGAGTCGCGTAGCTCAAAGGTACACATGACGCAACATCACTGTACTTTTAACACATGACACATCCTTTTAGAATAAGACCCTAAAAAGACATGTAAGTAAACTGCTCATGAATGTTCTCACCTACGACTTCTGTGTTTGTAATTCTGTAAAAACCCTGCGGAAAAGAGAAACTCTTTCCTCATATTAAGTCCTACAGCAGCGGATAACAGACAGGAAAAGGCGACTTGGAAGATAAAAGTACCTCTGGAGGTCCAAGAAGCTAGCTAGCTTTTGTAAAGTACTGTCTCAAATAGATTGCGCCAATAGTAGAAAGTGGGTATGAGGAAAGTGATAAAGTCATACAGCACAAATATGTAAATCTAGATATAAATTTAGTTTACCTACACACGACCTTTCGAAGTTTCGTATGCATGATTGTTAATTCGTTTTTCAATCATGCTTCGGTGTGTTTTGTTTTGTTTGTTGACCTTTCAATGTTTCCTCTTCAGGAGTATGTGTCCTTCGCAAACGTTCTTTCACATTCCATTTGCAGCTTTGTTTTGACATTTAGTCATGCTGTTTTCTACTTTAGGCTCTGCAACTTTTAAAGGTGTTTTCACCTCAAGCTGGCAAAACCAACAAGTTATATTTAAAAAGTGAAGAACTGATATCTTTAAACATTATTCCCGCATTGACTGATAAAGTATTTCATCCATATATTATTTTCCCCTCCATGAAAAATCTCTTTAGAAGATGGTGCTTTTGGACCTGTATTTAAAGTAATTCAGTGCAAAGTACTTAATAGCGTGATCCTGGAAAGCAAGACAATGAAATGCTTTGAAGAAGAACGTGCCTGAGATTACACATTTTACCCTTCTTCACTGATGATATGTTATTTTCTGTCAGCAGACGAAGATTTCCGAACTAACGTTCAGTTTTCGGCTTTTTATCTCACAGATCTGAGTGAAAGGCATTCATAAAAGAAGAGGAAAGGTAAAAGCGTGACGTCCTCCTCAGCGGCATTACCTTGAGCAGGAGACGTACTCCGCTATCCGTGGCATTTCCCCGCATATCATAACACTAAAAACAAGACAGCGTTCGACCTATCATTCATTGTGGGATGTGTCCTTTCCGTTCCCTTGTAATGGAAAAATCGATGAACCTTTTTCCCTGTCGTTATATCTCTGGAGGAAGAGGCGATTATTTCTCTCCACTTTTTCACATCTCATTCTGGGGTATTTCCTTATGCAGAGATGTAATTCACCGTGTACCTTGCAGCACAGTTGAAATTCTCACGTTCCGCCACATATGGTAAATATTTTCCTCCATTTCATTTCTTCAAAAAAAAAAAAAATGCTGAGGAAAAGGAATTAGGGGAGGGGAAGGAATAGAAAGAGTGCGCTTAGATTTTTTTATTTTTTTTTCATTTCAACCCGCTAAACATTTTCAGAAATGTTTATTCGTTCACACGAAATGATTTATCATCCAGCATGATTAAAAAACTCGAACACCATTCCCGTTTCTTTGAGCATTGTTCATTTATTCTTTTCACAGTATAAGTTAAAACAAATGAAAGAGACATGTACGGAAGGGGAAAGAAACGCATGGAAACGGAGGAGACATTTAGAGAATACGAAAATATTTCTGACTGTATTGAATTAAGGGATTTGCTGTCACGAAAGTATCATTTGGAAAAACAAATGGTTATAACTATACGCAAAAAAAAAACGAGCATAAGAAAACATAAATAAATTTACAACAGTTTTATTTTCTATGCTGTCAGATTAAGATAAATTGTTTGCATTCGAGACTTTCAACAAAGTGTCGAACTTGAAATATGTACCAACAAAAATATCGTAACCACCAATTTCTTTGGCGATTCTGATTTCTACTGTAAAGTGTTCTTTATTTCACATTAGAAATAATGCATTCAAGAATGACTGCCGCTCCGAAAGTTAGAGAACTCATTTATATATATATATATATATATATATATATATATATATATATATATATATATATATATATATATATATATATATATACACTGAAGAGCAATTGAATTAGAGATACCTGTCTCGACAAGACACCGGAAGAGTTGGGAAACCATTTGGATCCACGACCCCTGAACAAGCTCCCACAGTTCACGAAGATTTGATGGAGGGTTCAGAGCCTCAAACATCTCTCTCGATGTTATCCCAGATGTGCTTGATGGGATTGAGGTCAGGTGACCTAGCTGACCAAGGAAGCGAGGTCACGTCGATGGAGTGTTCATCCAGCCATTCAGGTACTATTCGGGAGCGATGGCACGGTGCATTTTCTGTTGCAGAATAAGGTCCCCAGTGGGATGTTGAAGACGCAGAAACGGGAGCAAATGGTCGTCCAGGATATCCCGGTAAGGTTGACCTGTGAGGGACGATGTCACACGTACCAGGGGTCCCATTTCAGTCCACGTAAACAAACCCAGACGAGAATGCTACCCACACCAGCTTGAAGAGTATCCTGCCGGCAAAAATGATCCATCGTTTCATGTGGTTTGCGCCGTACTCTTATCCTACCATCCGCATGTACCAACGTGAATCTCGACTCATCATCCAGGCAACATTTTCCCCCATGTCTAGGGCCCAGTGGCGATGTTCCCGCGCCCATGCTAATCTTTGCACCCTGTGATGTGCGGTCAGCAGCGGTACCCTCGTGGGACGATGGCTTCTGTACCCCATAGCGAGGAGATGGTTCTGGATGGTGTGGCTGCTTACACGTTTTTGTGCACCAGCATTAAATTGTCGAGTGATTTCTTGCACTCTGGCCCGTCTATCCGCTGTTACAATGCGAGCTAGCCGACGATGACCCCGCTCACCCACACGCTGTTGTCCACGACAGTTAGACCTTGCAGGGATGGTTTTACCGGATTCGATGTACTCACGGTGCACCCGTGACACAGTGGCACGTGAAATCCCAGTACCTGCACGACATCCGAGATGGAGTACCCCATTCGTCGGGCCCCGACAACTTGCCCACGATAAAATACGCTTAGATCATTCGTCTTACTCATACTGCGTCCAACTCTAACTGATTCCCGTCGCATCACTCCTTATATTGTCGGATCGCTGCATACGTCATGTCGTTTCCATTTACAGGGCCTCCCACAGCGCCACATTTGCATAACGCCAGCTGTCTCTAATTCAGTTGCTCTTCAGTGTATATATATATATCATCATCATCATTGTCAACCATTATCAATCCACTGCTGGACGAAGGTCTCCCCAAGTTTCCTCCACAACGGTCTGTCTTGTGCCAGTCTCCTCCATGTCACCCCTGCATACTTTCGAATTTCATCCACCCATCTCCCATGTGGTCTTCTTCTGGGTCTTTTCCTGTCCCTTGGAATCCAATCTAAAATTTCGGCTGTCCATCGATGATCTGTCCTTCTGGCAGTATGTCCAGCCCATTGCCATTTCAGGGATTTAACTCTGATCATGATGTCTTCTACTCTTGTAATTTTTCGGATCCACGAGTTCCTCTTGTTATCTCTCCTAGTTACACCAAGCATGCACCTCTCCATGCTGCTTTGAGTTGTCTGCAGCCTCTGTATGTCTCTTTTAGTTAAGGTCCACGTCTCCGCACCATACGTAAGCACTGGAAGGATGCATTGATCAAACACTTTTCTTTTAAGACATAATGGCATATTGCTCTTGAAAATTATGCTGTTTCTTCCAAAAGCTCTCCAGGCAAGTTTTGTACGCCGATTAATTTCTTCATCAATGTGACCCTCACTTGATATCTGCTGTCCAAGATAAACGTACGTGTCTGTTATCTCCAGCTTTTCTTCATCAATCGATAAATCTTCATTTCTTGTAAAAGCATTGAACATCACTTTTGTCTTCTGAAAGTTCATTTTTAATCCCACTTCCCTGCTCTTGTCAGCAAGTTCCTGGATCATACTCTGCAGCTCTGATGGGGTAGTTGCAAAAATGACTACGTCATCAGCAAAACGAAGGTTGGTTAGGTAATCTCCATTAATCTTTATCCCCTTGTTTTCCCAGCTCAGCGACTGAAAAACACCCTTCAATGTGGCATTAAAGAGCTTCGGAGATATGGTGTCACCTTGTCTCACTCCCTTTCCAATTTTTACGTGTGTTGTATTTTCAAACAGCCGAATCTTTGCACTTGCATTTTCATAGATGTTATTAATAATATTAAGGTATGCATCTTCAATACCGCAGGTTTTCAGAGCCATTGTAACTGCTGATGGTTTCACCGAATCAAAGGCTTTTTCATAATCGATAAAAGCCATGCACAATGGAAGTTCATATTCCCTCGCTCTTTCAATTAGTTCTCTCAGCACGTGGATATGATCTATTGTGCTGTAGCCACTCCTGAATCCAGCTTGTTCTCTCGGTTGAGCCATGTCCAGTGTTACCTTCAAGCGGTGTGAAAGAACTTTAGTGAAGATTTTATAATATAAACTACTGATAGGAGGCTGATAGGTCTGTAGTTTCCGAGATCCTCAATGTCACCTTTCTTATGTAGCAGGATCATTGTAGCGGTGTTCCAATCCTCAGGAATCTTTCCTTCATTAAGGCATCGAGTGAAAATTTGGGCGAGTACTGTTTCGATTTCTCCACTTGCTTCTTGTATGATATCTACAGTAATTCCATCTTCTCCTGGAGCTTTTCCTCGCTTTATGTTCTTGATTGCATGTGCAACTTCTGCTGGAAGGACTGGAGGAACTCTGGTACTGGTATCTTTCATGATGTCTGGAGTGCATATATCATCCCTTTTATATAATTTGGAGTAGAAATCTTTCACTCTTGTCAAAATGTCGCCTCTATTTCTTGTTACAGAACCATCTTCTTTTCTCAGTGCCATAATCTGTTTTCTTCCCTTACTGAGATGTCCCTTTGCTATCTTTAGGTTTTGGTTGTTTTCAATTGCTTTCCTCACTAGTTCACAGTTGAATTTCCTTACGTCTTCAGTGATACTTTTTCTTACTGTCTTGCATAGCTCTATATATTCCACTTTGGAAGTCACATCTTCTTTAGTTGTCCTCATCTCTCTTCTTTTTTGCATCAACAGTTTGGTTTTTCCTGATAATTTGTTCACATGCAACTTGTTCTTAGACCCAGCTAATTTTGTTGCTGTTTCCCTAAGAGCTTTGGTTACTTTTCTGTTAACTTCAGAGATGTCCACTTCCGATGTTATTCCTTCTAAAGCAGAGAACCTGTTCTTCAGTTCTAACTTGAAGGTATTATGGTGTTTTTTAAGGTTGGGTATGTCAATAGATTTTGTTTGTCTTATGAGCTTGCCACGTTCAAGTTTAGTGTTGATTTGCATCTTACATCTCACCAATCTATGGTCACTACCTGTGTTGAACTTGTTTAGCACACTGCAGTCTTCTATGACGAATTTTTTGTTACACATAATAAAATCAATTTCACTTGTCGTCCCATTTGGATGTCTCCATGTCCATTTCCTGTGTGGCTTTTTCTTGAAGAAGGAGTTCAAGATGAAAAACCCTTCTGCCTCTGCAAACTCAACGAGAGTATTTCCACGCTGGTTTCTGTTGCCATGACTGAATTTACCTACTGAAGTTTCATTCTGTTGCCGTTGCCCTATTTTTGCATTGAAATCTCCCATAATTATTTTCAAGTGCTGCTTACCTTTATTATTTAGATGACAAATTTCCTCATAAAATTCTTCAATTTCTTCTTCAGGATGACTTGTGGTGGGTGCATAAGTTTGAATAATCTGAGCCTGGTATCTTTTCGAGAGTTGGATAAGAAGTCGTGCAGCTCTGTCAGAGGAACTTTCAACTTCTACAACTTTATCCTTCAGTTTCTTGTTTATTATAAATCCAACACCACTAGTTCTGCCAGTATCTGTCCCACGATAGTAGAAGAGATGTCCACTTTTCAGTTCGATGAGATCTTCTCCTTTTCTCCTTACCTCACTTAGCCCCACGATGTCCCACTTGATCCTTTGTAGTTCCTCTTCCAATTCAAGAAGCCTTGAATCAGAAGATAGGGAGCGTCCATTGTAAGTAGCCAAGGTCAGCATCAGATGGCAGCCTAGTCTGGTCCTCCGGGGATTCTTAGCACCCTCTGCCTTCATGTCGCACTGGCCGCTGCCTTGGCCAGGTACATTCCAGCTGCCGGAGACTGAGGGCCAAGATTTAAGTTGTGGAATCATTTTGGAGGGGTTTGGCCATAACTCACCACGCTGGCCAAGCGGGTTGGTGAGTGTGGGATAGAATTTCCTCTAGTCCCGATGGTATAGTTATACCGCTATGGGCGGTCGTTAGAGCCCATATATATATATATATATATATATATTTATGGATGTAAGGTCAGGTGATGCGTAACATCACAGCCTCTCCTTGACAAATGTCAACCCCGCCTTCTCGTGGTGCATCCTGTTCCTACTAAAGGGGCTCTGACGACCGCCAATAGCGGTATAACTATACCATCGGGATTAGAGGAAATTCTATCCCACACTCACCAACCCGCTTGGCCAGCGTGGTGAGTTATGGCCAAACCCTTCCAAAATGACTCCACAACTTAAATCTTGGCCCTCAGTCTCCGGCAGCTGGAATGTACCTGGCCAAGGCAGCGGCCAGTGCGACATGAAGGCAGAGGGTGCTAAGAATCCCCGGAGGACCGGACTAGGCTGCCATCTGATGCTGACCTTGGCAACGTACAATGGACGCTCCCTATCTTCTGATTCAAGGCTTCTTGAATTAGAAGAGGAACTACAAAGGATCAAGTGGGACATCGTGGGGCTAAGTGAGGTAAGGAGAAAAGGAGAAGATCTCATCGAACTGAAAAGTGGACATCTCTTCTACTATCGTGGGACAGATACTGGCAGAACTAGTGGTGTTGGATTTATAATAAACAAGAAACTGAAGGATAAAGTTGTAGAAGTTGAAAGTTCCTCTGACAGAGCTGCACGGCTTGTTATCCAACTCTCGAAGAGATACCAGGCTCAGATTATTCAAACTTATGCACCCACCACAAGTCATCCTGAAGAAGAAATTGAAGAATTTTATGAGGAAATTTGTCATCTAAATAATAAAGGTAAGCAGCACTTGAAAATAATTATGGGAGATTTCAATGCAAAAATAGGGCAACGGCAACAGAATGAAACTTCAGTAGGTAAATTCGGTCACGGCAACAGAAACCAGCGTGGAAATACTCTCGTTGAGTTTGCAGAGGCAGAAGGGTTTTTCATCTTGAACTCCTTCTTCAAGAAAAGCCACACAGGAAATGGACATGGAGACATCCAAATGGGACGACAAGTGAAATTGATTTTATTATGTGTAACAAAAAATTCGTCATAGAAGACTGCAGTGTGCTAAACAAGTTCAACACAGGTAGTGACCATAGATTGGTGAGATGTAAGATGCACCTCAACACTAAACTTGAACGTGGCAAGCTCATAAGACAAACAAAATCTATTGACATAACCAACCTTAAAACACCATAATACCTTCAAGTTGGAACTGAAGAACAGGTTCTCTGCTTTAGAAGGCCTAACATCGGAAGAAGTGGACATCTCTGAAGTTAACAGAAAAGTAACCAAAGCTCTTATGGAAACAGCAACAAAATTAGCTGGGTCTAAGAACAAGTTGCATGTAAATAAATTATCAGGAAAAACGAAAATGTTGATGCAAAAAAGAAGAGAGATGAGGACAACTGAAGAAGATGTGACTTCCAAAGTGGAATATATAGAGCTATGCAAGACAGTACGAAAAAGTATCACTGAAGACGTAAGAAATTTCAACTGTGAACTAGTGAGGAAAGCAATTGAAAATAACCAAAGCCTAAAGATAGCAAAGGGACATCTCAGTAAGGGAAGAAAACAGATTATGGCACTGAGAAAAGAAGATGGTTCTGTAACAAGAAATAGAGGCGAAATTTTGACAAGAGTGAAAGATTTCTACTCCAAATTATATGAAAGGGATGATACATGCACTCCAGACATCATGAAAGATACCAGTACCAGAGTTCCTCCAGTCCTTCCAGCAGAGGTTGCACATGCAATCAAGAACATGAAGCGGGGAAAAGCTCCAGGAGAAGATGGAATTACTGTAGACATCATACAAGAAGCAAGTGGAGAAATCGAAACAGTACTCGCCCAAATTTTCACTCGATGCCTTAATGAAGGAAAGATTCCTGAGGATTGGAACACCGCTACAATGATCCTGCTACATAAGAAAGGTGACATTGAGGATCTCGGAAACTACAGACCTATCAGCCTCCTATCAGTAGTTTATAAAATCTTCACTAAAGTTCTTTCACACCGCTTGAAGGTAACACTGGACATGGCTCAACCGAGAGAACAAGCTGGATTCAGGAGTGGCTACAGCACAATAGATCATATCCATGTGCTGAGAGAACTAATTGAAAGAGCGAGGGAATATGAACTTCCATTGTGCATGGCTTTATCGATTATGAAAAAGCCTTTGATTCGGTGAAACCATCAGCAGTTACAATGGCTCTGAAAACCTGCAGTATTGAAGATGCATACATTAATATTATTAATAACATCTATGAAAATGCAAGTGCAAAGATTAGGCTGTTTGAAAATACAACACACATAAAAATTGGAAAGGGAGTGAGGCAAGGTGACACCATATCTCCGAAGCTCTTTAATGCCACATTGGAGGGTGTTTTTCAGTCACTGAGCTGGGAAAACAAGGGGATAAAGATTAATGGAGATTATCTAACCCACCTTCGTTTTGCTGATGACGTAGTCATTTTTGCAACTAGCCCATCAGAGCTGCAGAGTATGATCCAGGAACTTGCTGACAAGAGTAAAGAAGTGGGATTAAAAATGAACTTTCAGAAGACAAAAGTGATGTTCAATGCTTTTACAAGAAATGAAGATTTATCGATTGATGGAGAAAAGCTGGAGATAACAGACACGTACGTTTATCTTGGACAGCAGATATCAAGTGAGGGTCACATTCATGAAGAAATTAATCGGCGTACAAAACTTGCCTGGAGAGCTTTTGGAAGAAACAGCATAATTTTCAAGAGCAATATGCCATTATGTCTTAAAAGAAAAGTGTTTGATCAATGCATCCTTCCAGTGCTTACGTATGGTGCGGAGACGTGGACCTTAACTAAAAGAGACATACAAAGGCTGCAGACAACTCAAAGAAGCATGGAGAGGTGCATACTTGGTGTAACCAGGAGAGATAAGAAGAGGAACTCGTGGATCCGAAAAATGACAAGAGTGGAGGACATCATGATCAGAGTTAAATCCCTGAAATGGCAATGGGCTGGACATACTGCCAGAAGGACAGATCATCGATGGACAGCCGAAATTTTAGATTGGATTCCAAGGGACAGGAAAAGACCCAGAAGAAGACCACATGGGAGATGGGTGGATGAAATTCGAAAGTATGCAGGGGTGACATGGAGGAGACTGGCACAAGACAGACCGTTGTGGAGGAAACTTGGGGAGACCTTCGTCCAGCAGTGGATTGATAATGGTTGACAATGATGATATATTTATACTTAAGAGCAAAACTGAAGACTAAGGAAAAACTTTAGAATTTAAAACGAAGGTTGCAAAATAACCTGAAAATCAAAACGCGCAACGCAGCAGTTTTGAAAATTCAGAATTCACATTCTATAAAGAAGATACCTAAGCAAAAAAAAATACATATATAATTTTGACTCACACCTAGTACAACATAGAAAAGGTTATGTATCTACCTGTGTGAGTAAAAGGAGAAAGGATAAAAAAATAAAACAACTGAATGTAGAAGGTGTCGAGAATACTGAGCCTTGGCTTTATCAAGGACCAGCAAAAACTCTGCATTTTCTCACTTCCACAAAGAATCGCTGAAATATAGAATATATATATATATATATATATATATATATATATATATATCAATCAATAAAAAGCATTGAACATCACTTTTGTCTTATCGACTGATGTAGAAAAGCTGGAGATACAAGACACGTACGTTTAACTTGGACAGCAGATATCAAGTGAGGGTCACATTGATGAAGAAATAAATCAGCGTACAAAACTTGCCTGGAGAGCTTTTGGAAGAAACAGCATAATTTTCAAGTGAAATATGCCATTATGTCTTAAACGAAAAGTGTTTGATCAATGCATCCTTCCAGTACTTACGTATGGTGCAGAGACTTGGACCTTAACTAAAAGAGACATACAAAGGCTGCAGACAAGTCAAAGAAGCATGGAGAGGTGCATGCTTGGTGTAACCAGGTGAGATAAGAAGAGGAACTCGTGGATCCGAAAAATGACAAGAGTGGAAGACATCATGATCAGAGTTGAATCCCTGAAATGGCAATGGGCTGGACATACTGCCAGAAGGACAGACCATCGATGGACAGCCGAAATTTTAGATTGGTTTCCAAGAGTCAGGAAAAGACCCAGAAGAAGACCACATGGGAGATGGGTGGATAAAATTCGAAAGTATGTGGGAGTGATATGGATGAGACTGGCACAAGACAGACCGTTGTGGAGGAAACTTGGGGAGACCTTCGTCCAGCAATGGATTGATAATGGTTGACAATCATGATGATGATATAGATATATCATCATCATTGTCAACAATTATCAATCCGCTGCTAGATAAAGGTCTTCTCAAGTTTCTTCCACAACGGTTTATCTTGCGCCAGTCTCTTCCACGTCACTCCCACATGTTTTCGAATTTTATCCACCCATCTCCCATGTGGTCTTCTTCTGGGTCTTTACTATCCCTTGGAATCATGTCTAAAATTTCAGTTGTCCACCAGTGGTCCGTTATCTTGGCAATGTGTCCAGCCCATTACCATTTCAGCGATTTCAATCTCATCACAATGTTTTCCACTTTTGTCATTTTTCTGATCTACGAGCTCCTCTTCTTATCCTTCCCAGTTGCACTACGCATGCACCTCTCCATACTTTTTTCAGTTGTGTGCAAACTTTGTACGTCATTTTTAGTTAAGGTCCACGTCTCTGCTCCATACGTGAGTACTGGAAGGATGCATTGATTAAACATTTTTCTTTTGGGATATAACGTCATTGCTCTTAAAAATTGTTCTGTTTCTTCCAAAAACTCTGCAACCAAGTTTTTATACTTCGATTAATATCTTCATCAATGTGACCTTTGCTTGATATTTGCTGTCCAAAGTAAATGTAGGTATCAGAGATTTCCAGCTATTTCGTTATCAATAGATAAAGCTTCACTTCTTATAAAAGCATTGCACACTAATTTTGCTTCTGGAAGTTTATATTTAATCCCACTTCTTTACTCTTGTCAGCGAGTTCCTGGATCATATTCGGCTGCTCTGAAGGGGTAGTTGCAAAAATAATTACGTCATCAGCAAAACGAAGATGAGTTAAATCATCATCATCAACAACAACAACAACAACCCAGGTAAGATGCCTGGTGCCATGAGGTAATGAGTTAAATAATCTCCATTACTCTTCATCGCTTTGTTTTCCCAGTTCAGTGATTGAAAGGCATTTTGCAATGTGGCATTAAAGAGTTTGGGAGATATGTTGTCACCTTGTTGCACTCCCTTTCCAATTTTTAGTGGTGCTGGATCCTCAAATAACCGAATCTTTGCACTTGCATTTTCATATATTTTACTAATAATACTAGTATTAATGTATGCATGTTCAAAAACGCAGGATTTCAAAGCCATTGTAACTACTCATGGTTTCACGGAATCAAAGGCCTCTTCGTAATCGATGAAAGCCATACATTTATATATGTAGGAGTACATATTCTCTCGTTCTTTCAATTAGTTCTCTTATATAATCAATAGTGCTTTAGCCACTCCTGAATCCAGCTTGTTCTCTCGGTTGAGCCATGTCCAGTGTTATCTTCCAGCGATGTGAAAGAACCTCAGTAAATATGAAGACTTTATAAAGCAGTTATAGGAGTCTGACAGCCCTGCAATTCCTGAGATCTTTTACGTGTTTTATGTAGCATCATACTTGTAGTGTTGTTTACAATACACTTGCTTTTCTCACTAGTTCATAGTTGAATTTCCGTACGTCTTTATGATACTTTTTCGTACTTTTTGCATAGCTCTATAGATTCTACTTTGAAAGTGGCATCTTCTTTATTTGTCCTCATGCCTCTTCTCTTTTGCATCAGCATTTTCATCAGCTCCTTTCTCTTTTGCATTAGCAGTTTTGTTTTTTCTGATATTTTCTTCATATGCAACTTGTTATTAGTACCACCTATTTTTTTTTTCTGTTTTGATACGAGCCTTGGTTAGTTTTCTGTTAACTTCAGAGATGTCCACTCCTTCTGATGCTGGATCTTCTAGAGATAACAATCTGTTCCTCAGTTCCAATTTGAAGGTATTATGATTATGTTTAAGATTGCTCATGTCAATACATTTTGTTTGTTTTACGAGCTTGACACGGTCGAGTTCAGTATTGAGGTGCATCTTACATCTCACGATTCTATGATCACTCCCTGTGTTGAACCCATTCAGCACAATGCATTCTTCAATAACAAATTTCTTGTTACACGTAATAAAATCAAGTTCACTTCTAATTTCATGGATATGCTGCCATGTCCGTTTCTCATGTGGTTTCTTCTTGAAAAAGGAGTTCATGATGTAAAACCATTCTGCCTCTGCAAACTCTACTAAGGTATTTCCACGCTGGTTTTTGTCCCCATATCCGAATTTGCCAGTTCAAGTTCCATTCTGTTGCTGTTGTCCTATTTTCGCATTGATATAACTCATAATGATCTGCAAGTGCTGCTTGCGTTTACTATTTAGATGCCAAATTTCTTCGCAAAATTCTTCAACTTCTTCTTCAATTTGACTTGTGGTGGGCGCGTAAGCTTGAATAATCTGAGCCTGGCATCTTTTTGAGAGCAGGATAACGCGTTGCGCAGCTCTGTCTGAGGAACTTTCAACTTCTAGAACATTTTCCTTCATTTTATTGTTTATTATAAATCCAACACCACTAATTCTGCAAGTATCCGTCCCACGATAGTAGAAGAGATGTCCGCTTTGCGGTTCAATGAGATCTCCTTTTCTTCTTCCCTCACTTAGCCCGACGATGTCCCACTTAATCCTTTGGAGTTCCTCCTCTAATTCAAGGAGCCTTGAATCAGAAGACAGAGATCGTCCGTTAAACGTAGCCAAGGACAGCATCACATGGCAGCCTAGTGCGATCTTCCGGTGATTCTTAGCACCCTCTCCTTCATGCTGCCCTGGCCGCTGCCTTGGCCAAGTATATTCTAGCTGCCGGAGACTAGGCCCAAAATTTACTTTGTGGAGTCATTTTTTGGGGTGGAGAGTGGGCCATAACTCACCACACTGATATAAATATATATATATCTATTAATATACAAACCGGAAAATAACTCCAACTCAGAGCAAAAATACAGCCAAAAAGTTAGTTATTAGTCGAAGTTAGGCGCATAGCAACCAGCTCAAAGTAATAGCATAATAAATACAGTAAATATACACACGACCAAAGATTGACAGGGAGATAAAGAATTTTGAACATACAAATGAAAGTAAACGCGGAATAAAAATGAAAATATAAAAATCCAGTCAAAAGTATATAAAAAAAAATACTTGAACATTAATCATCAGGGAAGCACCTGTTCTATGAAGCGCCTTTTCAGATGTTGACAAGGATTTGGTATGATCAAAGCCCGTCGACAGTACTCCGTAAGCCACTGAAAACCAGGAAACCATAGAGGCCACGAAACTTGAAAGCTTCAAAAACCTGGAGACAAATAACTATAAACCAAGTAAACATGAGAAATCCTAGACCATGGAAACTTCAAACGAGACACAACGACATACAAGCAGGAAACACAACGTGTCAAATAACACTAAGCTGATTTTTGCAAAACATCTCGGTTACAGTTAAAGACAGTGTCTGTGATGGGGTGTGTAGAAAATGCAAGCTGTGTTGTAATTTGTAAAACTGCTGCTGCCAGCGACGCAACAGGCAGCTTATTGTTATTCCTGTAACCTAAAATTGTCGGGTCTTACGTTAATTATATATGTTATGTTATAGCTATAGAGAGAATTATAATTCTGACAAAATTGCTCTAAGTAGGTTTCTATAAATTGACGGGCATATCTATTATATTTTTTATAGTTGAAGATAAAGTAGCCTTAGGTTCCTCACAAAATGAACATAGGTGTTACAAATTTGTTTATAACAAATTAAAATTGTTTATAACAATAAAAATTAGCATCGGTGTTACAAATTTGTTTATAACAAATTAAAATTATTTATAACAATAAAAATTAGCATCGGTGTTACAAATTTGTTTATAACAAGCCTTCTTGCAATGGATCGACTGCATCTATGAGGATTTCAAAAACAAGCTGAAACAAACTTCAGTCATGAACAGTAGTCTTCATTTCTACAAACTTTTATCTCAAATCAAACTACTGAAAAATCAGTTAGTAATTACTCCAATAGATAAAGCTGAAAATAATTTTGCCGTTTGGTGATGAAAATTCTGTTTGGATACTTTATCTACAGTTCTTAACAATAGCTCGGCATATCAATTTATTAATACTGGAAAACGCATCATTATTAAAAACATTATAGCTTTTAATAAATGACAAAATTTCCACAACATTACGACTGGATTTCATTTATATGCTACCAAAGTTTCATAAACACCGATTTCATTTCGTTTTATTATCAGTGCAACAGGGAGCTATGACATTCAGGCTGGACACACCTTGGAACAGTTTTTGAAGGACATCCTTATCATATTTTTTCTGATACTTGGATTTTTAACAATATCTCTAAGGTGCTAGACTTGATTAACGCTGGTGTAAAAATTCCCTGTATTGGCACGTTCGATTTAAAAAATCTATTTACATCATTCCGACAGATAGCTTGACTAAAACTTGTAACAGACTTTTTGATCATTGTAGAACAATATGTAGCATTCAACGGCAATACCTTAATCGAATTTTGTCTGTATAAAAATTATGTTTTGATGGGTGATCAATTCCACTTACAGGTCAAAGGTGTGCCCATGGGCAGTGTTTTTTTAGCATCCTCACAATTTACATCTACATTTGCAGGAATTGAAATTTATGAAATAATTTATGAATATGTTTTTCAATATATCTACGACTTAATTGTCTTCAATAACTCACATTTTGAGGAACAAGCGAAAATTATGTAACCTGGATGCCTTACTTTAGATAGAAATAATCACCGAAACTGTAATATTCAATACCTTGATATATCTCATTCTGTAATAATTCGGATATATTTACAAAAATATATTACAAGAGACACGATTCTAACTTTCCCATTACTTATATTACTAAGTGGGATCTGGTGTTTTTATATAGGTCCAAGAAACATTATAGTCACTCAATTATCAATTATTACGAATTAAAAAAAATGTAACACTCCTATAATTTTGTAAGGAACCTTCAGCTAAAAAAAATGTCATAGATATCCCCATCAATTTATAGTAACCTACTTCTAGTAATTTTGTCAGAATTCTACTTCTATTTATACAACTATCTATGATATCACAGATATAATTAACATAAGACCCGACAATTTTAAGTTACAGGAATTACAATAAGCTGCTTGTTGGGTAGCTGGCAGCAACAGTTTTACAAACTACAACACAGCTTGCATTTTCTACACACCCGACCACAGTCACCGTCTTTAAATGTAACTGAGATCTTTTGCAAAAATCAGCTTAGGGTTATTTGACATACTTATGTGTTTCCTGCTTGTATGTCGTTGGGCCTTCTTTTGAAGTTTTCATGGTTTAGGGTTCCTACTGTTTACCATATACCGGTATACATAGTTTCTTCCACAACAGTTTGTCTTGAGCCAGTCTCTTCCATGTCACTCCAGAATGTTTTCGCATTTCATCCACCCATCTCCCACGTGGTCTTATTTTGGGTCTTTTCCCATCCTTTGGAATCAAGTCTAAAATTTCAGTTGTCTACCAGTGGTCCGTTCGCTAGGCAATATGTCCAGCCCATTACCATTTCAGGGATTTCAATCTCATCATAATGCCTTCCACTCTTGTCATTTCCCCGATCAACGAGTTCTTCTTATCTTTCCTGGTTGCACTAAGCATACATCTCTCTATACGTCTTTCAGTTGTGTGCAGTCTTTGTACGTCATATTCGGTTAAAGTCCATGTTTTTGCTTCGTACGTAAGCACTCGAAGGATGCATTGATTAAACACTTATTTTAAGACATAATGGCATGTTGCTCTTAAAAATTGTATTGTTTCTTCCAAAAGCTCTCCAACTACGGTTCTTTCAATATTGATCATATCCATGTGCTGAGGCAAATTTTTTACTCTCAGTACATGGATATGATCTATAGCGCTGTAGACACTCCGGAATCCAGCTTGTTCTCTCGGTTGAGCCATGTCCAGTGTTATCTTCAAGCGGTGTGAAATAACCTTAGTGAAGATTTTATAAATCACTGATAGGAGGGTAATGGACCTGTAATTCCTGATATCTTCAATGCCATCTTTTTGTGTTGCAGGATCATTGTAGTATTGTCCTAATCCTTAGATATTTTTTCTTTCTTCAGACATCTAGTGAAAACTTGGGGGAGTGTAGTTTCATTTCTCCATAAACGCCAGCTTTTTGTAGAAAATTCCTGTTGTTTTCTTCAGGTATTTATATTACTCTGACTAATTATCAATGACTTTTTCTTCAATGTCAAAGTTGTAGTTTTCGCATTCTTTTTTCAGAATATTACTTATTGGTGGAAGATATGGAATGCAGCAATAGTATTGCAGTTTGTTTTTAATTTGGTTATTTTTATTTCTAGTACTTTGTTGTTTTTGATTTTACGATATTATGAATTAATTAATCCTTTTGAGTATCCAAAGTTATTTGCTGTGTCCTTAATCCTTGCATTCATTTCCTTCTTTAGTGCTTTGTTAGTCGATGAGGGTGTAATGGCACGATTGATGAAGGAACGGAAAGCAGATGTTTTATAGGAACAGAAAGCAGATATCAACGTAAAATGAATTCAACGTATACCATAAACCTACATATGTACCAACGATAATTCCTAAGGAATCATGTCCCCCCTGGAGAAATAAAGCATCTGTTTTCCGTTCCTTCATCAGTCGTGCCATTACACCGTCATCGACTAACAAAGCACTAAAGAAGGAAATGCAATGGATTAAGGACACAGTGACCAACTTTGGGTACTCAAAAGGATTAATTAATTCAATATGTCGTACCATCAAAAACAATAAAGTATTAAAATTAAAAATAACCATATTGAAAACAAACTGCAATACTATTGCTGCATTCCATATCTTCCTTTTACAGAATATAAGTAATATGTGTAAAAAGAATGCGAGAACTGCAACTTTGATATTGCAGAAAATGTAATTGATAATTCACGCTTATTAATACCTGAAGACAATAACAGGAATTTTCTACAAAAAGCTGGCGTTTATAAGATACCAAATATTAATCTGAATGATGGAAAACATGATAAATGCATGTGTTACATAGGTAGTACTAAAAGAAAACTTTCAACTCGACTGAACGAACATTATACAAACTGAACACAAAAAGAAGCAAAACCATCACTAACACAACACTTCATGGATAATGAACTAATCCCTGATTGCGAAAATGTAAAAATACTAACTACGCATAAAAAAACATAATCTAATTCTATGGTCTGAAGCCATTACAATCGAAAAGACCCACAAAGAGAATTGTAATACATCAACAGCAATAGAAATCGCATACCCTTGGAAGTATTTGATTAAGCAAGAAAAGAAGAAAAGAAATAACAAAAATAAATCACTGAAAACTATAAGCCTAAATAACTAAAAGAGTAATATGAAAACTGCACTTCGCAGCCAACCCAATAGATAGCGCAACGCAACATAGTCATGTAAGTACAAGTGGATGAGGGAGGTTTGGTCACGTGATACAACTCGTTCAGAAATAATTCGTGGAGGTCGGCACTCAGTACATAACAACTTCCACGATATCGACTTATCAAATGTCATACCACTGAAGAAAACCGTGAAGTAAATCGAACGTTAGTAGTATGGTTATTTTTAGGTATTGTGAACCATGTGGAACTTTAAACTTTCATTTAGTGGTAAAATATTATTCCAATTTCTCAATTTCTTTTTCGACTTTGGATGCTCGTTGTTGTTCATGCTTCCAACTTATGAGGACGTCTTTAGAGGCTAAAGATATTATACGTGCTGTAAATAGTCTTTTATCTCTTGAATACTTTTAAACTTAACTTTCAGTTTTCTTACTCTCGACCTTTTTTGTACATTTTGAAATATACCGGCTATATATAACAGGAATTTTCTACAAAAAGCTGGCGTTTATAAGATACCAAATATTAATCTGATCATCAAATCTGTAATTTGATGAACTGACTCCACAAGGACATTGCAAATCAGAATGTCTGTGATATATTACCCAACTACGTAGATTGGAAGCAAATTATGGATATACATGAAGTATAACTTAGTCAAAAACAGCCTTCCAAGTTATACAGCAGCTTTAGGTAAGTGTAACATAATGATGACAATTATCAAGTATTGACTTGTATGTAATTCAACACCCAACAGATCCATAAAATTGCAGAATTTAATAATACGCATGCACACGCGGCTTGACAATATGCTAATAACGTGTGAAATAGTTATACAGATAGTTAATTGTTCAACTATTGGCTGGTTCTTCTGCAACTCTTCCCCGTTTCATGTTCTTAATTGCGTAAGTAACTTCTGCCTGGAGGATTGGAAGGACTTTGGTACTGTTAATTTTCGTAATGTCTGGAGTAGATGTATATATTTTGAATAGAAATCATTCACTCTTGTTAAAATTTCGCCTCTGTTTCTTGTTACAGCGCCATCTTCTTTTCTCAGTGCCATAATCTGTTTTCTTTCCTCACTGAGATGTCACCTTTATTCTAGAACACTGTGCTTTAATTTCTTATTTATTATAAATCCAACACCACTATTTCTGCCAGTGGACTACGCGGCATAGAAAGTGCCGTTCGTGGCAGTGCAACCAGTTACTGAAGTGGACCCATTGCGCTGAATTATCCCATCTGATTAACACTGTAAGTGACTGAAAATAACATCAAGGTAAACCCTGATGTATTTCTATTTGCATATTCAATTTCACCCCTCTATCCTCACTCCTTCTGAATGGGGCAGTGTATATATATATATATATATGCAAAGAAGTTAAGAGAAAAATGGTGTATATTGTCCGTAATATTCGAAATTTGCTGCAGTAGTCTTTAACAACCAGTTGGTTGTGTAATTTATACAAACTACTTCGTTGTACTGTTGTTCAACAATCCACAGAATAAATTGTTACCTGAGTCATCAATCAATGTGAGATAGTTCCCCTCAGGGTGAGGCATGAATCGTGTGCTTACGTAACGAATTAAATGGGAAACACTGAAAAATTGAATTTTTCAGTGTTTTTAATTCAGCACGAGGTCTTATGTAACAATCGAACAGTTTTCGCTCCACGGTCTGAGTCGGCCTTTGTTTACACAATGTTTTAAACCAACGGTACTTTTTGGCTGTATCGTAGTATCATAAACAATGTAATTTCACTTGTCTGTACTTTTGAACGTGTGTCCCACTTTGGTGGCGAGGAGGAAATAGTGTTAATCTGTTTTATTTGTCAAATCCCTGCCTCAATCAATATAGTTTGGTTTTATTTTTGTAATATTCATTTTTATTATAATGTGTGTATCATGAACATTACGTTTATGTAACATACTTTCACATTCGGACATCACAAAAAAATGGAATACCTGGTTATTAAAAAATTACTCTGCATATTTTATTTCCCCCGTCATTATTGAGGGACTTTCACCTAGTTTCTAAAACAAAGAAGCAAACAGCAAATTGGTTTCGTGTAATCGCCATCTTATTTTGTCACTAACAGATGGTGATTCAAAAGCAGTCAATCAATTTTCAGCTGTTTTAAGAGACTTAAACTTTAAGGATATTGCTTGAGGATTATGTTATGAATATAAAGCGTCAGACATAAGGATCTAAATTCAAAGAAAATATATTATTCAATATTGGGGCAGCATATCAGACTCTGCCAACAGTATTAAATATAAAAACTGGCTAAAAGACTAACTACCCTATGAAAGGAAATTTTAAAGTAAGCATCAGCCTAAAGCATTAACTGATCTTATGACTACCATTCTTTGTAAGATTTGAATGACATTCAGTCTTCAATTACTGTAACATCAAAATGTTGTTTGACATCTCACCTCTGTTTTCCGAGAAACATATCTGATTTGCCTTTAGGTATTTATTGTAATCAAAGCAGTTGCATCTGCTGTCATATGTGATTTAATATTATGATTTGATGCTACCAAATCTCGCGCTGCAGTGGTTCACAACGTCATGGGCAGCAAAATCGGTGCTCTAATTCTGACTAAAGCTAAATAAGTGCTTGTATTTTTTATTGCTGTTGATCTTTTAATGTCTCTGTCTTTCGGAGACGGAATGATTAAAGTAAGAATGACTGATTTTTTCATCCCTTGCAGTTACGACAGTACTATCGAGTCCAAGCCGAAAAAACTATTTCTTGTAGCTACACAACCAGTAACGGAATTCAGTCATCAGCTTGTATTAATAGATAGATAATGACCCACTGGCGGTTGTTGATCTCAGTCTGGACGCTAGTTTGTGCGATATACATTCATCTCGGGGACTGTTCCTTGAGAAACGTTTTCGTAACAAACGCTTCTGTCAGTTGTTTTCCAAGCCGTAGCTTGAAAATTCTTATTTTATTAGGTTCTAAGCCGTTTCTTGGGCGCCCATGTGTGTTTGTGTGCGATCTCAGAACAACTCTTCAATCGCGCAGATTTCCATTCAGTCGTTTATACACAATATTTCACAAAACTTTCTGATGAGTCGTTAGCAGCTTACAGCTCCACTTCCCACATCTTTGTTCAATCAGATAGTCTGCTTCCTGATCAATAACAGATATTTGTTAAATCTTTTTCAATCTTCACCTTGAGCAAATTTCTCTTAAGTTAGTAATTGACATTTGCCACAGTAACCTTAGAACCCTGCAAAGTCCCTTGCAGCTCAGGTGTCCACCTGGCGCAGAACTCTCTGTTTAGTCTCCAGTAAGCTGATGGTCCACTTTTTACGCATATTCATTCAGTCGCCAGAAGCCCCCTCCCCCTCTCTCTTTCTCTACCCTAGTATTCTGTGTTTGATCTTTATTTAACGCTTGCCCAAACATCAACATATTTCTGTCAAATTGCTGATATACTGCCTCGCTACAACAAAGAGCCACAATACAATATCTTTTAGAGAAAACTAAGAAACTTGGGTGCATGTTGGAAAACTCTGTTGATAATGAAAAAATCAGACTACTTAGATGGCTCGAGTTACAAGGAATTTATCCCACATGCTTATTCTTTGAAGTTTAATATTTGATTCTATTGATTTTGAAAACAGAAATTCTACGTATTTTCTTTATTATTATATACTGCTTGTTTTGAGACCTTAACATTTCGTTGTTCGCTTGGCATTTAGGCCATCAAAAGATATCGCGCATCTGGGATACCATAAAAGTGAGTACAGTGTTGCCACTTTCTGGAAAATTATTTTAAATATATTAAAGCTCATCCTTCATATTTTATTCTGAATTTTTCAAAACAACGCAACTAATGAAACTGTAGCCATTGACTTTTTGATTTACCTGCCTTATATTTAGTGAAAACAAGCAACATGGGTGCATCGTTAGAGAGTCCTTGGAAATCTTTCGGAATATAATTACATAAACGCTCTTTAATAAGTAAAATGAATTAATAAATTACACTGCTAAATTTCTCCAAAAATATGTTCGTTTAATAAATACATGATTTCACGAAGATCATATATATCCTTGTAATACTTTCAATGTTCACATCTGTTTCCAACAGTTTGTTTGACACATTTATGTAATTAGTTTCTTTTCGCATTTGCTTATTTTACCATCGTTTGTTTTTTTATTTTTTCTCCTTGGCTTTACTGACGAATGTAGAGTATCTGATATGTTTCTCAAGAGCGCTCCGGTTTTCAAACGACATCTTGATGTGTGTTCTTGAAGGAATACTAGAGTTCGGACTGATTTTGGATTAAGTTAATAGTCATGATGCAGCAGAGCACGGCGCTTATCCACGTCATATCTAACAGAAGTGAAGAGGCAGAGTCGAAGTCATATGCCAAATCTACAGTGGAAATAAAAGATTACGATTCATTAGTATGCAATAATTTTAAAGCAACAACGAAGAATTACATTGAACTCAAAGTTATATAAGGCTATAAGGCACAGCTACATTAAAATCAATATCTGACCTGTAAGAGCTACACAGTCGGCCCAGAAAGTTCCAGGAGTAATTTAATCAAACAAATATATCTCACCTGTAGTAATTTTGCTGATTTAATTTTCAACATAGTCCCCCCCCCTTCTTACTATATACAGCTTGAATCGTTCTAGAAGTCTCTCAAATGCTCTGGAGAAATCATTTTCTGGGATGTTCTTCAGATATATTCCCACTGTCTTTTGAATGTCTGGAATGGACGATTATCATCTTCCCTTCATATGTGCTTTGAGTTTTGGGAATAGAAAAAGTGTCCACCGGGGATAGATCCGGCGCGTAAGGGGGATGCATTATCGTTGTCACTTGGTTTTTTGCCAGAAACTGGGTAACAAAACATTGTCATGGAGGAGAACCCATTCTCCACTTCGATACAAATCCGGTCTAACGAGTTGACTTGTGTTGAGAAGGTGTTCCATGACTTCCTTGTAAAATAAGCCATTGACTGTTTGTCCTTCAAGCAAAAAGTCACGGTGCGAAACCCAACGAGAATCGAAGAACACAATAAACATCGTTTTGATTTTCAAATTCATAGCCCTCACTACTATGGTTTCGGCTCTCCCGGACTTGATCATTCGCCAGTTTGAGATTTCGTGGATGGGTCATACTCAAAACATAATGATTCATCACCAGTTATTATCTTGCTGATAATATCTGGGTCACCATTTGCACCAAGTTTTGCGAAGCAGTCACTCGCAGCTCTCTTTGTTCAGGAGTGATAAACTGTGGGATGAACTCAGCGCAGACCTTTCGTTTGCGAAGAGCATCACGAATAATGCTGTGCACTACTACTTTACTAATACTTAGTTCCTATGCTGTCATCCGACATGTTAATCGACGATCCATAGCCAGCAGTTCGCGAACAGATTGCACATATTCATTAGTCTTGCTTGTTCAAGGTTGTCTGCTTACTTTCATCGTCCTTCAATGACTGTCTACCATAACGAAAACGTACATACCATTCATACATCCTGGACTGAGACAAACAATCATCATCATCATATGCTTGTTTTATCAATTTGTGCGCTCTGACGCAGATTTGCCACATTTAAAGTAGAACTTAATATTGACCCTTTGTTCCATCTACTAAAGTGTGACAAGGTCAAAATTTCAGTGAGAAAAACACGTGCACTGCTCATCATGGCCAAAGCGGAACTGGGAAAAATATTACAATCGCTTACTGAGGGTTCATAGGGAATAGTTCATGTTTTGCCCAAAAGATGGAGCTCATAGTACGTATAAAAATTCATTCCTGGAACTTTCCGGACTTACTGTACGTTAAAATCAGTACTTTGCAAAGCTATATGGGTGATTGATGAAAGCTGAAACACATTTCATATGACAAAATAAACACGGCACAAGGTTGAATGCATTTTTCGTGTATTCCGGCTATTGCACAACGCATTTATTGCTTCAGTGGTACGTGATTTCCTTATATTCAAAATGTTTTCGTCATGTGTTTAGTTTAACCATATGCGAGAATACGAAACGAATTGCTGACAAGGTTTTCTGAAGTAATCTTGTACCAAACTATTGAAACTTTCCAATTAATGAAAAATTTCGTGTATGAAAAAATGAGCCGGGCATTATTACATTTAACGAATTTGAAACATGTAATCTAAGACAAAGTGTAAAAAAAGAAATCGAGATAGTACCCTGGCAGTCTTTGACCCTTTGTAGATAACAATGGGCAACAACGATTTTGTTGCGTTGATACCAGCACTTGTTCTTCCCTAATTTGAGTGTGCTGAATTCAAATCTGAAGTTAGGTTTTCTCTGTAAGCTCTGGATTTTTTGCAATTCAACATTTTCATTTTTCGCGAAATTTTGCCGTCTCTCGCATGATGACATGGTCTATCTGAGGAATTTATAGTCACGCAGTCTTAAAATTAGGCTTAAACTACCGTTTTGGCACATATATTTTTTATGTTTTCACAAAAACGTGTAGGTGCATAACCATATGTATTAAAGCTTGAAAAAAGGCACAAAAATCACTTGTGTGGAGTACAATATGTATTGCCACTTGCCAAATCTGAAGCATTTATGTATTATAGTCAAATATGAGTACGCACAAATGCTTTTTAATTTAAATGAAACATATATTTCGACATAAAGATGATATGTGATTCCAAACAACTGATAAGGACGGGATGCAAAGTTCAAATTTGTCCTATTCAGACAAGAATTTGCGCTTATAGCTGTGGCGTTCGTGGACTTTCTCAGGGCAATTTCGTTTGATGCTCCAGCATAAGTCTGCCATCATATTTTTGTCCCATCGCCCTAGGTAGCGCTGTTCCATTGTCATGAGGTCTTGTCATTTTTATGTCATTAGCCCCAAGGTTCTCGGGGAATTGATCAAGGTGACTATTCAGGAAATGGAGCCTGACACTCATGTTGCCTCTAAGATCGGGAAACTCCAACAGTATTCTAGTAAAGAAAACCTCATAGTTATCTGCCTTCTTGTTACCAAGAAAGTTTTGTATAACTGCAACGAAAGACAGTCAGGCTGCCTTCTTCTTGTCATTTATCTTCCTGACAAATTCCCCATCACGTACAAGGGCATGAATTTGAGGTCCATCGAACCCACCTGCATGGATTTTCCCGAAAGACAAAGCAGGAAAAGTAGAAACTATATGTTGAAAACATTCACCATCAGTTCTAAATGAGTTCACGAACTGTTTTAACAAGCCGAGCTTAATATGGAGGGGGGGGATCTTCTCTTGGCCGACGAATGTGTCATTCACAATGTTTGGCTTGCCTGCTTCTAGAGTTTCACGGATGGGCTACTCCTTCTGGGTCCAGTGTTTCTCTCAAGCTCAGCTGTCCCACATGCAGAAATAGCATGGAAACTTCGTGAAGCCTTTCTGTTGGCTAAGGAGGAAGATGACCATTTGCAGGTCCACACAAATGATTCAGTTGTACTCTTGATATTTGAGTAAGTCAATGACCATTTTTATTTCATTATGTTCTTCTAGCAAATGCACTGAGTGACCAACTGGAACCACTGCATAAACATTGCCATTGTGCAAGAGAACTCCCTTCAGGCTACACTTTGAGCTGTCCAGAAATAATCGCCATTCTGTTGGACTATACGAGATAACACCCAATTGCCTGAGAAGACCTGTGATATCGTGAGAGTAAACAAACTGCTTGTCTTCTAAAAACAATTCCACAAAAATCTGATCTCGCTTTTGGAAAAAAGAAACTATTGTGGAGCGTCAAGTATGTTTATTTCCTGCAGCCTGGAGGCTAATACCTCAGCTGCTTTCTTGAAGAGCCCCAGAATCACGCACTAAGTCATTCAATTCCAGTTGGCTAAACTTCTGAGGGGCTGAAGATTGTTTGGTATCAGATGAGGAGTCTTTGGATTCTGAAAACATTTCTTGATGCTCGTTATCACAACCCTCGTGCCTTTCCAGATCATGTTCACTTCCTTCATCTTCAGATGAGGCAAAACCATTAAAAACTAGAAGCGGGAGTTCCAGAGCGCGTAGTAGGTCGAATTGCTGAGGGAATACTGGGATAAGAGATCTTATGCCGGTTTTTCTTGCTGACACCCTTCGTGTTGAACAGGTAAAAATAGCAGTCAGTTATGTGGTCCTTCGTTCTCTCCAAACCATTAGAACTCCAAAAGACAGACTGTTTCGTTTTTTTTTTTGTCCGGTTACGAAGCATTTTCTCACAATTATGACACACAATATGATGAGCCCATTTCTGGTGTTGGTCGCCAAGGGGAACCTCAAAATAGGTTTCATAGGCGCGCCTCACAAACGAAGTTATATTGCGCTTTAGTCGAAGCAGTATGTAACAGCCACATACATAACAAAATGCATCAGGATTATTTACACATCTATGTCTATTGAAAAAGTCATGATCAGATCTGAAACAAAGAAAACATGTGTTATTTTTTGTGTAAATCAGATAAATCTCTAGAATCCAAAATGAACAATAAGAAAAAAATATTGATGTTTGTTAAAAAATTAGCCTAATTAGTCTAAGGTTATGTAAGATGTAAGCCTAGTTCTAAAGCTATCTCTAGTGTAAATAGCAATGGGCGTCCGTTTTTTGCGAAAACCACACGTTTCAAATTGCATGAAAACTAGAGCATGTAGAGGAAAAACGATTTCAGATTTGAAATCAGCCTTGACAAAATACTTAGAATCAGTTGAAAAATCTGACGCAACAGAAAATAAGAAAAAATGGGTTACCCTGTGTAATTTATGGTATACATCTTTCCATACCAAGGTCTTCGTGGGTGTGAAATATTGTAAAACTAGTGATTCGAGAGTATGCATCTGTTTACGTACAACATATTGCACATTGCATTTATTCGCGTCACTCACGACCGCACCGAGCCACAATCCGGTACATAGTAAGTGGAATTAAATCATAACAAACAATAAGGTTCACTAATTCCTGACATTGAGCCGTACATAAGTAGGCAAATTGATAAATGTCATTGTCGTAAACCTGATGAAAGTAGATATGTGGGTCATGTAAGTTAATATTCACTTAAACTGTGGCAGCGGTAATAGTTAGAATATAGACTGTTTAGTTTTTCAAAAACAATATTTATTATTGCTATTATCATTATTGTTATATACATACACTGACGCAAAAAAATCCCAGCACCACGAAAAAATAGTTGTAGAGGAATGAAATGGCGGCAATATTTGTATAGGTAACATATTTAATCGATTAAGGTTTCAAGATCACAGCTTAATGCAAGCGCGAGAAGAGCAATTTTAAATGTGAATTGCTGGTACATTAATAACCGGTGAAACCGCCAGAATGTTGAATGCAAGAACGCAAACGTTCATGCATTGTGTCGCACAGGTGCTGGATGTCAGTTTGTGGGATGGAGTTTCATGCCTGTTGTGCAATTGGTCGGTCAATACAGGGACGGTTAATGCTGGTTGGGGGTGACGCTGGAGTTGTCGTCCAATGAGGTCCCATACGTGCTCGATTGGTGAAAGATCTGGTGATCTAGCAATCCACGGCAATATGTCGACACTCTGTAGAGCATGATGGGTTACAACAGCGGTATGCGGGCGAGGATTATCCTGTTGGAAAACACCCCTGGAATGCTGTTCATGAATGGCAGCACAACAGGTTGAATCACCAGACCGATGTACAACTGTGCTGTCAGGGTGCGTGGGATAACCACGAGAGTGCTCCTGCTGTCATAGGAAACTGCTCCCCAGACCATAACTCCAGGTTTAGGTTCAGTGTGTCTCGGCAGCAGACAGGTTGGTTGCAGGCGCTCACCTGGCCTCCTTCTAACCAACTCACGGCCACCACTGGCACCCAGGCAGAGCCGGCATTCATCAGAAAACACAACAGATCTCCACTCCGTCCTCCAATGAGCTCTAGCTTGACACCACTGACGTCGCAAACGGCAGTGGGTTGGAGTAAGTAGAATGCACGCTACAGGGCGTCTCGGTCGGAGCTGTCCTTCAAGTAACCGATTTGTAACAGTTCGTTGTGTCACTGTGGTGGCAACTGTAGCTCGAATTGCTGCCGCTGACGCGGTAAGATGCGCCACGGCCATACGCCGTACACGGCGGTCTTCCCTCTCAGTAGTGCCACGTAGCCGGCCGGAACCCGGTCTTCTTGAGGCAGTACCTTCCCTTGACCACCGCTGCCAACAATCATGCACAGTGGCTACATTCCTGCCAACTCGTTCTGCAATATTGCGGAACGAAAATCCACCTTCTCGTAGCCCTATTACACGACCTCGTTCAAACTCCGTGAGCTATTGATAATGGCTTCTTCGTCTTCTTAAAGGCATTCTTGACTAACAGCAACACACTACGTTGAATCTCAACGATAACTAACGCTCACGAACGTTACAGCGCGTATTTACAGCAAACCTGCCTTACATGTTCCGAGGGGCGCTACTAGCGCCACATGTATGCGCCGAGCGCGAAATGTGCATAGACGTCATCTTACAGATATACTCTCACCGCTTACAAACTGTCGTTTATCTAACACAACCCCTTCTTGGTGTTGGGATTTTTTTCCGTCAGTGTATATTATTCAAATTTAGAAAGTAAGAAAAAACCCCGACACCGATTAAATGTGATGTCCATCTGCGCATGCGCAGGCTAATATCTGACCTCCAGATAGAAAGTAAAGCTGAATCGCAAGTGGGTTAGTGAGAGGATTGGTAATTTTTGCCCTTGAATATCTACAGGTTACACCCCATCGTGTTGTACATCAGTTTAGAGCTCTCGTCAGTAGCAGGTAACCTACGTCCTACGGGAGAAAATGGGTCGAAATACAGCCAATTTCAGGGGATTGGTAACTTTTGCCTTACAATATCTACAGGTTACACCCCATAAAAATATCAGTTTTAAGCTCTCGCCAGTAGCAGGTAACCTACGTCCTACGGGAGGAAATGGGTCGAAATACAGCCAATTTTAGGGGATTGGTAACTTTTGCCCTACAATATCTACAGGTTACACCCCATCGTGTTGTACATCAGTTTTAAGCTCTCGTCAGTAGCAGGTAACCTACGTCCTACGGGAGGAAATCGGTCGAAATACAGCCAATTTTAGGGGACTGGTAACGTTTGCCCTAGAATATCTACATCGTGTTGTACATCAGTTGTACATCAGTTTTTTAATATCCCCATCGTGTTGCACATCAGTTTTAAGCTCTCGTCAATAGCAGGTATCCTACGTCCTGCGGAAGGAAATGGGTCGAAATATAGCCAATTTTAGGTGATTGGTAACTTTTGCCCTAGAATATCTACAGTTTACACCCCTTCGTGTTGTACGTCAGTTTTAAGCTCTCGTCAGTAGCAGCTAACCTACGTCCTACGGAAGGAAATGGGTCGAAATATAGCCAATTTTACTGGATTGGTAACTTTTGCTTTAGAATATCTACAGGTTACACCCCATCGTGTTGTACACCAGTTTTAAGCTCTCGTCAGTAACAGGTAACCTACGTCCTACGGAAGGAAATGGGTCGAAATATAGCCAATTTTAGGGGATTGGTAACTTTTGCCCTACAATATCTACAGGTTACACCCCATCGTAATGTACATCTGTTTTAACCTCTCGTCAGTAGCAGCTAACCTACGTCCTATGGGAGGAAATGGGTCGAAATACAGTCAATTTTAGGGGATTGATAACTTTTGCCCTAGAATATCTACAGGTTATACTCCATCGTGTTGCACATCAGTTTTAAGGTATCGTCAGTTGCAGGTAGCCCCCGCTGTACGGAAGGAATGGTGGGGTCCAAAGGAAGCCAAATTCCGCTACGATTCAGATTTTACTACTGTCGGGAAAGATGCATAGCATCAAAATGTATTGTTGTAATGGCGTTTATCACATTAAAACTGAGGTTTTCTTAATTTACGTAGACTGCAATGAGATATTTTTATGTTTATGTAAAACGTGATGAAAATATGTCCGCCGATAGTTTAGCAAAATATTGTTGAGTGCAATGAAATGAAGTAACTAGAAAATCCTAAGTGCATAAATGCACATAGTGAATAATACGCGGCTAAAGAAAATGAATCTATAACTATTATTTACAGTAGCAAAATATTGTTACGTGTTTATACTAGCAATTTTAAACAGAAGTCAACAGGTTCCTGGCAATATTTACAAAAAGCAAACTACAAGCAGCGCAATCAAAAGGACGTACCCCAACTTTGAAAAGTATGCCTACATCGATTGTCGTCCGGCTACCTTTGCTAGTGAACGAATAATTGCGGTCGATAAGACATATATCACAACGAACGGTAAAAACGACAAGTTGAGTAAAACGTGAATGAAACGGTACAAAACCATATACAAAATGGTGAAATTCAAATGAAATGAGAACATTAAATCGATTGAGAAGTAAAACCAACAAAGTTAAAAGTTGAAAATGACAAAACCACGGAACCTATCTACATTCTACCCATGCTACCAGCATCCATACATGTTTCGGCAAATATTATTCCTTCATCAGTTGAAGAGTTCACAATTGCCTAGTCCTCCGCAATCAAATCAGATGTAATATTAAATGCCTGAATGAAAAACAGTATGTTAACTTCATCGCATAAGCTATGGACACTTATACCCTATCGCGCAGTTCTTGTATAGCGCCATCTGTGGGCAGTTCACCGAAGTATTCGTCCTGCTGAACGTCCAAGCCAAACAAGCAGAATTTATTAGACTTCCGTTTAATATTACGTTGATTTTCAGAATGTAATAGGTATCTCCATGAGTGGGGAATATCGATAGGTGAATTACTGTTACAACACTTCCCTTTATATTTTTTAATAATTAGAGCCTCTGAAGTGAGAATTTGTTTATGTGATCGAACGGATGTTAGAATTTTGACATTTTCCCAATCGGGTACAGCGTTGTATTCGATGCAATATTGAATAAGTGCTGTTTTGGGCCTTTTCTTTTTCCCAATCATATACATGTTCTTTTTATCGAGTAATATGGCGTCTCTTATTACTACCTATGTACATAGAATTTTTGATTGATGTTCGTTATTATACGCCCGATTTATCGAAGATTGACTTGTGTGTCAATAAGGCACCATTATCGGTGATAGTTTCAGCCAAAAATATTTGATGCTCTGCACATTCTCTCTTTAATAAATTGGTAATAGGTGGTTAAAAAGGAATTGATAAGTAAGCTTTAAATTCACTTTATTTATTATGCAAAATTTGAACGTTATTTTTGATATTGTCGTAAATGGAAGTAATCAATCTACCACTATAACCAAATGCTTCTGCAGTATTCTTGATCGACTGCAATTGAACCTGTTCTGATTGTGAGGAAGAAGAATGTGTAATTGCTCTTTTGATATAGTAAGAAAAAGCAGCTGTTTTGTACTTCCAAGGATGCCAAGAATCGCATGGGATCAATGCTGGAAGAACAAAACAGCTGCTTTTTCTTACTATATCAAAAGAGCAATTACACATTCTTCTTATTCACAAACAGAACAGGCTGAATTGCAGTGGATTAAGAATACTGCAGAAGCATTTGGTTATAGTGGTAGATTGATTACTTCCATTTACAACAATATAAAAAATAACGTTCAAATTTTGCATAATAAATAAAGTGAATTTAAAGTTTACTTATCAATTCCTTTTTTATTACCAATTTGTTAAAGAGAGAATGTGCAGAGCATCAAATATTTTTAGCTGAAACTATCACCGATAATGGTGCCTTATTGACACACAAGTCAATCTTCGATAAATCAGGCGTATATTGTATCCCGATAATAACGAACCCCAATCAAAAGGTTCTATGTACATAGGTAGTACTAAGAGACGTCATATTACTCGATTAAAAGACCATGTATATGATTGGGAAAAGAAAAGGCCCAAAACAGCACTTATTCAATATTACATCGAACACAACGCTGTATCCGATTGGGAAAATGTCCAAATTCTAACATCAGTTCTATCACATAAACAAATTCTCACTTCAGAGGCTCTAATTATTGAAAAATATAAAGGGAAGAGTTGTAACAGTTATTCACCTATCGATATTCCCCACTCATGGAGATATCTATTACATTCTGAAAATCAATGTAATATTAAACGGAAGTCTAATAAATTCTGCTTGCTTGGCTTGGTCGATCAGCAGGACGAATACGTCGGCGAACTGCCCACAGATGGCGCTATACAAGAACTGCGCGATAAGGTATAAGTGTTCATAGCTTATGCGATGAAATTAACATACTGTTTTTCATTCAGACATGTCATATTACATCTGAGTTAATTGCGGAGGACTAGGCAATTTTGAACTCTTCAACTGATGAAAGCATAATATTTGCCGAAACATGTGTGAATGCTGGTAGCATGGGTAGAATGTAGATAGGTTCCGTGGTTTTGTCATTTTCATCTTTTAACTTTGTTGGATTTACTTCTCAATCGATTTTAATGTTATCATTTCATTCGAATTTCACCATTTTATACTTGGTTTTGTACCGTTTCATTCACGTTTTACTCAGTTGGTTGTTTTTACCGTTCGCTGTGATATATGTCTTATTGACCGCAATTATTCGTTCACTAGCAGAGGTAGCCGGACGACAATGGATGTAGGCCTACTTTTCAAAGTTGGGATAAGTCCTTTTGATTGTGCTGCTTGGAGTTTGCTGTTTGCTAATATTACCAGGAACCTGTTGACTTCTGCTTAAAATTGCTAGTATACACACGTGAAGAACAGTATTTTGCTATTGTAAATAATAGTTATAGATTAATTAAATTAAGTATTTACAAATTACCTGTTATTGAGTAACACGGAATTCACCATAGTTTTGTAAATATTATTGAGCAGCAATGAAATTATTTATATCTTGTCAATTCATGGGATCGAATTCAAAAATCAGATTTCAACAATGGTTTTGACTACCTCCGTTACTCATTTTCGTTGCATGCAAATTTTTTGAATGGGATTTACTTTATTGCTCTCGCGAAAGATGCATAGCACTTTTATGCTTTAATCAGCAGCACCGTTTCCACTCATGTACAAACGTAATACCTCTACAGCAGCATGTTGAGTGCAAAATGGAAAGGGGTAGAGAGAGAAAATTACCTCTCTCAATTTTTTGGGAATTTTCTAGATACACAACGTTTTTGCCATGCAGTGCAAAATAGATTTTTATGTTGAGTGAGCATCTGTGCATCCTGTGCTAGGACAGGAAAATGACTTTTGCTTCAAATAGCCGCAAGAAAGCAATACAAAGAATTGTTGGGCATCCACAGCAATGAACAATTTTTTCTTTAGCTAGAGCAAATGTGCGTTTGTTTTAAAGAACGTTAACATGCATTTGAGTTCGGCCCCATGACTTCTTTTCTAGAAGTTGAATTGAAAAAATCATCTCGAATTTGATAATTATTGTCAGGTTCATATCTTTTCCACCATTGGACACAACCCACTATTTATATATTAGGAAGAGTGTAAAACGGTGTCGTGTAAATAATTTCACTGGAGGCACAAAGCTCGAAAATAGTGCGGTTTCGTTTATCTACACTGAAGTAGCAAGGTATTAGGACAAAGTTGCTGTCGGATGTATAGTGAAAATATACGCATTGATTCATGATGATGGAGCATCAAATTAACGATAAAATTCTTTGAAATGAGTAATATAAAAAGTGCACAACCTTTAGTTTTCTTCTCGATTGTGGAAGTATTTTTAATTGTTGTAGAAACACGCAATTCATATCATCAGACAGATCAGCGTCCTTGGGTTGCTGGAACGCTTTATGTTCATGTCCATTGGGAATTCCGGACATGCACACACTCAATTATGTAGTTAAAAAGTAATCCATAAGATGCAACTCCAACACATTACGTCCGTTCAAGATCGATCAGGATACCCTCTCCCCAGGAATGTTTTTATTTATCACTAGCGAATGCGTCATTTTTTGGCCAAAGAGCTCATCTGTTGTATCACACAACGAAAAAAGCACGCTTTCTCGGTAATTACTCTGTTGTGATGCAATGAGCAAAAGTTCATCTGCGCCTGCAGTTACCCAACTCCTACTTAGTAACTTGTTGGGCTGATCCAGGCCTTCAAACCAGCCTCTATTCGATGTGACATGGATTCAACGAGATGATGCTGCCGTTCTACAGGAAAATTCAGGCAAGAAGGCGTGATGGCGTCTGTAAATTTCCCAATGCTTTCTGGAGATGAATCTCTCTTACGAACTGCTCTCTCAATCTTACCCCACAGATGTTTAATTTGGTAAAGCTCTGAGAAACGATGGGGTTCAATTTAGTACTTTGTAGTCACTATGGTGCTTCTAGAACATCTGTGTTACAATCCGAGTCTGTTGGCATGGCGCATTATCCTTCTGAAAGTAGCCCTCTCCATCAGGAAATACCACGCACAGGTACGAGTGTGTCTGGTCCACAGCAATGTGGAAATACCTCGTGTCATTCAAATGTTGTTCCTAAGGTATTAAGGAACCCAGTACCTTCCATGAAAACAGGCCCCAGACCTTTACACCTCCTCCATAACCTCGTAGAATTAGTGCCAGGCAGCTGGGATCGATCGATTTGGTTTGCTGAAGCTATTTTCTGACCTACTAATCTGAGTATATTAACTCTAAAGGTGAATAATCGAATCAAACGATCCTATTCTCAAGGGTCTAATTTTAGTGCTTTCGCTTCCACTGAAGGCATTTGTGTCGATTTTTATCAGAGACGAGTGATACACGAAGAGAACGACTGTTGCTATGGTCCATTCTCGCCAATGTGGGGAGGCCTGTGGGTGCTAAAATTCTCCCGATACCGCAGTTGTCCTGCTCTGTTACTTGACGCAATGAAGCTCTTACACAATCCCCTCCAGGCAGCGTTACCCTCGAAAATATCCCAGTCCTTTTCGCACTCAAGAAAACCTCTGATTACTTGTTTTATTTTTTGTGCACCATTCATTGTTCACCCTCGGTGCAGCTGTTCCTGCTAAGTCAAAGAGGTTTGTCCTTTCTGAGACGCTTCAACATGCCCACCTAGTGCGCACTAAGGTTGGTCGTCCTTGCCTAGGTGTGTGGACCCGTGCATCGGAGTGATCATGGTGGTAAGAGAGCGAGTAAGGAGTGAGAATGCCTGGGAGATATCAAACCTGCCATCACGCATACTCCTTTGTCAGAGTCTTCAGCCTAGGGCTAGGTACGGCTGGTGGGTCCCTGAGTCGCATCCTGAAAAAAACGCATCGATATGCAAAAACGTTCGACCGAATGGAGCAAGAGCGCTTAAAGAGTAACCTGCGGGGCCGCCGTGGGACTGGTACACGTAGGGGGACGTCCGAACCTCCAGATGCTTGCATTCCACAGAAAGCCTAGCTGCGGCAAAATCCAGAGAATACCGTATTCGACGAAGTTCAGACAGCTATGGATATCCCCGTATCCACACAGACTGTGATTGGTAGATTGACTGAAGCAAATTTGTGTTCTCGCCAGCCATTGCGACGTGTGCTTGTCACCGCAGCACATCGTCGCACAAGGCTGCAGTGGAGTCGTACCAGACATGCGTGCTTGGAGGAATGAAACTATGTCCTATTCAGAGACGTCTCGCGTTTATCTCCGCGCAGATGATGAATGATTGAGAGTCTGGAGACGACATGGTCAGCAGGCTGATCTCCTCAGATTGTTGTCATCATTTGCGCACAAACAGTTTCAGCATCCATTTACCACTCCTATGCATAGTGGATACAATGAAAAACTGCACAACGATTCGTCGATGCGATGCGAAAATCGTTTTGTTGCTGTATCTCTGTGGTATTCCTGATGCGCAGTTTCATCATGAAAACGCCAGCCGTTACAGGTCAACATCAGCAGACGGTGCTTACAAGGTGTCCAGGTGCTGCCTTGGCCATGTAAACGTCAGCCAGTTACACTGTCAAAATCAGCAGACAGTGCCTCAAAGGTCTCCAGGGGCTGTCCTGGCCAGCGCGACCTCCGAACTTCTGCCCAATAGAGAACGTATGAGAAGTCACTGACAGATATGGTTTAACGTCTTTGCATGACCCCATTGCAACATAGGTGAGTTGCGGACGAGGACAACGAGGCATGGTCAGCGGTACCTCAGAACACCATTCTGTGACTTGTTTCCACTACAACCACGCCATGTTGCTGAATATATTGCCCAGCATGGAGGTCATATGTCCCAATCACTAAAGCCACATTATACTGTCTCATCGCCCATCGCATTCATGCAATCGTTGACAAATTAAATCAGTTCTTTCCCACATTCTTGTTTATGTGTGTAGGAAGTTTGTTCTAATTTCGTTCATTTCTTCATGGTATGCTATTTTTTATGTCGAGCAGTGTACGAAAAGTCCAAGTAATGCATACATACGTACCATAATCTATTTTTGATACAATCGATTCATCATCATCGTCAACAACCATGGGACAAATACCCGTAGGAGCCGCCTACCAGATGTCAGCAGATTACAGTCGTCTTGTATTTTTACTACCACCCCATCGACACTCATCTGGTAAACCTGTCAGGAAAGGGGGATCAGGGACTAAATGCGTCCGGGGCCGACTTCAGAGGGAACCATCCAAGCATTCGCGTCCCCACACACAGAAGTGTGCGCTTTCGCCGCTCGCGCGAACGTATCCCGAAAACAGGCATGAAACATTGTAATAATTTTACATTTAATAGTTCCTGCAGTAATGGAGTTAGCTTCCATAGTATTTACTAAAACTGCTAAAGTGATTTTAGTGGATTCATAAATCACATTTTATTATAGTATTCTAAACTGATGAAGCATTTGTTACTTAACTTATCTACTTTAGCCTTTACAGGATTTTAATGGAAAAACAACAACACAAAATGACTTCTTATTTTTTTTTTTTTTTTTGATTGGAGGTTTAACGACCACCGTGAGCAACTCAATGGGCTATAAGCAGTCGCCCGTCCCTAATTTAGGGTCACTGGTTCCAGGGAAAGGAGAGAGCCAGTGCCGTAAGACAAACACAACATCCATGCCTGACCGGGATTCGAACCCGGACCCCTCACGGACGAATGATCAGAGGCCAGCGCCTTAGACCACTGCGCCACCGGGGCGGCAAAATGACTTCTTAGATTTAATCCTGAATAAGGCGCGTATCATTTCATCGATCCAAAATTTAAGCAATTCTCTTCTGTAAAGAGACAGAATGCAGGGCTACTCAAGAAAAAAAAATTCGAACTTTTTTTTTCACAATACAACAATACAAATAGTTACTAGCCCAATACACACACACACACACACACAGATGCGTCTTGCATTTCGCATTGGCCTACTTCTATGATTTTCAAACCTACGAAATGAAATAAACGTTTTTAGACTTATTCAACACGCACATTAAAAAAAATCATTTGTATTAGAATTTTATTATTTTAAAATGCATCCACAGAAACAAGGCTAGTGATTATCCCACTTATTTATTAGGACTGTCAGAGCATACACTTTTTCTAAATAGTTCAGATCATTATGGTAATATATGTGAAAAAGCCTCAACGTGCTGCTGAATAGTTGAGAATTTATACTTTCTCATGTCAGAGGATCAGTTACATGTGTGATTTCTGCAGCCTAGAGCCCTAGACTGTTACTCTAAGATGCCATTCAACCGGAAATTATTTCCGTTCCTCTAACCTTAGGCAAGTCATTCGGATTTATATGACTGTCATTTGGCTTTAATAATTGTCATATTTCTTGAATGAGGTTACAGAAATCGCACATTTGGTTGAACATCTGCTGCAGACATAGACAGAAGAGATGCGAACAGTAATTTCAATATTGGCAAAATTCGGAAATTTATTTTAAAAACCTTTATGCATCACGCTGCATTTGTATATTATAAAATTTACACGAGGTCTGTTCAAAATTTTCCCACACTGTTTTCTTATAATGTTTTCGGGCGTACTTACAAAACTTATTCATTCTTCTCGCCTTCAAAGTATTCTCCATCTCGGTTGATACACAGCTCCCAACGCCATTTGCAGTTCTTGAAGCAGTCCTGATAGGATTGTTTTCTGGATCGCGTGCAGGTCATCTTACGAATTTTTCTTCATGTCGTATTGAATCTTCGTTCTTTCAAAGTGGATTTTGGAAACAGGAAAAGTCCGACAGGGCAAGAATAGGCGAGTAGGAAGGTTGGGAAAGCACAGTGGTCTCCGTTTTGGCAGAAAAGTTACGAATCAGTAGCGATGCGTGTGCCGGCGCGTTGTCTTGATGGAGGCACCAGGATTTTTTTCTCCACAGCTCGGGCCTTTTCTGAAATTTTCTCGTAGACGTTTCAGCACTTCAAGATAGTGCCACCGATTTTGTCCCTTTGGTAAAAATTCCTGATGAACAATGCTCTCGATGTCAAAAAAGACGTTAAACATGACTTTCACGTTTGACTTGACTTTTCGCACTTTTTTCCGTTTTGGTGAATTTTTTCCCAACCCACTGTGAAGACTACATTTTCGTCTCGACATATAGCCGTAAACCCACGTCTAATCACCAGTGATAACTCTTTTCCTAAATTTTTTGTCCTTGTCTGCGCCATCCAAAAGTTACTGACAGATTGCAACGCGATTGTCTTTCTGATCGGGAGTCAGCAGACGTGGGACGAACTTTGCAGCAGTTTGATGCATTTCCAATTTTTCGGTCAGACTGTGACGACACGATGAATTGAAATGTTGCAATCGTCCGCTATTTCTGAAACAGTCAATCGACGATTAGAGCGTATGATTTCGCGAACTTCGGCCACACGAGTGTCGTCAATGGACGTCAAAGGGATCGTCATCATCGGATGGGATCTTCGTGCTGGAAGATTCCATCCTCCGCAGGGCAGACAATCAGCATGTACGGGCGTACGCTGTCTGCAAGGATGGATTCATAACGCATTCGGTCCATTGTGCCTTCCACAGGTATGAGTGGACCCAGGGAATTCCACGAAAACATTCCCCAGACCATAACGCTGCTCCCACTCGCTTGTATTCCTCCAGCAGTGGTTGAAGAGTTTTTGTTTTCCGATGGTTCTCGCCTTATACGCCAACGTCCATCCGTTCGATGAAGCAGAAAACGTGATTCATCGGAGAAGGCAATCCTTTGCCAATCAGCGGAGGTCCAATTCCGATACTGCTGTGCAAATTTTTTCTGCCGATGCACCTTCGTTAGCATAGGTGCAGTGGCATTTGTCTGCATCGCAGCCACCATACACAGCAGGGTTCGCTGAAGGGTTTTGGACACACTTCCGGTAGCCCCCTGGTCCATTCGGCCAGTGAGTTGCTCCACTTTAGCGTGTCGATCGGCCCTCACGCACCTTCGCAGCCAACATTCACCTCTCATATCAATAACACATGGTGCTCGGCAGTTTCCACGTCCCTTATTCGCAATAGTGCCATTTTTCCGATCACGATACACTTTAACCACAGCAGCACACGAACAGTTCGCAAACTGCTCTGTTTCAGAAATGCTGCCACCCATGGCCAGAAAGCCGATAATCACCCCTATTTGCAAATCTGATAATTCGCTCCATTTATCAATGACAGCAACGGGTGATATGTTTTCAGAATGCCTAATGCCTGTAAAGAAACTTGAAAAGGATTAAATGCTTCCACTCCCGTAGGGGGCCACACAGCACCCAACTACCTTATATACCCTCCAAGTCAGCTCACGACACGTGCCTTCTTTCATTGGCTACGCGCTGTTGACATCAAAAGTAGGAGGTGGTCACAATAATGTGACTCGACTGTGTATAAGGGTCAGTCCGAAGACATGATGGATATATATTTTTGGTAAAAAACGTGGAAATGCGGAATTCCAGTATATAGATTTGAAAGCCAGGGACACGAATTTCATATTGTTAGCATCAGGTGATTGTATGAGAACTGGGATCGCTCTTCGGAGGCAAGAAAATTCCAGGTAGCACAATTTTTATCGCGTTCCAAGAAACGTCATGTACAGGAATGTAACGGAGGAAAAAATAGTATAAACATTTAAAAAAACAATACCATAAACAATATCATAAACATTAAAACACAGAAACCCACTGTTAACAACGTATTTTTACCACCCCTACCTCTCCCCACCCGCCGATAGTTGATTGCTGAGATGTGAGGGCTTGTGGTTCTATTCCTTTTCTTCGACCAGTGACCCCAAATTAAGGGAAGGGCGGCTGTATATATACGTAGCCTTAAATAAATAAATAATCAGTGGTGTTATCAAATCCTGATAAAAGAGAAAGAAAAAGATAAAATATACGACACGATCCAAAGGCTAAATGTTTCTTTACCGGCAATGGGAAATGACGCGAACAGCATCTGTAGGCCATGTTAAGTGAATAAATGTGACGCAGTACTGAACTGAGGTTAAACAAGAAAGATGTCACTTAAATTTCGGATGTTATAAGCACGCCTTTAGAATCCGTTCTGACGCGAATTGAATTTATCAAATCTATTCACAAAATCAATGAAACCGGTTTGGAAAACCAACCCAAACAATCGGTAAAACATCCAGAAGTAGAAACATCTACTTAGTTCCACCAGCGGCTAAAAAGCATGTTATGAAGATTAACAAATGGCGAACAAAAACTTCCTCATAGTACAAGGAATGTACGAGAGACAAAGAGATTTTCAAACAGAACAGTTAAAAGGAGAAATACAGAAGGAACATGATATAAGTCTACGTCTGCTAGCGGAAACATTTTGCATAACGGAAAATTTGAAAGTAGGCGAAAATTATTCTTCATGGAAAAAGCTATGCTAAGCGAAAATAACTTTTCAAATACGTCTCCCGGGAGAAAGCATAACGAAGAAAAATTTTTTCGACCTTTACGCAGCTAGCGGAAAATCTTTGTGTTATTTAAAGAAGATAATGCTCTAAATCTCTGTGTAGCGAATGGCATACAGTAAAGAAGAAATTTCTCAATAGCATTTTTAGAAGCGGCGATACAGCTGCAAATTTAAGTACACAAACACCACGTACCAAAAGAACTGTGAACTACGAAATTCCTCATATACTAGCCTAAAGTGTTCTACAAGGTAAATAGCATCCGAGGTTGAAAGAAGTTTTTAAATCGCACATGTAAAAGCGGTGATATTGAGAAAAACGGATTAAGCATTTGTGCCTCTAGCGGCGAAATTGTGCACTATTTTGAAAAGAAAATACACACACAGAGTTTGCATAGTTAGTAGTATTTGACCGAAGAAAGAAGTTCTTCAATCGGGTTTTTAGTCCCGCAGACATTGCTGTAAACGGAAACGTGAACTTACGATCTCTGGTGGCAGACTTGTGCACTAAGTAAAATTTGAAATTATATGAGAAACATTTCGCAGCGGAATCGCTCTCCAACAAAGAAACAATTTTTCAAATCGGAGTTTTAGAAGCAGAGATATCGGGGAAAGCGCAATTTACCTTTACGCCCCCTATCGGAAAGTTTATTTCTTACTTGAAAATTTTGAAATTATATGAGAAACATTTTACACCGGAGCTGCTATCTGACAAAGAACGAATTTTTCAAATCCGACCCTTAGAAGCAGAGATATTAACAGATATAAGATATACATATACGTTCCCTGGTGGAGAAACTATGCATTATTTTAGGAAAATATTCTCAAATGTTTATCGACATGAGTGGTATCGGTTCACGAAAGAATTTTTTCAATCCAGCTTTAGAAGCTCAGATTTTGCTGCAAATATCTAAAGCAGAAATTAACCTATACGCCCCCTGGTGGCCAAACCACATTTTCTTAAAAATTAGAAATTAGAAATAAAACATTTTCCACCAGGAGGTGTGTCCGGTGCAGGAAAACTTTTCAAATTTGAGAATATCGGGGAAAATGCAAAATAATTTTCGACATGAATGAAATCGAAAGGTAAAAGAAATTTTTGAATTGGATGCTTAGAAGCAAATATATGGAATAAAATGTATTTCGAATTCGAAATCATCTGCATTTACGCCCTCTAGTGGAGAAATCGTGCACCCTTAAAAAAACGAAATAAAAGGTTATCATTCGCACATTTCAACCTTCCTAATGTAAAAATAATTGTTCATATCGAACTATTAGTTACAGAGATATGGTGTCTACAGATGGACGTACGGACAGACAAACCGATAACATAAGCACGATCTTCTTTTACAAAAGACGTGCTAAAAATGCTCTCTTTATATATACGAACGGTGAAGATAGGGTTATATATATATATATATATATATATATTTTTTTTTTTTTTTGCTGTTTCCGGGCATATACAATGGGTTTGTTTGTAGAGTATCGGAGATGCAGAATCAAGTTGGAAGAGGAGATATATTTTTCCAGTTGTTTCTGCGTTCTTAACTACTAAACTCCTGATGAAGCTTCCCTGAGGTAGCGAAAGCTAGCATCTCTTTACATCTCTTTATTTTATCATTGTTTATACGCCTAATAAACGGAGTTCACTTTTTATCGCCTTCTCATTAATTTGGGGTACAGGAACCCGTTTTTTGTCATTCGCATATATCTCTGCTGTTTCCGGGAATATACAATGGGTTCTTTTGCAGAGTATCGAAGATGCAGAATCAAGTTGGAAGAGGAGATATTTTTTCCAGTTGTTTCTGCTTTCTTAACTACTAAATGTCTGATGAAGCGGAGATAGCAAAAGCTAGTATCTCTTTATTTTCTCATCGTTTATACGCCTAATAAACGGAGTTTCCTTTTTATCGTCTTCTCAATGCTCTCTTTGTTTGCTAAATGTCATTAGTTTGAAAATCAGATCGTAGTAGAATGGTGAAATGTCAGAAATGTTACTTCAGTAGGCAGGTTTCTGCTAAGGTAGTCTTCATTTTATACTTGTAAAGTCAAACTGCAAGTAATAAAATACAATGGATTAACCTTTATCACCTGGAAATAATATACATACTGTACTTCTTCATATTAGAACAGAACACACGCTAAATACGAAGTAAATCTTGAAGACACAAAAAATGTTCTTGTTTCGCAAAGATATGATCATCTACAAATGCATAATTATCCAGTTCCGAAAGCAAACACACTCGACAAGACACCGTCCAACTCGTTCAGTGTTCACACACGGAATGAGAAGTGACGTCACAGTTTTTTGCTAGGAGGAACTCCTCACTCAAGCTGCCTTGCGTTCAAATATATAATGCGTTCATTTAAGTCTGTTTTCAGAATTACCTGGAGAAGTTCTTCCTAGGAGTGGATTCAGTTCGATCGGATGGGATGAAATGACACATAACAACACCCCTGATGAATTCCAGCTTCGTTGCGGAGCATTAGTTGAACTATATGTTTTTTATGACACACTTTTGCCAGAAATGACTATTGAGTCAGGACTTAAAACAATGAGCAAGTGGATTACACGCCATTTAAATGATCCGTGAACATGACGTGAGATATGTCATTGGCCACACACAAACAAAAGTAATCTGAGGCCATGGAGAATTACTTTATCACACGGCAGCAATCTTTAGCATTTTGGATTTTGAGTCCTGTATACTCACCTAATTCTTTAATAGTGGAGCGCCTGACTTCATTCACGGCTGCTCAATTAAAGTCACTTCCATGTCTGCGCGAGATGATACCAAACATCCACTGCAATGCACGTCTGCAGGAGCAACCCTTTCTCATTTGAATGCCTACGCACTCGTTCTTAAAGCACAACGTATCGTGCAGCTATTTCATACGATATGGTACAATCACCCAGTTCTTTGCATAGCTTGACAATTCGTGCACTTCTACCGCGGAAAACTGCTCTTTCAGCATACAATAACTGTTCAATCGTGCTATTTCCATTTCTAACCGTATCTCCCGTCACAATGATGTGTAAGCATTCATCGCTCACTTGGAAAGCGTCCGTTCAAACACGTTATTTAAAAAAAAGCATCCGTTCAACCGTTATTTTTAAAAGTTTCATGTTTTTGTAAAGAAAATACTTTCTCCTTTAATCCTAGTAATATTGAACATGGTAAAACTTTCCTCTGTGTGTTGACTCATTCAAAACAGTTTTTAGAAACTTCTTTAAAATTAGGAAAACTAATTTATTGGTTTCAGAAACAAATAATTTTTAAGTTTTTCTTAATTTTTAAGATCTTATTTTTTAATTTTTAAGTCCCTCAAAATAGGATTTCTTGCAACAACAACAACAACAAAAAAAAGAAAAGAAAAAAACGTAAGACTATCGTGAAATTTCTACGAACAGAAGTTTATTTTTCGGAGAGACTTTCACATATTATCCCAATAGGGATGTACACAGCATCAAAACGAAGACATCTGCGCTTATTTTTTCTTCATCTTTTGTCTTTCGGATGTTATCACAAACTAAAACATCCTACAAAGAGTGGTAAAAATGTTCTGACACGGGTAATTCAAGTTTTATTAATTTTTGAAATCTTTCTCAAAATCGTTTTAAGTGGACAACACCGGCACAGGAATGTTATAACGTGCTGAATGTCACCGCATTACGACAGGGTATTTTATTTCAAAAAGTATGAAAAGTACAATGATGCAGTGATTTTTTATCATTCATTACGTGTACACAGCTGTACACATTTTCCCGTCTAACAGTTCATAGGTACTCAGTTTTTATTTTCAGCACATTTTGCTTCGAACCCAAAATAGCGACATTTTGAGTACGAAGAAAAATGTTCTACATCTGATTCTGCTAACATTAGTGAAATGTCTTAATATTAACTGAGAGGTTTTGGTTTGCCACATAATCCTTTAAAATTTGATTCTCAGTTCCTCCTAAAAACAAGTAAGACAAATTCGACAGTATGTGTGTATGAGGAGGCGGTCTGTCGGTCTTTCACATTCAGATTTGTCCTGATAATTATTTCACGCAATACGTGTTTAGTAATAACACTAACGTTTGAACCGTTTCGAGAAACAAAAGGACAGCCACATTAAGATTTATAGTCAGCCCTATTTTAGCGCAATCCATGGAAACCTACGGCAAAGCGTATGGTTCTTCACTAAATTTCATGGCTGAGAATTCTGCATCCCGGGTGGCGGCGTGGCCACTGTCCAAGATGGCCCGGATTAGAGTCCCGGATGAGGTATGGATGGTGTGCTTGTTTAGTGGAGCTGGTTGTCCCTTCCCGGCAACTACTGGTTCAAAATTAGTAACTGGTGACTGGTAATAGCCCTAAGAGGTGTTTATGGTAGTCGTTGAACACAGAAACAAAGCAAATTCTTTTGAGTATATTTTGCTTTGAAGTTGTATATCAGCACCCTTTAAAGATATTTCAGAAACATAAGCTTGAACTAATGTTTACATGACAGTTATTATAAAATAAAGTATTCAAGAGAAGAAGAAATGCATATATTGAAGACAAAGTGAAAACTTACCCTCTGTTTGCCTTTGTATGCCTGTAAAGTAAATAAAAAGCTCGGTGTTACTAGCATTTAAATGGAAATACCAAACAATACAGACATTTAACGTGGACTAGGAACATCAAACAGAAGTCATCGCTCTTTCCACGTTTATAAGTGAGTCACGGAAAAATTATCATTGGCTGCCACCGGGAAAGAAAAACATTCCTGATGATGGAACGAAGAGTTCGGAAGCACATTTCCCGGTGGCGGCCAATGAGAATTTTTCCGTGACTCACTTATAAACGTGGAAAGAGCGATGACCTCTGTTTGATGGAAATACCAAACTTAAATAATGCTTAAAATGTAAAAAGGATAATAATTAAAATAAAACATTTTGAGAGTACTGAAAAATGTTCTCCATGTTTGAATAAAACTGTTTTGTTGATAGCACTCAACATCCAGTGCTCGAAAGAACTGAACCACTATTTTTCTCTATGTAGCAAACCATGTTAGATCAAATACTGTGGGAACTTCGCTGAAATGAAATGTTAACTTCGTAACATTAGCGTAAATTTATTGAATTTCCCATCACTTGCTTAGGGATTTGTTACAATCAAACTGCCAAACACAATAATTTTGAGTTAAAAAAGATGCATGTTTAAAATTATCAACACAAATCTCAATTATGAAATAATCGTGATCGCATTGACGGAACAATAAACTACTGCTTGTGAAAATTGCAACACCGTGAAGGAATGATGGCAATCCCGTGAAACGTACAGGATATGCAGAGCAAAGTAGGACATGCAAATGATTAGAACTGCAGAGTCATTGTGCATGTTATGGCCCGGCAGCGACCATTGAGCAGACTGAGGAATATAAAGAGAGGCCTACTATAAACGACAAACCGTCTTCACACGATATATAAAAGCGTTTTATGATGGAATAAAAACTTTAATGATAGTTAAAAATTTAAAAACCTTTCGGGTCCTGCCAACAGGCACCCATCCTCAGACGCAATGAACACATACAGTGGAAGAGGCAGCTTATAAATAGATACATGAATGAACGAATGACGTACAATCAGTCGTCATGAGGTACATTGCGCATGTCCAGTCATTAACAGCAAAATCATAGTCATTAGCTAGTAGATACTATGTTGATAAATCTGTAAGCAGATATTTCCAAGGTCGAGGGATGTTCAGCAAGTTTCAGATAATTTATCAATGTACAGGCTTTCAAGTGAATAACAACTGAGATTTTGTATGAGGAGCAGTTAGAATTTTAGAATCGTCCCAAATGGGAATGTAAGTCCCCTTGGTTAAAAGTCGGGATAAAGCAGTTGAAGTTGAACCATTACGATGGTCATATTGGTGTTCTTTGAGACGGGGTTTAAGGGTCCGGGCCGTGGAGCCGATGTAACATTTGTCAGTTAAATCCGGTGTTAGAGATTTAAGAGAAACGAGATATATTCCATGTCTCTGCAGGTCAGTAGGTCGGTCACGGTCTTTTTTAATAAATAAAAATAATTTAGAAACCCTGATCCCAAAACTCAAATCATGGTGATGGCAAATAGTCTTTAAAGGTCTGAAAATTGATGGAACAAAGGGAAAACAACCAACAAACTAGCGAATGGGACGATTACCAATCAAGGTGGTTGACGCAGAGCAAAGGAATCTGCTAGTCAATCTGAGTTCGGAAGCACATTTCAGCGAGGCATAATATCGATACTTCCGCTTTCTGGGCAGAATGGTAGAAGATGAAACTGGTTCGGTACGGCCAGAAAAAGGACCCCACAGGTGAAACCGCTGACTACAACGACGAGAAGTTGAACTCAAAGCCGAGAGCGGTCTTTAATTAATTGAAGATAGGCAAGTCAGTAGACTGGAGAGTTCTTATGGTTGCGTGGAACAGGGCAAATGGAAGGACTCGTTAGCAGCCTGGTAGGTTGGTCATTAAGAGACTAATGGGAAGGCTTTCCAGGAATGCCATTCTTAGAAGATGAGGTAAAAGCTGAAGGCGATGGTACGGTACGTATCGAGCGAGCAGAAAGCCGATCACTCTATTGCACGCTGGACGTAGAACCAGAATGACATTCACTAAGTGTTGTAGTTGAGGCACTAAGAGAACGACTGTGTTCAGCTCGAGCAGACGAGGACACATGAATATTCGAATCAACCGCCACACGGGTTAAAATGTCGAAGAAAGACACGGGAACGTTAATTGGAGACCACGATCCATGCTGCCTTGGGAAGGAAAGCTGTGGGAATGGCAATATTTGAGACGTAGAAACAGCGGTCACAGATCTTGCAGATTAAACATTATGACACGAAGGTGCTAATACTTAATCATTGCAACGAAAATTATATTCTATGTAGTAGGTACTGCCAGCTGATCAGCACAGAGATTCTCAGGTAATTCAGTGAGAGGAATTGTGCTGACTCCTGATTCATTTTCATCGCTGCGAAGCTCAAGACGATGGTTAGGCAAACCGGCGGTTGATTGAAAAATGTTAACAGATGTTTAGGTGAGATAGGTTTGTTAACATTACGGATATCGGAGCGACGGCACTGCACGATATAAGCAGATATCATTGTGTCATCTCCTTTTTAAGGACGAATTATTTCTGCGCAGATTTGTTACTTGGAAGGGTTCCTCAAACAAAAGACCAAATTTCCTTACCAACGTATTAACCAAAGATAATTGAAAAATCATTTTCTTAACACTTGATAGTTGTAAGTGTTACAAAAATGAAATTTGTATTTGGAAATGAAGCATTTTTGGGAGTTGCGAAACATATAACTTAAGAAGCGAAAATGCACACCGAAGCAAACGAAACGCTAAAAGGACCCCTCGCAGATGGCCTTCGAGGCGCAAATAATTTACCTAATTTTCAGTCGAGAAATAAACAAACAGTTAAAACGTCCAGGATCACAAACAAGAATCTCAAAGTCAGGCAATAACATGGTCGTATTTTAAAGGTCAAGTACTTTTCTTTTGACAACTAGCAGAGAATACAAAAGAAAGAAACTTCAGTTGTGTTAGTAGCGTCCCGCAAGATAGGCTTAAAAGGGTTGAGGGCTCCTACGACCCTCAAGAGAAACTCAACTTTGTACTGGGTCAGATTTGAAGGGTGATATTTCCCCTCGCCTCCCCCTGATGTGCATGCAGAAAAAGGGGCCCATAAGATTGTTTTCAAGGTTTCGAGCTGACCTCCAACAGTAACTTTTGAGTTCTAGTTAGCTGTACCGATAAACGAGAAACTGAAACAGAATTCTTTCGAAAGGTGCAGAAATCAAAGGAAATAACTGTGGCGTGGATGGAGGCAGCCAGGTTTTGAATAATTGCCTTCTTCGAAGCTCATTCGTAACGACTCACCCAGCACTGGGGAAACTCGGATAAATTCGAGGTCAAGTCCGGTAGAGTGCCAAAATCGACACTGTAATACAAGCAATACTTAAAATTAGCAATGGGAAGGCACTCCGGCCAGAACGGACCAGGGCTACTTTAAACTTCTTGAAAGCTGTGACAAGAGGTACACGGAAAGCAAGTTAGCGACGAATGCCAGACCTCCTTTCGGCAGACGTACCGTTCCCATTGAAGTCCCACTCCCCTTTCACCTCTAGAGAGAGAGAGAGGGAAAGTAGAGTTTGCCGAGGTTGACAAAGTAGTCCACGTTATGAAGAATTGTTGACGACCGTTCGCTGGAATTTTCTGAAGTGTTGTGTTACCATAATCATTATCTGTACACCTGAAAGCACGGTTCATACAGTGGACAAAACGGCAAAGAAGTGAATCAGAAGTTGACTCCCCAAAATAAGTGTAAACGCCAATGGATTCTTTGTTTTACACCCCATCCAAGCCAGTAAGTACTTTAATTTAAACCATATTTGTTTCGGAGTCAGCAGTATCTATCAACAGTGACTTTGATGAGAATATAATTTTTATTTCTTATCAGGAACTTCAATCGGAATTCAATTGTTAATGGCTGGTACAGGAGCACATATGGAAAGATAAACAGTACAGAAATCCAGCCCAGGTTTCTTAATTTCACCATGTCAGTGCCCGTGAAAATTAAATTATATTAATTATCTGAATATCTGAACTATTAAAGTCGGTTTTTGTATGTTTTTAAACTTTCGGCTAACCCCCTTGTTTGTTTGACGTTGTTGCAATTCGAAGACTGGCCAAGTTTCCTTAGCATAAATTATTTCTCACCTGAAATATCAGAAACGAACCTGAGGTGCAAGAAATCTGCAACCTCGGTCGTATCACAAGTAAAAAATGATCACTAACCTTTAAATCAGTTTCCTGACGTCGGGGATTATAATTACGGACTTGTGCGGCATGTGCTTCCATCATTGCCTGTTAAGCTCTGAGTTTGTGTGGTGGGTATTTCTCTCCGACAACTTTCATCCATACACTCTGTAAGGCTTTCAAGAGCGTGCGAATTTTACTTCCTAAAATAACTCTGCAGGAGTCAGTCTGGTAATCTCGTGTATTCAAAATCTAAGAGCATAACAGAAAAGTTCGAGATATTCGTCGCAACGTTCATGATGGTTTTGCACATAATTAGGATAATTATTATCAGTTATAGCAAGTTCTGATTAGGATAGTTATCTGTAACAACGCATCTAGAATAGTTGTCAGTTATCAGTATACAGCAACATTTACGGTGTGCTATTAATGGATACGAGGCCTTAGATCTACGGTGTGCTGTTAATGGATACGAGGCCTTAGATCTACGGTGTGCTGTTAATGGATACGAGGCCTTAGATCTACAGATCAGATTTCCAGAACATAATAACTATGAGTAAAATTAATCGGCAGGTCACTCTTTTATTATTAATATAAATATCTCTTTGACTGGCATCACAAGATAAAACGTATTCTAAAACGCTTTTGGAAAGGTCAGGTAGACAGGAAACATTACGTAACTTAGCACAGGACTTGCGTATAGCTAAATGCCCTGGCAATGGAATTCTGACAATGGAATATTTAATGGGCGAAGAATTGCCAGCTTAAATTCTCCGCGTGAGTTTAAGCCTTTGGAGACCATGAATAATTGTAAAGTTTGCTGACCGCTCCGATAATGTGAGGTATAACTCAACATTTTCAATTCCATGTAACAAGTATTTATAAATACCGAAGTCCGGATCTGTTGGTAATGCTTCTGCAATTTTTTTTTGACTTGGGATAATTTCGGCAATAAATAATAATGACTCGGGTTCGTCATCAAAATATTCTAGTTTCAATTTGCGCGGACATCGGGACAAGACATCAGGATGTTATTTTGAATTCTCTCTCAATCGGAAATTCTAATATTAAACTCTTGTAATTTTAAGACTCCACAGAGAAGCCTGTTGGAAAATTCTTATCTGTACTCAAATGTTCTAAGGCCACATGATCAGTCACACCAGGAAAATTTAATTAGTTAAGGCAACATCGGGACTTTTGCAGTACGAATGGAATATCCAAACACTCACAGCGCCACGGTAACCGAGTGGTACGAAACGTTGGATTCTGCTCATTCGGGTTCGCATCCCAGTTGGAGCATACATGGTGTGTTTTATTTACATCACCGGCTCTCTGCCCTTCCTGGAACTATTAGCCACAAATTAGGAACGGGAGACTGCTTATGGCCCATTGAGTTGCTCACGATGGTCGTTAAACCCGAACAGAGGAAAGAAAAATACTAGCGAATAATTACGTTTAGCGTTTGATAGAGTTTTATAAATATTGAATGATTGTTTTGTGCTAACATAAGACCAACCAGATGTATCAGTGTATATTTGAAAAGTTTGAGTATGATCTGGAAATACAAAAGCAGGAGGTGAATCAGATTTTTTCAGAATTTGAAATGCATCGTCTGCTCGTTGTCTTCCGAATAATTTTCTTATATTTCCTCCCGAGAGCATACAAGGATGGGTATAATATTGCATTGTTAAGCTCAATCTGCTGATACCACGCGTCATGACAAGAAATTGAGACAGTTATTTTGCCTTTCTAGGACGGAAAAACTAGAGATAGCTATGACTTTGCTATAGTCAGTCATTAATCCTTGCGGAGTAATTTTGAGTCTGAAACAAACAATTTAATATAGTGCGAATTGTCACTTTCTGGGTTTTAAAGTGAGCCCAGTATTGGGTAAGAGTTCGAACACTTGATCCAGAACTTTAAGATATTCTCCAACAGTCTCTGACACGATAATTATATTATCTAAGTACTCGTGACATGTGCTCCTAAAACGGGACATAGGGCAGTGTCATAAGGCGCGAAAATGTTGCTGTCTTAGCAGTCAGGCCAAAATGCATCATAAGGAAGGAATACGCACCAAAGTGCGTGACAAACGCTATTATTTCCACGAAATCCGAAAGTACGCTACCTGCGAATACCCTAAAGCTGAGTCGATACTTGAAAGCCATTTAGGGGAAACCATATTTTTCAAAATGCATCTAATAAGTGGTAATAGATAATTCACAGGATTTGGGCCTGTTGAGCTTCTGATAAAACGCTGACACCCTCTTCCACATACACTCTTTTTATGCACTAGGAAGGTCAGTAAAGAATCATAGCTCGTACTTTCTTTAATGATGTCTTGTTGGAACAGGCCTCAAACTTGATTAAGCATTTCTTCCTTCTTCGCACAGAGATAAATCTTACATACTACAGGCGTAGTACCTCTGTGTCTACCTATATAACATGATAGACAACCTGGGTGAAACCACGTATATTTGAAATAAGCCAGGGAGTTTCTGTACCAACCGTAAAATTTACGCTTTTTAGGCATCTGATATTCTGTCACTATGAATAATGAAGTTCACATGTTCTACGGAAACGGAACTCTTGTTACCTGCATGGTTATGAAACTTCAGAAATTTAATGACACTGAAAACTTATTTATAGAGTCCATTCCCAACAGATACTTAACTGGTATCCTATTTATAAGTAGAAAGATATGGGTCAGTTTATCTTTACCAACGTCATAATGAGACGATAACACCAGAAAATGAGGAACTGTCGTTAGTGACATTACATAAACTCTGATGCTTGTTCAATTAGCTCATTTGAAAATGCCTCGTTGCAGAAGGCATCTAGCTGATAAGATACTGTGTCTGACATACTACAAAAACAACTGTGTACACGATTACATTTTCTTGTATCAGGAGGACATGAGGTAACTATGGAGCTCTTACTCTAATCAGAAGAATCTTGTAAAAAGAGAAAAGGGTGGAGCCGACCTTACCCATATCGACAACTGCAGTGTAAAATATTCTTTCTTTGATTTTTGTACACAGTAGTGTTACAGCCCGCATTACTGGGCCTATAACTTTGATACCTCTGCCTGGAATTATTTCTTGTAAGACCATTGTTTCCAAACCTGGAGTTGTGGTCATTAGGGTTACTTTGTTGCAACCAGGATCTATCTGAAGAACTAGTGAAAGTGACATCATTGCGATATTTCTCAGAATTCTCAGCAGTTTTGTTAATCTCCTGCTATGCTCTTAATCCCGGGTCCCTTCCAGCATCTCGGACGAGATGTCTCATTTTGGTGAGTAAAAGTCTCTTTTGGATGAACAAAAAGTCTCATTTTGATGTGTAAAAGTCCTCTTTCTTGACACCTCCATAGGTTGGGAAAGACGTTTGAGATTAGACTACTACGGTGTTTCTCGTTTCCTTCTATGTGTCTCAGACGCTCATGAATGATGTCGGGCTGTCTAACTTTCAAACTATCCAGCAAAAAAGGATCTAATTATTAGAGCTGAGTATCAAGAATGTCTGTATTGGATACATAGGAATTCCGTAATCTGTACAGCCTTGCTGTCTCGAATGCAAATCCAACTAGATTTTCCTTTAGCTTTTGTTTCCGAGAAAATAATTGTTAAACGATTCCGGTCATCTTGAACTCATACAGAAATACCTCCAAACATTTTCTCGGAAACGTTCTCGCAACTTTCCACGATTTTTCCGACTTCCATGGCAGTACTAGGTATTGGTGGAATCATGGAAGCAAGTGCCAGTCTGCGCTTTATACGCTTCAGCGATGTTATAAAAATAAAAGCGCTCTTCCAAATCTTAAACACATTTTAAGAAGCCACCTACCCATTTAGTGTAACGGCACTAGCATATGCTTTGTAATGGTTTAAAAGTGGGTTTCTCGGTGAAGATACGGACGGAATAATGGCACAACAATCTTTAAAAACTGGGGTACTAATTTCAAAATCTGAAGCAGACTCCGGCAGCGGAGTCTGCTGCAGATATGCTTCTTCTGGTGTGATATATTCCTTCTGGTATGAATGCTTCTTCTAGTGTGAACAGGCATGTGCATTAACTGGGTATTTTTTCTAGTGAACAGGTATGTACGTTTTGCTCATTAAATAACGATTGCTAATTACAAAGTTTTAATTGAATATTTAGTCACTTGTAGTTAAATCTTAATCACTAACTTACAAAATGTTAAATACTAGCACTTTAGTGAATACACTAAGGGTCAGAATATGAGAAGCTAAATAACAGAACTTACAGATGAATCAGTGAATCATCTTCCGTTCTTACCTTATGTGTTGACTTAAATCTCCACTTGGCACCTAACACCTCATACTTTACAATTCCGAAGTAAACAGTGTGAACGTAAACAGCATGCTACGAATATTATTCAGAGAAAATGACATTTTTGGAAGATGGCTAACAACGCAAAGGTTAATAGGGGAAACGCTTCCACCGAATCGAGTTTCCTTTTAAGGCCCGTTCGACCCAAAATAAAATGCCCCTGAAATCCTGTCGAGGAGCCAGAAAAGCAGCGCAGACAGTCACGTGGTGGCCAGACTGTCATAACTTAATTTTCAAGAGTTTTGTTGTAACACACATGGCCGAAAAGAAAAACGAATAGCAAGAGAAACTAGTGGTGTTGGGTACCTGTTCGAAGAGGAGATGTACAGAAAGAGGGATTATGAAGACCCACAATACCGAAAACCACCCGAAAACGAATCGTGGCCTTTGGCTGGGAGAGTGAAACAGAAAGCCCGAAGACTGCATTTTTCTGGTGAAAGCACACGAGCTGGGTGGTGCAATGAGTGGTGCAGTAGAAAGACCATAAGATTATCCCAGTCAGGGAAAATCTAATGGTATTTCTGACTCACTACGACAACGGAGTAGCGGAACCAGCCGTCAAAATGAAGTAATCAAAACAGGCAAAGGGAGATCCATCTCCACGCTGAGAAACCGAAAGTTGGCAAAGGAAAGTGAGAGAGAGAGATCCTTAAAGGTCGTTGTGCGTCAGGAACTACTTCCAGGAAAGCATCCAGAGATCATATCTGGACATTATTGACCTCGCTGCAAGCCGAGTTTGGAACATAATTGCCATCCTCTGACCAGCGGGGCCCCACCTTAAACATTTCATGCGAGGGTGCGCCACTGGACTTCTTCAGCGAACTGCGTGGAAAGCGGTAATCTTCTCTCGATGGGAGTGTGTGCATGAGTTTTCGTCTAGGAAGTCTCAACGCTGACCGTCAAACGACCTCCGGCGACCACGGTGTGTGTGTGTGTGTGTGGGTGCTCGTAATGCATGGACAATAAATAGCTCGAACGTGAAGTGCACTGACTTGTGAAGTCCACCAAGGCCGCTTGCAAACTATAGATAAATTATTTCCGGAAATTATTCTTGCGTGACATTTTGTTATCTCTACCCAAACAGAGAACTCTTGAGCTTTTTTTCATCGGGAAATCTAATCGGCCTGAAATAGTACTGGCTGGTGAGTTACGAATGCTAAATAGCACGAAATCCAGCCTATCATTATTTTTTTTTAATTTGTCCAATAACTATTTGTCAATTTAATTCGTTAATTATTTAGTCTCTACGTGTGTGCTAAATGTACGCTACCCCGTTTGTTTCCCCTTGGTTTGGCCAATTTCGACACCTTTTTTTTTTTTTTTTTTTTGATTGGAGGTTGAACGACCACCGTGAGCAACTCAATGGGCTAGAAGCAGTCGCCCGTCCCTAATTTAGGGTCGCTGGTTCCAGGGAAGGGAAAGAGCCAATGCCGTAAGACAAACACAACATCCATTCCTGACCGGGATTCGAACCCGGACCCCTTACGGACGAATGATCATAGGCCAGCGCCTTAGACCACTGCGTCACCGGAGCGGCTTTCGACACCTGACCGGCAAAGTTATTGATGTACAGATTTTTCTCACTTCCAATATCTTAAAGAATCCGAGTCTGCAATCAATCTGGGCTCCCGGTCGCATCGAGCATTAGTAGAACAAATCACACCCGCTATATTATACAACAGAAAGCAGTATTTGGTTGACAGAATATCTCGTCACCACCTCGTTTACTTCACTTAGAGAGTAGCCGTTCATGTGCGTTTGACTTTCTGCCAGTTGTTTCCAAATCGTTAGAGAAACTTGGAAGGTACGAAGTGACGTTCGGAAGAGAGAGTAAGTACAAAACAACGAAACGTTTATAAGAAATTAAACGGAAAGTTAAAGTAGGCATACGCGTCACACACTTCACTGAACTAATACGAACAGCTTTGACTGGAACATAACAGTTGAACTTTAATGAGTTGTGCGTTGTGATGTATATTCTCAAAGCACCAATAATCAGAGAAAGTGGGTGTGGTCCCATACTAAATGCCATATATGAACAATTTATGGGAATTATTAGTGTAGTTTTCGCAACTACTTGTTTTCAAAGAACCGTAAAAGTTATGTTGTTATTAACAAGTTCATTGATCAAAAATATGTGTTTTCTTGAAACCGCATGTAATTTATTTTTAAACGTTTATTAAAAAATTGAAAAATCAATTGCCCCGTACATGCTACAAGAATTCTGCTGAGCCACAATGCTGTATTGGCCGAACAGCGATGTACTCGTATATCGGCACAACAATTATTATCGTTTTTGTTTTTATTATCAGTGGTATCAAAAAAGCAATTTTGGGCCTCTGATTTGTAAACTGGTTGCTGAATGTAATAAAATCTCGACTGCTGTTTCAAAATACAAGAATGCGTTCTCCTTCTTGCCCCAAGAACAATACGAAATATGTAAAACAAATCGTATGTTTCAATATTTGACGGATTTAATGAACACGATACAAAAGAACTCGTCTTGACTATATAATATTTTAAAGCAAACATCTACTGTAACTTCAAATGTCAGCCTTGAGTAATTCTTGTGATATTCTTAGTTCATTGATCACGTTTTTTCAAAAACACACTTAAAGAAATTGCAATATTTCGTATGAATATCCTTGACAGAAAACGCATTACTGTGGTAATTTAAAGAGTTTATTACTCTTAAAGTCTCCACCTTTTAAGATGCAGTGGCCCGATATGTTCGGACTTTATGGGTTTTTCGGCATGCTGATATCCTATCCGATGACCTGTTTTTTCTTAATTTATCAGGGCGTGGTCAGTGAGAAAGATATTAATAGAAGTGCTTGAAAAAAGCTGAACTACCTTCTCAATACATTATGGAGTATTTTCTAATAAATTTCATATTCTTAAGCTCTGAAGAATTTGTTGCTATGTGTCAACCCGTAATACTATACTTTATCAATCATTATTTTAAGGCATAGCTTTTCTATTAAACTGACAAAAAAGTATTACCGCAATGCCAACTACGTAGAATACGCCTTTTACCAGGCTTTCTAATTAAATGTTTTCCTTTCAATGTTTTTCTTTTTTGTGAAAGTTTTGTTTCGCCTGAGTTCTATTAGAAATGGAAATCTTCATAACCAATGGGCGCACTATCAGTCGCTGTATAATGGAGGAGACAAGAGATGTTATTGAACGATAAGTAATGTGTTGCATCATTATATTAAATGTTGTGTCAAGGAAAAGTGAAATCGCTTTGCCTTTCAAAACTACAGTAAAATACACCCTTCATTTTTTTGGTACTAAAAATGTATAGCTTCGAGATCAACTATATTAGTAGTCTCTTAATCATAGATATCTGACATGCGAAGAGATGTACTACTATTTGAAATTAATCATTATAATTTAGCATTTGTAATTAGATATATTCAGGAGTAATTAATCTGAGGAGTATCAAGACAAAACGTAAATTATCTGGAAGCTGTTTTGAACCCAGATTTACATCGCAACATAACGAAAATGATACTTTGTATGTTTATTTCATTCAGATACTTTTGCATCCTTATCTTCAAATGTAAAGATCTGTGCTGCGAATAACTGGAACATTTTTATCAGCTTCAAATTAGCTTTTTGGTTGATTGAGAAACCTTTTTCTGAGATGCACAAATACATTTACGTGGCGAAAGATGTTTACGTCATATCACGTACAAAGGTAATTATTTTCCTAGATTTAGAAATGAAATTTTTGGAATACATTTACGCGCTATTGCACATAACAGTGATAGTTCTTGCATTAGGCTAAATCCCAATACCACAAGGACGTGGAAGAGATCGTGAGATGGAGCTCTGAGTTTTACTTTCAACATTACCTGTTCGAATTATGCACGAAACAAAAGCTCCTTACTCACGTAAATTACGCATTGTAAGGGAATGGGAATGTTACTTGCGGTTATGTTTAAGAGATGAAGAGCGAAGAGAGAAACAAAGATACTACAGTGGCATCTGTGCATTGATAATCACGAAGAACGAAGTGTGCTCTGTGGAGCTACTCCTGGTCCATGTCTCTAAGACACGGACCACCAGTAGCTTGAATAGAAGGGCACATAAGGGAATAGTGAATCTTTGCTAATTTCAATGTGCTGAACACGAAAATGACAATAAAACCTGTCGATTGGCTCTTGTTTAGGAGAGACTTAGTCCTCAACATGCTGCGCCATATCGCATCAGCCCATCACACACACCACCCCCAGGAGCTATTGCATCATTATCTGATGCAATGCAGTTGAATCATGACATCACTGACATAAGATGATGCAATCATTAGTATAAACTGAAGTCTTGTAGGCTAAGCAAGTGTTTGTGTCGCTTCCTTGGCTACATTACCATTTACGTCTGCGTCCTATACATAAGTGATCCATACAGTGTACATCCAGGAGTAGTGATGCCTCGTAACTTTGTTAATAGTCCAAATAACTTTTATTATATTTAGGAGAAGTAACTTTTGCAAGCCTTAAAAAGGGCATCTCTCCGATAATGTAAAATATGTATGTGCTTTATTTCGGATGCAAGGTTGGGTACCCGGACAGGGCATGTGCCCCAAACATATGGTGCTGTACGTGCTCTAAAAATCTTCCAAAGTGGCTGAAAGGCAGAAAAGTGTCGATGACGTTTGCTGTTCCTGTGGTTTGGATGGAGCCAAGCAATCATGTAAAAGGCTGCTACTTATGCATGATTGATTGATAGATTGATTGAACGTTTAACGACCACCGTGAGCATCTCAATGGGCTATAAGCAGTCGCCCGTCCCTAATTTAGGGTCACTGGTTCCAGGGAAGGGAGAGAACCAGTGCCGTTAGACAAACATAACATCCATGCCATACCGGGATTCGAAGCCGGACCCCTTTCGGACGAATGATCAGAGGCCATCGCTTAGACCACTGCGCCACCGGGGCGGCTACTTATGCATGGCACCACCTGTTTCGGGAGGCATCACGAGGGAAAAGAAGTAGACAATAGCGTACCCGAATTTACCATCTGCTATCCAACAGGTTCCACACGGCGAAGGACTTCTCGTTCCTGAACCTCCAAAAGAATTTTCTATCGATTCAGAGGACATTGAAGACGGAGGAAAAGAACTCATGTGGAATTCTTTTGAGCCTTCGGCGTCTAATGCTTACCCATATGTCGGCCACGGTGCGTCATGTTCACCACATATTCTCACACAAAAATAACTGAATGATCTTGTTTGCTTGTTATGTCCACACGAAAAAAACTGAATGATCTTGTTTGCTTGTTATGTCCACACAAAAAAAAACTGAATGATCTTGTTTGTTATGTCCAAGACCAAAGCGGAGTTACTGGAATCAAGACTTCCACAACAGAATCTTCTCAAGAAAAATGTTCGAGTGACTTCGTTTCGCACTCGTCATGAGCAGTTTACGCCTTACTTCTAAAGGAAGATGAACTCGTGTTTTGCTACGATGTAGATGGCCTGATGAATGCCCTTCGAATCAAACATGATCCGTGTTAATGGCGACTATTCATAGACTCGTCGAAATTGAGAATAAGGGCGGTGTTGCTACGTAATGAACTCGTCTACACGGAAGAACCCTACGGAAACCTAAAACTGCTGTTGGACTGTCTTTAATACATCATTTACGGATGGAATATCTGTGGTAACTTGAAGGTAGTGTCTGTGTTGAAGGGTCAGCAGCTGGAACACACGAAGTACTGCTATCTTTTGTGTGAATGCGACAATCGAACAAGGAATTTCCACTATGTGCAAATTCCTTGTTCAACTGTCACATTCACACAAAAATAGACTGGTCTGCGAGAAAATCTCTGAAGGTCGAAGCGATGAATGTGCGCCCAGCACTGGTAGAAGCGCAAAAAATTCTGCTACCGCTCCTACACACCAAACTCGGACTTGTAAAAATGTCGTAAAAGCCATCGAATAGACTGGATCAGCCTTGAAGTACTTGACTCACCAATTCCCTCTACTCAGCGAAGCCAAAATTAAAGATGGAGCTTTTTCTGGGTCCTCAGATCGGAGAGCTTTTCATTGACGAGATGTTCGACAACCTGCTACAGGATGATAACAAAAAGCTTGGGACGCGTTTTGGCTGGTGTCGGCTAACTTCTTCAGAAATGTTAGGATAGAACATTACAAGGAATTGGCTGAGGACATATTATCCCTGTATTACAAATATGACTGCAATATGCCCTTAAAGATACACTTGATTCATTCCCACTTGGATTTCTTTGCCGACATAGTGATGATCACGGTGAATGTTTCTATCACAAAATTGCAACGATGGAGAAATGATACCAGGGCAAGTGGTCCACTTATATGTTGGCTTTGGCTGACGACTGTTGGACGTTCGCTAAAGATGATCCTGATTAGTTGCACAAGCGACAGGCAAAGTGACGTCGCACGTAGAAGCGGACATTTACGGCGACATGTACGCATAAGAAACTATAACGAAGTAAATTTCTCCGTCATTTTTATCCGCGCCAGGATTCGAACCCGGGTCCCCTCATTCCGGAATAAGTTGCTCTACCAATTGAGCTACGCGGACGTTTTATTCTGATTCCTATCTGCCTTTATGTCGTGTGCGTCCTTCTGGCAGGTACGTCACATCTCCTGGTACGTTACAAAACTACTGTGGATCTCTCAGAAACCGTAGTTAATTTTACATTTTCTTTGTGATATTCGTGTTCAGCACCTCGAAACCTATAAGTAATTGTTTAATCTTGGGAGCCCCAGGGAGACAACGAGATGTTTTGACCATTTGAAAGTGAGTTATCAAGATCAACTCTAAGATAGTGGCCGGTCGTTTCTACTTCGGCAGTTTGCTCAATATCTAACCGGCGATTCTGAGCATATAGAAGTGAGAGCAGCTGACTCTCCAATAAAATAAAAACGCTCTCTTAAGAACTACAACATTGCGCCTTAGTTAAGAAATATCGCATAACAGGTCCCGGGCTACGGTGACTTTCGCGTTCTAGGGCTCCTTCTTAAGAGAAGTTCCAACACCCGAGCCACAAAGAGCAGTCTTGCTCGGACAGCTCTTCTTCCAGCAAGGGAAGAAAGACAGTTACCACTAAGAGCTCTGGCTACTCCACTGGGAGTACGCTCGGTTTCAGTATGTACCAGACATGCCTCAGAGCCAGAAAAATATCTTTGAGAGATAAAGGAAAAAAGTGATGATGACAGAAGAAGGCGCACATACGAAAATTAGTACGGAGCCAGAAACAATCAATGCATTATTCTCCCAGTTGGATGAAATACAGGACAGTTCAACGTACAGAGTAACGAACTCAGAGAAAGGGAGTATACGGTCTGTTTTCAGCCGTATTCATGAGACCCATACACAACAACACACGGAAATCAACTACTTGTAGGGGAGATTGGTAGATTTGAAGAACGAGAATCAAGACCAATAGCAGAACAGCCAGTGCTGAAAACATACGCTGAAGCTTCTGCAAAGAGACACCAGGAGGGAGCACAAAAACGACCGCCACAAAAGCACTCTCTACTGATTTATTCGAAAGATAGAAAAAAGAGCTTTGAAGAGGTGAAGAGGACAGTCCAAGTAGAAATCGATCCAACTGTGCTGGGAATAGAGATTAAAGATGTGTAGAAAGTAAATAATAGATGATCCCTCATAGAATGTGTTAAAGCAGAGGAAGTGCGAAGCTTAGAACGGGCATATAAATGAGTACCTAAAAGGCGGAAATGGAAATTAGACCAGCAGAGAAACTCCCTAGACTAATCGTTTATGGAATCGATAGAGAAACCGGAAGATAGTATACAGAGTATGACATAAGAAGGCTAAACAACCTACAAGAGCTAGATAAATATGTGGTACGTTTCCCAATTAAAGGAAAAGCGAACAGGGTTAACTGAGTGATTGAGCTTTCCCCAGATGACTTCAAATCTCTTCAGAAAAGAGGGAAAAATAACCACAATGAACTCACGAATAGCGTGGAAGATACACATCCTTCGTGAGTTCATAAGGGAGACAAGATGCTTCAAGTGCAACGGGTTTGGGCACTACAAGTCCAAATGCTCGGAGATCTTTGAAAGTTGCGCCCTCTGTGGCATCCAAACATTGGAAATGCGAAAATTAAGAGAATTGCCACAGTTGCAGAAAAGCAAACACAAAATTTTAATTGAAATTGTATCCCAAGCATTCTATGCTATCAGGGAATTGCCCCTGCCTTAAAAGGGAACTAGAGATGCAGATAAACAGAGTCAATTATGGATGAGGTTTCTCCGCTGGTATCAACAGCGCCTGGCAATTGAGAATGTGTCGCGCTCCAATGTGAACCTTAAGCGTGGAATGTGAATTCATCTAAGTGTCTCTGAACAATTGTGAGATGTCACCCGAAAGTCTGATTTGGGATATCACGGGACTGTGTTCTCTTTTTTCTTGTTTAAAAAAAACAAACAAAAAAGCAAAAACGTGTGTATGTTTTTGTACCTCTGTAGAAAGTTTGTTTCACAGATATGTGCAATTTTGTTATTGAATTGTGTGTTTTTGTACCAATTGTCTATATTAATGAATTAGTGTCTTATGTGGTACGTTTCCCAATTAAAGGAAAGTGCCTTGAGCCCAAGGAAAATAAGAAAAATGTTCGCACGAACCACTCTCCGGTCGGAACTTGATCGCAGAGTCCGTTCCCCGTTCCACCCATCCGCCCACACGTCCGAGCTTGTGGCTCCTTGATCAGGAATATTAGCGCAAGGTTTATCGTAGTAAATATGCTTAGTGAGTTCCATGAAACCGTATTGAGCCTGCAATTATGCGGTACAGGATTATAGTTTTTAATTTTATCTTGGGGTCAACTCTTTGCAAACATTTCTTGTCTAGTATTACCGAGAATATACTGTAGTACATGCCGTTAAAATGAGAAAAGGAAAGACAATGAAATTCCACAAGAACTCATTATAAGTCACAATTTTGTTCAAAGTTCATTCTTACAGTCCGCTTCTTCTTAGTCATAAATCGTGTAAACATATGATACAGAAAAATGAATCCTAAAGTCGTTTTAATGGTGTAAAATAATAAAGAAGACAGACAGCAAGCTTTCACCACTTACGGTTGGTTTCATCAGACATAACTGAGACAAACCCACGTAAACAACAAACAGAAAGCAAAGAAATACCGCGTAATTCAAAATTAAACTTAAATATATAATCCAAGTTGATTAACGCTTATGTCATGTCTCGTGAAATAATCAAACATGAAGATATGTCTCATGCAGAACCCATAAGCTAGCATGGGTGATGAGGTGGATCTTTTATTAGCATGCGCCAGATTTATGGTCCATGAGCCAATCGCTGAAATTCGACATTTTGGTACCTCCTGTGGTGGCAAATGCTACCAAGCATTTTTGGACACAGTTTCATGTGTAGATCATAAATGTATGTGATAGCATGGCCAACGTGGCAGCTTATGAGTTTAAATAGGGGTCAAAATGCTAAATTACTGTAATTTACAGTGGACTCTATCTAAGTGACAAACTGTTTCAATTTCAATTTTAAATGCTCTTTGTACTCCCCTCAACAAAACCTTTAAAACTAGTGGCAGAATGAGGGGTCTGTGTGCCAAGGTCAAGTTCCTAATTTATACCTTAACGGCCAGACGAAACATTTAAACAGAAGTCAAACTTACGGAAATTGATTTTATTTCAGAACTATTTCATCAGCACAACATACACTTCACATTTTACTTAACAAATCAGTATCCACCACACATCCAACACCCCACACGAGCAACTGTTGTATCGTTGTTTTTATATATGGTTCTTATCTCATACAGTTACACGTCACGTTCATTCTGACCTCAGTTGTGTTGCCAACAGTATTCATTTGAGAGAGAAGATATCACGTTACGTGTGAAGTATAACTGAGAACAAACTCAAAATTTGCATAGGGAAAGAAACTGAAAAGGAAAGTTAATTTAGAATATACGTCACAACAGCTACTAACTTCTTGATTACTTGTATTGGACAGACGAGCAAGAATGAAAATAATGCTTTTCATTCTCGAGTCTTCTATGTTGGATTTCCCATGCATCTCGTTTACAATTCTCCGAGGAGGACCAACTCTTTTCCCACATATGTACACTGGCGTACAAAAATTAAAGACGAGACATTTTTCAAATGTAACGTCCTGCAGAAGTGCTCCACATCGACTCAAATCATAGCATAAAATCCCCAAGATGTAAGAATATGGGACAAGTGAGCAAAACCGTCCAAACAAGGAATCCAAAGGATACAAAGGCACTTTATTGAAAAGATAGCTTCGAGAACAACTGGAATGAAGATAGAAACGTCCATGTGACACCCGGCTGCCAAGAAAAATCCAGTCTTTAGAAGGGGATATGATCACCCCTGACTGCGTTGCAGGATTTACAACGTCTGTCCATGCTGAGGACGAGGTTGTCAAGGAGCTGTTGAGGCATCGCGGCCCATTCCTCTTGTAGCGCCAATGGCAGCTGCGGAATCGTTGCTGGCGGCTAGTGACGTGCTGCCAAGCGTCTCCGAAGTAGGTCCCACACGTGTTCGATTGGATTTAGGTCCGGAGACCATGCGGGCCAATCCATGAGTTGAATAACTTCACTCTTTAAAAGCTCTGCGACAGCCACTGTACGATGAGGTGTAGCGTTGTCGTCCATGAAGAGGAACTCAGGACCCACAGCACCTCTAAACAGACGCACGTGAAGCAGAAGATCCTCGGAACAATAGCGGACACCAGTAACTGAACCTCATTGGAAGATGTGGAGGTTAGCACGGCTACCAAGCATGATACCGCCCCAAACGAGAACTCCGCTACCTCCAAACCTGTCCCTTTCGATGATGTTGGAGGTGTGATCGCGGGTTCCCTGCCCTTTCCAGGTGTGTATACGTCCAGAATCGCTCGTCAGACTAAATCGGCTCTCATCTGTAAATAGAACTCGACACCATTGCTGATATGTCCAGTTCTTGTGTTCCTGGCACCACAGAAACCGCCGTCTCCGATGAACAGGCGTTAATGGCACACACCTTACTGGTCGACGTGCAAATATACCACCTTTGTGCAGCCTCCTGGCCACGGTAAAACGCGGTAACGGACGTCCAGTTGCATGTGCCTTGCGATTTTCCCCGCTGTCTGTCGTCTGTCTCTTATCGACTGTAGGACAATATGCCGGTCGTCCGCCGCCGTGATTGCTCGTGGACGACCACTGCTAGACTCTCGGACAGCTGTTCCTATTCTTTGAAATGCTCTCCAAGCTCGTAAAACCATGCTGTGAGCGATCCCGAACTCCTCGGCCACACTAGTCACACTTCGACCTTCTTCCCACTTCCCAATGACGCGACCTCGAGTAAAGTCCTCCAGATGTCGTCTAGAGGATTGCTTGTCGACCATATCACACGGTGGCAGCAACTCGACGTCGTTCAAACCGATGTACACCGTGCAATAGCTTTTACCGAATTGCCGAGCGTACACCGCCCGTGTGTTTTATACCCTGCCGACACTCCCCCCACGTCATGCTGCATATATGCGCATGTCCTACCGTACCGGACCCTAGTCTATCTCCTGAGTGGTCTTTCGGTCCGTTCTGCCTGCTCGTTCCGCTGTTATGCTAATTTATCCTTTTCGTCCTTAATTTTTGCACACCAGTGTATATTGGAAAGTGCTCGTCAACTGGTTTAATATTTATTTGTGTTTCTTTCATGTCAGTTGGTAAAACAGGAGGTTCCGGTTGTGGGCCATAGGTAAGAGGCTGAATTGCAACACAAACAACAGATGTTAAAAGACTGAACAAAAATTGGGAATGTTCACTTCCTCAACTTTTTCAACATGTGTTGAAAGCGTAAAGGAAGTGAACATTTCTAATTTTGCTTTCAGTTCGTAATTTTCAATTACATATTCATCTCGAGTCATGCTATCAAGATAAATTTGGTTGTTTGGACCATATGCAAGAGGTTTGCAAATTGTGCTTTGATCTTCCGGCAGATGTATTTACTTCTTGATGGTTTGATGTCAACAATTCCAAAATCCTTCATTCATTGCAGCAGACAATTTGTGAGCTGAACTAACTCAGTAACCTTGTTGTAGGGTATTACATGAGTTAGTACGTATTCAAATAACTTTACATAAGCTTTACACTGTATCTTAGTATAAACATCATCATAGTCATCTTCTACCTATGAAATGTTTTTTTTGTTCTACAGTTTTTGTGCATGATCGGTAACAGGAACGATGATAGTGACCTTCAGCTGCAACCAATTCCCAACTTCACATGGCAAGCATTCTTGTATCATGTTTAGATTTTGTACATGCTTTACTCTCAGTAGACACGCTTGTTTCAAACTTTCTCTGTTATTTGCCCCTCTAACGCATTTGTCCATCTTAGTAAAGACGATACAAACTTTCTCCATCACTTGTCTTTTAGGAATTGTGTTCCGTATGGATTGTCTTTGTACTGCTCGAACTTGTTTCTGCAGTCCTTTTTGACGCCAGTGTCCTGTCCATGTCTTTTTTCATAGTGAAGAGGCTTCGACACTTTCTGTGATATCACACGTCATCGGGAATTTCATCCAATTTTGTTTTCTCTGCAATAATTATGTATTGCTTCATGGTTACTAAATATTCTAAAAAACATGAAATGTTTACATTGAAAATACGTATCATGCTTTTTAAAGAATGCATTTTAAACTGCCAATTTTTCAATCTGACAGATATGTGGAATATGCTGTCTTCACTAGATTTCTTGCAAACAAGAAATTATGTCTACCGTCTGTTAGACTTAATTATGATTTAAATAGCATAATGTATAAAGCTACTATGCTATGGAATAATCTCCCAGAGAGCATCACATCTCTGGAAAATATGAAAAAGTTTTCCTTGTCTCTGCGAAATTGCATTGTAAATCAGCCTGATCTCCATTATGAATCTTAATTCTATCATTAAATTGTAGTCCCAAGCTATGCTGCTAACAGTGGCTCTTCTGTTACAACCATCTTACTTGCCTTTATATATTATATGTTTCATTCCTTTTCTTGCATCTGATAGGGAGAATCGCCTTACAACCAATAAGTTCAGATTCCTCCCGGTGTGTTACATTTTCATATGACTGTAAGTTTTGAATGAGTGCAATAAAATAATTGTAATTGTAACCAACTCTTTTCAAAGTGTTCCATGATTTGACACTTTCAGGGCATATTAATTTCGTATTGTCATCGCTGCAATGTATGACACATTTTTCATCTTCCTTCAACTTCTTTCTGGGAACCTCCTCACTCATCTTTACTATTTATTTACTTCAACCTAAAACAATCTAGAATCAGACGTTAACTCCAACAAAACCATATACTATAAAGCCTATTTAATTGTCTCTATCTCTGCTAAACATACTTTAATTCATGAACAGCAACATTTTCTGTGATCCTGTGACCGAGAGTTTCAAAACGAATAGTTACACGATTGGTCTGCAAAGAAATATTTGAAAGTTTGAACATTTGAGGTTAATAAGGTCAAATCCTTGATCTTCACCTACAGATCTTGACCATGCTGCCCCTCGTTTTAAAGGTCTTGCCGAGAAGGATACAGAGATCATTTACAACTGAAATTCAAAAAGGTTTTCACTTAGATAGAGCCAACTGAAAGTCACAGTAATTTGACCTTTTGACCCCTATTTAATTCCATAAACAGCCATGTTGGCCGTGCTATCATATATATTTGTGATCTTCACATGAAACTGTGTCCAAAACTGCTTGGTAGCATTTGCCACCACAGGTGGTCCCACTATATGCAATGGCTCATGGACTAATAGGGTAGATCAGTTTATGTTTCTTCATTGCAGGCATCCGTGCTGGTTATTATGTCTACTGATTCTCGTATTGCTGTGGCCCTGGGAGTTGTATGAGAAGATATTTTTCGAATTTCCTTCCAGTCGGGTTTAGCTGCGTTGTTCTTGACATCTCTTGCTAGAGCTGTGGTAAGCTTTCCCAGTTTGATATCACGTTTATTTTCTGAAAGTCTCAATTTAAGGGAGCGCTTGTTCATTCCTATGTACCTTTTCCTGGATCTATCTGGGTATTGAAAGGGGATAGCATACATTCCTGCATCTGTTAGGTTTGTCAGGAGGAAATCGATTTAGGCGCTTTTATTTCAATGCCAAATCCTTGTTTTTTAAAGGCATATTTTAGGAAAAAAGTGAAACCTGGGACATTAGGGCATGCACCTATGATATTCAGGTTAAGGGTAATTGTTTAAACAGTTGTCTTATTAAATGAAACTTCTCCTTGCTTGATAATACGTTCAATATTATAAGTATCAAATTATGCTGCAGATGCCAAAGATTTCAAAGATTCAATTTCAAGATGTTGCATGTGTTTGTCTGAGCTCAGTGTCATTACTATTCTTGCTCTATGTCGAAATAAGGCTAATTTATGGGTAGCTGGACTTGCAGAAGAAGGTAGGATGGCTTGTGGGATATACAATGAAAAGCAATTGAATTAGAGATACCTATCTAGTAACGTGTAGCACCACCTTTCGCCCTGATGACGGCGGCGATTCGTCTCGGCATGGACTCGACAAGACACCGGAAGCGTTGGGAAGCCATACGGATCCACGACCCCTGTACAATCTCTCACAGTTCACGAAGATTTGATGGAGGGTGTCAGAGCCTCGAACATCTCTCTCGATGGCATCCCAGATGTGCTCGATGGGATTAAGGTCAGGTGACCTAGCTGGCCAAGGAAGCGAGGTCACGTCGATGGAGCGTTCATTCAACCATTCGGGTACAATTCGGGAGCGATGGCACTGTGCATTGTCTGGTTGCAGGATGAGGTGCCCAGTGGGATGTTGAAGACGCACGAACGGGAGAAAATGGTCGTCCAGGACATACCGGTAACGTTGACCTGTGCGGGACGATGTCACACGTACCAGGGGTACCATTTCAATCCACGCAAACAGTACCCAAACTAAAATGCCACCCCCACCAGCTTGAAGAGTACCCTGCTGGCAAGAAGGATCCATCGCTTCATGTGGTTTGCGCCGTATTCGTATCCTGCCATCCGCATGTACCAACGTGAATCTCGACTCATCAGCCTAGGCAACATTTTCCCACATGTCTAGGGTCCAGTGGCGATGTTTCAGCGCCCATGCTGATCTTTCCACCTTGTGATGTGCGGTCGGCAGCGGTACCCTCGTGGGACGATGGCTTCTGTACCCCATAGCAAGGAGATGGTTCTGGATGGTGTGGCTGCTTACACGTTTTTGTGCAGCAGCGTTAAATTGCCGAGTGATTTCTTGCACTGAGGCCCGTCTATCCGCTGTTAGAATGTGAGGTAGCCGACGATGACCCCGCTCACCCACAAGCTGTTGTCCTCGGCAGTTGGACCTTGCAGGGATGGTTTTACAGGATTCGATGTACTCACGGTGCACCCGTGACACAGTGGCTCGTAAAAATCCCAGTGCCTGTACGACTTCCGAGATGGAGTGACCAATTCGTCGGGCCCCAACAATTTGTCCACGATCAAATGCGCTTTGATCCTTCGTCTTATCCATACTGCGTCCGACTCTTACTGATTCCCGTCGCATCACTCCTTATATTGTGGGATCGCTGCATACGTCATGTCGTTTCCGTTTACAGGGCCACCCACAGCGCCACATTTGCTTAATGCCAGCTGAGTCTAATTCAATTGCTCTTCAGTGTATGTTGGTTTACATTATAGTACATTAGGGCATGGAGATCTCCAGACTGCGACTTTTTAACAAGAACATCAACTTCTTTTCAAGGGTAAATCTGATGTCAGGTTGTATTAAATGTATGATACTAAAACCTTCATTAATTCATCTTCAGTGTGATTCGATATGAAGAATATGTCACCTACATATGTATACCAAACTAGGGGGTGGGTGAGCTTGATTTGAAGAAACTATTCTCTAAAAGAAACACGATAGCTTCTGCTAACACTACAGGTAGTGGATATGTATATTTGATTTTGAAAGTTAAAATAGCTCTCTGTCGTGATCATGTCTATTACGCTAAAATTTCCTTGCAGCGTATTTTGTGCGAATAACGCTGAATCAAACAGGGATTACTTAATTAAATCTATAGCTTATTTTACTGGAATAGATGGGTATAATAAGAGTATATCTAGACTACCAATTGTGTGGTTAGTTGCCTCTTTTAAGTTCTTTGTTCTAGCGATGAAATCCTCAGAGGATCGTAGAACTGTATTGGAGACTGGTAAAAATGCAGAACGAAAAACAGCTAGTTCTTTCTCTAGGTGGACGGAAGGTGTCACACGTCTTGATATTATTGGTCGTAGCGGATTTCCTGGTGTATAGCGTTTCAGTTTCGCAAAAATATGAGGTATCTTCGGTCCTGGAGGTAATTTAGTTTCCTTTTTAAGTGAAAGTGGTAGTTCTGTCATTTTTGCAATGTTTTTTTACCTTGGCAATCCATTTATTCAACGGGTCTGAAGTTTTAAATATTGCTTCAGAATCTTGAATGTAGCTTTTAATTCTCGCTTCATATTCTTTGGGGTCTAAAATTGCAAGCTGATTAGATTTATCCGTTGTTGTATAAATCACTGTTTGGTCCATTTTAAGGTTAAAAATATTATTTGGTATTCGTGGTTTATAATCACTAATAAGATAGAGTTCCTTGGCTTGCTCTATTTTGATGAAACACTGATGCTGTAGTTTTTCTCTGTGTTCTAATGGGATTTTAGTCACCGAATTTTCTATTGCCGGTATAAGATCACGGATTCATTGCTTTGCGTTGGGGAAATATTTTGGGCCTTTCTCTCAAAGTTCTATTTCTCTTTGTGAGAAAGCTTTGTTTGATATGTTCACAATAGGAATTGGCAATTTTTGCTTGGGTGGAATATGATGTCTTGTTAATTTAGCCAATTTGCTATTATGCGTGGCTGTGAGGCATTTGTTTTACCACTGGATTAACATATCTAGCCTACGGAAAAAACATACCTGTTTGCAACGGGATAGCTTCTTCCACTAATTTTATATGTAAGTTGAACAGATGGTATTCGAAGGACATCAGGTGTCTCCTTTTCGTGTTGATGAGATGAGATAGCGTTCACCTTACATATAAAATTAGTGGAAGTCGCTATCCCGTTGCAAATAGATATGCTTTTCCCGTAGGCTAGATATGTTAATCCAGCGGCAAAAAAATCCCTCTCAGCCATACATAATAGCATGCTGGCTAAATTAACAAGACGTCATATACCACCCAAGCAAGAATTGCCAATTCCTATTGTGAACATATCAAACAAAACTTTCTCACAAAGAGAAATAGAACTTTGAGAGAAAGGCCCAAAATGATTCCTCAACGAAAAGCAATCAATCCGTGATCTTATACCGGCAATAGAAAATTCGGTGACTAAAATCCCATTAGAACACAGAGAAAAACTACAGCATCAGTGTTTCATCAAAATAGAGCAAGCCAAGGAACTCTATCTTATTAGTGATTTTAAACCACGAATACCAAATAATATTTTTAACTTTAAAATGGACCAAACAGTGATTTATACAACAACGGATAAATCTAATCAGCTTGCAATTTTAGACCCCAAAGAATATAAAGCGGGAATTAAAAGCTACATTCAAGATTCTGAAGCAATATTCCAAACTTCAGACCCGTTGAATAAATGGATTGACAAAGTAAAACACATTGCAAAAATGACAGTACTGCCACTTTCACTTAAAAAGGAAGCTAAATTACCTCCAGGACCAAAGATGCCTCATATGTTTGCGAAACTGAAACACCATAAACCAGGAAATCCGCTACGACCAATAATATCAAGACGTGTGACACCTTCCGTCCACCTAGAGAAAGAACTAGCTGTTTTTCGTTCTGCATTTTTACCAGTCTCCAATACAGTTCTACGATCCTCTGAGGATTTCTTTGCAAGAATAAAGAAATTAAAAGTGTCAACTAACCACACAATTGGTAGTTTTGATATAGTTTCATTATACCCAATTATTCCAGTAAAAGAAACTACAGATTTAATTAAGCAAGCCCTATCTGATTCAGCCCTATTCGCACAAAATATGCTGCAAGGAAATTTTAGCGTAATAGACATGATCACGACTTATAGCTACTTGACGTTTCAAAATCAAATATATAAACAAACCAAAGGGGTGTCTATGGGCTCTCCACTCTCTGTAGTGTTAACAGAAGCTATCATACTACCTTTAGAGAATAGTTTCCTGACATCAGGCTCACTCACCCCCGTAGTTTGGTACAGATATGTACATGACATATTCTTCATATGGAATCACAGCGAAGATGAATTAATGAAGGTTTTAGTACCATAAATTGTATACATCGTGACAAGAGATTTACCATTGAAAAGAAGAAAGAAGGCATGCTTCCTTTCCTTGATGTTCTTGTTAAAAAGTCGCAGTCTGGAGATCTCTATTCCCAAGTGTTCTATAATGTGAACCAACATATACCCCACAAGCCATCCCAACTTCTTCTGTAAGTCCAGATACGCATAAAGTAGCCTTATTTCGACATAGAGCAAGAAGAGCCGTGACAATGAGCTCAGATCAACACATGAAACATCTTGAAATTGAATCTTTAAAATCGTTGGCATCTGCAGCATGATTTGTTACTTATGTTATTATCAAGCAAGCAGAAGTATCATTTAAAATTTACTCCCTAAACTCCATTTCATAGGTGCATGCCCTTATATCCCAGGTTCCACCTTTTTCCTAAAAAAATGCCTTTAAAAGACTAGGAATTGGCATAGGAGTAAAAGCGCTTAAATCGATTTCATCCTAGCAAACAACAAACAAGCAATTTGGCACAAACCTAACAAATGCAGGCATGTATGCTATCCCCTTGCAATAGCCAGATAGATGCAGGAAAAGGTACATAGGAATGACTAAGCGCTCCCTTAAATTGAGACTTTCAGAACATAAACGTGATGTCAAACTGGGAAAGCTTACCACAGCTCTAGCAAGAGGTGTCAAGAACAATGCAGCTAAACCCGACTGGAAAGAAATTCGAAAAATAACTGCTTACACAACTCCCAGGGCCACAAAAATACGATAATCAGTAGATATAATAACCAGCACGGATGCATGCAACGAAGAAAGAGCTACTGATCTTCCCTACATCTGACGCATACTAATAAAAGATCCACGTCATCGCCCATGCTAGCTTATCGGTTCTGCGTGAGACATATCTACCATGTTTGATGATTTCACGAGACATGACATAAGCGTTAATCAACTTGGATTATACACTGAGTAGCCACTTTATTATGACCACCTGACAGTTGTAAGCAAATAAGCTATGGCTGCACGTTGTTGCCGCCAGAGAGCGAGGCTAGTATAAAAAGGGAAAGCTTAGTGCTTGAGACAGTAGTAGAAGTAATTTTTGGGTGACGAAATGGGTAAAAAATGCGATTTCACGGACTGTCAACGTGGGATGATTGTAGGAGCTCGGAGCCATGGGGCAAATATCACCGAAACCGCCGCATTCGTTAAAAGTTTCAGAGCAGCTGTTGTTAAAATGTTGAAAGACAGGATTGTCAGCCAAAAAACTGGATCTCTACGTGCAACGTGTGGTCGTCATCGATTAGTGACTGCTCGGGCGGAACGGAGAGTGTCCATACTGGTAACAGACAACAGAAGGGCAACAGTGCCGCAAATTGCAGACCATCTTAATCAAGGATCCTCTCAAATGATCTCTGAACGCACTGTTTGCCGTACACTGAATCAGATGGGATATGGCAGCCGAAGGCCTGTTCGAACACCTTTGCTGTCTGAAGTTAACAAGAGAAAACGTCTCCAGTTCGCGCAGGGGCTTCCAGGAACTGTCCAATCCGTTAATCCAAGTTGATTAACGGATTGGACAGTCGATAATTAGAAACAAGTTGTGTGGTCCGATAAATCACATTTTCAATTGCACCATGCCGATGGCCGAGTGAGAATTTGTCGGAAACAGCACGAAAGCATGGACCCCAAATGCATTAGTACAACCCTTCAAGCTGGTGGAGGCAACGTTATGGTTTGGAGAATGTTTTTCTGGCATGCTTTGCGCCCTTTAATTCGTGTTGATCAACGTCTGACTGGCACATAATATCTAAACATCGTTGCGGACCAAGTGCATCCTGTCAAGTGGATGGTTTATATCAATGGCGATGGCTACTTTCAACAAGATAATGCGTCCTGTCGTAGTGCTGGTATTGTACAGGATTGGTTTCAGGAACATGCCGGTGAGTTGACTTTGCTTAGGTGGCCCCCACAATCTCTAGATCTCAACACCATTGAAAATTTGTGGGATGAAGTTGAACGAGCCATCAGACAGCTGGATCCACAACCCTGCAATCTCACACTCCTGGAAAGTGCTATTTACCAACCATGGTCTTAGATCCCACAAACCACCTATCAACATCTCGTGGAGTCCATGCCACGAATAATCGACGCAGTATTTCATTTCATTTCATTTCATTTATTGCATTTTAGTTGTTACAGACATGGTATTACATAATCATAAATATATAACACAAATAATATATTTTTGTAACAGGGAATAAGGAGGGAAAAGGCGTGATAGGCCTGACGTGCCCTCTTCTCCCAAAGCATCAAAATTTTCATGAAAATAAAAAAAATTCAAAAAAAGATAAACAAGTCAAGTCCACACAATATCAAACACAGCTAGGGTGGTACTATCAATTAATGTAATAATACTTTATGAGGTTTTGGTTAGTAAGAAATGCCAAAGATTTCCTTTAAATATATTAATATTATTAAGTGATACAATATCAGTAGGAATTGTATTCCATAATGCAGGACCAGTATAATTAACAAATGATCTAAATCGTTCTGTTAGTGGAAACATAGGGATTAATGTTGTTCTATGTCTCGCGGAATAATCATGACTGTGAGTATTTATTGTAATTAAATCTTGGTAATAACCATTTTTAATTCTCAAAAACATTAGTTTATCTGCAATATAGATATGCAATTGTTGAATAGTTAGTATATTAAAATCGTTTGGACTGAGTCTAGGCTGAAAGACTGTATTTGAAAATTGAGTATTTTGTAGTTTAAATTGCAATAGTCTTATGAATCTATTTTGTAACGACTTAAGTTGTTTCATATTGTATAAAGTAGTCGATCCCCAAACAGATATACTATAGATTAGGTGAGATTGAATTAAAGTGTAGTATAACAAAATCATTAATTTTGGGGTTATATTGGCCACTGCACTACTAATAACCCGTATATTTCTTGAGATCTTATTAGAAAAGTAGTCAACATGTGAATTCGATTTTAAATCGTGCTGAATAATGATACCAAGATAGTTATGACTTTGAACCACTTCTATAGATGATTCAAGTAAATTAATATTCTGAATTAAGGAGGTGGGGGTTGACGTACTTGAAAAAATCATTACTTTTGTTTTGTTAATATTAATAGCCAGATCATTTTTAGTTAACCAATTAGTGGTAGATGTAAAATGAACTTGTTGTTGTCTCACCAATGTCTCAACATCATTTCCATGTATTAAAATGGTTGCATCATCTGCATATAAAATGATATCTGAATTGTGTAAACAGGTACAGAAGTCATTAATATAAATATTGAATAATAATGGAGCAAGTACCGAGCCCTGAGGGACCCTGAAATGACTGATTGTAAGTTAGTTCTGGTATGTTCAATTTCTGTATATTGCTGGCGACCAGTGAGATAGTTTATAAATAGATTATGCAATGTACCCCGAATACCAATTGTGTACAATTTTGATAATAATAGGTTATGATTTAAAGTATCAATAGCTTTTGATAAATCGATGAAAAGTCCCAATGTAGATTTATTATTAATAGAATTAGATTGAATTTTATCTTTCAAGTGTAAAAGGGCGATTTCTGTTGAGGAATTTTGTAAAAAGCCAAATTGATTTTTGTGCAAAATTTTATACTTTTCAATATAGGCAAATAATCTAACAAATAGTAATTTTTCAAAATTTTTAGCGAATATGGATAATTTAGCTATTGATCAATAATTATTAATATCTGCCAGAGAACCTTTTTTAAAGACAGGGGTAATTTTTGCAATATTTAACGAATCTGGGAAAATACCTGTAGCTAGAATGGAATTAAAAATATATACACTGCCGGACAATTGCTAAGGACGGATGACAATAGCAACGATAGCAACCATAAAATGGAAGGCAGGAAAATGTGGAAATTAGCATAAGTACGGGATACAGTAAGACGTGTTGTGTGTATGCAAATTTTGGATTGCCGAACTGGTTCGTGACGTCATAGCGCTGATAAGAGATATAAAGGATTTGACGCGTATTGACCGTTGTTGTTCAAACGCAAAGTTAAAAGGGAAAGAATCAATTGACGAACTTGCAATTTTCAGTATGTCTTCCCGACATCACCTAGATGATTTTACGCGTGGCCGTATTATAGGCAAGATTGAAGAAGGGCGAAAAGTAACAGATGTTGCCAGGGAGTTCGACGTCAGCCACAGTGTTGTTTCAAGGCTTTGGAAATCATTTCAAACAAATGGAGAGTGTAGCAAACGTCACGGGGGAGGTCGTGTTCGCAGTACGACACCTGCAGAAGATCGGGACATAGTGTTATCAACAAAAAGACACCGGCGCAGCACAGCTAGTGAGGTAGCAAATCAGTTTATGGCTGCTACTGGCAAGCGGATCTCCCGAAAAACTGTCGCCAGACGTTTGCATGAAGGAGGACTATACGCCTGCCGTCCTGTTGTGTGCATCCCAATGTCCAGACGTCACCGTACCGCCCGTTTGCAATGGTGCCATCAACATCGCAATTGGACTGATAACGACTGGTCTGCTGTGCTCTTCTCAGATGACAGTAGATACAGTCTATCGTCTGATTGTCGACGACAACTGATCTGGCAGTGGTACTGCATATTGTCCAGCAAACATACAGGAAAGGGACCGATATCCGACATGTAGTGTCACGGTATGGGCTGGAATCAGGATCAATGGCCGTACGTCGGTCTATATGCTTCCAACTGGGACTATGACTGGCCGACGATACATTAATATCTGCTACCTCATGTTCGCATGTTCCGTGGTGCTGTAGGTGATAGATTTATTTTCATGGACGACAACGCAACATGTCATCGAACAGTCCCTGTCCAGGAGTGTCTTGAGAGCGAGGATATTCAACGCCTCGTATAGCCAGCACGTTCTCCCGATTTGAATCCCATTGAATATGTGTGGGATGCTTTGGGGAGGAGTCTTGCTGGTCGTCAATGCCCTCCAATAAACAAGGACACCCTCATCCGTGCACTGACAGAGGAATGGGATAAATTACCCCAACAGCTGCTTGATAATTTTGTGCAAAGCATGACACGACGTGTGGAATCTTGCATCGCCCTCCATGGTGGCCATATCCCGTATTGACATCTTACGCCGGAACGCCTGCGAACGGTAATTGCATTTTTCACGTTTACGTATTCTGCACAAAATGGCCTGTTTGTCCCTTGAACACGTTCCAAAGCCTTCTGGATTTCAAAGCACAATAAATTGTCTTTCTTGTAATGAATGTCCTGGCATTCTGACATTATTTTATTTCACTTGGCATCCAACCACACTTACTTTTTTATGCGCTATATAGCCGTTTATGATCGTCCATAGCTATTGTCCAGCAGTGTAATAGGGGAGTAACAATGTAAAAAGTTATAGTTTTTAAAATTTTGGGAAGAATATCATCTGGGCCTGGTCCTGTATTTATGTTAATATTCTGCAATTGGTAGATTAATTCGGTTCTTGTAATTCCCAAAGTATGCATTTAATTTAAAGTGCATGAGTTGGAGTTATAAGGTAATTGTTGATCATTTAGCTTAGGAAGTTGTTGTATTATACGCTCTGGTGATACAATAAAATGATTATTAAATTGATTAGGAATTTCAGTTCGATCAGTAATTTCGATGTTACCGCAAGTGAGGTGAATCGAAGTTTTTGGTACATTCCCACTGCCTAATAATATGTTTAAGTGTTTCGAGGTTACTTTAGGATTGTTTTTTAAAAAAAATATGAAAATAATAATCTTTTTTTAATTTTCTAATGTAGGAATTGAGATTATTTCTAAATTTTTAAAAAATATTATAAACAATTTGTGACCTTGATTTTAAGAATTTTGTGAACAGTTTATTTTTTTTATTTATCCGATTAAGACAGTGCCTTGTTAGCCAAGGTTTCCGCTCTTCTTTGGATTTAGAGGTGGTTCTTTTAAATGGAAAAGCCTTATTGTATAATCTCTTCAAAGTTAATTCAAATAAATTATAAACCACATCAGGATTAGGAATTTGCATTATTTCATCCCAGTTCGTATCATGTACTAGTTTTGCGAATAGATTCGTATCATTCTCATTAATAATTCTAGTGAAAGTATTTGATGGTCTAGAGTCGTGTACATCACTATATGTGTAAATTAAGAAAATTGGTAGATGATCACTGAAATGAAAATTAAGAATACCCGATAAAATCGAGTCCGAAGGTATATTTGTTATACATAGATCCAAAATTAAGGCCGTATATTGAGTTATTCTTGTAGCTGAAAGAATAGTGTTATAAAATCCTGCAGTAGCAATTGCAGAAACGAATTCTCGTGGATATAAAAGGTTCCGAGACAGATCAATATTAAAGTCTACAAGTAACAGTCCTTTTTTCTTTGTAAAATTTATATAATTAAGTATACCAGTAAATTTTACAATAAATAAAGAAGGGTTCACTGTTAGTGGTCGATAGCAAGCTGAAATTATATTATATTGATCTTCAATTGTAATAATTTCAATATCAGAATTAATAAATGTTAATTCTTCAATTTGAGTGTAGTCCACATTATTTGTTTTTACAAAAATTGCAATTCCTCCTCCTCTAGACTCAGTCCTATTTTCATTAAAAGTCTGATAGAGTGGGAGATGTAGACAATAGTCTTCAGAGGGAAACCATGTTTCCGAAATGCAAATGATATCTATTGGTAATTAAGTAGTTTAACCAATGCCTCTAGATCAGATATCTTATTGACCAATGATCTGGCATTAAGATGAATAATATTTAGAGAATTTTTAGGGTTATTAGATATTGCATCATTAAGGTGCTGTACTGAATAATAATTATTAGTCATATATCAATGTGCCACAAACAGTTTTGTAAAAATGAAGTCATATTTCATTTTTACAATCACTATTTGAGAACCACTATTTGAGAATCCCACAATATAGTGGCCACCCCCTACACCAATTAATAAAATAATTGACCTTATCTCCATATATTTATATATTATTTTGGCAAAAATAAAAAAGGAAAAAAAAAGAGAGAGAGAAAAAAAACACAAAAAAAAAAAAAAAAAAAAAAAAAAGAACAGTAAAACAGAATAAAAAATAACCTAACAGTTAGTTAATGCTGCATAACATAGTATCTTTCAAGTACCATGTACACATCAAGACACTTTCCAATAGTTGTAATCAGTGGCATACAAGAACTCAATAAAAAATAATATACATATTAATAACCTCATTACACAGTACAGATTTTATATTTTCCTCAATAATCAACAATTCTGTAGTATAATCAAGTAGTAAACCAAACAATGAAGGGAATATAGTACAATAGGGTAGTAATAATAAAAGACCATGTACAATTCATTTTTATCAGTTACCATGTCATAGTTCTAATAGCTAAACATATTTAGTGACTGGATAGAAGAATGTCATTGAGCAACTCTCATGACATAGAGGAATGAAATGAAGATTATATTTATATTAATTGTCCCTATGTGTAATACAAATTCCCTATCTCTTCCTAGTGATCAATAATTCTGTAAATTAACGAACAAAATATAATAGTATATAATAATAAGAACAACCAAATACAATTCAAATTTCCCAGTTCCCATACCAAAATTCCAATAGGTACGCTCACATAACAGAGGAGGAATATGTCATTAGGAACTCCAATGACAGACAAAACTATATGTATCAAAAACCTCTATACACAGCACAAATTTCCTAATACCTCCCAATAATCCAATAATTACCAGCCCTATAGAGCAGTCAAATATAATAAACTAAGAAACGGAGGGAATCCAAAATATAGAACAATAATGACCTACCAAATTCAGTTCAAATTTCCAATTCCCATACTAAAATTCCAATAATTATAAAAATTTAACACGTAGGCAAATCCCTGTGTTCCCATGCCCAAATTCCAGTGATTAAACAGAACTAATGACAATGATGAAATCTGCCACCAATCAACTCCAATAACATGCAAATATAAGATAAAAGTTAGGCTCAAGTAAATAACTTCTATATACTTTATAATTTCTTCTTTTCTTCCAATAAAAAAATAATTAAGTATGATGGTCTAACACAATAAACCAAGAGATGATAAGGAAATGATACTATAAACCAAATGCATCCAAACAAGTATAAGAAAGATTTCTTTGCTCTCAAATAAAAATTCCAGCAAATATGCACAATTAATGGCTAGGGGAAACTAGGTCATCAAACATCTCCAATGACCTGCAGAAATTACTTAAATATTATATAAGTTGATTATCTCTACACACAGTACAAAGTTCATACCTCCCCACCGTGATCAGCAATTCTGTGCAGTAGTCTAATGCAGCAAATCAAGACATGAAAGGAATAAAGTAAAATAAAGTAGAATAATAATAACAAGCCATATACAGTTTACATTTGTCAGTTCGCATATCAAAGTCATGCACCAGTAGAATCAGTGGAAGTAGATGGTAAACCAAACTCAATAAGATCATGCATAGAAATGATCTTTTTCTTGGTGATGAGTCATTTTCCTGACATAGATATGTCCATTATTTACCCAAACGGATCCCACTAATCCTTGGTGTGACAGTTTTTCAGCATGCCAGAATAATTCCTTATATGGAGGAATAAGATTTTCATTTATGAATACACGAGTTTTGGGCAAAATACTATTAAAATCACAGTTGTATATAATGGATCTCTTCCTATTAAGCCAGTTATCTCTTGAAGTTCTGGACAAAAATTGAAGAAGCACATTGGCATTAGGTTTTTTGAAAGAATCAGATTTTAAGGGATGTATAATATCAATATCCTGTAAATTGAAGTCGTGTACATCAAATGCTTTAGCCAATGTACTCATATAATTCCTGAGTTCTTTTTCATCTTGTATATAAATCAGATCAATACCATGAAATTCCAGATTTGGTTTACGTAAATATTGCGCCGATTCATTAAAGTTACATTGTAGTTTATTTAGTTCAAGTTGTTTGAACTCCATCTGCTGCAAGAGATTATCTTGTGTAATCCTTAACCTTTCATTTTCTTTCTTAAATGACTCCAGTTATTCCAAAATTGAATCATAGTTTGTCCACATATGTTCTATAGATGCCTTACATTCCGTCAGTTCACTCTTCAATTCCAAAATGGGTTCCAACTTTTTATTTATATCATCCAAGGCCTGTCTTAAATCATTTCTAACTTTTAGGTTTGTGGAATCAATCTTTTCATTAATATCTTGTAATGATTTCAAAATTAGTTCCATGTTAACTGGATCAGTAGTACGATTCAAACAAGAACTACTCCCCGATTTATTCGATATATTTTGCTTAGTTCTTGTAGTCATAATGTCACATCGGAAAAGAGAAAAAAGTACATATATCAGTCAATTAGCTTGTGAATGTCACACCAGAGGGCAGCACGCTGGCGCCTTATTTAAAATTTGGTATTCTACTATTTCTTCAGGTTCAGTCACAATAAATTAAATAGATATGAACATGCAGACAAAAATTATCACACGTACCACAATCCAAGGCAAAGAGTAGTATTACACTAGCATAGAGTATCTGTCTTCTTAGATTGAATCGGCAAGAGGACTCCAAAGACTGAAGATTTCACACATATGAAGCACCTCTATACAACCGTAGTTTTGAAGTTAAATTCAGCACTTCGAATGATGCTATTAATTCCATCTGCAAATCAATGTGCAGCAAGTAATCTAACACCACATATTAATAGTAATATTTGGTCGTATAGCCTTTTCGTGATATAAATACGGATCCGGGGGAAGCTCAACCCTTACTCTACAACATACTTGACTTGACAGGCAAAAGGTGGCCCAACGAAGTACTGAGGGGGTGGTCATAATAAAGTGGCCACTCAGTGTATATGTAAGTTTAAGTTTGAATTATTCAAAACTTCTTTACTTTCTGTTTGTTGTTTTCTGTGATTATATGTCATTTATGCCTGATGAAGCCACCCGTGAGTGGTGAAAACTTTCTGTCTGTCTACTTTATTATTTTACCCCATTAAAATGGATTTAGAATTCACTATTTGATCATTTTGGTGTAATCTACCCGATCCTCATTGTCTTTTATATGATACAGATTATTTCTTGGAATAAATATATACAGCCAATTGCAGGGTAGAAATGCATTTTCTTCAGGACAAAAATAGTAGCTGTTGAACGGGTTTTACGGATTTCCTTACTCTATATTTACGCAATGTGACTGGCTAAGCGTACAGGATTGTTAATCTTATCGCTCTAGTTTAGCTAAAAAATAAACCCAAGGCATTTGAAGCAATACGTTTTATTCAGCCAAAGACTTATAATGTGATGAGAGTTGCATTTTAATGTATTTAAGCTACTACTGCTTGGTTTCTTTTGCAGGACGCATTTCTTCAAAAGTGGGACACAACTAAATTTTCGCCTCTTGTCAAATTGTTTCCTGAACATGAAATAAGCACATGAAAAAGAGAACGAAATTCATTTGTAAGATATAACGGAGGAAGAAAAATACAAAAACACTCGCCAACTCTGATCTTATATTGTTTTTACCGATTAATCCAAATGTAAGAACTAAACGTTTTAAGGAAGTTCTATTGGGAATGGTATCATTTTATGACGATTGAGCTCTATAGTTAAACATCTGTAATCTTGAACAAGCTGCTGGTTTATTTCTAAATGTTTGTTTTTATATTTACCCATACTTAACATCAGCAGCTTAAGGAGACTCTGTGTTCATCAAAGCAACTACATAATTCACTATTCTTACTGTTTTCACTGCAGTTTCGTTGAACAGAAGTATATCTATCGTTTATGCTCTTTAAGTGGTATACGTATAAAGAATCGTCTTATAATCTCCGTAATGAAATAAAGAACTTTTAGTTATTGACAACAGTAAGTGATTTTCTTTAAAATACCGAACAACATGTTTTAGTCACGAAACGATTTTTTTTGACAAAAAAAGACCTATGCCCAGTTTTAAAATAAAATAATTTTCCTAGGGTAAGAAATGTTTCGTAGGTAAAGTGTTGCATTTTTGCGTGTCGTTTTTTGACGAGCAAAGATGGTTCTGCTGAGACACAAAATAACTCATTTTCATTACTTAATTTTGATCCTAATTAAAAGCTTCAATAAATTTCTTTAATCACTTTCTCTAAATTACGTATGCCATTCTTCAACCCCACAGTCTACGTGAAAGTCACTAGTTTATCTGCTGATTTGTCTGTCAAAGGCAAAAATGTGGAAACCAACAGCCACATAAGGTAAAGTGGCTCCTCTGCCTTATACACGGAAGAAGAGAAAGACCCAGTTTACAGCGTATTAAAGAGAAATATGATGTCGCTACATCAGGAAATCTATCAAAAATCCATTAAAGATTCGTCCTTTACTTGTGTAGTGAGATATGTACTTTAGCAGGAAGCCCCAGGTAAAATAAATATTGGTAACGGTTGAACTCTCATATTTACGTATATTAAACGAAACTCATTATGATTGCCAGAATCAATGTACTTTTGTTATAAAGCACATTGCAATTTTCGGTTAACCTAATGTACTCACAACTATTTAATTTTGCTAATTGCACCCGATTTCAATTTTTGAGATTCTCTCTTATCATATACAAGTATAGATTCGCATTGTGAGAGAAAGCATTCACTATTTCACTCAGAAAAGTTTCGAAAATTTCTCCATCGCGATAAATACTTTCATAAAAGGACAAATGCTGAAATTTGATCATTAGGAACCAATGCCTTTGTTTATATATCATCGTCTGAAACAGTGATGGGCAAAGCACGGCCCGTGGGCCAGATGCGGCCCTCGGATAGGTTCAGTGTGGCTCGCGACATGATTCTAAATGCTATAATTTTTGTATTGTTTTTAATCAGGTAATGCACTAACCATCCATGAAAGTTGTTTTTAATGCAACTTTCATGGATCGTTAGGATTACAACTTTCATGGATGGTTAGGATAACAACTTTCATTGATGGTTAACACAGTTCATCATTAACAGTTAATCGTTAATCATGAACAGTGTTAATGTAACTAGCAAGGGTGGTTTGCTCTCAAAATTGTTACTCTCAACCCAATGTTACCTACAGTTGGTTGAGAGTAACGATTTTGATAGCAAGCCCTAACAGCCGACATTTACTGTTGTAGTCTGGTTCAGGTTTTAAAACTGGCAACTACCCTAGTTTAGGTTCTGAAACTGACAACTACGCTAGTTTAGGTTTTGAAACTGGCAACTTCAGCTACGCCTCACCTCACTTCCATTTGCCGTTAGCTGTGGGTGGGCCAGTATGCAATAGCTCTCAGTCCGAACATCACGTATCTCATGTGTAACTCGTCAGTTTATTATTATTTGCTAGTTACTGTGAATGTTTGTGAAACGTTTCCGAGTTCACAAGATGACAACTAAAATACTCAAAATTGATTCCCAATGCCGTGTTTTCAAAGAGGAATGGACTTGAAAGTACTTTTTGACAACTTGTAAAGGTAAGCCATTGTGTCTTATTTGTAATGAAAATGTGGCAGTCTACAAATAATTAGAACATTTCCTGGCACTTCACAACTAAGCATAGCGCTGCTAGTTATGAAGCCATGACTGAAGCTGAAAGGTAACATAAAGCAGAAGATCTACGAAAAAAATTGTCAGGCCAGCAAAATATTTCTAAGAAACAAAATAATTCTCAAAAACATGGGTGTCAGCTGCAACTTTTCCAGGGAGGCAAACTGGTATACTCCCACTATCATAATTATTGCTAAAATAATTATAAGGTGAAAGTATACATTGTAGGGGGTTAGTCAGGCGAGTGCAGCGAGTCCTTACAGCTATCTGCCATCGGAGCACTGTTAGCTCCCTCCCCCCCCAATATTTTTGAAATTGTACCAATTTCAAAAGGAATTTTGAGGCGATATCATGAAATGGAAACTTGGACACATCTTTCTTTCTGTAGTAAATATTTAGTATTGAAAAACCGGACAATAATAATATATATATCATTTACCTATTAGTGACCACTATTTAATCATATCTGAGGCAAAGTGAAAATCCTCCAAATACGTTCTCCAGCGGTGATCGAAAAACAATTTATCGGTTGCTGTGTGTTGCTAAAACGTGGAAAGAGCGATGTCTTTGTTTATTCATATTTGAGTCAAAAGTTTAACCTTACTGCAGGGTCTTGCTAAATGTAATAATCAATTTAATACAGTCTTTTTGTATGGAAACATTAACTTTGGGTTACATAAAACAATTGTACTGTTCCATTGTACTTTATTGAGTATAAGTATAACTCCCCTTTTTTTGTAGACATTGATCTTTTAATATCCTCTTCAATTTTCTGTTTCTTGCACTTAAGAAGAGCTACTATGGAATAAAAACTTCAAACGTCTTGGGTTTTATTCAAATCTATCTATCACATTTTGAATGAGTTCGTGTTTATTCTCAAAAACCTTTTCTCGATGTACACTCATCATGCACAGTCCAGATAAACCTTCATCTGCCATTGTTGACCTTAACCAGGTTTTTACCTTTCTCATAGTGCTGAAGGACCTCTCCACTGTGCAGGTTGTCACTATTAATGTTAGAGCAATAAGAATAGCCTGTCGAACAGAAGGAAATAGATCAGTGTGTTTGAGCAATAGATCAGCGTGTTTGAGCAATACATCAATGTGTTTGAGCAATAGATCAGTGTGTTTGAGCAATAGATCAGTGTGTTTGATCAGTGTGTTTGATCAGTGCGTTTGAGCAATAGATCAGTGTGTTTGATCAATGTGTTTGAGCAAGCCGTCTTCACATCCATAATCTTGTTTCTTCCTTCCTGACCATATTTCAAACCAAGTGACTGCTTCAGCTTCTAAGTTCTCAATTTCATATAGCTTAATTCTCAATTTCATATAGATCTTTACAAGATGCTTCATGAATTCTTTCTTTGTATGCTTCGCCATTTGTAGTAGATGAAGTGAAAAGAGGCTAAAAGTTTGCAAATCTTCAGCAGTAAATCGGCTTTTCAATGATGATATGATGGAGTCTAAATATGGCACATAGACTGATCTGCAAAAATATCCTTCTATTTTTGAGACACCAACATTGGAACGGAATTTTTGTCGGCCACACTCTCTGGGAAGGGTTAGCTGAATGTCCAATTTTTCTGCCAGGTGTTAGACTTTCGAAAAACATTTCCTTGAAGTTTTGTTCTGCTTTTTGTTTGTGGCCATGAAATACACTTAAGAGTTCCTGGACATGATTATACACCTTCATTACATCAAGCTGAACAGCTTCAAGAGCTTGTGTTACAGATTGAAGTCGTGCTGAGTAGGTTGAAATTATAATCAGACAGATGAGAAATGTTGCGGTACTTGAAGCAGATTTCAACTGATGAACTTCTTGGCGTGTTTTACTTAAAGCTGTAGTGGCCAGTATACATAACTGATCAAAAATCTTTTCAAAGTTATTGGAAAAACTCTAATACTTTTATATTTTACAGTCCAGCGTGTTTCACATACTAATGGCACACTTGGAATAAGACATCTTCTCTTTGGACTGTCACGAAAAAACTTCAGAGCTGCCAAATCAGCTATGGATAATTTTACCCCAGTGCTTCAAACTCTAGAGAATATTTTCACTAAAACTGACACACCCACACCCACCCACAAAATCTTGACCTTTGAACGAAATTCGTTACTTTTTCGTGACTTTCACCCTGTTACAGTGGCCTGATCCAAAGGGGGGAGGTCAAGTGATCGGTTTGCATCCCCCAGTGGACGCCCATGCTCAAAAAAGCAGCTACACATGCATGCAAGCTATGTTGTAGCATACAATATTGCTAAAAGTAACAAATCGCTCTCTGATGGGGAGTTCGTGAAAGACTTCATGTTCAGTGTTTGTGATATTTTGTGTCCTGACCACAGAAAGGATTTTGAGACTGTAAGTTAAGTTTGTCACGAAAAACAATTACCACTAGAATCGAAGCTATAGATGAGAACCTAAAATCACAGCTACAATTCAGAATCGAACAGTTCAAATTTCGTCCTATTGCTATGGACGAAAGCACTGGCATGAACGATACTGTTCAGTTACTAATTTGTATAAAAGGTGTTGACGAAAACTTTTCTATTACTGAAGAACTGGCTTGCATGCGACCATTAAAGAGAACAACAAAAGGGTCAGGCATTTTTCGTGAATTTCAGCAAGGCCGCTCAGTTTTGAAAGTACCCACTTCCAGTATATGCAATATTACGACAGACGGAGCAGCAAATATGATAGGGAAAAAATCTGGGTTCGTCGGGGTATTTAATTAAGAATATCCTGACAACGATGTTGTATTTTTACATTGTGTCATACATCAAGACGCTCTGAATAATTCTTCCCTAGACATGAAACATGTGCTGGATTTCATTGTCAAGCTTAGTAAAGCTATTCGATCGCGAGGGCTTGTTCACAGACAATTGTAAGAGTTTCTTGACTCAGTGCAAATTGAATGCTCTGATGTACTGTGTACTACACGAAAGTAAGGTGGCTTAGTGCAGGCGCATTTTTGAACGAGTTTGGGAGCTGAATGATGAAATAGTCTCATTCATACGTGAAAAACATGTTTGAAGAGTATGAAATGTTGGAAGTTACAGCATGGCATTCGGACTTTGCGTTTTTTCACTGATCTTCTTTGTTACATGAACAAATTAAATGTGAAGTTCCGAGGAAGAAATCAATTTGTGGATGATATCTGGGGTCACCTGAGAGGGTTTAAAATGCAACTTGTGCTCTTTGCTAATCACCTAGCAAAGAATAAATTGTCACACTTTCAGAGGCTAAAATCAATCGCCCCGGTGGCAGAATATAAACGTGTGAGCTATGAGGCTAGCGTGAGAAGACTGCATCGTGAATTTGTACGGAGGTTATAAGAATTCAAAAGTATTGAACAAGACTTGGATACTTTCAGTATTCCGTTTAGTGTGGACTGCGAAACAGTAAAACCAGCCATTCAGCTAGAATTAATTGAGTGGCAATGTAACACTCAATTGAAGCAGTTGTTAATCAACGTCCCAAAACTTGACTTCTATTGAACAAGACTTGGATACTTTCAGTATTCCGTTTAGTGTGGACTGCGAAACAGTAAAACCAGCCATTCAGCTAGAATTAATTGAGTGGCAATGTAACACTCAATTGAAGCAGTTGTTAATCAACGTCCCAAAACTTGACTTCTACAAGTCCTTACCGAAATCAAGATTCCCAAATTTGATTTCTCATGCCCAGAAGGTTATCGCCATGTTTATATCTTCATATGTGTGTGAGCAAGTGTTTTCTACTTTGAAACTTTGAAAAAGTGGTGTTCGAAACAGACTGACTGACAGACATTTGGCTTCATTCCTGAGGGTCACCTCGTCCCGGTTGCAACCAGACTATTAAAAGTTGTTAGAATCACAGTCACAGTTCCACTAATCTTACACTCCTTTATTTACACTACCTACAGTACGTAAATAACAGGCAAATACCTGTTAATGTAACAATAGTTCTGTAAAATTTGCCATTTTAGCATTTCAATGAAAAAAACAATATGTTGGCCCGTCTCACGTATTTGTTTTTTTCTTTTGACCCGCTCCCATAAAATTTGCCTACCACTGCTCGAAAAAAACTATTCTCAATCCAATTCTTGAAAAATTCTCCGTCTGGAGCAATTTTCTTCACTCCTTAGTTACATGGACAAGAATTGTTTACATATATCTGAGGAAAGCTGCACTTCATGCAAAAATTTTCATTTTGCTGAATCAAAGGAGTGTCTCCCTTCAGCATTTGTAGAACATTATTCTTTGTCTTAAATACGTCGACTTCAAGGATTGTGTCTCTCTATAAACAGACCGTGGTCTGCTGTGTTTCCAAGTTTATTTAACAAATCCTGTAACCCCTCAGACAGAATTCAAGTGCTTTCACATGCTGTTTGAAAGTCACTGACCGCTATGAAGAGTGGGGGATCACTCCCATTGTTGCCGCGATTGTCGAACGAACTTTTTAATGAGAGATTGCAATGAAGATTATTTGACCCAAATAAAATTGATTTGAGTACTTAATCTTTTCAACAGTTATTCGACAGTTCGCGAGACTATGGAAGCCAAAACATTTCGAGCTAATTTGTCCAGACTACTGGTGTTGTTTAAGATACGCAGATTCCAGTACTGGGTAAAATACCTTTAATAACATACATTTTAACAGATTTTATAATATAATGCGTTACACGAACCAGAACTTTTATCTCGAAACTACAGTACTGCTATAATTTGACTAATTCTGAAAATCAGTGATTGAATTATGCGTTTCAAACTTTCTTGTACCGATTCGTTCTACCAAAGTGTTATCTGCAAAATTAGGAGATAGATATATTCCATCACTTTTCCACAGAAAAGATGAAGCTATTGCAAGAAATAGACCAGAACCGCTATGTGTTGCGTCTCGATAGCAAATACAAAATCAGGTGTAGGAGAGGAAAACCGTGCTTACAGTTCATAGTGGAGACTCTGTTTTGGAATGTTTCATGTTTTCGACGTTTTGGTACATTCAAGTATTTTCAGTAGTTATTTTTGAACATCTGAAATTAATTTATTCTTTTATTTTTTATTTATTTATTTTTTTTAATTGGAGGTTTAACGACCACCGTGAGCAACTCAATGGGCTATAAGCAGTCGCCCGTCCCTAATTTAGGGTCACTGGTTAAAAGGGAAGGGAGAGAACCAGTGCCGTAAGACAAACGCAACATCCATGCCTGACCGGGATTCGAACCCGGACCCCTTTCGGACGAATGATCAGAGGCCATCGCTTAGACCACTGCGCCACCGGGGCGGCACTTTTATTTTTGGAGGTTTAACGACCACGGTGAGCAACTCAATGGGCTATAAGCAGTCGCCCGTCCCTTATTTAGGGTCACTGGTTCCATGGAAGGGAGAGAGATAGTGCGGTAAGACAAACACAACGCCCATGCCTCACCGGGATTCGAACCCGGAGCCCTTTCGGGTGAATGATCAGAGGCCATTGCTTAGACCACTGCGCCACCTGGCCGGCGAAATTAAAATTTCCTTAAGTTTATAATGGAGTACATCAGTACTGCACATAAACTGGGGTGCAAAAATTAAGGACGAGACGGCTTTTCGCCTGTAACGTCGTGCAGAAGTGCTCCACATCGACTCAAATCATACCATAAGAACCCCAAGATATAAGAATATGTGACAGGTGAGCAAAACTGTCCAAACAAGGAATCCAAAGGATACAAAGGCACTTTATTGAAAAGGTAGCTTCCAGCACAACTGGACAGAAGACAGAAACGTCCGTGTGACAGGCAGCTGCGAAGAAAAATCCAATCTATAGTAGGGGATATGATCACCCCTAACTGCGTTGCAGGAATTACAAAGTTTGTCCATGCTGAGGACGAGGTTGTCAAGGAGCTGTTGAGGCATCGCTGCCCATTCCTCTTGTAGCGTCTATCACAGCTGCGCAATCGTTGCTCGCGGCTGGTGACGTGCTGCGAAGCGCCTCGCGAGAAGGTCCCGCACATGTTCGATTGGATTTAGGTCCGGGGACCTTGCGGGCCAATCCATGCGTTGAATATCTTCACTCTCCAACAGCTCTGCGACAGCCACGGTATGATGAGGTGTAGCGTTGTCGTCCATGAAGAGGAACTCAGGACCCACAACATCTCCAAACAGACGCACGTTAGGCAGGAGAACCTCGGTACAATAGCAGTCAGCAGTGACTGAACCTCCTTGGAAGATGTGGAGGTCAGCATGGCTACCAAGCATAATACCGCCCCAAACGAGAACTCCGCCACCTCCAAACCGGTCCCTTTCGATGATGTTGGAGGTGTGATTGCGTGTTTCCTGCTCTCTCCAGATGTGTATACGTCCAGAATCGCTCGTCAGACTAAATCGGCTCTCATCCGTAAATAGAACTCGACCCCATTGCTGATGTGTCTAGTTCTTGTGTTCCTGGCACCACAGAAAACCGCCGTCTCCGATGAGCAGGCGTTAATGGCACACACCGTACTGGTCTTCGTGCAAATAGACCACCTTTGTGCAGTCTCCTGGCCACGGTAAAACGCGATAACGGACGTCCAGTTATCTGTTGCATGTGCCTTGCGATTTGTCCTGCTGTCTGCCGTCTGTCTTTTCTCGCCTGTAGGACAATATACCGGTCGTCCGCCGCCGTGGTTGCTCGTGGACGACCTCTGCTAAACTCTGGGACAGCTGTTCCTGCCGTTTGAAATGCTCTCCAAGCTCGTGAAACGATGCTGTGAGTGATCCCGAACTCCTCGGCACACTTCGACCTTCTTTTAACTTCCCAATGACGCGACCTCGGATAAAGTCATCCAGATGTTGGCTACTTGATTGCGTGTTGGCCATATCACACTGTGGCAGCAACTCGAAGTCGTTCAAACCGATGTACACCGTGCAATAGCTTTCACCGAATTGCTGAGCGTACACCGCCCGTGTGCTTTACACCCTTCCAACACTCCACTTCCCCCTCCCCTACGTCATGTTGCATATATGCTGCCCTACCGTACTGGACCCTAGTCTATCTCCTGAGTGGTCTTTCGGTTTGTTCTGCCTGCTCATACCGCTGTAATGCTAATTTCTCCTCTTCGTCTTTAATTGTTGCACACCAGTGTAGTTATGATGGGAGAGAAAGTGAATGAATACAGTCAAAAGATGAGAAATAAGAAAAAGTTCGGTTGCGGGATAGTATGCGTTTTATTCCTTTTGCCATAAATATATGAGTGGTACAACACTCTGATGATCTCAATTATGGAAGTTATAAAAGTGCGTTGTTTTGAGTAGGAACATATTTAATCTAAATGGATAATCGATTCCGAAAACGAGGATGAAGAAATATTCTGCAAGGAAATGTCTGAAATTGCATACCGCATATCACAGCTATTAAGATAGCGGAAAGAACTTCAGTTGTGACAAGCATTTTAATTTTGGCCATGATGTTTCTATGACTCTAATTCCTTAGTGGTAATCAATCCCAGCTTTTAATCCCATGTATTATCCACCCTTCTCCCCTTACGTAACGAGAACGGAGTGGTCGCGTGGAAAGGAGCAATTTTTGCAGATCTGCAATTTATCCATTGCCCTTTTGATGCTCAAGCGACAGCACTGCCTGCAAATGATTTTCAGGAGAAGTTGTGGAGTAATTGACTCGCTAATCGACAGCGTCACGTGACCGGTATAGTTTTCCTTCGTCGTATTTAAGTTTGCTCCTAATGCTGATTTCCTAAATGATTTCAGAGAGCGAATGATCATCATTTGAAGAAAATGATTATAAACATGTAGAAGTACCGCCAATGAATTTTTGATAAACTTGTACAGAATGGAATTCCTTTTCACAGGCGGCCGTTATCAGTGCAAAGAAGATTGAATTCCTAACACTAAGAATTACGCTATTCGATCAGAGAGAGAAGCAGTGAAATGCTTCAATAGCATGCCAGCTTATGTACATTTGGATGCATGTTCCTAATTGCAAAGGACTGCATCGGTTCCATTATGTGATCTGAAAATATTTCTATTTTTTGTTTTTATTTTTGTATTACAGATTTATTTCAATGTCGCATTAAATCACCAGTGAAATATTAATTATTCCGCCAATGATTTTGTGACTTACTGCAGATAAATGTGAATCTACCACAACGGTTATAAATTAAGCATCTGCTATTACGATTTTCTTTTAACACTTTTGTTGTCGAATCGCGAATGACGCTTTATGTAAAAAATAATAATACGCATACAAGACTTGCGAGACGAAGGCATATTGAGATTCTTGAAAATATTATAACCGGAAATATTACAGTGTCTTTAATATCCACTTAAATTTTACTTTTCTTTGAGTTTTAGATTTTCAAGACCAGAAAATGCAGCTAGCAACATATTCAGAGTTCTTGATTTCCAAATTATACGATGATTAAGAGGTTTCCGTATCGAATTTTCATCGAAGAAGTTTCCTTTGTGTATTAGTGGATATCTTATTATTAGACTTGATTATCCTGGCTCCCCTTTTCTCTGATGATACCTGACTGCTAGTATACGGTATAACCGATTAGCTTCACTGAATTAATATTTGATGCGCAGCAAATGAATGTTTTCCTGTGCTTGACTTCATATTATAGCAGACGCGGGTCTAACACATTTTTTAACAAAAATTTCATTCCAATTAATCATCTCATTTATAACTGGTAACCTATTTCATGTGGGCAACTTGTGATCCACTTTCCCAGTAACGCAAAAAGCAGAATGCCTGAGAGTATATGGAGAGATGCGCATTCATTCATTACCTGAGAGCTTCGCTACCAACCGAAAGCTATGTATTGCCCAACATAGTTATTGATTGACCACGAATATCTGTTCATCCACTAGCAGGCTGCCTGATTACTCATGGAAATATTCACACAGTAGCCAGGTGATCGATCACTTACGGAGCACAACTACCTGAGCGATTAAAAGGCCAGTAGACGGCTAACCGAAAGCCGCCGTAGGCTCGAAAACGGATTGGCAGAAATTTTAAGTCCAGCAGGGTGTAGCTGATCTGACAACCCACAGCTCTCAACACGTATGCAAAAGTTTACGCACAGGGAATGTTGACTGTCAAGTATTTGGTTATCTCAGTATGTTTAGTATTTTGTATAGCTCAATCGTGCAAGTACAAAGACAGCATACTCAGTAGTGCGAAATGTATGTGTAAATAAAAAAGGCAATGCCTGAATTTTTTACAGACAGCATTTCTGACCGACTCCTGGACCGAATATAGAATTCGGTATTTCGCAGCATCATATTTCCTGTGAGATCTTAGCACCAACATGGTAAAACAGGCTTTATTTACTTCTCGGCTTTTCAAAATGTGGTAGAAGAGATAAGCACTGCAGTCTTAATCCGGCTATTACATCCATTCCAAAGACACTCAAAAGGTTAAGGTCACGACTTACGTCTTATTTTTTCAATTTTTTCCACCGACGTGACCTGACCTCAATCCCATCGAGCACATCTGGGATGCAATTGAAAGAGATGTTCGAGGCTCTGACCCCCTCCATCAAATCTTCGTGAACTGTGGGAGCTTGTTCAGGGGTCGTGGACCCGTATGGCTTCCCAACGCTTCCGGTGTCTTGTCGAGTCCATGCCGAAACGAATCGCCGCCGTCATCAGGGCGAAAGGTGGTGCTACACGTTACTAGACAGGTATCTCTAATTCAATTGCTCTTCAGTGTAGATATTTGAAAATCTATCGGCCGTTCCTCATACAACTGGCAACTGGCTGTGAGTACTTTCTCGGCGATCAGCTAACGATTTCTGCTGCTCTTGCTTTGTGATTCACCGGAATGTGAAGCTATGGATACATCAGTAAGTAAATTTTGCTTATTTACTAGATTACAATTGCTGACTTAGGGACATCTAAAGTAATAAGCCGGGAGCCATACGGAAATGCTCTTTATAAACATTTCGGCTATCATATATCGTTTATTTATTTATTTATTTTATTTGGGGGTTAGACGAACAGCGTGAGCAACTAAATATCCTACAAGCAGTTACCCTTCCAATATCTGGGGCCACTGGCTCCAAGGAAGGGAGACTGCAGTACCGTACAACACACCATCTCGGACAAATGGTCAGAAGAAGCGCTTAAACCTTCTGCAGCTGGGTAGCTTTCTAGTTTGGTGTTCTGTATTTGCAATCGCAACTAATTCGTTCTTTCGTTTGGTTTTTTGTTTGGGGGTTTTGCGACCACCGTGAACAACTCTATGGGTTATAAACAGTCGTAGTCCCAAGTTTAGGGTCACTGATTTCAGGGAAGAGAGAGAGAGAGAGAGAGAGAGAGCCAGTGCCATCAGTCAAACACCCTATCCATGCTTCACCAGGACCCATTTTAGACGAGCGATTAGAAGCCAACGTTTTGTACTACTAGGACACCCGAAGGTCATCTTTTTCATTGTGTTAATACCTCTGCTAAAATCACACCCCCTAATAAATGCGTTTTTATTTGTTCTCAGTTGGACAACAACACACAAATGGTGGGAACTGTTAGTAGAATATCATGAATGAAAGACTAACGCAGAATTATCTACAGTGTTCTCCATTTTCAAAATGCTTATATTTCCGAAAACATTTCTGCATAAAAATTCAAATATTGTATTTAAATGTTAGCAATATTGTTTTGAACAGGTATTGACGCTTGCATATTTTTCTGCTAGGAAAGGATTCACTACATCTACAGTAGTGTGTACAGCCAATAACTGGATGTTTGTTGCACGTGTTACACTTGGCAAACCAGTGTAGAGGTCTGCAGGTGCCTGGCTCGGCTTGGCCCGGCACATAAATCCCTCCTAGCCAAAGCCGGATCGAGGGCCTTCGTGATTTAAGGGAAATATTTCCGGCTCTAGCGGGTTGGGCCTGTATTGGAAGGTTTAGAATTTTGCTTCTCGGCTAAAGAGAAACTTTTGATTCACAAAACGAAGAGTGAATTATTAAATAATCTGAGAGCGAAGATTATTGAGTAACACGACAAACATCCTCCACCGTAAGCGTTGATTTTACAACTGAAACCGACAAGCCGGGCATATAAGAAGAGTGTGAAACTAGACCGGTTTATTTTTTTCAAGGCAGAAATCAAATTTTGTTTTTACTCCGTTGGCTTTAGCGACCAAAAGGCGTGGCTTTTCCTTTCTTTTCAAATAAATTTTTACATAAACAAATTTTTCAGCTTTGCGAAACCACATGGCCGAATCTCTGGCGGAATTTATTGTTTCGACCGAAATGAGGGCGCTCGAAGTATTTGTTTACTTATTTGGAGATCGAGGCTACCTTCTTCTTCTCAACATCATTTGTCCATTGACGATACAATTAAGTGTAAAAAAGCAAAAGTGTTTAAATTTGTAATTGAAGCAATCAGGTGTATGATTAATATGTCGGAGGAATTTATACAAGGAATAGCACGTATCTGTATGTTACACTCCCTTTAGGGTTGTTTAATTTTATTACCATTGTTCCTCTAATGAGTAAGCCTTGCGTTGTTTGCAATAAGTGGAGGAGAACGCGTGATGAAAGTCTGAAAGGCCAGGCTTTCCAAATTAAGGTCTGTGCAGACCTCTAGGACAGTGAAGAAAAACAACTAGTGCATCCTTAGTCAGACCTTGTTGACTCCAACCCAAATTCCCAGGAAAATAAATGAAGAACTTAAATTTTGTCAAACGCCGAAGAAATAAAGAAAAAAAAATTCTGGGATTGGAAAAATGTCTCGTTTATTGGAACATTTATCATTTCTTTTTCTCTGAAAATGATTTCATTGCATATTTAAAGAATTATCTCTCAAGATAGACAAATTAATTAAAAAGATGATAAAAAAGGGAAATTTTCAAATCTTTTTCATACGGAAATTCATAAATCTAAAAACTAAAGACCACATTTAACAACGGTGTAAATATGAACTACGGAAGCAAAAGCAACAAGAGCGTGATTAATAAATTTGACTGCGTTTTAGAAACAGAATACAAACTATGGATTACAATATACGTAGTTCTCAATAGCTATATCCGTATCTTTCAGACTAATGTAGAAGCAACTTTTTAATGGAATCACTTTTATTTCCTACCGTACAATCTGAACATCACTAACTGTCTCATTCTTTTTATACAATTCTTAGTTTCTTCTTCTTAAAACAGTTTCTCCATTGAAGACACAATTTTAATATTTTCCTCAGGTTGTCGAATGTTTTAGCCAAAATACTAAGAATATATTATCTTTTCACATTTCCACAAAACATTTTACAATCCCATAAGGAGAAGAACAGCTGCGCTTTGCCGTATGGAGGTCATTCTTCGTTCTGAAAGCATTTATTCAACCTAAGAGATTCAAAATTGGTTCCGAGTTTCAGGGTTTACTAAAGAAATAATTTTTATAATAAACGATAAAAGCGCTTTATTTTTTTGTCCTCAGGCATTTGGATTAAAATTTCTATTTTTTCCAGCGATGTGCAGCGACCAAATAAGCAAAATTCAAGCTGGTACTTCGAAGGCTTGTTGACAGCATATTTAACCACGAGACTACGGTGGTTCAGCTATATTAAACCTCGTGATTATTAAAACTTGCTTGTACCTAGGTAATACCTAAAAATAAAGTTAGAAATTTTTTCGGCAAAGCATCTACTTTGAATTAGACTGATTTCCTTTCGAACAGAAGTTTTATTTTACACTAGAGATATATACAGGTGCATTAAAAAATGGCTTTTCAGTGATATATACTCTCAGAGATATTTTTGTTTTCAAAGATAAACATTCTTCTCGAAATTATGTCGTTTCATATGATACCATGACTGCAAAACAGTGCACTTATATGCCTGGTATTGCAGGCTTTTTGTTGACTAAAAGAAAATCGCTAGACTTTATGTGTTTTTGTATTTTTTGTTTTTTTGCGCTTCAAGACCCGAAAATATAAGGCCGACAGCGTTCAGAGGAATCGTGAAAACAGAGATCTCTATTTGCGCAAAGATGTTTCTCTCGTTCTGTACTGTTTATTAAAGTAAACATGTTAACCTCCATAAAACACCGTTTCCGTGGCGTATATGTCACTGAGAATTCTGTCGTTAATCCTTCTGCTCAATTCACAGAATACATTCAAGCAAAAATGTAGGTAGTATTACCTAAATGAATCATAAGAATATATCAAAGAGAAAGATCTGGCTTCTTCCTTGATTTTAAACAAAATTTACTAATTTAGCGAGAACAGATTTCATTGCTGTTTCAGAAATAACAGCCACTGGTATCACATCAGATGCTTATATACTACGTCAGTAAAAAAATATATATACATTTTGCTTTTACTGGAACTGAAATCATGAAGATTAGACCGGCTGATTCCGTATTTAGTTTGCATGTTAAGAATGTTTGATAATTAGAAATAATAAGTATAAGGATATTCTTTTAGCATGTGGTAATAGCGCTGTATATTTTAAGGGAAATAGCTACCTCTTCCGATATGGGAGTTCTTCCTTCTATCTAAAACGACGTTAAATTCTTGAAATCAAAGATCTCTTGAGGGTGTGAATTTACGTTTGACCGAGAATGTGTTTCCCTGCACGGTATCCCTGCGACAGAATAGAATAGCAATGAACTCCCAACATATAAATTAATGGCTGAGCTGTATTTGAATTTTGCGACGTGTGTGCGCACATCGCCTCAGCTGACGTAGTCGTTGTAATAACGTAGCTGTGAGTCTGTATTTGGCATCCAACTGAGAGGCGATGCCGTGCAGAAAAGAGGTGTGCCAGTGAAACAGGAATTGACGTCATTCAGTCGTAAGAGACATCTTAAAGAAGAAGAAACTTCACACAGAAAAAGGCAAAGACACGTTAAGATTAATTTTATTCCAAGAGTCACGTACCCCTGCTTGTGTGCAAATAATCATGCTGAGAGACAGAGAGAAAGAGCAATGGAGAGTGGGAAGGAGATTAGAGGGAGGGAGAGTGTGGGAGCCACAGATTAAGAAGACAACTTAAAAAGTATTGAAACTGGCAACATCGCGTATCTTTAGTAGCCTCAATTGAGATGAGGTGGTGCATGAGCTATGTTATTTCCTCGAGCTTTGTGGCTACTAATAGAAAAATCGCTTTCTTTTTCAAAGAACATTTTTTGGTTGGCAATTACAGTTTATTGGTGCAAGAGCCTGACAGAGTCAAAGAGCTGCGTTGCGTAAAGTGTACGCGTGTTTGTTTGTACAGTCTCTTAGAAGAAACCTATACTGCATGGCGATATTTCATACATTTCGAAACCCCTATGCATTAAAGACTTTGAGTAAAGTCGGTAAAGGAAGCCAGGAGACCTTATAGAATATGCGTGAAGCAGGAGGTATAAGTTTAACTATTGTGTTTGGATAGTGAAAATATTTCAAAGACGTTTGATGCTGACCTCCACCTCTCGAAACAAAGTCGTACTGCAAAAAATTGCGAAGTGGGTGGTGAGTTGAAAACAAGCGATTCACATGGGACGGCGTTATTTTAAGAAAACTGTATCTACTTTTAGATAGACAGATATAGTGAATTAAAAAATTCGCACACAATGCAAATGTGTGAATAGCACATGAAGCAGTAGAGACAGATGCGATATCTTAATTGTGCTGCTGTTTCAAAATATATAAATATAAAAGCGCAAAGTGGCTGGTGATTGGTGCAAAGAGGGATATGCAAATCAAAACACGCATGAAAAATATTTTCTATTGAGTGATCTGAGTACAACGCGAAATATTCCAGCGTAAATCAAGAATAGCCATCTTTCTTCCATGTCGTAAAGAATGAGTCTAAAAGACACGGCTCTAGCTTCGGGACCGCCATGGGAGGCTCAAAACTGAGCCTCCCTTATGAAACACACAAAGAGCGTAAAAATAATTAGCACATGCCATATCTGAAATAAAAGTTAACGAAAAAAAATAATCAGTATCGCACTTAAGCGCTCTGTATTGATCTGACTGAGACCCAAAGCCCGTAAAGCAGCTGATTGAAGATCACGTCCTTCGAGACATCAGTATGATCATTGGAAGTTTCAAAGCACTGAAATGTTTTTACAGAAGGTTGTTTAAGACACAGCAATACAGCTCGTAGATAAATTTGTCGTTCTTACTTCAATGATCAACTATTCCTTTCGTGCGCCTATGCCCGTTCATTTTCCAGTACTCATTAAGATTACTCATTTTTGAAATGCTTTGCATTCAGTAAGGTATATTACAAAAGTTTAGGCACAAAAAAAGTACCTACGATAAAACGTAAAAATGCTAAACAAAAAAGTTGGGAGTTTGTGTTATTTTGCTTCTTCAAAATAAGAAGCAAAGGAAAACAAACATTGAAAAGCAAGTGAAATAATTGAAACTACATCACATTACGCAATGAGAAACCAATACATGCAACGGGTATAGTAGTTATACATATTATTCCGTGAAACGAGGAGAATCTACATGTCTCAAAAGTTTAGACACAACAGAAAAGAAACATACCGTTATTAGATATGAACGTATATAATTCTGTCTATATCCCTTCATATATATATATATCATCATCATCATCATCATCATTGTCAACCATTATCAATCCACTGCTGGACGAAGGTCTCCCCAAGTTTCCTCTACAATGGTCTGTCTTGCGCCAGTCTCCTCCATGTCACTCCCGCATACTTTCGAATTTCATCCACCCATCTCCCATGTGGTATTCTTTAGGGTCTTTTCCTGTCCAACGGAATCCAATCTAAAATTTCGGCGGTCCATCGATGGTCTGTCCTCCTGGCAGTATGTCCAGCCCATTGCCATTTCAGGGATTTAACTCTGATCATGATGTCTTCCACTCTTGTCATTTTTCAGATCCACGAGTTCCTCTTCTTATCTCTCCTGGTTACACGAAGCATGCACCTCTCCATGCTACTTTGAGTTGTCTGCAGCCTTTGTATGTCTCTTTTAGTTAAGGTCCACGTCTCTGCACCATACGTAAGCACTGGAAGGATGCATTGATCAAACACTTTTCTTTTAAGACATAATGACATATTGCTCTTGAAAATTATGCTGTTTCTTCCAAAAGCTCTCCAGACAAGTTTTGTACGCCGATTAATTTCTTCACCAATGTGACCCTCACTTCATATCTGCTGTCCGAGATAAACGTACGTGTCTGTTATTTCCAGCTTTTCTCCATCAATCGATAAATCTTCATTTCTTGTAAAAGCATTGAACATCATTTTTAATCCCATTTCTTTACTCTTGTCAGCAAGTTCCTGGATCATACTCTGCAGCTCTGATGGGTAGTTGCAAAAATGACTACGTCATCAGCAAAACGAAGGTGGATTAGATAATCTTCATTAATCTTTATCCCCTTGTTTTCCCAGCTCAGCGACTGAAAAACACCCTCCAATGTGGCATTAAAGAGATTCGGAGATATGGTGTCACCTTGTCTCACTCCCTTTCCAATTTTTATGTGTGTTGTATTTTCAAACAGCCGAATCTTTGCACTTGCATTTTCATAGATGTTATTAATAATATTAATGTATGCATCTTCAATACTGCAGGATTTCAGAGCCATATATATATATACAGGGTCATATATATATATATATATATATACATGTATATATTATTCGTATATAATTCCGTCTATATTCCTGCATACACCTCCTACTTTTGACATCAACAGCGCATAGCCAATGAAAGAAGGCACGTGTCGGGAGCTGGCTTGGAGGGTATATAAGGTGTGTTGTAGGCATTCTGAAAACATATCACTCGTTGCTGTCATGGATAAAAGGAGTGATTTATAAGATTGAAAAAAAAGGAATAATTATCGGCTTTCGGGACTACGGAGGCAGAGTTTCTGAAACAGGGCATTTGTGAACAGTTCGCGTGCTGCTGTGGTTAAAATGTATGGTGTTTGGAGAAATGGCACCATTGCGAAAAAGCGGCGTGAAAACTGCTGAGCAGCACGTGCCATTGATGTGAAAGGTGAATGTCTGCTAAGGTGCGTGAGAGCCGATCGACACGCTACAGTGGAGCAACTCACTGGCCGAATGAACCAGGGGGCTATCGGAAGTGTGTCTAAAACAACAGTTCAGCGAAACCTGCTGCATATGGGGCTCCTATGCAGACCGATGGTCACTGCACCTATGCTAATGAAGGTGCATCGGCAGAAAAGGCTTACATTTGCACGGTAGTATGGGAATTGGACCTCCGCTGATTGGCAAAGGATTACTTTTTCGATGAGTCACGTTTTCTGCTAATTCGAACGGATGTACGTTGGCGTATAAGGCGAGAAACATCGGAGAATAAACACTTTTCAGCCATTGCTGGAAGAACACAACTAGTGGAGGCAGCGTTACGGTCTGGGGAATGTTTTCGTGGCATTCTCTAGGTCAACGTGTACTTGTGGAAGGCACTATGGACCGAATTCGTTATGAATTCATCCTTGCAAACCAAGTACATCCATTTATGCGGATTGTCTTCCCTGTGACGAATGGGATCTCCCAGCACGACAATACGACGTGTCACAATGCTAGAAATGTGCGATAATGGTTGAAAGAACACGATGAAGAATTCAAAGTACTTCCTTGGCCCCCTCATTTCCCAGACTTAAAACCCACTTCAGCATCAGTTTGACCACCTATGGATCCTCCACGACAAACCCTCCAGCAGCTGTTAGATGCACTGCAGTCACCATTGCTCCACATACGTGTGAACACCTTCCAGTACCTTATTGAGTCACTCCCAGCCCGTCCAGCTGCTGTCCGCGCTGCACACGGCGGTTACTCTGAATATTAGCTGTTGGCCATAATAATGTGACTCGACCGTGTATATATATATATATATATATATATATATATATATATATATATATATGTAGGATAGGCTTTGGTGGGTTCGCTGCAGAAGGGTGATTCCAATTCAATGCAGGCCTAACTTCTTTTGTAACAACTAAAATAATGTTTAATAATGGAGTAAATAGTAATACAGGAGTCGCTGAATTTAAAGGAATGAAACGTTAATAAACATTGTCTTTCTGCACACTTCTTTTAACTAGCGCACACAACGACTTTCAACGTCGTCTCTCTTTGTCTTATCTCCGGCTGAACTGGATCATCTACTAATCTTCGTGAGGAAAGGAGGTGTGCTGCTCTGCGCGCGATATCGCTGCGACATCTATCGGCAACGGTCCAAAGAAACTTCCAAAAGTCAAAATGTTTATGGGAAAAATCCCACAACTCGGGCATTCTGACGTTCAGTCCGTCCTCGGATGACAACTCCATAGAACCAGTCCTGGGAATAACCTAGATGAAAAAGTATAACATATTTACCTTTAGGACTTCATCGCATCGTCTATAACCCTTCGTCTGTCAATCCTCATTGTTAACATTCACAGGCGTCGACGGTCCACTTTTTCATTTGATCAGCTGAAGACGATATTGTGCAGGGATATTTTCACCTTTATGCTGTCCAATCTTGACAACATCATAACGATCACGAGGTCTGACACGGGTTATTTGATACCGTCCTAGAAACTTGGGATGTAACTTTAGTTCGGCTCTAAACTGTGTTCGCTTAATGGCAACTAGTTCCCCTTTTTCGTATTTCTAAGGTCTCTTCCTTTTCTTACTGAATGTTCTCCGATTTTCCTCTTGAATCTTCAGTTTGTTCTTCTTAGCATCCTTCCTAATTTCCTCTCGATTTTCCATCACATAACTCGTTGCCTATTCTTCAAGAATCGTTCTTACTTCAAGGTTTCCTTTGTTCCTCATTTTCATTCCAACTAGCAATTCAAACGGCGATCACTTTGTGCTACGAAGAACTGTACTATTTACTATACTTTGCACTGAATTCACGTGCTTAAACCCTTTAGTCATACCTGTCTTGTCATTCTGATAAGACAGGTATGAGGGTCTTATGGATTATTTCGACTTGGCCGTTCCCACGGGAAACACCACTAGGGATTTGAAGATGCTCTTTGCCCTCTTCGAGACAATAAACATTAAACTCCTTTGAAACGAAGGTACTACTACCTCTATCGGTGATTATTCTGATTTGGTTTCCATAGGTTTTCTGCCGCAATTTCAACTTGTCCAACGCGTCTTTGGCTGTAGTAGGCTTAATGTAATTCAAATAAATTACTGTTTCTACGTATCGAACACACAAAACAGCCAACCGTAGCGACTTTGTAATCTCCGATTCTCGAAAAAGACACGATACTATTTTGCAGGGGAGGTTGTCCTATCTTACGATAAGCATCTTCACGAACAACATTTATTTCACTTCCTGTATCAAGGAGAGCGAATAGCTCGACGCCAAAGCATTCGACCTTGACCTGTGACGTCGGACTGTGAGGCACTTCTTGGATTACGCAACTTGAAGGCTCTGGAGAGCAATTATTGACTATTGCAATGATGTCGGAATTTTTTTTCAACGGGGAACTCGACGATTTATTGCCACCATACGTATTACAGGCAAAACACTTAATTCCATTATTTTGGAAGGGCAATTTTTGGACGTGTGATTTTTTCACCACAAATAAAACAGCGAATATCAGATCTTCTATTCAGCTGTACATTTACAGTTTTAGCCTGCTGCAGATACTTAGTTTTACGCCGGTTTTCATTTTGCTTTGTAGCTGTATTTATTGTGATATTGGGCTTATGTGCAACCGAACGAATTTTCTCATAAATTAAAAATGTCTCTGTAAATTCCCTTAAATATTTTGCTTCAAATAAAATGCTTTCTTCACAACTTTATCTGAAATCCCATCGATAACATATTCCATTTAGGCTTCAGGTTCAATATTACCTCTACTCGCAATCTCCTTCATTATAAGAAAATATTCTTGCAACGACTCATTTCTTTGTAGCCGACCGCTATTACATCTGGGAGCAAATTCTTCTCTAAACGCAAAGTTTAATTTATTTCACGTAATTAGCCCTGATTCACATTGAACAAATAATTTTGCTATGCCGGTCAAAGATCTTTTGGCAAATCCTTTGCCAAAAAATCCTTGACCGGCATAGACCTTTGAAAAGTCATTCAATTTGTATAGGTTTGCAATTTTTTCAAAGTCGACTATCCACTTATCAATTGAAAAGTTTGAGTCACCATTATACTTCCGAATAGAATCTTCGACGTCTCGGTAGCTAACGGAGAGTTTAGAAGAAGTATCCGATCCTAATCCCGATTTAATTAGAGGCTCACCAATCCCCTTAACATTAGCTGTTTGGAATCCCCGTCGACATCAACATCTTCGCACTCACTCCCATCGGATTCAGGATTCTCGGCCAGCAATTTCAAATTTACTGAGCTACTCAGGATTCCAATTGCTATTTCTTCGGAAGTTCCTTCGTAATCTAATCCCAAAATATTACACATTGTAACCAATTCTGTTGCTGAGAAATTATCAGAAATATAACGTAACTTGCTCTTATATGCATCACTATCAGTTTCAAATTGAAAGCCAGAAGACTTCCGCAGCCGCTTTCTGTTCAAACGATCGCCCTCAACTTAAAAGACCATTTTGTGCAATGCTTTAATAAATTTGACAGGTAAAGTTTTTAAATGTGTCTTAATTCCCGGGACATCTTCAAGTTTTTGCAAATCCATCGTGAAAAGATTTTATTAACTTATTTTACACTCCTTGGGGAGTACTCCGGCAAAACGGAAAAGCGAACTCACTTTTAAGGTTTCGCCACGCCTCAACGAGCCGCCATTTTCCAGTCACATCCCACTTCTGACACCATAAACGTAGGATAGACGTTGGTGGGAGTCGCTGCAGAGGAGACTGTAATTCGATGCAGGACTGACTTTTTTGTAGAAACTAAAATATTGTTCAATGGAATAAACAGTAATACAAGCGTCGTTGAATTTAAGGGAACGAAACATAAACATCGGCTTTCAGCACACTTCCTTTAACTCGCGGCACAACAACTTTCAACTTCGTCTCTCTTCATCTTATCTCCGGCTGACTAGTCTTCGTGGAGAAAGGAGGCGAGCTCCTCTTCTCGCGGTATCGCTGAGACAGCTATCGGCAACAGTTCAAAGGAAGTTTCAAAAGTCAAAAAGTTTATAAGGGAAATCCCATATATATAAGAAAAATAAAAGGGATTTCATTCGATATATACACTATATTGACAAAACTTACCGGACACCCCTTCAAAAGCAAATGAACGTTCCTCTGAGTTGATAAGATGCGCGGTACAGCTGCAAACGGTATAAAAACATGCTTGCGGCTGACAAGCTTATTTTTATACCGTTTAAGAAAGGAAAGATTGAAATTTACAATAATTGAAACTGACATTTTTATACCGTTTAAGAAATGAAAGATTGAGAGTACTGACTTTAGGAAAGGAAAAATTGCTGGGAGTTATATTAGTGGGTTCTCCATAAGAGAAACCGAGAGGCGTTTAAAAATACCCAAGTCAACTGTTTTGGATGTACTGAATAAGTGGAAGACACATGGCGTTCCTGAAGTAGCAAAACGTACATGCAGACCAAAAATCAATCAGTAATAAAGGACGTCGAAGCTCGAAGTCCCAGGAGAGTCATTACAGCTAATCGACGGAGCACTGCACTAGACCTCAGTGTACAGGTGAGTAAAAATGCTTGAACCTCGGTATGTACACGTACCATTCGCAGAGAACTTCATTCGATGGGTTACCGTTGTTGTGAGGCTGCTCATAAGCCTTTCATCTCCACTCCGAATGCTACTCGTCGTTTAGCATGGTGTAAAGAACATTTATCGTGGACCGTAGATCAAAGGAAACGAGTCCTATGGACTGATGAGTCCAGATACGCGATCCATCAGTCTGATGGCCGTGTGTGGAAATAGCGGCAGCCGGGGGAACGCTATTTACCGCAGTGTACTGTTGCTACGGTCAAGTTTGAAGCTGGCAGTGTAGTGGTGTGGGGGTGTTTTTCGTGGTATGGCCCCAGCCCATTGTTTATCGTGGACAAACCTGTTAATCAGCACCTTTACCTCAATATTCTGGACAATTATGCCCTACAAACTCTGTGACAATACTTTGGAACCGAGTCTTGTTGGTACCAGCAATATAATGCACCGAGCCTTGTTGGTACCAGCAATATAATGCACCGAGCCATAAAGCAAGAACTGTTATGGCCAGGTTTGACGATAATTCCATATGGTTTGTGGACTGGCCAGCACAGAGCCCTGATCTTAATCCCATAGAGCACCTAGTATATACACACACACACACTGATCGCAACTTCGCATCATTTCTCAAACGAATATACTGTATATATGCACGGTCGAGTTACATTATTGTGACCACCAGCTAATATCCAGAGTAACCGCCGTGTGCAGCGCGGACAGCAGCTGGACGGGCTGGGAGTGACTCAGTAAGGTGCTGGAAGGTGTTCACAGGTATGTGAAGCCATGCTGACTGCAGTGCATCTGAGAGCTGCTGGAGGGTGTGTGGTGGAGGATCCATAGAGCGAACAACACGACCGAAGTGGTCACACAGATGCTAAATTGAATTTAAATCTGGGAAATTAGGGGGCCAGGGAAGTACTTTGAAGCTTTCATCGTGCTCTTGCAACCATTCTCAGACATTTCTAGATATGTGACCCGTTGCATTGCCGTGCACGAAGATCCCATCCGCCGTAGGGAAGATTATCAGCATGAATGGGTGTCCGTGGTCTGCAAGGATGGATTCGTAACGAATTCGGTCCATAATGACTTTAACAGGCATGAGTGGATCCAGAGAATACCACCAAAGCACTCCCCAGATCATAATGCTGCCACCACCAGCTTGTGTTCTGCCAGCTATGGTTGAAAAGTGTTAGTCCTTCGATGTTTCTCGCCTTATACGCCAACGTCCATCCGTTCAATGATGCAGAAAACGTGACTCATCGGAGAAGACCATGCTTTGCCAATCAGCGGATGTCCAATTCCGATACTGCCGTGCATATGTAAGCCTTTTCTGCCGATCCACCTTCATTAGCATAGGTTCAGTGACCATCGGTCTGCATAATAGCCCCATACGCAACAGGTTTCGCTGAACTGTTGTTTTAGACACACTTCCGGTAGCCTCCTGGTTCATTCGGCTAGTGAGTTGCTCCACTGTAGCGTGTGGATTGGCCCTTATGCACCTTAGCAGCCAACGTTTACCTCTCACATCAATGGCACGTAGTGCGCTGAAGTTTCCACTTCGCTTATTTGCAATGGTGCTATTTCTCGAATCATGATGCATTTTAACCACAGCAGCACGGGAAAAGTTCGCAAACTGCGCTGTTTCAGAAATACTGCCACCCTTGGCTCGAAAGCCGATAATCATCCCTTTTTGCAAATCTGATAAATCGCTCCTTTTATCCATGACAACAACGAGTGATATGTTTTCAGAAGGCCTGCACCACTCCTTATATACAGTCCAAGCCAGTTCACGACACGTGCCTTCATTCATTGGCTACGCGCTGTTGACGTCAAAAGTAGGAGGTTGTCACAGTAAAGTGACTCGTCACCGTGTATATGTACAGGCATAAAAAAAAGGAGCCAACTCCCTTAACTTTGGAACCATTTACCGCATAAAAACAAATAAGGTATCGTTGAAAAGGACTCGAAGGGAAATATCATATGATGCAAAGAAACATGCTAATTAGGCTAATTAACATACTAATTAGCTACATATCTCCGAACTTTTCCATATAAGAGGTATGTTATTTTACGCGCATTTTATGCAGCACATAGTAAAACTCCTAAATTCCAAATTTCATACAAATGGACCAATAAATACGTGTACAGTGAGCTACGGAAAAAAGTTGCCGCTAATGTTAAACTGTGAAATGCGTTTTTGATTTGTGTCTTTTAATCGAGAGCAGATACAATGATTCCGTGTTGCAACAGTAAAACGCAAAGATACCCAGATAATATGAGCCGCTATGCAAGGAAAGAACTGGTATATTAAGAGAATTACAAAATATGGAGTATGATCATGAAAAAAATGAATTATGACCAAATCTGATTAATCGCCCTTTCGATGCGCAATATGTTTGAACTAGTAAATCCAAAGTTACAGCGTGAAAGCATAAAATATTTCTGAGATATAAGCGAAAACTCAAGCATACATCGATTAAGGGGCCGTGCATAAAAAAACATATTTTCCTCCACACACTGTAAAACAGTTTACCCCGTAGTATTTGGAATCACTTAGGAGAAAGTGTTTCTACGTGACACTGATACTGATTTTGGTTGAAAAGAAGAAAACCATAGGACGCGGAAGCAGTTATTATACCACTAAATTAAAAATTGCAACTTTTAATAATGAACATTATAAAATAAAAATTTTGCACGAGTATAACTTAACTTAACAAGTAGTTCGTGAAGTGACATATTTAGTTGTTTCTATTAGTTACATAGCTGACATGTATATTGTTCTTGTGTCCCACAATGCCGCAGAACATGTCTACTGCTATGTCTCCTCAGGTTAAAATACAGCGAATACCTAAGCAGAGCTACCATTAGTTTAATTCTAGCTTTAAGTCAAACTAGATGTCAAGATACATTTCTGTAGGCGTATGTGTGGACAGATAACTTTCGCAGAAATAAGTTTTTAACTAAATATATCTCAGTGAACTACAGAAACCAGTATCAATGTTACAAATCTGTTATAATTGACTGTGAAAGCCAGTCGATAATAATGGGGGAAAATGAGATGTGTATTTTTTAATAATCAGATATTGCTTTTTTTGTTGTTGTTGCGATGTCCAACTGTGAAAGTATGTTTCGTGAACATTACAACAATAAAACAGCAATTAATAAGTAGGAACCGTACACCAATTATACACCAAATAGTACACTGGCCTGCTAAAATTAAGGACGAGACAGTTTTTCGAATGTAACGTCGTGCAGAAATGCTCCACATCGACTGAAATCATACCATAAGATACCCAAGATGTAAGAATATGGGACAAGTGAGCAAAACCGTCCAAACAAGGAATCCAAAGGATACAAAGGCACTTTATTGAAAAGGTAGCTTCGAGCACAACTGGACAGAAGACAGAAACGTCCATGTGACAGGCGGCTGCCAAGACAAATCCAGTCCTTAGTAGGGGATATGATCCCCCCTGACTGCGTTGCAGGATTTACAACGTCTGTCCATGCTGAGGACGAGGTTGTAAAGGAGCTGTTGAGGCATCGCGGCCCATTCCTCTTGTAGCGCCAATCACAGCGGCGGAATTGTTGCTGGCGGCTGGTGACGTGCTGCCAAGCGTCTCCCGAGAAGGTACCACACGTGTTCGATTGGATTTAGGTCCGGGGACCTTGGATTGGCCTTGCGGACCAATCCATGCGTTGAAAATCTTCGCTCTCCAACAGCTCTGAGACAGCCACTGTACGAAGAGGTGTAGCGTTGTCGTCCATGAAGAGAAACTCAGGACCCGGAGCACCTCTAAACAGACGCACGTGAGGCAGGAGAACCTCGGTACAATAGAGGACACCAGTAACTGAACCTCCTTGGAAGATGTGGATGTCAGTACGGGTACAAAGCATGATACCGCCCCAAAACGAGAACTCCGCCACCTCCAAACCGGACCTTTTCGATGATGTTGGAGGTGTGATTGCGTGTTTCCTGCTCTCTCCAGATGCGTATACGTCCAGAATCGCTCGTCAGACTAAATCGGCTCTCATCCGTAAAGAGAAGTCGGCCCCATTGCTGATGTGTCCAGTTCTTGTGTTCCTGGCACCACAGAAACCACCGTCTCCGATGAGCAGGCGTTAATGGCTTACACCGTAGTGGTCGTCGTACAAATAGACCACCTTTGTGCAGACTCCTGGCCACGGTAAAACGCGATAACGGACGTCCGGTTATCTGTTGCATGTGCCTTGCGATTTGTCCTGCTGTCTGCCGTCTGTCTCTTCTCGCCTGTAGGACAATATACCGGTCGTCCGCCGCCGTGGTTGCTCATGGGCGACTACTGCTACACTCTCTGACAGCTGTTCCTGTCGTTTGAAATGCTCTCCAAGCTCGTGAAACGATGCTGTGAGTGATCCCGAACTCCTCGGCCACACTAGTAACAATTCGACCTTCTTTCAACATCCCAATGACGCGACCTCGGTTAAAGTCATTCAGATGTCGTCTACTTGATTGCCTGTTGGCCATATCACACTGTGGCTGCAACTCGACGTCATTCAAATCGATGTACACCGTGCAATAGCTTTCACCGAATTGCTGAGCGTACACCGCCCGTGTGCTTTATACCCTTCCGACACTCCCCCTCCCACTACGTCATGCTGCATATATGCGCATGCCCTACCGTACCGGACGCTAGTCTATCTCCTGAGTGGTCTTTCGGTGCGTTCTGCCTGTTCGTTCCCCTGTTATGCTAATTTCTCCTCTTCATCCTTAATTTTTGCACACCAGTGTATAACTATACTAATAATCCGAATTTCTTTGTGTAGAATAGAAATAAAATTTGAAAGTTTTATTTCTATTCTACGCCAAGAAATTCGGATAATAAGTATAGTTTTGCTTATTTGGAGAGAAAAAACAGCATTATCGGTTCAGGCAGGGAGGTATTCAACAATCAAAATCGGCAAACGCTCGCATTTTACCTGTGTTTGTTCGCCGCACATCGAATGTTTCTATAGGCTGCTCATGAAATATATGAAAAACAAAAGCTACAGCCAGTTGTAACATTTCTGACATTTTTCTGTGAAATTGTTTGAAAGCACGCCTTTTTAGTGGCTCCCATCCTTCAAATTCTCTCATAAAAGGCATAGAGGCCCTAAAGCGCGCAAAATCACGCAGGTGGTGAGCAATTACGTTCTCCTGTTCTTGCTGTTGCCAAATAGCAGAAAAGTGTTAAAATAATAAAAGCATCTTCGGAATTTTAGAACTCTGCATTTGAAAATGTAAATATATTACGGTAGTTCATGCGCAGAACCACAAAAAATATGTTTTATTTTCTTTGCTTTTTCTTTTTCATTTCTTCTACAAATATAAATAAAATAATATCTGGTTATACTCTGCGAAAAGCATATAGTTATATTCTGAGAATTTCGTAGTTTAAGGAAAAAAGAAAAAGAAAACTTCCCAATCATGTTTCTTCAGTATACCCATGAAATAATAAAAGACACTGTTACCTACTGTATTTGAGCTCTCAATTTTTAGAATTAAATTATGAGAAAAGAAACTGGTTTGACAATCTAAAATAAACATTTTAGGTTCGCAAGGGAAATTTTAAAATTAAATTTCATACGATAGGATTCTAAATGAAAAATTCCATATGTCGTTTCTGAACGACAAAGTATATAGATCCAAAATTCCTGACGTATCGTTTTTCTGTTTCAAAAGATTTGATCATGGGACGTAATGCATCTGTGACGTCATGTCAGAATGATTACGATGAGGTGGCGTCACACGAGAAGCTGTTAAAAATTGGTCTGTGTTTCTATGACACCAAAGCAAAATGATATACACGTGCGCTGTACGCTACAAAATGGGACAAACAAAATGATATACACGTGCGTTCAAACAAAGGAAATTATATTGTTTTAGATTGTCACGTGGAAGTGCAAATTTAAATTGCAAGACATAGAGGTTCCCATTTATTCGTGTGTTAAGCCCAATAACTATATGAAACAAAGTGAGTTTTTGAGGTGGAAAAAAACAAGTAACAAATCACTTGGAATAGATCGCACACTTTTGTAGCATTTTGTGAAAGCCACTTCCAAAAAACGAGTGATCATTGCGTTCCTCATTTGTTCCCAAGGTGTTCCCACTGTGCATGTGCTATCGATATTCTGTGCATGTGTCAACAATGCTCTCTCCTCCACAAAATATTTTATGATAGAAGATAATATTTTTACATAACACATTCGGAACACTAGGTAGAAAAAGCATGGAACATTGTGGTAACACACTGCAAACGCATTTTTCAGAATTACTTTCTCGATGTGTTCCGAATGAGTTGTCAACCTTTCCTCATCGATGTTGGAACACCTTGATGTGTAAAGGTTGGCAACTACAAATATTCCGAAATGCCATGGACAGCTAGAAAAGAAATTATGGAAGTAGGGCATGGTTAAAGCGTCTGTATCATTTTAATTGTACTAATGCACTAATTTACTTAAATAGTGGGTTTTGGTTAAGTGAACTTTGGCATCAAACGTGTCATGTGTCATTTGGTGCACATATATTTCTACACCTAATAAATATCAAATATAACTGTAAATACGTATTAAACTGCATGCTGCTTGTCATTGGTTACTTATTACGAAAACCTGCTGAAAAGTCCACATTGGAGCCGGACACAGCCACACGTGAACAAGGAGTCCAAATACCTAGTCGAATATACAAAGACTGGCGCTGATGTTAACCATTCAGTTGGTTAACATCAGCGCCAGTCTTTGTATATTCCATGGTATTTAATATAGAGTACAGCATAAACTATATCTGCAGATTTATTTCATTAGGTTGAACAGGTCCCTGCCCGAATTTCGACTAGGTATTTAGACTCCTTGTTCACGTGTGGCTGTGTCCGGCTCGAACGTGGACTTTTCAGCAGGTTTTCGTAATAAGTAACCAATGACAAGCAGCATACAGTTTAATACGTATTTACAGTTATATTTGATATTTATTAGGTGTAGAAATAAGTTTTACAGCGTTTTTGCGTGAGGTATACCGCTAATTTACATATCCGACATTACCCCGCTTTGTTTTCACGTGACTTCAACTGGTCCAGAATATAAAATGTAACACAGAAGTTTGCCCAACAGTCAAACGCAGTTACACATCGGTAGATGAAAAAGGGAAAGCGACACTGCACTTATTCAACACTACATTCGTTATGAATTTCATCAAGAAAAAAGTGCTGCAAAGTATGTTCATCCGTCTGTTCTGTTCTGGGGAATAATATTTTATTGAAAATCACGTGTGGGTTTTGGTTTAGACGGTTTAACGCAGGTGATTTTGATGTTAGCGATCGAGAACGTAGAAGCGCCCCGCAGAAGGTTACACATGAGGAACAGCGAGCATTGCTGGATGAAGATTCATTTCAAACGCAAAACAAACTAACTCAACTGGGGCTAACTCAACAAACCATTTCCAATTGTATACGTTCAATGGGAAAGATTCAGAGGGAAGGAAAATGGGTGCCACATGACCTAAGTAACAAAGGTGAGCGTGTCACGAAGTGTTTGAATCTGTTGAATAAACAGTCTTTCGTGTGGAAAATCGTTACGGGTGATGAAAAGTGGATATGGTACGACAATTCAAAAGCAAAAAATACTGTGTAGAGCCCTGTGAAGTAGCGACTTCGACATCGAAACGCTGTACTCACTCCACGAATGTTCTGCTGTGGATCTGGTGGGACATGAAGAGTGTGCTTTATTATGAACTATTGGAACAGGGTCAAACTGTTCCTGCTGATCTCTACAAGCAACAATTGCTGCGATTAAACCAGGAAATCTGTCGGAAGCATCCATTCACAGGAAAAAGACTGCGTCCCTTGAAATTACTGCATGCCAACGCTAGGCCGCATGTCGTGAAATCGGTCTAGGAAACATTATTGACACTCGGCTGGGACGCTTTGGAACACCTGGCATATAGTCCCAACATAGCCCTATCAGACTATCATTTGTTTCGATCGATGCAACATGGTCTGTCTGCTTTACCGTTCCGGATATGTGACGAAGTATAAACATAGGTTCACTACTTTATCGCGTCACACGACAAAATATTCTTCATGTCTAGAATTCGTCAGCTACCCGATGATGGCGGAAGGTGATTGGTAATGGCGGTGCATATTTTGATTCGTAAAGGTATTGTTGTTTTCTCTCAAATTACATGTTGTGTTGTCTTAAAACGCTTAAAATTGCGCACCTAATACATCCTTATTTGCGCACCTAATACATCTTTATTTACGCACCTAATACATCCTCGTTTTCTATATTTGTGCCTTCCAGTTATTTGAAATAAAAAGAATGATGAGACCGAATTTTCAGTTGTAGTGAGCACATTTTTTGAATCCTTTCTGACACGAATTAAATGTTTCAAAGTTATTCAAAGTCAATATATCCAGTAAGAAAAAATCAACCGGATGTTTACAGTCGATGAAACATCCAGAATAGAACAGCTACATTACTTCCAACAACTGCTAAAACGTATGCTACAAAAATTAACGAATGACGCACAAAAATGTTTTCATAGCAGGATATCGAAGACAAACAGATTTTAAAATCGAACAGTAAAAAGAACAAATACAGAAAGAAACGCGATATAACTCTACACCTAGCGGAAGAATTCTGCATAATGGAAATGTTGAAAACAGGCTTAAAATATTCTTTATGGAAAAAGGTCTGCTGAGGAAAAAGCTCTGCTAAGAAAAAATAACTTTTTAGTTACGTCTCCCGCAAACAAAGATAGAGAAAAAAAGAGAAATGTATTGATACTTACACCACCTAGCGGGAAATCTGGAAATCTGGCATACAGTATAAAAAAGTAATTTCTCAATAGGGTGTTTAGAAGCGAAGATACAGCTGCAAACAAAAGTACACAAACTCAACCTACCGACAGATCTGTGAATTGTAAAGTTCCTCATATACGAGACTAAAGTGTTCTACAAAGTAAATGGCTTCCGGTGTTGAAATAATTTTTAAAAAATTGCACATGTAAAGCAGAGATATTGAGGACAACAAATCAGAGATTTGTGTCACCTAGAGGCAAAAGTTTACAATATTTTGGGAAGAAAATACGCACACAGAGTTTGCATAGTTAGTAGTATCTGCCCGAAAAAAGAAATTTCACGATTTAAAATTATATGAGAAACCTTTTGCAGTGGAAAGGCTCTGCAAGAAATAAATAATTTTTCAAATCGGACTCTAAGAAGCAAAAATATCAACAAATATATGATATACGCTACGCCCTCTGACGGAAACACTGTGCATTATTTTACGAAGAAAGTGCACTCCAAAGGTTCTATATGAGTCGTATCGGTCAACGAAATATTTTTTTCAATCTAGTTTTCAGGAGCTCAGATTTTGCCGTAAATACATCAGAACCAGAAATTAATCCTTAGGCCGCTTGGTGTCCAAACCGTTCCTTACCTTACCAAACATTAGAAATTTAAGTAAATCATTTTCAATCGGGAGCTGTATGCGATACAGGAAAACTTTTTCAAATCGGAGTGTCGGAAGCAGAGATATCAGGGAAACGCAATTTATCTTATCGTCACCCAGCTGAAAGTCTATGGATTACTTGGAAAATTTTAAATTACATGAAAAGCATTTCGCACAAGGAACTCTATCCAACAAAGGTGGAATTTTACAAATCGGACTCTTAGAAGCAGAAATATTGAAAATAATAGGACGTATATCTACTCCCCCTGGAGGGGAAACCGTGCACTATTTTAAGAAGATATTCCGAAAAGGCTCATTGATGTGAGTGGTATCGGTCCACGAACGAATTTTTTCAGTCGAGATTTTTGAATCACAGATTTTGCTGCAAATACATCAGAAGCAAAAAAGGTCCCCTGGTGGCCAAACCATTTTTACCAAAAATTAGTTGTCATATGCAAAAGATTCCCCATCTGTAGCTGTATCCACAGCAGAAAGAATGTTTTAAATCAGAGTTTTAGAAGCAGAGATATTGGATAACACCAGTTTAGTTTTACGCCCCCTGCGGAAAATCAGTGCTTAACTTGGAAAAGTGACTATAACTAAAACTGTCTGCGCTAGAAATGGAATTGAAAGGTAAAAATATTTTTTTAACGGATGCTTAGAAGCAAATATGTGGAATAAAATGTATTTTGAATTCGATATCCGTACTTACGTCCCCTAGAAGCGAAATTCTTCATCATAAAAAAAAACAACGAAATAAAGGATCATCATTCGCACATTTCAAACTTCCCAATACAAAAAGAATGTTTTAAATCGGACTAATATTTGCAGTGATATGATGTCCACGACTGTCGGACGAACAAACCAGTAACATTAGCACAATCTGCTTTACAAAAGACGCTAAGAAAACGGATTTCCTGGTTCTGCTTCAATTTTCTATTATGAAACAGCCTTTAAGTGACAATGAATACTCAGTGCCCTAAGAAAATGTAATGATCGGAAACAAGAATATTCGAAACAAATTTCAGCTTGCACAAATTCGGGTTTTCGATTATTAGAAAAATACATACTGTTTAGTATAACACTAATTCAAATCATTAGCACGAAAAAACGAAGTTGTTATAAAGAAAACAACAAGAGTAAATAAACCCCGTTTCTAGATGGGCTGTGTCCAAGTTATTATACAGATTATGGGCATGATCCTGTGCTCACCTGTACTCTGTATTGAATTTGTCGGAGATTCGGGCAAGTTGCACATTTTCCAGCATTATCACTATTCTTGAAGGGAAGAAAGCATTCCAGGTGAGATTCCCAGATGAAGATTTATGTCTACCTTTATTTGCAAATACTGTATCTTTGCTATGAAACATCCGATTTAGACGATATTTAAGATTTAGGGTTTTTTTTTTCATGTGCTAAATAAAATGTGCATAAAATAACATATCCTTTATACGGAAAAATTCGGAGATAGTGAACTAATTAACATGTTAATTAGCCTAATTAGCATGCTTCTTCGCATCATGTGATAGTTCCCTGCGAGTCCTTTGCAACGTACCTTACTTAACTAAAAAATCATAAGTGCATAAATGCACCAGCTGATACTACGTGGCGAAGGAAATGAATCAATAACTACCATTTACAGTAGCAAAATACTGTTCTACACGTGTTTATACTAGCAATTTTAAGCAGAAGTAAACAGGTTCCTGGTAATATTAACTAAAAGCAAACGACAAGCAGCACCATCAAAAGGATTTACCCCAACTTTGAAAAGTAGGCCTACATCCATTTTCGTCCGGCTTCCTCTTCTAGTGAATGTATATCATGTGACGTGGCTGCCCAGCAGGACGCACACGATATAAAGGCAGATAGTAGTCAGAACAAACGTCTGCGTAGTTAGTTGGTAGAGCGACTTATTCCGGAATAAGCGGACTATGGTTCGATTCCCGGCGTAGACCAAAAACGACGGAGAAATTTGCTTCGTTTTAATGGCGCCCGAACTTTCCGGATGACCCGGCGGTTCAAGATCTCGCAATGGTGTGATGTTCTTTCCACACCGCAAGAGAGGAAAAATAAGAAAATCCCTTCTCCAGCGCTTCGAAAATTAAATTTGTGTGACGTTGCATTTCACACACCAGATTGCCTGGGAGTTCTCAGAGGATGGCTGCCTGCAACGATTCATGGTCACGACTGACCCGTGGGCCATGCCCCCGGCCCTCTTTCGAGGGGGGAGATGTGACGTGGCTGCCCATAAGGACGCACACGACATAAAGGCAGATAGTAATCAGAACAAACGTCCGCGTAGCTCAATTGGTAGAGTGACTTATTCAGGAATGAGGGGATCCGGGTTCGAATCCTGGCGTGGACAGAAATGACGGAGAAATTTACTATGTTGTAATCAGCAGTCGAAAAGACATATATCACAACGAACAGTAAAAACTTCCTCTGCTAGTAAACGTATATCAGCAGTCGAAAGGACATATCACATCAATCGGTAAAAATGACAAATTCAGTAAAACGTGAATGAAACAGTACAAAACCGAGTACGAAATGGTGAAATTCAAATGAAATGAGAGCATTAAAATCTACTGAAAAGTAAAACCAACAAAGTTAAAAGCTGAAAATGACAAAACCATGGAACCTATTTACGCTCTACCCATGCTACCAGCATCCAAACATGTTTCGGAAAATATTATGCCTTCTTCAGTGGAAGAGTTCACAAGTGCCCAGTCCTCCGCAATCGACTCAGATGTAATATGACATGCCTGAATGAAAAAACAGTATGTTAACTTCGTCGCATAAGCTATGAACACCTATACCCTATCGTGCAGTTCTTGTATAGCGCCATCTGTGGGGATTTCGCCGACGTATTCGTCCTGCTGATCAGCCAAGCCCAGCAAGCAGAGTTTATCTAACTTCCGTTTAATATTACTTTGATTATCAGAATGTAACAGGCATCTCAATACGTTTGGAATATCGATAGATGAATTATTGTTACAACATTTCCCTTTATATTTTTCAATAATTAGAGCCTCAGAAGTGAGAATGTCTTTATGAAATCGAAGTGATGTTAGAATTTTGACATTTTCCCAATCGGGTACATTGTGTTCGATGCAATATTGAATGAGTGCTGTTTTGGGTTTTTTCTTTTCCCAATCGTATGCATGTTCTTTTAATCGAGTAATAAGGCGTCTTTTAGTACTGCCTATGTACATAGAATCTTTGTGATTGGGGTTTGTTATTATCGGGATACAATATACGCCCGATTTATCGAAGATTGACTTGTTGTCATTGTAAGTCAATAAGGCACCATTATCGATGATAGTTTCAGCCAAAAATATTTGATGCTCTGCACATTCTCTTTTTAACAAATTGGTAATAGGTGGTAAAAAAGGAATTGACAAGTAAGCTTTATATTCACTTTTTTATTATGCAAAATCTGAACGGTTTTTTATATTGTTATAAATGGAAGTAATCAATCTACCACTATAACCAAATGCTTCTGCCGTATTACAGATCTACTGCAACTCAGCCGGTTCTGATTATGAGAAAGAGGAATGTGTAATTGCTCTTTTGATATAGTAAAAAAAGCCGCTGTTTTGTACTTCCAGGAATGCCAAGAATCGCATGGGATGCTACCAGCATCCAAACAAACATGTTTCGGCAAATATTATGCCTTCATCAGGGAACTCTTCCACTAATGAAGGCATAATATTTGCCGAAACATGTTTGGATGCTGGTAGCATGGGTAGAGTGTAAATAGGTTCCGTGGTTTTGTCATTTTCAGCTTTTAACTTTGTTGGTTTTATATTTCAATAGATTTTAATGGCCACCCCGGTGGCGCAGTGGTCTAAGCGATGGCCTCTGATCATTCGTCCGAACGGGGTCCGGGTTCGAATCCCAGTGAGGCATGGATGTTGTGTTTGTCTTACGGCACTGGCTCTCTCCCTTCCCTGGAACCAGTGACCCTAAATTAGGGACGGGCGACTGCTTATAGCCCATTGAGTTGCTCACGGTGGTCGTTAAACCTCCAATAAAAAAAAAAAAAAAAAAAAAAAAAAAGAGAGATTTTAATGTTCTCATTTCATTTGAATTTCACCATTTCGTACTCGGTTTTGTGCTGTTTCATTCATGTTTTACTGAATTTGTCGTTTTTACCGTTTGTTGTGATATGTCATTTCGACTGCTGATATACGTTCACTAGCAGAGGAAGTTTTTACTGTTCGTTGTGATATATGTCTTTTCGACTGCTAATATACATTCACTAGCAGAGGAAGCCGGACGACAATAGATGTATGCCTACTTTTCAAATCCTATTGATGGTGCTGCTTGTCGTTTGCTTTTAGTTAATATTACCAGGAACCTGTTTACTTCTGCTTAAAATTGCTAGTATAAACACGTGTAGAACATATTTTGCTACTGTAAATGGTAGTTACTGATTCGGTACCTTACTTGTTTACATGCGGCAAACGGTTCCAAAGTTAAGGGGGTCGCTGCTTTTTTTTATGTCTGTACATATACAGTACATATACAGTATATACAGTACATGCTACTACGTTCATGAAGTTCCGGAACTTTCTGAATATTTGCCAAATTTGTCAGTGAATTACGTCATTACCCGCTGTGCAGCATGATGTGACCAACCAATCAGAACCGGTTTGATCTTGTTCCAACTCGCACAGCGTATGTGCGTAGTTCGTGATTACAGGCATTCGAGGCTCTCCGTCGCGAGGACAACGATGTCGAATTTTGAACGGCGTTCTAGTGTAAATTTGTGTTTCTGCTCGGAAAATCTTTCGCTGAGACTTTTCAAATTATTAAGTCAGCGCTCGGTGAGAGTGCAATGAGCCGAACTAGAGTTTATGAGTGGTATCGACGATTCGAAAACGGGCGACAGAATATCGAGGAGGATGAGAGGTCAGAACGACCTTCAACGTCCACAACGGACGATCAAATCACCATTGTCAAAGAAATGGCGAAAAATGACCGTCGAAAAACTGTTGCAGCGACTGGAGAAGTTGCCATGCTATTTTAACAGAGAAACTGGGCATGCATCACTGGTGCCAACAAAGTGTTCCCAAACACCTGACACTAGAAAAAATGGATAAGCGCATGCATGTTTGAGGGATAACATTGATGCAGTGGATTCAGATCCCGATCTCTTTTATCGATTGATCACTGGCGATGAGACTTGGTGCTTTCTGTACGACCCCCAATTCAACCGACAGTCAAAAGTGTGGAAATCAGCGTCGTCACCACGACCAAAAAAGTTCAAAGCTGACATCTCCAAAGTAAAGGTCTTGTTAACAGTTTTCTTCTATTGCAAGGGGGTCGTATACAAAGAATTCCTTCAACATGGTCGTACAGCCACTAAAGTAGAGTACGTCAACGTTCTGAAACTTCTCCGAGAATCAGTGTGACGCAGGCGACCCTATCTTTGGAAGACCAACTCGTGGGTGCTTCATCACGATAATGCGCCGGCTCACAGATCCTTCCTGGTGTCCGATTACCTGTATAAACATCACATTCCCGTTCTTCCACACCTAGCTTATTCCCCTGATCTTGCCCCGTGTGAATTTTTCCTTTTTCCCCGGATGAAGAATTTGCTTAAGGAACGACGCTTCTCAAGTTCCGAAGAAGTGCAACGAACTGCAATGGAGGTACAAAAGATTTGCTTAAAGAGCGACGCTTCTCAAGTTCCGAAGAAGTGCAACGCACAATGGATGTGGCAAAAGAAGGCTTGCAATCTACATTTAAATCTTTGTATGAGCGCTGGCGAAAATGCATAGTTGCACAGGGTAACTACTTCGAAGAAAATACCGCATAAACAGGTATTATTTGTACTCATTCTTTTTAATATAAAAAGTTCTGGGAGTTTTTGAACGTAGTAAGATACACTGAAGTGCCAGAAAATCTGGTACAGACGAGCTTATGCAAAAAACATAGCAACGTCACCTATGCGCGCGCTCGGTTGCGTCCTCCAGTGCGTATATAAAGCGACAGACATCATAGCCAGCTGTCAGAGCTGTTTTTGGCATGAGAATGACGAGTAATAACGATTTAAGCGATTTTCAACGCGGTGTCAGAGTTGGCGCTCATGAGATTCGGAGGTAGAAACGAAGTTCGAATTTTCACGGATGACCATTGCAAGGGTGTACCGTGACTACAAGAATTCCGGCAAAACCTCTAACCTACAATACCAGTGTGGCCGTAAAAAGACATTGGGTGAACGTGACCATCTTCTGCTGTCAAGAATCGTTTCACGCGATAGGCGTGCAACACTCTCGCAGGTATCATCGGAATTCAGTGCTGGAGCCTCAACAAGCATCAGCGTCCGGACTGTGCAACGTGCCCTGCACGATATGGGCTTTGGGAGCCGATGCCCAACTCGAGCCCCCTGGATGGGTGCACGACACAGATCTATGCGCCTTGCTTGTGCACGGCAACCCCACCAATGGACACTTGATGACTGGAAACAAGTAGCCTGGTCTGACGAGTAGCGTTTCCAACTGTTTCAGGCAGATGGAAGGATTCGTGTGTAGCGCAAACCCTTTGAAGCTATGGATCCCGCCTGTCAACAGGGAACTGTACCGGCTAGTGGGGGTCCGTAATGGTATGGGGTGTGTTTATCTTGACTTCACTTGGACCCCTGGCACTTCTGGAAACGTCTGAGACCGCCCAACGCTATGTGCGCATCCTTTCTGACGAGGTAAACCCGTTCATGTCCTGCATTCATGCTGATAGGTTGGGCCTGTTCCAACAGGACAATGCACCTCCACACAAGTGTCGGGACGCTACATTATGATTAGAGGAGCATTCATCCGAGTTCGAGGTGTTGCCATTCCCACCCAAGTCCCCAGATCTGAACGTGATGGAACACATTTGGGATGCCATGCAACGCGCTATCGAACACAGGAATCCGAGACCTCGGAATACACCCGAATTGTGGAACGCTCTGCAGGACAGGAAGTATGGTGTGCATTGCCTACAGCATATTTTCAGAAGCTAGTGGAGTCCATTCCCCGTCGTATTTTTGCAGTCCTGAGCACCCTTTGGGGACCTACCAAATATTAGACTGGTGTACCAGTTTTTATGGCACTTCAATGTATATAAACCAGATAGGTCATTCAAAAACCGATTGCTGGATATCCATGTGTGACAACCCTTGAAAGTGGTCGCCACTTCGCATCATTTCTCAAACGGAAGAGAAGAAAGTTTTTCAAACGGAACAGAAGGGCACCAGTACCCAGTCAGAGTACAGATTTCATCGCAGCCACAGGATACCAGATTTTTGTCGGTAATGTGAACAGAAGGCTTTACAACCGTGGACTCTATGCCCGTAGACCTATATGAGTTGCCAACCAGAAGCATGCCAGCTTAAGCTGGTGTAATTACCATATCGACGAAACTTTGGCGGGACATTGTAATGAGTTACAGATAAGTGACGCCCATCATTGAATACACAGCGACAGTGGGGATCATTGTTCACGCTATCAAACACTGAATGCACAGTGACACAACTTTGGTAAGATAATACATCAACAGTTAGCTCATGGTACAGGACAGTCAGTGTCAGAAGTACCATATTATAAGTCCCAACGTGCTGAAATACTAAAAAACAACCAATACATATTACATTGGGATCGTGGGATCAAAACAGATATAACTATGTCTTACAATCATCCATAACGACGATGAGCCATTACATTATGACCACCCCAGCCTAGTTTGAGTGCGTCTAGAGACCAAACGGGGGAGCAAGTGAAGTTCACAGAGCAGTATATGTACAACCCGAGGACAGACTTTCGGTTAGTAGTGTGTTCGGAGGCAGAATGTGGAAAGCTGCAGATTTATTGAAATTTCATAAAGAACAAATTGTGACGGCACGGTTCCTCGTAACTACGATCTCGGAAGCTGCGTAACTTGTGGGTTGTTCACGTGTCGCTGTAGTGAGTACGTATCAAAAGTGGTGCACAGATGGCCAAACGACGAACGGTCGTCCGCAGCTGATTGATGCCAGAGTGGAGCGGAGACTGTCGCGCATTGCTCACATCACCTGCAGGTACAACAGTGGGTAATCAGGGCAATGTGTCACAACACACAGTTCATCTCAGCCTTCTGCGCACGGGCATGCGTAGCTGAAGACCCAACCGGGTCTTCCTGCTCACTGCACGTCCTCGCCAACAAGGCATGAAATGGGACCAAGTTCATCGAGATTGAACGTGGATGATTGGAATAAAGTGGCCTGATATCACGAATCAAGATTCCCGGTGCATCACGTAGATGGCCGGGCGCGGATACGCCGATTACCAAAAAAGGCTATTGTACCTGGATGCACCGTTATTCAGAAACAGGCCTGCGGCTGCGGTGTTATGTTTTCGGCAATGCTTTTTGGGACACTTTAGGCTCCAGTATCCTAACGGCACAATCCCTGACAGCTGTCAGGTAGATGAACATCCTTGCAGACTAAGTTCACCCATTCACGGCAACTGTTTTCCCTGCTGGTGGTGGCCATTGCCAACAGGATAATGCGCTATACCACACTGCCAGAATCGTCAAGGTGTGGTCCGAGAAACATGCTGGTGACTTTCTGTTAATGCCCTGGTCTCCAACTTCACCTGACATGAACTCAATCGAACATTTGTGGTTCGACTTGGGAAAGCGGGTTAGCGCTAAATCACCACCACTCCGAAATGTACGTGAACTGGAGGATCTGTTGTCGATATTATAGTACCAGAGACCCCAGAATGCCTATCACCACCTCATGGAATTGATGCCTCGCCAACGCGTCGTTGTTTTGCGGGCTAAAGGTGGTTTCCTTCAGCTTATTGGGTTGGTGGTCATAATGTAATGGCTCGTCAGTGTATATGCTACACAAAAGTCATGAGAGAGCAACAATTAGTAACATATCGAGTGCACTGGATCGCGATATTCAGATTACCAGCGCAAAAAAAATCAATACGTATGTGGAATTTGAGGAAGAGATTAAACAGATGTGGAATCCGAAAACTGTCTATATACACGCATTAATTATACCTTTGCAATTGGTGAAATTACTAATTTTCTCTACAGCCGGTATAATTATTAGCTATATATTAATATAAACTTCTTTAATTACTCAAACTCTTAAAATTTAACTTTTCCCTTTAGGCCTACAGTTTCTAAAGCCGAAAATCCAAGAGGCAGTTATCGATACGTATCACATACGTTGCTTTACAATTAAGTCTGCACACTCCTCCATTAATACTGAATACGGTCTTACGCAAGAACCACGTCACATACTCAACTTTAAATATGCTCGTAAGGCTACAAAGAAACAAAGCATGACTGTGAAAGCAAAATGCCGAAAGACACAAGGAATGGTACCACATAAGGAATCGTTTCCTACGATGCATTTCAACAGTATGATATATCGCTAGAATTAGGGATAATGATGTGATATGCTAATGGAGCACATTGGCGCTGAATGCTAAGAATCAACCCGGTAAACCCCCTAAACTGACAGAATGTAACGGGAGTGCTCTGTAAATTTCTGTCGGCTCAGCACACATATCAGCATTTTTTAAAATCCCTTAAACGCAATGTGAGAATACTAGGACTGATGTTAACACCAGGACAGTATGCAGGGTGCTTTAAGACATGGGTTACTACCATTGAGCAGCCATCCACAAGCCAGTATCGTTGAGCAGCCATCCACAAGTCACTACCATTGAGCAGCCATCCACAAGTAACTACCGTTGAGCAGCCATCCACAAGTAACTGATCAGTTCGACTAATGCCTTCCGCGCATTGGCGTAGTGTAAGGAAGTCAATCTTGGATTCGTGACAAAGGAAAGCTGTTTTCTAGAAACAGCTTTAGTCAGTCGTAAAGCTGTTTTTTAGTCAGTCGTTTCTGGTTGTAACGTACCAGATGTGACGTACCTGCCAGAAGGATGCACACGACATAAAGGCAGATAGGAATCAGAATAAAATGTCTGCGTAGCTCAGTTGGTAGAGCGACTTGTTCCGGAATAAGCGTACTCGGGTTCGAATCCCGGCGTAGGCCAAAAATGACGGAGAAATTTACTTCCTTATAATGGCGCCCGAACTATCCGGATGACCCGACCGTTCAAAATCTCGCATTGGTGTGATGTTATTTCCACACCGCGAGATAGGAAAAATAAGAGATTCCCTTCTCCAGCACTTCGAAAAAAAAAAAATTAAGGGGGAGATGATGTAACGTACCTGCCAGAAGGACGCACACGAGGGAGATGATGTAACGTACCAGGAGATGTGACGTACCTGCCAGAAGGACGCACACGACATAAAGGCAGATAGGAATCAGAATAAAATGTCCGCGTAGCTCAACTGGTAGAGTGACTTATTCCGGAATGAGGGGATCTGGGTTCGAATCCTGGCGTGGACAGAAATGACGGAGAAATTTACTTCGTTATATGGTAGTATGAGAGATTCCGGGAGAAAAATACCCTCGGGACTGTATCGTCCCGACAAGGAAGTTTGGTGGAGGGAGCGTGATGGTATGCAACTGTGTTTCGTGATTCCGTTTGAGCTCATTTGTCGTTTTGAACAAAACTCTGAATACTGAACTGTACCTAGGCGTGCTTAGCTGTTATTTACTACCAGCGTTGTGGCAGTACTTTAGGGAAAGCCCATACCTATGTGGACAATGCAAAATGTCATACTGATCCTGTTCTTACAAATCAGTTTGAGAAATTACACAGCGAAAATTTGGATCTGACATCTCAGAGTGCTGATCTGAACAGAGAATATCTGACATGAATTAGATCGACCGGTGCAAGGAAAACGAGGTCGCTCGACTGACAACGATGGATTGTTCATTGCTTTGAAGGCCTAATGGTGCAACTTGTCGGCAGATATTTTACAAAACACTGGTAGAAAGTATTCCACGAAGACAAGAAGCCGTCATAAAGAAGCCAAAGGTTACAGAACATTACATGAAATTTTCTGTTAATCATGATTATTATTTAGAATGTCCAGCTACTAATGATAAGGGTGCGTACTAAGGCGATTTTAAACCATAAATGACTGTGTCCGTACTGACAGGACGACAGGGCTATGTGTGAGAATAATATTAATAAGGGAAAATACGTTTCTAAAATTTCCATGAACGACAGTGATTTTTGATGTTTTTTGAATGACTCTTAGGTATTAAAATTCCATAAGTTCGTGACATCAGAACAGTCATTGAAGAAAATATCATCACCGTAGCAATAGAGTAAAAATATCTGATGAATAAAATGATCAGTGGCGTCTGGAGCGAAGATCTTTTGCCACTTATTGATTTGTTTTCGAATACTGCCAGCACTATTTCAAAAATGATAAGATTAAAGGAAGATCTTTTTAGTTGTCTAGTTTCAAAATAGTTTTAAAAATAATTTTAAGTGATTAATACGAATACAATAAGTTATAGAGTACTGAATGTTAATAGAATTAAACGGAAAACTTTTGTTTATCGTTTAAAAACACCAAAAAAATTTATATATGTTTAATCTTACCAATTTTTTCTGTTACTACAATTAAAAAAGATTCTCTATGTGGAAGACCATTTGAAGAAATTTATTTAAGAAGTAAAAATTGTATTACATCGACTTTAGCAAAAATTAGGCATATAACTTATGCTTATTTAATTCAGGCCACTGGATATTAAATCGGCTAGGAGTTGAACGCAAAAAATGAGATATGCTATAATAATTCACTCGTGACAGAACACTTATCTTTTTAATTAATTCACGATTGCAAAGGCACAACACTTGTTTTTTAATTAACTCACGATTGCAAGGGCATACCTTCATCCCTGACAAAAAGGAATGTCTGATAGAAGATGCAGGAAGTGCTCACTCCCAACGTCCGGGCACACATTCACCCGACGCTTCATATTGACGAATGTGTGACGTTGCGTAGCGACGTCGATGGCGGAATTCCTCAATCGACCTTGGCTTGTTGGCATAAACGTTGCCTTTTAAAAGAAGAGATCCGCGGGTGCCAAGTCGGGAGACCTAGGCGGCAACAGGTCTTTGGAGATAATCCTGTCCTGGAAAAAGCTGCGAATTTCTGCCATGCTCTTATTGGAAATGTAGCACGTTGCACCGTCCTGCTGAAAGTAACCACCTGAAAGTTCCTGATCATCCAACTGGTTCACAAACTCATTAAAGATTTCCAAGTATCGGTCGGTATTCACCATGTCTTTAAAAAACATTGGCATCCAATGATATGGCGTCGGGACACCGCACACCAGACACCGCTTTTCACTGGATGCAATGGGTCTTCATGGATGGCGTTCATGGATGCCGTGTGTTTTGCGAGTTTACATAGCCTGATAAATGGAACCATGCTTCATCAATAAACCATGTTATGTCCAACAGGTGGGAGGAGGGGTTCGGCCAAAGAATTGGCAAATCATTGATAATATACCGAACCGTTTGCGAAATACGGTGTCTGTAACTCGTTCACAGCCGTGATACGGTACAACTTAATCTTCGCCTGCTTGTCTGCTTGAAAATCTATTTAGCGGCTTTTCCGATAGCATGGACGATCCAGTCTCTCGGAAAAGCCGCCAAAATAGATTTTCGTGCGGATGCCAATAACCACTGCTTCACATCCTCTGTTGTGTCCTCCGCCATTTGGGGTCGTCCGCCCGTATGCGGATCCACCAAGCTTCCCGTTCTCTCCAGCTTCTTCGCCAATTTCGAAATGGTGGGTCTGGTTGGTGTCTTACGCCCACCAAATTTCTACAGAAACTCCTTCTGACATTGTTTGAAGGAACCAGTTACTCAGTACTGACCCACAATGAACACACGCTATTCAATTTAGTGCATCACCTTCACTCGACCTCCCCGCTTAAACTCTCTGAGCAGATACGCTATTTCCACACCACTACTAGGCAGATAGCGCGTCAGTGCGACGCCACCCAGCTGCCGCGGTGACATTTTATTCACAGGTAATGCATGTCCACTGGTTCGTCAGGGAATAAAGAACCGCTCCGTTCGAGTTTCACGCTGATCTTATATTCTCCATCTCATATATTCCACATAATAAGTGTTCAGTCCCTAGTGAATCACCCTGTATTAAACCTACATTAAAAATGGACTAAACTTACGTTGGAAAAATATTACACGGAAAAAAAAAATAAAAAACCAGAAAAGAAATTTTCCGAATTAAGGTAGGCGAAAACAAAATCATTTTGGAGTTCTGCTCTTCCAAAATTCGGAAAAATGAAAAAAAAAACCCTACAACGACATAGAAACAAGCAAATGGCAAGTATAGGAATATTAAACGTTTTATCAGAGATTTTTAATATATTGCTCAGTGATGCATTCCTCGATAAACCGTACTGATATAAGGTTGGTACAAACCTTTATTCCACTGAATAAGGATATACCTAAATGAACGAAGTAGATTCGAATCCAGTAAATTGAACACTGATTTTTGGTTCTTAAACATGATTACTCAGTACGTATGCTTCCTTTTCAGTTTCTTGTTTAAAAACAACTTGGGCAAAAATTTCATACAAAGTAATAAAGTATTTTAGCTTTCACAAAAGAACAAATAAATACAATATAAAAAGTGACAAGCATACTGAAGGTGAATTATTTTTTTCAAGTTTCGGTGGATGAAATCAATCATTTATGATGGATGAACTGCAATCCAAAACATATTTAAAAATGCTTTTGCTCGATAAATTTCAGTTACTGCATTCGCAAAACAAAGATGGATGTGGCTTATGACAGGTATTTCTAAATGAATTTTGGCCAAAAGAGATATTCCATCATTCTGCAGTTTTTCTCCATAGAGCGCCTTGATTCGTATTTTCGTCTCGATTGTACTAGAAAGGTATTACTTTGCAGAAATGATTAAATAACCAGTTTTCGTTTAGAGGTTTATCCAAAAGCTAAGCAGTAAGAAAATCAAAGGAAAGATGATATACCTTGACCTATTCCTTTTTTTCGTTATAAAATAAAACAATGCGTACTACTTTTGTCATTCTAAGAATGCTTTTCCTTCTTCGGTCGCATAACCCTCCTTCATCTGAGAATTTTAAAGAGAATCTCGGAATATTCTATAACAAGTAACTATATTAATTTCAGGGTCAATATTTATGATACCTTTTCATATGATCTCTCATGAAATAAAATCACAATTTAATGTTTGCCGAAGAATGAATAACTATGAAAGCTGCGTGTGCGAAAGCATGACACTTAAGTATTTATGCATACTTAATTACGGTTTCAACTTTTCTTAGCTAAATGTGACTTTATACAACCATTCCAGAGCTAAATATTAGTTCATTCAATCTCTAAATCTATCAAAGTTGTTAATACAGCACCCAGACATCTTTGAATTGCTTGTATTTACTGTTCATCACGTAATATTAATCATATTCCACGTATTATGAGATATATTTCCACGCATTATGAGACATATTTCCACGTATTATGAGAATATTTATTCTACAGAATCTATCTCTAAATCTACGTTTAACCTTGAAAATTTGCGCTACCTTATTTCGCAATTGATTAATAATTATCAGCAGCTACTAACGTTTTATTTTAACATGTCAGAAATAGAAAGCTGCGAATATTTTATTTCTAGTGTACAGAATTTTTGAAAATTTAGATAAATATCTGTTTACAGAACAGAAAATCCCATTTCAAACATAGTGCGTTTGCCAGCATGAAAATTGCGTTTATATTCGACGGAGTCTTTTCTGGTACAGATTGAGAAAAAAATGTTATCTTTTGTTAGTAACAAAATATGCCTCTTCTCCATCAACAAGGGTGGCGAAGCGGAAAGAACTTCAAATTTTCGAAAGTACGGTTATGACTTCTTCAAATGATAGCACACTATCTGCTCTGCAGTTTCAGATTCAATTTTACAATCATATAAACAGCAATATTCTGCTGTTACAAGTAAAATGATCAAGAAAGAAACGTACCGGATATATAAAATTTTTATGTAACGTACACGTCAAAAGAAATAGACAATTAGGATGAACTTTACGTGCTTCTCTTTTGGTCCCTTCAATTTTGGGAACAGAAAACCTAGCTTCTTCAGCATCAACATCATAAGGATGGTGCTGGTGTGACGTAGTGAAGGCATTAAACTTAAAAGGACTTGGTGGCATTCATTTGAAGGAATAACTTTCGGACAAAGGATCTGCCATTGAAGTGTTTGTAGAATGGACAGTCTTCAGATTCATAACGTAAAGCTAGACTGTCATTTTTAGGAGCCGTTTCCAGTATTGGGTCTTTGAACTTTTCATTTCGTCAGTCATTGCTTCTTAAAGAGTCATCATGTAACACATATCTAATGTAATATAAATAAAAATGTAACGCAAAACATAATGTAAAGAGTCATAATGTAACATGTAACTAATGGAATGTACTGCGAAAAAATACAAAAAAATAAAAACTCTCTGGAACTTAGTATGATGCAATTTATTTTAGCAAAACTGTAAATTTGCGAAGAAGCAATGGATTGTACCATGACGAAAAGGTACCATTTGAGTTTCACAGACCTTGCAGTAGATACACAGCAGGTGAAAAACATTATTTCCCCCTTATTTAACGTTTTGCGACGCGGCGAATGTCAAATGCGTACGCAGCGTTATTTTCGACACGTTTCGCATGAGCCGGAGTGTTAATTGTGGTTGTAATGGGTAAGGAACGGAATCTTACCCCTTCGAAATAAGGAGTAAGAATCTGATACAGAGCAAAGTGTGGAGAAATGCGAAAAACAGCCAACTTGTTAGACTCTTCATGGGGTGTCATAAATAACTATACTGCCGGACAATTGCTAAGGACGGATGACAATAGCAACGATAGCAACCATAAAATGGAAGGCAGGAAAACGTGGAAATTAGCATAAGTGTGGGATACAGTAAGACGTGTTGTGCGAATGCAAATTTTGGATTGCCGAACTTGTTCGTGACGTCATAGCGCTGATAAGAGATATAAAGGATTTGACGCGTATTGACCGTTGTTGTTCAAACGCAAAGTTGAAAGGAAAAAAATCAATTGACGAACTTGCAATTTTCAGTATGTCTTCCCGACATCACCTAGATGATTTTACGCGTGGCAGTATTATTGGCAAGATTGAAGAAAGGCGAAAAATAACAGATGTTGCCAGGGAGTTCGACGTCAGCCACAGTGTTGTTTCAAGGCTTTGGAAATAGTTTCAAACAAATGGAGAGTGTAGCAAACGTCACGGGGGAGGTCGTGTTCGCAGTACGACACCTGCAGAAGATCGGTACATAGTGCTATCAACAAAAAGACACCGGCGCAGAACAGCTAGTGAGGTAGCAAATCAGTTTATGGCTGCTACTGGCAAGCGGATCTCCCGAAAAACTGTCGCCATACGTTTGCATGAAGGAGGACTATACGCCCGCCGTCCTGTTGTGTGCATCCCATTGTGAATACGTCACCGTACCGCCCGTTTGCAAAGGTGCCATCATCATCGTAATTGGACTGATAACGACTGGTCTGCTGTTCTCTTCTCAGATGATAGTAGATACAGTCTATCGTCTGATTGTCGACGACAACTGATCTGGCGTGATAGTTGTACTGCATATTGTCCAGCAAACATGCAGGAAAGGGACCGATATCCGACATTATATGTGCTGGCATCATGATCAATGGCCGTACTTCCCTCTATGTGCTTCCAACTGGGACTATGACTGGCCAACGATACATTAATGATGTTCTGCTACTCCATGTTTGCATGTTACGTGGTGCTGTCGGTGATAGATTCATTTTCATGGACGACAACGCAACAGGTCATCGAACAGTCGCTGTCCAGGAGTGTCTTGAGAGCGAGGATATTCAACGCCTCTTATGGCCAGCACGTTCTCCAGATCTGAATCCCATTGAAAATGTGTGGGATGCTTAGGGGAGGAGTCTTGCTGGTCGCCAATTCCCTCCAATAAACAAGGCCACCCTCATCCGTGCACTGACAGAGGAATGGGATATATTAACCCAACAGCTGCTTGATAATGTTGTGCAAAGCATGACACGACGTGTGGAATCTTGCATCGCCCTCCATGGTGGACATATCCCGTGTTGACATCTTACGCCGGAACGCCTGCGGACGGTAATTGCATTTTTTTCACGTTTACGTATTCTGCACAAAATGGCCTGTTTGTCCCTTGAACACGTTCCAAAGCCTTCTGGATTTCAGAGCACAATAAATTGTCTTTCTTGTAATGTCCTGGCATTCTGACATTATTTTATTTCACTTGGCATCCAACCACACTTACTTTTTTATACGCTATATAGCCGTTTATGATCCTTCCTTAGCAATTGTACAGCAGTGTATTAGTGTGCCGAAAGTGAATGGATAGAGGTGCAACGCATAACCAGGGATTGGTATTGTACGGCCACGTCTGCTTTAAGCTCTGAGAGAGGCGGCTCGGCCTTATTGTCCGGAAAGGAAGTGGAGCTACCTTGGCACAGCTCATCGTGTTCTGAAACCAGGAAGAACATAAGAGTGTGTCCACAGCTATATTGCAAATATCCCTCCACCGTACCGGGCCTACGGTGTAAAAGCATGACTACAGCACGTCATTGGCGAAAACGACTCTAATTTTACAGAAACTATCGGTAGTTAACCGTAGAAGATTTGAAGAAGGTTGCCTTCTCTGAGGAATCATATTTCCTGCAGCAAGTGGATATGCGTTTTATTTATTTTCAATCAAGCAAGGAAGATACATGCACAGCTGATTGTGAGCAAACAAACTAACAAAAACAAAACAGAATCAGCACATAAAAGCGAGAAAAAAATGAGAACCAATACACTCAGCGAGCAGAACAACCACTCAGGAAAACATTATCTGGATCAAAATTACACGATGGGAAAAAAGAGGTTCAGAAATTACACTACAGGTACATGTGTGTAACTAAAAATAAGGCAAATGTTAGTATGCAAAGTGTTAAAAAATCAGCAGCCCGCTGATGGAAAAACAACTCAGTAAGTGGCAGTAATCATCATCATCATCATTGTCAACCATTATCAATCCACTGCTGGACGAAGGTCTCCCCAAGTTTCCTCCACAACGGTCTGTCTTGTGCCAGTCTCCTCCATGTCACCCCTGCATACTTTCGAATTTCATCCACCCATCTCCCATGTGGTCTTCTTCTGGGTCTTTTCCTGTCCCTTGGAATCCAATCTAAAATTTCGGCTGTCCATCGATGATCTGTCCTTCTGGCAGTATGTCCAGCCCATTGCCATTTCAGGGATTTAACTCTGATCATGATGTCTTCCACTCTTGTCATTTTTCGGATCCACGAGTTCCTCTTCTTATCTCTCCTGGTTACACCAAGCATGCACCTCTCCATGCTTTTTGAGTTGTCTCCAGCCTTTGTATGTCTCTTTTAGTTAAGGTCCACGTCTCTGCAACATACGTAAGCACTGGAAGGATGCATTGATCAAACACTTTTCTTTTAAGACATAATGGCATATTGCTCTTGAAAATTATGCTGTTTCTGACAAAAGCTCTCCAGGCAAGTTTTGTACGACGATTAATTTCTTCATCAATGTGACCCTCACTTGATATCTGCTGTCCAAGATAAACGTACGTGTCTGTTATCTCCAGCTTTTCTCCATCAATCGATAAATCTTCATTTCTTGTAAAAGCATTGAACATCACTTTTGTCTTCTGAAAGTTCATTTTTAATCCCACTTCTTTACTCTTGTCAGCAAGTTCCTGGATCATACTCTGCATCTCTGATGGGGTAGTTGCAAAAATGACTACGTCATCAGCAAAACGAAGGTGGGTTAGATAATCTCCATTAATCTTTATCCCCTTGTTTTCCCAGCTCAGCGACTGAAAAACACCCTCCAATGTGGCATTAAACAGCTTCGGAGATATGGTGTCACCTTGTCTCACTCCCTTTCCAATTTTTACGTGTGTTGTATTTTCAAACAGCCTAATCTTTGCACTTGCATTTTCATAGATGTTATTAATAATATTAATGTATGCATCTTCAATACCGCAGGTTTTTAGAGCCATTGTAACTGCTGATGGTTTCACCGAATCAAAGGCTTTTTCATAATCGATAAAAGCCATGCACAATGGAAGTTCATATTCCCTCGCTCTTTCAATTAGTTCTCTCAGCACGTGGATATAATCTATTGTGCTGTAGCCACTCCTGAATCCAGCTTGTTCTCTCGGTTGAGCCATGTCCAGTGTTACCTTCAAGCGGTGTGAAAGAACTTTAGTGAAGATTTTATAAACTACTGATAGGAGGCTGATAGGTCTGTAGTATCCGAGATCCTCAATGTCACCTTTCTTGTGTAGCAGGATCATTGTAGCGGTGTTCCAATCCTCAGGAATCTTTCCTTCATTAAGGCATCGAGTGAAAATTTGGGCGAGTACTGTTTCGATTTCTCCACTTGCTTCTTGTATGATGTCTACAGTAATTCCATCTTCTCCTGGAGCTTTTCCTCGCTTCATGTTCTTGATTGCATGTGCAACTTCTGCTGGAAGGACTGGAGGAACTCTGGTACTGGTATCTTTCATGATGTCTGGAGTGCATATATCATCCCTTTCATATAATGTGGAGTAGAAATCTTTCACTCTTGTCAAAATTTCGCCTCTATTTCTTGTTACAGAACCATCTTCTTTTCTCAGTGCCATAATCTGTTTTCTTCCCTTACTGAGATGTCCCTTTGCTATCTTTAGGCTTTGGTTGTTTTCAATTGCTTTCCTCACTAGTTCACAGTTGAATTTCCTTACGTCTTCAGTGATACTTTTTCTTACTGTCTTGCATAGCTGTATATATTCCACTTTGGAAGTCACATCTTCTTTAATTGTCCTCATCTCTCTTCTTTTTTGCATCAACATTTTGGTTTTTCCTGATAATTTGTTCACATGCAACTTGTTCTTAGACCCAGCTAATTTTGTTGCTGTTTCCATAAGAGCTTTGGTTACTTTTCTGTTAACTTCAGAGATGTCCACTTCTTCCGATGTTAGGCCTTCTAAAGCAGAGAACCTGTTCTTCAGTTCTAACTTGAAGGTATTATGGTGTTTTTTAAGGTTGGTTATGTCAATAGATTTTGTTTGTCTTATGAGCTTGCCACGTTCAAGTTTAGTGTTGAGGTGCATCTTACATCTCACCAATCTATGGTCACTACCTGTGTTGAACTTGTTTAGCACACTGCAGTCTTCTATGACGAATTTTTTGTTACACATAATAAAATCAATTTCACTTGTCGTCCCATTTGGATGTCTCCATGTCCATTTCCTGTGTGGCTTTTTCTTGAAGAAGGAGTTCAAGATGAAAAACCCTTCTGCCTCTGCAAACTCAACGAGAGTATTTCCAAGCTGGTTTCTGTTGCCATGACCGAATTTACCTACTGAAGTTTCATTCTGTTGCCGTTGCCCTATTTTTGCATTGAAATCTCCCATAATTATTTTCAAGTGTTGCTTACCTTTATTATTTAGACGACAAATTTCCTCATAAAATTCTTCAATTTCTTATTCAGGATGACTTGTGGTGGGTGCATAAGTTTGAATAATCTGAGCCTGGTATCTTTTCGAGAGTTGGATAACAAGTCGTGCAGCTCTGTCAGAGGAACTTTCAACTTCTACAACTTTATCCTTCAGTTTCTTGTTTATTATAAATCCAACACCACTAGTTCTGCCAGTATTTGTCCCACGATAGTAGAAGAGATGTCCACTTTTCAGTTCGATGAGATCTTCTCCTTTTCTCCTTACCTCACTTAGCCCCACGATGTCCCACTTGATCCTTTGTAGTTCCTCTTCCAATTCAAGAAGCCTTGAATCAGAAGATAGGGAGCGTCCATTGTAAGTAGCCAAGGTCAGCATCAGATGGCAGCCTAGTCCGGTCCTCCGGGGATTCTTAGCACCCTCTGCCTTCATGTCGCACTGGCCGCTGCCTTGGCCAGGTACATTCCAGCTGCCGGAGACTGAGGGCCAAGATTTAAGTTGTGGAATCATTTTGGAGGGGTTTGGCCATAACTCACCACGCTGGCCAAGCGGGTTGGTGAGTGTGGGATAGAATTTCCTCTAATCCCGGTGGTATAGTTATACCGCTATGGGCGGTCGTCAGAGCCCCTTTAGTGGGAACAGGATGCACCACGAGAAGGCGGGGTTGACATTTGTCAAGGAGAGGCTGTGATGTTACGCATCACCTGCAAACAACGCCTAGGAGCAAGGATGACAACATCAACATGTACAAAACACAGGCAAAAACGTTCATGCAAACAGTGACCCAGCCAACAAAAACAAAATGGGAAATATATTAAACACAAACTTACATATGCAAATGGAATACAGTACTCAGATACACGAGATAGAAGGTCACGAATACATACTGTATACACTCATCGTAAAAAAAATAGTTGCGCCCACAAGGACGTGTCAGATTGCAATGCTATTCGGGAGGAAGTAAAGGTTATCAGAAACAATAAATGATTAAATATTGAGACTGATGTGTGCAATATTTATTGAGTTACACGCCAATAAGTAGTGTCTCTCAGTATGGCGTCGGGCCGCCATGTTTGCTCACACAGCATGCAAGACGTCTCAGCATGGAATTGTACAGGTTCCTAATGGTGTCAGGCGATAAGCCATACCATGCAGCTTGAATCTTCTCACACAGTTCTTGCAGATTATGCGGTAGCGGTAGTGTGGATAGCGCTTCCAATAGTATCCCACACATTTTCAATCGGCAATAGGTCAGGCAATGCAGCTGGATATAGCAGAGTGCCAGTGCCTTGAAGTCAAGCTCTCGAGACAGCAGCAATATGCGGACGAGCTTTGTTCTGTTGGAAAATCGCACAGGAGTGAGCGTTCAGAAAAAGTAGAGCCACTGGTTGCAGGACCTCATTAACGGAACGTTGGCCGATCAAAGTGCCTGTAATGAACACCAAAGGTGATATGGCATCGTAGGCAATTGCACCCCACACTGTGGCACCAGGCCTTCTAGACGTGTGACGCTCGACAACTAAAACCGTAAATCTTGGCGCTGATCACGGTGCCTCCACACACATATTCGGTGGTCGTCTCCTCCAAGACAAAAGCGGGACTCGTAACTGAAGACCATCCGTTGCCATTCTGTGTGGTTCCATGAGAGTTTGGCACAACACCATTGCAGTCTTTGGTGACGATGCATTGTTGTTAAGGGCAGTCGTCGTAACGGCCTGCGTGCGTGTAGTACGACGTCGTGCAGCCGTCTGCCAGTGGTGCTGGTACTAATCGGACGATGCATGGTGGGCACCACTGCTCGCTGAATATCCGCAATCGTGGCTAATGGGCCACTCCGCGCATGTCGGACAACCCGTCGGTCCTTCTCTCCGTGGTTCGTCTAGGTCTCCCAGGGCCTTCCAGTCGCTGCTTTGTGCCTTGTTCTATCCACTGCCGCCAACAGCATGCAATGGTGATATCCGCACGACCGGCAGAGCGCGCAATACGGGGCGATAAGACATCTCGCTTCCCGAAGCCCAACGATGCGGTCTCTCTCCAACTCCTCCCTAGTGCCTCCAGACTTTTCTCCGAGGCATAGGCACTTGCAAAGGATGCAACCAACACAATATAACGAGTCAGAATGGCAAGCATGCACAACGGGATGACCTTGTACAGTCCGTCATCCACAGCGCTACTACCCCGCCTTGCTTGCGTCACATGAGCTGCCGATCGTGATATTTGAGTCATTTGAATGTCTCATGATGTAAAACCTACCCACAAAGTTTTATTTCGGTTGGTTGCTTCCTTCTGGGTGCAACTATTTTTTGACGATGAGTGTATATTACAAACACACAATACAAAAAAATAAAGTACAGTAACACGTGCAGAAAGTGCAACACATTCCAAAACCAGATCCCACGTGGGGCCCATAAATCAAAGGAACGTATGTCGAATTGACCGGAAGCACATAGCGGTATTCGGCCTGAAAACGGATCAGTAATTGTCGCACAAACTGTGCACGCAATGAACTTTGTGCAAAGTGTACATTAGGCGTTTCCACAGGAAGTCTGAAACGTGAAAACGGTAAATTACGTATTTTACGGCTACAAACAGATAGGTACAAATCCAATGAGTGGCTCCTGTGGGTTGTAGAAAACAATAATTCTGAACGGTATGATGCTGTAAGTAAATGTTTTGTAGAACAGCCCATAGAATATTAAACAACTAATTAAGAAAGGTACATTGCATGTACATATGTGTAAGGTAACCTGTTTGTTGGCAATATGGAAAAAGCGGCGAGGAAACAATTCCATAGTGACACTGAACTTCAGACAAAAAAAGGGATTCCTTCGACTGTTGAGGGTACCATAGATAATCGGAGGAGATGAGTCCAGTTATGCGGTTGGCTGATTTCAAAATTGCTCAACACACACAGAAGTATCGCTGTCTGTCAGAAGACCAGAGTGAAGTCCATGGGCATCAGAACGTCCTTTCCCCAAGTCACATACCAGAGGATAGCACACTTGGGCCATTGAGACTGGCTCCTGAGATGGCAGAATACATATGATGAGTTCTCTCCAAGGTCGCAAAATCCTCAGCACTTCGAATAAAAATTGTGATGCCATCTGCATACGCAGAGACAATTAGAAAAAATGCCGCTGAGAAGGTAACAAGGAGACCGAACGATGCATAAGAGGTCAGCGAAACAAATGCAGAAACTGTTGCATCGAAAGAACAAAGAGCTGCCCTGAAACAGGGTAGCCCAGACACATACCAGTGGAGAAGGACACCGCTGCTTTAAGAAGAGACCCAACTCTTACATACATTCGAGAAGAAGTATCAAGTGCAGAAATCACTGAGTGGAATACAGGAAGGAATCCGAAGACTTTAAGCACTTGAAAAGATAGGCGTGATCCACTCGCTCGAACGCTTGTCGTTGGTCTAATGACAACACTGGTAGGTTGTCATCCTTTAGTTTGGCGACATGAATCAGATCAGATCATTTTTTGTAACAAGGTTCTCATGCATCAAACGACGTAGCACCGAGTACGTCTGGCCAGGATGAATCACATTCGTCATAACAATATTAAGGCAAGATAACAGTATCTAAGCAAGAATCTTATAGTCTAAATCCAGAAACAAAAATGGTGCTAATTCGGAAGTAAGGTTAGATCACCCGTTTTGGTATGACAAAAACGATTGCCTCTGAGAAATACGCGAGATGCTCAGAGCGAGTAAGCATGGCATTACATCGATCCAAAAGAATCTGGAGAAACAGCGAAAGAAAGGTCTTATAAAAAGGACTCGTAAGCCATTCGGAAGCAGGTATAGTTTCAAAGTTTAGAGATGGGACGGCGAGTCGAAGTTCACAAGACGTGATGGCCGAAACAATGGCGCTACCTCCAAATCAGTTAGGCAAGGTAGGTCGCGGGGCAGGTCCGGTGTCGAAGGAACAAGAGATGTCACTTGAGAATATTTACGTGAGAAATATGTATGGGTATACTGCAACAGTCGTTCGGTGAAGTAAGAAGGAAGCTATCATCTTCACGAAGTACAGTGATGGACTGCTCACCGCGCTGTTGACGCTCTAAGGACAAAAAATGTCGAGAAGGCCTGTCGGCAGGATAAATATGGTTGTAGTTTAACCTGGAGAGAGCTTCATGAGCAGCCGTTGCGAAAAAATGTTCAGATTCTGTTTCAACAAACGAAAGTTTCGGAAAGAGTCTGGAGTTTATATTGAAGCGCAGGGACACGCATTTTTTCAAGGAGGCAATCATGTGGAAAATCTTTGATAGCAGCAATGAGATGTGTTTCTGATACAGAACAGCTGTTCCACCAGTTAGATATGGCACGTCCCGAGTAGTGAGGGTCAACAAGCACTGATGGACTAAGTGAAAAAATCCGCATTGTCTAAGAGATGGCTATCAAACAACCAAGCTCAAAATTTTGGTAGGAACACAGGACAGTGTAAACGTAGTAGCACCAAATAATGGTCAGCAGAGGTAAACTGTTGATGTGAAATATTCGAGATCTATAGAAAGGCAGATGAGGTGGCATAAGCTCTCTTAAGATATGCAACCACGACGCGACAAGCATGTATTACACGCCACGTAAATTCGCGTCGCTTCTGATGAAAGTCATCCTTCCAGTGAAACGATTGGGTCAAAGATCGTAAACACTGCACGCGTGCATGATGCCGTTTATGGTGACTAGTACAATACATGAAAGGATCCATCGTAGTTAAAAATCACTTGCCAGTAACACATAATAACATATAATCTCCTTGGGTGCGGATAAAAGTTGTTAATCTACCCGATCAAGAACATTTTGAGCTACAGTCTCAATTACGATTTGAAGCTACAGTGTCAATTACGATTTAGAGCTACAGTGTCAATTGCGATTTAGAGCTACAGTGTCAATTACGATTTAGAGCTACAGTGTCAAATTAGAGCTACAGTGTCAATTGGCAAAGAACACTTTAGTCTTCATCTTGACGCTGAATATTGGATATTTTCTTCAAAGATCGAGGTTTCGGTATTAAATTCTTTGCTAACAAGGATCCAGTACCCGCTGAAGAAGTATCGACGGTAGTATCATCAATGGACGAGATTTACTGAAGGGGAACATCGTGAGTAGCGGAGTCATCTTCTGAAAGTAAACGTGTTGCAACATCCAAATCCATGGCCGCAGCCGGACGCTTCCATGAAGCATCATTGTTGTCGATTTCCATGGCCTCCATTGGAGATTCAGGAGCAGCAGAGGAATGGTGTATCATGTGGGAAATTTTAGACCTCGAGTAGCAATACGCTGTGGTGTTGATAATTCAACTGGAGATTGCACACCAGTGTCATCAGTTAAAATGTGGGTAGTACCTAAACTGGAACGCTAGCACGTCCAGATTTTAAAATGGAAACATTGTTCCCCAAAATAAATACAAATCAAATCTGATAATTCCAGTCCGGCAGGATAAGATAAATGACAGAAGAGAGAGCACTTATCACCTTGACATTTGGAAAAGCGACACGAATACCACATCGGAAACTGAAGACATAAAACAATGTCTCGTCGTTCATGGTACCGCGGAGTTTGCCAACAAGTCCAAAGATTTTGCCATTCAAGACCTGGTCAGGAACTTTCGGTGGAGCGTTGGAGATGAAAACAGTCACAGGATGATGAGCGAGATGTTTTGGGATAAGATGTGTACCTTGAATACCCAGTTCTCTCATCAATTACTCATCTTTTGCAAGACTGACGTCCAGACACATCGCGATACCATCGGGATTACGACCTATATTTCCAACATCTTCAGACCGAAAAGTCTGCATAATGAATACAAATATCTCGTCAGAGGAGTGTCTGTCAGTTCCTGATAAACAACTGTGCGCTGGCAAGATTCAAGCACAGTCGGATAAGGAAAGACGCACAACTTTGCCAGTAGCAGCCGATTCTATAAAAGAACCGTGTGCAAGTCTAGTCAGAACTATAACCTTCTTATAAATGGATACAGATTCAAGCTGTACGTCAGTAAAGATGGCAGGTCGATCATGCGGTCGGTCAGTGATAAGGATTTACGGTGGCACACGACCTCGAGATGACGTGAAAGGTCTATTGGAAGTAGAAGAACTATTCTTCGTAGGCATACCTTTTGTAGCCGCCGTGATTCAAGACGTGTACTCAAGCACTGTGACTGGGTTTGTTAATTGCCCAATCAGAGAAAGCAAGAAATCATTAGATCCAGCAGTATCATGAAATCTATAAACGCGTTGGCGAACACTCATTGGTAGAAGAGACGGCTCCTGAAGTAGCCATGGCGGCGTCTGCCATGCCCAAAAGCACGCAAGAAAGTAAACAAACGAAAACAATGTAGTACCTGTAACTTTTCAGGTAAAACGAAAGCGAACCTCTGAAACTTAGAAAATATAAAGAAAGACGAACACAAATTATTCGCTTTTCTTTATATTTTCGTAAACACGTTTGGCTGCTTCATATTTCTAGGAGCAGCCGAACGTATATACTATATCGAGCAGCGGGATAGTCGTTTATTTTCGACCAAACAAGTAACTTTCATGAATAACTGATTAAGGGTAAAACAAAAACCTGCTGCCCAGGTGGCGCAGTAGTTTAAGCGATGTCTTCCGACCATTCGGTTCAGATGGGTCCGGGTTCGAATCTCGGTGAGGCAGGGACGTTGTGTTTGTCTTACGGCAATGGCTCACATTGTGTTTGTCTTACGGCACTGGCTCCCTTCTCTGGAACCAGTGATTCTAAATTAGGGACGGGCGACTGCTTATAGTATGTTATGTCCCACTGAGTTGCTCACGGTGGTCGTTAAACCTCCAACAACTAAAAAAAAAACTAAAAAAAATTTTCTGTACATTAACGCGAGAATAAATAATGCAAACTAATAATAGAGTAGACAGAACAATAATTCAGGTAAACTTTCTCTGCATCAAAGTTACACGACATGAATAGACAGTTAAAGAAATTACACGATAGCTACACTTGAATAGCAAAGTAGAAATGGAAATAAAAAATTATCGATGGCCCGCCGAGGAGAAAGTAATTTAGTACATGATTACAAAATACTTGAGGTAAGTGATACACAAGATAAACTTTTGCAGCGAACAATAAACAGGAAAATTAGGCAATCTGCAAATTTTAAAGATGGCAATCCGTTTTTTGGGGTACATATGACAAGGATGGAAAGTCAGATAATATCCGCTCCAGGACGACGAAATTTTCAAGTTTTTGGATATTATCTGACTTACCATCTTTGTCATACAGTATTACACCAAAAAAAACGGATTGTCATCTTCAAAATTTGTGTTATATGGTGTAATCCTGTATTTCATTCATGATTTACTCAATATAGCTGATACCAAAGTCATACTTTTATTGAGCGTTTGGAAAGCAAGTACCAGTTGTCAAAATTAACAATATGACTCTCTGAGATATCATTAGCATATACGAAGGGTAACAAGAAACACCGTTCATAGATTGTCAAGGTTTGACAGAAAAAGGATGTTTACAGCACTTTGGACTAAACGTTTAATAAGATATCTAAAACGTTTGTGTAGAGCCTTCTTTGGTGGCGAACTTGTACCACACAATGATTGGTCATTGTGCAATTGTTTAATAAGGCCCAGTAAGTCTGACGTATAATGTTTACATGTGAGCTCGACCTTATCTTTAGCATTCTTGATTGAAGGGGTATACTCAATCAGATCGGCAGAGTTGAAAATACCACGCGGGAGACCAAGTTGGCGAAGGAAAGTAAGGTTATGATCTAGACGCTGTACATTGGACGTTTTCTTCAAAGATCAGGATTTCGAAATCACCTCCTCAGCGAGCGGCTAAGAAGTACTCACCGAAGAAATATCGACGTCATAATTATCGATGGACGAATTCTCCGTGCGAACACCCTCAGCATCAGAGTCACCTTTTGAAAGTAAAGGTGTAACAACCAAATCAATGGAGGATGCCGGACGATTCCATGAAACATCAGGGGCGTCAACTTCTATGGCTACCAGAACACTGAAATCTTGGTACTCAGAATACCATAACGCCCGAAACTGTCTGCTGCTTCTTTGAGAATTTCTCCCCTCTCCTTCACAAGTTAAGAAATGAATGATTAGAGGTGGAGAAAAACTACACGAAGACTACTTCCGATCTGTAGTCTTCATGTACATGAAGACTACAGATCGGACGTTTCGAGCATTATGGTATTCTGACATCACTGTATTCCTCCACGGTGATGTCACGAGAATAAATAATATCGTTCTGGGAGATGCCAATGGCTTCTTTACTTCTTTGTTTAGCAAAAACAATGGTTGCTGAGAGTGCCTTCTGTCAATCCAGTACAGGCCGTGCAAATTCAAAGAGCAAGAAGGGGTAGGGAATTCTACTAACTTTATACAGTACTAGCGTTTTCCAGCGGTAGTGGTAGTCTGGATACAAAGGCGTTTCCGGCGTTATGGTCGTTAAAGGGTTAATCAAGATCTTGCATTTGCGAACTACCCTGCCATTACTGACTCACGGAAGAAATTTGCTTTATGAACCGCAACAAAAGTTTTCCAGTAGTTGTCCAGTCATTTAAGAACTTCCAAAGGTGTTCAATATTCACAAGCATCGTCAGCATCTATGCAGAACAGCAGATGTGCTTACTGCACATCATAAAATGTCTTTTTTTTTCTTGGGCTTAAGGCCTTTTCTTGCAAATAAAATCTCAAAAAAAAAATCACTAGCCTATGGCTTTTTGAACAAAATTTCAATCAATTTTTTTATTATTCAGTACTTTCCATTTTGTACATCGTCATAGGTATGATAAAGAATGGAACTCCAAATATCAAATTTAAAAACTACTACAACATTTTTTTCAGGCCAGAACAGTATTAACATACTGCAAATACAAAGATGGTGTAGGCAAATGTTTTACTTATGTTCCAATCATTTGGAATCGAAATTTCATGATGCGCTGTATCACTTAATTGCATTCTTTAAAAGAAAAACAAAAACAAAATTTATTCAAGTTCTAAAGGGTGATTTCTCTTCGCTTATATACTTGAACAATGATTTTAGTACCTGAAATTCATTACGTTAAAAATGAAAACTGCAGAATGATCCCGAACTTACTACGTACGTTGCTTTAAGTTGCTTGAGTGGTGACCTTCTTAATCCTTTCTAAGACCCTTGATTTTCATATTAAATTGCATCTTGTTTCAGTAACTTGATTTAAATTTAGTAAGGATTTGGTTCTAAATGTCCCTAAGAAAGGCAACCGATATTATTTTAAATCTTAAAACGCTTAATTTAATTTTGGCTTCTTGGACGTTTCGAAATATCTTCGAAACAGCCGTGGTGCCTGATCCATTTTTATTTAAAATATACAATGCTTGATTTTGTTTCTAGTCAATAACTTTTAACTGATTTACAAAATATCCTGAGCTTGTCTGAAAATCTATTCGTGCCATTCAATCAATACTACTCAAATGACTACTCTCTGTGCACGATTAAAGTGAGAATAAAAATCTATGAAACCTTTAATGGATCTAGATAAAACACTACATAAGACCTTTCGGAACGTAAAATACGATCCATCATCAGATGTTACAAGTGCTGGTAATGCACAATACTGTATATATATATATATATATTATCATCATCATCATCATCATTGTCAACCATTATCAATCCACTGCTGAATGAAGGTTTCCCCAAGTTTCCTCCACAACGGTCTGTCTTGTGCCAGTCTCCTCCATGTTACTCCTGCATACTTTCGAATTTCATCCACCCATCTTCCATACGGTCTTCTTCTGGGTCTTTTCCTGTCCCTTGGAATCCAATCAAAAATTTCTACTGTCCATCGATGGTCGGTCCTTCTGGCAGTATGTCCAGCCCATTGCCATTTCAGGGATTTTATTCTGATCATGATGTCTTCCTCTTCTTATCTCTCCTGGTTATACCAAGCATGCACCTCTCCATGCTGCTTTGAGATGTCTGCAGCCTTTGTATGTCTCTTTTTGTTAAGGTCCACGTCTCTGCACTATGCGTAAGCACTGGAAGGATGCATTGATCAAATACTTTTCTTTTACGACATAATGGCATATTGCTCTTGAAAATTATGCTGTTTCTTCCAAAAGCTCTCCAGGTAAGTTTTATACGCCGATTAATTTCTTCATCAATGTGACCCTCACTTGATATCTGCTGCCCAAGATAAATGCAGGTTCGGTTGTCTCCAGCTTTCTCTCATCAATTGATAAATCTTCGTTACTTGTAAAAGCAGTGTGCATCACTTTCGTCTTCTGAAAGTTCATTTTTTATCCCACTTCTTTACTTTTGTTGGCAAGTTCTTAAATCATACTCTGCAGCTCTGAAGGAGTAGTTGCAAAGATGACTACGCCATCAGCAAAACGAAGGTGAGTTAGATAATCTCCATTAATCTTTATCCATTTGTTTTCCCAGTTCAGTGATTGAAAGACATTTTTCAATGTGGCATTATGGAACTTGGGAGATATGGTGTCACCTTGTCTCACTCCCTTTCCATTTTTTATGTGTACTGTATTCTCAAACAGCCGAATCTGCACTTGCATTTTCATAGATGTTATTAATAATATTAATGTATGCATCTTTAACACTGCAGGATTTCAAAGCCATTGTAACTGCTGATGGTTTCACTGAATTAAAGGCCTTTTCATTATCGACAAAACACATGCACAATGGAAGTTCATATTCCCTCGCTCTTTCAGTTAGTTCTCTCAGTACGTGGATATGATCTATAGTGCTGTAGCCACACCTGAATACAGCTTGTTCTTTCGGTTGAGCCATGTCCAGTGTTACCTTCAAACGGTGTGAAAGAACTATAGTGAAGATTTTACATACCTTTAGTGAAGATTATATATATATATACACAACAGAAACAGCCTTCAACATAATTCGCGTGATCGCTGGAAAGAGTCAACATAATCAGAAATGTGATTGGATATTGTAGTCGTTGGCGTCAAAGAGTTGTTTGTTTCAAAATTCCTCCGGGAACAATGGTGGGTAGAATTGGGAAGTATCGATTTCCAAGGAAGTGGTATTAGTTCCGGTGTCTTTTCCTTACACACCCTATCCCCGAAAGAATGAATGAAAATGCGTTCTGTGAACCTGAGGTGTGATCTGGACTTTGGAACTTTCAGTAAAGAAACATGATCCCAAACTGCAACATGAGAGCCCCGGTTGACTAAACGTGACATCGCAGTCGAATTTGCTTTCATTTTTATGTCAAACTTATGTTCATCCAACCTAGTCCTGAGAGTCCGAAAAGTAGATCCTATGTAGACTTTTTCTGTTTCCGTGGATAGCACATACTCCAAAGGCAACATGTATATACCATGATTACGCATTAGGTCCACTGAATCACGATCGCTCTTGATGGAGGAGAGCAAGGTAATAGTTCTTTCCCCAAAATCAATGAGCTGTCTTTTACAGAAATTTATAAGGACAAACGTTATACAAGACTGATCCTACATATTTCAAAAATCATACAAGACTGATTATACATACTTTTTGGTCGCTTATTGACTGATTGTAATGTAGATAGATTATCCCTCTGTAGTCTACCAAGCAGTCCATAGGCCATCGGTGCAGTATATTCATATTCCTCAGAAATAACAACTATCTAGCTGATATTCTTGACGGCATAGGAGCTGAGTTGCCGAGTGCGTATAGGCTCGTCTCAAAAGATAGGTGATGGCTGTGTTTTTGACACCAGGGATGAGCCGACGAATATGGAATAATTGACGAACACGAGTCCGGCTTCCTGAAGACTGAATAAATCACTTGATTAGAACGAAGATTACGATCCAACCATAAATCTAAAAAGCTAAAGAGTTGTCCTCAATTTCAACTGTAAAATCAATTGACTCAAATTGACTGGACATCTGAGAAACGAACACGTCGAGGTCCTCCCTTGAATGGGGCTAAAACATTAGGACATCGTATACGTACCTCGAGTACAGAAATGGCCTGTAGTCAGATTCTGTTAGGACCTTTTCTTCTAAATTCTGCATAATAACTTCTGCCAGAATTGGGGACAGGGCCGATCCTATCGGGGCCGCTCTAGTGTTTTTGTTATGAATTTGATTGAACTTGAAATAGGTCCTCCTGTATATTACCTTAAGAGTTTCCATTACAGTGTTAACCTACGAATCGGACTGTCTGTGCCCATGGAGGTTAGCTTGTCTCTTATGATATCATGAACCAACTCCACCGGAACACTGGGAAAGAGAGAAGTGACGTCCAATGATACGAATATGTAATGTAGGTTCATGTTAATAAGAGATTTGATTTTGTCGATTACCTTTCGATACAAACAAATCATTGAGGCCAACGACTACAACATCCGATTAAATTTCGGATTAAGTTGACTCCTCACAGCGATAACGCCAATTATTTTGAGGGCTGTCTCTGTTGTGTGTATATATATATATATATATATTGGAACACCGCTACAATGATCCTGCTACATAACAAAGGTGACATTGAGGATCTCGGAAACTACAGACCTATCAGCCTCCTATCAGTAGTTTATAAAATCTTCACTAAAGTTCTTTCACACCGCTTGAAGGTAACACTGGACATGGCTCAACCGAGAGAACAAGCTGGATTCAGGAGTGGCTACAGCACAATAGATCATATCCACGTGCTAAGAGAACTAATTGAAAGAGCGAGGGAATATGAACTTCCATTGTGCATGACTTTTATCGATTATGAAAAAGCCTTTGATTCGGTGAAACCATCAGCAGTTACAATGGCTCTGAAAACCTGCGGTATTGAAGATGCATGCATTAATATTATTAATAGCATCTATGAAAATGCAAGTGCAAATATTAGGCTGTTTGAAAATACAACACACGTAAAAATTGTAAAGGGAGTGAGACAAGGTGACACCATATCTCCGAATCTCTTTAATGCCACATTGGAGGGTGTTTTTCAGTCGCTGAGCTGGGAAAACAAGGGGATAAAGATTAATGGAGATTATCTAACCCACCTTCGTTTTGCTGATGACGTAGTCATTTTTGCAACTACCCCATCAGAGCTGCAGAGTATGGTCCAGGAACTTGCTGACAAGAGTAAAGAAGTTTGATTAAAAATGAACTTTCAGAAGACAAAAGTGATGTTCAATGCTTTTACAAGAAATGAAGATTTATCGATTGATGGAGAAAAGCTGGAGATAACAGACACGTACGTTTATCTTGGACAGCAGATATCAAGTGAGGGTCACATTGATGAAGAAATTAATCGGCGTACAAAACTTGCCTGGAGAGCTTTTGGAAGAAACAGCATAATTTTCAAGAGCAATATGCCATTATGTCTTAAAAGAAAAGTGTTTGATCAATGCATCCTTCCAGTGCTTACGTATGGTGCAGAGACGTGGACCTTAACTAAAAGAGACATACAAAGGCTGCAGACAACTCAAAAAAGCATGGAGAGGTGCATGCTTGGTGTAACCAGGAGAGATAAGAAGAGGAACTCGTGGATCCGAAAAATGACAAGAGTGGAAGAAATCATGATCAGAGTTAAATCCCTGAAATGGCAATGGGCTGGACATACTGCCAGAAGGACAGATCATCGATGGACAGCCGAAATTTTAGATTGGATTCCAAGGGACAGGAAAAGACCCAGAAGAAGACCACATGGGAGATGGGTGGATGAAATTCGAAAGTATGCAGGGGTGACATGGAGGAGACTGGCACAAGACAGACCGTTGTGGAGGAAACTTGGGGAGACCTTCGTCCAGCAGTGGATTGATAATGGTTGACAATGATGATGATGATATATATATATGCACGCTATATTGACAAAAGTCACTGAACACCCTTCAAAAGAAAATTATCGGATCCGCTGCGTTATTAAGATGCGCGGTACAGCTGCAAACGGTATAAAAACAAGCCTGCAGCTGACCGTGATCATATCGCACTGTGAGGTTGAGTGAAAATATCGCGGCGGGAGAAAACTGACTCTGAGAAAGGAAAGATTGTTGGGTATTATAATAGCGGGTTGTCCATAAGAGAAACTGAGAGGCGTTTAAACATACCCAAGTCAACTGTTTTGGATGTACTGAATAAAGGGAAGACACATGGAGTGCCTGAAGTAGCAAAACGTACCGGCAGACCAAAGAAAACCAGTCATAGAGGACGTCGAAGCCTCAAGAGAGTCATTACAGCTAATCGACGGAGTACTTCACAAGCCTCAGTGTACAGGTGAGTAAAAATGCTGGAACCTCGATATGTGCATTCGCAGAGGATTTCATTCCATGGGTTACCGTGGTCGTGCGGCTGCTCATAAGCCTTTCATATCTACTCGGAATGCTACTCGTCGTTTAGCACGGTGCAAAGAACATTTATTGTTGACCGTATATAAATGGAAACGGGACCTATAGACTGATGAATCCAGATACACGATTTATCAGTCTGATGGCCGTGTGTGGGTATGGCCGCTGCCGGGGAATGCTATTTACCGCAGTGTACTGTTCCTACGGTCAAGTTTGGAGCTGGCGGTGTACTCGTGTGGAAGTGCGTTTCGTGGTATGATCCCGGCCCATTGGTTATCGTGGACAAACCTATTAACCAGCACGTCTGCCTCGATATTCTGGACAATTATGATCTACCAACTCTGTGCCAATACTATGAAACCGAGCCTTTTTAGTACCAGCAGGATAATGCACCGAGACATAAAGCAAGAAATGTTACGGCGTGGTTTGACGATAATTCCGTATCATGTGTGGACTGGCCAGCACAGAAACATGATCTTAATCTCATAAAGCACCTATGGGATGAATTAGAGCGCCCCATAAGAAGTTTGGAACTAAGGCTTACTACTAAGCAACAGTTAGCGGCAGGGTTTTGTACTGAACGGAAGCGCATACCTATCGCTGTGTTCCAAAACCTTGTCGAAAGTATGTCTCGAAGGGTCAGTGCATACATTAAGGGTAAAGGTGGACCGACAGCATACTAATGTATGTCAATATTTTTTTGTGTGTGTTTCTCTTCTAGGTGTCCCGTGACGTTTGTCAATATAGTGTATATTGTGTATTACCAGCACTTGTAAGATCTGATGATGGATCGTATTTTACGATCCGAAAGGTCTTATATAAGGCTTTATCTAGATCCATTAAAGGTTTTATAGGTCTTTACTCTTATTTTAATCGTGCACAGACGGTAGGCATTTGAGTAGTGTTGATTGAATGGCGCGAATAGTTTTTTTAGACATCTATGTTACCGCAGTTTGTTTAATTCACATGGTCTGCAATGGAACTGCCATTCAAGTTATTTGGCAAGTATCGCAGGAGATTGGCTATTGAAGAGTCACATGTGTTCGTTTTAATTAACTGCAGGCAACTTAATATCATACCAAAGTACCTCAGCCACCCCGGTGGCGCAGTGGTCTAAGCGATGGCCTCTAATCATTCGTCCGAAAGGGGTCCGGGTTTCGAATCCTGGTGAGGCATGGTTGTTGCGTTTGCCTTACGGCACTAGCTCTCTCCCTTCCCTGGAACCAGTGGCCCTAAAATAAGGAGGGAGGACTGCTTTTAGCCCATTGAGTTGCTCACGGTGGTCCTTAAACCTAGAATAAAAAAAAAAAAAAAAAAAAAAAAAGTACCTCACCATTGGCAGTCCATTGTGGTTCGAGGAAGGTCTATAACATAATGAGGAATGCTGAATCCAAACGACTATCAACGCAAATTCGTCGTAAAAGAAGACTTGTATTATCTGTACAAGAAATCTTACAGCTCTTGGCTTTCGACTGGTAGTGTGGTAAATCCTTTACTTATTGATAGATCTCTTGCTGTGCTCCTGTCATCCATAGATTATGAAGTTTCAAGGTACAATGCTAGACGAACTCACAAACTTAGGAACTTGGTGGCTCAGAAACTTCCAACCAGGAAAGGTGGTCGACGCCATAGCCCAGGTCATCCTGTTAGAAACGGTAAGCTTTGTTTCTTGAATCTTAGTGACATAACTTTGAATGAGAACCAGGAAAGAGCATTCAACAGGGGTAGCAAATTCGCTTATCCGGCATATCTAAGCTTAACAAGTTCCATTTTATACCGCAGGTAGAACATATTATTAAAAATCTTTCCCTAGACGAACAGGAACAATCTAAGTACGAAATCAGTAACATCATAAAAGCAACCCAATCTGCTAAAAAGCACCGGGTTAAAACGAACTTTCAAGTTGAGCAAGAACAACTACAGTCATTGCGCAAGAACAAGAACATTGCCATAATATCTGCCAATAAATCCTCCAGCACAATTATTTTGAATCGAGACGATTATGTCAAAAAAATGCTACTTGCGATTCAAATGATACCACATCAGGTTATTTGCAAGGATCCCACTGGGGCAAATACACTGAAGAGCAATTAAATTAGAGACAGCTGGCGTTATGCAAATGTGGTGCTGTGGGTGGCCTTGAAACGGAAACGAAATGACGTATGCAGCGATCCGACAATATAAAGAGTGATGCGACGGGAATCAGTAAGAGTCGGACGCAGTATGGGTAAACGAAGGATCTAAGCGCATTTGATCGTGGGCAAATTGTTGGGGCCCGACGAATGGGTCACTCCATCTCGGAAGTCGTGCAAGAACTGGGGTTTTCACGAACCACTGTGTCACGGGTGTACCGTAAGTACATCAACTCCGGCAAAACCATCCCTGCAAGGGCCAACTGCGGTGGACAACAGAGTGTGGATGAGCGGGATCATCGTCGGCTAGCTCGCATTGTAACAGCTGATAGACTGGCCACAGTGCAAGATATCACTCGGCAATTTAACGCTGGTGCACAAAAACGTGTAAACAGCCACACTATCCAGAACCATCTCCTCGCTATGGGGTACAGAAGCCATCGTCCCGCGAGGGTACCGCTGCTGAACCGCACATCACAGAGCGCAAAGATTAGCATGGGCGCGGGAACCTCGCCACTGGACCCTAAACATCTGGAAAAATGTGTCCTGGACTGATGAGTCGCGATTCACTTTGGCACATGCGGATGGCAGGATACGAGTACGGCGCAAACCACATGAAGCGATGGATCCTTCTTGCCAGCAGGGTACACTTCAAGCTGGTGGGGGTGGCAATCTCGTCTGGGGACTGTGTACGTGGACTGAAATGGGAACCCTGGTACGTGTGGCATCGTTCCTCACATGTCACCGTTACCGGGATATCCTGGACGACCATTTGCTCCCGTTTGTGAGTCTTCAACATCCTACTGAGGACCTCATCCTGCAACCAGACAATGCACCGGGCCATCGCTCCCGAATTGTATCCGAATGGTTGGATGAACACTCCACCGACGTGACCTCGCTTCCTTGGCCGGCTAGGCCACCTGACCTCAGTCCCATTGAGCACATCTGGGATGCCATCGAGAGATATGTTCGAGGCTCTGACCCCCCTCCATCAAATCTTCGTGAACTGTTTTAACTTGTTCAGGGGTCGCGGATCCGTATGGCTTTCCAACGCTTCCGGTGTCTTGTCGAGTCCATGCCAAGACGAATCGCCGCCGTCATCAGGGCGAAAGGTGGTGCTACGCGTTACTAGATAGGTAACTCTAATTCAATTGCTCTTCAGTGTATAACAGCAGTTAGCCATATTAAAAAACAGTCAGCCCTTCCCACCAGTATAAAATCAAGCCTAACTGTTGTTTCTGAGCCAAGAGTCCCTGAATTATTCGGACAACTGAAGTTACACAAAGAAAGCCACCAATCCGTCCATTGGTATCGGCCAGAACAAGCTCACCTAAGCCTCTAGAAAGTGCAATAGCTAAATATTTAGAACCATTAACAGCGGCCTCAAGATATTCATTGTCCGGTACTCAACAAGTAATCGACAGAATCAAATCTGTTAATAACATGAACGTACATTACATATTAGTATCATTAGACGTCACTTTTCTCTTTCCCAGTGTTCCGGTGGAGTTCGTTCATGAAATTATAAGAGACAAGCACACATACAGTCATATACTCCATGGACACATACAGTCATATACTCCATGGACACATACAGTCATATACTCCATGGACACATACAGTCCGATTCATAGGTTATCACGTTAATGGAAACTCTTGGACCTATTTGAATTTCAATCAAGTTTTTACAGAAAAACTGGAGGGACCCCGATGGAATCACACCTTTCCTCAATTCTGGCAGACGTTATTATTCAGAATTTAGAAGAAAAGGTCCTAACAGAATCTGACTACAGGTCATTACTGTACTCGAGGTACGTATACGATGTGCTAATGTTTTGGCCCCATTCAAGGGAGGACCTCTACGTGTTCGTGTCTCAGATGTCCAGTCAATTTGAGTCAATTAATTTTACAGTTGAAATTGAGGACAACTTTTTAGCCTCTTTAGATTTATGGTTGGACCGTAATCTTCGTTCTAATCAAGTGATTTATTCAGTCTTCAATTATTCCATATTCATCCCTGGTGTCAAATAACATCAGCCAATACTTATCTTTTGAGACGCGCCTGTATCCACTCGGCAACTCAGTTCCTACGCCGTTAAAAAATCGGCTAGATAGTTGGTATTTCTAAGGAGCATGGATATACTGCACCGATGGCGTATGGACTGCTTTGCTTGGTAGACTACAGAAGGATAATCTATCTACATTACAATCAATCAATAAGCGACCAAATAAATATGTACAATCAGTCTTGTATGATCCTAGGATAACGTTTGGCCTTATAAAGATCTGTAAAATACATCTAATGCATCTAATTGCTTTTGAGGAAAGAGCTATTACCTTGCTCTCTTCCATCGAGAGCGATCGTGATTCAGTTGATTTAATGCATAATCATGGAGTATACATGACAACTTTGGAGCCTGTGCTGCCCACGGAAACAGAAAAGGATCTACACATAGGATCTACTTTTCGGACTCTCATGATTAGATTGCCTGAACATAAGTTTGACATAAAAATGAAAGCAAATTCGACTGCGATGTCACGTTTGGTCAACCGGGGCTCTCATGTTCCAGTTTAGGATCATGTTTCTGTACTGAAAGTTCCAATGTCCAGATCACACCTCAGGTTCACAGAAAGCATTTTCATTCATTTTTTCAGGGATAGAGTGTGTAAGGAAAACACACCGGAACTCATACCGTTTCCCGAGAAATCGGTATTTTCCGATTCTACCCACCATTGTTCCCGGAGGAGTTTGGATACAAACAACTCTTTGACGCCAACAATTACAATATCCAATCAAATTTCGGATTTTGTTGACTCTTCCCAGCGATCACCCGAATTATGTTGAGGGCTGTTTCAGTTGTGTATATATACACTGGTATGCAAAAATTAAGGACGAAAAGAAGAAATTAGCATAACAGCGGAACGAGCAGGCAGAACGGACCGAAAGACCACTCAAGAGATAGAGTAGTGTCCGGTACGGTAGGGCATGCGCATATATGCAGAATGACGTAGGGGAGGGGTAGTGTCGGAAGGGTATTAAGCACACGGGTGGTGTACGCTTAGCAATTCGGTGAAAGCTATTGCACGGTGTACATCGGTTGGAACGATGTCAAATTGCTGCCACCGTGTGATATGGCCAACGGGCAATCCAGTAGACGACATGGGGACGACTTTACCCGAGGTTGCGTCATTGGGAAGTTGGAAGAAGATCGAAGTGTGACTAGTGTGGCCGAGGAGTTCGGGATCACTCACAGCATCGTTTCATGAGCTTGGAGAGCCTTTCAAACGACAGGAACAGCTGTCAGAGAGTTTAGCAGTGGTCGTCCACGAGCAACCACGGCTGCGGATGACCAGTATTTTGTCCTACATGCGAGAAGAGACAGACGGCAGGCAAAAGGGAAAATCACATGGCGCATGCAAGAGACAACTGGACGTTCGTTATCGCGTTTTACCGTGGCCAGGAGGCTGCACAAAGGGGGTCTATTTGCACGACGACCAGTACGGTGTGTGCCATTAACGCCTGCTCATCGGAGACGGCAGTTTCTGTGGTACTAGGAACACAAGAACTGGACACATCTGCAATGGGGTCGCGTTCGCTTTACGGATGAGAGCCGATTTAGTATGGCGAGCGATTCTGGACGTAAACACATCTAAAGAGAGCAGGGAACACGCAATCACACCTCCAACATCATCGAAAGATACCGGTTTGTAGGTGGCGGAGTTCTCGTTTGGGGAGGTATCATGCTTGGTGGCCGTACTGACCTCCACATCTTCCAAGGAGGTTCAGTCACTGGCGTCTGCTGTTGTACCGAGGTTCTCCTGCCTCACGTGCGTCTGTTTAGAGGTGCTGTGGGTTCTGAGTTCCTCTTCATTGACGATAACGCTACACCTCATCATACAGTGCCTGTCGCAGAGCTGTTTTAGAGTGAAGATATTCAACACATGGATTAGCCCGCAAGGTCCCCGGACTTAAATCCAATCGAACACGTGTGGGACCTACTCGGAAGACGCTTGGCAGCAGGTCACCAGCCGGCAGCAACGATTCCGCAGCTGCGATTGACACTACAAGAGGAATGTGCCCTGACGCCTCAACAGCTCCTTGACAACCTCGTCTTCAGCATGGACAGACGTTTTAAATCCTGCAACGCAGTCAGGGGTGATCATATCCCCTACTAAAGACTGGGTTTTTCTTGGCTGCCGGCTGTCACATGGACGTTTCTGTCTTGTGTCCAGTTGTGCTCGAAGCTACCTTTTCAATAAAGTGCCTTGTATCCTTTGGATTCCTTGTTTGAACGGTTTTGCTCACTTGTCCCATATTCTTAGATCTTGGAGATCTTATGGTATGATTTGAGTCGATGTGGAGCACTTCTGCACGACGTTATATTCGAAAAACCGTCTCGTCCTTAATTTTTTCACGCCAGTTTATATTGTTTATTCGCAGCACTCGTAACATCTGATGATGGTTCGTATTTTACGATTCGAAAGGTCTTATGTAAGGTTTTATCCAGAACCATTAAAGGTTTTATAGGTTTTTTCTCTTATTTAAATGGTGCTCAGAAAGTGGTCATTTACGTAGCTTATCATGAGCTTGCTGTTTGAATCAATTAAGTTTCAAAATGCTATGTCAAATTGTAAATTTTTAAGTGACCTATTGCAGTAGTCACAATATATTCTTTGCAGATTTTACATACTTCGCCGGCTCTTTTATTTTCAAATTACCCGAATTTCGAAAACATTTTCTTCGTGTCTTTCCTTTCCAGTAATCTGATCGAAGGTTGAGTACAGCTGCACATACAAAATTAAGGATTACTGGCTGCACGGCAGGAAGCAGTCAGAACAGTCTTATAAGCACGGTAGTTATCTCTGAAGCAGAAAGCATTTTAAACCATTTGGTGGACAGTTTTTGAGGATATGGAAAAACATGATACTGTGAGAGACTGTTGCACAAAACCTAACGAAAGTTCTTATTTCCCAAGTACCAAAATAAGACACGTCTATTTATTCTTCTGTGATACACCGATGAGTCATTGCATTATGACCACCTACCTAATAAACTGTAGGACCCCCTTCAGCCCGCAAAACAGCGGCCACTAGGCTAGGCATCAATTCGATGAGGTGGCGATAGGTATCCTGGGACTATCTGGTACCGTAATGTCAACAGGAGGACCCCAGTTCCCGTATATTTCGGGGTGGTGGTGATTTAGCGCGAACCCGTTTTTTTCAATTCGAACCACAAATGTTTGATTGGGTTCGTGCCAAGTGAATTTGGAGGCAGGGGCATTAGCAGAAAGTCACGAGCATGTTCCTCGAACTATTCCGTAACGTTTCTGGCAGTGTGGCATGGCGCATTATCCTATTGTAAATGGCCATCACCCGCAGGGAACACAGTTACTATGAATAGATGAACTTAGCCCGCAACGATGTTCAGATACCTGACTGCTGTCGGGGATTGTGCTATTAGAACACTAGGGCCTAAAGTGTCCCAACCCAAGAAAACATTGCCCAAAGCGTAACACCGCAGCCGCTGGCCTGTTTCCGTTTAACGGTACATCCAGGTACCATAGGCTTTTTGGTAATCGGCGTATCCTGGCTCGGCCGTCTACGTGATGCACTAGGAATCTTGATTCATCAGACCAGACCAATTTCTTCCAATTATCCATTGTCCAATCTCGATGATCTTGTGCCCATTTCATGCGTTGTTGGCGATGACATGCAGTGAACATGAGGACCCGGCTGTGTCTTCGGCTACGCAGGGCCATGCGCAGAAGGCTACGATGAACTGTGTGCTGTGACACATTGCCTTGATCACCACTGTTGTAGCCACGGGTTATGTTTCACACTGTGGCCCTGAGGTCGCTGTGAACAATGCGAGACAGTCTACGCTCCCTCTGGTACCAACGAGCTGCGGACAACGCACGGCTGGAAGACGGTTCGTCGTTTGTCCATCTGTGCACCACTTTTGATACGTACTCACTACAGCGGCACGTGAACCACCCACAAGCCGCGTCGTTTCCGATATCGTAGTTCCGAGGACCGTGCCATTACAATTTGTCCTTTATCAAACTCCGATAAATCGGCAGCTTTTCCCATTCTGACTCCAAACATTCTACTAAACTAAACCGGTCCTCGGAGTGTACCTTTACTGCTCTGTGAACTTCACCTGCGCCACCATTCCAGTTGTGGCGCAGGAGAAGTTCACAGAGATGGAATTCCTCACCGGTGTATGCTGGTGTATAATGGAGCCGGAACGCCGTTCTAGCACTGCTTTTTTAAAGGTAATAAATAAAAAAAAATGTTGCAAAATGCTTCCTTAAAACAGCGTGATCCTATGCCTAGCCTCGAAAATATTATTGGTATTTCAAATTAATAATTTGAAATACCAATCATATTTTTAGATTTTTTATAATCTTATTACTTTTATGAATTTCAAATTAATAAAAGTAATAAGACTGTGATTTCTGTAGAAAGTGTTGATTAGAAGAATAATGATTATGTAATGTAATTACATTCTCTCTAAAAAAATAATTGAATGAACTCTCATCAGGTTAGAACATACTGTGGAAGGGTGACGGTGGTACCTTGTAAGGAAGCAACGTATTGGTGTGTGTTAGGAGGGGTGATGGAAGTAGTTTCGCGCGGGAAATCCTATAAAGGCCAAGGTCATTGACATACCCGCGTGTGGTCACTGTGGTGGCGCTACCGTACGCTATTTCCTCTCCCCACTCCTCAGTTCTCAGTTGCCCTCGTGGTTCCCGACTAGCTAGTTGTTTATGCCGTTTACTTCTGCAAAGAATTTTTATTGTATTTTCGTTTTAATCTTCAAATAATTTTTGTTTATTAAACGGTTTTGTTTCTGTGTCGCCCTTTACAAAGTCATGGAACCTAATAAAAGGCAAAAAACTTTATCGTCCTCCTTTTCACGTGCGACAATTCAAGCTACTAAAGATGACAATTATGAAAAGCTCGATATTGCGATATCTCAACTAAGTGAAACTAAAACTGCCAAAAACTGTTCATTGCCAGATTTGAAAGATGACGGAAACGTAAAAAAAATCCCGGTATGGAGGCTTTAAATAGTGGTTTGTAGTGTTTACCTAGTTCAAATTCGTGCTTCTTAGAAAGGGATTCCCAGACACACCTTCTCTGTGATTTCCAGTCCACACCTTCTGTGTGGACTGAAGAAACGTGGAATCGAAAAAAGAAACTTTTACATGGATAGACTGTAAAAATGGGAAACTGGTTGCAAAATATGTAGTGACGTTTCCCATCTATGAGCTTTTCAAAAAGAACGAATTATTATTTCAAAAGAGTGGCTTTCATATAGTGTTACATTTTATGGATCGTCAAGGTCCAAGCAGCTCACTGCTCTTAGAAACATTTTTTTAGAGCATACACAGTATGAAGCAAAAACTCTTCAAAAAGTGTGTGATTCAATCGATGCATCCCATGTGGCCTCAACAAAATCAGTATTTAGGACCGCGTACTACACTGGTGTGCAAAAATTAAGAACGAAGAGGAGAAATTAGCATAACAGCGGAACGAGCAGGCAGAACGGACCGAAAGACCACTCAGAAAATAGGCTAGGGTCAGGAACGGCACGGCATGCGCATATACGCAGTATAACCTAGGAGAGGGGGTGGAGTGTCGGAAGAGTATAAAGCACACGGGCGGTGTACGCTCAGCAATTCGGTGAAAGCTATTGCACGGTGTACATCGGTTTGAACGTAGTCAAATTGCTGCCACCGTGTGATACGGCCAACAGGCAATCCAGTAGACGACATCTGGATGACTTTACCCGAGGTCGCGTCATTGGGAAGTTGGAAGAAGGTCGAAGTGTGACTAGTGTGGCCGAGGAGTACGGGATCGATCACAGCATCGTTTCACGAGCTTGAAGAGCATTTCAAACGACAGGAACAGCTGTCCGAGAGTTTAGCAGTGGTCGTCCACGAGCAACCACGGCGGCGGACGACCGGTATATTATCCTACAGGCGAGAAAAGACAGACGGCATACAGCACGAGAAATCACAAGGCACATGCAATAGACAACTGGACGTCCGTTTTTGCGTTTTACCGTGGCCAGGAGTCTGCACAAAGGTGGTCTATTTGCACGACGACCAGTACGGTGTGTGTCAATAACGCCTGCTCATCGGAGACGGTGGTTTCTGTGGTGCCAGGAACACAAGAACTGGACACATCAGCAATCGGGTCGAGTTCTCTTTACGGATGAGAGCCGATTTAGTCTGACGAGCGATTCTGGACATATGCACATCTGGAGAGAGCAGGGAACACGATTTCAAACTTCCAACATCATCGAAAGGGACCGGTTTGGAGGTGGCGAGATTCTCGTTTGGGGCGGTATCATACTATGTAGCCGTACTGACCTCCACATCTTCCAAAAAGGTTTAGTCACTGGTGTCCGCTATTGTACCGAGGTTCTCCGGCCTCACGTGCGTCTGTTTAGAGGTGCTGTGGGTTCTGAGTTGCTCTTCATGGACGACAACGCTACACCTCATCATACAGTGGCTGTCGCAGAGCTGTTGCAGAGTGAAGATCTTCAAGGCATGGATTGGCCCGCAAGGTCCCCGGACCTAAATTCAATCTAACACGTGTGGTACCTTCTCGGGAGACGCTTGGCATCAGCACGTCACTAGCCGCCAGCAACGTTTCCGCAGCTGCTACTTGCGCTACAAAAGGAATGGGACGCGATGCTTCAACAGCTTCTTGACAACCTCGTCCTCAGCTAGGACAGACGTTGTAAATCCTGCAACGCAGTCAGGGGTGATCATATCCCCTACTAAAGACTGGATTTTTCTTGGCAGCTGCCTGTCACATGGAAGTTTCTGTCTACTGTCCAGTTGTGCTCGAAGTTACCTTTTCAATAAAGTGCCTTTGTATCCTTTGGATTCCTTGTTTGGACGGTTTTCTCACTTGTTACATATTCTTACATCTTGGGGATCTTATGGTATGATTTGAGTTTATGTGGAACACTTCTGCACGACGTTACATTCGAAAAACCGCCTCGTTCTGAATTTTTGCACGCCAGTGTCTACCGCTCAAAGCGATAGACCTTATTCTGACCATTTTGGACTTTTTCAAGTGCAAAAATTAAATGGTGTAGACATTGGTGTCGGGCTGCATTGAAGATACAGTGCTGTAGACATAATTTAAACATATTCTTAAAGAAATGAAGAATAAAATAATACAACAGGTTTTAGACATTTCGCTGAACATTTCTCTCATTATCGACGAATCCACAACCTTAAGGGCCAGATCTACTTTGATTGTGTATCTAAAGTATAAAGTGAACAAAGAACTCCACCACATTTTCTGTTTTTGGACCTAATTGAATTACCTGATCAAAAATCTGAGACGGTGTTTGAACTTTTGTTAAATTGCTTGGACAGGAACGATTTTCACGGCGATTTCTTAAAAGAGAATTTAATTTCATTTCCAAGTGATGGTGCAAGCTTAATGTTGGGTAAAAATTCCATGGTTGCAAATCAACGCATTATTAAATATCCGAACGTTATTGTGTGGCACTGTATGAATCACAGTTTGAGTGATGCAGTTGACGAAGTATGTGGTGTGAACCATTTTCAGATACTGTATTTATGGATAAGTTATACACTCTCTACAGTAAATCACCTAAGAATTAACGTGAACTGGCAGTGTGTGCTTTAAAGTTAGACCAAACATGTAAACAAATAGAAGAGTACTAAGCACAAGATGGGTCGCTAGCTCATTCAGAACAGTTTCGGCAGTTTGGCATGGATACCACTCATTATTTAAACATTTTACATCCTCTGGAGATGATAAAAATAGAAATTCGACTGATCGAGTTATGTACAGTGGATTAATTAAGCGGTTATCATCTCCACATTTTTAAAGGACTTGACCATTATGTAAGATATTTTAGAAGAACTTTCAATGCTCTCAGAAAGCTTGCAGAGCAGAAACATGACAGTTTTTTATGCTGACAAATTAATCCGAAGAAGTAACAGATATACAAAAAATCTTAAAGAAAAACCCGAAATTAAGTGTCTTGAAGCTGAAATTGCTAATAAAGAGGGTAAGATGAAGAATCCAAGGCAGTCGTATGCACGATTGAATAGTTAAAAACTTGCATTTAAAAGATGATATTTATTTACAAGTTAAAATCAGCTACATTGGCAAGCACTTTGGAGGCAACTTTAGCCTCATCATTGGGCCCAATTGCGCGAAAGGATGGTTACAGGCATTTATATACAAGCATGGAATAACAACAGGTGTTACCGAACTGGAAATGGCATATTACAAATAATTATATGTAAATTTAACTCACGTATCTGGAGATCCAACAGGTGAAGCATTTAGCTGGTTCAACAACAGAATCCAAGGGCGAGGTATAATTACAGGCAAATCGTCATTGCAATACCTGGAGGCAAACCGTGTAATACACAAACTTTCAGCAAGCAACAAAGAATGTTTATCAGGTGCAGAGGCAACAAAGAATGTTTATCAGGTGCAGAGGCAATCAGTATGGTACGACTCCAGTCTGGGTAATGTTGACCTTGCGCCACTGTGCGGGCTAAGGCAGAAGAGGTAGAGCCAACACGAACTGCATATTTGTGCTCTGCCACCCGTACTTGCACTGAACGTAGAGTAGAGCCTATCTAGGAGGTATCTTCAGAATCCGGTAAATAAGAAACGAGTGGGATGTTATAAACACCAGATCTATGTAGTGGGTGAATCGTGTCACGGTCCTTGCGCAGCAAATTGAATAAATCGAAGGTGCGTATTCCAAAAGAAATATAGAACTTAGCGCTGGCATTCCCAAGCGTCAATTGTACCCACATATCGTACAGTTTGCGACTCCCGTTGCAATGCTGTGAATTGAGGACGATTCATCCTTCTGACCAGGCGGGATATGTCGTCGTGAGAGTAGCCAAACGTAGAAGTAACTGTCAAAATACTTTGAAACTTTGCTCGTTGTAAAGAGGGGTTCGAGGAATGGGAATAGGAGCGTTTGAGTAGAAATCTAAAGGCAGCTAGCTTATGGCTCCATGGGTGTCAAGAGTCGCAAGGAATAAGTACAGGACACGCAGAAGGCTTCCTGTACACGGAATATTGTAAACCTGTAGAACTATGTGAAAGAAGGAAATCTAAAAAAGGTAGGGAGTCTTGTTGTTCCAACTCAATGGTTAATTTAATCGTAGGATACTGTGAGGATAAAAAACCTGTAAAGGAATGAAGTTGTTCAACAGAAAAGGACCAAAAAAAACCAAACAGAATGTCATCTACATAACGGATATACAGAAATGGCTAAAGTAGCCTCGATAGTGTTTGCCAGTGTACCTGATTTTAACTAGTAAATAAAAATCATTTTTTAATGCAAGTTTTTAACTATTCAATCGTGCACATGACAGCCTCGAGTTCTTCATTCATCATACCATTTGGCACGAAGTCTTTTATTACTTAGAGAGGGTAAGTTTTGCAGAGTTGCGCTAATTGAAAACAGTAAAACCAGTAATCAACCAGCAACAACTGTTGACAAGTGTAATTAATAATTTAAGAAGGAGGCTTTTTTTTTTTTTTTTGATTGGAGGTTTAACGACCACCGTGAGCAACTCAATGGGCTATAGCAGTCGCCCGTCCCTAATTTAGGGTCACTGGTTCCAGGGAAGGAAGAGAGCCAGTGCCGTAAGACAAACACAACATCCATGCCTGACCGGAATTCGAACCCGGACCCCTTACGGACGAATGATCAGAGGCCAGCGCCTTAGACCACTGCTCCACCGGGGCGGCTAAGAAGGAGGCTGCTAACCACAATTTTTTCAAGCAACGAAAAGAAATATGCGGCAGTGCCCGCAGTGGAACCAACGAGAAACAGGATGAGTATAACTCACTGATAAATGAACTAAAAGTGTGTAGAAGTGATCGGTGGCCTTCGGGAAAGCCCCTAGTTTTGGAGAGTGTGAAATTGAAAGTCTTTGCCGGAGATTCAAACTAAACGTCTCCAAAACAAAAAAATGTATATCGCAATTACTTGGAGGACAGCTCACGTGTTCCAAAAGACTTAAATAATTTGCTCAATTGCACAAAACGTATTCCTTTTAGTTCATGTGAGTGTGAGAGGGGATTCAGCCAGATGAACCCCATAATATCTCCGACAAGGACAAGATTAACAACTTCACACGTTTCATCACTTATGTTTGTAAAACTCCAAGGACCCGACCTGTGAGATTGGAATACAGAACCATACGTCAAAACCTGGTTAAGAAAACATTGTTCTTCTCAAGCCACAAGAACACGTGAAGCACAACCAAAAGAAAGTGATGAGGACAATATTTTTGCACAGTTTTTGTACGCAATATTTCAATTTACAAATATTTAAATGTATTTTATGTTTTGATTCTGAAAACCCACGATATTTTCCATCTGTGAAGTGATTCCCAGCTCACCCTAATTATCTCCCGCTCCATTTTGTCCCTCAGCTCTCCCCCCCTCTCTCTCCCAACAATACCGCTAAGGTCAGAGCGTTCCGGAACTGCTTAATTTATGACTACACCCTTGGGTGTATGTATTAATATATTTCGAATCTCTAGCTCAGATGGCTTGCAAATTTATTCAAGTGCGATTCGCACTTTTGAATAGACACCGTTTGCAAGAGGTTTTTCAAATTCAGCTTTTACACTGCTTACAAAGGTGAAAATTTAAAATACTACGCGTCGTTTGAAAAATGTGATACTAAGTTTTAAGTCTATGACAAGGTATCAGGCGCTTCAAGCGAAACGGTTGAAATTTTGTCAGAATTTCATGCTGTGTGTGTGTGTGAGAGGGGGGGGGGGTAACATTGCATGGAACGACGCGTGTTCGCGGACAGACCAGATGCGCTATTAGTTGAACTAGAACATGCTGACCGACAAGTGCATATTCGTCAGTGTCTGTTGTCTACATTTAACCTTGGGGAAACGACAGCAGAAGTATGAAAGTAGGTTTATTCGGCACACGCGGAAAAAGCTGTAGGTCCGAGCACGTGACGTGACGAGTTTGTGAAGTTGAGAAACGGTGATTGCAGAGTAGAGGGGAAGTACCGTAGCGAACGGCCGAAGGAGATGCAGAGCTCATATTTGCAAGTTCTGGACAAAGATGCCGTTTACTCGATCGCAGAACTGGTTAAATGGTTCCATGCCGCAGAAAATATTAAAAAAGGGGGGAATCACACAAAAAGATTCAAAAATGAAATCTCACACGAACTCACCAAGAATTTATAAGCTAGATTTGCTTTGTATTTATATTTACACTAGTATACACTGCTGGCCACCCAAAATGCAACACCAAGAATCATCCGATTGGCCTAAAATTCGCAGCATGCAACACCAAGAACCATCCGATTAGCCTGAAATTCGCAGCATGCGTCGCGCGCGAGAGGACATGCGGACGATTAGCATTGCAGGGCATATGCAAATCATGTGCGCCAGCACGCCACCAAGAAGCACTATAAGAAGGGTGCACAGAAAGCGGGGTGTAAGTACTGGAAGTGTGTTGTGCTGCCGGACCTGTCCGTGGGAAGCTTCCTGATGCCTCATCGCAGAATACGGCAGTCATTCTAGCACGTTTCGGAGTTCGACAGAGGACGAATAGTGGCTTATCGCGACAGCGGTTCATCGTACCGAGACATCGGCGCGACAGCGGTTCATCGTACCGAGACATCGGCGCGACAGCGGTTCATCGTACCGAGACATCGGCGCGACAGCGGTTCATCGTACCGAGACATCGGCGCGACAGCGGTTCATCGTACCGAGACATCGGCGCGACAGCGGTTCATCGTACCGAGAAATCGGCGCGACAGCGGTTCATCGTACCGAGACATCGGCGCGACAGCGGTTCATCGTACCGAGACATGAGGCTAGTATGGATTCGGTGGGTGTAGAAGGGACGGACGGACGGACGTCAGCGATTGCCGCAGCCGCGGCACACCAGCGAACGAGAGGACCGGCATGTTGTGCGGCGGGCATTGACGGCTCGCACCGCCACATCACGAACGTTAGCGCAGGAATTAGGGTGCGTTGCACAACAACCTGTGTCAGCACGTACCGTTCGACATCGTCTGCAGGAGCGGGAACTTATCGCACGGCGCCCAATTGCTCCGATTACCATTGACGTTACACCACCGGCGAGTGCAGCGGCAGTGGGCCGTTGAACGCAGCACCTGGACTACAGAATGACACGACATTGTCTTTTCTGACGAATTCCGCTTCTGCCTACAACACCACTATGGTCGGATCCGCTTCTGGCGGCACCGTGGCGAGAGAATGCATGATGCTTGCATTATGCATCGCCATACCGGTCCGTTGCCTGGCGTTATGGTTTGGGGCGCAATTGGATATAAAACCCGCACCTCTCTAGTACGCATCGCCGGTACACTCAACAGCCACAGCTACATCCCCGACGTTTTGGAGCCTGTAGCCCTCCCTTACATGCAGGACTTGCCAGCGGATACGTTTCAACAAGACAATGCGCGCCCGCACGTGGCATGCATCGCGCAACAATTCTTTACGGCCCACCAGGTGTCACTGCAGCCGTGGCCCGCCTGTTCTCCAGATATGTCGCCCATCGAACACGTCTGGTCGCTATTCGGCAACCGAGTGGCCCGTCAAGCACCACCCGTGCCTGATGAACTGTGGCAACGTGTGGAAACAGCGTGGACCAACATACCATAAGCCCAAATCCAAAGCCTCTTTCGTTCGATGCCGCGGCGTGTAGCGGCCGTTATTACCAGCCATGGGCGCCACACGAACTATTGATTTCTGCGTGTTCCGCAAGTCGCACGGGCCTGTAAGCTCAATCGTTTCATCTTTGTATCTCTTGTTATGTGTCCAGTAAATCTGGCTTTGCTATCTCGTGTCCTTCTTGGTGTTGCGTTTTAGGTGGGTAGCAGTGTATAAGCTAGATTTGCTTTGTACTTATATTTACACTAGTATTTATAAGCTAGATCTGTTTTGTATTTAAATACCAGTACAGCTGTGCAAAATTTGCGTATGCTTATTTCTTTCCAAACCAGCCAAATCTTTCTGCTAATGAAAATTCATAAATTGGAATTTCCCATTTCGGTGGAGGTATCAACAGGGGATGTAAGGTCAGGTGATGCGTAACATCACAGCCTCTCCTTGACAAATGTCAACCCCGCCTTCTCGTGGTGCATCCTGTTCCCACTAAAGGGGCTCTGACGACCGCCAATAGCGGTATAACTATACCATCGGGATTAGAGGAAATTCTATCCCACACTCACCAACCCGCTTGGCCAGCGTGGTGAGTTATGGCCAAACCCCTCCAAAATGACTCCACAACTTAAATCTTGGCCCTCAGTCTCCGGCAGCTGGAATGTACCTGGCCAAGGCAGCGGCCAGTGCGACATGAAGGCAGAGGGTACTAAGAATCCCCGGAGGACCGGACTAGGCTGCCATCTGATGCTGACCTTGGCAACGTACAATGGACGCTCCCTATCTTCTGATTTAAGGCTTCTTGAATTGGAAGAGGAACTACAAAGGATCAAGTGGGACATCGTCGGGCTAAGTGAGGTAAGAAGAAAAGGAGAAGATCTCATCGAACTGAAAAGTGGACATCTCCTCTACTATCGTGGGACAGATACTGGCAGAACTAGTGGTGTTGGATTTATAATAAACAAGAAACTGAAGCATAAAATTGCAGAAGTTGAAAGTTCCTCTGACAGAGCTGAACGACTTGTTATCCAACTCTCCAGAAGATACCAGACTCACATTATTCAAACTTATGCACCCACCACAAGTCATCCTGAAGAAGAAATTGAAGAATTTTATGAGGAAATTTGTCATCTAAATAATAAAGGTAAGCAGCACTTGAAAATAATTATGGGAGATTTCAATGCAAAAATAGGGCAACGGCAACAGAATGAAACTTCAGTAGGTAAATTCGGTCACGGCAACAGAAACCAGCGTGGAAATACTCTCGTTGAGTTTGCAGAGGCAGAAGGGTTTTTTATCTTGAACTCCTTCTTCAAGAAAAAGCCACACAGGAAATGGACATGGAAACATCCAAATGGGACGACAAGTGAAATTGATTTTATTATGTGTAACAAAAAATTCGTCATAGAAGACTGCAGTGTGCTAAACAAGTTCAACACAGGTAGTGACCATAGATTGGTGAGATGTAAGATGCACCTCAACACTAAACTTGAACGTGGCAAGCTCATAAGACAAACAAAATCTATTGACATAACCAACCTTAAAAAACACCATAATACCTTCAAGTTGGAACTGAAGAACAGGTTCTCTGCTTTAGAAGGCCTAACATCGGAAGAAGTGGACATCTCTGAAGTTAACAGAAAAGTAACCAAAGCTCTTATGGAAACAGCAACAAAATTAGCTGGGTCTAAGAACAAGTTGCATGTAAATAAATTATCAGGAAAAACGAAAATGTTGATGCAAAAAAGAAGAGAGATGAGGACAACTAAAGAAGATGTGACTTCCAAAGTGGAATATATAGAGCTATGCAAGACAGTACGAAAAAGTATCACTGAAGACGTAAGAAAATTCAACTGTGAACTAGTGAGGAAAGCAATTGAAAACAACCAAAGCCTAAAGATAGCAAAGGGACACCTCAGTAAGTGAAGAAAACAGATTATGGCACTGAGAAAAGAAGATGGTTCTGTAACAAGAAATAGAGGCGAAATTTTGACAAGAGTGAAAGATTTCTACTCCAAATTATATGAAAGGGATGATACATACACTCCAGACATCATGAAAGATACCAGTACCAGAGTTCCTCCAGTCCTTCCAGCAGAAGTTGCACATGCAATCAAGAACATGAAGCGGGGAAAAGCTCCAGGAGAAGATGGAATTACTGTAGACATCATACAAGAAGCAAGTGGAGAAATCGAAACAGTACTCGCCCAAATTTTCACTCGATGCCTTAATGAAGGAAAGATTCCTGAGGATTGGAACACCGCTACAATGATCCTGCTACATAAGAAAGGTGACATTGAGGATCTCGGAAACTACAGACCTATCAACCTCCTATCAGTAGTTTATAAAATCTTCACTAAAGTTCTTTCACACCGCTTGAAGGTAACACTGGACATGGCTCAACCGAGAGAACAAGCTAGATTCAGGAGTGGCTACAGCACAATAGATCATATCCATGTGCTGATAGAACTAATTGAAAGAGCGAGGGAATATGAACTTCCATTGTGCATGGCTTTTATCGATTATGAAAAAGCCTTTGATTCGGTGAAACCATCAGCAGTTACAATGGCTCTGAAAACCTGCGGTATTGAAGATGCATACATTAATATTATTAATAACATCTATGAAAATGCAAGTGCAAAGATTCGGCTGTTTGAAAATACAACACACATAAAAATTGGAAAGGGAGTGAGACAAGGTGACACCATATCTCCGAAGCTCTTTAATGCCACATTGGAGGGTGTTTTTCAGTCACTGAGCTGGGAAAACAAGGGGATAAAGATTAATGGAGATTATCTAACCCACCTTCGTTTTGCTGATGACGTAGTCATTTTTGCAAACTAGCCCATCAGAGCTGCAGAGTATGATCCAGGAACTTGCTGACAAGAGTAAAGAAGTGGGATTAAAAATGAACTTTCAGAAGACAAAAGTGATGTTCAATGCTTTTGCAAGAAATGAAGATTTATCGATTGATGGAGAAAAGCTGGAGATAACAGATACGTATGTTTATCTTGGACAGCAGATATCAAGTGAGGGTCACATTGATGAAGAAATTAATCGGCGTACAAAACTTGCCTGGAGAGCTTTTGGAAGAAACAGCATAATTTTCAAGAGCAATATGCCATTATGTCTTAAAAGAAAAGTGTTTGATCAATGCATCCTTCCAGTGCTTACGTATGGTGCAGAGACGTGGACCTTAACTAAAAGAGACATACAAAGGCTGCAGACAACTCAAAGAGCATGGAGAGGTGCATACTTGGTGCAACCAGGAGAGATAGGAAGAGGAACTCGTGGATCCGAAAAATGACAAGAGTGGAAGACATCATGATCAGAGTTAAATTCCTGAAATGGCAATGGGCTGGACATACTGCCAGAAGGACAGATCATCGATGGACAGCCGAAATTTTAGATTGGATTCCAAGGGACAGGAAAAGACCCAGAAGAAGACCACATGGGAGATGGGTGGATGAAATTCGAAAGTATGCAGGGGTGACATGGAGGAGACTGGCACAAGACAGACCGTTGTGGAGGAAACTTGGGGAGACCTTCGTCCAGCAGTGGATTGATAATGGTTGACAATGATGATGATCAACAGGAAAATACCAGACAATACATTTAAATGTTTTCAGTGGCAAATGACACCAACTATATTTAAACATTTAAAATTTGATCATCGTCTTTTCTTTCTTGTGCAAAATAGCTCGATTGCGAATTTAATTTTAATATGTAAAAATGTTTTTCTTCAAGTCTTTGATACCTACCCTTCTTGAGATCTGTAGTCCTCAAATATTATGCAGTATACCTAAAATTGTTTCGGGTAGGGAAAGGTCTTTTGTCTTAATTTAAATGAGAAAATGAATTCATATTGATGGGAAAATATTGTCATTTACATGTGCACAAGGGAGGAAAGTAAGGCGATCTATACGTTTGTGTTGATGGGGATATACAACATTATTTATTTTCTTACCTATGTATAAACGGATGAAGACATAAAATTATTTTATTAATGCTTTAAACAACAACCATTATTTGATTTGTTGCTGCTTATAGTCTGCCGGCGAGTATGGGTTTCACCTTTGCATCTTCTTATGTTCGGAAACATTCCTTAGTCTCAGGTTCTTAACTTTGTTAAGAGCATATGAAAAGCTGATTAACATTAGTAAAGGAACCTCCTAAGACACTAAAATAAATTTTTAACCAACATGTCAGTGATTATTTTGTTAAACATTGCTAAGATAGTCGAATCTTCAAATTGGGGTATAAAAATGTTACGAAACTGATGAGACATATTCCGTGTTTCTTAAGTAATTATGCGCATATTTCACATTCGAGGCAAATTATATTTCTCCACAAATAGTATTTAATTTGATACATGATGCCGCCAGCTGAAGTAATTAAGGAAAATTTCATTAATGTGTCTGAGGGAAGATGCGATCTTCGTATCCTGAACCTCTACTGGGAAAACTCTGTTTACAGAGAGTTTTAATCAGGGTCTTCAGGTGCTTTAATTTCATATGGAGTGCGATAATTGCAGTGCAGGTTCTTTCAAAAAGACCAGAGTGTCACGAAACAGTTATTATCCATCTGACATTTATCAGGTCCCACCTAGTTAAGCTAAATTTTGGCAGCGAAGATGATTCTCCTTCTTAAGTAAAAGGTACAGTTCTTTACTTTCAATTAGCGAAGAAGATTTGTCACGTGAGGCTATTCTTGAGTTTGCTAATGCACGCAACAATCTTCAAGCACGCCAAACGTTGTGAGTAAGGCCAACACCTTAGGTATTTCAAACCACGGTTGCCAAGTGGTTTATTATCCCTCCACTAAGTAAAGACCTATAAAGAAATTATTATGTATTTTTTAATTGAACTTCTCTTGTTTTTATGTCTTTTGTGTCTTTTGAAGGATTCTTACACCCAGAACTGCCCTTCAATAATATATGCAATGCTCATGGTATATACAGTATATTATATATACAAATTTGTATATTTTGCCCTAAAGTGGAAACGGTGTTTCATTATGGAATATCAAATTCCTCAAGGAAAACAAATATGTTCAACGTAGCCTTAGACTCCACAAGGTACTTAGACAAATAAGTAAGCTGCTGCCTTAGTCACGAGAAGTAAGATACCAGGTTACGTTTTCAATTTTATAAAAAACACGGTCTGATCCGACAGGAAATTAGGTTTTGTCAACGTTTTCTGTTTGATACACTGCTTTGTTATGAGAATTCCAGGATGGACAAGTAAAACGCAAATCTTTCGCATTTTATAAATGGACGATGTCATCGCTCTTTCCACGTTATTTTTTAAACAACGCATAGCGACTGAAAAATTGTATTTGGCATCTCAGTTGCTGAGACCATCAATACGTATTCGTGTAGTCAGATGCTGACTGATAAACCACGCATGGCGCTGAGAATTGTTGGCGCCGCAGCGTAAATTCGAACGCACTCGACTAGTTATCGAGAGTTCTGGGGTGCGGTGCCGGAATACAATTTTTCAGTCGCTATGCGTTGTTTAAAAAATAACGTGGAAAGAGCGATGACATCGTCTATTTACATTATTTCCACGTATTTGATATATATTAACCATCTTTCACATTTTCTTAGAAATTCTTTTCTAATAAATGTTAATCCAGATTCTTTTCCAGAAATGGTCTTTTCGCGTGGGCACTGAGACACATTACATTGTTAAGCATATGGCATCCTAAAAGGAATAATATTTGTGCCTGAATTGAAAGAGCCAGCAACGCGAAACTTGGCTGACAGATTGAAAAGGTCTGGTTGGTCAGGACCTACAACCGCTCTGGTTGTAGGTTTCGAAAATAATTTATGATATCCACAATTAGTACATTAATTTTATAAAAAGTAATGTATTATCCACAATTACAACCACTGAATTAAAGAAGCGTACAGTGTGTTTTACAAAACATTATTTCACATATTGCATTCAGCCTTTAATATCTGCAACACTATCAGTGTGGTAAGTATAAATTGTTTGATTGAAGGTAGAGAAGGGATAATTTTGGGTCATCAGTAGCAACATGGAGAGAAAGATGTGGCATTTAAATAACCACGATATTTAATGCTGGCTCACTTTTCAAATCGAACAGTCACTTTGCCCATTTCCTGTTCATACGTCACGCTCTAAGTACCAAACCATTCGGGAACAACCTGTAGTGTAACCACGTTTGGACACTGTTGTACAAATTTGCGCTAGTCTGAAATGTCATAATGACCACATTTGGGAAAGTCTAAATTATTTCTGCTTCATGGGAATGCCGTACCACACACACACACACACACATTAACATGTTTAACTATAGATCCTAGAAAGATGGGACTAGGAGGTACTTAATCAGTCTCCTTGATTGCCTGGCCAAAGGTTCCATAGGCCATAGGTCACGTTTTGTGCTTCATGTAATAAATAAAATAACTCGAATAATAATAGGATGTTCGTCTTAGCAATTATTTAGGCTATGTTAAAAAATCATCATCATTTCCACCATCAACATATAAAAATAAAGCCAAAGCGGCCAAGGACAGCGAAAAGATAGCAATGATTAATGGAGTCAAAAGCTTGTTTTTGATCAATATTAAAAATAACAAGGGGTTCAGGAAGCCGTAAAGCGAGAGAGTAAAGGTTACGTATAGAAATGGTATTAGAAGCGATAGGGAGAGAAGAGACAGTGTAAGTTTGATCTGGATGGATTAAATGCTGGAGAACGGGATTGAGACGGAGGGCGAGAATTTTAGTGAACATTTTGTAATCAGTATTGAGAATAGAGATAGGCTGCCAGTTAGTCAAAAGTCCAAGATTACCAGATTTTGGAATAAGACGAAGCAGAGGAGAAGTAAAAGCAGAGAAGGAGAAGGAAGACGAAATAAAAACGATATTAAAACAAGCGGGGAAAAATTAGAAGGAAGACCTTATTAAAAGGAAGAGAGAGACCGTCATAACCTGGCAAAGAATGGGCGTTGAAGTTATGAACAGCAGCGCGTATCTCCTCAGGGGAAATGGGCGCACTGAGCGATGAAACGTAGCAATCTGGTACTTGAGGAAGATCACGTAAAATCGGGAAAGCATCGGTTGGTAACAACGATGTAGATTTGAAGCGTTCGGAAAAATACGAGAAAGTGAGATCACAGGTGCGAACGGGTTTGCAGTGGTAGAATCATCTGGCAGTGAGAGATGAGAAATAGTGTTACATTTGACACGATGTTCTTCCAGGTAACGTAAGCTTTGAATGGGATCGTCATGGAAACATAAAAACGAATACTTCAAACGAGAAAGAGTAGCCTAAGCAAATGTGTGAAGGCGGTGATGAAGCTTGGTTTGAAGAATCTCATAAACAGGATCTGAATGTGGGGTAGACTGAAGAGCACGACGAAGAATATCCATGTCCATTAATCGGCGTATACGTTGTAGTGAAAGGTCTTCGTAATTTCAACATACCAATTTCATGTTACTGTTACGTATTTGAAAGATATTTGTAACTTCGTTACATTACTGTTACGTATTTGAAAGATATTTGTGACATCATCATATTACTGTTACGTATTTACTACGTTGAACATTATAGTTTTAATAAACTTTGTAAAATCACAATAAAAAACATTACACTCGACAGCGGTTTCAAAAGCAACAGCAGTCGCATTGCGAGTTGTTTACGTTTTCACAGTTTCAGCGCAATCTGCTCTCCATTGGGAACAGTGGCGGTGTTTACATATTGATAACAAAAGAAATAAAAATCGGTCCCAAATGAGGATGTCGAATTTCTATTATACATGTGGAACAGGCTATATTTCAGCGAAAAAAAGAAACATCAAATTCGTAATTTCTCTAAATACTTACCAATATGAAATTTCTCAGCGTCAAGTAATAAAAAAACATGCTGGTATAGTATACTAATACAACAACACAGCCATCTACTTAGATTTTACAAAATGATTTTTAAAATTTAAAAATTATAATAATTAAAACAATTACTTAATTTCAGATGATCTTGAGTCACAAAGAAAATGGATGAAATATTATATTAAATCAACTAACTAGCTAACTCCAGTACGACAGTATCACCAAAGAATATCCCAGTAGCACGTGGAAATACGACAACGAGAGTGCTTCGGTGAAATGGCATAAATGCGCATGCGCTTCCACGCTGTTGCCAAACTAAGAATTTTAAATATCTCCGGAATGTAACATCAAAGTAGCAATTATGTACAATGGAAACTGTAAAACAGTAGTATTGGTGAATACCATTTTTAACGTAAACGTAATGTACGTACAGAGAGTTATGTTCCAAAATAGATGTCGCTGAAACGAAATTCTAAGATATCTCTGAAAGTGTAACGAATAAGAGAGATTGTAACATTATTGATACATATCTGAAACGTTTTGTGCTATATGGGATATGTCATGCGAAAGGGGAAGGTTTCGTGTACCGCAGAAAAGCAACCAGATTGTTCAACAAATTTTGCTGAGGTGACAGAAACCTCGATGATCAGCCAGTATCAGGTAGGCCGCGAACCGTGGATTCGGCGGCCGTGCGTAGGACCGTAGAGGCAAATACGACAACTACCACTCGGAGATTATCAGGCGAGCTGGTCGTATGACAGACCACCGCGGTTCGTCACCGTCAGGATCTCCGCAAGGTCTACAGAAGCTGCCACATCGTCCCTCACGAAAGGATACCAACTGAAGAAAACCGCCGCCGAGTGGAAGTGTGAACGCATGTATTCGCCATTGCGAATACCCGCGCGATGTACGTTTCATTAGGATGGTTGTTACGTGCGACGAAAAGTAGGCCTATTTCCGTAATTCTAACGCACAACGGCAGTGGTTGAACCCGTGCCAGCTTCCAGGACCTGTTGCAAAACGTGCGCACTTCGAGCACAAGCTAATGCTCTGCGTCTGGCGGAATTTCGAGGGGATAATCCATTACGATTTTTTTCCAGACGGTCGGACCATGAACGCCAACCTCTACTCTGAACAGATGGAACGGATGTATGCCGTTTTGGAGGAGAAATACCCGCCAGTGGTGAACAAAAGTACGCTCTCCTACAGCAGGACAACGCTCGGCCTCATACATCGCGAACGACTCGGGCAAAACTCCAGGAACACCGATGCCACACGCAGCGTCCGGACCTTGCCCCGTCTGATTATTATTTGTACCGGGCCATGGCCCACTTTCGTAGTGGGCGGCACTTAAACAACCAGGAGGAGGTGGCAGCTTGTGAAGGAGTACACCTCAAAGGACAAGAACTGGTACCGCCGCCGAATCGAAGAACTGGCAGACAGGTGGCTAAAGACGGTGCAACACGATGGCCCGTACCTTGAATGCTAGTCAGCTTCGTCGTAATGCACGTATGAATATATAACGTGATCGTAATATTCCAAACCTTTCAACTCGCCCTGTGTATTACTTTTGTTTTGTTTTTGTATTTTTTTTTTTTTGATTGGAGGTTTAACGACCACCGTGAGCAACTCAATGGGCTATAAGCAGTCGCCCGTCCCTAATTTAGGGTCACTAGTTCCAGGGAAGGGACAGAACCAGTGCCGTAAGACAAACACAACATCCATGCCTGACCGGGATCCGAACCCGGGCCCCTTACGGACGAATGATCAGAGGCCAACGCCTTAGACCACTGCGCCACCGGGGAGGCTGTTTGTTTTTGTATGGACCTTGAAACTATGAATATATGAATTGAATCGCCAGTTGTTTTCGTTCATAGGGAGGTAAATTGTAGATGTTTTCTGCAGCTGACGTGTAAATTATTCTATTTTAAGTAACCTTCTACCGAAGCTTCATTTACATAAAAACGCCACATTACGGAAATGCTAAGGTTGGCTCCCACCAATCAAACTTTTCTCTCTGCTCATTTTTTTGCCCTACCATGTACTGAGTGCAAATATTTAGAATACATTACGAGTGCAACGCTCTTAAATTTCATCGAATTTAGAGGAATGCACGTAATTTAATAGGTGATGGAGTTTTTGTAGTTGACAATAGACATGTCTTGTGTAAAGTTACAAATTGAAATACATTAACAACCCCATAACGGAAATCATTTGGAAAAGGATACGAAATGCCGGAAACAAACTTTAACCTCTTAAAAAAATTAAGGCAATGGGCAGTCATGTACCATGGACTGTCCTTCAGCATTCGAAGCACGAATCTCGTCAAATATATATGATATCAAAACTCTGAATGAAATTTCTACCAAACATTGCAAGAATATTTACCCGTCTATAAGACACTTAGCCCCTGATTAGCAGTTTCCCCTCCCAGTTTGGAAATCTGATCTCTCCATTCTTTATACACAGTTGAGTCACATCATTGTGACCACCTCCTACTTTTGGCGTTTACAGCGCGTAGCCAATGAAAGAAGGCACGTGTCATGAGATGGCTTGGAGGGTATATAAGGTGTGCTGTAAGCATTTTGAAAACATGTGACTCGTTGCCGTCATGGATAAAAGTAGCGATTTATCAGATTTGCAAAAAAGGGATGAATATCGGCTTTGGGGTCAAGGTTGGCAGTATTTCTCAAACAGCACATATTGTGAATTGTTCGCGTGCTGCAGTGGTTAAGTGTATCGTGATTTAAGAAATGGCGCCTTTGCGAATAAGCGTCGTGGAAACTGCGGAGAACCACGTGCCATTGATGTGAGAGGTGAACGTCGGCTGCGAAGGTGCGTGAGAGCCGATCGACACGCTACAGTGGAGCAACTCACTGGCTGACTGAACCAGGGGGCTACCGGAAGTCTGTCTAAAAGGACAGTTCAGCGAAACCTGCTGCATATGGGGCTCCGATGCAGACGGATGGTCACTGCACCTATGCTAACGAAGGTGCATCGGCTGAAAAGGCTTACGTTTGCACGGCAGTATCAGAATTGGACCTCCGCTGATTGGCAAAGGATTGTCTTCTCCGATTAGTCATCTTTTCTGTTTCATCGAGCGGACGGACATTGGTGTGTAAAAAAATCGGAGAACAAACACTCTTCAACCATAGCTGGAAGAACACAAGCTGGTGGTTGCGTCGTTATGGTCTATGAATTGTTTCCCTTGCATTCCCTGGGTCCACTTATACCTGTGGAAGGCAATGTGGACCAAATTCGTCATGAATCCATCCTTGGGGATCACGTACACCCATATATGCTGATTTTCTTTCCTAGGGTGGATGGGATCTTCCACTACGACAATGCGATGTGACACACAGCTAGAAACGACCGAGAGTGATTGGAAGCGCACGATGAAGACCTTAAAGTACTTCCCTGGCCCCCTGATTCCCCAGAGTTAAACCCAACTGAACATCTGGAGGACCACCTCGATCATGTTGTTCGCTCAGTGGATCCTCCACCAGGCTCCCTCCAGCAGCTGTCAGGTGCACTGCAGTCAGCATGGCTCCACATGCTTGTGAACACCTTCCAGCACCTTGTTGAGTCCCACCCAGCCCGTCTTGCTACTGTCCGCGCTGCACACGGCGGTTACTCTGGATGGTGGTCACAATAATATGACTCGACCGTGTATATTAGACAGACTTTCTTTTAGCAGACTTAAAATGCTTTATTAATATTCATATCTTCCGTAGCTGCCTAATTCATTGATTAACTTAATTAATTACAAAATAATTTCCATATCGTTATTCCTATATGTTGAAATTGATTTCGCTTTTTCGTTTGTATAGCTAAATCTTCAACTGTGTTATTGGTACCAAGTGTTTGATAAAAATTCAAATAGTTAGAAATGACAGAAATAAACAGGTGGGTAGTTACACCAGTTGATAACTCTTCTTGTGAAAATCTGTTTATTTTGGCGTAATATACAGTAAAGAAGTGAGCGAGCTTTCACTACCAACGGGTAGCTTCATCAGGCTGGAATAACGTCTAAAGAATATATACAAGAATTTAAATGCAAGATAACAATAATATAAACGTAGAAACTTTTTACATCTGAAAATGCCTCGTGCAGGAGGGCAAACGACATGTGCTAAGCGTGCGCTGTACGCAGAAACTCTTTTTTGAAATGAGGATCCACTCGCCAGGATCCTCACTTCAAAAAAGAGCACTATCACGGATCTTTCAGACGCCGGAGTCTAATCTATACCGCTAATCTACCCCGACGGATCAACGAAAGAATATGTGGGCATGACAAAGCGCTCCTTCAAGGTAAGATTAGCGGAGCACAAGAGAGATGTTGCAGCGGGAAGAATAAACACATCACTAGCGAAAGAGGTCACAACCCATTCAACCACTTCGCACTGGGGCGGCATGAAGAAAATCGCCTCCTATACGAACGCCAAGGCCACTGCTATAAGGGAATCCATTGAAATTATAGCCAACCCGATCACGTGCAACGATGAGCTTTCTTTTGATTTACCTTTTGCATGGCGTATGTTTCTGCGTACAGCGCACGCCTAGCACATGTCGTTTGCCCTCCTGCACGAGGCATTTTCACATGTAAAAAGTTTTTACGTTTATATTATTGTTATCTTGCATTTAAATTCTTGTATATATTCTTTAGACGTTATTCTAGCCTGATGAAGCTACCCGTTGGTAGTTAAAGCTCGCTCACTTCTTTACTGTATATTACGCCAAAATAAACGGATTTTCACAAGAATCGTTAGTTAGAAATGAATTTCATAAAAATCTCATGAATTTTCATAACAACTGGTGTTATGCTTCATTCCTTATGTAATTACGGAGTTTGTTTTCTTTTTAATTTACTCTTTTTGGAGAGTTTCATTAACCTTACGTGAATATTAAGTAACTGATCAGTTATTGGTTTCTAAGAATACAAATCAAACTAAATTGTATGTAGATATTTTTTCATCAGCCAATATTACCTTTCTCCTTCCAAATTCTTTCAAACCGGATTTTCGTTTATCATTCACTTTCAAGCAGTCTTTTCCAGGTCTCATTCATTTATTTTTAACATCAGCAATTGATTTCCTTCTCCTTTTAATTTCATGTTTAAAAAGAAGTTACATCATTATTTGTACATTTAGTACTACAGAATAGTGCTCACAATCCATTTGCAACGTTTAGGAACATAAATGAATTCCCAGCCTGATGAAATTATTGCTGAAATGTCTTTAGCATCATCTTCCATTCAATGTTAGCTGCTCTGCGATCCATTCCTATGTGAACACTTCATCTGCATATTATACAATGTACTACACACGTTCTTAATCAGAAACGTAATTGGTTTACCGTATTGAATTAATGGACCAATGTCACCAGAAGGTAATGTTTAAATAATTTTGAATTAATTTCATAGAGTCTTGCAAATTGGCCGCTCTTCAGAGACAAAATATCGTCTGTTACATTAGAAATACTTGCAGAATTCAGACTTCATTTTCAGTAGTGACATTTGCATTACCATTGGTAATCAGTCCACTTATTTACGGAATTCCATACAACAGAGCTTCGAAAGATTTTTCTACTCGATATATGCTTTCCTCTGCTAAAACGCCGTAGTCCCTGCTTATGTTTTTCATGTTAATCCTAATCTATAAGTTGTGTACTAGTGCCAGAAATGGGGTTTACATCTACTCTGCTCGACGTAGAAAATGCCACACCATGAAGGAATGAACGAAATGAGACGAAACTTACTACTCATGTAAACAGGTATAGGTGGGAAAGAAGCGATCGAATTTCTGAGAGATTGCATTAGCGCGATGGAAAAGGAAACAGTAGGATGGACTAAGTCAGTAAGTCGTATGACCGCCATGCTCGGCTGTACATTCGGAAACACAGCATGGCATCGAGTGCAAGTCTCCGGGTGGTGTTGCGGTTTCTCTGACCATGAGTCGTTGACCTGCACCCACAATTCATCAACATTGCGAGGGGTCACGCAGAGACATTAAGCCGTCGGACAATGACGGCCCATACCTTCTGTACTGGACGGAAGACTACGGATCGCGCTGGCCAGAGCAGCACCTGGACACCTTGTAGGCATTGTGTGCTGATGTTAGCAGTGTGAGGGAGGGCAATGTCTTGTAAAAGTTGAGCATCGGGCATTCCAAGGAGATGCGGGAACGAAATGGGTTGCTGCACCTCATCAACTTAATCTCGCGCTGTCGTTGTGCTCACTATGCGTAGGAGCTGTTGAAACTGATAAAACTCTAAACCGTGGCACCAGGACTCTCACTGATGGCAGCAAGATCATCTCGGCAACCACATCGTCTTTCTCCAGACTTTCAATTGGCGATCATAGTTGCGAGACAAAAGCGAGGCTCAATGCTGAATTCGACTTTGTGCCATTCCTCCCGCCAAGCATATCTGGTACAGCACCACTGAAACCTTGAGCGATGATGTGTTGCGTTGAATGGCAGTCGTTGCAATGGCTGGCGAGAACGCAAACTTACCTCAGCTGCCAATTTGTGATTTGCCGTCCGTGTCAGTATGGTTACCTCCACCGATGCTCGTACGCCTTTTCGAATGCCGCCCTCTGTAGATTCGGAGGCTGCTACGGCTTGCCGTCGAATGTGAAGATGGAGGCGTTCGAATGGTCTCCTATGAGCACCAGTCCGACCACGGTGACTCCCGTAAACTTTCTCTAAACAGTGTCGCCACATTCCTGTTGTACCCGGATGCGTTTTTCCGCTGCGATGCGACGCAGCGACCAGCCAGCATCCTGCATTCCTACGTTGTAACCTCTAGTGAAAGTGCGATGGTAGGGGTCCTGATAACGTGTTTTTGCCACCAAGATCACTCCGATACAGAAGTCCACACACCCCAAGTGAGGATGATCAGTCATAGATACACCGAGCAGTTTTGGCACTTTCTGGACCTTCACGTATCACCTAGTTGGTTCGCAACTACAATAATTTAATAACTTAATTGTCAACACATATCTACCAATTTGCTTGGCGCTGTGACAAAATCTTGGTGGTGTGTCATTTACTATGCCTAGCAGTGTACTTTAAATACTGTCCATGTGTTCGAATTGGGATAATGTATGAAAGAAGCGTTCTTTCTAACGACATTTTTATTCCTTTCCCTGATGCCAATGTGAATAGATTAGAGACGAGATAATCTTCCTATATTTTAACGAATAAGAAAATAAGGAAATAAGGAAAAAGGAAAGAAAGAGCCTTTCCAATCTTTCACCTAGAGTCGTTGAATTCAGCAATATTTTTGCCCAATTTAAAAAGTTTTCACCCGAAAATATCTCAAGGATATCCTGCTGCTTTATTCCAGCATTGATATCCGACGGTGTAACCTGTTTCTGCTGCGATGTCCTTGTGGTGACGTGGAACTACGAATGCGCTACGACATTTTCGTAGTGAAGAATGTGTTTTTCACTGCAAAAATATCGTATATGCGTTTCCGTTTTTTGCATGTGCTCCATTCTGTTCATCAAAAGAATTTATTTACGTGCGTTTCTCTTATGTGGCAGAATTAAAATGTGCTCTTAGCAGTTCCAAGTCATCTCAACGACGTCGCAGCAGGAAGATATCCCAAAGTTTTTCTCAGTGGGTGGAGATAACAGATCACGGGTTGTCTTTCCCGTTCCTAATAAAATCAACGCAAGCCATAAGGTTTCAGTTAGCAGTTCCTTGACTGCTATTCATGAGATGGTGTGTGCATCATCTATGCCACGGGTGTATTCGATGCATGAGGTGTTCAAAATTTCCATCAACATGTTTCAAATTTAATAATAAAATTAGTGTCAAGCGTTATATCGAGACGAAGAGTGTGTGTTTATTTCGTGGTAGTGAAATCAGTTTGCTTCAAAAGCTAACATTACATCTTTCAATTTTTTCTCAAGTGTGGTTGATAATTTTTTATTCGAACAGTTATGTCAAATACGAAGTTTAAAGCATTAATTACGATCTGCCTATTATTCAAGTCTGTATAGTTAGTCAAAAACAAGGTACGCATACAACGAAGAGCCAAATCATTATTATCAGCGAGTCTTTATGCAAATGTAAGCAACTGCAGTGCACGACGGCGTATGTGAAGGTCATAAAACGGTATAAATAACACTTGATGCTGAGCTCTCTTAATCAGTGTCATTCTTGTTCTTCAGATGGCAAAGGCAGCGGACTTCAACGAATTTTACAAAGGCCCAATTGCAATGGCCAGATCACTGAGTCAGAGCATTTCCGAGACGGCAAGGCTTGCTCACAGTCAGCCGCGGTTAGTACTTAAGAAAAGTGGTCCGAGGAGGGAAATACACTGACCGCCCACAAGCTACGGCCGACCACAGCTTATCGACTCTAGAGGTGAGTGAAAGCTGTATCGAATGGTGCGATCCAATACAAAGGATATTGTGGCGCAACTCGCCGGCAATATGAACGCTAATGACGGGAATAGTATGTCGCAACACAAAGTACTTACATCGATCCATGCTAAAAACGTGGCTGTGGAGTCGCAGGCCTCTCCGGGTGCCCAGACTGACCTCGGTCCACCATCGAAAGCGCCTACAATGAGCATGTTAGCATCAAATCTGAACCTTGAATGATTGGAAGCAGTTCGTCTGGCTCGAAGATTCTTCTTTCTTGTTGCGCTATGTGGACGGCCGGGTGCGTATACGTCGTTTACCTGGAGAATGTTGTGCACCAGGATGCACCGTGGGACGAAAACAAGCAGGAGAAAAAGTGTAATGCTTTGAACAATGTTCTGCTGGGAAATCCTGGTTCCAATCATTCATGTGCAGGAAACTATGACGTCTACCACCTACGTAAACATAACTGCATATCAAGTACATCCTTTCATGACAACGGTATTCCTCTCTAGTTGTGCCTTCTTCCAGCAGGATGATTCCCCATGCTACACTGCCCAGATTGTTCGAGAATTGTTTGCGGAACATAAGGAAGAATTCCAGGTATTTTTTTGGTTTCCAAATTGTCCAGACGTCAATCTAATCGAGCATCAGTGGTTTATGTTGGAACTGCAAATTTGATCATCGGCAACTCGACAACGTAACGTACAAAGGTTAAAGTATCTGCTGGTAGCATTTTGGTACGGGATACCACAAGACACCTTTAGAAATCGTGTAGAGTTCATACTTTATATAAAAGCTGTGTAGGCGGCACTTGAAGGGCCAACGTCATTTTAGGTAGGTGGTCATAATGTTTTAGCAATTCGGTCTATAACCTGAGGCAAGAATGTCTAATTTAAATGTCATTGGTTAAAGAAGATTTTGAGGATTATTCCTTTCTAGCCTGTACCGGCATAAAAGAAATTTCTTGTGGCAAATGCATTAATTTGCTTAAATATTCCTACCCTCGCAGACTGTCCATGTTATTCATTAAGATTCAGCCAAAAACACTTAGACCAAATTAAAATTTATTTATGATCGCAACGATTTAACAGTAGGTTGTAGTTATTAAAGAAGCTACATCCAGAAAGGTTTGATAGCACCCCAATGAAGGAAAACATAAAATAAGTTTTACATCTGGCAGAAAAGTTGAACAGCAAAGGTGTACATGTTAAACAATCATATTTAAACGCACTGTTCTTATGTAACTAGCAGAGTTGTACCCAAGATTAATTATGGCAATTCAAATTACGGAAGAATCGCAATTGTCAGTAGAATGTGAGAAAAGTGAATTAATAGACCAGTATGTAGGAAGGGGATGTAAGGTCAGGTGATGCGTAACATCACAGCCTCTCCTTGACAAATGTCAACCCCGCCTTCTCGTGGTGCATCCTGTTCCTACTAAAGGGCTCTGACGACCGCCAATAGCGGTATAACTATACCATCGGGATTAGAGGAAATTCTGTCCCACACTCACCAACCCGCTTGGCCAGCGTGGTGAGTTATGGCCAAACCCCTCCAAAATGACTCTACAACTTAAATCTTGGCCCTCAGTCTCCGGCAGCTGGAATGTACCTGGCCAAGGCAGCGGCCAGTGCGACATGAAGGCAGAGGGTGCTAAGAATCCCCGGAGGACCGGACTAGGCTGCCATCTGATGCTGACCTTGGCAACGTACAATGGACGCTCCCTATCTTCTGATTCAAGGCTTCTTGAATTGGAAGAGGAACTACAAAGGATCAAGTGGGACATCGTGGGGCTAAGTGAGGTAAGGAGAAAAGGAGAAGATCTCATCGAACTGAAAAGTGGACATCTCTTCTACTATCATGGGACAGATACTGGCAGAACTAGTGGTGTTGGATTTATAATAAACAAGAAACTGAAGGATAAAGTTGTAGAAGTTGAAAGTTCCTCTGACAGAGCTGCACGACTCGTTATCCAACTCTCGAAAAGATACCAGGCTCAGATTATTCAAACTTATGCACCCACCACAAGTCATCCTGAAGAAGAAATTGAAGAATTTTATGAGGAAATTTGTCATCTAAATAATAAAGGTAAGCAGCACTTGAAAATAATTATGGGAGATTTCAATGCAAAAATAGGGCAACGGCAACAGAATGAAACTTCAGTAGGTAAATTCGGTCACGGCAACAGAAACCAGCGTGGAAATACTCTCGTTGAGTTTGCAGAGGCAGAAGGGTTTTTCATCTTGAACTCCTTCTTCAAGAAAAAGCCACACAGGAAATGGACATGGAGACATCCAAATGGGACGACAAATGAAATTGATTTTATTATGTGTAACAAAAAATTCGTCATAGAAGACTGCAGTGTGCTAAACAAGTTCAACACAGGTAGTGACCATAGATTGGTGAGATGTAAGATGCACCTCAACACTAAACTTGAACGTGGCAAGCTCATAAGACAAACAAAATCTATTGACATAACCAACCTTAAAAAACACCATAATACCTTCAAGTTGGAACTGAAGAACAGGTTCTCTGCTTTAGAAGGCCTAACATCGGAAAGAAGTGGACATCTCTGAAGTTAACAGAAAAGTAACCAAAGCTCTTATGGAAACAGCAACAAAATTAGCTGGGTCTAAGAACAAGTTGCATGTAAATAAATTATCAGGAAAAACGAAAATGTTGATGCAAAAAAGAAGAGAGATGAGGACAACTAAAGAAGATGCGACTTCCAAAGTGGAATATATAGAGCTATGCAAGACAGTACGAAAAAAGTATCACTGAAGACGTAAGAAAATTCAACTGTGAACTAGTGAGGAAAGCAATTGAAAACAACCAAAGCCTAAAGATAGCAAAGGGACATCTCAGTAAGGGAAGAAAACAGATTATGGCACTGAGAAAAGAAGATGGTTCTGTAACAAGAAATAGAGGCGAAATTTTGACAAGAGTGAAAGATTTCTACTCCAAATTATATGAAAGGGATGATACATGCACTCCAGACATCATGAAAGATACCAGTACCAGAGTTCCTCCAGTCCTTCCAGCAGAAGTTGCACATGCAATCAAGAACATGAAGCGGGGAAAAGCTCCAGGAGAAGATGGAATTACTGTAGACATCATACAAGAAGCAAGTGGAGAAATCGAAACAGTACTCGCCCAAATTTTCACTCGATGCCTTAATGAAGGAAAGATTCCTGAGGATTGGAACACCGCTACAATGATCCTGCTACATAAGAAAGGTGACATTGAGGATCTCGGAAACTACAGACCTATCAGCCTCCTATCAGTAGTTTATAAAATCTTCACTAAAGTTCTTTCACACCGCTTGAAGGTAACACTGGACATGGCTCAACCGAGAGAACAAGCTGGATTCAGGAGTGGCTACAGCACAATAGATCATATCCATGTGCTGAGAGAACTAATTGAAAGAGCGAGGGAATATGAACTTCCATTGTGCATGGCTTTTATCGATTATGAAAAAGCCTTTGATTCGGTGAAACCATCAGCAGTTTCAATGGCTCTGAAAACCTGCGGTATTGAAGATGCATACATTAATATTATTAATAACATCTATGAAAATGCAAGTGCAAAGATTAGGCTGTTTGAAAATACAACACACATAAAAATTGGAAAGGGAGTGAGACAAGGTGACACCATATCTCCGAAGCTCTTTAATGCCACATTGGAGGGTGTTTTTCAGTCACTGAGCTGGGAAAATAAGGGGATAAAGATTAATGGAGATTATCTAACCCACCTTCGTTTTGCTGATGACGTAGTCATTTTTGCAACTAGCCCATCAGAGCTGCAGAGTATGATCCAGGAACTTGCTGACAAGAGTAAAGAAGTGGGATTAAAAATGAACTTTCGGAAGACAAAAGTGATGTTCAATGCTTTTACAAGAAATGAAGATTTATCGATTGATGGAGAAAAGCTGGAGATAACAGACACGTACGTTTATCTTGGACAGCAGATATCAAGTGAGGGTCACATTGATGAAGAAATTAATCGGCGTACAAAACTTGCCTGGAGAGCTTTTGGAAGAAACAGCATAATTTTCAAGAGCAATATGCCATTATGTCTTAAAAGAAAAGTGTTTGATCAATGCATCCTTCCAGTGCTTACGTATGGTGCAGAGACGTGGACCTTAACTAAAAGAGACATACAAAGGCTGCAGACAACTCAAAGAAGCATGGAGAGGTGCATGCTTGGTGTAACCAGGAGAGATAAGAAGAGGAACTCGTGGATCCGAAAAATGACAAGAGTGGAAGACATCATGATCAGAGTTAAATCCCTGAAATGGCAATGGGCTGGACATACTGCCAGAAGGACAGATCATCGATGGACAGCCGAAATTTTAGATTGGATTCCAAGGGACAGGAAAAGACCCAGAAGAAGACCACATGGGAGATGGGTGGATGAAATTCGAAAGTATGCAGGGGTGACATGGAGGAGACTGGCACAAGACAGACCGTTGTGGAGGAAACTTGGGGAGACCTTCGTCCAGCAGTGGATTGATAATGGTTGACAATGATGATGATGATGATGTAGGAAGACTTGATAGCACATTTTTTTTATCACACATCGTGCATTTACAAGAAGTTTTTTAAAGGAAAATGCTTCCCAAAGCAAAGAAATCTTGTATATACTATCACAAAAATAATTACATGGAAAAGCAAGTGTTAGCATTTGTTAAGTAAGAGCAAATCAAATATGTTCAGTCAAGACAAAGGAAGCATTAATCAAAACATAACCATGCTGAGTGAAATATACCCCAACACTCGACCAAGGAACAGAAATCCAGTGTCTGCAGAAGTAAACTAAATCAATGTTTACAAAAAAATTATTAGCGAAGTATGAATAAAAATGGCGCGAAAGGCAAGCAAGGTTCAGGGTACAAAAAATACAGTATTCATAAATGTAATGCAGAAACTTTCTGTCAAGTAATAAATAAGCCATTTTCAGTTCTTAATTTACAAAATGCACAGAAAACGACAAAAAACGGACACAGCAATTGAAAAATGTTAATGCGTTACCAGTGAAAATAGAGATGAGTCATAAACTCAGGAGTCACATCATACATGACCTACAGTACAAAGTTTTTCTCAAAGTTAGAAAAGAAATCTGGAGGTACTGTGAACAATACAAATGATGGTAAATTTATTTAAACTACAAACAGTGGCGTAACTAGCACAACGTGCGCCCCCCCTTCCCACAAGATTTACTTCAGCACCTCTAAGCACAGTAATTTCCCCAGGATTTCGAACACGAGGGAGGATGCATTTTTCGCGGTTTGTGTGTGGTGGTTGGGTAGGGGAGAGGGTTAGGAAGTCAGGGAGAGTGTCTGCAAAAGTAATGGTGGTACCTTGATCCTTGTAGTTTTAACTTTTTGAGTAAAAGATTTGACAATACGTGTAATTGCTTTGCCCCAAACTAAAATAAATCACTTGAAGAAATCACCCTCTTACACATGGCAGATGTACGGCTGATGTGAAAAAATGTTGACGCCTGTCGTGCATGTAATCCTAAGTAACTGACTGTTTTCCCACATCCTCCACGGAGATCCCACTGTGGCCTTGCGCTTTTCCTCAGCAGCGCAGAAAGAGGACGATTGCAAAGCAATCGTATTACAACCCGAAGTCAAAGAGCCGAACACTTTCAATCTGAAGGACATTCAGTGTTTTAAAAGTGAAACTAGGCATTTATTTAGGCAAAGCTAAATATATCTTCAAGCAAAATACGAATCTTTGGGTTAATTATTGTGCGTGTTCGAATTTTTCTGAAATCTATAACTGGGAGCTGCAGTACGCCCCTCCGTTACCTGCGCCCCAGCCCCTTCCGCAGCTGCGGGGGCTGCGGTGGTGGTAGTTGCACATGGCTACAAACGTTATTTATTTATACTGTCAACTTTATTTGTTTAAGCTACAAACTGTGTTTATTAAAGCTGAATTTTAGTTAAACTACAAACAGCAGACAGTTTGGTGAAGACAACCTATTGTCAAAACTCTTTAAAGTAAGTAAAGTACCACTGAGTTGAAAAATGTACTGTTTGTTCCTGAATCGCATCTTTTTAAAAGGTAACCTGTTGTCCGTAATAACTATCCCAAAGAGAAGTTGCCTTGCATATTTTGATGACAATGTATGTGCTATTAGGCGCTTGAATTAATTCCCGCTGTTGCCCAATAGAGCGCAGCAGTGGTGCGCTCTGACCCGGGTCACACGTGACCTCTCTTGAACACGCACGTACCGTCCGTAGGCGAAGCAGTGTGTGACACGCGATCGGAGGGCACAGAACACGAGTTTGCATCGCATTCACGATGTCGAGTTTCGTACCAAAAAAGGAGCATTTGCGGGAAGCATTACTCTTATGCTTTCATCTCAAGACATCTGCAGCGGAAAGTCATCATTTGCTAGTGTAGGCCTATGGGGAACATGCCCTATCAGAAACAACATGCAGAGAATGGTTCCGACGCTTCAAAGCCAACGAATTTGACGTGAAGGACAAAGAGTGCCCTGGGCAGCCGAAAAAGTTCGAAGATCGCGCACTGATGACCTTATTGGACGAGGATTTATGTCAGACGCTCCACGAGTTGTCTGAAACACTACGAGTCAAAGAGTCAACGGTTAGCAAACGTTTAAAGGCAATGGGAATGATCCAGAAGCTCGGAAACTGGATCCCACATGGGGAAAGCGACATCACCAAACGTGAAACCATGTGTGAATTGCTGCTTCAACGACACAAACGGAAGTCGTTTTTGCATTGAATAGTGACTGGCGATGAAAAATGGATTCGTTACGACTATACTAAGCGTAAGAAATCACGGGATCGTCCCGGAGAACCATCAACATCCACGCCTAAACCGGACATCCATGGCAGGAAGGTGATGCTGTGCATTTGGTGGGATCAAGTCAGTGTTGTGTATTCTGAACTGCTGCAACACGGTGAAACCATCAATGCTGAACGGTACCAACGTCAATTACTCGATGTGAAACGTGCACTCACGGAGAAACGGCAGCAATACGCCAAAAGACATCACAAGGTTTATCTTCTCCACGACAACGCTAGACCTCATGTCGCCAAATCCGTGAAGGAACTCTTGGGGGCATTTGGCTGGGACGTCTTGGCTGGGACGTCTTGGCTGGGACGCCTTATTCCCCGGACATTGCTCCCTCGGACTTCCATTTGTTCCAGTAGCTACAACATGGCCTGTCGGAGCAGCACTTCCTTTCTGTCGCGGATATCCAAAAATGCCTCGATGAATGCGAAAGAACCTGCATTTTTTTACCGCGGAATCCATTTGTTACCCCAAAGGTGGGAAAGGGTCGTAGCTACCAAAGGACACTACTTTGAATGGCCTGTGGCAACACACAGGGGTTTGTGTGGCCAAAAAACAGCGGGAATTAATTCAAGCACCTAATATATAGAGAAATAAGATAGTTATTGCAAGTAGAGTAACCAAAAAAAAGTTCCTACAAGTTGATGAGAGTACCTGTTCGCCAAACGGACGCAAAAAGATCAATGCCAACACAAAGCTGTTAAAACAACAGTTGCATCCATATATGGTTTCAAAGGTTAGACCATAGAGAGTTTGAAACATTAAACCAAATTTCCAAAGAAAGCAAACCCAACAATTGTAAACGCGATCTACAGTGTACAAATGCATAACGACAAAACTCACAGGGAGTTCTTTTCCTAAGAAAGCAAGTTTTAGAACAAGGCATTTCTATAAAGTTGTATTTCACTAAATTATCGCCGAGCATCATTTCATCACGTTTTACATAAACGTATCAACATCTCATAGCAGTCTCCGTAAATTACGAGAACCTGATGCTAAATGTGATAAAAGCCATTACAAAAATGCATTTTGGTGCTGTGCATGTTTCCTGACAGTAGTAAAATATGAGTCCTAGAGAAATTTGGCTTCTCGACCTTCCCAAGAAAGGATTGTCTGCTACTGACAAGAGCATTAAAATGATGTATGACACGATGGTTTGTAACCCCTACAACGAAAGTTACCAATCCACCTCACTAACACACTTGCGATTCAGATTTTCTTCCTATTTTGTAATTAGATTTTAGCTTGCGCATGCGCAGATGGACTTTCGTAGCTACATCACATTTAATCGGTGTCATAGTCGTTTCTTTTTTTTTTTTTTGATTGGAGGTTTAACGACCAGCGTGAGCAACTCAATGGGCTATAAGCAGTCGCCCGTCCCTAATTTAGGGTCACTGGTTCCAGGAAGGGAGAGAGCCAGTGCCGTAAGACAAACACAATATCCATGCCTCACCGGGATTCGAACCCTGACTCCTTACGGCCGAATGATCAGAGGCCAGCGCCTTTGACCACTGCGCCACGGCGCGGGGGGGGGCATAGTCGTTTCTTAGGTGCGTCTGAATCTGAATAATAATAAATATTAATTTGGAAGAACTAAATAGTCGGAATGCGTACTATTGCTGCAGCCATACTTTAGCAAATATTTACTTCTATGACTCACATATTTTCTTTCATTGGTTTACGACAATAACATTCATTAATCCATCTAACGAGCTCCTCAATGTCAGGAATTACTAAATCTTAGTGTTAGTTGTTACAATTTAATTCCACTTAGTATGCACGGGATTGTGGCACGGTGTGATCATGAGCAACGCGAATAAATTTAATGTGTACGTAAATAAATGCATACTCTCGAATCACTCGTTTTATTTCACATCCTCGAAAATTTTATCATGCAAAGGATACCTAGCATAAATTTACTGCAAAGAATACCATGGCACTCTCGATTTGTTTCGTTAAAAATTATTTTCTCAAAACTGGCGCTGTTTAATTCACTAAAAGTGCTCGTCGTTTACGAAGAGTGTGGCACCGTGCGTTTTTTCTCAGAACCGCTAGAGGCCGCCGTGACGTCTCAGCGCCGCGAAAAGGAGCAAGAGGACGACGCGCTTAATATGGACTTACCTCGCCTCCTGTTTAGCATCTTGGGAATATCCACTTAGTTTCATTGTGCTAGAGCAAAGGGGGAATGTTAGGTGACAGAGTTAATTACACGTCATCACAAGGACGTCACCTCACGAAGAGTTTCCATGAATTTGTCTCATTTGGCGGACATAACAGATCGTGGGTTTTGTTTGCCGTTGCCATAAGAACAGTGCAAGCCATTTCCTATTTTCCTTTAGTTTGTAGTTCCTCGACTACCGTTCGTGAGGTGGTATACGCAGCAGCTTTGGTACGGGTGAATTATTTCTGACGAAATATCTATTATGTCAAAGACATTTTCAATGATTCTGAAACTAAATATAGAATTTTTTATGGTTGATATGAATAGTCAACATTTACAATATAAATCCTTCAAATATGTGGCGTCAGTAAATAAATAAATACATAGCTCTTTCTACGTTCCCGAAACACATAGCAACCGAAAATTTGTTTTCAGCCGCCGCCGTGGAATTGAATCACGGATCTCTCGATATCTAGCCGAGCTCGTTAGCTTTACACCACGGTGGCCAACAATCCACGATGCTATGTGTATTTTTAAGTCAGCTTCTGACATCATAAATCCGTAAGATGGGCTCAGCTACTGAGACGTCTCCATCTGGTGGGCATTAACGACACTGGCTATATATATTATAACAGTTTTTTCAAAATATACTTTATTGGCAAAAACATAGGGAATACAGGCGTACCACATATGGCAAAATAAACAACAAAACAATGAGCGATACTGATGAAATATTACAGGTGAATGTGATACGGCAGTCAACTAAGGATGACAAAATGGTAAAATCATTAATAAAGAACAATATATGTTTGAGGAAGATGATGCACAAGCAAAAGTAATGATTAATTAATAAAGCATGCGATGACGTGCACACTGAGAGCAGAGCACAAATACATTTACAAGAATATAGCTGTACAACACAGTGCACAAAAAGAAGGGAACATGCAAAACACAACAAAAGGCATATAATACGATAAAGGTACAGAAGTTCCCACAATCAAGGAAACCACACGATATGTGACAAAAACATGATAAGTATTACAGAACAAAGTGGAAACTTGAGCAAACTCCCCAAGTGTAACACAAGGATACACAAAATACAAACAGCAAGCCGTGCAGTATTGCATCGGTCCAAAAGAAACAATGACATGGGACGAGCAAGAAATACATGACGTCAAAGAATGTGAAAATGCAAGACAGTAATAAGGTATAAATTAAACGATACAACACAATGCAGCAAGGAAAAACAGAAAGAGCAAAGTCTCGCAGGGCAATACCTCTCGTATTGCTCCTACAAAACAAACACACGGTGCACAACTCAATGAAGGTACAGGCAGCAAAAGTAGATACATGAGTGAAGAACAGGTAGTAAGTACAGGTGGAACGAAGAAACAAATACAGAACAATACATGCACACGAATTACACAAAAATTGCAGAAAACCCCTACAATACAAATCATAAGCAGTTACAAGACAAACACTTAGCAGACAGAGTGACGAAGCACCAAGAGGAGAGAACACAAATCTCAACTGATGCAGTCAGTAGGTTGAAGCTGGGGGAAAAAACCAATCATCAGAAAAGATCAATGGAAGAGCTAGTGATTTTGAAACATCCGGTCCCTTGCGCCCAGGTAGACCGGAAAGAGGCTTGAGATTGAGGGGTGGAAGCAGCGAAGTTCTCCAGGCGTAGTCGAGACACGATGCGATTCCTAAAAATCGACCGTAAGGCCGCGCCAGCAGAGAGGATACTAGGTGTGGTAGCAGGAGAGCGGAGAGATTGATGATAAAGAAAAATGTCATGTTTGACGAGTACGAAGAGATAGGCACAGGCATCCGGCAAAGTAGCCGAGGGATGTTTGGTAAGCAGTAACCACTCGTACGCTTGAAAAGGGATGTCTCTGGAGCAAATGGTGCCTACAAGACGAAAGGCAGTATTGAGAAGTGGAAGGAGAACGGGACAGTGACAGTATACATGAGGAACATCACCTTCAACACCACAAAAGCAGCAGAGAGAAGTAGAAGAAATAGACATGTGAAAGAGAGAAGAAGGAACAGGAAGTCGGCGGTGAAGAAACCGCCATTGGATGTTTCGTTCTAATGGGGTAGAAAGGGGAGAGAAAAAGGCAGACCAGATAGGCAACAAAAGAGAAGGAGAAACATCAGGAAGACCGTGCGGAGAAGTGAAGGGCGCACGGAGGAGCGCATAGATAGGAGCAGTAGAAAAAGAAGAAATGGGAGCAACAGAGTCCCGAAAGGGAAGGAAGAAAGGAAGAGAGAGGCTCGGTCCAGAGACAGAAACAAGGCCAGTGTCAGAAACCAGAAGTGGGAAGAGGGTACGGAGAGCAGAGCGAAGGAGGTCATACTCCTCTTCCAAGGTGGAAGAAGGGCCAGGGAAAAGAGAAGAGAGGGGTTTCCAAGTCAAATCGGAAGTTAATAAAGCTTCGATTGTTAGAATTCCTGAGCGGAACCAAGGGGGAAAAGAAAGTATGGTTGATCGGGTGAATGAATCTGAGTGGAAAAGAAAAGAGGTTCTGCAAGCAGGTCTAGGGTGGTAGAGGGAGGAGCGCGGAGTAGAGGGAGAGAAAGAAATACCGCTAGAGCGTCGATAAGAAGTGGTGGGAGGCGTTTAGAAGTAGAAGGACGTTTAGAAGTAGAAGGAGATGAATCCATGCGAAGAAAATGGAGGAAAGTGAAGGATGGATCATGAAGAGAAACAAGAGTATTCAGGGTAGAAGAAAGTGCAGGGGCGGGCAAAAGAAGAAGACAAATGAAGGAGACGAATGAAGGAGACGATTCGGTGAGCTCGATAATATGTTCTGACATACAGGAAATGAAGACCACCAAATGATGTTGGCAGAGAAAGCGTGGCAGCAGAAATCCAATGTCTAAATGACCATATCACTAAAGTGAAAAAACTATTGATGGCAGAGAACTGATGCGATTTAAACACACAAGAATCCCAGGGATAGAAACATTGTATGAGAAGATATCGATGAAGAATTTGAGCACGTTGAAAGTAAGAGGAAAAGGAAAACGTAAATCGCCAAAAACCAGCCGTGCGATGAAGTCGTGGGCGAAGAGCTTGCCAAGTGACGTTGCTTGCGGTAAAGGAGTGTCCAAAATGAACCCCAATAAATTTTTGAATCGAGAAGGACCACACTGCTCCCCACGGTGAATCAGTGCGGCCTCTCCAAGAACCACACCACAGGCCAGCACTCTTCTGAATATTTAGGGCAGCACCAGAGAGAGCAGCATACTGTTCATAAGTGGCAAGAAGAGTATCAAATTGGTCATCGCGGCGAAGACAAAAGGTAACATCATCTGCATAAGCAGAGACAAGAAAACGGTGGTGCCGAGTACTAGAAATAATCGGTCCAACCGCAGGTAAGAGAGACGCTCGACTGGCAATAAAAAAGCTCAAAGGCGAGAGCAAAGAGTTGTCCTGATAATGGACAACCTTGTCTGATGCCAGATCGAAAAGGAATCGGGGCCGTCAAAAATGTGGCCGTCCGAACGTGCAAATGGGCGCCTCGGTAAGGGCTAAGGATGAGAGAAACAAAAGCTGGGGAAAAAAGTGAGTTAATACAGCAGAAAAGTAAGTGTGAGAAAGGTTATCAAAAGTGGATTTCTGGTCAAGGTTAAACAAAGCTAAGAGTTCGGAATGTTTTAGTGCAAGAAAGGAAAGGTTATGAAGAAAGAAGATATTGTTAGAAATAGAACGACCAGGCACGGTATATGTCTGGTCGGGGGATACGAGGAACGGAAGAACAGATTTAAGGCGGCGAGAGAGGAGTTTAGTGAAGAATTTGTAATCCAGGTTGAGAATGGAGATGGGTCGCCAATTCGACAAGTCCATTAGGTTACCCTTCTTTGGCAGGAGGATGACATGTGCAACTGTAAATTCCGGCGGAAGCGCAGGAGAAGAAAGAGCACACGAAAAAGCGGCAGAGAGAAAAGGCAGGAGTGACGGAAGAAAGGCCCGATAGAACGACAGCGGGAGGCCATCAGGTCCCGGGGAAGACTATAGATTGAGGGAGGCAAAAGCCTCCCTCATTTCAGGCAAAGAAAAATCAGCAATGAGAGGGGCGCAGAGAGAAGACGGGACTTGAGGGAGAGAAGAAAGAAAAGAGGAGGAAGAAAAAGAAGAACCCTGCGCAACCGCTCGGAACTTCTCCTGAAAGAAGTGACGGACATGAGAGCAGATGAGAGTTGTGTTGCCAGTAACAGTGCCATCAGGCAATCGGAGATGTCTGATGGAAGTTGACGTGCGTCGGATGGATTCCATCTTTGAAAGGACTTCGAAAGAATGCGTCGATGGTGAAATACGTAGGTGCCGAAGACGACGGACTGCTTGCTGAGCAAACGGTTCGAGACAGGCATGAAGTTCATTACGGACGGAGGCATAGTGCGGGTCAGACATTGACGTCGCAGAGAGGAGTCCTCGTAGGTTACTCACTTCCATCGAGCGAGTGGTGGAAATAGTAAAGGAGAGTTGACGAACGAGCAAGAGAAGATCGCGTTTGACATCAAGCCACAAACGCAAGGCGCTTGGGGTCGTTGTGAGCAGCAACTTCCGATTAGAGAGAAACGTCTGAACTTCCTCACAAAAGGAACGGTCTTGTAAGAGAGTGTCATCAAATGTCCAATGACGGCGCGTTGATGAAGGTGCTGGAGAGACACAAATTGATAGTGAAACGGCAGAATGGTCGAAAGAAACAGTGGGTGAATGTCGAGCAGTAGTGATAGCAGGGACTAAGGAAGCAGAAACATATATTCTGTCTAACCAGGCAGTAGTAGAACCGAACGTCGGCGGATTACACCACGTGAAGGAAATAGAATCAGGATTTAGCCGTCTGAAGGAATCGACAAGGTGAAAATCATCAAGGAGCTGAGTCAGCTGTGAAACTAAATTCATGCGGTATTCGCCATAAGACGAATTTCTGTCAAGAGAAGGCTTCAGCGTGCAGTTAAAATCCCCCCCCCCCCCCTAAGAATGAAATAGTCCCCGGGAAGAGTCGCTGCAATCGCTGCATGAATATTACGGAAAAGAGGAGCAACATATATTTCATCAGTGGGGATATATACATTAAATATATGAAAAGTAACATTATGCACACAAAAGGTAAAACACTGAAGAAAATCAAGGTGTAAATTTGTCACAGAAATAGAAGTCAGCTAAGTCAAAAACCGCTGGCGCCCACCTACAGCTATACCACCATACCGCGAGAGGCGATACGAGTGGTAAAAGGTGTACGGCCAGCGTATCCATAGGGGAGTGGGAGTGTGAGCAGAGCAGTGAGTTTCCTGGAGAAGGAGAACATCTCCACCAGCGGCAGAAATGTCCTCATAAACGAGGGAGTTCAACACTGGTGTCGCAAACCAGCGACAATTCAAGGAAGTCACAGTGAAAGTGCCATGTCCCTAGTTGCAGTGACAATATTTTCCAAATGGGAACGGAAGTTGTTGTACCGCCGTTGGATGCACTTCTGAGTGGCAGCATTCTCGGCAGATGGACTCTTGATAGTATTGTAAAGAGTTAACAGTTGTGCCAGTTGATTCTCAACTGCTGAGTAGCGACCTTCAAATCGGTTGACATAGGTGGGTAAATTAGGAAGAAGAGTCTTAGCACAAGCAAAGTCGTGCAATTCGTTATAAAGGAGAGGAGTGTCCGGAAACACATTCATGTGTGGGCGTGCGGAAAATTCCTCAAGAGGCAGGAGGTAGATAACTGGCTTGGAAGACTTGACAGGGCGACCCGAAGCAGGTGATCCAGCTACCTTAGTCGGAGAGGTTTGAGTAGAGTGGCCAGATTGTCCCCGTCGTTTCGTAGAGCCGCGAGGAGGTTTGGCATCCCTTTTGTCAGCACGGGTCCGGAGATAGCCCTCCGTCCCATCACTCATCGCTTGGTCGCTGACGCTTTGAATGGCTGTGTCATCAGCGGTCGAGGTCTCGGTATCAGACTGGTCAGTCGCAACGGACTCAGCAACTGCTGTAGGGTCCGCAGGAACACGAAAAGATGTTGAAGATTGTAAAACTGGGTAGTGTTCCTCTGAGAGAGAAGGTGGGACAACAATTGGCGTAGAGGTTGCCACCGAAGGTAGGTTGTTTGGCAGCAACCACCGTCGATAATGGAGCGCTACTAGGATCTTGATGAGAAGGCGTCGGATCTTGATATACGGGCGAAACAGACTTTGGTGGAGCAACTGGACACTGCTTATAGTAGTGACCAACCTGGTGACATTGACTACAATGGAATTCCGTCAGGAAGTTAATTTGCCTGACTTAATTCTCGCACAGAACAGTGTAGTGTGTTGGAAGCCGTTTCGATTGCTTCTTGTGATGGAAATATGACCCTCGCAACACGGCGAGCACCTTGGATCGACGCATGTCGTGGATCGCCGCCCCGGTGGCGCAGTGGTCTAAGTCGCTGGCCTCTGATCATTCGTCCGTAAGGGGTCCGGGTTCGAATCCCGGTCAGGCATGGATGTTGTGTTTGTCTTACGGCACTGGCTCTCTCCCATCCCTGGAACTAGTGACCCTAAATTAGGAACGGGCGACTGCTTATAGCCCATTGAGTTGCTCACGGTGGTCGTTAAACCTCCAATCAAAAAAAAAAAAAATGTCGTGGATCACGTAATGGGTCATTGCGGGCAGCAAGATGCGTTTGTATGCCTCCAACTACCAGACCAACCGAAGATAAGACAGCATACAGCATGAGATCCGTCACTTCCAACTGGACCGGGTAGAAAGAAACGTTAATCGGTCTTTGGCCCACCGGTTCTGCAGAAAGATGTCTATCACCAATTGTGAGGCCAGATGTTAGGAGAGATTTCGCCATTTCAGCCGTAGCCAGATAAACGACCACAAGTCGTCCTCTTCGATACATTTGCGGAATAGATTGAGATGGGAACCGCTGTGCAATGGTATCTGCATATACTCGCAAAGGAGTGTCCGGAAGGGCTTCGAAATGGACGCCTTTCGCAAGATTCTCAGTAAAAGCTGTGCCAGCTGGAGAGCTGGCTGGGTTATTAAGCACGATATTCTTGCCATCTTGGGAAATGAAAGATTTCAGCTTTTCAGCGCCAACATAATTATTCTTGGATGCTGGACGAGAGACTTTGGAGGCTGCAACAGAAGAAACCGAAGGTAATGACACGTTGGGCTCGGCAGTGCTAGAAGAGGCTGGATTTCCAGTGATGTCCATTGCGTCATCACCGATAGCGGAAGCCAGGAGATATGACGTAGCTGGGGAAGGCAAATTGGCACCGCCACGAGCGGACGCTTGCGTGGCAACAACCCCATCTGGGGTATCAGAAAAGGAAGAGAGTTTAGGGCTATCACCATCCCTACTGGAAGTCACCATCTCTAATTGCGGCGCCCTGTAGCGAGCTTTGCCAGCTCGGCCAAACGTAAACAAGACGAATAACAACAAAATAGGCACTCACCGCGCTCGGAAAGAAGCAAAATGAAAGACGATACCTTTATACTTAAGGTGAACGTGAAATTAAGGAGCGAAGAGTCCAATAACACACCCAAATCACAAGAAAATCGCAGAGCAACAACGCGCTGCTCAGTTAAATCCAAAGGACGAGATCCAAGGTGAAAATCCTCCAAATACGTGGCGTCAGTAAATAAATAAATACATCGCTCTTTCCACGTTCCAGAAACATATAGCAACCGAAAAATTGTTTTCAATTTTTCGGTTGCTATGTGTTTCTGGAACGTGGAAAGAGCGATGTATTTATTTATTTACAATGTAATCCAATAAATTACTTTTTCAAAAAAGAAAGTTTGAGTTATTCATGATGCGTTTTATACCGTCATAGTTCAACGAAGTGTTCCAAACTGTATTTGTAAACTGAGCGTTCAACGCTACTGTTGATGTATACTTCACGTCGTAATAATGAATGTTATACTTATAATACTAGAGCTATTGTATATTCCAAAAAAAAAGAACGGAAAACCACCACGGTATACTGGTCTTCATAATAGGCATACTTGAGAAAAAATGATACAATTCTTTTGGTTTTGTTTTTCGCGAGTTACACCACTGTTTGCGAAAATTGCAAAACCATGAAGGACTGCTGGTATTAGCTTGAAACTTACAGGATATGTACAACAGGTTGGGACATGCAAAGGATTAAAATGTCAGTAAAATGCGCATGAGATTTCGGAACAGCACCCTCTGAACTGTCCGGTCTCTGGCATAAAGAGATGGTTTAAACGAGATGTTGTGAGTTGAAAAGGTGTTTCTTGTGTCTCACTATTCCCGGTGCCGAAGGAAGGTCGCATTATGAACATCTGAGGGACTTTGAGAGAGTAAGGTTTGTTCGGATGAGAGAAGATGGATTTTTCCTACCGCGAAATTGACACTCGTATGGGACGAAACGCCAGTACAGTAATGCGGATGTGACGTCAGTGGATAAATGAGGCTCGGACCCACAGAAAAGAAGGTCGCATTCTGAACACCCGACGGACATTGAGCGAGTAGGGATTGTTGGGATGAGAGAAGATGAATTTTTCTTCCGTGAAATTGGCACTCGTATAGGACGAAACGCCAATACAGTAATGCGGATGTGACGTCAGTGGATAAATGAGGCTCAAACCCACAGAAAAGAAGGTCGCATTCTGATCACCTGACGGACTTTGACCGAGTAAGGATTGTTGGGATGAGAAAAGATGGACTTTCGTACTGCGAAGTTGAGACTCGTATGGGACGAAACGCCAGTACAGTAATGCGGATGTGACGTCAGTGGATAAATGAGGCTCAAACCCACAGACATTCGGGAAGTGGACCGCAAAATCCCACGACTAGAAGGGATGACAGACACTTCTATCACATGGCAGTGACCGATCGCACAGCGACATCCACGGTGTTAGCGCAGCAGTGGAGCACTATCACACGTCAGGCCTTGTCCTCCAGCACATTTCGACATCGTCTGCTTAACAGAGGACTGGGCGCTAGCAGCTCATGCTGTGCATTTCATTGACCCTCAACCACAGACGTCTCAGGATAAATTGTGGTCTTGAACACAGACTTCGGCACGCTGATTGGGAACAGCACGTGTTTTCTGATGAGTCACGATTCAACTTGATGCACCATGATTGTAGCATACGTGTTGAAAGGCATCGCATTTATCGATTCCTTGCAATGGGCATTTTGCAGACTCATACCGGCGCAACGCCAAGTTTCACGGTTTGGGTTAGCATTGGGTTCAATTCGCTATCTCGACTGATACTAATTGATGAAACCTTCAACAACCAACGATACAACAGGGATGTTTTAGAGGCAGAGGTGATACCCTTCTATAACATAGTCCTGGAGCTATATTTCAGCAGGGCAATGCTCTGCTACATGTGGCGTGGAATGTTCAAGAGCTCTTCTGTGCACTGCAGATACCACTTCTTCACTGGCCTGCATATTCGCTGGCCATGTCCCCGACAGAACATGTCTGGGACATGATAACTAAGCGATTGGCCCGTCAAGTACCCCTCCATTTACTACAAATGAACTCTGGTCTCACATAGAAACAGCCGGGCAGGCTATTCCCCAAGACCATACCAAAAACCTCTTCCATTCAGTGCCATTACGCGTAGAGGCTGTTATTGTTGCTCAATGTGCTTCACAGGATACTGAGTTTGGAAGCAAAAAAAATACTGTATGGCTCTACAAATGTAATCAGTTATTTCCTGTAACATGAGGAATCTGTGATATAAATTTCAGTTGAATACCGCGAATCTTTCTTGATGTTGCAGTTTTCACAAACAATACTGTATATATTCTCTAACATTCATACGTTGATAGAAAATAAAATCATTATACATATTTTAAGTAGTAACGAAACATGATAACGTAATTTGATTTTCTTTCTTCGAGGATAAAAGCAGAAAGTTTCTTTATTAGACGAAATTTCTTAATAACAACTCTTTTTGTTACAAATCTCCACGTTACTGCAGATTATTTCTATTTACAGTTCTTTTAACTGGAGTAAACTTATCGATACAGCGTGTTTATAAATAGTGAGAATACTTTCAGTTATTTATTGTACATGGAATAAGAGATATACCATTTATTATATACATGTATACCATGTGAAAGAGAAAACATGGAAGTTTTGCCCATTGTTACTGCCGAGGCATGTATGATTTTCTGCCAGTTGGCTTTACCTGTCGTACCTCTACCAGATGCATAGCCTTGTTGAACGATGGCTGCTTTTAGTGTCGAGAAGGTATTTTATGTGTTACTGTTTAATAAGAATAAGTGTGCTAAAAGGAAACTTCTAAGTGCGAACGGTAAAGAGCCACTAACCAAGAAGGCTATTTACAAGTGGCATCAGCACTTTGTAAACTCGGGTTGCTTGTGTTCGAGGAAGAGCAGTCGAAGGCCTAGTGTTACTGTTGATAATGTGAAACGAGTGAGACAGACATTCAAACAAAGCTCCGATAAATCAGTATGGCGTGCATCACGTGAGCTGCAAATGCCAGCCACGATAGTGTGGAAGGTTCGTCTTAAAAATCTTTTTATGAAACTGTATAAAAACTGCAGTTGGTGCATATGTTAAAGGAAGACTACAAAGGGAAGCATTTTTAATTCTGTTGTGAACTGCAAGACAGAAGAACATGACGACTACTTTAATCTTGTAGTGTTTAGCGATGAGGCCACATTTGACAACAATGGGAAGGTAAACCGACGCAATTGTCCAATCTGGGGCACCCAGAAATTTGCAGAGATTATTAAACATGAGCGTGATTCGCCGAAGGTGAATGTTTTCTTCACCTTGTCACGCCGAAAACTGTACGGACCTTTCTTTTTCGACGAGGGCACTGTATCTGGGCATTCCGATCTCCATATACTGTAGCAATGGTTGATACCTCAAGTTCATGAAGGTACTAATGACTTTATTTACCAGCACTCCCCACTTCCATAATGACGTTCGGGCCTGCCTTAATGCCGAGCTGCATAAACGCTGTATCGGACGTGCTGGAGAATGGAACGAATGTTTCTTGAAATGGCCGCCGAGATCACGGGACTTGATTTCGTGTAATTCTTTCTTGTGGGGATACACAAAGGATCGTGTTTATGCACCACATTTGGTACGTGACGTCCAGGAACTAAAGCAGAGAATTGAAGAAGCTACCACCACGGTCACACAAGATATGCTGGACAAGATATAGCAGGAGTTCGATATCCGTGTGGACATTTGCCGTGTCACTCGTGGTTCTCACATTGAATAATTGTGAAGTGATGTGATGTAAAAAAACTTGGACACTTTCTCTTTCACAAGGTATGTACAGTACATGACACTGATATTTGTTTTAGCCTTTGTGCAATAAATTACTGAAAGTGTTTCAACCATTTATAAACACCCTGCATTTTAAAATCCATCGTGGCCGTATTTGACATCTTTATTTCCTACCTTTTTGGGGCACGACAACAAAAACAGCAGTCGAACACGCCATACCGAGCTCGGCCAACCACACAATGCCTCTGCAAATCGTGAGCTTGGCTGACGTCAGACATCTAGATGTCATCCCTGCATTCTCTGCAGCCGGCGGCTGAGTAACCATGGTAACAACTGCGCACACACGCATGCGTGCAGATACGAAATAAAACACACTGCAAAAACATAATACTAATAGTTGCTTTGACCAAGAGTGTATGTTTACCTTTTCGTTATAAAAAAATGTGTTTCAAAGGCAATATTGCATTTTCTATTCTTTGCCAAGTGTGCTTAACATCTTTTCTCTCCCACAAATACCCCAAGAATGATCATAGCATTTGCGTATTATAGAAACATGTGTCATGAGTCCGAAATAAGATGCGTGGGCACCCTTAGGGTAGCAATGTCGTAAGAAAATTGTTTATCCTGTTTTAACACCACTATCAATTTTTACGTACTCCCACAGCTTATGAACTCCTTAAATTCTCAGCTACTGGGATTTCTAACCAGTGCTAACGCTTTCTCAAAAGCAGATTTCAGTTCTACCTTAAATTTCCGAGATTGATCTGAAATGTTGGTAGTAATAAAATATGTCAAATAAAAAATTGGTGGCATTGTTTCTCCAAATCACTCTCATACTTCCAAATGCATTTGTAGTATAAATTTAAATCATTAATAAATTTTGGAAATCAAAGAATCCGCTCTTTGTCCTCTATACGAGAAACAAAGCAGGAACCTTTGTGTACTGTCGGATTAAACCCAAATCCTCGTTTGATTATAATGCCAGTGTGTAAACATATACACACGCAGTAGAATGCTCTATCAATCATGGATCTACTAAAAACTAGGTTGGCATCAGGATACGAGAGCAAACCAAAAAAGACCTTGCCAACATTTTTCTTGGTACAAATGTAAATATTTTATGACAATATACTCTAGGTGTTATAGCATACTAAATATACTCTAGGTGTTACAGCATACTAAATATAGTGTATCACCTGATCGATTTCGTGTTAGGGAAACAAAGAAATGTGAAATTTGTTGTTCCAGAATGACTCAACAAGCTACAGCGGTAGGTAAATCCTTCTTTCGTACCATTTCCCTCTTAAAGTGTTGCCATATTTTTCATGGCACAGCCCCAATTTCTACGGATTCTTCCTTCGGGAAGAATTAGCGCAAATTGGCTGTTGTCACTTTAACATTAAAGGCCATAAAAATGTACAGCATTTCATTTCTGAAGAAAGTACTAGCGGAAAAGACTCCACGTGTACGAAGCCTTAACACTAACCAGTGTTACCATCTTCCGTGAAGTATCATAAAAACAAATTAAATACTTAATATTCCTTCATTTATTCTGAAACACTCACAACAGTACGTCCCACTAAACTAGAAAACTATTGTGAAATATTATTTACTTACTCTCTGAGAAACAGAACGATAAGTACAAAATGCAGTTTCATCCATGGCGTTATTTGGATTTATAATCAGCCACATGAAGTGACTTTATTCTATCTTCAATTCTGTAAATGAAAAAATGCATCGCTGGCGTGTTAAAGATTTGGTATTACCAAAAATGTATTGCCCTTTAGCATGATAATTTCAAGGCATTTTAAGACAAAAAATATTCTACCTTTGCACTGATTCTTCTGAATATTTCTTTACATATAGTGGACACTTTTCCTACTTGTACCTATAGCCAGTTCAGATCTATAATTTTTCCCACGAGAACCATAGATCACTTTAATTTCACACAGGCCACACAGTTTTTCGAGATAATGAGTGGGTATACCGCGTAGATATAACCAGAAAAAGGCGCTTTTGAAAACTGGTTTTCACAAAGGTATTTTTGAATCTTATTAGAAAATCAACAAAGCCTCGACATACCTCTCACCCTCTTTTATTTAATGAGAACGTAAGATCCTTTTGTGGGGTCGATATCATAAGCTTCAGTGACATTTTGACACATCTCAGACCTATTTAAAGGCGGAGATATGTTTTTCCAATATTTTACAAGAATTGAATACAGCAAATGACAGACATCGAGTTGACCCAAAACATGTTTTTCTTCCCATGTAAAGTGGAATTGATCAATCTCTACCAACAACACAAACAGAATTCAAATGCACTTCCTGGAAAATTCTTATTTGCTTGTTTAGTAAAGCTCTCACCGAAATAATATATCCTTCTTATTTTGCACCGTAAAGGAAAAAAAACTGCATTATTTTTTATTTTGGATAATTTACTGCTCAACCGCGGTAATGTAATCTTTTTGATGTTGAGTTTTAGATCTTGTATTAGTAGGAAAATAACGGAAAGAAAAAGAACAATCGCTATTTCATATTTCAACAAAAAGAGAAAAAAAATATTTTCGAGCAGTAAGAAATTAATATTTTTTCTTTCTACAAGATTAACTTGAAATCTGTACGCCACTTCAAATTTTCGCTTTTTGCATGTATGTGTATATAAAAATATTGTTCGACAAAAAAAAAGGTGTATAATTAGTTCATAATCTTGTAAACGGAAAACTGCATCGCTGACACGTTAAAGATTTCATTTTAGCAAAATGTGGTGTTGCAGTGGACAATGATAAAAAAGATTTTAATCTTTAATTCGAACGTTTCATTTATGAATAATAACTAATACATTTCCTTTACTTGTTGTAGGTAAAATGTCTCCAGGCCAGAGATCGGTCCACAATATCATTTTGAGTTAGAAAGGTTTGCTTTTCTGTCCATCGCATCTTCTGATTTTAAGCTCCACTTTGTGACCTAAGAAAGATGATAAAGATTATCGGTAGCAAATTAATATTTCCTTTGCTCAGTGTAGCGCTAAGACTTTGCTTCGACAAACAAATTCTTACATGTCCCATCTTTTCAGTAAGTGCTAAACCTCATTCCTTTTTAACATTTCTCAACTTGACATGAATTCTAAGTAACTAGAACGCGAGTCGAATTTAAGCGTATTGCAAAGAATACAACAATGCTCAACGTAATACTTTCTGCCCTCTCCGTGGCGCACTGGTCTAAACGCTATTTTCTGACCATTGATCCGAGATGGAGACAGATTCGAATCCCGGCGGGGCATGGATGTCGTTTTTGTCTTACAGCACTGGCTGTCTCATTTACCTGGAATCAGTGACCCTAAATTAGGGACGGGCGACTGCTTACAGCCAATTGCGTTGCTCGCGGTTGTCGTTAACCTATCCCCCTCCCCCTACTACTCCACGTAAAAAAAATATATTTTCATTTGGAAGGATATTGCATGGTTTGGTTCTGAGATCATCAATTGATGCAAGCATTCCTAGATGAAACAAAGAACTCCGCACGAGTTTTAGCTGCTCCGACGACACTTGAAGAGAGTTCCGAAAAAAAAAAGTAGTAGGATGTATTTAATATGAATCCGACCTGACCTTATTAGGCAGAGAGCTACGCTGCTTTGGATTATGAAAGTTAGAAGCTGAGTTCCATACAAACTTGTTTTATGAGTAACTGTTACATTGTGAGTAACTGTTATTTGTGTTAGCCCAAGGATGTTATTGGATGTTAATGATGCAACTTCAAGCATTTCTGCCTTATAAAATGAAATATTTTATGCACTACGTAAGACGTATTTTAATTTTTCACACGAAATTACCAAAATAACTAACATATGTCCTCTAAAGTTATAACTTATTCTCCAACATGAGAACAAATAATTGATGAATATCTGAAGTCTTCATATTAACTTCATATACTTATTTATAATTTATATTAATGATATATTAGAAATCCAAATGTAATTTATTCGTCTTGCAAATGATATTCAGAATGGAGCATCAGTACCGCCATCGTGCAGCAAAGTGTTCCGAGATTTATCTCTTTCTACATAGTTTCAGTGCAATCGAAGAACAAAACGCTACCGAAACTTAGTCACAGCATAAAAAAGCTGTTCACTTCACCTGTCTAACCCGAAAGAAATTCTTCACACCTTTTAATTTTTTTTGTTGAATCCATGCACATTTCAGTCTCTGCTTTAGCAGTTGATACTGCTTTTTTTTTCTTTTTGTTGGTGATGGCAGTGGGAGGTGGTGGGGTGGAGGGGGGCGGTAGCGATTCTATGATGAACGACTGTAAGAGCTGTAAGAAATCGGCTTTCCCTAGTTTGGGGCTACTGCTTGGAGGGAACGGGGAGAGCCGGTGTCGTCATACAGAACCTCCACCGATGCCTCATCCGGACTAGGACACTGATCCATCTTGGACAACTAGCCTGAAGCCTACGCATCTGACCGCTCGGACACCTGACGCGGCAGTTAATTAAAAAGTAGAAACGGTGAAATGATAATGGTCAAAATTAATTATTTAGTTCCCAATAAAGCTTAAGTTGGATTATTAAAGAGAATCCAGAATTTCAATTTCTTGTCCTGTATGGAAAGAACCTAATTTTGCGTAAAATGTCAAGGAATAAATTATTGCGAAGTTCCTAAAAATATGCGATCCCTCATGAACAACGTCGAAATATGTCTATAGAAAATTTCAGAAAGCTTAAATCATCAGCAATAAAAACAACAACAACAGAAACAACTCAAGATCTGAGTATTTAGAGTAACAGCACTGAATATTGAAAGCATGGCTAAGAGAGGAAACCTAACCTACGGGAGAAAAAATGGGTGGGCTGAAATGCCGCTTTATTCGAGAAGCGTGTTAGAAACGGGAGAAGTCCACGTAATGCTGTTCCACAACACTTTACGGAGCAATCTGCGGTATAGTTTTGATTACACTGTGAAGGAATTTGAAAGATGCTATCTTCGAAGTGAAAAGCGCTAGACTAATGAGAACCCCAGTTAAGAGGAATGGGGATGCCAAAGAGTTAATTTTCTTTGCTTACAGACCACAACGTGTCTGTGAGTGAGCAGGACTTAACGGATCATTGCTGAAAGATGATGGAAGAGATAAATACAAGAGCTTCCGAATGTAAGCCGGTTGATAGATGTCTGGGGTAGAAGTAGGAAGAGCGCGTAAAAGAACATGCTAATTATGAGAATATTACGTGCCACTGGCTAATATATATTTCTCAAATGCTGAAGGACACTTTAGAAGAAAAATGTGAAAACTCATAAAGTAACGGGCCCAAAACAGAAGGGGCAGCTGAAACTGAAGGAAGAAGACCGAAAAGGAATATAGGTAAATTTCTAAATCCGAGTTTTAGATGTAGAAATATCGGGTGAAACGCAGTTTAATTTTACGCCCCTAAGCGGAAAATCTATGCATAACTTGAAAGAGCGACTATACCTAAAATACTGTTCGACATAAATGGAATCGAAAGTTACAAAAATATTTCAATCCGATGTTTAGAAGCATCTATATGGAATAATATATATGTTGAATTCGATATCATCTGCATTTACGCCCTCTAGCGGCGAAATTGTACATCGTAAAAAAAAAAACGAAATGAAGGATCATCATTCGGATATTTCCTGTTTCTCAATGCAAAAAGAATTTCTCATATCGTACTAATAGTTGCAGAGATGTGGTGTCTACAGACGGACGGACAAACCAATAACATAAACAAGATCTTTTTTTTACAAAAGACGTGCTAAAAATGGGGTATTGGATTAGAATCTAGAAAAACTGGACACAACAGAACATACAGTATTCATAATTTCAAAGCGAGAAAAAAGCACGAATGTCATGACACATACACTGCCTGACAGAGAAAATGCCACACCATGAGGCAATGCTCGAAAACAGAGCAAACTGCACACACAGATAGCCAAGTAAGTCCTGAACATATGATTTAATTGTCACTTGCAGACTACGCTCCAGTGGCCGAATATACAGGATGATCAATAAGGAGTGTGGCCTCCATTTTGTGCGATACAACGTTCAATCCGACGTGGCTTCGCTGCAATGAGAGTCCGAATAAAATACTGGGGTATCGTGCACCATATGGTGTTGATCCGAGTCCACAGTTCATCTTCCTTTTGCGGGTGTGGGAGGGTACTTAACCGACGTTCAATCGTGTCCCACAGATGCTCGATGGGCGAGAGGTCGGGGGATCATGCTGGCCACTGAAACATCCGCACACCGTGTAAATCATTCAGGCTCATCCGAGCGGTATGCGGTCGGGCGTTGTCTTGTTGAAAAACGGCGTTTGGGATGCCCTACCGATACAGTAGTGTCACGGCCCGCAGCACCTTGTCAACAGAGCAGCGTGTCGTCAGTGTGCCCGTAATGCGTACCAACGGTGAGTGGGTGTTGGCGCTGATAGCACTCCACACCATGATTCCACGTTGCCGGGCCATTTGGCGCTCCACAGTGGCGGAGGAATACCCCCGTTGGCCACGTCGCCTGCAGATTCACACACGGCCACTATCCGTTGTGAGACAGAACCGCAATTCATCGCTTAACACCACACTGTTTCCTTCAGTTCCCCACCCAGCTCTGAAGCGACACCATGCCAAGCAGTGACAGCGATGGCTCGCTGTTAAGGGTAGGCTTTGCAACGGACGGCTGGACAGCCAACCAGACGCAGCCAATCGGCTCGACACTGTCCTCTTCGATATCGGAACATCCAAGTCTCCCCGTACACTCCGCAAAATGTCGCCAGTTGTGGCCTGTGGGTTCTCTACGGCATGACGTCGGATGCGACGATCAGTGCACTTGGACGTCCATCTCCGTGCTTCGATCCCCGTACGGCGTCGCACAGATCCTTCCTGGGACCACTGTCTCTAAATGCGACCGACGGTTGTGGAATCACGTTGCGTTTCTTCCGCAATACGACGCAAGGACCATCCGGCGGTACGAAGGCCTAAGATGACACCTATTACGAACTCATCCGTTTGACGAAATCGCGTATGACGGCGTCTTAACGGCATTGGCACTCCTTGTTCGTTCTCCAGACACGGTTACAGCAGAACCACTCACTTCTCGCGGCCATGACAACGTCTCGACTGATGGCCTCACGGGCTGATTGTCCGCTTATATTCCGAGTGCTGTTCATGCGATTGCCCTGCAAATGCAATCACTTTCATAACTTGCAGGTGTGCACCCACCCTGCAATTTTCGTGGCGCTGCGCTTATGTCTTTGTGGTGTGGCATTTTCTCTGTCAGGCAGTGTATTACCCAGGTAAGCAGATAACAAACGATTAAGCAAGGTATTAGCAAGTCATCAGATTATATAAAACAAATGAGAAGAAATTTCTGAAAATTAATCAAAAATATTTTTAACTAATTTATGAATTTTTATTACTTTCATATTATTTTTTAAACTATTCAAATAACAGAACAAAACAAATTACGGTGTAAGTATAGGAATGATTGAAAAAGATAGATGCCTTAAAAAGCACAAAAACTAAAAGCGTCGTGTGCCAGACATTATATCTTCAGAGGCTGGCAAAAAAATGGTGTGCATAGAATAATGCCATCTTCTGGGATCTGAGAAAATTGTATTTGAGCGGAAAGTCATTTTGCAGAAACAGAGACCAGCATATTTGTACCGATCTATAAAGAAAACCCCGGATGTTCAGGAATCCAATAACTACCATGCGTTAAACTTGTTCTGTAAGGTACAGAAATATAGAAAAGAATATTGGATAAGACACTACGGAAGGAAAATTACGTAACGAAAATAACGAAACAGCTTGAGCTTCTGTCGGGTGGAAATGCAACAGTAGCCACACTTGCTTTGAGACGAAAATTGGAGAATTACAGATAAGGAAAAAAAACACAACACACAATAATTACCGATTCGAAGAAAGAATAAGAAGCACAGCTTTGGGTGAGAAATGGTAAACTACGAGAGCTAGAAAATTATGCCAGAGGAATATATACGGTGTGTAAAAGAAATGCGTAGAGTCACTCACAAAAAAAATTGAGATGAATGTTGAAGTGCAGAAAAATTAAGCATTAAGTCCATTTCTATTTACAATCTCTATGGATATATTAGCAGCAGTACTGGGGGAACCGTTTCATTTGCTGATGATATGAAGACTGAAAAAAATTAGATACTGGAAATTTGGAGAAGGGCAGCCATTACATTACGACCACCTACCTAATAAACTGTAGGATCCCCTTTAGCAAGCAAAGCAGCTGCAACTCGGCGAGGCATCGATTCGATGAGGTGGCGATAAGTATCCTAGGGTATCTGGTACCATAATGTAAACAGCAGGTCCACCAGTTCCTGTAAATTTCGGGGTGGTGGTGATTTATCTCGAACTTGCTTTTCCGAATCGATATACAAATGTTCGATTGGATTCATATCGGGTGAATTTGGAGGCCAGAGCATTAACAGAAAGTCACAAGCATGTTCCTTCAACCACTCTTTGACTCTTCTGGAAGTGTGGCATGGCGCATAATACTGTTGGTGATGGTCATCTCCAGCAGGAAACACAGTTGTCATGAATCGATGAACTTGGTCAGGAATGATGTTCAGATACCTAACAGCTGCCAGGGATTGGGTTATTAGGATGATGAGGCCTAAAGTGTCTCAAGAAAACATCGCCCACAGTATAACACAGCCGCTGCCGACCTGGTTCCGCCCAACAGTGCATCCATGTGCCATAGCCTCCGTTGGTAATCGACGAATCCGCCTTCGGCCGTCTACGTGATGCACCAGGAATCTTGATTTGTCAGACCTGACCTCTTTCTTCCAATCATCCACCGTCCAATCTCGATGATCTTGGGCCCATTTCAAGCGTTGTTGGCTTTGACCATATATAGTAATAGACCGCGCACTGGCAGTGGCTGCCACAGCGCCGGCGTGATCCCAGCATGAGAGTTGTCAGATCACGTGACATTAGGCAGCAGTGGTTGCGTGCCGTCCAGTTTCAGTGCTTTCTTATGACCTGACCGCCTACTTTTAAATATCCCCATTTAGTAAATCATGTACGTAACAAATGCGTTTTTAAGGAATAATAAACCTAAGAATATTTTCATTAAGAAATTGTCATTAATAGAAGACCATTGCATTGCAACGATTTCGGAGTTACAAGATGAGTCGTTAGGACGAAAGAGGTCATTTGTTTAGTGTATTCTTGTATGAACCGGCTACGTATGTACTTTATGTAAAGTAGTGTTCTCATTAATAATTTATGATACAGAGTAGAGTATATAATAATGTGAAAAATCCAGAAGTATACTGATATCATGTAAAATAAAAAATGTTAAATATTACGTAAAATATAAATGCCGTTGACGTGCTCAAAGTAACTTTACTTTTGTAAAATATGTACCTATATGTATATATCTTTATTATAGGCCATGCTTAGAATATTGCGATGAATATTTGTGGAAATTTTATAACACGTAGATTCATTTCTTAACGCGAATGACTATATTGTTCCTTTAATAGGTACACGTTTTCTAGATTGGGAATTGAACCTCAATATTGATTATTTTCTGTCGTATATGATAATCAGTACTACAAATATGGAAAACTCAGGTGGAATGGTTGCCCATATTAACCGTAATAAAAATTTACTGCGGATTAGAATCAAGTTATTACCATAGAGGCATAGAATCTGCTTAATAATTTTATTCGTTTCTCACTGGTCACAGTTTGTAAAATTTTCTTTTAACGTTTTTGACTAAGATCACGTGACATTTCCCTTTCTGATGTTGGAGCCATAAATTGTGACGTCATTCGCAGTCTACCTGTATGTAAGATCGATGGCCATTTGCGATGACGTGCAGTGAGCATGGGGACCCGGCTCGGTAGAAGGCTGCGACGAACTGTGTGCTGTGAGACATTGCCCTGATTACCACTGTTGTAACTGCGGGTGATTTGTTGCACTCTGGCCCTGCGGTCGCTGTGAACAATGCGCGACAGTCTCCGCTTTTCTCTGGCATACATGAGCTGCGGACCACACACGGCTGAACGACAGTTCGTCATTTGGCCCTCTGTGCACAACTTGTGATACGTAATCACTACACTGGCACGTGTACAACCCACAAGCCGTGCCATTTCCGAGATCGTAGTTCCGAGGCTCCGTGTCATTTCCGAGATCGTAGTTCCGAGGCACCGCGCCATTTCCAAGATCGTAGTTCCGAGGCACCGCGCCATTTCCAAGATCGTAGTTCCGAGGCGCAGTTCCATTTCCAAGATCGTAGTTCCGAAGCGCCGTGCCATTTCCAACATCGTAGTTCCGAGGCGCAGTTCCATTTCCAAGATCGTAGTTCTGAAGCGCCGTGCCATTTCCAAGATCGTAGTTCCGAGACACCGTGCCATTTCCAAGATCGTAGTTCCGAGACACAGTGCCATTTCCAAGATCGTAGTTCCGATGCGCCGTACCATTTCCAAGATCGTAGTTCCGAGGCGCCGTGCCATTTCCAAGATCTTAGTTCCGAGACACCGTGCCATTTCCAAGATCGTAGTTCCGAGACACAGTGCCATTTCCAAGATCGTAGTTCCGATGCGCCGTACCATTTCCAAGATCGTAGTTCCGAGGCACCGCGCAATTTCCAAGATCGTAGTTCCGAGGCACCGCGCCATTTCCAAGATCGTAGTTCCGAGGCGCCGTACCATTTCCAAGATCGTAGTTCCGAGGCGCCGTACCATTTCCAAGATCGTAGTTCCGAGGCACCGCGCCATTTCCAAGATCGTAGTTCCGAGGCGCAGTTCCATTTCCAAGATCGTAGTTCCGAGGCGCCGTGCCATTTCCAAGATCGTAGTTCCGAGGCGCCGTGCCATCACAATTTGTCGTTTATAAAACTCCGATAAATCAGCAGCTTTTCCCATTTTGACTCCGAGCACTCTACTAATCGAAAACCGGTCCTCGGGTTGTATATATACTGCTCTGTGAACTTCACCTCCGTCACCGTTCATTCTCCAGGCGCGCTGATTTCTCGAGGCTGGGGGGTGGTCATAATAGAATGGCTCATTGGTATATATCGCTGATGATAAATAGAACCGCAATACAGTATGAGACGAAACATAGAGTGGGATAATGGAGTTGCTGGTTTAAATATCTTAATATCCAGGCAGAAATAATAAAAAGAATAAAGAAATGCAAATAGCGACATTACTGCTGCACGAGACAAAATCTGTAAGACAAAGTGAGAAAAAGAGTGGATATGGGGTGAAATAAGTGAAAGAAAACTTTAGTTATAATATGCAATGAAAAGCTGAGAGTAAAGCTGACGAAATGAAAGTTACGGAAACTGGTAAAATTAAAAATGCTATGCGGACTTGATTATTATTTTGCAGAAAAGAAATGTGCACAGTTTTGCAGGAAAAAAGGGCATTGGGTAGGATTCGCAGTGCCCTAAAAAAGGTAGAGTTATGGATAAGGGCAAGAGTAAAAGTCACAAATTCTTCTAGAAAGGAATATGAGGCAGGGAGATGTAGGGGGGAAGAACGGAGGTATGTGAGACAGTGGTGGAAATGAGAATTATTCGCTTCTGAAACCCAACGTACAAGTGAAAGCCTCGAAAATTTTATATGCACAAACCCATTGGCAGTAGATATAAAACCATAAAAGGGAATTTCGTTATGAAACTTTAAAATGAATTGCCATGGAATTTAAATCAAACAAACGAAAAATTAGAGGCCAACCTAGAAGAACATGGTCTGATGTAATAAAGACATCAGTTGGTCAAAATGGCCTGATAGAAGAATGGTGCTTAGATAAAGATGGAAGAAACTTGGACGACGTCAACGCTATAAACCGATTTTATATGTAAAATTAAATACTCACACTTAGCTGAAGTCAGACCTATTTTCTTTATTCAGAAGTACGTTTCTTATTGAAACGACCATTCGAACACCGATGCAATTAAAAGTGTCAGCTGTTTATAAACATTGGAGAAAAAAAGTCGACTCGTATTTGAGGCAGAGATATGCAATTCTCTTGGGCGAAAAATAAAAAAACTGGGCTCTGTCTAAAATATCCATTTTGTTTAACTTAAATATTTATTATAACTTCGATTTGAAAATAAAAAATATGTCCTAAAATAAAGTCCAATGTTTTTGTTTCTGCAAGTTTTCTTGCTTCTTTGCTTCACGTTCTCTGCAAGCCCAAGAATCTGCATTTCTCCTTCCGTCAAGCAACCATTTCCGTATATACAGGGCTCGGGATTGAAGAGCTTTGAAGGAGGTCCGCTTATTTTTATGAACATGAAGTTGCTGACGTATGTAACGTTTTAAAAGTGGCTTAAATAAGTTTTTACCAAATGCATGGTACTGAAACTTCGTCCAATAGGAAACTTGTTTGGTTTTATTGAAATTCCTGAACTCTTCCATTATTTTTGTTTCTTCCTCTAATGAGAATCCTTGGCATATACTTAGAACCTCTACTTCTCCGTAGAAAATACTTATGTCGGTCTGCCAAAAAGACGGATACAAAACCTGAACTTAATTTGCCAGGTCCTCGCTGCAGAGTAATCTAGCAGATAAATTGTTGACAACACTCCGGAAAAAACTGAACTCGGTTTATTTTTCCGTCAGATTTATATCCCATTGAATGTAAGTCCACCCCTTCAAACACATATTTTTTACGGAATTTGATCCATGCTACTAAATAAAACTCATCAAAGCCACCAACAGCTAAAGTTTGGAAAACTTTCACTGTAAGAGAAATAAGTGATGTGCTTCAGGTAATGATACATGGTTTCTTTGAAGACGCAGTGACAGTGAACTAAGTTCCTTTAAGGAGGATTTCATTAGTGCCAAATTTTCCAGGAAGCATGTGCTCGTAAGTTCCTTCAGTACCCCCGAAAGCATGCTATCCCTTGAAGCATCAGGGGATGCAGCTTTAAAATGGAAAGCCAAGGCTGGAAACATATTCCAGATAGAAAATCGGGTTCGCTCACTAGATACGACCTTGATAGTTATAGTTCTTTTTCCAAGAACTCTCCAGATCTGAAGAACACTGAACTGCAATTTCATCAGCATAGTGATGTAACTCGCGGGAGTTTTTTGGTGAAGCGTGATACAAAGAGTATAATTTATCCGAAAATGATCCGAAACTCTGTATGCCGGGAACCTCTTTAATTACGTCACCGGCAGCAGGTTCCAACTTACGATTTGCACAGTACCATGTAACAAGATTAGGAAAAAATTGTTCAGCCACACCAGATGTGGAACCTGCAAGTTTGCAGCGCCGTCGGAAGTGAAAGATAAATTTTTTTTTAATAAATTCAATTGGAAAGTATTTCACTAAGCAGTTCATGGCCGATTCGATTACTGCTGTTAATTTCAAATCGTGTAACTCAAAAAATACAGTTTGGATATTTATATCATCCTGATCTATGAACGCTAGAAACGTCCATAGATTAGGATTATATACAGAGTGTTCGTAAACTGTTTTGACAAAAGAAGAGGGGTGATAGTACCCATCAAGACGAACAATATTTACAATGGAACCTAGGGTCGCATTATACTCTGAGTGTCAGAAAAGAGTAACTTCGAAATACGTCCAACAAGCACAACTCGTCACCTCAGACGTTATTTCTTTCGTGCCGGAGAAGTAGCACATCGCCAGAACATCACCGTCAAGCACTTACCTTATGCAAATTGCCGGCGAAAAGACGCAGTATCGACAGTTGCAGCTGATTGACTTATCAAGGTGCAGTAGACACTTCCTGAATGCCACATATCCCGCACGATGGATTGGACGTGGCGGACCTTTGGCATGGCCTCCACGCTCACCGGAGTTAAACCCACTGGACTTCTTCTTCTGGGGGCACATGAAATCATTGGTGTACGAGACACCTGTGGACTCCGTAAAAGATCTAGTCGCGAGAATCGTTGTTGCAGCGGACAGGATAAACACGACACCAGGAGTCTTCGAGAGGGTGCGCCAGTCTTTCATTCACCGGTATGAATTGTGCAAAGGCACCCGTGGCCGCCACTTTGAGCATCGGCTTTGAGTCTGTCCCTGATCTGCATAAATGGGATTGTGCAACTTATGATGTCGTTAATTCTTTTTCTTTGCACTATTGAAAGTTAAACTTGGACATCTAAGTTTACTCTTTTCTATCACTCAGAGTGAATGCGACCGTAGGTTCCATTGCAAATATTGTTCGTCTTGATGGGTACTATCACCCCTCGTCTTTTGTCAAAACAGTTTACGAACACACTGTAGAAACGTCCATAGATCCGGATATATATGGCAGACTATAAGTACTGATAGTCGGCTTACTGTTGTGCAATCATCAACCAAGATAGCGAATTTTAAATTTTGGGAAACGATTTCTTCACAGTTTTTTCGCATGTCATTTCCTATAAAATCAAATATACCCGTACATGTCTTCTTAGACTGCAATACCCTACCCATCTCAGGGCCAAATGTCTTTTGGAGATCAATCAAACCAGGAAAATCGGGTAAAGGTCTGCTGTTCTTCGTGATGTATTATGCGGTATTGAATATTTTATACGTATCGTCCACAGGTTTTCCATTTGTTTGTGAAAAATATTTCCCCATACACCAACATACCGTTTTTTTTCATTTTACGTGCTTCTATATGAGCGTGATTTTCTTTGTGCTCTTTTATTTTTTCTTAGAAACCTATTTTGCTTCTTCTTATCGTCAGCCGTAGATCTATCCAACCCTTAGAAAGTCTAGCACTACTTAAAAATTCCGAAACATTCATATTACCGGCGATTTTACCGATAACACACCCTAACACCCATTTTTTGAAAAAAAGGAACGAGTACTCTTTCAAAAACTAGCTACTTTGATCCTCAGCCCAACACTGGGGTTTACCATTTTCTGAATAAATATTTACCGAAAGTAATTCAGATTATTCTAATGAACCTCCCGATGCAGGGATTTCCTTTGACTGCTGCATTTGGGCGATTTTCTTGGTGGTGTTTCACTCGAGTTCGAGCTTAAGTGTGGAGAAGTTCCCAAATTCCGAGCTGTCATTCTTTTTCTCTTGATTAATCTTTTTTCTCAAAGAAATCTGCTAGTGTTCTTTTCATTATTTTCTGTTAGTCTTCTCAAGAAAGAACAAATTGGAACTTAAAACACCGACTACAACATGAGACAATAATGGCCCGACGCCACGTCTTACTGCCACGAAAGCTGCTGAAATGAAACAGACAGTGGACAGCATATGTAATTAAACCCCGTTGTCAGTTCCAGGTAATTTTATGCCTAGTGCGGAGAAGGGTCTCCAAGGTCGGCGATTAGCTCCTGTCGTGACATTCGCTCTCACCTAACACCTCGCACTCATCATGGGATTAAGTGGCATGGCTGTCACTATGGCAGGGAAATACGCGGAGGAGGTGCGCCACACGGTCGGCGATCAGCAACTGTCGTGAACTTCGCTCTCACCAAACCTTATTAGAGCTTTATTAGAGCAGAAGAAAAATGTTTATTTTTGAAACGACGAAAAATTCATACAAGATGGCCTCATTAATTGAAATGCATAATGCATTGCGAAATATTTAATTAAAATTAAATGCTCCCTTTCTTTTGGTGTCGCACCGCATTCAAAACGTGTGGTTTTGCTTCCGGAACGGGGTTCGGTTACGTTCCGGCCCATTTCTACCACTGATGTGAGACATAGTAATACGAAGCCGCCCCGGTGGCGCTGTGGTCTAAGGCGTTGGCCTCTGATCATTCGTCCGTAAGGGGTCCGGGTTCGAATCCCGGTCAGGCATGGATATTGTGTTTGTCTTACGGCACTGTCTCTCTCTCTTCCCTGGAACCATTGACCCTAAATTAGGGACGGGCGACTGCTTATAGCCCATTGAGTTGCTCACGGTAGTCGTTAAACCTCCAATCAAAAAAAAAAAATAGTAATACGAACACCGAGGTACGAGGAAATCGAAGCAGAGGAAGATATAAGATGAGATAAAAGGATTTTCAAATGAAGGACGCATAGAAAATTAATTTAAATAGTGGAACGACTTAGGATAGAACCGAGCCGAAGATCGGTCATAAGCAAGTTTACTATGGGCTTAAAAATGATGTAGCAGATTTTAGAGTAATCTCCTTTCAACCAGCGCCAATTCTACGGTTTTTTGCGGAAGAACACCAAATAAACCAAACCTTGTGTTGGCCCTTGCTTGGTTGAACATGCATAAAACGATGGAAATTTGTTAAATATACAAGGCAAAATCAAAAGTTTGCAAATTTTTCTGGTTTAATGAATTTTATTAATACAGGCATTTCAAATTATGCAGATGAAAAGGTGAATTGTAAATGAGTTTTTTTTTTATAATTTTGTTCCTAGCAATACTAATGTTGCTGTTATGGCATCTCTGACCTGTTCATCTCCACCCCAGAGAAAAAATGACGTGAGCCAGGAAAAGTTGCCGACCACAAAAATCTGTTAAGACCATTTTAAAGGAACATGTACAGATCTGGACATGTCAAAACGGGTGGATGTCTCAAAACATGTATTTCTTTGTCCCCCTTAGAATGCGCTAAAATTGAAAATTCTCTTTGTTTCACTAGCAGATACTCATTTCCCTTTTTTATTTCACTGTAATGCATTTGGATAACCTATCCATATCATGAAAATGCCGGTTGCTTCGACTAGCAAATCCTGTGATGGTTATATTCAAATTGATCGGAAACTTGAAACTTGGTCGTTCTGAGTGGTGAAGTGGTTAGCATACCCGGGCGTTTTCTGGAAGACGCGGATTCGAGTCCCGCTCCAGGACGATGAAAATTTTCAAGTTTTCTGATATTATCTAACTTACCATCCTTCTCACGTTTACGCCAAAAAACGGATTGTCATCTTCAAAATTTGTAACCTATCCGTATTTTGTGTACGGCGGTTCTGTCATGACTTGCGTTTAGGGATCTTAAAGAACTTGGGCTATATAATTTTTGTTGTGTCCTTTTCAAGAAGTGCACAATGATGGGAGAGATGATGTCAACCTATTGAATTACCCACTTAAACTGAATATGCAATGATTCAACAGCAGTCCAAGTGTTCTGTTGAGAAACATTAAAATTTTAATTCACCGCTAGTCGAAGCAACCGGCATGAAAATGCCGGTTGCTTCGACTAGCAAATCCTGTGATGGTTATATTCAAATTGATCGGAAACTTGAAACTTGGTCGTTCTGAGTGGTGAAGTGGTTAGCATACCCGGGCGTTTTCTGGAAGACGCGGATTCGAGTCCCGCTCCAGGACGATGAAAATTTTCAAGTTTTCTGATATTATCTAACTTACCATCCTTCTCACGTTTACGCCAAAAAACGGATTGTCATCTTCAAAATTTGTAACCTATCCGTATTTTGTGTACGGCGGTTCTGTCATGACTTGCGTTTAGGGATCTTAAAGAACTTGGGCTATATAATTTTTGTTGTGTCCTTTTCAAGAAGTGCACAATGATGGGAGAGATGATGTCAACCTATTGAATTACCCACTTAAACTGAATATGCAATGATTCAACAGCAGTCCAAGTGTTCTGTTGAGAAACATTAAAATTTTAATTCACCGGCTACTTTACAAGAGCAAATTTACATCACATGCGCTGAAGTCAAAGATGAAATTCAGTAAAAACTTTGTCGCTCTGATCTGACGGGATCTGACTGCTATGAAACATGTGTAGCATTAATTAATTTCAGGTATATGTTAAAAGTAGGCAGATTATCTCAGTGGATTCGCTTTGCGAAGTAATTTAATTACCCATTTGCCTCACAGTTGTGGGCAAGTGGTATGCAGCTCTAGTTAAAGGTAATATTTAATGCAATTTAATATTATTAAGTCATCTTCCTTTTTCATACTGGGCTGCTCAAGTTATAGGAATACGGCCACTAAGCTTTATACCAAAACTTCTTCAAGAAAATGAATATATTACGCAATGTTTCAACGTTCCACGTTTAATGCAGTTGTATTCATAATTTAGAGCATTAAACATCAACATGCGCTAAACGTATCATGCTTGTCCATGTGGGGCAGAGTTCTTATGATGTCAGCAGCAAATGCAGACAGTTTAAAATTAAAGGACATTAATGAAGCCAATGCATTCTTGGTGCAGTAGGACTGGGTTGAAGGAGGAGGTAATTTTATTATTTAGACAACCACTTCATTAGGGAATACATGAAGAGTAACTACAAGGTGTTACAGACAAATAAACCAAGATTTGCCATTTTCTTTTGTAGAGATTTAATTTATTCAGAAAAAAAAGCCCGAAAATAACATCGAATTCTCTGGTGTAATGAGTACGTCTTTTGAATTCCTTCCAACACGAAAGAAAATTAAAAAAAAAACAATGCCTCCCCGGCGACGCAGTGGTCTAAGCGATGGCTTCTGCTCCTTCGTCCGAAAGGGGTGCGGGTCCAAATCTCGATCAGGCATGGATATTGTGTTTTTCTTACGGCTCTGGCTCTCTCCCTTCCCTGGAACCAGTGGCCTTAAATTAGGGACGAGCGACAGCTTATAGCCCACTGAGTTGCTCACGGTGGTCGTTAAACCTCCAATAAAAAAAAAAAAGAAAAAAAATCTGCGAAAAAAAGAACGCATGACGCATCTGAACGAGAAAACTGTGTGCTGTTTGAAATGTACAATGTGTACAGCTTTCTTCGTAGTGAATGGAACCAGATAAGAGAAAGGAAATTGTGCCGGATTTCTACGATCCGCAAAAAATTTGCCAAATAGAAATACTGTAGCTATTTACGCTCACTAGCAACAGAAATATATGGCACGAAAAATCGCAAAATCGTACGCAATTTGCGATTTTCCGTAACACATATTCCTCACAGTAAAAGGCATCTGAGGCAAAAGACATTTTTCAAATCAAACAACCAGAAGTAGAAATATAGAGGAAAACGTATTATGTTCTTACGCTCCCAGTGGAAAAATCGAGTGCTATTTAAACAAAGAAACGGGATCAAACAATTCTTCATAATGAAAATTATACTACTAATAAAAATATTTTCCACGGGATTTTCAGAATCAGAAATACTTTTTCAAGCGGAAACATACGTTGACGCGTCTGAGGGCATAATTAAGAATTATGGAAACGTCGAACATATGTAGAAAGTTTTCTGTGCAGCAAAAGCTATGCGATCTAAAAAGATTCTTTTAAAAACCTACCTCTGGAAGCAGATAGCAAGAAAAACTTTTGCATATACTGTATGACTCTTAAGAAAACTATATGCATCATTTAAACAGGATAACGTGTCGCAATATTTACTGTAGGGAATCTCATAAAGAAAAACACATTTTTTTTCTAATAAATGTTTAAAAGTGGTGGTGGAGGTGCCGACTGAAATGCACACTATCGCTACCTAGAGCCAGAACTATGCAACATAAGAAATACAAGATTATATGCAAAATCTTCCACAAAGTGAAGGGTTTCCGGCTTTAAATATATTTGAAATGGGACTTTTAGGAGCAGGGATATAGAGGAAACTAGGTAGTCCATTTTCGCCCCTAGCCAGTAAGTTGTATATAATTTTAGGTAGGAAATGCGCATAAAATGGTTTTTGAGCGGTGTGTAAAGTGATTTTTCTGTTGAGAATTTAGATGCTCAGGTATAGCTGTAAATACGTTTTGAACAGAAATACAAACTTATACCCTCTAGTGCCAAAATTTGGCATTAAGTAAAATTGGAAATCATATGCAAAATATTTTTGAATAGGGATGTTGTCCAACATGGAAATAATTTTTCAAATCCGACTGTTGGAAGCAGTGTATCGAAAAACTAGGACATAAATCTACGCTTACAGGAGAAAACACCTCACAACATCATTAGCAGGAAATGTTCGCAAGACGATTCCGTCGTGAGAGCAATATGACAAAAAAAGTTTTATGATAAGAATTTTAGAACAGATATTGCTCCAAATGTATCGGAAACAGATATAAGCATTTACACCCCTAGTGATAATATTGTGCGTTACAATTTTTTTTAATTATATTCAAAGCATTCTGAATATACCACAAGCTATGTCTGACACAAAGCGGGTTGTTTAAATTAGATTTTTAAGAGCTAAACTGTCGCATAAAATATAATATATGTTTACTCGTCCCAGCAGTAAAACTGGTCATTATTTGAAAAAAAAACATTGTACGCAAATTGGTCTTTGTTCCAATGGGAATAGAACGAAAAAAATAATTTTTAGCCGGATATATACCAGAAGTTATACGGAATAACATTCATAATTATAAATCAATAGCATCTGAATTTACGCCACTTAGCGGCGTAAATTCATCGACATGCAAATGCTAACTAAAGGCAAAGATATTTGTTCTCACAGTTCGGGCATCCCAATGAGAAATGAATTTCTCAAATTAGGAATTAGGCTCCTAGGTGTACAAATCACGGTGCCCACATCCGGAGAAATGGACTGATGGATATCGCGACAGCATAAGCATGTCCTTTTTTACGCTTTCCAACCGTAGGTTGAAGAAGCGTATATGCTCCAGCTTTTTCCGTTCGTCTGTCAGTCCGTCCGTCTGTCTCTTGGCACGATAACTCACGTAAAAATGGTTCGATTTCGATGAAATTTTAGTATGTGGTAGGGGACCACCAGGGGACGAACCCTATTGAAAATGGGTGAAGTGGGGTCAAAGGTCACGCCATAAGAGCGGGATCCATTTCATTGCCTTCATGCGTCATAACATGCGTAAATACGGTTCGATTTCGATGAAATTTCAGTATGTGGTAGGGAACTACCTGGGCACGAACCCTATTGACAATTGGTAAATTGGGGTCAAAGGTCAGGCAGGGGATAAGAGCGGGATTTATTCCATTGCCCTTATGCGTCATAACTTGCGTAAAAATGGTTCGATTTCGATGAAAGTTTAGTATTTGGCAAGGAACCACCTGGGGACGAACCCTACCGGAAATGGGCGAAATGGGTTCAAAGGTCAGGGCATAAAAGTGGAATCCATTCCATTGCCTTTATGCGTCATAACATGCGTAAATATGGTTCGATTTCGATGAAATTTTAGTATGTGGTAGGGAACCACCTGGGTAGGAACCCTATTGAAAATGGGCGAAATGGGGTCAAAGGTTAGGCAGGACATAAGAGCGGGATTTGTTCCATTGCCATTATGCGTCATAACGTGCGTAAAAATGGTTAGATTTTGATGAAATGTTAGTATGTGGTAGGGATCCACTAGGGACGAACCATATTGAAAATGGGCGAAATGGGGTCAAAGGTCAGGACACTGGAGTGGGATTCATTCATTGCCCTTGTGTATCATAACTTACCAAAAAATGTTTCGATTGCGACAAAACGTTATCATGTTGTTCCGGAGGTATAGTGAACCGGTTCTGTTGAATATCAACGAAATAGGGTCAAAGGTAATTGTACAAAAGCAAGATTTATTCCACAGCCATTATTCTCATAATTTGCGTAAAACTGCTTCTATTGCGACAAAACTTTAGTATGTGATTCTTGAGGTGTACTGAACCGGTTCTGTTGAATATCATCGAAATGGGGTCAAAGGTCAGGACACAGGAGCGAGATTTATTCCACAGCCATTATCCTCATAACTTGAGTAATAATTTCTGGTATGTTGGAAAGCGTATCATAATCAATGCATTGAACGATTTTACTAACTTCTTTTTTTTCAGTCGCTATAAATAGGAAAAGCCGGGGATGAAAGCTCAACCATGGCTGAACAGGGCTGAAAGCTCCTCATGTGACCTGTTGTGATCTGTAAGCTATTTCCATTTCTGGAAGATTTTAACACTGTTAGCCATGAAATACTTAGTTGAAATTTGTGGGGAAAAAAGGTAACGAAAAAACTATAATACATCCACTAAGGTATTACAAATTAAAAAAAAAATACATAATTGCAAATTAAAGTTACTGAGCGTAAACGACTGTGCAAAATACTTGCTCTTACGTAAGGGAAGTGAAAAAAAACGACAGACAAAATCCATTTGAATTCACCAGCACAAAATACTATGTGATATTTATAGCGTTACACTTTTTTTACCTTTTTGCCAAAAGATGATATCATGTAATGACTGCTTGGTGGAGATTTCGTTTCTTGTGCTTTTAAAGGGGACTATTTTTGAGGATCTATCAAAGATATAAATTTTAAAAAACCTCAAGGAACAGTATACGGTTCACGTAATATTAAGAAACACTAATGGTTCATTATTTGGAATAGCAATGAAAGGCACAACTGCTTCACCGGTTCACGAATAGCTTATAATAAAAGAAAGAAACCTGCATAATTTTGAATATCCTACAAGCATTGATGGTTTTAATACGACCAGGAAATAATTAAGAAATCTGCACCATAACAATAAAAATACTTACCACATATACGTGCACTCCAGTTTGCGTTTGATGTACTGAATGAGTAATTTGTTGTTTCTTAAGAATAAGGTTTAAAAAGAATGCTGGATATTTATTCAAAAGTTTCATCTGACCGAGTTCCTCTAGCCTACTTTACTTTCTAATATGCAACCAATTTCGTAATAACTGTGGTGTGCCGGCACTGCGAGAGGAACGGAACTCTTAAAAACGTGGTAAAAAACGGGCGTCTCAATAACAGATGTGGAAGAATTAGATACTACGTTTCTGTTCCCTTACAGTTAGTAAAAAGAATGCTTTAATAAGTAATATATCAAACACAAAGAGCTGACTTGCATTCTTGAGTTATTTGTCATTATTATTTAGGGTTAAATGCTTTAATGAATATATATGTATATGAACATCATAAATAAGAAGCACAAATTACCCAACATCTGCAAACGAGCACAGTCGTGTTGAGAGCTTCGCTTTATTCACTCAAGAAGGCAAATCGCTCTTACAAATGCTCCTGGGCAAGCGAGAAACCACTTCTTTACTGAAAATTCTGTCTTAGATCTTTTTATGTGGCAGCAATGATTCTAGGTAATGGAAAAAAGCGATCTTTTTTTAATCAAACTTTTTCGTTTTCTTTATTGTTCACATGCTGAGAATTACAAAAGTCTTGTAAGTACTTCCTTTAATAGATTTATGACCTACAGATTAATACCTTTACCGAAGATATTTTTGCTTTGGTATTTACCTGATAAAAAGATGCAGCGTTTACTCTTTTACTTCGTAGAAATAACGATCTTGCTATCGAGTATCCGTTTTTTTCTTTCCTTTGGCATTTATCTTGGAAGACTGTTCACCTTTTCATAGAGATTGAATCTGCTTGAGCAGAAAATTATTGTTTCCTGGCTCATCGGATTCATTTCGCCCTACCCAACACATATATAAATTCTGTTCTAAATTACTGTTTAAGAAATTCATGGAGGAGTTAGATCTTAACAATACTCTTTCTTTTACCATAGAGTTTGCCTAATGGATTAACGGTAAGTTATATTCTCCGAATTGTGTATTTTTTGCATTAAATGAAGGTTATTTACACTATAATTTCAGAATAATTAAGGGATACCACTGTTGAGCATCTTACAAAAAAAACAAGCCCAGTTATTACATTATATGAACGGGAAGTAATAGATGGATTCCTCATTGTTGATTTTCACTCACATTATATGTGAAATGAATTTGTCATTACTGTCTACAAATTATCTTTAAACGAATTTTATGTGTTCTTCATTTTGTGTTGGACAAAACTTTCATATTTACGGAATTTATTTTTTGTTTGTTTGCTTTACACCCCATCCTACAGGGAAAGTGCCTGAATCGTTAATTTCCAGTTCTGTTTCATTCCAGAGTTCTCTTGAAAACATAAATTTGTAAAAACAATTGTCTCCTGATTTCAACTGAAAAGCAACAGAGTTTTTCTATTCGTTTCATTCTTTTTTTTGTTTCGGGGCTTAACGAGCAATGAAAACTCTAAAGAGCATATGCAGCCTCCTGTCCCTAATTTAGGGCATCTGGCTCTAGGGAAGGATAGACAACTGCGTTTAGTAGTACGAATTGGTGTTCTTGATAACCAGTTATCTTAATAAATGTATAATGACAGTTTACAGTCTCATCAATTTCTACGACTTCAGCTTTAAATCATTTTATACCTTCTTAAAAGGCAATGAATTTTGCTTATTTCGTAAACTCTTCCCAAAAGTTTTGCATGCTATTCCACTGGTAGGAAATACTGTATAAGTGGTTTAATCAACAAAACTACGGTGACTTATCTTTCCTTTCCTCCTGTTTTGATACAAATACCGAGAACTGAATATAACTCTGGCTAAACTCTCTCATAAAACTACGCACGGGGACCAGTAAATCACAATGAAAGAAAAGGAATTGAAAAAAAAAATAGTAGAAAAAAAAAAAAAGATTGTTCTTTAAAAATAATATATCTGCAGGCTGAACACGTGGTTTCTCTTATTGCTGAGCCAACAGTCTACAGCGATGCAGTGACTGTTGGCTGAGTTCTCAGAAAGTAAGAGAAACCTGCTGAGCGGCGTTTGCATGGAAACATATCAGTAAACACCAATAAACACAATAAAATTTTGAAGTTTTTTTATTACAAGTCATGCCAAATTTAGCCGTGTATTTACAAAGTTCATGTGTTTAAGTGCGGTAAAATGTTTAGTGGAGTAAGTCCTGCAGCGAAAGTTTTGCGATATATTGTTTTGGATTCTCATAGTACAGGGAAACTGCTGTGATATAAGATTTATTTTAAGCAGCCCGAAAGAAGGCTTATAAATATTTCCCACTTCAAAGGTTTTAAAATATTCCTAGAAAATTAGTTTTCTTGAAAAAAATTAATTGTAAAATGTTATGAATACAAAGGGAATATTTGGGCAAAAGAGGTGCTTTCTGATCATTGGTGATACTCGAAAATATTGTACTGCACAGCATCAAGAAAGCATTTTATTAATTAATCAGTTCAGTTTGTTTACAAATATACCCACGCAGGCACCAAACATATACTCACGCATCTACATATTATGCATGTTATCATACAAACACACACACCATAATGAGCTGTAAAAAATCTTATAATATATCTACTGTATCACAAAAATATTCATTATAGATATCCAAGTAAGAAAAACACATCTCAAAGAAATTCATTCGAGCAAAATGCAGCTGCTCCAGTGGAGCAGTGGTCTAAGTGCTGGCTTCTGACCACTTGTTCGAAATGGGTTTGGGTTCAAATCCTGGATGAGGCATGAATAGTGTGTTGGTCTTACGGCACTGGCACTCTCCCTTCCGTGGAACCAGTGGCCCTGAATTAAGGACGGACGACTGCCGTCCTTAATTGCTCACGATTGTCGTTAAACCCCCAATAAAAAAAAAGAAAAAAGTGCATATGCATGTGGGCGAAACACCAAAGAAAATGGGCATGAAAGCGCATGCAGGAAGAATACACGACTGAGTATTTAGCAATAATGTCAGTAGTGGGAATAACCTAGCAAAAAATTCTCAAAACCTGGTCATATTACCAGGATGTTTTCGGTCTTCCCGTTTCTTTACCTTGCACAGCAATGAATACATACCTTATTTTGTCAATTCTCAGTTCTGCTGAAGATATCACCCTCCATACACCTTATGCCCAGAATCATCCACATATTTCTAATGAATATTGGCTGTTGTGATGAAAACTCACTTTCTCATTAAACTTGAACAGTGAAAAGAGCTGGCGTTGCTCTCCGATAGACGAAGAGGCAGGGACGCAAGCAGATCTCACCCCTGGGTTGATTTCATATTCTTCTTTAGATGTGGATGCTTCGCTAAACTTTGTGGTGCGATTATTTCCCTTCCCTCAAGTCATGTGTCCGAAACTGCGTGCAGGGGAATGTCTTTTAATCTCAGATGTTCTTGGGACCGTAGAACTTGTAAACGATGTGGTTCATGTAGAAGTAATATTGCTGTATGTAATTGGATAAAATTCTGTGTTCTACTGTGAATGGAAAAAATACGGATCACTTCTGGTTGAAACTTGATCATATGTTCATGTCTAAAAGAAAGAATGAAGTGCTAAGTTTCAGAGATAGATACCCATTTTGGTGTGACTTCAAGTAATAATGTCACATAACAATGAATTATTTCTCTCATAAGAAATATTTCTGACAATGTTTGTAATTCAGTTTTGATTGAGGAAGTTGGAACTCTTCTGTACATAGAATAACTTCCTGGACAAAATTGAAAATGCATGATTGATTAATAGGGTGCGTTGTGATGAAATGATAAAAAAATGAAACTACAGAAATAGAAATTGCATTTTTTGTTTTTGCAAATTCTCTTTCTTCCGTTAGTTATGTTGCACAATGGGTGATCTGCGTATCGAAAAAAATCTGATGTTTCTTAATAATAGCTTTGTCTTAGAAAGAGCGAGTTATTCATCTATTAAAATTAGTGAGAGCTCATCTTTTCCCTCTGAAAAGGTCAGAGACATTTTTCTTCGGAAAATCAATCATAAAACTTGCACAGTCAGCTGGGTCTTTCAAAGTGAATGAAGCTACAAAAGACGCAGACGAAAAGAAAGGAAAAATTATTCGAGACAAAAATAAATAAATCACTATTTCTGAGATAGTGGGCTGGCTCGTCTTGCACGTTATTTTAATTGCGTCTTCAGTTACCAGGGTAAATTTTCGGTGCGAACGGTTCATAGAAAAAGTTTTTGTTCATATTTTTTTATATTTTTGCTATTCATGCAAATGAAAATACTCTCCACTTCTGGAAGTAAGCTAGAGTAATGGATCTTTTTCTTGTCTTTTGAGAACAGTAAATTGCACTTTTATTGCGTTTTCCAAATATTTAATCAGTTATAATTTTTATTGCATTTATATTCATCTTTACTGCTGATTGAATGCATCTATTTTATTCAAATGTAACTTTCCGAAGTCAACTGAATTTATTTCTGTCATTTAATGTCTTTAAGTACCTACTGAATACAAAACACTTGCTTTAAGATTTATTCCCCGTTTGGCTGATCATTATTTGTCTTTAAAGGTCTCTTCTATATTCGGTATTGTTACTTTCACCGATGTTTCATTATTTTCTTGCGAAAAGGAAAAAAAATATTATGGTAATTTTCTGTTTCATATTTAAAAGAGAAAAATCAGTAATGTTCAGAAAAATGAATGTTATCTTTTCCAGACTGAAACACAGAAAATGAACAAAATCGAAAGACAGAAAGGAAATAAAAAGGTACGAACATAAGACACTCATTTTCGTTAAACCCCCAAACAAATAAACAAGCAAACAAACAAAAACACACATTATCGTTTACATTTTCATTAAACATCGTGATCACTAATTTGTTAAGTTTTGTATTTACCTGGGGCGGCGTTGTTCTCACATAAACAAACACGGAGGTAAAGTACGCAAGCGTGATATACACTATATTGACAAAAGTCACCGGACACCTAGAAGAGAAACACAACATAGCATTTATTGACATACATTAGTACTGTGTCGGTCCACCTTTGGCCTTAATGCATGCACTGACCCTTCGGGACATGCTTATGACAAGGTTTTGGAACACAGCGATAGGTATGCGCTTCCCTTCAGTACTTAATGCTGTCGCTAACTGTTGCTTAGTAGTAGGCTTTTGTTACAAACTTCTTATGTCGCGCTCTAATTCATCCCATAGGCGCTCTATGGGATTAAGATCAGGGCTTTGTACTGGCCAGTCCACACACGATACGGAATTATCGTCAAACCACGCAGTAACAGTCCTTGCTTTATGAGTCGGTGCATTATCCTGCTGGTACCAACAAGGCTCGGTTCCATAGTATTTCCACAGAGTTGGAAGGACATAATTGTCCAGAATATCGGGGAGACGTGTTGGTTCACAGGTTTGTCCACGATACCCAATGGCCCGGGACCATACCTCGAAAAACACACCCACACGAGTACACTGCGAGCTCCAAACTTGAACGTATTAACAGTACACTGTGGTAAATGGCGTTCCCCCAACTGCCGCCATACCCACACACGGTCATCAGACTGATGGATCGTGTATCAGGATTCATCAGTCTATTGGGCCCGTTTCCATTGATCTACGGTCCACTATAAATGATTTTTACATCATGCTAAACGACGAGTAGCATTCCGAATGGAGATGAAAGGCTTATAAGCAGCCGAACGATCACGGTGACCAATGGAAATTTTTTTCTGCGAATGGTACGTGTACATACCGAGGTTCCAGCATTTGAACTCACATGTACACCGATGTCTTGTGTAGTACTCCGTCGATTAGCTGTAACGACTCTCCTGAGGCTTCGACGTCCTCTATCATTGATTTTCTTTGTTCTGCCGGTACGTTTTGCTGCTTCAGGCACGCCATGTATCTTCCACTTATCCAGTGCATCCACATCAGTTGACTTGGGTATGTTTAAACTCCTCTATGTTTCTCTTATGGACAACCCACTAATATAACACTCAACAATATTTCCTTTCTCAAAGTCACTTCTCTCCCACCGCGACATTTTCACTCAACCTCACAGTGCGATATGATCGCGGTCAGCCGCAGGCTCGTTTTTGTACCGTTTGCAGCTGTACCCCGCATCTTACCAACGCAGAGGATCTTCATTTGCTTTTGAAGGGGTGTCCGGTGACTTGTAAATATAGTGTAAGTCAAGTCAAATAAGAGAGAATGCTAACTGTTTTGGCTCGTTTCTATAGCTGAAGCAGAATTGTTTTTTTTTATCAATTTTTGCTATGCAAGCAATTCCAATGTAAATATGTATATTAAAGATAGCACGCATGTATAAATGTCTCTGTAATAATTAAGTTATGCAAATATGTGGCGCCGGCCCGGTGGCGCAGTGGTGCAAGCGATGGCTTCTGGTCATTCGTCCGAAAGGGGTCCGGGTTGGAATCCTGGTGAGTCATGGATGTTGTGTTTGTCTTACGACACTCGCTCTCTCCCTTCTCTGGAACCAGTGACCTTAAATTAAGGATGGGAGACTGCTTATAGCCCATTGAGGGGCTCACTCTGGTAGTTAAACCACCAATAAAATAAATATGTGGCAAATAACGACCAAATAAATAACTATTATAACTCATTTATGAATTTATTACCTTTCCTTTGCTCAACAGGAGTTCGTCGCCATATAAACACTACACACCATCCTTAAAGTTTACCAGCCAAAACGGTTTTAAACTCCTAGAAATTGTACCTATATATATTATACACTGAAGAGCAATTGAATTAGAGACAGCTGGCGTAATGCAAATGTGGCGCTGTGGGCGGCCCTGTAAACGGAAACGACATGACGTATGCAGGGATCCGACAATGTAAGGACTGATGCGACGGGAATCAGTAAGAGTCGGACGCCGTATGGATAATACGAAAGATCTAAGCGCATTTGATCGTGGGCAAATTGTCGGGGCCCGACGAATGGGGCACTCCATCTCGGAAGTCGTGCAGGCACTGGGATTTTCACGAGCCACTGTGTCACAGGTGCACAGTGAGTACATCGAATCCGGTAAAACCATCCCTGCAAGGGCAAACTGCCGTGGAAAACAGCGTGTGGATGAGCGGGGTCATCGTCAGCTAGCTCGCATTGTAACAGTGGATAGACGGGCCGCTGTGCAAGAACTCACTCGGCAATTTAACGCTGGTGCACAAAACCTTGTAAGCAGCCACACCATCCAGAACCATCTCCTCGCTATGGGTACAGAAGCCATCGTCCTACGAGGGTACCGCTGAAGAAGGTGCAAAGATTAGCATGGGTGGCGCGAGAACATCGCCACTGGACCCTAGACATGAGCAAAAATGTTGCCTGGACTGATGAGTCGATATTCGCGTTGGTACATGCGGATGGAAGGATACGAGTAGGGCGCAAACCACATTCAACGATGGATCCTTCTTGTCAGCAGGGTACTCTTCAAGCTGGTGGGGGTGGCATTCTCGTCTGGGGACTGTTTATTTGGACTGAAATGGGACCCCTGGTACGTATGACAACGTCCCTCACAGGTCAACGTTACCGGGATATCCTGGACGACCATTTGCTCCCGTTTGTGCGTCTTCAACATCCCACTGGGGACCTCATCCTGCAACAATGCAATGCACCGTGCCATCGCTCCCGAATTGTATCCGAATGGTTGGATGAACACTTAACCGACGTGCCCTCGCTTCCTGACCTCAATACCATCGAACACATCTGGGATGCCATCGAGAGAGATGTTCGAGGCTCTGACCCCCCCCCTTCAAATCTTCATGAACTGTGGGAGCTTGCTCAGAGGTCGTGGATCCGTATGGCTTCCCAACGCTTCCGGTGTCTTGTCGAGTCCATGCCGAGACTAATTGCCGCCGTCATCAGGACGAAAGGTGGTGCTACACGTCACTAGACAGGTATCTCTAATTCAATTGCTCTTCAGTGTACGTATAAGTGACTTACTTTCAAAATGAAATAAAGTTCTCTTAAGGCTGTCCTATTCAAACCTTCCTTTACTCAATGAATTTTTTTGTTTAACATGAGTTTTCCACGAAAAGTTTAATAAACTGGTATAATATTTAAAGAAATATACTTGTTCCAGTCTTTTGTAGGATCAAAATATTCTTCCTGCTAACAATTGCATCGTTATTTCCGAAGACCTCTAAGATCATAGAAAATACTTTAAACTTCTTTTTCTATTGTAACACACGATGAACTAAATTTAAGCATTTCAGCCGTTCTGTAATACAAATATTGCATGTGTTTGAGGTCAGTTATAGAATTCAAACAATAAAGAAATATAATTTTAAATTATTCTATGCGCAAAACAAGAAAACGTGTCGTAGTCTTCTATAATGTAAAATCTTTGAATGCCGACGTAGCTGAATCATTCTGTAATACACTTGTCGACCCATAAATATCTTGTATAGTTTTATTGTAATATAATGAGACAAGTGTGAATATAATTGATATTAAAGAATGAAGGTAAATGTTACCTTTAGACAAGACAATCACCAGCATTTTCTATACACTTCTCTCATCTGTGTGGTAAATGATCATTGATCAGCCTTGTAGCACTTCTTCCAGATGAATACAACAGTGTTGGCATTCCCTTGAAATTCAGATAGTCCCTGAAGGTGCTCCTTCCGTGGCCAAACTGTTACCCTCGGGACTTTGAAATTTCGAAACCCTGAGTTTGCTCTTATGAGCCGTTGAGTACCGCAAGAAGGTCATTAAACTTTTCTCCCTAGCTCCGAAGAAAGAAAGAGGTATTTACATGCTTATTCAATCATCTCAACATTCGACAGTTTTATAATTCATGAGCGAATTTTGGAAAGATATCCAATTTACACCCTACTGTGCTTTGGAATCAGTCACAGTATGCATCCAGCTTTTACATAGCGAGGACGCATCTTTTCATTTGGAAAAATTAATCGCTTATTGTCGTTCATTCCTGTACATGATGAACTGCAACTATTTTTCCGTAAATTGTGTAGACCAAGAAAGAAACACAAACCATAAAATATTCGGGGTTTTTACTGTATTCCAAATATTTTCGTGTCGTCGCTGTGTTAATGTTATAATGATAATTTTCACGGTGTTCTTCTTGTTGCACTAAATAAATAAAACCGCTAAGTATACACGTGTAAATTACGTTTTTAAATACAAATTTGTAAATTTCATTTTTTCACCCATGGTACATTTTTTCTTTCCTTTCCCATGATTTAAAATCATCATGACAGATTCATAATGGGCCATTCCGCTACGGTGTACCCACGACCGTCACTGCTGAATTGCTATTGTTCGACAAAATAAAAAAAATCAAAGGGGCACAGTAGCAACTGTGCCACAACCTACAAATTAGGATTACGTCAGCTGTCACTATTTCATGGTACTATCTCACTAGTTCTACGTCCTGAAAGCATTCAGCGAAGGACAGTTGACACAACTGTCCTTCGCTGAATGCTTTAAGGACGTAGAACTAGAATGCTTTAAGGACGTAGAATGCTTTAAGGACGTACAACGTAGGTTGAGGAACAGTTCCTACTGTGCCTCATTGATTTTTTTCAGACATTAAGTTTTTAAGAAATAAAAAGAACGAAATGTTTCATTTTAGTTACTTTAAAGCAACTTATACGTACTATACACCGATTGTGATCACCCTCAGTCTAGAGAAATGAGAGCCAGGAGACTAAAACCTGGAGAGCGCCTACAAAGGAAAAGTCAAGACTAGAGCAGTATATATATGTTAACCCGAGGACCGGCTTTCGGTTAGTAGAGTGCTCGGAGTCAGAATGTAAAAAGGCTGCCGATTTATGGGAGTTTGATAAAGGACAAATCGTGATGGTACGGCGCCTCGTGAAATATGCTCTCGGAAACGGCGTGTCTTGTGGGTTGCTCACGTGCCGCTGCAGTGAGTACGTATCCAAAAGTGGTGCACAGATGGCCAAACGACGAACCGCCGTCCAACCGTATGTCATCCGCAGCTCATTGATGCCATAGATGAGCGGAGACTGTCGAACATTGTTCACAGCGACCGTAGGTCCACAGTGCGACAAATCACCCGCGGCTACAACAGTTGTGATCAGGGCAATGTGTCACAGCACGCAGTTCATCGCAGCCTTCTGCGCATATGCCTGAATAGCCGAAGATCCAGCCTAGTCTCCATGCTCTCTGCACGCCATCGCCAACAACGCATGAAATGGGGCTCAAGATCTTCGAGATTGGACCGTTGATGATTGGAAGAAAGTGGCCTGGTCTGACGATTCAAGATTTCTGGTGCATCACGTGAACGGCCTAGCTCGGATACACCGATTACAACTGAGGCTATGGCACCTGGATGCACTGTTGGGCGGAAATAGACTAGCGGCAGCGGAGTAGTGCTGCGAGTGATATTTTCTTGGGGCACTTTAGGCCCCATTATCCCAATAGCATAATCCCTGACAGCTGTCAGGTATCTGAACATCGTTGTGGACAAAGTTCACCCATTCATGGCAGCTGTGTTCCCTGCTGGTGATGGTCATTACCAACAGGATAATGCACCATATCACACTGCCAGATTCGTCAAAAAGTGGCTCGAGGAACATGCTGGTGACTTTCTGTTAATGCCCTGGCCTCCAAATTCACCTGACATGAATCCAATCGAACATTTTTGGTTCGACTTGGAAAAACGGGTTCGCACTAAATCACCACTACCCCGAAATGTACTGAAACTCGATGACCTGCTGTTGATATTATGGTACCAGATATCCCAGGATACCTATCGCCACGTCATCGAATCGATGCCTTGCCAAGTGGCAGCTGTTTTGCGGACTAAAGGGGGTCCTACAGTTTATTAGGTAGGTAGTCAAAATGCAATGGATCACGGTGTATACAATTCATAGTAACTTATGGTGATTATAAATTAATGTTGGTAGGAGAAGGCGTAGTATCATCGCTGTCAGTAATTATACCTAAAATTGTTTCTGAAGAAATCGTTCTTCAGAAACAATTTTCAAACTCCTCTGTTGCCTTGTTACAAATTTGGTGAAACGTCTCGGGCAGAATGTACTCTCCTTGTTGTTGCTCTTCTTCTTGTCTAGATTCAGAGTGCATCGGCAGTGTAAAGGTTGGAGACGTAATACATTCATTTTCCAGGGAAGTTGTGAAGACTGGCGATGTACATTGGTATTCCATGCACGGTGTGAAAATGTGAAAATTTGGATGGATGACATCAATCGCCATCTGTTTTTCCTATTCAGGCTCAAATTGTGCAGCTGAAGTGTGGAAGGCTGTGACTCTAGAATGGAACTCGGGTGAAACGCATCATAGCGCGCAGACTTTTGACGTTCTCTACATTCCCGTCACTCTTTGGTTGATAATTTTACGGGCCTTCTCGGATTCCTCTCTTTCTCCTTTAGCTGTTTTTTCAACATTCGTCGGTTCTTATAGCCATCTTCTCTGGATTTCCGCGGCATTTCTAAATTTTTATCACCAAAATTTTTTTATCTAAAAAATAAGTACATTTTAAATCCACTTTATTTTGATCTATCACATACCGCCAGCTACGGAATGATAGGTTGAGGTCATTGCTATCATTATCTATTTAGTAGTATCAACGTTAAAACAGCGTGCAGCGAAACAACATCACTCAAAATTTAGCTTAAATTTCTAACGCTACTGTATTGAAGGATTAAGGGCTGGAATGTTGAAACTTGTTTTGTTATAAATGGAACTCTGTAAACTAGCTAATGATGATTTACTGTCCGATTATTAGTTTCGAAGATATAAGCGTTCAATGTGACGTGATTTCGTTGCATCCGTTCTCCTGATGTTACGTCCTACCCAGCGCGGAAAACGACGTATTTCTACGTAAAAAAAAAAAAAAAAAAGGAAACAGTGATCACAAATGGACGAAATCTGTAGAATAGATTAGGAGTACTATGGCCTTCCACGCTCAAAACTACTGCAAGTTTCGCACATCACGATGGCAATGCGATATTTATCAACAGTGAGCAGTGGTATGCTTCATTAATCGTGATATTCCTTAAAAACATGACCTTTAGAGAACCCTGACTGCGCCGTGTAGTTTTCTTCTTCAGTGAAGGTGGCATATGCCAATCAGCGTTCTGAAACTTCAGCTGAGGTTTAAATGATTCACGAACTATGATCGATTTAAAAAATGCTGCGTCTTTCCTCCAGCACTATAGATGTGTGGTTGCAATAATTATTCACGCGGCATTTTTGTCTTCGTTAAAGATGGGTGGCATGATTTCTCGCTGTGCACAAATTTATCGCTCCTTTAATCCGTCAATGGAGATACGATGCACACTTGATAGTGAGATGCCATTTTCTGAAGCAATTATTTGAGCATGAAAACCGGCACACGTGTCCTGGAGAATCACTTTCACTTGCTGCACATGCAGTTCCTCTGTGGCCATTCTTAGTGCTCCATTATGATAGCCATTGACTCTGTCGTCCCTGATGAATTTTGTAGGGTGTAACGACAACCATGTGCAACTTTAAGGACCATAAGCAGGCGTAGATTTTTTAATTTAGGCCCATAGTATCCAAGGAAGGAATATTGACAATGTCACCAGACAAAGACGCCCCTCATGCTTCATTCGGAACTCGAACCCAGGCACATCTAAGACGAATGATCAGAGGCCAACGCTTAATGCCGCTAGGCAAACGGGCAGGTCCTGATGTTCTTAATGGCCTTCATCAATCACTGAAAAGTTTTTTTATCACAGTTCATTGATCCCCACACCTTCCTTCAATTGGTTGTAAGCTGTTGACGTTTTTTTCCCCAACGGAAAATCAGTTTCATCAAATTTCTAACGTGTAACTTCATTGCACTCTCTCTGGATCCAGAGCTGCAAAACAAATTAAGAAACACCGTGTGAGCTATTTCAAAAACAACAGAACAGTTATTACTACCGGCACCATCGATCTCTGTTCAATAAAATCAACCACTATTTAGTGCTGTTGCCACTGTATTTGAAACTGATTAAATGACTTACACTTAGGTTTTAGACCACTTATAAAGTCTGGCGCAGTTATAATTCAATTTTCGAGCAATAAGATAGATCAGACAAGAACGTATTTAAATCAATGGCGAATTGAGAGCCCATATCCCAATTATCTCGTAACATAAAAAAAGAATAGGTGTGTTAAGCTTAAAATGTAACCTGTATGATGCCCAAATATAAATGAAATTATGCCTCAACGTAAACTACTACGGGCATGTTCGTTATGCAGTAAGGACTATGACATGTGTTCTAATGTAGCTTTCCGTTGGGGTTGTCTATTCTTGTGTTACTTCTCGGTACCGTTTCAATGTCATATCTTCCCTTACGTTTTCGACAACTCCTGGCAGACTGTTAACTCAGTAAGACGTAGGTAAAAGCGCACTGCTTGAGCAACTGGTCTGACATTCGTGATCTAGCTCATAATTGACTGATTTATTTTAAATGTTTCATAACGTAAAAAGACTTAACTGTGTGTTTAAGATTTAACATTTGGTTTCATCTATTAGCTTTCAACTAATAGCAAGTGTTTTGCAAGTGTTATATTGAACACCTGCACTCTGTCAGGTTGCAAGTGATTATAATCTTATTCATTCTTTCTTGTCTCGTGTAAATAAGCGGAGCGATTGAACCCCCGTTAGGATGTGATATACACTGACGGAAAAAAATCTCAACACCAAGAAGGGTTTGTGTTAGATGAATAACAGTTGGTAGGTGGTGAGAGTACATCTGTAAGATGACGTGTATGCAAATTTCGCGCTCGGCGCATACGTGTGGCGCTAGTAGCGCCCCTCGGAACATGCAAAGGTTTGCTGTAAATACGCGCTGTAACGTTCGTGAGCGTTAGTTATCGTTGAGATTCGACGTAGGGTGTTGATGTTAGTCAAGAATGCCTTTAAGAAGACGAAGAAGCCATTATCAACAGCTCACGGAGTTTGAACGAGGTCGTGTAATAGGGCTACGAGAAGGTGGATTTTCGTTCCGCAATATTGCAGAACGACTTGGCAGGAATGTAGCCACTGTGCATGATTGTTGGCAGCGGTGGTCAAGGGAAGGTACTGCATCAAGAAGACCGGGTTCCGGCCGGCCACGTGGCACTACTGAGAGGGAAGACCGCCGTGTACGGCGCATGGCCGTGGCGCATCGTACCGCGTCTGCGGCAGCAATTCGAGCTGCAGTTGCCACCACAGTGACACAACGAACTGTTACAAATCTGTTACTTGAAGGACAGCTCCGAGTCAGATGCACTGTAGCGTGCATTCCACTTACTCCAAACCACTGTCGTTTGCGACGTCAGTGGTGTCAAGCTAGAGCTCAATGGAAGACGGAGTGGAGATCTGTTGTGTTTTCTGATGAAAGCCGGTTCTGCCTTGGTGCCAGTGATGGCCGTGTGTTGGTTAGAAGGAGGCCAGGTGAGCGCCTGCAACCAACCTGTCTGCGGCCGAGACACACTGGACCTACACCTGGAGTTATGGTCTGGGGAGCAATTTCCTATGACAGTAGGAGCACTCTCGTGGTTATCCCACGCACCCTGACGGCACAGTTGTACGTCAGTCTGGTGATTTAACCTGTTGTGCTGCCATTCATGAACAGCATTCCAGGGGTGTTTTCCAACAGGATAACGCTCGCCCGCATACCGCTGTTGTAACCCAACATGCTCTACAGAGTGTCGACATGTTGCCGTGGCCTGCTAGATCACCAGATCTTTCACCAATCGAGCACGTATGGGACATCATTGGACGACAACTGCAGCGTCACCACCAACCAGCATTAACCGTCCCTGTATTGACCGACCAAGTGCAACAGGCATGGAACCCCATCCCACAAACTGATATCCAGCACCTGTACGACACAATGCATGAACGTTTGCGTGCTTGCATTCAACATTCTGGCGGTTACACCGGTTATTAATGTACCAGCATTTCACATTTAAAATGGCTCTTGTCGTGCTTACATTAAGCTGGGATCTTCAAACCTTAATCGATTAAATATGTTACCTATACAAATGTATTGCCGCCATTTCATTCCTCTACAACTATTTTTTGGTGGTGTTGGTTTTTTTCCGTCAGTGTAGAACGTATCATTACGATGTGATATATGAACCCCCGTTAGGATGTGATATAGAACGTATCTGAAATATCTTTGCTTTCAACTAATAGCAAGTGCTTTGCAAGTGTAATATTGAACACCTGCACTATCTCAAGTTGCAAGTGAGTATAATCTCATTCATTCTTTCTTGTCTTGTGTAAATAAGCGGTGTGACTGAACCTCCGTTAGGATGTGATATAGAACGTTATATATCACATACTAACGGATGTGATATAGAATGTATCTAAAATATCTTATTATATGAAAATAGTAGGTATGTGCCCCTTATAATGATGTGACGAAATGTGAATCTCGTATTTCTTAAACATCCTGTTATACCAAAAGGCAAAGTATGTGCTCATTTTGAAGGAACTACACAGTTGTTTTGTAACACAAAAGTGATAGGCCAGACGAATGATCAAGCGAATTATTGAGGTACCAGATGCATATGACGTTTATACTCCAGAATCATAATTGGTGGACGAGCATGCTTTAGAAATTCACTCAGTGTAACTCCAACTTATAAGCTCTGAGAACACTACGTGTTTCGAGTAGTACCCTAAAATGCAGGAGGTTTAAAATTGGAGGAAAGACAAAGTACAAAATACACTGATGCCCACCCAAAATGCCTCACAAAGAAGGAAACATCCGATTGGCCTGAAATTCGCAGTATGCGTCGCCTGCGAGAGAACATGAAACGATTATGCATTGCAGGGCATAACAAATCATGTGCGCCCGGCACGCTACCGAGAAGCACTATAAGAAGGGTGCACAGAAGGCTGGGTGTAAGTAGTGGAAGTGTGTTGTGCTGCCGGACCTGTGCGTGGGAAGCTTCCTCATGCCTTGTCGCAGAATACGGCAGTCATTCCAGCACGTTTCGGAGTTCTACAGAGGACGAATAGTGGCTTATCGCGACAGCGGTTTATCGTACCGAGACATCGGCGCCCGTGTGGGACGACATCCAGCCACAGAGAGGCGAGTATGGATTCGGTGGGTGCAGGAGAGACGGACGGACCGACGTAAGCGATTGCCGCAGCCGCGGCACACTACATGACTGTATTGTAGCCGTCAACTGGCATTGATGGCTCGCACCACCACATCACGAATGTTAGCGCAGAAATCAGGGTGTTTTGCGCAACAATCTGTGTGAGCACGTACTGTTCGACGTCGTCTGCAGGAGCGGGGACTTGTCGCACGGCGCACATTGCTCCAATTACCATTGACGTTACACCACCGGCGAGTGCGGCGGCAGTGTGCCGTTGAACGCCGCACCTGGACTACGGAATGGCACGACATTGTCTTCTCCAACGAATCCCACTTCTGCCTGCAACACCACGATATTCGGATCCGCATGTGGCGGCACCGCGGCGAGAGACTGTATGACGCCTGCATTATGCATCGCCATACCGGTCCGTCGCCTGGCGTTATGGTTTGGGGCGCAATTGGATATGACACCCGCATCCCTCTGATACGCATCGCCGGTACACTCAACAGCCACCGCTACATCTCCGACGTTTCGGAGCCTGTAGTCCTCCCTTACTTGCAGGACCTGCCAGCGGCCACGTTTCAACAGGACAATGCGCGCCCTCACGTCGCACGCATCGTGCAACAACTTTTCACGGGCCACCAGGTGTCACTGCTGCCGTGGCCCGCCTGTTCTCCAGATATTTTGCCCATCGAACACGTCTGGTCGCTGATTTGCAACCGAGTGGCCCTGCAAGCACCACCTACGGCTACGTCTGATGAGCTGTGGCAACGTGTGGAAGCAGCCTGGAGCGACATACCCCAAGCCTACATCCAAAGATTCTTTCGTTCGATGCCACGGCGTGTAGCGGCCGTTATTGCCAGCCATGCGGGCCACACGAACTATTGATGTCTGCGTGTTCCGCAAGTCGCACGGACCTGTAAGCTCAATCGTTTCATCTTTGTATCTGTTGTTATGTGTCCAGTAAATCTGGCTTTGCTATTTCGTGTCCTTCTTGGTGTTGCATTTTGGGTGGCCAGCAGTGTACCTCAAAGAAATAAAAAGGATGTCAAGAAATAAAGTGGTGAAAATCAATGCTTTTGAAGTTTTTTGGTTGATTTCGACATTCCCCAATTGAATTTTTATCTTCAAAAAAAATCACCAATCACTGCTGTACAATATTTACCTAAAGTTATTAGCAAAATATAAAACTTTGTGTCACTGTAAAAGTCACGGCACATGAAAAACGCTTATTTATTTAAATATTTCAGCAATTTTTAAAATTTTTATGTAGCTTAAAGAGGTATTTATCTAGTTATCTTCCGAAAACTTATATTTCTTTCCAAAGTTCTGGGGCATTTTCCATAGGAAATCTCGAGAACCAGAATCGTAGTGAGTGAGTTTTAACTGGGGAACTTTTCTGGATAATGGTTTCGAGTTGTTTCTTGTCATATATCAACATTTTTATTTTAGCGCTCTTCACTCATTACTATATGTGAAACAGCGATTTTATAAAAAAAATAATAGCGGTTTTATTGGCATTTTGCCTAATTGATTATGCATTAAATCAGATCTCATAAAAAAGTCTGAAAGCTTTGGGCATAATGACTGACAAAGGTAAACTTGTTCAAATTTGAATTAAAGTACCTGGAAATATTAACATCTGACGCTCCTTTGCTTCTAGGAGCTACAATGATCCTTAACGCCCTATTGAAAAATGATATTTAGTGTGTGTGTGTGTGTGTGTGTATGTGTGTAAGACAGAGATAATAATAATAAACTTCAAATATAGTTGGTTTCTGAAACGTAAGCTTGTAATTATTTAGGGGTGTTACTCTTTCTTCTTTATTCCGCAGATTCCCGATGACTCAGAGTGAACAAATGTGGTAAAACGATCCTCTGTAACATAATCAAGAGCGCTAATTTACGCTAGTTTTGCTTTATTGCAGCTTTCCTTTTTTCTTAATTATTTCGTTACAACATTAGCATTTTTAATTGGGTATTTTTTTTAAACTTGAAGAGCTTCTGAGGATGGGAAGACGGGACGCTGTTCAGGAATAACTACGTTTTTTATTTGGTGGTAAGACGAAGTAAAGTAGAAGAGAAAATAAAACAAACCTTTGTTTATGCGATGCTTAGCCATGATTTGGTAACCACGTCAATTAGGGCTTTCAACACTCCGCAAATTTTCGTTTTTTCTCTGATTTTTTATCCCACTCTGTTTGCTAAAGCTAATATTTTATCTTTAGTTCGTCTTTTAATATTTTGTACAACTAGGTGAGGGACAGTACTCGAATTTTTAAATCGTTTATTGCGTCCTTTCTCCTGATTTTGAATTTTGTTTTTCATTTTGTAACACGGTAACCGCAGAACTGTGAAGTTATTTAAATAATTCAGTGAAGTCGCGTGGCCGCCCAGGTGGCGCAGTGGTCTAAGCGATGGCCTCTGATTATTCGTCCGAAAGGGGTCCGGTTTCGAATCCCGGTGATGCATGGATGTTGTGTTTGTCTTACGGCACTGCCTCTCTCCCTTCCCTGAAACCAGTGACCCTAAATTAGTGACGGGCGACTGCTTATAGCCCATTCAGTTGCTCAAGGTGGTCGTTAAACCTCGAAACAAAAAAGTCGCGTGTTGCATAAGGAAATCCAGAGATATGATTGTATTTGGTGTTAAATATTGCAAATTCCTGACCTTAATATTATAAGCAATATGCCCACCTGGAGTAACGATACACAGTGTTACAGTGTCATACGACAGAACAGGCAATCAATAGTGTACAGCCAGTTGCCGTCCTTGCAGCTGCTATACAGGGAGAGCACTAGTACTACCATGAAGTCGCCTAGTTCGGTTCAGTACAAACTTGATGAATAACGGACTACAAAAGGATATCCAGGCTACTTGGACACCAGTGCCGTTAAGACAAGCACACCATAGATGACTCGTCTAGGACTCGAATCTGAGTCCAGCTTGGACGATTAGCTAGCCAGATAGGCTCTGGACACTCATGCACCGGGACAAACAGCCAGTATTACGTTTTTACTTCCCACTTCTTTCCTGTGAGATTGCTTATGAGTTTCCAATTGTGCATGTCATTAATTTGACCTATGGCTAGTAAACGTATGTTACGTACCAGGAGATGTGACGTACCTGCCAGAAGGACGCACACGACATAAAGGCAGATAGGAAATCAGAATAAAACGTCCGCGTAGCTCAACTGGTAGAGTGACTCATTCCGGAATGAGGGGATCCGGGTTCGAATCCTGGCGTAGACCAAAAATGACGGAGAAATTTACTTCGTTATGTTGGCGCCCGAACTATCCGGATGACCCGAACGTTCAAAATCTCGCATTGGTGTGATGTTATTTCCACACCGAGAGATAGGAAAAATAAGAGAATCCCTTCTCCAGTACTTCAAAAAAAAAAAAAAAATAAATAAAAAAAAAATAAGGGGAGATAATGTAACGTACCAGGAGGTGTGACGTACCTGCCAGAAGGACGCACACGACATAAAGGCAGATAGGAATCAGAATAAAACGTCCGCGTAGCTCAATTGGTAGAGCAACTTATTCCGGAATGAGGGGACCAGGTTTCGAATCCTGGCGCGGATAAAAATGACGGAGAAATTTACTTCGTTATACGTACGGCATCAACACTGTGAGAAACATAAAGAAGAGTTTTGTGTGTTTCTGCAGACTGTAACCTAAAAATAGCACAAAACTTTCTTTGAAGGACATCGCTTTCTTTTACGAAAGAAAATAAAGGTGTTGCTAATTCAGGGATTTTAGCTGTACAGTAATTGGTTTTTCTTTAATGTGTTTATATTTCGGTTTCTTTTTCATGTTTCCCACGCGGTTAGTGAAAAAGCAGAATCCGCGGAAGCAATTATCTGACTTCTGGTATTACTTTTACAGAGGAAAGTGTAAAGTTTTGAACATATGTATTTTGAATTCATCAGCATTCATGAGCATGAATTAGCTTACTGGTAAACATGTTTCCCTCATTCAATCAAAAACGTGTAAGGAAGTAGTTTTCAACTGCTTATTAAATGAGTTGACAAAACATTAAGTGATTTTTTATCAATTTTGTCATTTTTCCTTCATTCAAACTCACAAGACAAAAGTTACCATTTTCTTTGTGAACTTTCATATAAATCTTTTCGAAGCACCTTTCTTTGTACTTATTTCTAATGATAACATTTCTCAAAGTAAAACAATTGAACTGGAGTTCTGTAATTTAAGTTCCGACTGCATACACGCTGTAACAATTCTTAGGAATTGAAGGAAATTAGGTAAAAAGATTACCTTTTATTGTTACTTTCCAAATTCTCGTATTAATAAAGTATAATACTGTATGATCAAGTGTTATTCAAAATCCCTTACTGAACTTCACAAGAAAATGAAGTTTTATGTCATTAAATATTCAAATGTGTAGATGAAATGTTTTAATAGAAACAGCAGAGAAATTTGGAAATGGTTTTGTGGGTTCTACACATGCATACAGACTTTACTTTTGCAAAATCTTCGGTTTCCTTAAACATATTTAAAACACCTTTCGTCATATAATACATAAGCAAACTTATTTGATTTGAGAATTGTTCAGCAAATGTAAATATTTTAATCGTATTAGAAAAATTCGTTTACCTTTCGGTAGGTTGAAATATGAAAATGAAGATCTACGACTACAGCTATTCTCCTAGTGCGAAACCATCCATGACACTATGTGGTATAAAACACAGGGCTTCTCACCTCGCAGTTTTATTTTCTCAATCTCACTCACTGCTAATAAACATCGGATTGAAAAGTTGTTTTGTCGGATTCCTTTCGCTATAACAGATATTTCGTGTTCGTTTTCAGTTCAATTAATGCACAGTCTTTCCACTTGGGGAAGGTAAGTTTGCGTTCAAATTCCTTCGCTGTCTTACTTAAAATGTCAAATTGTAAAAACGCCTTTTGCATCAAACAGTTTCTACTATGCGGAATATTTTTATATACACTGCTGGCTACCCAAAATGCAACACCAATAAGGAAGTATCCGATTGGCCTGAAATTCGCAGCATTTGTCGCCCGCGAGAGGACATGCAACCGATTAGCATTTCAGGGGATATGCAAAACATGTGCGCCCGGCACGCCACTGAGAAGCACTATAAGAAGGGTGCACAGAAGGTGGGGTGTAAGTAGTGGAAGTGTGTTGTGCTGCCAGACCTGTGCGGGGGATGCTTCCTCATGCCTCGTCGCAGAAAACGGCACTCATTCCAGCACGTTTCGGATTTCGACAGATGACGAATAGTGGCTTATCGCGACAGCGGGTTATCGTACCGAGACATCGGCGCCCGTATGGGACGACATCCAGCCACAGTGAGGCGAGTATGGATTTAGTGGGTAAAGGAGGGACGGACGGACGGACCGACGTGAGAGATCGCCGCAGCCGCGGCACACCACCAAACGAGAGGACCGGCATGTTGTGCGGCGGACATTGACGGCTCGCACCGCCACATCACGAAACGTTAGCGCAGGAATTAGGGTGTGTTGCGCAACAACCTGTGTTAGCAAGTACTACCATTGATGTTACACCACCGGCGAGTGCGGCGGCAGTGGGCCGTTGAACGCGGCACCTGGACTACGGAATGGCACGACATTGTCTTCTCCGACGAATCCCACTTCTGCCTGCAACACCACGATGGTCAGATCCGCGTGTGGCGGCCCCGCGGCAAGAGACTGTATGACGCCTGCGTTATGCATCGCCATACCGGTCCGTTGCCTGGTATTATGGTTTGGTGTGCAATTGGATATGACACCCGCACCCCTCTAGCACGCATCGCCGGTACACTCAACAGTCACCGCTACATGTCCGACGTTTTGGAGCCTGTAGTCTTCCCTTACCTGCAGGACCTACCAGCGGCCACTTTTCAACAAGACAATGCGCGCCAGCACGTGGTACGTATCGTGCAACAATTCTTCACGGCCCACCAGGTGTCACTGCAGCCATGGCCTGCCTGTTCTCCCGATATGTCGCCCATGGAACACGTCTGGTCGCTGATCGGCAATCGAGTGGCCCGGCAAGAACCACCCGCGGCTACGCCTGATGAACTGTGGCAACGTGTGGAAGCAGCCTGGACCGACATAACCCAAGCCCACATCCAAAACCTCTTTCGTTCGATGCCGCGGCGTGTAGCGGCCGTTATTGCCAGCCATGCGGGCCAAACGAACTATTGATGCTTGCGTGTTCCGCAAGTCGCACGGGCCTGTAAGCTCAATCGTTTCATCTTTGTATCTCTTGTCATGTGTCCAGTAAATCTGGCTTTGTTATCTCGTGTCCTTCTTGGTGTTGCATTTTGGGTGGCCAGCAGTGTATATTCCATTTTCCATGGAGAAAAGTTTCAGTTTTTCAATGGATATAAGTTTCATTTCGAACTGTGTATTCGCTTCTAAAAAATTTGATGTAAAAGAATTTTTTGCCGGATACCATGGCCTGTGAAGAACAATTGCATCAGGCTTCTGCCCCAAAATTACACTCACGTACAAAAGTTACAAAAGAAGTTTTCATCGTAGTAAGAAAAGGAATGAAACATACGTATGGTTTCAGACTTTTACAGGCAATATAACAGACTGTGACGGGTATGTAAACAAGACATGACCTCATGACGACACACGCATGACGTTCCAGTGGGTACTGCACATAGATTCGAGGAGCCACTAGTCGTGAAGGCCGGGCAGAAACAAGGGTATGAAAGATATTCTCCGTTGTCAAACTGCAAGACCTAGGTAATGTATACTCTCTAGAGCTTTAATTATTTCATTACTATCTACAGTGTAATCTTTCTTATCTGAACACCTGTTCATTTCTCCTTTCAATGGCGGTTGGACCAACGATGTCACGCGTCCCATCTGCCAAGTTTCGTTGTAACTTGCATGCAAGTGACTAAACCTTTTAGGGACAAGAACTCGAATGAGTCATCAACTTCAATAATTATTGAAGTTTCGTTTTGAAACGTGAAACCCCGACTCTTGTTTTTGATTTTTCAAACTGCAAGTAAAGAATATGCTGTCTTAAAAATGTCGCAGACACACAGCTTGCCATAACTGTAAAACGCAGAAAAATCATGACATCTCATCAGCTAGCTTTCCTAACAACAGCAAATGAACGAATCAGTATCCTGCTACACAGTGATCTGAGGGCTTCAGGAAAGCGGCCTTTATGCCAGTAGACCTGCGGTGTGTGTGCCGCCAACATTTTTCCAACAAGACAGAACGGCTGCGTTGGATCGGAAACATCTGCGCTGCACACATGAACAGTGATCTAACATTCTCTTCACGGATCAGTCATGTTTCTCATAGCAAACGGATCCCCGATGAATATTCATCTGGGCAGAACGTGGCATGCGTTACCATCCATCAAACACCAGAGAGAGGCTGTAGTTATATGGCGTGGGCAGGCATAATGTGTAACGGAGAAACCGAGGTGCTCCTGATTTCCTGGGGTTCCATCAATGCGAGATGAGATCGTGGCACCTTATGTTCGCTTTTTCGCTGCCGCTGTCTGCCCAGAATTTGTTTTAATGCAGGACAGTGCCCGATTCCATACCGCTCAACTGATGTTGGAATACTTTGAAAGTGAAAGTGTTGCGGTCATGGAGTAGCCAGCAAGGTCTCCGGACCTTAATCCTATAGAACACCTGTGGAAAACTTTAGGGAGATAATTAGCTGCTCTGAGACCCCCTGCAAGAAACAAACAGGAGCTGCGAAGTACTCTTGTAGATTAGTACAACAGATTTCCCTCAGAACTTATTGAGCCTCTTTAGGACAGCCTGCCGCGACACTGTCAGTCACGTGTCACCATTTGAGGCAATCACGCACCATATTAAGGCCAAAGGATGCCCTTCTGGTATGATTATTAATTTGTATATTTATGTTTTTTTCTTTTGAATAACACGGTTTATTTGAAGTGCATTCAGTGCTTTATCTTCATTTTGGAGTGTATTACGTGTTGTTGTCCATGTCATTGTTATTCAGCGTTTCGGTGTAATATCTCTAACCGTTTTCTCACTATGCTGGTATTTGTGTTTTGTAACTTCATGTTTGCACATGAGTGTAGGTGGCATGCCTGTTGTTTTCTCTATCGACATTTAATATTTCCGCATCGATCCAAAAATGTTTGAAGCTCTTTATTGGCCATTATAAGATAAAAAATGAAGAAATGAAAATGATTAACGTAATGAATATTTAAGGGCTAAACATAACAGCTATATACAGTATGTTGTGCTTTAGCCTCGATAGAGACACTTCTGCTATTATGTGCATCATATACATCGTAAACATAGTAACATGAAGGGAAGAGTTCAAAATTCCATTGGCTTATTAAACACGGACGTCACTCCCGTGGTCAAAACATGTCCATAAAACCCATGCACATACTGTTGAGAATAGATTAAAAACGGAATCACCCATCGAAAGAATGATCAGAATGAGAAGAAAAGCTTTTAAGTAACAAGAGCCATGCCAAATTTTAACCTACTTGCTTAAACAGTTCGTTCAGATACAACTCGATTTGACTTCACTTTGAGCATGAGAAAAATTGCTTTATCATTCAGCTCATTACTTACTAATGACACCAGCATTATGATATTCAGTCACTGTAAGACGGATGGTTTAATTCACCTAACAATGGTACCGACCATTTCGTGCGAGGAACAGCCTATAATTATTGTACAATATTATCAGAAAAAATGATAACAGATCAGCGGGCAGAAAGAATTAAATCGCCTTTTCTTTCATCTCTCTATAATCGGCCTTGACAATTTCTCCGGATGGTCAAATAATAACGAAAAGGATTATTGAGAAAAATGAAAGAAAATTATACGGATATATATATAAAAAAAAAGGAGAGGCTGTTGATCGTCAATTCTAAGCTTCAAAACCTCTAATAGCATTGCAAACAATTTCTTCTTATAATGTGAAATATTTAACATTGACGAAGTCGGTGCAGATTAACACTTCAAAAGAGAAAAACAACCTTTTCATAGTTTTTGGAATACAGCATAAATGTGGTTTATTCCTTTTGTTTAACCGAACACAGCGGCTTTCAAAATTATCCAAAGTGACGACAATTTATATCACCAAATGAAGGTACAATTTACGTACGGCCCCTTACTTCTTTTCAACATTACAAATTTTCCCTTGGTACAAAAGATACTTATTTAATTCGTTAGAGAATAAATTCAATTCCAATTTTATAAGTCACAATATTTGTCCGGCACTGCCTTTTTTTGTTTTTTTGCAATTTGAAATAATTGTTGTAAGCTGTGCAAGGAGTTATGTTTCAGAATTCATTCTTACCTAATGCTAATGAATTGTTACTCAAAGAAAACTGGGAATTAAACAAAGAAAATGCGCTAACTTAAAAAACACAGAAGTTCAAACGCAGTGGTTACAAAACCTCTCAGAGAATGTCCAAAAGACATTTTATTAGAGGTTTTATAACCATGACAGTGACTTTGATTATTTTTATTGCAACGTCTTCAGGATGACAAGACTAAATATGAAGCAAATGCAACTTACGGCACAAACATATAATAAAATAAATGTACACCAAAATATAATTTTTTAATTACAACTCAAACCAAACCTCTCTGTCACAAGTAGTGTAGAATGACCGATTCTGCTTCATCCTCATGGACTTAACATTAGACTGCTACAGCTGCCTGTAGCAATATAAGGGGACATGACCAGCAGCAGGATGACGACATTACAGTTCGATAACGCCACGTCTCATGACGGACCGAAGTCACCCCCCCGGTGTCACTCATGAAGTCAGTTATCGCCATGTTCTGTTCGACGTTTCTTGGTCATGCCATTTTTTTCCCCCACGTGGTCGATATGTTGTGCTCGATGCTATTTTTCCCCGGAGGGGATTTTATGGTGTGACGTCACGGCGTTGGAAACATTTTCTTTCAAAGTGAATAAATATCCTCAGTGGATCCGAGCAGAATCGAACCTCTGACAGTTGCGTTACAAGACAAACTTCTTAATATTCAAGACTACAGCTATAAGTAACACACTCTTGTTTGAAAGAGGGTACCTTTCCTGCTCCTTGGCGGATTTCTCCCATGTGGTCATTCGTGACAGTGCAATTTTTGTGCTCGAACTTTTCCCAATCAGCGGTATTTTAATGAATCACATACTATGTGCCAGTGAAATGAAGATGTTTTTTCACTGCGTACGAAAGCTTTTGTTTGAAGTGGTTTAATGTATGTTAACGGTGGAACTGATTGCATTCGATATTCGATCGAGCATTATTTGTTCTCCCATATTTTTTTCTGTATAATTTTCCATTTCTGAATGTATACGACTAGGTAACTAATTCTTCCCCTAACGAAATATATACGTCGTTCGAGAATTTCTGATTTCAAGCGATGAATAGTACATCAGCATAGGATTTAATTTCTGATGTAATTTTTGCTATCGATCCATTTGTCCGGCTCTAAATACGGAATTTTTTATGTATTATTTCAAACTTTTTTAAGTGGTTCTTCATTTTACCCAATTTACGGTTTTGTACATTGTTCTGAGACCCGTTTGAATCGGTTGAATGTATGTTAACAAAGAAATATTCGAAGCTGATTACATTCGTAATTCGATAGAGTATTAGTATTTCTCCCGTTATTTTTTTTTATGTAAATTTTCCATATTTCTACACGACTAGGAAATTAATTCTTCCCCTAACGAAATGTTTACGCCGTTCGAGAACTTTTGTTTCAAGTGATATGTTATACCATCGGCAATTTTTTTATTTAATTCCAGTTATCCCTTCATATAATTTTTGCTTTTGTTTGTTTCTGTCCTTCAACCCCCTCCGCCAATGCAAGAAATTTTATTATTTCAATTTATTTTTAAGGACAGTGACATAAATGAGATTCTTAAAAATGTCGCGTGTGAACAGTAGCCATTTCTTCAATCCAGTTCTTTTTCAAATATGTAAAAGGAATGATCTTCTTTTCTGTATTCAAACGGCGTGACACTCACTGTTTTTCTAAGAATTCGTGTGTTCATGATAAAAGTCCAACGCTGACCTTTCCTACAAATCCTGATGACATCTTCTTTGAACATATTGCATAGATTCGAGCTTAGCCACGGAATGGATATGTTTCATGGCTGTTTGTATTCTCGATACTTCGAGTGTTAGCGAAGGAATTTGACTGTGAAATGAGTATCAATAAATGCAAGAGAGTAGGACATAATTTCTCACAGTTCATTAATTACTTACTATACATTTTCTTCTGACGTTTATTCTTCGTCAATGTAACATAAATAATTTGGCTTCTATGAATGAGGTTCTATAAATGCAAAAGAGTAGTCAATTATTTCTTACAGTTCATTAAGTATTTACTATGTAATTTCATTCTGAAATTTTATCTTCGTCAACGCAACTTTTCATCAAAAAATCAATTCGTGTCTATATGGTTTGCGATTCTTTCTTTGCTTCTTCACATATACGATCACATTTAAGCTTGTTCATGATTTTTCACGAAGATATTTTTCCCACGTAGCAACATTATCTGCATTCTTTTTCCCTGGAGGATGTTTTGAAAATTCAGACCTTTTATCCCCAGCGAATATGACATCATGCATGTTTGTTGTTTCAGGGCCTGCATATTCCCTATGATGATCATTATATCATATGACAGACTATTTTTTATGAATTCTGTGTTTTTGAGATCGTTTTCAGTCTCACTAAACAAAACGTTAAATTTACTTCAATCGAATGTTAATATTTACTTCCCATTCCTTTATTTTATTTTTTGCATTTTCTCACGCTCTGAAGAAATCTCATTGATTTTATTTCCTTGGAAATCTTTCCTAGTTTTAGTCTGAATTAGTTGAATTTTATGTCATTCAGATTTTCCGAATCACTAACATTTTCTCCTTCTTTATTCATTTACTTATTTATTCTGTGCTTTTTTTTCTGTGTCAGAAAATTTTGCGTTTTTGCCTTGTTTTTCCTTATTTTTCTTCCGATTTCAAAGTAAACTTCTGAGATTGAATTTTGTACTTTTCCAGAGAAATATTTTTTTAACATTAGTATACGTATAGTCTATGACCTTTTTTTCTTCTAACTGATTTTCTTCTAATTTTTTGCAGAAGCATCAGTTTTCTCATATTGCATCATATTCATATTAGGAATAAAGATCTTTCACAGCTTTTTTCGTATACTTTCACCGGCACCCTCCAACATATCACATCTGAAAACTTTGTAAAATGAGTGTTACTACATCCATGTTCCACCGTCAGACTTCAGTTTACCTATTCGAACAGAAATGAACTTGAACTGCCATCTTAGAAAATGTCTCATCCACGTGCCCCCCACCCCCTCGACTCGCACAAGAGCAATCACGTTGTCTTTCTTCGGCAATAGATCTCTAAATTTAATGTAACACAACGTCTTAACAAAGAACATATTGCCGAGGAGTGGCAACGAGCATGTTCTTGCGTAAGTTCGGGGGGGGGGCGGAGCATTTTCTAAGATGGTTCGGCTTTTGAAAAATAGATTTTTTCATAAACTTGCCCTTAGTCGATTTCAATTTCCCATTCTATTTCATGGGATTTTTGTGTTTTTAAGAAAACATAAATTTCAAAAATTGTCTTCTTAATTAAAATAATAAAACAATTTTTGGTCTTTCTTGGAATTTTACAATAAATAAATCTATTCTGATGTAAACATACATATCAAAAGAGAAACAGGTTATTGAAAATTTAAAACAAAGTTGTTAGGTGTTGCTAGAAAAGCCGATGATTTTTTACTTTTGTCTCATATTCAAGTAATCCACTCACAACGGTACAAACTATCCTGTTTGAGTTCCGTTTGTTTCAACGCATGAAAAAGTGATGAATGCGTTATCTCTGTAAACTATCAGTGCACAGAATTGAGAAATATTGCGTTTTCTTGTTGGAACATCTCTTTCATATAACTGTTCATTAGATCAAACTTCTTGTACTGTATTTGAGATGCTACTGAATTAAAAAAATATCTTTAGATGATTGCTTATAGGAAAGATTGATTGAAACAATTCACATAATTTCTTTCTTCCGAAATGTCTTCTCAAAACTTCTGTTAAGTTGATTACAAGACGTCTAAGTGATTGGGAAGGAAATTGGCAATTATGTGTTATGAGGAAATAAATAATCTCCTTAAGACAGGATGAAGTGTTGCACATTCATCATTAGATTGTTGTAAAGTGTGTAGATATTGTGATAGGTACGTACACTTTGGGGAAATATCTTCTAAGGCTATAGAAGAAATATATATGAACACAAAAAGAGTATCTTACATGATAAAATATAGAATTTGATGTGAAAAGGGACACAGAATCCTTTAAATACAGAAAACTTGTTTGAGTGAAATATTTCTTATTCTGGGGATTTTTTTAAAGAAAAACTAACATTTCCAGTAAATTTCTGCTTTCTTTCCAAATGTTTTCTCAAAGGCTTCTGTTAAACTGATTACAACACGATGAATTGACTGGGAAGGAAAACAACATTTCTGTTATGGATTAAAAAAAGTATTTCCTTAAGACAGTGTGAAGTGATGTGCATTCATCATCAGATCGTTGTAAAATGTATAAATATTGTGATATGTTTGCACATTTTGGAGAATTATCTCCTGCGGTTTTAGAAAAAAAAATACATATATACAAAAAAGTATCTTAGATGTTCAAATACAACATTTGATGAGAAAAGGGGCAGTGAATGCTTTGAATAGGTGATATTTATTTCAGCGAAAGATTTCTTACTCTGTGGAATTTTGAAAAAAATGATATTTCGCTAAATACACTGCTGGACAATTGCTAAGGACGGATCATAAACGGCTATATAGCGCATAAGAAAGTAAGTGTGGTTGGATGCCAAGTGAAATAAAATAATGTCAGAATGGCAGGACATTACAAGAAAGGCAATTTATTGTGTTCTGAAATCCAGAAGGCTTTGGAACGTGTTCAAGGGACAAACAGGCCATTTTGTGCAGAATACGTAAACGTGAAAAAAATGATGTAAAGATGTCAATACGGGATATGGCCACCATGGAGGGCGATGCAAGATTCCACACGTCGTGTCATGCTTTGCACAAAATTATCAAGCAGCTGTTGGAGTAATTTATCCCATTCCTCTGTCAGTGCACGAATGAGGGTGTCCTTGTTTATTGGAGGGCATTGGAGACCAGCAAGACTCCTCCCCAAAGCATTCAACAAATTTTCAATGGGATTCAGATCTGGAGAACGTGCTGGCCATACGCGGCGTTGAATATCCTCGCTCTCAAGACACTCCTGGACAGCGACTGTTCGATGACATGTTGCGTTGTCGTCCATGAAAATGAATCTATCACCGACAGCACCACGGAACATGCGAACATGAGGTAGCAGAACATCATTAATGAATCGTTGGCCAGTCATAGTCCCAGTTGGAAGCACATAGAGGGACATACGGCCATTGATCAGAATGCCAGCCCATACCATGACACTACATGTCCGATATCGGTCCCTTTCCTGTATGTTTGCTGGACAATATGCAGTACCACTATCACGCCAGATCAGTTGTCGTCGACAATCAGACGATAGACTGTATCTACTCTCATCTGAGAAGAGGACAACAGACCAGTCGTTATCAGTCCAATTGCGATGTTGATGGCCCCATTGCAAACGGGCGGTACGGTGACGTCTGGACAATGGGATGCACACAGCAGGACGGCGGGCGTATAGTCTTCCTTCATGCAAACGTCTGGCGACAGTTTCTCGGGAGATCCGCTTGCCAGTAGCAGCCATAAACTAATTTGCTACCTCACTAGCTGTGCTGCGCCGGTGTTTTTTTGTTGTTAGCGCTATGTACCGATCTTCTGCAGGTGTCGTACTGCGAACACGACCTCCCCCGTGACGTTTGCTACACTCTCCATTTGTTTGAAATGATTTCCAAAGCCTTGAAACAACACTGTGGCTTACGTCGAACTCCCTGGCAACATCTTTTATTTTTCACCCTTCTTCAATCTTGCCAATAATACGGCCATGCGTAAAATCATCTAGGTGATGTCTGTAAGACATAAAGTTGCAAGTTCATCAATTGATTCTTTCCCTTTCAACTTTGCGTTTGAACAACAACGGTCAATACGCGTCAAATCTTTTACATCTCTTATCAGCGCTATGACGTCACGAACAAGTTCGGCAATCCACAATTTGCATACGCACAACACGTCTTACTGTATCCCGCACTTATGCTAATTTCCACATTTTCCTGCCTTCTATTTTATGGTTGCTATCGTTGCTATTGTCATCCATCCTTAGCAATTGTCCGGCAGTGTATCTGTGTGATACGAACTTCGTCTTTTACAAAATTCTTGGTGGAATTGGATTTTGGAGAAAGTTTATGGAATGAAACATGTGAGTAGGGCTAGGAGTTTTATGATTTTGCATATTTTTTTTTTTTTTTTTTTTTTTTTGGTAGTACTAAAACGTTTTTCAAGTATGTTTCATACAAAACTAAGCTGATTTAAGTATCTTTCTTAAGGGTATTTTTTTGCATTTTTTCTTGATTTTCATGCATAATGGCATTTTTTCTGGTTTTTCTGCCATTTTAAGTCTTTTTGTTTTGTATTTTTCAGCCTTTTTTTTTTTCATATTTCGGCATTTTTTTAATGGCATTTTTGGATCAATTTCCCTGGAACCCCATATTTTCCCCTGAAAACCAGAAGCAAGACTGAGAAATTACGGAGGGATGGGGGGGGGGTATTCCTGTTCAAAACATCTGCCCACGTGACATCTGCCCACGTGTCTTAGCAAACCGCGGCGCCACGACGACGGTAAAAGCACTTCTCTGTCCTCCCTCCTCTGTCTCTTCCTTCAAGCCTTGATAAGCTGTTCTCCCTTTGGACAAAGAATATCTAAAACTGATAAGAAGGTAAGGCTCAGCGAGACGTAACTAGCGCCACTATATTATGCGGCAAAGAATCATTACACGGAAGCCAACATTACAGGCTGATGCCGCAGCTTTGGTTGGCTTTGGCCGCAGGATGCCGGAGCAGACTGAGTTGGACTGAGCATGCGTGTTTGTGTTCAAAGAATATAAACGTTTGTTTGTGTTGGCGTTTTGTTCAAAGGTTTCTGCGTTTATAGCTCAGTCGTTTCAGCAAATAATACATATTTGGTTTCAGTGATCTGCAATTGTACCGTCTGTATCAAGCAAGCATGTCTTTGATGGAAGAAAATGATAAATCTACCAGGTGAGTAATTACGGGTTTTTTTTTTCATTCTGCTTTAAGTGTTATTAAAGGAATCTTTTGAGCCTTACAAGATTCTTGTTCCATTATATGCATGTTTACATGAAGAAGGGGTTAAATAATTTTCCTCGCCTTTACCTACAATCATTCTCAATATTCTGTTTTGTAAGGATTCACAGATGATTAAGGTTACAAACTACATGTGAATCTCACATATTCTCCTACCTAATGTTTACGTTTTGTGGGAACCCACCCACCATTCCATTGTTTTGCTACTGAGAATTACACGCAAACAATTTTTAATACAAAGTACCAAACCACGAATCCCATGGAAATTCAAAACCAGCCTCATCATATTTGACATTTAAGATATATTGTAAATATACCTTATATATTCATGCCAAGCAACATAGTTGGTATTACTATAAAGTAGTTATCTTTAGGTATTTATGTGCTAATTGCACATTAGCATCAAAGGATGTAAACTTAGCATGATTACCCCTGATCATGTGGCCAAAGAATATAAATCAGTTCGATATTCTTTGATGTGGCCATGCTGATGCATCTGCAGTGCAATATGAAACGTAATTTTTATAATTGTTCCATATAAACCAAACACCCCTAAAATCGGGTTGATCAAAAATTATGTATAGTATATTTTGGTTAGTATTGAAAATGGGAAATTTGTGTAAGCTGTTTAATGCAATTGAACTTCCTGTTCATACCACCGAAATCACGCAGGTAATTTTTTTACTTTAAGGTACCTTTCTACAATCGATATGCTGATGTTGTGGTGGAAACTAAGCAAAGTTTAAGAGTATATTTAATGTGTACACAACTTATTAATTTCTTCCTTATTTGTGGTTTTGTTTGTTGTTGCACCTGGTAGTACTTCAGAATATTTGTGTTACACGTGTAAGTTATGTGTCACAATATTTATTTTACCTGGGTGTTAGTTCTGTGGACAATATAGATCATTAGCAGGACAAATTGGTTATACAATATGTTTTTCCCAAGGTTCCTAAGACCACAGTCAGAGCTGTGACATACAAGATTCAGGCGGGCAGTTGAAAAAAACGAAACAACAAATACAGTTCATAACTCCGGTTTAAGCATAGCAACTGGGTACAGCCTATGCATAACAAAGTAACAATTTAGCAAAATTAAATTTCTAAACTTAACATTAGTTGACATAATGTCATACCCATTCAGTTATAATAATGTACCTCTTTCACAAGGTAATAACATTTTGTGATTTCATATGTAATTTTTGGTTATGCTCACCTCAGAGTCAGAAGTGCAACACTATTCCACACAATGGCCTCTGATCATTCATCCAAAAGGGTGGGTTTGAATCCCGGTGATGCGTGGATGCTGTGTTTGCCTTACGGCACTTTCTCTCTCCCTTCCCTGTAACCAGTTACCCTAAATTACAGGCAGGCGAATGCTTGCTCATGGTGGTCGTTACACCTGCAATCAAAGAAAAAGGAATTTCCCACACAACTATTCTTTTAGACACCCTCCCGCAATATTTCAGCTGAACACGTAGGGAGTCATCTAAGCATATTAGACAGTACTAAAGACATGCTATTATTATAATTATAGCTTAAAAGATGAGAGAGAAAAATTCCTTGTCAGTTTATAAAATAAAATTCATAGACATGCTGTCATTTGATTGCTGTCATTTCTGACACCAAAAAAAGAAAAAACTACATAAGTTAAAATTGCCAGGAAGTAGTAACCTGCCATAGAGATTTGTATCCATGGTGCCCATGTGATTTATACTGAATAAATGCTATGTACAAGTAAGCTGCACCTGAAAAAACTTTTTCTCCAGTACCCACCTAAAGACAACGTTACTACTTTGCCTTAAGAGGTGCATGTTTAAATTTAAGCATTTTATTTCCTCTTTTAAGGGTTTCTAGAATTTGCTACAGTACATTTGAATTGCTAGCCACTTAAACAAAAAAAAATTCCTCTTTAAGTAAGAGCTCATTTGCTACATCACCCAAATGGCAAGCATATAACTTTTCCTCTGATCTTACATAACTGTCAGTGGCTCAACTGGAATTAAATTAATTCAAGTGATCACACTGTTCCAATATCCTCCAGCTCACTGGTTAGAAAACATCCTTTTTTTTTTAATGGCACTTAGCCACTATGAGATAATTTCATGAGATATATTTAGGTATTTTTATGTGCAAACTTGATATATCTTCAAAGAATAGGTAATTTTATGTGCAAACTTCACATGTGCATGATCACCACTAGTCATGTTGTAAGGCCGTAGCCAGGAATTTATTCAGGGGGGATTGTATCCGGAAAATATTTCTTTCTTTTCATAATTGAATGGAAATTTCAATTTTTTAGTTTACAATTCCAAAAGCTATAACACCCCTTCCCTCCCCCACCCATTTTTGAGATTAGTAATTGTAAAATTTTTCTTCATCAATGTGCATTAATTGTAAAATTGCCGCCTATAAATTTGCAATAAACATAGATCAAACCCAACACGAGGTACTTACTTTAGATAACTATTTTTAATGATTTAACAAATTATGTCGCACCAGTGTTTTGGAACCAACAATTACAGTATGTATTGGTAGAAAGTTTTAAATTTTAAGGCAAACATTAAAACATTTAACATAGGTATAATACAATTTGTACAAATCATCAAATTAAAGGAATTTTTACATTAAGAAGAACAAGTAAGATTTGCCTTTTCACTCGCGTTATAAAAAATTAGCGAGCCTTGAATATTTAACAAACCAATTTAAAAGTTCGTCTGGTTGCACCTCAGTTTTCCAATGGGCTGCTAAAACTGATAATCTACTCAGTCTGTTTTCTCCCGTTGAGTTTCTTAAATATGTCATCAATTGTCTAAGTGTTGAAAATGTACTTTCTGGCAGAGCTGTGGAAATCGGAATTATAGCAAGAATCTGTAACAACGTGTGTGAGTGGGAGAAAAGGTTTCAGTCGCATTGTAAAATGGCCTGTATTGCATTATCAGGTCTTGATTTAACGTCTATGTTGATCCATTTGTTCCGCCAAACAGACTATGAGATTACTGCTCTCTGGAAGTATGTGTTTTCATAAAATCCTTTGCAAGTCGTTAGCTATATTTTGTAGTTTAACATAACATGTTGAGGTAGAAATATTTGAAGCGCTATGACTAATGTCTTGTGAGTCTCGAAACGATCGTTAATTGGTGTTCACACATGGTCAACAAATGACACAAATATTTTTCCTGAAATATTATTCTGGAGTTCCTGAAGAAATATTCGATCTTTGAATCATCCTGGATGTAACTCTAGGCATTGTGATAACTCCATCAATTTATGTGATCAATTTTGACGCTGAATTAAAAACCACTTAATTTATGTATAAGGTTACTTCTTAGATGTCGATGCAAACTTATACGTACATGTAGAAATTATATTTTTTTTATTTAGTTATATTAAGTTATTATATTATGACTCATTACAGATGACAAAAATGAAAATGAAATGAAATACTGAAAATAACAAATGAAATCTTTCTATATTTCAGAGGAAACAGAATTTGTGTGATCTGCAAATCAGAAAACAAATCTCACCCTGACCGCAAGTTTTTCTCTTTTCCCAAAGAGTCAAATAGGTGAGTCTCCTTTATTTTGCAACCTTCTCATGATCATGTTTAAGTTTTGGCAAAAATTGCATCAGTTATTCTTAAATTATGTTCATTTATTTTAAGTTGTAGATTATTTGGTTCTTTACCTAAAACAGGGCATTGTTAACATTTAGCTGCATGTTTTACATAGTTAGTGCAATGTAATATTTAAAAAAGGTAACTTGTGTTTAAAAATATTATAGTTGCTTAACAAACACACGCCAGTTGGCAATGTTTTAATTCAATGTGCAACAAAGTGATAATGTAATGAAAAAATATGAAAAATAAAATTTCTTTAAATTACAAAAAAATTTCTTCATGGAATTTCTTTTGCGCTGTAAATTATTTTGCTCATTACTTTTGTTTAATTTTTGGTTGTCCTAAGCATCAAATTTATATTGTGTTATCACAAATGTCAGTTTAGGGGATATTATGTTTTAATATTTTTTTGTCACGGCTTAATACCATTTGAAATAGTTTGTTTCCATGTATTCATTACAAAGTTTGTAACACAGTGTTGTTTCTTAGATTTTCATCATGGATTTCGGCATGCCGTGGACACATGCATCACAAGACTGTAAGTGCTGTGGAAGCAAAATATCCAAATTCTTTACGGCATTCTCATTTTAAAGTATGCTCCCTCCATTTCCAGGATCATGATTATGCTTCAACAAAAAGACACTTCCTCCACAAGAGTGCCATTCCTACAATTTTTAAAAATCCAGGTATGTTACTTTGCAGTTTAGACTAACATTAGAACATTTATCTGAAATTGTGGGTATTAAAATTGTATTCAATTGTGTTTCTTATGTGATTTTAGTTTTAAACTACCTGTCCTTCATTTCAGTGTATTGCAAAGGTGGCCCTATGTTTTATAGGCCTGCCTTTGGAATATACGAGGCCTGTGCAAATGAAAAAAAATCCCTACATATTTTGGATTTGGCAGCTGTCATGTCAGAATATAGCTTTACCAAATGTTATTCGACAGTTATAATGGTGAGCCCAAAAGCAAAAGGAAACAAATAATATTAAGGATAAACCTAACCTAAGTTAAATATCAGGAAGCACCAGGAACTTCAACAAAAATCTTTGACATCTGTTAAAAATGGTACAAAAATTACTAAACAAAACACGCTTTTTTAACGTACTTTTACCTGTTTTACAATTAATGCAATTGTCATGAAAATGCTTTCAATATATTCTCACTACTTGCCCACTGAAGGGCAGTAGCTGTATTTCCTCGTACCTCTCTTTCAAAGTGTTTTTTACTCACGACGCTGGCTATTCGAGAGGACGTGTCAAACTGATACATGCACCGGTTGCAAAGAATATCGGAGAAGTTAAGGCTCGGCGTGGCGTAACTAGTGAGTGCCGCCATATACAAAGGTACAAGATGCAGTGCACACAAACCAACATACAGGCTGAAACTAGAGCACCTGCGCATGTGTATTTCTGTTGCCTTCAATTCTGGTAAAGAACAATCAGCCAAGCTACTCACAGCACATTAGTTCACTTCAAATTGTGTGAAGAAACAAAATTAAGATGAGTTTGTAAATATTGTTTCTTCAAAAATGATGATTCAGTGAGTTAAATATTTAAATCAATGTTTACAGACCTCAAAATTATAACCAAAGGACTTGAATGAGATTTCTTTATATTTGTGCATATATCTGAAGCAAGGTTGTGTTGTTAGTTCAAAGATTAAATTGGCAATCAGATTAGCCTTTCAGCTGTGCAGAAAAGGGAAACCTGCACCCCTGTAATAGCTTAAATTATAAGCAATCCTAATGTTCGTAGGAAAAATAAACCTCCAACTAAACGAAACCCGTCAGAATCGACAGTTTTTTTTAATTTTTATAAAGAATAAACTTGTATGAAACAACAAATGTGAACTTTATTTTATTGACAAATTTATTCAACCACTTCATTAAAAACAATAGTCCAGTTTCATGATTTTTTTTTCTTTTTTACTGCAGGTTTAATGACCACTGAGCAACTCAATTGGCTATATATAAGCAGTCACCTGTAATATTTTCACTAAAAATGGCCACGGCAAGACTATTTTTGAAACTTCAACCATATCTTTACATTCAGCCATTGTCTCAAAATAGTACTCACAGTAAACAACTTACAGAATTAATATACAGGGTTTTCACAAATTAGTTGAGCAAAAAGCATGGTTTATTATACGTACTTATATAGGCAAACATAAGAGTGAACAAGTTTATAAGATAGTGAAACACACCGAGTTTACCTCTTTATGATCTGCATGAGGTAAATCTAATGCATGTTCAGATATACGATTCCTGTAACGGTTTTTTCACTAAAGAAGAATGGGACAGAAACATTAGAACAACTTACGGCACAAAACAAGTTTACCTTGGGACTATCTCTTTCATGCTCTAAGGTGGCATTAGGATATTCGGATCCCAATATCCTAACATTACGTCTATTCACTTTGTCACTGAAATGAAACGTTGCCTCGTCACTGAAAACTAACTAAAAATAGTCCTGTCACAGTTAGTTTTCCGGTGTATGTGTCCTTCCTTATGCGAACACAGAACAAGTGATAAAAAACAGCAACCTACCGTTCAGTGAGACATGGATGCCCAACTAATTTGTGAACACCCTGTATATATATATATTTTTTTCTGTAGTTGTTGTTGGGTGGCCATTTTCTTCAAGTGCCTGGTCTATTGCTGTAATTGTAGCATTTTCTGAGATTTTTAATTTTTGGCCAAAACGTGACAATTAGGTCTGGGTTCATGAAATATTCTGGGAATTCCCCTCCCACGATGATATGTTCAGTTTGGCAACTTATAAGGGGCTATACAGGGGTGTGAAAGAAAGACTATTTCCTTGTTCCTGATATGTGACATTCTTTGCGTATTCGTGGAATGCGTTCTTCAACTGATAATCACCCTTATGCTTCATGTTGTACTGTATAAGTCAAGTATTGTTAAAAAAAATTTGTAGAAAAAAAATTATTGTCATTATTTCATATAATTGAAAATGTGAGGTTTTAATGCCTTGTCTTCTTTCAGCTAATACTTCAGTCCTGGCAGGGGGCCTTAGCCTAAGAAATATGAGAGAGGCCATGCTGAATAAGCTGCAAACTGAAACCACAAATGCTGACATTGCTGAAAATTTGCCAGCTTGTATTTCTGGAGTCAGCAGGAGCCCAGAGCCAGAAGTCCCAATGGATACTCCTGTAGCCCCAAGCACTCCTGGTGGTGTGCATATGCCAAGAAGGCAGTTATTTTCTAAGCGTAGAATGATAACGCCTAAAACGGCAAAAATTAAATCATTATCTTCTAAGCTTTATTATCTTAAAAGAAAATATGCAAAGAAGAACATCAAGTGCAGTATTAAAAGTGTTTTGGAAGTAATTCAGCCTATAGTGTCTCGAAATATATTCCATTTCATAAAACGTCAGATCTCTGCTGAAAGTGTTTCCCGCCATGGGCGTAGGTGGTCGGTAGATGACAAATCTTTATGTCTTCAGCTGTACCTTGCAAGTCCTAAAGCATATTGCACGCTCAAGAGTTTTTTACATTTGCCAAGTAAACAAACTCTCTTGAAATGTGTATCAGGTATTGAAATGGAGGCAGGATTTTCAGCTGCTGTGCTGGATTCCATCCGTTTAGTAGCCAGCAAGTTGAAACCACATGACAAAAAATGTATTATATCATTAGACGAAATGAGGCTGAAAAAAGGTTTAGTGTATAATAGAAAAAAAGATTGTGTTGATGGTTTTGAAAATTATGGTTCCCACATAACTTATACTCCTCGTATTGCAACACACGTGCTTGCTATTATGGTTCGTGGGCTTTGCAAAAAGTGGAAACAGGTTGTTGGGTACTTCTTCTCAGATGATACCACACCAGCAGCAACTCTGAAGGTGTTATTCCTGGAAGCACTCAGAAAATTGTTTGCTTCTGGGTTAACACCTATTGCAGTTGTATGTGATCAAGGATCAAACAACCAAAGGTTGTATGGTGTGGAATTTGGTGTTACTGAGGAGAGGCCCTTTTTGTATTTGAAGGTCAAAAGATCTTCACATTGTGTGACGTTCCACATTTGATTAAATGTGTAAGGAACAACTTCAGGAAATACAAGGTTAAGTTTTCAGGTAACAAAATTGCTTCCTGGGACGATATAGTTGCCTTGTATGAATTTGGTTCAAAGCAGACACATAGAGTTGTTCCTAAATTATCAAGACGGCACATAGAGGTGGATGGGCTAAGTGCCATGAATGTCAAGCTTGCCACTCAGGTGCTAAGCCAGTCAGTGGCATCAGGTTTGTGTTGCCTGACTGCAGTGAATCATCTATCTTCTTCTGCCGCCCATACAGCTGACTTTTGTTCATCTGTCAATGATCTTTTTGACAGTTTAAACAGTCGAGTTTTGAAAGATAAATTAAACTCGGCCTTTGTTGTCTGCTGTTACAAAAAATTCTTCTCACATAGAATTCTGGAAGAAACAGTTGGAATTTATGAAATCGTTATCCTTTGACACCAAAGGTAGAAAAATCTCATTTCCATGCATATTAGGCCTCAAAATTACTTTGTCTGCCTTTCTGCATATGATCCCTACACTGTTAAATGATGTACCTTTCATTTTAATGTGCAGGTTTAACCAAGATGCCTTGGAAATTTTTTTTCTGTTGTCAGACGCAAAGGAGGTAATAATGACCATCCTACTGCATATGACTTTCAGCAGAGAGCAAGGTTAATCATGGCACAGAGTATCATTAGCACTTGTGGAATGGCAAATTGTGAGCCTGATGATGACACAATTTTAATTCCCATGCATACATTAAATGTGTCTGAAAACCCTGAGCTAATAAACAGCAGTGATGTGAGCAATCCAGACAGTTCATTAAACAGTTTGATTGCTTCAGATAGGATATTTTCTAACTTAGATAAAAATGCAGCTGCATATGTAGCAGGTTTTGTAGCCAAGAATGTAGCAGGCAAATTTTTGTGTGAAGTTTGCACTGCTGATTTAATTGGTGACAAAACCTTAACTGAGAATTCATTGTTCATACACTTCAAAGAATTCGATGATGTCAAAAAAGGGTTGACTTATCCTACTGAAGCATTAATACAGACTGTATGTCAACTTGGTGAACTGTTTGCTTCACAGTTTCATGAGATTTGCCACCACAGACACATAAAAAAAGAATTGGTTGGCATACTTAGTGAAGTGGACCACAATTGGTTATCCTGCAGCATTCATAAGGATAAAATGTGGGAATATCTTGTTACGTATTATGTTCATTTAATGGTTACGTACAAAGTTAAACAAATGTGTAGGGATCTGAAAAACAGAAAAAAACCACTGAAAAAAATTCAAAAATTGTCATAAAAATTGAAAACATGTTATATATATATATATATATGCAGTGTATATATTTTGTGTACTTATTTATTGAACACATGCATACTTTATTTGTACGGGAAGAAGAAGCGCTGTGTACCAAGTGTTGCATCATAGTAACATAGTAACCTGTTGTAAAATGCATACTTTACCTAGCTGCAGCTAATTCTTTGAAAATATAATTGTGAGCTGTATCTATTATCTGTACTTATAATTGATGCCATGTACGCTTTATTTGTATGGGAAACAAGAAGCACCTGTTTACCAAGTGTCGCATCAGAGTAATGTGTTGTAAAATACATACGTTACCTAACGGCAGCTCAATTTTCTAAAAATATTTCGAGATGTATCTATTACCTGTACTTATAATTGATGCCATGTACGATTTATTTGTATGGGATAAAAGAAACACATGTTTACCAAGTGTTGCATCAGAGCAATCTGTTGTAAAATGCATACTTTACCTAGCTGCAGCTAATTCTTTGAAAATATAATTGTGAGCTGTATCTATTATCTGTACTTATAATTGATGCCATGTACGATTTATTTGTATGGGATAAAAGAAACACATGTTTACCAAGTGTTGCATCAGAGCAATCTGTTGTAAAATGCATACTTTACCTAGCTGCAGCTAATTCTTTGAAAATATATTTGTGAGCTGTATCTATTATCTGTACTTATAATTGATGCCATGTACGCTTTATTTGTATGGGAAACAAGAAACACATGTTTACCAAGTGTTTGCATCAGAGTAATCTGTTGTAAAATGCATACTTTACCTAGCTGCAGCTAATTCTTTGAAAATATAATTGTGAGCTGTATCTATTATCTGTACTTATAATTGATGCCATGTACGATTTATTTGTATGGGATAAAAGAAACACATGTTTACCAAGTGTTGCATCAGAGTAATCTGTTGTAAAATGCATACTTTACCTAGCTGCAGCTAATTCTTTGAAAATATAATTGTGAGCTGTATCTATTATCTGTACTTATAATTGATGCCATGTACGATTTATTTGTATGGGATAAAAGAAACACATGTTTACCAAGTGTTGCATCAGAGATAAAAGAAACACATGTTTACCAAATGTTGCTTTATTTGTATGGGATCAGATGCAATCTGTTGTAAAAAAATGAGCTGTATCTATTATCTGTACTTATAATTGATGCCATGTACGCTTTATTTGTATGGGATAAAAGAAACACATGTTTAATTCTTTGTTATAATGAAAATATATTTGTGAGCTGTATCTATTATCTGTACTTATAATTGATGCCATGTACGCTTTATTTGTACGGGAAGAAGAAGCGCTGTGTACCAAGTGTTGCATCAGAGTAATCTGTTGTAAAATGCATACTTTACCTAGCTGCAGCTAATTCTTTGAAAATATAATTGTGAGCTGTATCTATTATCTGTATCTGTACTTATAATTGATGCCATGTACGCTTTATTTGTATGGGATAACAAGAAACACATGTTTACCAAGTGTTGCATCAGAGCAATCTGTTGTAAAATGCATACTTTACCTAGCTGCAGCTAATTCTTTGAAAATATAATTGTGAGCTGTATCTATTATCTGTACTTATAATTGACGCTATGTAAGCTTTATTTGTATAGGAAAAAAGAAGCACATGTGTCACAAGTGTTTAGTCAGAGTAATGATAAAATTATTTCATGGTTTTGCATTACTACTTGTGTTGAAAAATGTATAATTTAACACCAGTTGATTCTCGAAAAATGTCATTTTGCAGTATACTTATTAGCGACACTTATTGTTGATGCCCTGTATTCTTTATTGGTGTGGAAAATTGAACTGCATATAACATCTATGATCAATGTAGTAATAAAATCGTTTAATAATCAAATATGTATCTGTTTTATTATAGTAGAAATAATTTTAAGAGCATTGTCTTTTTTTTCAATCTTTTTTGACTTAATATATTGCTTTTTTTTTACCGATAACTTAGATATTCACAACATAATCGGAAATCAAGGTAAGTTATTGCTTCATTTTACTTTGTGATCTAAAGCCTAATGGTGTATATGCAGAATAAATAGCAACTGGATAGGGGATATAATAGAACCCACCTGACACCATTGGAGCCTCTAGCTGTATTTTTGAAGTCTGTTTAAAATCATTTTTGATAAGTAAAAATTTGTTTGCAGCTTAAAAAAAAACAACCCCAAAAATTACTTACAAACAAAAAATATATTTTTTATCTAAAAACGTTCGGGCAAGATCGTTTTATGCGTCACTTTATTACAATTTTTTCGTTAAAATGTTAAGCTGCAGCTACGTTTCGTTTGTTTACGTGAAGTTCGTGTCATTTTATTTTTTTAGAGGTAGTATATTTTTTGATTTCCGCAAAAATATAAAGTGTTTCTTTGTTTAAAACGACTTCCAGTTCAGAATTTAAAAGTTGTAAGCAGTTTTATTTTCCCATGACATTAATTTTGAGGCATTTTGGTACCTACGTATTGAATATCAAGACTGAAAAAGTTGGTGCTTAAAGTGATAATAAAACTGCTAAAATTTCGTTAAAATAATATTAATTGCTAATGTATATATTTGTTTCAACAAAAGAAGGGACAGGAGGGATAAAAGAACAACAAAAACAAATGCTTTAGTAATGACAAAGCCGAGGGAAACAAACGCAGATCATAGCTTCTTTGGCTTCGCTTCCTTTCCGTGAAATAGGCTTCCGTCCCGTGTCCCCTACGCTTTTTGCGCCTGAATGTTAACTTTCCCGCAGAGCATCTACAGCCGCATTACATGGTGGCGCTGCTGTCGCCTGTTTTACGTTATCTCTAAGAGAGTTGAGCTTCTTCACGCGAAGCGTTTATATTCTTTGCTTTGGAGTACGGCCATTACCATTATGTCGGAAGGCGAGGTTCGGTGCTAGGGAGTCTGGGTAGCGAACACTCCAGGCTTCATGCCTCAGTTTAGGTAGAGAGAGTCAAACCGCCGATACAGGTTTCATTCACTGTATAACCCTGTCTTCCTCTCCCCCACCTCTCTAGCGTAGTATGCCTGTAAATTAACTCCTTTAAACCAGTCAGCGCGAGTTCAACCGAACGGGCGCTCATCACCCGACATTTTTCGGAAGCTGCACGTGTTGTTTATTGGCTGTGCATAATTTTTGCGTAGTAATCGGGAATTTCAACATCCAACATGCCTAAAGTGAAAGAAAGTGCCTCACAGAAATTAGAAAACACCTCATTTCTGAATATGGCGAAAAAGTATTCTCCACCGATGGACGATAATATATTACAAACTCTGCGGCATGAGAATTGCCGCGGAATAGAAATTTACTGTGCTGCAGCATGTCAACAGTGGAAAACACAAACGAGAACTGCAGCGACTCCAGGGCGATAAACAGTTGCAGCAAATGCTCCTTCACCAAGCCAGCGAGTCTTCAAAACATTCTGCATTTTACGAAGAATTGTGTGTAGCCTTTATTTGTGACGATATTCCCTTGAGCAAAGTTAACAATCTGAAATTTCGTGGCTTTTTAGAAAAGCACACTGGGAAGTCTTTGCCAGACTCCTCCATACTAAGGAAAAATTATGTCAGCAGCTGCTATGAAAACACTATGCAGAAGTTAAGTAAAAAAGTAGCTGACAAGAAAATTTGGATGTCAATGAATGAGACAACTGACTGACTCTCTTGGTCGATATGTAGTTAACGTAGTAGTAGGTATGATGGAAGAAGATGGCCCTGTTCAGCATTTTTCAATAAATTGTGAACTTTTCTACATTAAGCAAACTATTGGACAGCTCCTTGAGTTTAATATGGCCCAATGGCATCCAACACGACAGTGTCCTGCTCTTCGTGACTGATGCTACACCTTACATGATAAAGGCTGCTAATGATCTGAAAGCCCTGTAATCAAAAATGGTGCACCTGACATGTCTAGCACATGCATTTCACAGAGTTGCTAAAGAGATACAAGGACACTTCATCGAAGTTGACCAGCTGATTGGGTGTGTGAAGAAATCTTTGTCATCTCGAGTGGCATCATTGAAGTCTGAGGCCCCAAACGTTCCTTTGCCACATGCTACCACTTTAACCTGATGGCGGACTTGCATGCAACTATTACTGTGGCAACTTCACAGTGGTGAAGAATATAATCAACTCGTTGGACAGCGATGAAGCAGCTTCAATTAAAGTTGCGCAGAGACTACTTTCTGATCCTGAAATTGCAGGTAAATTTCCCACATAAAGTCAAATTTTGGGTTTCTGCCTGGTGCCATTACTTTCTTTGAGAAGTCAGCACGGCTATTAGTGAATCAAATAGATTTGATGGAGAAATTTGTGAATGACCTAGACATTGTGACTCGAAAAGTGGGAAAAGGCTTGGCAAAAGAAAATTGAGCAAGTTTAAAAAAATGTAGGATATGAACAACTGTGCTTAATTACAGATGTGCTATCAGGAAGAATTTCAGAAGACTTTAAACGAAGTGACGTATGTTATTTCAAATATGCTCCTGTGATGTCAGTAGAAGTGGAAAGGAGCTTTTCAATGCTTAAAACTTTGTTGCCAGACAATAGAAAATCATTCTCTTTTGAAAATCTGCACATGGTTTTATTTTAGTTGTGCATTTCAATTCTGGGCTAATGAAATAAAACTTTGTTCCCCCTGGCAAACTAAAAGTATTCAAATAAGTTTTTTTGTTTGTAAAATTAAAACCTTCAGTTTGCCACAGAAACTGTCAGAAAATGTAGTTTTCATTTTTGTCTTTTTCTGGTTTTCTTTTATAGGGCATATTTTATGTTAACAAAAAAATCAGCTTGCACAAAAACTGTAAAAAGTTAAATTGTACTTTTAAGGGTTTTTTTTTTGTTGTACAAGACAAGTTTTTGAGCAATACATTTTTAGTTTTGCAGAGAAACTGTAAAACAATTAAGTTGTATTTACTGTATTTGTTTTTATATAGGTTCTGTATTGGTTAATAAAATTAAGAATTTCAGTTGACACAGCAACAGGTTAAATTATGCTTTTTAGATTCATTTTGTTTTGTTTCATGCATCTCTTCTTTTTTAATTAATTAGTTTTGCAAGGAAATAAATATGCATTTATTGGTACTTTTTTGTTTTATATGGCGTTTTTTAGGGTCAAAATGCATTTCTTATAGGGCATTTTGTTGCAATTTTTAGGTCATAAAAATCCTAGTCCTAATGATGAGAAGGAACTGAGTTGGAAGACTTGTCATTTAGCCTCTAGCAATATTTTGTTCCCCATGTTATTTTGTGGAAATTTTACGTTTTTGTGTGAATGTGTTTTTTAGAAAAAGAAAAAAAACCTTTCGAAGTTTTTAGGTTATAAAAATATTTAGCTGGTGTAATTTTAAGTAATGCAAATATTCACTTGACGCGATTTAAGTAAGGAAATATTAGGCTGTACTTATTTTAAAAATGAATGTTAAAAATATCCCTGGAGAATTTATGGTAAATTAAAATCGCTTTGTCAGTGGTTTTCACGTATTCGAAACATTGCAGTCTGGAAATACGTCCCGTGTAATCGCTATACCTGCATGCATGTGTTTCTTTCTTTCCATAATTTATGAAACGCTATGCCTGCCACTGAGTTCCTCAAAAGGCTCAATGTGTATGCGATAAAAATGAGTTATTACTATATTCACCCTATTCATAGCAAAAACTACATGACTCATTTCCCTAATATCTTGCAAAATATTATGTAAGGAACTACAAGGATGTCAATTTCCGATCAAAGCACATGTTTGAAATATTTTGGAGAGAAATGAATGTGCAGAGACTCTCCAGCAGCTGCGGTGTCGTAGTTTTTGCTTTAATGTATCAAAAGAAACGGTACAGGTGAAACATAGTACAATGACTATGCCATATACAATGCTGCAAACAGAACAAAGAAGAATGCGTGGAAAGAACAAATCAGTCAGCAGATGAAATGGCACCGAGGGAGACGGCACACGAACGTCTCAAAATAACGGCGAAGAGTCCCGAATGAGGCATCAGCACTCACACGGACCTAAAGCTGTGAGTCAGAAACAGTATCAAAGCTCTCACCATCAGCGCCAGCAGGTGGAGAACGGGCAGCAATGACACAAAACCGGCGACAACGTCTGCTAAAACGAAGTAGCTAAGGTCGGAGAGAATCAGTGGTCTTGCTGCAAGAAACAGAGGCCGTCCGTTAGGAACGAAGTTGATAACAGAGTTGCTCGTTGGAAGTGCAGTTATTAACATGTCTTGATCACATGCCGATTGGAACGCGCATAATAAATGCTGTAAACATCAACAAGAGAAAGTGGCACGGGGGCAATGAAGCACCAGCCAGGAGACTGGCGAACTGGTCAAATGAGTTGAAGACACTCCAAGGAATCCGTTTCGGAACCAGAGAAGCGGGCTGTGTGGTGAGCCCGGACAGCGTCGAACGCGGACGCAACTATCGAGGGGACGGTGGAAGGGAAGCGAATCGGAATTTCTTGGCAGACGAAGGAGTAAGGCGAGAAGACTTCCGACGGGCAGAATCAACCTTAGAAGCAAGCGCCTGGTATCGGAGTGAGAAGTCAGTGGCATCTGAATCAGAGCACTGAGACGGAGATTCCTGGAGAACTGGCGTGGACGGTAGTTCAGAAGGTGTAGGAAGAGGGACGGACACAGCACCAGACACCGGCGGTTAAAGAACCTCCTATGAAGCCAGAGACACCGCGGCAGGAGCAACAGACGTGAAACACATAGTCGCAGCAGCAGAAGTAGGAGTAATGGTGTGTGTACAAGTGGCACGTATATATCCAGTAGCCTTACGGCGGTTACAGTGAAGAGGGGTGAGAACATCCATGCGCCGGAAGTGGTCACCACAGCGCACCTTCAAAACAGTGGAACATTGAAGAACAACATCAGAGAGGAAGACTACTCTTGCTTGTTGACGAAAAGCATCAATGGAGCGATCCTCTGGATTACGGAGTCAGCCAAAGGTGTAGTATTTGCGCCAACAACCCTGCCAAACAGCGATAAGGTAGAGTGGTGCACAGCATTGGAAGTCTCAGTTGGCACCGGAAACAGCGAAATCGACACGTGACGATGGGCAACACTCTCAGGAACAAGATGCTGTCCGCCGATCGTAATATATTTCGATAAAACAGTCCGGGCATAACGCACTCTGGTAAAATGCACAAGAACTGTCCGTGGTTTACGGGCCATATGAGTGATGGCGCCATGATGGAGCAACTTCTTGAGCACAGTGCAATACATCTTGAGGAGTGTGTCCAGCGGAGCTTCAAAACAGACAGCTTTCTCTAGTGTAGAATGGAGTTCAAGTCCAGCGGCGTAATCACAGGGATGCCAACGATGATCTCATTACCATCGCGTCAAGTGTAGGAGCACAGAGAGTCCGAAGAAGAAAGGGCAGTAGTCATTGCTGCGAAGTGGTCGCCGGTGCGAAAAACGTAGCTTTTGCGGCCGTAGGTTCTTTGACTCTCCCCTTTTGAGATTAAACATGGCTGCTGCCCTTTTGTGACTTTCAGATTTCCTACGAGTGTCCGCGTTCCTTTTGTGCTGTTCGTTCCCCCACCACTGGAGACGCGGATTCGAGTCCCGCTCCAGGACGATGAAAATTTTCAAGTTTTCGGATGTTATCTGACTTACCATCCTTGTCACATTTGCGCCAAAAATCGGATTGTCATCTTCAAGACAAGCACATAGACATATAATAGGGGCAGACAAGCATAAAGCCATGTATTGTGGATAGACAAGCATTTTGTTTTTAACTAGAAAGGAGAAGCTTCAAAATTGTGAACTTTCCTTCACACTTTGCCCAGGCTTGGGACTGGCAGCGTTTACACAATTAAGAAAACACTGGCGTGTTTAAAAGTTACATTTTTTGTTTTAAAATGTAGAGAATTTTAGGAAGGGAGTGTCTGACCGCAGGTCTTAAACAACCCTTAGAAATATGAAGCTAGGAGAGTTGGGCTAGAGTGCCCGATAGGAAAGTCACACGGAAGCGAGTTAGAAAGCGGAAGGAAGACGCCCTTATTTATAACCGGGGGCCCAGTACCCGGGGCCCGACGGCTTAACGTGCCCATCCGACGCACGGCTGATATTTGGTGATTCGAGCGTCCGTAGCTGCCTAGGATCGAACCTTAGATCTTCTCCGTCGCATTCACTAACGTTGACCACTAGGACATCCGCGTCCCATTTTTATCCTTACTGAAACTTCTGTATATGTGCCAGCTTTCTAAGACATAATTTAATGCCATGGGTTTTGGCATAGTCTTCCAGAGTTTTGCGAATATTTTCATCTAATTGGATATACACTTTTTTTCTTTTATTTTCTTTCATATTGAGGGTATTCCTATCGTAAATAAGATCATTGTGTTTGGCTTCACTTTTTAGACTTTTTATCAACATATAAAAATTGGGATGTGGTTTCTTAATTAATGAGTTCAATCGGAAATTCCATCCCTCCATAGCATTATCCGTACGGTGGCGTCTACCATGACAGTTCCAAAAATCAAGCTTAATATTATCATTGTCCAACCACTGTTCTGTAAAATAGTTATAAAAAAGCTGTAGCTTCTCATTGTTGGGGAGTCTTCTTGTACGGCTAACCAGCCGTCGTCGACAGGAAGGTAAGCCAAGGCAGGGCACATGCGTATGCGCAGTCTCATTTCTTCGTTGTCGGTATATTCGCTGACCAATCCCAAGTTCTGAACGTTGCGCCAGAGACATTGGTTGAAATGATAATTGCATTCATTAATTTTTATAGATGGAAATAGTTTCCTCAATGAATCGATTGCAGCCATCTCAAAATGCATGTTCACCGTCTCCGGATTCCATTCATTTACGTGCTGCTTCACAAGGGGGAAGAACCGTTCGTATGTTTGTTTCTTCTTATTTGGCATTAAAGCATACACGGCAGGAATTACGTCGGACGGAAACTGATAAGCCAAACAGTTCAGTCAAAATGTAAACAAACTGATAAGAATGGAAAATATGCACTAATCCAACTGGAAAGTACTTTAAAAGAACCAGGGTGCTTTTAAACTCAAGATAAATAGAAACTAAGATGGTAAGGAGCATTGGAATAATGACACGGAGAATGAAAATATGGAGCACGTTCCAGCGTGGCCTCCGAGTAAGACGGTGGCACAGTAGTCTAAGCATTGACTTTTGACTATTCGTCCGAGATGGGTCCGGATTCGAATCCCGGTGAGGGTTGAGCGCTGTGTTTGTCTTACGACACTAGCTTTCTACCTACCCTTGAATGAGTAGCCCTAAATTAGGGATTAGAGTCTTCTTATTATCCTTCGAGTTGTTCACGGCGGACATTGAACCTCCAAATGAAAAATAAAAAAAGCACTTTTCATGATTTCTTCGTCAAAGGACTGGGAGAATCTGGTCAAACCACTATGCATTTGAAATGAGAAAGTCCTGTCTTGTAACGCAACTGTCATGGGTTCGATCCTGCTTGGATCCACTAAATATATTTATTGACTTTAAAAGAAACTTTTTCCAGCGCCTTGGCGTCACACCATAAAATACCCTCCGGGGAAAATAACATCGAGAAAAACATGTGAATGAGGATATTCTTTCGTATTTCGTTAAGTCAGTGCATGAGGATTTATCTGAGGATATTCTTTCATATTTCGTTAAGTCAGTGCATGAGCTGTTCTAGAACTGTACGTTTTGACAACGTACAGTTTCTAGAACAGAAACATCACTTCATCGAATCAGCGATTACTGCTCGCTCGACAGCAATTATCATCAACAGCGATTATCGCTCGCTTAAAAACAAATTGCACCTTAGCAGATGTTACAAAAGGGCATTTTGATGGTAGATTTCTTGGTCTTCACTGATTAAATACATCGACTGCGGAGTGAACTCAACTAACCAGGGAGTTACAGTAAAGAGACAAAAATTCAACACGGCCTTTATTGTGAAAGAAATTAGAAACTCGAAAGAAAAACTAAGGACTTTAAGGAAGTGAAATGTTGATGCAACAAAATAATCTTCCCTAACATATCATCATCATCATCATTGTCAACCATTATCAATCCACTGCTGGACGAAGGTCTCCCCAAGTTTCCTCCACAACGGTCTGTCTTGTGCCAGTCTCCTCCATGTCACCCCTGCATACTTTCGAATTTCATCCACCCATCTCCTATGTGGTCTTCTTCTGGGTCTTTTCCTGTCCCTTGGAATCCAATCTAAAATTTCGGCTGTCCATCGATGATCTGTCCTTCTGGCAGTATGTCCAGCCCATTGCCATTTCAGGGATTTAACTTTGATCATGATGTCTTCCACTCTTGTCATTTTTCGGATCCACGAGTTCCTCTTCTTATCTCTGCTGGTTACACCAAGCATGCACCTCTCCATGCTTCTTTGAGTTGTCTGCAGCCTTTGTATGTCTCTTTTAGTTAAGGTCCACGTCTCTGCACCATACGTAAGCACTGGAAGGATGCATTGATCAAACACTTTTCTTTTAAGACATAATGGCATATTGCTCTTGAAAATTATGCTGTTTCTTCCAAAAGCTCTCCAGGCAAGTTTTGTACGCCGATTAATTTCTTCATCAATGTGACCCTCACTTGATATCTGCTGTCCAAGATAAACGTACGTGTCTGTTATCTCCAGCTTTTCTCCATCAATCGATAAATCTTCATTTCTTGTAAAAGCATTGAACATCACTTTTGTCTTCTGAAAGTTCATTTTTAATCCCACTTCTTTACTCTTGTCAGCAAGTTCCTGGATCATACTCTGCAGCTCTGATGAGGTAGTTGCAAAAATGACTACGTCATCAGCAAAACGAAGGTGGGTTAGATAATCTCCATTAATCTTTATCCCCTTGTTTTCCCAGCTCAGCGACTGAAAAACACCCTCCAATGTGGCATTAAAGAGCTTCGGAGATATGGTGTCACCTTGTCTCACTCCCTTTCCAATTTTTACGTGTGTTGTATTTTCAAACAGCCTAATCTTTGCACTTGCATTTTCATAGATGTTATTAATAATATTAATGTATGCATCTTCAATACCGCAGGTTTTCAGAGCCATTGTAACTGCTGATGGTTTCACCGAATCAAAGGCTTTTTCATAATCGATAAAAGCCATGCACAATGGAAGTTCATATTCCCTCGCTCTTTCAATTAGTTCTCTCAGCACGTGGATATGATCTATTGTGCTGTAGCCACTCCTGAATCCAGCTTGTTCTCTCGGTTGAGCCATGTCCAGTGCTACCTTCAAGCGGTGTGAAAGAACTTTAGTGAAGATTTTATAAACTACTGATAGGAGGCTGATAGGTCTGTAGTTTCCGAGATCCTCAATGTCACCTTTCTTATGTAGCAGGATCATTGTAGCGGTGTTCCAATCCTCAGGAATCTTTCCTTCATTAAGGCATCGAGTGAAAATTTGGGCGAGTACTGTTTCGATTTCTCCACTTGCTTCTTGTATGATGTCTACAGTAATTCCATCTTCTCCTGGAGCTTTTCCTCGCTTCATGTTCTTGATTGCATGTGCAACTTCTGCTGGAAGGACTGGAGGAACTCTGGTACTGGTATCTTTCATGATGTCTGGAGTGCATATATCATCCCTTTCATATAATTTGGAGTAGAAATCTTTCACTCTTGTCAAAATTTCGCCTCTATTTCTTGTTACAGAACCATCTTCTTTTCTCAGTGCCATAATCTGTTTTCTTCCCTTACTGAGATGTCCCTTTGCTATCTTTAGGCTTTGGTTGCTTTCAATTGCTTTCCTCACTAGTTCACAGTTGAATTTCCTTACGTCTTCAATGATACTTTTTCTTACTGTCTTGCATAGCTCTATATATTCCACTTTGGAAGTCACATCTTCTTTAGTTGTCCTCATCTCTCTTCTTTTTTGCATCAACATTTTGGTTTTCCTGATAATTTGTTCACATGCAACTTGTTCTTAGACCCAGCTAATTTTGTTGCTGTTTCCATAAGAGCTTTGGTTACTTTTCTGTTAACTTCAGAGATGTCCACTTCTTCCGATGTTAGGCCTTCTAAAGCAGAGAACCTGTTCTTCAGTTCTAACTTGAAGGTATTATGGTGTTTTTTAAGGTTGGTTATGTCAATAGATTTTGTTTGTCTTATGAGCTTGCCACGTTCAAGTTTAGTGTTGAGGTGCATCTTACATCTCACCAATCTATGGTCACTACCTGTGTTGAACTTGTTTAGCACACTGCAGTCTTCTATGACGAATTTTTTGTTACACATAATAAAATCAATTTCACTTGTTGTCCCATTTGGATGTCTCCATGTCCATTTCCTGTGTGGCTTTTTCTTGAAGAAGGAGTTCAAGATGAAAAACCCTTCTGCCTCTGCAAACTCAACGAGAGTATTTCCACGCTGGTTTCTGTTGCCATGACCGAATTTACCTACTGAAGTTTCATTCTGTTGCCGTTGCCCTATTTTTGCATTGAAATCTCCCATAATTATTTTCAAGTGCTGCTTACCTTTATTATTTAGATGACAAATTTCCTCATAAAATTCTTCAATTTCTTCTTCAGGATGACTTGTGGTGGGTGCATAAGTTTGAATAATCTGAGCCTGGTATCTTCTCGAGAGTTGGATAACGAGTCGTGCAGCTCTGTCAGAGGAACTTTCAACTTCTACAACTTTATCCTTCAGTTTCTTGTTTATTATAAATCCAACACCACTAGTTCTGCCAGTATCTGTCCCACGATAGTAGAAGAGATGTCCACTTTTCAGTTCGATGAGATCTTCTCCTTTTCTCCTTACCTCACTTAGCCCCACGATGTCCCACTTGATCCTTTGTAGTTCCTCTTCCAATTCAAGAAGCCTTGAATCAGAAGATAGGGAGCGTCCATTGTAAGTAGCCAAGGTCAGCATCAGATGGCAGCCTAGTCCGGTCCTCCGGGGATTCTTAGCACCTCTGCCTTCATGTCGCACTGGCCGCTGCCTTGGCCAGGTACATTCCAGCTGCCGGAGACTGAGGGCCAAGATTTAAGTTGTGGAATCATTTTGGAGGGGTTTGGCCATAACTCACCACGCTGGCCAAGCGGGTTGGTGAGTGTGGGATAGAATTTCCTCTGATCCCGATGGTATAGTTATACCGCTATTGGCGGTCGTCAGAGCCCCTTTAGTGGGAACAGGATGCACCACGAGAAGGCGGGGTTGACATTTGTCAAGGAGAGGCTGTGATGTTACGCATCACCTGACCTTGCATCCCCCCTAACATATACAAGTACTGTATATTTGAAGAGAAATGGAGAATCAAGTTGTCTACAATAGGTGGATGGTTATTCCAGTCTGAAATAAAAAGTGCAAATTCTTGATTTCTAACTCAGAAATCTCAATATAACTAAAGAATTCCTAAGAAATATAATATTTCATGCACAAAAGTATGTTCAAGCAGAAGTCAATATTCCGGTCATGTGATTTATTTTAGCATACAGAGAAAAAAAGATTCAGAAACAATATATTGATGACGCGAGTCAATGTAAGGAATCGAAGATATCCGGAAGATATTAACTAATTTTATTTAGTAAATGCTGTAAAAAATCTTTATTCCTCAGATGAATATGATGTAATATGAGAAAACCGATGATTCTGCAAAAATTAGAAGAAAATCAGTTAGAAGAATAAGAAAAAAAGATCGTAGAGTATACTAATATTAAACCATGTCTTTCTCTGGGAATGTACGAAGTTCAATCCTAACAGAAGTTTACTTTGAAATCGGAAGAAAAATAAGAAAAAACAAGGTAAAGACGCAAAATATTCTGACACAGAGGAGGGAATCATAGAATAAATAAATGAATGAATGAAGAAGGAGAAAATGTTAGTGATTCGGAAGATCTGAATGACATAAAATTCAACCAATTTAGAGTAAAACTAGGAAAGATTCTCCGAAGAAATAAAATCAATGCAGATTTCTTCGGAGCGTGTGAGAAAATGCAAAAAATAAAATAAATGAATAGGAAGTAAATATTAGCATTCGATTGAAGTAAATTTAATGTTTTGTTTAGTGAGACTGAAAACGATCTCAAAAACACAGAATTCAGAAAAAATAATCTGCCATATGAAATAATGAGCATCATAGTGAATATGCAGGCTCTGAAACAACAAACATGCATGACGTCATATTCGCTACGGATAAAAGTTCTGAATTTTCATAACGTCTTCCAGGGAAAAAGAATGCAGATAATGTTGCTACGTGGGAAAAAAATCTTCGTGAAAAATCATGAACGAGCCTAAATATGGTCCTATATGTAAAGAAACTGGAAGAACTGTGGTACCTTTTATAATGTCTGGAGTACATGTATCATCCCTTTCATATAATTCGGAGTAGAAATCTTTCACTCTTGTCAAAATTTCGCCTCTATTTCTTGTTACAGAACCATCTTCTTTTCTCAGTGCCATAATCTGTTTTCTTCACTTACTGAGATGTCCTTTGCTATTTTTAGGCTTTGGTTGTTTTCAATTGCTTTCCTCACTAGTTCACAGTTGAATTTCCTTACGTCTTCAGTGATACTTTTTCGTAATGCAAGACAGTACGAAAAAGTATCACTGAAGACGTAAGGAAATTCAACTGTGAACTAGTGAGGAAAGCAATTGAAAACCACCAAAGCCTAAAGATAGCAAAGGGACATCTCAGTAAGGGAAGAAAACAGATTATGGCACTGAGAAAAGAAGATGGTTCTGTAACAAGAAATAGAGGCGAAATTTTGACAAGAGTAAAATATTTCTACTCCGAATTATATGAAAGGGATGATATATGTACTTCGGACATCATAAAAGGTACCAGAGTTCTTCCAGTCCTCCCAGCAGAAGTTGCACATGCAATCAAGAACATGAAGCGGGGAAAAGCTCCAGGAGATGATGGAATTACTGTAGACATCATACAAGAAGCAAGTGGAGAAATCGAAACAGTACTCGCCCAAATTTTCACTCGGTGCCTTAATGAAGGGAAGATTCCTGAGGGATGGAACAACGCTACAATGATTCTGCTACATAAAAAAGGAGACATTGAGGATCTCAGGAACAACAGACCTATCAGCCTCCTATCAGTGGTTTATAAAATCTTCACTAAAGTTCTTTCACACCGTTTGAAGGTAACACTGGACATGGCTGAACCGAGAGAACAAGCTGGATTCAGGAGTGGCTACAGCACAATAGATCATATCCACGTGCTGAGAGAACTAATTGAAAGAGCGAGGGAATATGAACTTCCATTGTGCATGGCTTTTATCGATTATGAAAAAGCCTTTGATTCGGTGAAGCCATCAGCAGTTACAATGGCTCTGAAATCCTGCGGTATTGAAAATGCATACATTAATATTATTAATAACATCTATGAAAATGCAAGTGCAAAGATTTGGCTGTTTGAAAATACAGCACACATAAAAGTTGGAAAGGGACTGAGACAAGGTGACATCATATCCCCGAAACTCTTTAATGCTACATTGGAGGGTGTGTTTCAGTCGCTGAGCTGGGAAAACAAGGGGATAAAGATTAATCGAGATTATCTAACTCACCTTCGTTTTGCTCATGGCGTAGTAATTTTTGCAACTATCCCATCAGAGCTGCAGAGTATGATCCAAGAACTTGCTGACAAGAGTAAAGAAGTGGGATTGAAAATGAACTTTCAGAAGACAAAAGTGATGTTCAATGCTTTTTCAAAAAATGAAGATTTATCGATTGATGGAGAAAAGCTGGAGATAACAGACACGTACGTTTATCTTGGACAGCAGATATCAAGTGAGGGTCGCATTGATGAAGAAATTAATCGGCGTACAAAACTTGGCTGGAGAGCTTTTGGAAGAAACAGCATAATTTTCAAGAGCAATATGCCATTATGTCTTAAAAGAAAAGTGTTTGATCAATGCATCCTTCCAGTGTTTACGTATGGTGCAGAGACGTGGACTTTAACTAAAAGAGGCATACAAAGGCTACAGACAACTCAAAATAGCATGGAGAGGTGCATGCTTGGTGTAACCAGGAGAGATAAGAAGAGGAACTCGTGGATCCGAAAAATGACAAGAGTGGAAGACATCATGATCAGAGTTAAATCCCTGAAATGGCAATGGGCTGGACATATTGCCAAAAGGGCAGACCATCGATGGACAGCCGAAATTTTAGATTGGATGCCAAGGGACAGGAAAAGATTCTGAAGAAGACCACATGGGAGATGGGTGGATGAAATTCAAAAGTATGCAGGAGTGACATGGAGGAGACTGGCACAAGACAGACCGTTGTGGAGGAAACTTGGGGAGACCTTCGTCCAGCAGTGGATTGATAATGGTTGACAATGATGATGATGATGATGTAAAGAAAAAACGAACGAATCGCAAAAGTAAGTCCTATTGAGAGGAATTAATGTTTTTATGAAACGCTGTGTTGACGAAAAAAAAAACAGCGGAATGAAATTCCATAGCAAATTATAAATGAACTGTAAGAAAAAATTGACTACCCTCTTGCATTTATATATACTCATTTCCCTGTCAAATTCCTTACGTTGCGTTGACGAAGAATGAACTTCGGAAAAAAATTGCATTGTAAATAATGAACTGTAAGAAATGTTCGACTACTTTCTTGCATTTACAGATAGATACTCATTTCACAGTCAGATTCCTTCGCTAACACAAGAAGAATCGAGAATACAAACAGCCATGAAACACACCTATTCCGTTACTAAGCTTGAATGTTCAAAGAAGATGTTATCAGAATTTGTAGGAAAGGTCAGCGTTGGACTTCGTCATGAACACACGAATTCTTAGAAAAACAGTGAGTGTCACGCTTTTTGAGTGCAGAAAGACTATCCTTCCTTAAATAATTTTGAAAAAGGACTGGATCAAAGATATGGCAACTCTTAACACTCCACGTTTTTAAGAATCCAATTTAGGACACTGTCTTTAAAAATAAATTGAAATAATAAAATTTCCTGCTTTACTGGGAGGGCGCAGGGTTGAAGGAAAGAAACAAACAATAGCAAAAATTATATGAAGGGATAACTGAAATTAAATAATAAAATCGCCGAAGGTATCACATATCGCTTGAAGCAATTCTCGAACGGCGTATACATTTCGTTAGGGGAAAAATAATTGCCTAGTAGTGTACATGAATAAATATGGGAAATTACATAGAAAAAATATGGAAGAAGTAATATTACTCGATCGAATTACGAAAACAACCAACTTCAAGTAGTTCTTCGTTAACATACATTTAACCGCTTCAAAGGAAAGTCTCGGAACAACGTAACAAAATCGTAAAGGTGGAATATTAAAAAACTGCTTAAGAAAAAGTTTGAAATATTACATAAACAATTCTTAGTTCCACATGGACAACTGGAACAACAGCAAAAATTACATCAGAAATGAAATCCTATGCTAAGGTTCAATTCACCACTTGAAATGAAAAATTCCCGAACGGCGTAAAAATTCTGTTTGGGGAAAAATCGATTTCCTAGTCCTCTGCATGAAGAATTATAGGAAATTACATAGAACATAAAATTATTGGAGAAGAAATAATACTCGATCGAATTACGAATACAACCAGCTCCGAATAATTTTTTGTAAACATTTATTTAACTGCTTTCATCGAAAGTCTCAGAACATCTATCAAAATCGTAAAAAGGAAAAAAATAAAAAAAGCATTAGAGAAAAAGTTTCAAATAATTCATAAAACATTCCTTAGTTGGTCCAAGACAAACAGAGCAAGAGCAAATATTACATCAGAAAATAAATCCTAAGCTAAGGTACGATTTATCGCTTGAAATAAAAAATTCTCGAATGACGTAGATATTTCGTAAGTGGAAGAATTAATTTCCTAGTTGTGTATTTCATTACGAAATGGAAAACCACATGGAAAAGGAAATGCGGGAGAAAAAAAAATTACTCTGTCGAGTTACGAATATAATCAGTTCCACCGTTAACATACATTAACCCGATTCAAGCGAAAGTTCCTGTACCTAGCGAAAAAACAGCATCGTGTCAGCGACACATGGTCTGTGACTCATTAAAATAGCCTCGATTGGGAAAACGCAGAGCACGAAAATTGCTTTGTCATGAATGACTACATGGGAGAACGTGATGTCATCATCCGCCAATTGGCACGAAAGTCACCCTCTTTCAAGCAAGCCTGTGTAACTAATAGCTGTAGTCTTGGAGATTAAGGCCTTTGTATTGTAACGCAACTGTCAGGGATCCTATCCTGCTCGGATCCACTGAGGATATTTATTCACTTTGAAAGAAAATTACCCCTGCGCCCTGACATCACACTATAAAATCCCCTCTGTGGAAAAATAGCATCGAGCACAACATGGCGACCACGTGGGAGAAGAAAATGTTGCTGACCAAGAAATGTCGAACACAACATTGCGATGACTGACTTAATCAACGGCCAATGGGGAGAATTAAAACGGCGATCCGCCATGAGATGCGGCGTTATCAAACCGTGATATCGTCAGGCGGTTTTTGGTCACGTCCATTCGGTAGCAGCTTAATGTTAATAAGTCTATGGGGCGGTGTCTGTGGCAGAAGCGACCTTTTTATATTACTGTCACATCACGCATGCGCACACTCTTCGTTCGCTTTCTCGAACCAGCTCAGCTCTGACGTAAGTTCTGACGTCGGCTCGGCAGGTCCACTTCAATAATTAGGTGTTCAGATAGTTCCGCATCTTTGTAATGCACACAAACAACGGTTGTTTACGACGTACATTAGAGGGAAAGGCATAGCTCCTCCCCCTGCATAGCTTTTCACGGTGATACACTCATTTTCATAAAAATCCGCGCAGCGCATAGAACTACACATTCGGGCCAAAGTGCACGGTAAGAGTCAGGTGAGATCACTGAGAGATAGACATGCCGAGAAGCCGCAGTAGATGTGCGTACGGGAAACTGACGGAGTTTGAATGTATCGTCGGGATGAAAGAGGCAGGGTGGCCGACGTACCGAATCGGCCGCCATTTGGGCCGGTACGGTGCAATCGCATTGGGAGCAATGGACACGGGAGGCACCCGGCTCCGCGCACTGACTCTCGACGACCCAAACACACCACTAGCAAAGAGGTCCGTGGGATCGTGAGAGCGGCACGCACAGGTGCAACGACGTCCTTGTCCAGTATCCAGAGAAATGTGGCGACTGTACAAGGGACTCCTGTGTCCGCCAGAACTATTCCCAGACGCCTGACAGAGGCGAATCTGTACTCTCGACGGCCCTTACGTTTTCTGCCATTAACATCTGACCATCGTAGGCGTCGATTGCAGTGAAGTCAGCAGCGATCAACGTGGAATGCTACGAACTGGCGACGAATCCCGCTTCCGTATGGGAACGGACCACCACCGTGTCAGATTGTGGAGGACCGCAAGTGAGCGCTAGAATCCCAACCTCACTCTACAGCGGCACACGTCTCTAACTGCAGGCGTGATGGTCTGGGGAGCCATCGCATATGACAGCCGGACTTCTCTTATGGTGATATTGGTACATTGACAGCCCAGCGCTACGTACAGAGATCCTGAGACCCCACGTGCTGCCTTTCCCAGAGTGGTGGCCCGGAGCCATTTTCCAACAAGATAACGCCCGTTCTCACACGGCTTGTGCTTCTCAGGACTGTTTACGTCATGCTTCGACTCTTCCGTGGCCTGCGAGATCGCCCTATCTATCGCCCATCGAGCACGTGTGGGACAAGATGGGACGCCAGATTTCTCCATGTCCCAGTGCTCGTGATATAGATCGTCAGTTGCAAGAAGTGTGGGCCAGTCAGTCCCAAGATAACATACAGCGTCTCTTTGACTCCATGTCGTACCATATCACCGCATGTATCCGAGCACGGGGCGATCCGACGCGACACTAACGCTGACCGGAATGTGTACCGTATGACCGCGGGCAATCGTCCTGTTGCTGGGATATTGTAATCACTTCTGTCCTTGGTATGTACCATCTGACTACTAAAATCTCATTTCAATCCGCTGCCTCCTTCCTGGTGCGCGGATTTTTATGACACTGATTTTTCTTTAAGAACATTCTCCGAATGTTCTTAAAGAAAAATTAGATAAGTTCAACAGTCTGTAAGGATTCAGATATGAATTATGTATGAGATTTACCTAAAATAAGAGTGTAAAGATGTTAAAATATTTACCACAAGCACAGTAAGAACCAGCGAATGCGACTCAAACTATGAGAATTTTTATATGGGCTCCCTCGACGAGGTACAACTTCGTAGTTGTACATTTGTAGAATCAAGGCCCATCGCATGAGTCTAAGGTTAGTGCTGGCATGTGTACTAAGAAGCCAAACTAAATGAATGTGTGGCTGTATCTTGAACATAGTTTGTCCGTCAAGATAACAATGCAACTTTTTTACGGCATATACGATGGCTGCACATTCCTTTTTCGTAGTACTTGTACAATACCGTCTTGGTTGTTGATCTGGAAGAGTACCATGCCCATTCCGTAATCTGAAGTATCACACTGTAGAAGAAATGCCAGACGATAATCAGGAGCATGTAGAACAGGTTTGGTTTGCTACAGAGCTCATCTTTCGACTCTTGAAAAGGTTTCTCACATTTAGAGGTCCACAAAATTTTCTCTTTTTTAGTATTACCTTTTAACGCTTAGAATAGTGGTGCGGAAGTGGTAGAAAACACGGGAATGTATTAGCGGTAATATCCAACCAGTCCAAGAAATGCTCTCACGTCAGTTTTTATACGAGGTGGGAAATTCATGGATTGTTTTCACTTTCAGATTTCCATGGGTTCTGGTGCCTGGTTCTAATAGATGCCCTAAATATTTCACCTAAGATTAAGCGAATTTACACTTCGAAGGCTTGACGGCAAGATGGGCATTTGGACACGACGAAGAACTTGATTAGGTTGTTTCAGCTGTTCTTCTCAAATGCGGGAGAATACAGATACATCGTCTAAATACGGTATTGCAAATTTTTCATATATCTGCAGTATCTTGCTGAAAAAATACGGAGCGTTCTCGAGACCGAAAGACATTTGTAATAGACGATAAGTCACAAAACTTGTTACAAAGGCAGTTAATCTTTGTGCCCTCTTACTTTGTGATCAGAGGTATTTGACAATATCACTTCTCCAAGTCTTGTACAGTGATACAGGTTGCAGAAGCAACTGCCTGTATTTTTTTGTTCAGTATATGGCAGGGGGATATACTGTGTATGAATAATGTCATTCAATCGACGATAATCAACACAAGGTCTTGGGTCTCTGCCTGGAGCTTCAACCAAAACCATTGGAGGTGTATAATCACAATTACTCTGCATTGTAACGTTTTTCTTACCTTATTTTGCAAAATTTCAGTTTATCTAAGAGACATAGACATACGCTATGGCTTAGCTCTGATGGCCTTGCCACTAATTAATTCAATATCATGCTCGACAAAGTGTGTCATGCCAGGTTCCTTAGAAAAATATGTTGCACATTTACAAAGCAAATCCTGCAAATGTCAAATTTGCTCTATCTCGAGCCTTTCTACTGCTAGTATTTGTCATTGTTTTAATAGATAGATCAACTTAAAAACGAACTCCACGACTGAATTCTCTTCTTTGTCCTCTTCAGGTTTTATCCACCTTTTATACAACAGAGTAACTGGTGTTTTTAAAATCTTCCCATGGACTAATTCTGCGGAAGTAAATCCAGAACTTTCATGAGTTACATTTCGGCGTGCAAAGAATGATGAACGAAAGTGCTGTTTTTAATCGGGTGCTCATTTCTAACACCAGATCCGCAGTATACGTTTAATCGCACGATGAAATCTTTTAAAGGGGTTGTCCGGTGGATGACGAATCGAACTATATTTTTCTTTTATGCCAAATCATTACAAAAGCTCTGTTGTTAAAGCGCTGATGAAAGAAGACACTTGGTCACATTGTAGCTATTTAGAAAACCCCATACGACTAAAAATGTGCAGTAATATATCGGTCACTCATGCAAACCCAATGACTGTCACAGCCAGGGCATCAGTATATTTTGAAGACAAACACATTGCAGTTATGAAACATATTTTTCCCTTAGAAGTCGGTGGAAAAAGGGAGCACACGCGCCAACATTTGTCTTCGAAAAAAATTCCTGGATGATTGGCACAAGTTTTAAAGGAGCTTTTTTTATCACCTGATTTTCCTGCTATCTGACAATATTCACAAGTTCGCACATAATCTTTTACTTTTTTATGACATCTAGGACAGAAAAAATAACGGAACAATCTATTCTTAGTTTTAGTCACACCTTGGTGCGCTGAGGTTTGGTCATGACATAAAGCTTTGAGGCGTCTCCTACGATATTATTCAGGAACTACGATTAGTTCTCTCCAACCACCAATCTTTTCTACCGTCCGTTTCACTAAACATTTGTTCTTTAAAATATATTAGTTCCTTTGACAAATAGGTATAAAATTTTGCAACAGTCTCAAATAATAGTTTCAGATCTTCACTTCGACTCTGTGCAGTATCAAAAAGTATCAAAATCTATTTCCAAAAGTGAAAATATTGGATCGAGATCATTTTGTATAGCTGGCAATAACACACCATCTTCCTCGCTCAGCTCAGTCTCCATTTTCGACACTTCAACGTTACTACGTGAGCTCTCGTCTTTCATCTCTTCAGGCTTTGTTTCACTGATTTATCAGATTTTAAACTGTTCCTGCAAAATGGCTGTCACCCTGTCTGCATGGCATTTAATTCATGATGAACTTATATTTTATCATGCTTAATGTGATCCAATAAAGCGCCAGTAGGGTTTCTCAATAAATATCGGCCCTAGTCAAGCTCATTTCTGATTACAGCCGCTTTCATGATGATGTGGCCGAGACCTCCTGTCAATTGCACTTGAGCCAAAGGTAAATACTGTATGTTCGTGCGATATCAAGAGGCTGCTTAACCCAAACATGTTCTCCCATTAGCATTTGAGATGTGATATGCTCCTGACTAACAAGATGAATTGTCGCTCCTGAATCTCGTAAGATAGGCATTTAAACGCATTTACTTTGTTTCTAGTGGTAAACGGTGTCCCCCGTCAGTATTGAAATTCTATTTACAGTTGCGGAAACTGTTTCTTGACTTTTTATAAATTTTGGACATTGAAGTCTAAGATAGTTATACAATCCACATTCGAAACATTGTAATTTCCACCGCCGTTCAAAAATTTCGAAATTCCTAGAAGTTCTGGAAACATTAAGATCTCTATGAGCTCGATCTCTTTGAGCTGTGATAAGCTAACTTTTACCGCTGTTATCATGCAAGCTTTTTGTTTGATATCTGGGCACATTCTTCTTCTTTTGATGATTGTTTACCGAAGCAATTTGTATACTTCCTCGGACATTCTCGTAGTCATCTGACATCTCAGCAAGCTTGGTCGATTATGAAATCTGAGACAGTCAACGTCGAGTACCAACAGAAATGCTCACGCACTTCTGTTGGTACTAGACGTTTCATCTGATCGGTCATCATCAGATTCAGTAGCTGTTCAAAAGTATAAATTTCAAGACCTGTAATCCACTCAGTACAGTAATTCAGAACTTCATAGCTAAAATCACGCCACGACAACTCTCCTTATTTTTGTGTGCGGGTGTGGGTTTCACAAACATTTGCGTAAATTTCTCAGGACCAAGTTTGTCTTTTTAGCAACAGGATATTTACATAATCATAATTGTCTGCCTTCTCTTCGATTTCTCTTGCTATAAGCTCAGTAATATCATAGGGCAATAATCCCAACAAATGCGAAACCCAATTTGCTTTTTTTATTATGTGTACTTTACGCACTTGTCTTTCGAACAATACCAAATGTAGACTTATGTAGCCTTCCTTAGGATGATACTTTCTCTCCTAACTCTTTTGCCAGAAGTAGTATATATTCTTTCTTTTCCTTTGCCAAAAATGCCATTTCGCGATATTTAACTAGCAATTCAATAAATTTACAAAAGACAAATTTGTTTATTTTTCTTTTGAGTAATGTCTATATTTGTGTAACTTACTGGGTAACTAATTGCAGAAATTGACAGAATTGTTTTCCATTTTGCTGCTAATGCAGAATTAAACATGGAACACTTACCACAACTTGACTTGTTAGTCTCAGCATGATTCACGTACTAACACAAAATACATCTTCGCCGGAAATCAAATAATATTATAAGTTTACTTTGCGGTTTATAGTCAATTTCCAGTCATAGCTTGGCCGATTCACTATATTCCAATAATTACGCAGTTAGTTCCAATATGGCGTATGGTGCACTTTCTTCCAAGAAAAACCGTTCGACTTCTGTCGCATCCACCTAGCTGGCGTCATTTATAGATATTAAAGCTGTAACATCTTCAGAGTAAAAAAACTAAATGATGAAGCAAATGTCACTTACGGCACCAGCATTTAATAAAATAAATACACACCCTAAAATATAATTTATATTCTCCTTGGAACTTATTGACCACAACTCAAAACAAACCTCTCCGTCACACCACGCACAAACACATGATTATCGTTCGTTCTCACGAACCAGCTCAGTTCTGACATCAGCTCGGCACGTCCACTTCACTAATTAGGTGTTCAAGTAGTTTGGCATCTGTGACGTATATTCTAAATTAACTTTCCTTTTTAGTTTCTTTCCCTATGTAAATCTTGAGTTTATTGTCAGTTATATTTCACTCTTAACGTAATATCTTTTCTCTCAAACGAATACGTTTGGCAACACAATTGAGGTTGAATGCACGTGACGTATGCCTGATATAAGATAAGAACAAGAGATAAAAACGAGGACTAAACCGTTGCTTGGAAGAGCGTTGAAAGAGTGCGTTGTAAAGCGAGCGTTGTGTTTAGAGCTGTGAAGCTGTGTGGTGTTTTTAAATATTGATATCGTTCTGTTATAGACGTGCTACAACCTTGAATAAAGCATCTTTTCCGTAAGTTTGACTTCTGTTGTTTACATGTTTCGTCTGGCCGTTAAGGTTTCTTTCCTTTAGGAACTATTTCTTAGTATGTTGATGTTTTAAATTAACGTAGAAGTATGAAAAGACTTGTACGTTATACATCTTAGCAATGTGCACAAACAACGGCTGTTTTCGACGTACATCAGAAGAAAAGGCACAGTGAGTTCTCACTTTAATGACTGAGCGCGCGTATGTGTGTGTATGTTTTTTCTTCTGTGTTTTCTACTCCACGTCCATTACTCTCCTCTCCACGTTTATGTCCGACCCAGCGTTGTAACTTTTGATCTAGCATTGCGAAGGTTATGTGTCGCGCTAGAAAACGTTAATTCTGCCGAAAGTCACGCTGCTTTGATAAAAAATCCCTTCTGTCATGGTAAAATTTATGCCTCGTATCCAGATAAGTAGTGGCAAATAATAACGTGAAAATTTGTTCAAACTATTTGATTTGTTAACGGATTACAAATAAAACTGCTTGTTTTATTCTTGTAGTTACGCTACACTACAAACTACAATATAAGTGGAAGACTACCATAATGAATGTCGCTAATTGTAGCGCGCTTCTTCCCACCACTGCTGGTTATTTTGAGTGTTTGTTGACAGCGATTGACGAGTGACGTAGCAAGAAATTGAGAGACAAGTATAACGTGACTAAAGGAAAGGCCTTTTTCCGTGAACATACATTTTTTTGAAATTTACGAAATGAAGTGGTGCAGCGTTTCATTGGCAGGAAAATACGACCTGTATACATGCAAAACTGACTCAGGAAAAATAATTAACCATATGTTCAATAAATAACTTTAGTTCAAATCTTCTTAAGCCGTGAATTTCTGTTCTGCAATTCAAGCACCGATTGCCTTTCCATTTTATGTTTCAAATACAGTAGGACCCCGTTTATACGTTTATCACTCATACGTTTCTCTCATTGATACGAAAAATGCCGCCGAACCGAAAATTCTGAATAACTTTAATGTTAAACATCCCCTGTTTCATTTATAAGTTTTCTCAGCTATAGGTTAACTTTGTCCTTTGGAAAACTCATAAACGAAGTTCCTCTATGTATTTTATTCAAAACATTACCGCTCCTAATCGTAAGATTATTTTTGTCCTATGTTTTTATTGTCATTTTTTTAGCGACGGGGCTAGTCCCTTTTCTTCTAACACTGGGTGTGAGTAGGGAGTATGCGAGCAAGACCACATGATACACGCGAAGCCGGGAACAGCTTTAAAGGCTAGAGATTGGGGAGACCACCCCAGTTTATATACCGCGCAGAGCGAAATATTTGCGCAGGTAAATAACTGTATCTTTGGAAAAATCAGCATTATTGATGGAATCAAAACTAAGAGTTTCCTGAAATAAACACGTGCAATCTGAAAGTGCGTTTGACTATTATCAAACGTCCAATTTCGTTTAGCATGCGGAAGGTACTTGAGTCCTCTTCAGACACCGCAAGAAACTTGTCATCAGTGCATTTCCACGCTTTTAATTTTCTTTCAAACCGTTAAACATCCAAGAGAAAGGAAAAGGACATCCAAGAGTAAGGAAAAGGACATCCAAGAGAAAGGAAAAGGACATCCAAGAGAAAGGAAAATGCAAGACTATTTCAAAGTAGGTTTTCATTGTAATGACATATAAGTACACCAAAGTTGTTTGAGTTTAGTAGTTTCCCAACCATGTTTTAAAAAATCTGTGCAAAGAAATTTATTTGCCGTTTTTTGCATCACAAACGTCACGTCATTCGACTGTATCTTACAAATCCTGAGAATCATAAGACGGGAAAGAGCCATTTACACCAATTTTCTGTTTGTGTGTGACACGTGCTCTTTCAGCATAGTGTTACTTTCTTATCCGCAATGATATTCCTTTCTTTATGACATACGCAAGTATAGCCTGGACTTAATTTACAAATGGACTGTACTAAATAATGTGTGAGCATTAAGATAATTAAACAAGACAGATGTCATCGAATTTTCGGTTGTAATGAGAACCTCTGTTGAATCCTTTCTGACGCGAATTAATTTTAATCAAAGTTATTCAAAGTCAATGGAACCGGTAAGGACTACAATCAACCGGATTTTTTCAATCGATAAAACATCCAGAAATAGAAACAACTACTTATTTCCACCAGCGGCTAAAAAGTATGTTACGAAAATTAACAAATGACGCACAAAAAAATTCTCATAGCGCAAGGAAGGTATCAGAGACTAAAAGATTTTCAAATCAAACAGTTAAAAGAAGAAATATACATGTAGAAGGAAACATGATACAACTATATGCCTTCTAGCGGAAGAATTTTTCATAATGGAAAAGTTGATAAAATGCGAAAAATATTCTTCATGGAAAAAACTGCTAAGGAATAAAACAAACTTTTCGAATACTTCCTCAGGTAACAGAGATAGCGAGGAAACGGTTTCGACCTTCGTAGCGGGAAATATGTGCATTATTTAAAGAGGCTAATGCTCCACAGCTCTATTGTAGGAAATAGCACACAGTGAAGAAGACAGCTGCAAATTGAAGTACACGAACACCACCTAGCGACAGAACTGCAAACTATAAAACTTCGCATATACTAACCTGAAGTGTTCTGCAAGGCAAATGGCTTAAGGTGTTGAATTTGGCAAATCGCACATGTAAGAGCAGAAAACAGATTAGGCATTTCCGCCACCTAGCGGCGAAACTGTGTATTATTTTGGGAAGAAAATACACTCTCAGAGTTTGCGTAATTAGTAATATCTAACAGAAAAAGATTTTCAATTGGGTTTTTAGTCCCGCAAATATTGCTGTAAACTTAAATTTAAACGTTCACCCTCGGGTGGCAGACTTGTGCTTTAAGAAACATTGGAGATTGTATGAGAAATTTATCGCGCCGGCAACGGTCTCCAAAAAAAAAAAAAGAAAGAATTTTTCAAATCGGGCTCTTAGAAGCACAGATATCGACTAAAATAAGATATACGTTTGCGCTCCCTTGCGGAAAAACTATTTATTATTTTAAGAAGAATGTATTCTCAAAAGGTTTTTCGATGTGAGCGGTATCGGTCCACGAAATAATTTTTTAATTCAGTTTTCAGGACCTCAGATTTTGCTGCAAATACATCAGAAGTAGAAATTAAAACTTACGCCCCCTGGTGTACATATCATTTTTGCCCAAAGTTAGAAATTGTATGTTAAACATGTCCCATCAGGAGCTGTGTCCGGTGCAGGAAGGAGATTTAGAAGCAGAGATCTCGGGGAAAACGCAATTTATTTTTACTCCCCCTAGGCAAAAACCTGTGCGTAACTTGAAAAAGCGAGACTGTACTTAAGATAGTCTTTGATATACCTGGAATCGGATATTTAGAAGCAAATATATGGAATCAAATGTATTTTGAATTCGATATCATCTGCATTTATGACCTCTGGCAGCGAAATTATGCATCGTAAAAAAAAAAAAAAAAAAGGAATGCAATGATCATTCTCATATTTCAAGCTTCCCAACGCAAAAAGTGGTTTTAAAATCGTACTAATAGTTGCTTTCGCCTTCTTTCTTTGATTTGAGTCATTTGTTCTGTAAATTTCTGCTTTAGAGAAGCGGTTAGAAACGTAAATCTTTGTCACATTTTCTCAAGCATTGGAAACTATGTGAATCAGGTCCAACAAAAAGGTCTTGGCGATTTTTGATACAAGCTCTTCTCCTACATCTTTTGCATCCTAATTTTCCCTCTCATTCTCTATCGGCAGTTTGTTTAAAATGTCTTGATCATACCATCGTGAAGAGTCTTGATAATCGATATCGTGCGCTGGGAAGTAAAAATGCTACTTTCATATTTATTAACTGAACTTTGAGATGAGCTGAAGGTCTGTTTAACACAAACACGACAACCTCCTATCCGTAATACCTTATTCCATTTCAAAAGACATGGGGTTAAAATTTTGCTTTTTAAATGATGCATTGTTTGAAGGTTCCTAACCTGCAGGAAGCTGTTTAATGTCTTTTAAAAGGCTAGAATTCCTGCTGTTTCCGTTGATGGGTAGTGTCATATTTTTTTCATTTAAGGTTTAACGACTACCCTGAGCAACTCAATGGGTTATAAGTAGTCGCCCGTCCCTAATTTAGGGTCACTGGTTCCAGCAAACGGAGAGAGCCAATACCGTAAGGCAAACAAAAATCCATGCCTCACCTGGATTCGTACCTAGACTCTTCACGGACGAATAAGCCAGCGCGTAGACCACTGCCCTACCGTGGCGGCAGTGTCATTTCAACAGATCTTTTCCTGTTACTGACCAAAAGAACTCGTAATCACCCTTTTTGGTTCCTTCAACCGATTCCAAATCGTTTTGAAACATTAAGCAGCACATAAGAAGTACTCCAGGGTAAAGATCCGCATCACCCGCGTTGTAAATTTTGTGAGGTTCGTAACTTTCAGTTATTTTAACCAAACATTCAGATGTCGATTTTATTTGAAGCTCGATTATCGGCAACTCCTTTCTCATGGCATGATATTTTATGTAAGATTCCTTTTGTTTGCTCCGTCACGTCAGCTTTACATCAACTGCTCTGATATCTTTCTTTCGAAGTTTTTTGGAAATATCCTCAGTTTTCTAGCAGTATTCCGTAGCTCATTGGGGCAATCACAAGTCCTGCATTCTTAGATCATTACAAATTACTTCTTCAACATAATCACATCTTCCTATTCCATTTGAAAAAGAAGAAGAAAAAAAATAAATTTTTATTTAATTTTCTTACCTTCAAACTTTTGATTAACGTAGTGTGTGTGACATTCAGTTTCCCTTTAACTTCATTTTTGAAGCAAATCACAGAATAAATGGCCCTAAATTAGGGACCGGAGATTACTTACAACTCTCAAAGTTGCTCATGGTAGTCATTAAACGCTGAAACAAAAAAAGAGAGCAAAAATGCTACGCATACGCTTTTAGGCCCATGTGCGACAAAGTTGAAGTTTTGTTCTGAGGAAATCATGAGACCTTTCGTTTAAAGGAATAAAGCTGTGAAAGAATAATTTGCTGCGAACGTTAGACTCCTGCATCCCACATTTTATTCAGCCACTGTGTTGAGACATCTTTCTTTTCCCTCTACGTAAGGTTTTATTTACAACTTGACTTACTAAAGATAAAACAGAAAGGAACAAAATAAACCAAGGCGGGAGTTCCGCTACAAAAACGAGATTTCCAAATCATATAAATTTATCTTCTAAAGAAAAGTTAAACACATTTCGCTTTCGGTAAATCTCAATGAATGTACTTAAAGCAATTTTGTTCGTTAAAAAATTCTAATATCGTCTAATACTTTAACGTAGAAAACACAAATATTGGGAACTATTGATCTGTCTGTTGAACCGTGTCCTCGCGGAAGTGATTCTTATAAGTTGGAATTTTTACAAGGAGGAACTCAATTCGTATTAGGATTTCCTATTTTCAGTTTTTGGAGATTCTAGAAGAATAAAAATTAATTTTGTGAAATTCGTTTCTCAATTTAAAATAAGATGCTAAAAGCGAAAGTTGCCAGGTTTCTTATAATTATACATGCATTTCGTCTAAACCATTCAAATCGGTATGACCGATATTAATGAATGTGGATTTTTTCGCATAAGTAGAAAAGGAAACCCTATTATTGATAGCACTTTAGTCAAACTGTATTGAAATTATATATTTATATTTAAGAAATGTATATGCATTATCTAAATGCATATTTGTATTGCGACGATTTTTACCAGTGCTATAGAACAATGTTTTTTCTTCTCTCACACAAAAGACCTCTCCTAAATTTCAGATGGCACTGATCGACCAACTTATGAAACTTTTCTGAAGAGCAACCAGAACACCCTCACGTGAATGGTTTCTTGTTGCTACTCGTCATAATATTTGAGGAATATTTGAAAAAGAGATGTATACATGTGATCTTTATTTAAATGCTTACGATACGAACGTAGCAGTTAGATAAAACAACCATTTAAATTTGAAATAAAATATTCTGTAACTGGCCAGAATATTTTTATGACCCACAAGATGAGAAATAGCGACCGACAGGTTAAGAGGCATGTCTGTTGAAGATTGAATTACTGATCGTTCCGTAAACCTGCAAAGCATCACTGTATTTCGTCTAAGCCATTCAAGTATGAACAGAGATATTCATGAAGCCTTGAAAATTCTACTTTGCACATCTACAGTTTCTTTTATCCAGTATTGCTCTTCTTAGGGTTTCAATCACTTTAGTCACTCCTAGCTCTTTCGACACAAAACGCTTATAAAACCATATGAACAAATTACCTTTTTTGCCCTAATACCTGTTCATCAATTTCAGTCATTTCGTGATGTTTACACACCATAGCACTCTGATGGATTCTCTGCCGAATTTGCGCGATCGTTTAATCCAGTCTCTAATGCAGTTCTAAAAATGTCTGACTTATGCGAGAGTTTAGGGTAAGTTAGATGGAATGTAACTTTCACGTTTAATTATTACGATCAATATTAGGCTTCTTTAATGTCTTAATGCAACATAAAAAATTATATGTGTATGTTTTATACAGCAGTAGGCATGAGCAAAGTTTGTTTGCAGATGAGAGAAAAAGAAAGATGAGGTATAAATATACTTACCCTCGTCTTGACTAGTATTTCGAAAGTATGTAGTTGGTGGCTGTCGATCGCTCCTTTGCTAATCGGTTTTCTGATCAAATCAAAAATTTAAAAAAGTTTTCGATTACATCCCCGTGAGCTTCCTCTCCATGGATCGATATGAAAGTAATCATCCTCACTGCTTTCTCTTTTCCCAGTATGTATTTAAAACGCTCGGTAGGTTTAGGTAAGCTAAAAAGTATTAATGCTATTCCTGCACATATCATTGCGTCTTTCCCAACTCATTTGATGCCCTGTCTCCTCGGCAAAATTTACATTTTTCTCTCAAATACTTTTTATGAACTACTTTTCTTCTTTTAATTCAATTAGTTTATTTCGCTTGTCGAGATTTTCCACGGTGTATGCACCTCCTGTCTTTTGTTCCCATTACTTGCTAAGCTTCATAGTCGTTTTTCATATCTGTTTATCCGTAGATGAGAATTTTTGCAATACATTCGTTCTTCCATTTTCTGGTTTATCTATGTTTCTCTCTCAAGGGAAATATAAGAGCATGTCAAAACAGCAGCCGTTCGGGCGCATCTTATCGAAGAAAAAGATGCCTATCTCGGCACTCATCCTGAGAAAATCTCCTCCAAGGAGCACATATGTTTTAACTTTGGGTCCTGAAGTTGAGACCTCTCCACACAGAATATGTTTGGCTTATATCAGTTTTTCTTATCTTTATCTGAATAGAACAACAACTGATTTTGAGGTTAGTTAATTTTAATGCCAGACTTCTGAGCTTAATGTGTATGCGAGAATATTAGTTCAAAATTTGAACACACAGTGCAGAACACAATTTGATCAAGACATCAAAGCGATTGTGAATTTTATGTCACCATTAAGAAGTGTCATTTTGACACACGTGTTATTTTTAAGACAGAATAATATGAGTTAAATACGAAACACTACTTATTAATGAATTACAGAAATTTTATTTTGGTAAATCATGAATATCATACTAGGTTTATCATGAATATCATACTGCTGCTTCAGATATAGCGTGTGATTTGGAAGGATGCACATTATCATTAGAATAAATTCTTACAAATTTAGCTTTAAAATGTTCTTTAAACTTTCATTTCTGAGAAGAACAAATAGGGGACTCTTTGTTTCATGCTCTACAGCAGATGATTGTTTTAAGAACACCGTCTTCAGTTTTAGCCAAATTATTGAAAATTCCTCGATACACCTTTATAGCTTTTACATGGACGATGAATCCATTATTTTATTTCATGCTGTATTCGTCTTTTGTATTTTTCTTCATCATGTTTCCCTTTGAGTTGCTTGCAAAATCATTCACTTTGTTAAATTATGTTAAAGCTTCAAAAGTAGTTGAGTTTACATCTTCTCTTGTATGCTCCACTAAATTGCCCTACCGCTGAAAATATTTTGCATTCCTTCTCTGCTTTTACTCTAATGAACTCTTTGGTATTATCAAATCTGTAGTCTTCCAAAATAATCTCTAAATATCTAGCATATGTAAAAGTAATTGCAGATAATTTTTTGGATGATTCTTCTACTAGCTTTGCAATTATTTGAACTGCTTCCAAAGGTGGATTTCTGTTTTATTTTCATTGTAATCGGCCATTTATAATTAATATCAATTTGCTGCAGATTCACCATAAAATTTAAATTACCACTGAAGATATGTACTTTATGAAACGCGCGATCTGCAAGAAGAAAAGTAATTCTTAATATTTCGCAAGTTGTCCAGTTTAATATGCCAGAATTTACATTAACTAGAATAATTTCCGGGTTTCGTCACGTCAATTCTTCATTCAATGTCGCAGTGTAGTTTCAGAAATATTGCTCGCGTACCAGAATTTGTTTTCTGTTTTCCTAATTAACATATATATGTTTTCGTTTTTGAATATCTAGAATGATTTGTTTTTTTCCTAGTTTTACAATTTTTCCGTTCCCTTGACATATCATATTTTGAATGTACGTCATCATCCAGCGCATCATATTTTGTATGGAATAAAAATTGCTTTTGTTTATTAATAAATAGTATCAGCTCCGTTCTACCAGCGTGTGTGTCCTTCACCATGCCTCTGAAGAGGAGTATCTGAATAAGGTTGTTCAGGCCTTATTTTTATTCTGGATTGGTGGCAGCTATTATTAACTTCACAAAAACAAAGCAAAAACAGTTCTAGCCAAGTGTTTGCTTGAGCAATGTGTTAATCCCTTCATCCCCTATCAGGAAACAAAACTTCAACAGTGGGCGATCACAACTCACACCCTACCAATAAATAGAAACACACGAAGTATACAACAGGCTATAAGTAGCATCCCTTCCCTAAATTATGAGCACTTGTTGCGGGGAAAGGAAAGGGCGAGCTGAACACAAACACACCAGCTGCTTCACCTGCAACATGAGACCCAGCCCATCTCTGATAACTGGTCAGAGGTCAGCGCCTGAGATCTCTCGGCCATCGGGGTCGCTCTTGACAAATTTCAGGTTCTTTTCTTGTAACTTTCAACTTCTCAGAAATTTTAAATATTCACTTTCATGACCAGAATGTTTCATTTCATATCAGCTAGTATAATGCATTCACTTTTACTTAGTACATTAAGTAAACGAAACAACAGCAGAAATACTGTCCTCAACATTAACTGCGAATGAAACTTCCTTACCGCCGACCTTTACTTCTATGCATAAAGTACTAACCTGTAAGTCTCGCAAACAACACATTTTTTTGACAAAGTTCACTTGTCTTTCTCGCACTGTAGATGAAAGAAAGTTGGAGATAGTCGTGGGAAACATTTCTGCAGAAGAATCATTTATTATGAAAAAGATTTTCCAGAATTATAAAAATTGCAGTTCACAGAAAATCCAAGAGCTTCAGTTGCTCTGTTGAACAGAAGAGTGAAACTAATTTTCGTAAATGATTGTGGCAAAAATTGTAGTCCTTTTATACGAAATTGTCAGTTTAGAAAAAAATGTTTCAAAGGAAGGAAACAAATTATCGTATTGGAATTTTGGAGAACCTCAGAACTTCTGACACTATAACACAGGTCTGGTCAAGTATACTTTGCTTCTACGGTGATCATATTCATGATGTCACCACTCTGTTACCTGTTGAACGTTAATAAAGAAAAAATAGTTATCGCACTCAGCCACAGTGGTCTGGCGTAGTAGTCTAAGGGTTGGCTTCTGACCATTCCTTCGAGATGGGTCTGTGTTCGAATCCCGGTGAGGCATGGATGTTGTGCTTGTCTTAGTACACTAGCTCTCTCCCTTCCTTGGAGCCTGTGTCCCTAAATTAGGAACCACTGTGACCAACGAGTTGGTCACGCCCATCGAGTTGGTCACGGGGTTATAGCCCATCGAGTTGGTCACGGGGTTCGTTAAACTTCCAAACAAACAAAATCACAAGCATGATGCAACCATTTTGGCGATCAACTAAACATTAATTCAAAATACTTTCTCGCGGTTATCTTGCTCCCAATGTTTGTGTGGTTTTTCTGTTTTACCACGTTTCTTTACAGGCTGAAGATGAGGATAAGATATCTCTTAATTGCCATTGTTTCTCACAGTTTCGCAGAAAAGCTTTGGTATAATATTTGAAACTTAAAAGAGATATCCTTTCTATCGGACACGAATTATCGCTATGCTTAATATACGTTACATTCACTGACGATTTTTTAGTGTCGTCTTCACGTTATGATTATGAAAATGAGCTCTAGATAAAAATTGCAGCAGGTAAAAGAAGCACTTAAATAAGGTTGAACCAGCTGAAACCTGAAAATAGTCAACAATCTTTCCCATTATCACACCGTGAATTTTTCTTCCTCACAAATTAGTTCGTAATTTTAATTTGTAGATACGAGACAGTTAAGTCATTTTCTACATGAATTCGATGCATGTATAGTTTCATCTAAAATTAAGGACAACATCTCAAAATTTTGTTCTCCCATATCTTCATGATTTAGTAAATACCTGACGTTGGATTTCGGGGATCCTGTTTGGTCATTCTAGCTTGCTTTCTGTTAACAAAAAAATTACATCAATTGTTATTAGCGTTTCTTTCCGTGTGCATAATGTGAATTTGACAGACAGTGCACGATCAGGATTCCTCTTGCTATGTTTTTTTAACTTCGTTGTGAGTAAAGCGGAATAAACTTCTTTAACAGTGGTAATCTACAGAATGGCAAACATACGATTAACAAGGAAAGTTGAAAGGAGGAAACTGATGAAACATTCTACGGACCAAAAAAGACACCTAGGACATTTCTTATAAAGAGTGAAGTACAGTTAAGTATTGAAGTGGATAACCCAAAATGGCCTAGTTGCAAGGATGTTTCAAAGCATTAAAAAAGGGGGCACTCATGTGTACCACGGGCAGCACATGCCGATATAGCAGTTCCGAAAGTGTCTTAAATAAACAGTAGTGCGTTGATTCTTACATCTGGATTTAATTAACGAAAGATTTCTGTGAACAGGCACTTTTGAATTTTTGCTTGTGATTTCGAACACACCCATGAAGATATCAAAGGGTCTGACCATTGATCTATCACGAACCTCTCAATGAATCGATTATACGTATAATGGAGAGACTTCGTATGATAAATTTGATAGTCTATTTTAAAACAATGCGTCTATGTCCCGGAAAAGATTTCATCTGAGCTCCCTGTGAGGCAAAAAAAAAAAAAAAGAAACCGGTACATCACTCAGTAGCTTTTTAATAGGTCTGGTGTTTTTAGCAAAGCGTGTTCTGTATGCATTTGATGTATTTGCTTCAGCGTTACAGCACCTCTTCTTTACGAAACATACATTGACGTTACATTCTACTTATGCTCATTGAATTCTACGCATATTTCTTGAATTACTGGTATTTAGCTTCGAAGTTTAATCTTCTACTCTCGCTTTGCTTTTTCTCACTGTATATTTAAGTTCAACCATGTTGGAATGACACCATTATTCTGGATTCTCCCAGGAATCGTCGATCAACACTTTTCTGCGAAAGTAATCACATATTCGTCAATGGTGAAAGATGCTGTAACGATGAATATCCCCCTTCCTTGGAGAACACTTTTGGGCCAGATCACGGCCACCAAATATGCTTGTACCCACTGAACTTGATTTGTACTTTGCCGATTATTGAACATGTGCATTAACTGCTATGTGTCTTGTAAAGTATATGGGCTACTCACTTATGTGCTCACTGCTGCATTGTTTCCGAGGATGACCCCGTTGTTGCGTTGAAAGTTTTTAACATATACTTATTTTAATTGTACATAGTTTTTTTTTCATTAAAGTGTATCGTGCAGGAGACGGCATTTGTTTTCGATTTAATAGCTTTAGCTTCAGAGTTTAATCTTCTACTCTCGCTTTTCTTTTTCTCACTGTATATTTAAGTTCACTTCCTGTTTACTTTTGCGTAACGTTATACCCCACAATGACATACGTACGTTAGTGAGCAGTTGCCGGCTGCATCAAACATATGATTGAAACACTTGATGGAAGATGGAACTGCGACTGACGAACCGTGTCACATTGTATCAAACATAACCAAATTGTTGTCACTTATGTGAAACATCTGTTTAAAATACGTAGTATCTGTGGACATTGGTGGCATATTATCTCATGGAAAAAGTAATTAAAAATATAACTTATGTCATGGAAAAGAAACTAAGTAAAATTTTAATCATATTTTTCGCACATTACATTGATAGACAAAGTAACTGCGATGAAATTGGTTTACGAACATAACACAGAACTTAAAACTAAAAGGGATTAGAAGAACTCTTAACAGATGGAAAGCTATGATCCGAGAAAACTAGCAAAAAAATGAGTTTTCAATTACCCCTGTTAAGTTCCGAAAATTAGCTCCAGGAAATTTGTCGTTACCCTCTTTCTTTTGTGCCAAATGATGTTGGAAAATGGTAGGATAGTGGTATTTCGAAACAGATAGTTTAATCTCACATTACAAAAATCATTGTTCGTATCTACTGACTCTGAACGTTTGAACTCATTTTCTATTGAAATATTACATCCACCTTTTCTCGTATTGAAAGGAACAGTAGATACGATGTCGCAGGTCACGGACAAAGAATGTTTAACATTCTTTTCGGAATTCCCATCACGCCGACATTGTATGCATGAAGTTCCAAAGCATAAACGTGAAACTCCGTGATAGCTTACAGAAAAGTAAGAAAGAAAAAATAAGAGGCACAGAAAAAGAAAGTCTAGTCGGTGACAACACGGAAAACTAAAATAACTTCGTACAAGAAAGGAAAGCAAAAGAGAAGGTGAAAGAGAATGAAGATGGAAAGATCAAAACGAAAGGACGGCGGTAGAGCCTCATTGATCCTTGTGACACCTTGAGGTCAACGAGTAGAGAGAGAGAGAGAGAGAGAAGGTTTGGCCATGTCATTTGACGTGGTATCGATTGGTTAGTCTGATGTTGCGCTTTGGGGTTTACTTTTCAACGTGTTAACACACACTTCGTGTCCAATAGCCGCTTCATTGAGTAATCGATCCTTCCACAGCAACTTCTTGTTATCCCCACGCATCTAGCCAGGGCCAACGAGAACGGCTGGCAAGGGATTACTCCCCACTTTTAGACAAAACTCGCGCAAACGAGGGAAACAATAAGCAACTCGGCATGGTCCAGGACCTCAAAATTTCAAAGGGATTACGAGAACGATGATTGAAGCCAAACGTACATTTCTGTCGCTCAGTGCGCGCGAAACAGGAACTATGTGATGGACCTACGTAAAATCAAACCTTGAATGCGTAATTTCAAAGCAAATGATTTCTCCTTTTCCATGTTCGTCGACTTACGCGACTTTTACGCCTTAAGCTTTCGTGTTCATACTATCACAGAGTGAATGAATCTAAAAGGAATGTGAAACACCGTTTTCTGTGGATTGCAGCAAATCGAAATTTTATAGATCACAAAGGTATCGGATTAAAATCCGATTATTTCATCGAATCGTGGAGCTGTTGTCTACTACAGCCCTGCTTACATGAAATCTCGTCATGTCTTAATAAATTTATTTATAAAATCCGTCATTTTGGAAGATACGTACTTGTTGACAGCATACCTTTTACAATGTACAGATGTTGAAATGAGTTCAAACACATGGAAATGAATTAATTCAGTCAAGGAAAGGCATTAATTCATGAATGACTTTCATGAATTAATTCACTTCCGGGACGAATAGAACATTACACTGGCAGTGGAGTTATAAAGTACAGCAAATCCAGATACATCTGAAGCTGTCTCAATTATTTGAGGTGTTTGTTTTTCCTTCTAAATTCAGTGTTCCGCTCTTATTAGATTTTGCTTATATTCGAAGTCGCAGAAAAACGCCTTTGGCTTAAACTATTAGCAGAAGCTTAGCAACTGATAAGTTTCAGTCTGTAGCAGTTAGTTGGAGATAAACAGATTTTGAGATATTCAATCGTTTTAAACAAGGGTTGATATCTCACGTTGAATTATCGCTCTGTGCGTGTGGAAAACGATTAACGGGAAATTCCAAATTATAATTAAATTTATAGGTAATGTGACGTGCCTGCCCCGCAGGACGCGTATAAGATAAAAGCAGATAGCAGTGAATGCACATGCCAGTGTAGTACAGTGGATATCACTAGGAACTCTGGAGCCGAGAGTTGTGGGTTCGAATCCCACACCTGCCATAAAAATGATGTAGAAATTTACTTTGTCATAGTAAATTATATTTTAATCCATACAGAGAACGATGACCGACTGTTCGAGCAATGTCTCGCTTGATTTTCTTTAAATCAAGAAATCCGAATGAAGCTTGCACAACACCAATTCATCATGTGACGGTCACAAAAGTTAGGAAAAATTCTGAAAGGTACCATAACACACAGTGTGTTGCTCTTCGGATCTACTTTCTGTTTCTTAAATTTAAGGAAATTATAAATTGCAAGGATTTGGTGATCTGAAAACCAACAAAAATAGTAGGAGATATTGACGATAACACTAATCTACAAAAAAAGTAGGAAAAATTGTCCCACCAGAAATATTATTTGATTTTAATAGTATTTCTTATGCCGAATTCGATATAATATTAGTTTTTTTTTTCTATCACGCAGAGTTTTTAGTGACACGTGGTTTAAGTTTTAATAAATTTTGTATTTATATGCACTTATTAACCACAAAATAAATTACCTAAAACGTAATAATTGATGACTTCTTTATTTATTTAGCTTGTTGAACATCTCTGTAGGGAGTACAGCAGCTATCAGCCAGTTACTGGAAATCCATGTGCCATGTTATCGTTTTTTCATGCTCGAAAATCGTAATGAAATCGCTCGCCATGTTCATCGCTGAGAGTGCTTAGATTTTCAGGAAAGAAATCAAAGTGAGTGTCCAGGAAATGGATTTTCAGTGACATATATCATCCCTTAGCTTTGTATGAATCCAGAAGTTCACACGCGAAGTCACGATAGTTTTCTGCCTTACAATTTCCCAAAAAGTTTTTAGAAGCACTTTCGAAAGATTTCCAAACTGCTTTTTTAAATTGGCTGAACTTCTCACATTTCTTATCCTGTATCAGCTCCCTTATTTGAGGGCCTACAGAAATCACTTCCTTAATTTTGGCGTAGCGGATTCTCGGGAATTTTTCTTCTAAATACAAAAATATGCGAATGCATATTTATAGTGTTATTTATTTAGTGCAGTATTATGGTCCATTCTCTTGACATAGTCTTTCCTAAGTCTTAGTTCAATGGGAGGGGGATAAGTAAAAAGTTTTAAGGTTCACCAGTGTAGGGTTTACGACATTTTCCTTCCCTGGAGTTAGTGACTCACGTTTCGGCAGTGCTTTCTCCTTCTCTCTCTACTGTCCCAGTCACATGGGAAACGAAACTGCGTGTATCCCAGCTGAAAACCAAGCAAAAGAGCAATGACTTTTTAATCTCCACCTATGCTCCAAGCACATGTTACGCAACAGATAGGAGGGCGTAACTCTTATCTTGGTCACCCACTTTACAACCAAATTAAAGCTCATAATACTTTTTAATAATGGGGTGAAGTTTCACTTCTGGGCTTTGAAGATTACTTTACAGAACACGTAACAGAAATTATCAGGGTGATTTAAACACTTCCTTGGCATAATGACACGATTTCAAACACAGCAATATTACTCAAGCCATTGTTCACCTCGTAAAAATCACAGAACACCCGCAATGCTTACATCGTGAAGGTCAGCTCGCCACTGGCAGAACAGTGGCTTCTCAGATGCTGTCACGAGGCATTTGTGCATGGATCATCCTGATTGTGGCTAATAGACTTGTGCCTTTATAATAAGAGAGCGTTTTTTGGCACACTATATTGGAAATAAAATTCAACAAACAATAATGTTTGATGTATATTCTGTTAAAAAACACGCTTTATGTACATCATTTTTATAGATGTAAAGCCTAAAAATGCAATAACCAATACTGAAGAAAACGTTGTCACACAAAAACTATGGGTGCTAGAAAAATCCTGATAACATTTTTGAATTCAATGTAAGCCACCCCCGGTGGCGCAGTGGTCTAAGCGATGGCTTCTGATCATTCGTCCGAGATGGGTCCGGGTTCGAACCCGTTAGGCATGGATGTTGTGTTTGTCTTACGGAATTGGCCCTCTCATTTCCCTAGAACCAGTGGCCCTAAATTAGGGACGGGCGACTGCTTACAACCCACTGAGTTTATAATGAATATATGCCTCTTCTACTGAATTATAATGAATTCAGCTTCTTCTAAGCTAATGCTTCTTCTAATGCTTGTTGTTTGTTAATTATATCATGAATAAACTTTCCTGCTAGTAGTGTAGTAATAATAATGAACAAGCTTTTAACTGCTAGTAATGTTGCAGTAGTAATTAAGATGAATAAAGTCTTATGCTGGTTGTTAATAATAATCAACTAATGAAATTAACCTAACAGCCAGACAGAGATCTGACAAAACTATGAACTGAGAAAGACGTACTTACTAAGACAATCTTTTATTTGGTAAACTTCTGGCTCTCACATAAACAAAGATCTCTTTACTCACGAAACAAAGCTCTCACGCACATAAACAACCGCTCTCTCTATACAACAACAGCTCTCTGACACATAAACAACAGCTCACTTCGTACAACAACACAGCTCTCTCCGTACAACAACAGCTCTCTCTACGCACATCAACAAAAAGCTCTCTCTACGTATCGTTGAACGCGCCTATTTATACTGGCTACCACACGTCATGACTTACACTCATTGCCAGATCTCATTCAGCGGGAGAAATAACATCTCGTTCAGTAAGAAGATAATTTACATAGTAAAATAACCAGAGATAAAAATTAAATCAAAAGGAAAGTGAATCTAGAGTATACGTTACATCATCTCCCCCTTAATTTTTTTTTTTTTTCTTTCTCTTTTTTTTTTTTTTCGAAAAACCTATCAATTTTGGAGTGTAAGTCTTACACTTCGTTGACTGACGTTTATCGACCTCTTTCTTGCTTTTTTGTTTGGTGGCAGCAGTATGTACAATCTCAAACTTGGCATGACAAAATCAAGAAATCCGTATTTGTCTGTGAAACACTTTGTATACTTGAACAAAACAAACCTGCATCGGCATACCTTCCTTTTATTCTGCCTAGCAGGAATCACTTTTTTAATTTCAAATTACGTTCTCATTATTCGTTGAATACACACCAACTGTATCAGCAGCGAAGATTGTCTGGAGCTGCCTAACAGTAACAATTTTTATTATTTTACCCCTAAGCACATATATATATATAAAAATTTTGGATTAGTAGACGGACATAGAAGAAATATAAAAAAACATATATACACAAAAAAGAATGCATAGGCCCACACGAAAAAAAGAAATTCTGACACGCCAACTGGTCGTGCAGGAAAAACAACAAACGGAGAAAAGAACCTGTCCACGAGAACTTACTTATCTCGAGGACGCATAAAAAACTCTAGTACGATAACGTTTTCCAGGCCTAATCGGACTGGTAAATTCAGGTGGCGTAGATCTCTTTAAGGACGTGACTGGATCATCGGTAGTCTGTCGGTCAAGAAATCCCGGCGGCAGACAGGAACGGTCAGGATCGGCTGACGTCCGTCGGTCAGGAACGGCTGAAGTCTGTCGGTCCGGAAATCCCTGTGGCTGATAGGAACGGTCAGGAACGGCTGAAGTCTCTCGGTCCGGAAATCCCTGCGGCTGATAGGAACGGTCAGGAACGGCTGAAGTCTGTCGGTCCGGAAATCCCTGCGGCTGACAGGAACGGTCAGGAACGGCAGAAGTCCGTCGATCAGGAAATCCCTGCGGCTGACAGGAACGGGCTCCCCCAGGCTTTTGATATGTATTCCCTTTGTGCTGGCGCCCGAGTTGTCCTTCCAGCATTCTTTTGGACGGACGCGGCTCCGGCCACATCGTTTGTTTTCGCTTTCGCCCTCGTGGCATGAGAGCCTACACTCAGGGCATCGGCCCTGTTTGCCCTGAGCGTAGGTTCCAGGGGCGAAACCCGGGCGGATGCAAGGATCTCTGCCTTCGGCGCTGTTGCGGCGAAGCAGATTGGGGAGACAAGTTACGTTTTCGCCCAGCTTTTGGTGTTACTGGACGGTTTGTAATTGGTGTTTGACGTTTAGGAATAGTCAAATTATTGTTCATAACTGATAAATCCTAAATATCCGAAGACTCTGAGTCGCTGCTGTAATTTAGTGGTCGTGCAGGGCGATGTTTATTTCTGCCTATAGGAATACTCTCTGACGAGGTATTCAAGGAAGTAGGAGCTTGTGTTGGTGCAGAGTTATCAGGAAATGGTGCAGCAATAGTCTTGGCAATGGTTGGAGGGAAAGGAACGATACTAGTATTTGAAGAACTTGATTCGAGCCTTCGTCTCATGGGAGAATCAGGTTGCGTGTTTGGAAACCCGTCTTGAGGAGGGGAGGGTGAAGAAAAAATCACTGGAGATTCTTCAAAAATGTTTGTTGGTGCGTCCAAAATTTCTGGAGGTTGATCGTGAGATATAAACTCTTGAGTCTGCGGAACAGAAGGTTGAGTAGGGTTGATTATAAAATCGATATTTCGTTCATGATACTTGCGACACTGAGCAACGTGTACGTATTGAAATTGATTGTCAGGTTTTTCAAGAACAATCTTATTTTCAAACACATTTGCCACCTGATATGGACCTTCGTAGCTCGGTGCAAATTTCTTCACTAAAGTATGAGAAACAGAAGACTGGAAGTGCGTTTCCACGAGAGTGAGATCTCCAACGACAAGATCTGGTTCCCTACGCCTAGTATTATAATATCTTGCTTGAGCCGCTTGTGCTCCTAGCATTGCAACACGAGCTTTTTCTGCCATGATTCGTACTGATTGCGGAGTTGGTCGCTGGTTTAGTTCGTCGATAATCCCCGTTAAATTTTCAAAAGGGGTTTTAATTTTGCGACCCAGAAAAGTTCTGCAGGAGTAATTTTAGTAGATTCGTAAACAGACGAGCGGAGGGCGAACGAAAAAGCTCAAGATGGTCATCCCATCGCTCGTGATGATCCATGACAAAAGTAGCAATCATTTTCACTAGCGTGCGGTTTACTCGTTCCGCAGGATTACTCTGGGGATGATATGGGGAAATGAATTTATGCTTAATGTGTAGTCTCGCACACATTCTTTCAAAAATGTCAGAAATAAATTGAGGACCATTATCCGAAACTACTTTATTAGATGCACCATATCTAGAGAATACTTCATTGATTAATACATTACAAATAACTTCTGCCGTAGCGGCTTTAATGGGAAAAACTTCAACCCATTTAGAAAAATTATCAGTTAATACAAACACGTAACGAGCTTTGTTTTTAACAGATAAAGGATAAAGTCCCAGTAAATCTATTGAAATAATATCAAAAACATGAGAACTTGAACTAGATTTCAAGTGACCGGCCGGTCTTACATTACGATAATTATTAATCTGACACAAGTGACATGATTGAACGTATGCGAGCACACTTTGGTACATGCCAGGCCAATAGGCAACATCCCGCAATTTACAACGGGTCTTGCGAATACCTAAATGGCCTGCAAGAGGTTTGTCATGAAATTCGTTTAAAAGAGCCATTCTAAGGGTTCGCGGAATACATGGGCGAAACTCTGCCCTAGTAGTCCTAGATTTCGTATAGTAAAGCAGACCCTCTATGACTTCAAAATGCTGTGACCTTCCAGCCAGAGAAGGATTACTTTGTAGGGGCGAACCCGCAAGCAAAAAATTATAGATATCCCCAAAATCTGGATCATTTATTAATTCTGCCATTATCTGCTCTCTGGATGTTATATCAGCTATTAGAAGTAAAGGCTGACATCCAGGAGTAGTTTCTGTGGGGACCCCACTAATCGGAACGCGAGACAATACGTCCGGTACTTGATTCTTATGACCTGGCTGATACGAAATTTTGATATTGCTCTCTTGTAACTTAAGAGCCCACTTCATAAGTCTTTGAGATAGATGCTTAGCAGAATTCAAATACTGAAGGGTAGAATGATCCGTAATTATGTTAACTGTCAATTCGTTAAGATAACATTGAAATTTGTCAAGAGCATACACAACAGCAAGACATTCACGTCCCGTAGCTGAATAATTGCGTTCAGCTTTGGCTAAAGTACGAGACGCAAAAGCTATTGGATGCCCAGCTTGTGACAAAACGCAACCAAGACCAACTCCGGATGCGTCAGTATAAATATCAAATTCCTTAGTATGATCCGGGAAAGCCAACACAGGAGGCTGAGTCAACGCAGATTTCAGTGTTTCAAACGCAGCGTTAGCCTCAGGTGTCCAAACAAACTTCTTGTATTTACGTTTTAAAGCATACAATGGCTCACAGATCGTAGCATAAGCGGGGACGAACTGCTGATACCATCCGGTCATTCCCAGAAAGCGTGATAGTTCTTTTGCTGTTTTAGGCCGAGGAAAGTCAACAATAGGCCTAATGTTTTCATTATCCGTAAATAAGCCATGGGGAGTGATTTTCAACCCCAGATATACAATCTCGTCCCTCGCTATCTGGCATTTACTAGGTTTTAACGTCAAGCCAGCATTGTATATGAGTTGGAACACCTGTTTGAGCAGAGAAAGGTGCTCGTCAAAAGTCTCGGATGTAATAATAATGTCATCCAAATATACATGCACATGGGGACCCAGAACAGGTCTGAGAACCGTATCCATAAGCTTCTGGAAAGTAGCAGGTGCAGAAGCTAGTCCAAAGGGCATACGCAGGTATTCATAAGCCCCAAAAAGGAGTCACAAAGCCTGTTTTATCGACGGAGTCCCGGATGTACCGCCACCTGCCAATATCCACTCGCCAAATCCAAGGTTGACATCCATTTAGTTGATGACAGGTCATGCAAAATATGCGACATGACAGGTAGTGGATAATTGATCGTTTTTGTGACTTGGTTGAGCTTGCGGAAATCTGTCACGAAACGAAATTCATTGGGTTGTTTCTTTGGAAAAAAAAAAGTCAGGAGCAGCCCAGGCGCCTGTTGATTCCCTTATTAAGCCCTGTTTAATCATTTCAGAAATTTGACGTTGCATTTCCTGTTTCTTATGGGGAGCACAAGGGTAAGGTTTCGTCGCTATCGGTTTCGAACCCTCAGTGTCAATGACATGACAAACCACCTGTGTGAAACCAGGTTGATCAGAAAATAAACCAGGGCTTTCCTGCAAAAGTAGAGAAAGCTGGTTTCGTTGCCTCTCATTCAATTGGTTACTCAATAACAAACTCGTTATATCTATAGGAACAGTAGGAATCACTTCGATAGGTTCCGGAAAGGAAATCACATGTTGTACGAAATTCAGAGTAACTTGAAACGTATTAACAAAGTCCATTCCCATTAGACATTTAACAGGTAGTTCGTCTATAAGCAGGAAAGAATGAGTAAAACGAGCCTTTCCCGGCCCTAGAGTTAATGTGACAGTTCCTGTGATACTGAAGATTTCGTTATTTGCACCTCGCAAATACTGCGTCGCAGGCTGAACTAGTATTGCAGGAAAATTGTCAGTGCAAAACTTTGTATTTAGGGCTGATATTTCAGAACCAGTGTCGAACTTTGTCTCGACAATAATATCTTCCATTGTCAAGAAGGCATCAGGCATCTGAGGAGTTTGAACAGTCACTAATACTGTTTTAGGGTCAGAATGCTTGGTATCAGGAAGTAGGACCGACCCTTGGTCTACTTCCTTTGGAAGTTTAAAGGATTCCTGGTTGGATTATCATGTGGTCTGAAACCTCGACCCTGCCGGGTATCGGGAAAATTTTCACGATGAGGAAAACTGCATGAAACCTGCGTCTGGAACTCCGCGTGTCTGTTGACATTTTCATATCTATTACTTCTTCCCTCAGCACGGGCAGAAAAATCATCATTGCCCTGAGCATGAAAACTTTCTGAATGCTGCGGATTGGAACGGGGTCGAGCATACTGTGCATTTGTACGATATCCCGAAGATTGTTGAGAAACTCGCGGTTGGTTTGCCACTCTTCTGTGTGGTGGAACGTATGAAGCTTGGGCGTGCACTTGTGTATGCTCGCGCTGAAAGTTATTACTCCTATTATGCCGCTGAGGGTTTTCTTAATAAGCCTCGCAGTGTGCCCGAGCATGGTGAGTTGAACCATGCTTGCCGTGTCGCTCTTCATACGTTCGTATGAGGCGAAGGCATTCATGAATTGTAGCAGGGTGTCGAACCTCAAGAAAATCTTGTAAAAATGGGTCGAGCTGTTGCAATAGGGTGTCCAACATGTCGACATGACTGGCATGTGGATCCCATAAGTTATATAAGCGTGTTGTTTCCAACGCAAATGCAACAGGGCTATCGTTGGGTCCTTTGCTGACGAAAAAAAAGTTGTTGTGCAAGGCTAGCTCTACTGAGGCCGAAAGGACAGACTTCCAAAAATTCTGCACAGAAATTCTCATAATGTGAATCCGGGTTCGACACTCTCCACTGCCGATACCAGGTCTTAGCGGTATCCTTCAAGCAAGTGCCTGCTATTTGTTCTTTGCAGTCTTGAGGAATATTATAGAGATCAAAATGATCTTCCAAATCTTCGAGGAATTTTAAGGATCCCTCCAACCCATTGAAATGAATTGTTCCTGCGTGCGGCACGAAATGGGCAAGCATTCTGCTTCACTGAGAGGATTGAACTCCCTCAGGTACGACCCGCGACTCAGAGTAACAGGAAGCTGGTGAATTACGAAATTGTGAAGAATGCCTGGGTACATGTAGATCACTTATCTCAAAGTGAGCCCCACAGGCTTCTTGCAGATGGTCGAAATGAATCCCATCACCACCGAAACTTGTCTTAGGGTGAAACATTGAAGTTGTTTCAGGTAGTGAAGACATGGGTAATAATTGTCAAGACCTCGTGTTCGAGAAAAATTCGGGCGCCAATTATAATGAATATATGCCTCTTCTACTGAATTATAATGAATTCAGCTTCTTCTAAGCTAATGCTTCTTCTAATGCTTGTTGTTTGTTAATAATATCATGAATAAACTTTCCTGCTAGTAGTGTAGTAATAATAATGAAAAAACGTTTAACTGCTAGTAATGTTGTAGTAGTAATTAAGATGAATAAAGTCTTATGCTGGTTGTTAATAATAATCAACTAATGAAATTTACCTAACAGCCAGACAGAGATCTGACAAAACTATGAACTGAGAAAGACGTACTTACTAAGACAATCTTTTATTTGGTAAACTTCTGGCTCTCACATAAACGAAGATCTCTTTACACACGAAACAAAGCTTTCACGCACATAAACAACCGCTCTCTCTATACAACAACAGCTCTCTGACACATAAACAACAGCTCACTTCGTACAACAACAGCTCTCTCCGTACAACAACAGCTCTCTCTACGCACATCAACAAAAAGCTCTCTCTACGTATCGTTGAACGCGCCTATTTATACTGGCTACCACCACGTCATGACTTACACTCATTGCAAGATCTCATTCAGCGGGAGAAATAACATCTCGTTCAGTAAGAAGATAATTTACATAGTAAAATAAAATAACCAGAGATAGTAAAAATCAAAAGGAAAGTGAATCTAGAGTATACGTTACAAGTTGCTAACGGTGGTCGCTATACCTGCAATAAAAAAAAATAATTCAGTGAAAAACATTACGTTAGAAACACAACCGATGTTCCGTGGGACAAAAACTGTGTTTACCAGTGCAATTAAAGCCTTATACTGTATATTTATATCACCTACATATTCACTCACTATTTATTTGCTACTTATTAACTCATGTATCATTTTCATATTCACTTATACCTTACTCCTGATGCTCTCACTACACTTTGATCGAATTCTTCAGTTAACCCTAAATTTTTTAATATATCGGCTGGTATTGTGCGCGGTGTGGTTATTCTGTTTGGCTTTTTGCTCTTGTGGTTTGTGTTGTTGGTCTCACTCCTGGATTAAGGATTATGCGTTTCAAGGTGTGTTGTATTCATATTTAGCTGTGAATGTTTTGGTTAATGATTTGAATTTTAAAAGGTCTCGTGGAGTCGGAAGCTTATTCAGTCAACACTCTATTTCCTCCTGTTGATTTCTGATATCAGAAACGCCACTTCGTATAGAGAATACAGAACCGAGAGGCCTTGATAAAGGCGGTTCTGCAGTACGTACTTGCTGTATAAAGACCAAGACAGACCGTTGTGGAAGAAACTTGGAGAGACCTACATCCAGTAGTGGATTGATAATGGTTGACAAGGGCGATTATGATATCTGATAACATGATAACACCATCATCATGATATTTGATATCTGATTACATGATGATGATGATTATTATATCTGATGATGTCTGGTGAAATGATGATATCATCATCAATAACAATTATCGACCCACCGCTTAATGAAGGTCTCCCCAAATTTCTTCCACAACTGTCTGTCTTGCGCCAGCCGCCTCCATGCCACTCCCGCTTGCTCTCGAATTTCATCCACCCAACTTCCATGTGGTCTTCTTCTGGTTCTTTTTGATGATATACCGGACTAGGCTGCCATCTGATGCTGACCTTGGCAACGTACAATGGACGCTCATTATCTTCTGATTCAAGGCTTCTTGAATTGGAAGAGGAACTACAAAGGATCAAGTGGGACATCGTGGGACTAAGTGAGGTAAGGAGAAAAGGAGAAGATCTCATCGAACTGAAAAGTGGACATCTCTTCATACTATCGTGGGACAGATACTGGCAGAACTAGTGGTGTTGGATTTATAATAAACAAGAAACTGAAGGATAAAGTGGTAGAAGTTGAAAGTTCCTCTGACAGAGCTGCACGACTCGTTATCCAACTATCGAGAAGATACCAGGCTCAGATTATTCAAACTTATGCACCCACCACAAGTCATCCTGAAGAAGAAATTGAAGAATTTTATGAGGAAATTTGTCATGTAAATAATAAAGGTAAGCAGCACTTGAAAATAATTATGGGAGATTTCAATGCAAAAATAGGGCAACGGCAACAGAATGAAACTTCAGTAGGTAAATTCGGTCACGGCAACAAGAAACCAGCGTGGAAATACTTTCGTTGAGTTTGCAGAGGCAGAAGGGTTTTTCATCTTGAACTCCTTCTTCAAGAAAAAGCCACACAGGAAATGGACACGGAGACATCCAAATGGGACGACAAGTGAAATTGATTTTATTATGTGTAACAAAAAATTCGTCATAGAAGACTGCAATGTGCTAAACAAGTTCAACACAGGTAGTGACCATAGATTGGTGAGATGTAAGATGCACCTCAACACTAAACTCGAACGTGGCAAGCTCATAAGACAAACAAAATCTATTGACATAACCAACCTTAAAAAACACCATAATACCTTCAAGTTGGAACTGAAGAACAGGTTCTCTGCTTTAGAAGGCCTAACATCGGAAGAAGTGGACATCTCTGAAGTTAACAGAAAAGTAACCAAAGCTCTTATGGAAACAGCAACAAAATTAGCTGGGTCTAAGAACAAGTTGCATGTAAACAAATTATCAGGAAAAACGAAAATGTTGATGCAAAAAAGAAGAGAGATGAGGACAACTAAAGAAGATGTGACTTCCAAAGTGGAATATATAGAGCTATGCAAGACAGTAAGAAAAAATATCACTGAAGACGTAAGAAAATTCAACTGTGAACTAGTAAGGAAAGCAATTGAAAACAACCAAAGCCTAAAGATAGCAAAGGGACATCTCAGTAAGGGAAGAAAACAGATTATGGCACTGAGAAAAGAAGATGGTTCTGTAACAAGAAATAGAGGCGAAATTTTGACAAGAGTGAAAGATTTCTACTCCAAATTATATGAAAGGGATGATACATGCACTCCAGACATCATGAAAGATACCAGTACCAGAGTTCCTCCAGTCCTTCCAGCAGAAGTTGCACATGCAATCAAGAACATGAAGCGGGGAAAAGCTCCAGGAGAAAATGGAATTACTGTAGACATCATACAAGAAGCAAGTGGAGAAATTGAAACAGTACTCGCCCAAATTTTCACTCGATGCCTTAATGAAGGAAAGATTCCTGAGGATTGGAACACCGCTACAATGATCCTGCTACATAAGAAAGATGACATTGAGGATCTCGGAAACTACAGACCTATAAGCCTCCTATCAGTCGTTTATAAAATCTTCACTAAAGTTCTTTCACACCGCTTGAAGGTAACACTGGTCTTGGCTCAACCGAGAGAACAAGCTGGATTCAGGAGTGGCTACAGAACAATAGATCATATCCACGTACTGAGAGAACTAATTGAAAGAGCGAGGGAATATGAACTTCCATTGTGCATGGCTTTTATCGATTATGAAAAAGCCTTTGATTCGGTGAAACCATCAGCAGTTACAATGGCTCTGAAAACCTGCGGTATTGAAGATGCATACATTAATATTATTAATAACATCTATGAAAATGCAAGTGCAAAGATTCGGCTGTTTGAAAATACAACACACATAAAAATTGGAAAGGGAGTGAGACAAGTTGGCACCATATCTCCGAAGCTCTTTAATGCCACATTGGAGGGTGTTTTTCAGTCGCTGAGCTCGGAAAACAAAGGGATAAAGATTAATGGAGATTATCTAACCCACCTTCGTTTTGCTGATGACGTAGTCATTTTTGCAACTACCCCATCAGAGCTGCAGAGTATGATCCAGGAACTTGCTGACAAGAGTAAAGAAGTGGGATTAAAAATGAACTTTCAGAAGACAAAAGTGATGTTCAATGCTTTTACAAGAAATGAAGATTTATTGATTGATGGAGAAAAGCTGGAGATAACAGACACGTACGTTTATCTTGGACAGCAGATATCAAGTGAGGGTCACATTGATGAAGAAATTAATCGGCGTACAAAACTTGACTGGAGAGCTTTTGGAAGAATCAGCATAATTTTCAAGAGCAATATGCCATTATGTCTTAAAAGAAAAGTGTTTGATCAATGCATTCTTCCAGTGCTTACGTATGGTGCAGAGACGTGGACCTTAACTAAAAGAGATATACAAAGACTGCAGACAACTCAAAGTAGCATGGAGAGGTGCATGCTTCGTGTAACCAGGAGAGATAAGAAGAGGAGCTCGTGGATCCGAAAAATGACAAGAGTGGAAGACATCATGATTAGAGTTAAATCCCTGAAATGGCAATGGGTTGGACATACTGCCAGAAGGACAGATCATCGATGGACAGCGGAAATTTTAGATTGGATTCCAAGGGACAGGAAAAGACCCAGAAGAAGACCACATGGGAGATGGGTGGATGAAATTCGAAAGTATGCAGATGTGATATGGAGGAGACTGGCACAAGACAGACCGTTGTGGAGGAAACTTGGGGAGACCTTCGTCCAGCAGTGGATTGATAATGGTTGACAATGATGATGATGATATATATATATTAAAATCACATGAAATGAATGCAACAGTCATAATACGAAAATGGGACGACTCAATAAATTCGAAAGATCATAAACCGAACAGCGCTAAAGCAGCTAATTAAAGTTATACACAGTCGAGTCTCATTATTTTGACCAGCTCCTACTTATGACATCAGGGCGCGTAGCCAATGAATAAAGGCACGTGTCGCGAGCTGGCTTGGCGGGTACATAAGGTGTGCCGTAGGCATTGTGAAAACATATCCCTCGTTGCTGTCATGGATTAAAAGAGCAATTTATCAGATTTGCAAAAAGGGATGATTATGGGCTTTCGGGCCAAGGGTGGCAGTATTTCTGAAACAGCGCAGTTTGTGAACTGTTCGCGTGCTGCTGTGGTTAAAGTGTATCGTGATACGTGAAATGGCACCATTTTGAATAAGCGATATGGAAACTTCGGAGCACCACGGGCCATTGATATGAGAGGTGAACGTCAGCTGAAAAGGTACGTGAGGGCCGATCGAAAAGCTACAGTGGAGCAACTCACTGGCCGAATGAACCAGGGGGCTACCGGAAGTGTGCCTAAAACTACAGTTCAGCGAACCCTGCTGCGTATCAGGCTACGATGCAGACGGATGGTCATTGCACTTATGCCAACGACGGTGCATTGGCAGAAAAGGGTTACATTTGCACGGCAATATCGGAATTAGACCTTTGCTGATTGGCAAAGGACTGCCTTCTCCAATGAGTCACGTTTTCTGCTTCATTGAACAATTCGACGTTGGCATATAAGGCGAGAAACATCGGATAACAAACACTCCTCAACCATTGCTGGAAGAACACAAGCTGGTGGGGTCAGCGTTATGGTCTGAGGAATGTTTTCGTGACATTTCCTGGGTACACCCATAGTTGTGGAAGGCACTGTGGACCGAATCCGTTATGAATACATTCTTGAAGACCACGTCCACTGCCCTTGGCCACGTAGGTTTACGTGGCCAGGCATGGGCAGTTTTTTATTCTACCTCGCACATAATGCCATCTATCTTTGTAATGCACTGCTGGCCACCAAAATGCAACACCAAGAAGGACACGAGATAGCAAAGTCAGATTTACTGGACACATAACGACAGATACAAAGATGAAACGATTGAGCTTACAGGCCCGTGCGACTTGTGGAACACGCAGACATCAATAGTTCGTGTGGCCCCCATAGCTGGCAATAACGACCGCTACACGCCGTGGCATCGAACGAAAGAGGCTTTGGATGTGGGCTTGGGGTATGTCGGTCCAGGCTGCTTCCAAACATTGCCACAGTTCATCAGGCGTAGCCGCGGGTGGTGCTTGCCGGGCCACTCGGTTGCCGATCAGCGACCAGACGTGTTCGATGGCGACATATCGAGAGAACAGGCGGGCCACGGCAGTAGTGGCTGGCACCTGGTGGGCCCTGAAGATTTGTTGCACGATACGTGCCACGTGTGGGCGCGCATTGTCCTGTTGAAACGTGGCCGCTGGCAGGTCCTTCAGGTAAGAGAAGACTACAGGCTCCAAAACGTCGGAGATGTAGCGGTGGCTGTTGAGTGTACCGGCAATGCGTACGAGAGGGGTGCGAATGTCATATCCAATTGCGCTCCAAACCATAACGCCAGGCGACGGACCGGTATGGTGATATATAATGCAGGCGTCATACAGTCTCTCGCCGCGGTTCCGCCACACGCGGATCCGACCATCGTGGTGTAGCAGGCAGAAGCCGGATTCGTCGGAGAAGACAATATCGTGCCTATCTGTGGTCCAGGTGCGGCGTTCAACGGCCCACTGCCGCCGCACTCGCCGGTGGTGTAAAGTCAAAGATAATCGGAGCAATGGGCGCCGTGCGACAAGTCCCCGCTCCTTCAGACGACGTCGAAAGGGTACGTGCTGACACAGGTTGTTGCGGAACACACCCGAATTCCTGCGCTAACGTTTGTGATGTGGCGGTGCGAGCCGTCAGTGCCCCCAGCATAACATGCCGGTCCTCTCGTTCGGTGGTGTGCTGCGGCTGCGGAAATCGATCACGTCGGTCTGTCCGTCCCTCCTGCACCCACCGAATCCATACTGACCTAATTGTGGCTGGATGTCGTCCCACGCGGGCGCCGATGTCTCGGTACGATAAACCGCTGTCGCGATAAGCCACTATTCGTCCTCTGTCGAACTCCGAAACGTGCTGAAATGACTGCCGTATTATGCTACGAGGCATCAGGAAACTTCCCACGCACAGGTCGGGCAACACAACACACATCCACTACTTACACCCCGCCTTCTGTGCACCCTTCTTATAGAGCTTCTCGGTGGCGTGCCATGCGCACATGATTTGCATATGGCCTCCAATGCTAGTCGTTTGCATGTCCTCTCGCGGGCGACGCATGCTGCGAATTTCAGAAACCAATCGGATGCTTCCTTCTTGATGTTGCATTTTGGGTGGCCAGCAGTGTAGTATTTCAACTGTGGATGAGGAATTCTATTTGTCAAAAACACTTTTAGTTTATTAGTACAAGCAGTGGTTTTGGTTAAAAAGTTCATACCCGATTTTTAACAAAAATGCTGCAAAGGCCAGAATTTTAAAATAAAAATCTAGTAGAATATTATTTCCCCATTTTTGCATCACTTAAACCAGAAGGGAAAAGTTTAGTTCCTGTTCATTGAACACATTTTTCTTAGTTCTCTGTAATTCTACATTCTCCTTACAGTGGCTGCCCTTTTCAATAGTCATCAAGCGTCCAAGGGAAAATGTCTACGCTTGATAATTGCCGAACAAATATTTTCCAGCCGAATAAAAAGGTATTCCCGATAGTGAAAGGAGTAGTATGAGGTCTTGAATTATTTTAGTGAATTGTTGTACGGTATTTTTGTGGGAGCGTTTTGCTTCAATGGATTTCCTTAAATATTAAAAACTCTCACAGCATTTTCCCTTGTTGTAAAAACTGTCACAGCATTTTTCTTGAAGAAAATCAATTAAACTCACTCCTCTTTTGTTTTTCTCAAAAGACAGCGGTCAAAATTTATTCATCAGATTTCTTCAACTTTCTTTGTTTGCAGAAAGAGAACCCTTGTAATTCCATTCTAAAGAATTCCGTTTTCCTTCTGGGCCGTAGTGATAGACTCAGATCGCATCACAGGGTATTACTAGGAACGTTATTATTCTTCAGGTCGGCGACTTCGAAAGGACCCTCGAGAAATGATGCAAATTTCTTATTGAAGTTGTTTGATACGGAGAACTGATAACTCTGTAAAGCGCCATGCATGATCGCCGACTGGAAGATCAGTTTCACTACGGTGTTGACTGTAGCAGTTCGCTAGGGTGGAGCTTGACTTTCACGAGGTAACACTATGCGTTATGTGTTAGTTCCTTTATATTCAATGGCATTTGTCTCTACCGTTCTTCATCAACAAAAAACATGTCAATGCGTCAACTGGAATCCAAATGTTTTTTGCCCGAAAATAGTTACACTCACGGACAATGAAGTTTGCGCACCAAGAAGGAAGCATCGGATTGAACTGAAATTTTATGGAGGTAATGATACAGATGAATGATACATATGATGGCAAAAACAGAGCTGCAGGGCTGCATCTGAGGCACGCAATTCGGTTATCTTCAATTGCGCGTCGTACCGCCTCGTGCGGCGATACATGCTGCAATATGGTCCGGCATGAAGGCGAACAGACGCTTGATGTTGTCCTGCGGCAAACTGGCCCACACTTGTTGGACGATGTGCTTCAAATCCCAGATAATGCTGCACGGCTGCAACCGGCGTTTCAACTGGTCCCACATATGCTCGATAGGGGACATGTCCGGGGAGCGGGAAGGCCATGAAAGTGTCTTGACATGACGTAGGCAGTCCTGGGAAACCCGAGCCGTGTGCGGGCGGGCATTATCCTGCTGATATAGCTCACCTGGAATTCCAGCCAGGAATGGGGCATATATGGGCCGTAGGATCTCATCCACATACCGCTGGCCCGTCAATGATCCACATACAACTACTAAAGATGATCAGCTATAGTAGGCAATAGCTCCCCAAATCATAATGCCTACAGTGGGAGAGGTGTGGCTCTCGATAGCGAGGTTGGGATTGTGCTGTTCACCCGGGGACCTCCACACCTGGACACAATGATCACCTGTCCCCAAAATGAAGCGGCACTCATCGCTAAACACCCAATGTCGCCAGTCTTGGCGTTTCACGTCGCTCTGTCCTGGTACCACTGCGAACGGAGCAAGCGATGTTCCGGTGTTAATGGCATCACACGTAAGGGGCGCTTGGATCGCATATTCGCTTCCGCGAGGCGTCGGGAAATTGTTCGTGGGCACACAGGAGCCGCTACATCTGCTGTATATTGGACCGGGTTTCCGTGGAATCCGTTTGTGTGTGGCGCGCGATCCCTCGATCCTCTCTACCGGTGGTCCTCCTGGTCCGTCCGGAGCCGCTGTGCCGTCACGTGTCCACTGCTCCCAACACAGACGGTATGGTCAGAATGATGCACGTGGCAAGCTATACGGCTCGCTGACCACCCTGCAGTTTTCAGCCCGATGATGCGGCCTCTCTCAAAGTCTGTAAGTTGCGTAAATCGACGTCTATGGCCGACGCAAGCAAGATTAGTTGCGTAAATCGACACCAGCCGACGCAAGCAAGATTACAGTGCCGGCATTCTCGGCACTGTAATCTTGCTTGCGTCGGCCGGTGCTTTTCGCTTTCATGGGGTATCAACTACACACCGGTTTGTAAGGCTGCCCGTTCATGCTTGCAGCGCCACCACAAGGTGTGTGGTCATGCTTACTTGCACCAAACGTGGATCGTTTGCATACCAGCACGCACTCTAGCTATTTTCAAAGTTTCGCAGTTGTAGCATGTTTTCTTCTAGGTGCGCAAATTTCATTGTCAGGGGATGTATGTAGAAGTAAGATCTGTACTTTCATGCACATCTGCCTGGCTTAAGTGCACTGCAGCTGGTTACAAGATTGAGCGTATCGAAAGGATAATACATAAAGCATCTTTGAAAGGAACAGGGCGAGCACAAAGGTCACCTCCGGAAAAAGCAAGTTTTGTCGGATCCATACCATATATCCCGGGATTTTCTTACCAACTCAAGAATACTCTGCGTAAGCTAAAGCTGGATGTAGGTCTAAGATCTCCGAGGACAATCGGGACCATTCTCACCGCTGATCGTGACCGGCAACCACAGTCCATCCAAGCCAGGGTATACGGCATCCCGTTAATATACCCGGACGCATCCACAAGGTGGTATATCGGAATGACAAAGAGGTCTTTCCACATCAGAGAGGCAGAGCAGAAACGGGATATGAAAAATAGAAAACTAACTACCGCGTTAGCACGAGACGTGAAGTTTAAGGATGCTCAACCGATCTGGAAGGATATAAGAAGACTTGCGCCCTACAGCGGTCCTAGGTCAACAGCAGTCAGAGAATCAATCGAGATTATATCAGGCAATGACGTATGTAAAACAGACATAACTACTGAAATTTCAACTATCTGGCACAAGGTATTAAACATTAAGAGCTCGCTGGACAATCGATGAGCACGAGGCGTAATACGAGTCTCATGCTTTGCTATAATGATTTTAAATTTTACATTTGCATTTATTCTTTGTCTGTTTCTGTTAAGTGTTTATATTCAGAAGCCTGAAGAAGCTGTCCGTTGGCAGTGAAAGCTTGCAAAACTTTTGTAATTGTACGCCTAAAAACGGATTAAAACGATGCTAACTTACAAGATATTAAAAATATTTATAAACTTTAACTCTCGCTGAAAGCAACGAACCCAGATTTATCGCAATCTCTTTGCCGAACTACTGCAGGAATTCAATCTCGTCCCATTACTCAAGACGAAAATTTAAACACTGTTCCGTCGCAATAAAACTAATGGGCAAAAACATCATAATTAGTATAGGTAGGAAGATTAGAATTTAAATTATAATATCATTTTAAAAAATTTTCACTAACTTATAGTGTTACATTGATATAACCTAACAGGCATTACATCTATACCCAAACTTAGTACTTTATTTCCATCAAGGAGTTGAACATATATGGAGCTGGCGAATTGAGTTTTCCTTTAAAACAAGCATTTCATCTTTCACAACATAGACAGACCTGAATTATTTTGTTCTGAATAACTGACGAAAACTGAACGATGCCATCTGAGTGAACTTCGTAAAAAAGAATGTTCATGTCATGAATAGAGAACCGTAGAAAAAAGAAAAAAGCACAAGAACAAGATGTTCATCCTAGCTTTGGTCATCCCAACATCTACAAAAGCAGGCTGGGCTAATTTACTAGAGAAGAACATTTACGTCTGCAGTTGTGCCTGTTCAAACATGTCTGTATCATGTACTTTCATTTTGCTGTGGATGTATGTGAGACACGTGATAAAATTTATTCTTTCCCCCTCGTGTGATACAATCTATTTTCCGTTTTTTTTTTGGAACAAAAACTGAAACAAAAGTATACAAACAATGTGGGCTTCATTTTCCAAGTAGGCAACCAGTTTTTATCATTCTAAAAAGTAATCTCATTTAAATGTTTTCCATAACAATTTTTTTCTAGATTTATGCCGTTAAGTATGCGTCATTGATTTTTAAAAATACAGATGACTTTTTCTTAAAGGTTAGAGTATCGAGTATCCATCTTAGCAGTTCTTTTTAAAATGATTTTCCGCTATTCTTTTTTTTACCGTTTCTTAATCTTTTTACTGCACAAAGTAATCTCTTTTTCCGTTCAACATTGTTAACAGCACTTAATTTTTCTTTCGAAACAAGTTTAAAAAGATTTAAAGCCTTTCTTTTCCTGAATTGTTTCACATTTCTTACGCATCTGCTCCGAAAATTTTAAGGCATCCATTTTAATTGAATACAAAATACGATAGGAGGTGAGACTAAAGTGAGGAGGAAAAAAACAAGCGTTTTCAAGAGAAGATAATGCGGCGCAGTCGCCTGCCAGGTCTATGATCTGGATGAGACGGGGAAAAAACTGCCATCCTTCACGAAAAGAACTGATGACAATAGAGACGCATTGCCTGAGATTAAAATTAAGTATTTTATTTAATTTGGCTTCTTTGTTTATGTAAAAACGCAGAGATTTACGCTAACGATAATAAACAATGATGAAACTTATTCTTTGAGAAAGATGAATTCCGTGTTTCCTAAAACAGTAGTTTGAATTAATTTTCTAGTGGACTGTTCGGCGATACGTAGCTGCAAATGTCTTGCATGCTTCAAGTGAAGCATAGGTGAAGTTCATACTCTCCACCTAAGCTTCACTTGAACATTCCCAATAAAACTGTTTCTCTAAATCATGTACACTTTTCTATTTGCTCGGTTAAAATTCTGGCCACTAAATTCTGGCGTTTTAGTGGACTCGATAGTGGGTGAGTGAGACGAAATTAAAGTTCAGCGACAAGTCATATTTTGCGAAAGAAGTGGAAGAGCTCAATTTCATTACAAGCGGGACAAAAACGGTTAGAAACTGTAGTTTTAAAAATCACATTCGAAGGACGCTGAAAAAGTCACTGTGCTGAATTATGATGCTATACATGTTGAATTGGATGTAAGGTCAGGTGATGCGTAACATCACAGCCTCTCCTTGACAAATGTCAACCCCGCCTTCTCGTGGTGCATCCTGTTCCCACTAAAGGGGCTCTGACGACCGCCAATAGCGGTATAACTATACCATCGGGATTGGAGAAAATGCTATCATACACTCACCAACGCGCTTGGCCAGCGTGGTGAGTTACGGCCAAACCCCTCCAAAATGACTCCACAACTTAAATCTTGGCCCTCAGTTTGCGGCAGCTGGAATGTAACTGACCAAGTCAGCGGCCAGTGCGACATGAAGGCAGAGGGTGCTAAGAATCCCCGGAGGACCGGACTAGGCTGCCATCTGATGCTAACCTTGGCTACGTATAATGGACGCTCCCGATCTTCTGATTCAAGTCTTCTTGAATTGGAAGAGGAACTACAAAGGATCAAGTGGGACATCGTCGGGCTAAGTGATGTAAGGAGAAAAGAAGAAGAGCTCATTGAACTGAAAAGTGGACATCTCTTCTACTATCGTGGGACAGATACTGGCAGAACTAGTGGTGTTGGATTTATAATAAACAAGAAACTGAAGGATAAAGTTGTAGAAGTTGAAAGTTCCTCTGACAGAGCTGCACGACTCGTTATCCAACTCTCGAGAAGATACCAGGCTCAGAGTATTCAAACTTATGTACCAACCACAAGTCATCCTGAAGCAGAAATTAAAGAATTTCATGAGGAAATTCGACATCTAAACAATAAAGGTAAGCAACACTTGAAGATAATTATAGGAAATTTCAATGCAAACATAGCGTAACAGCAACAGAATGAAAATTCAGTAGGTAAATTCGGTCACGGCAACAGAAACCAGCGTGGAAATACTCTCGTAGAGTTTGAAGAGGCAGAAGGGTTTTTCATCTTGAACTCCTTTTTCAAGAAAAAGCCACACAGGAAACGGACATGGAGACATCCAAATGGGATGACAAGTGAAATTGATTTTATTATGTGTAACAAAACATTTGTCATAGAAGACTGCAGTGTGCTAAACAAGTTCAACACAGGTAGTGACCATAGATTGGTGAGATGTAAGATGCACCTAAACACTAAACTCGAACGTGGCAAGCTCATAAGACAAACAAAATGTATTGACATAACCAACCTTAAAAAACACCATAATACCATCAAGTTGGAACTGAAGAACAGATTCTCTGCTTTAAAATGCCTAACATCAGAAGAAATGGATATTTATGAGATTAACAGAAATATAACCAAAGCGCTTATCGAAACAGCAACAAAATTAGCTGGGTCTAAGAACAAGTTGCATGTAAACAAATTATCAGGAAAAAAACAAAATGTTGTTGCAAAAAAGAAGAGAGATGAGGACAAATAAAGAAGATGTGACTTCCAAAGTGGAATATATAGAGCTATGCAAGACAGTTCGAAAAAGTATCACTGAAGACGTAAGGAAATTCAACTGTGAACTAGTAAGGAAAGCAATTGAAAACAACCAAAGCCTAAAGATAACAAAGGGACATCTCAGTAAGGGAAGAAAACAGATTATGGCACTGAGAAAAGAAGATGGTTCTGTAACACGAAATAGAGGCGAAAGTTTGACAAGAGTGAAATATTTCTACTCCACATTATATGAAAGGGATGATACGTGTAATCCAGACATCATGAAAGGTACCAGTACCAGAGTTCTTCCAGTCATCCCAGCAGAAGTTGCACATGCAATCAAGAACATGAAGCGGGGAAAAGCTCCAGGAGAAGATGGAATTACTGTAGTCATCATACAAGAAGCAAGTGGAGAAATTGAAACAGTACTCGCCCAAATTTTCACCCGATGCCTTAATGAAGGGAAAATTCCTGAGGATTGGAACAACGCTACAATGATCCTGCTACATAAAAAAATTGACATTGAGGATCTCAGGAACTACAGACCTATCAGCCTCCTATCAGTGGTTTATCAAATCTTCACTAAGGTTCTTTCACACCGCGTGAAGGTAACACTGGACATGGCTCAACCGAGAGAACAAGCTAGATTCAGGAGTGGCTACAGCACTATAGATCATATCCACGTACTGAGAGAACTAATTGAAAGAGCGAGTGAATATGAACTTCCATTGTGCATGGCTTTTATCGATTATGAAAAAGCCTTTGTTTCGGTGAAACCATGAGCAGTTACAATTTCTCTGAAATCCTGCGGTATTGAAGATGCGTACATTAATATTATTAATAACATCTATGAAAATGCAAGTGCAAAGATTCGGCTGTTTGAAAATTTACAAGACTCATAAAAATTGGAAAGGGAGTGAGACAAGGTGACACCATATCTCCGAAGCTATTTAATGCCACATTGGAAAATGTCTTTCAATCACTGAACTGGGAAAACAAAGGAATAAAGATTAATGGAGATTATCTAACCCACCTTCGTTTTGCTGATGACGTAGACATTTTTGCAACTACCCCATCAGAGCTGTAGGGTAAGATCCAGGAACTTGCTGACAAGAGTAAAGAAGTGAGATTAAAACTTGCTGACAAGAGTAAAGAAGTGGGATTAAAAACGAACTTTCAGAAGACAAAAGTGATGTTCAATGCTTTTACAAGAAATGAAGATTTATCCATTGATGGAGAAAAGCTGGAGATAACAGACACGTACGTTTATCTTGGACAGCAGATATCAAGTGAGGGTCACATTGGTGAAGAAATTAATCGGCGTACAAAACTTGCCTGGACAGCTTTTGGAAGAAACAGCATAATTTTCAAGAGCAATATGCCAGTATGTCTTAAAAGAAAAGTGTTTGATCAATGCATCCTTCCAGTGCTTACGTATGGTGCAGAGACGTGGACCTTAACTAAAAGAGACTTACGAAGCCTGCAGACAACTCAAAGCAGCATGGAGAGGTGCATGCTTGGTGTAACTGGGAGAGACAAGAAGAGGAACTCGTGGATCCGAAAAATGACAAGAGTGGAAGACATCATGTTCAGAGTTAAATCCCTGAAATGGCAATGGGCTGGACATACTGCCAGAAGGACAGACCATCGATGGACAGCCGAAATTTTAAATTGGATTCCAAAGGACGGGAAAAGACCCAGAAAAAGACCACATGGGAGATGGGTGGATGAAATTCGAAAGTATGCGGGAGTAACATGGAGGAGACTGGCACAAGACAGACCGTTGTGGAAGAAACTTGGGGAGACCTTCGTCCAGCAGTGGATTGATAATGGTTGACAATGATGATGACATGTTGAATGAAACTCTTTATTTTGCGATGCACGAGTTCAACAGAATTCTTCAAATTCTTAATCAAAATAGGAATGCTTTCGGAAAAGAATTCGTTCTTAGCCGTCAAAGCGCATACATGGCACTACCACTGACGTTCAGAAACCCCTCTTCTTGTTGGTTGCACAGTCCAAGGACTGGTTGTTCAGTAGATGCGCTCTGTTTCTCCATTGCTCTCTATTCTCCGCCGTTCTCTTCAAGTCATAGTACGTCCACGTTTTGGTGTCTTGGAGCCACAAAACTATTTCTTGGCCGTCCTCTTCCTCTCTTGCCTTGAATTTCCCCTCCCAAAACTTTCAGAATCGGGCCTCCATGGCGCAATGTGTGTCCCATACATAACATCTTCTTCTTTTTAACACGTTGATCACATTTCTGGGTTCTCCCACTCTCTCCAGGGCCTCCTCATTAGTCTTTTTATCAAGCCAGCTTATTCTCTGCATTCTTCTGCAGCTCCACATCTCAAATGCCTCCAGCCTTTCACTTCCGTCTTGGTCAGTGTCCATGTTTCAGAACCGTAGAGAGCTACTGGCCAAACATATGCCTTTAAAATTCTCTTCCTCAGTTTTAGATCTATATTTGTGGCTGTCAGTATTCTTTGATTCTTTCTAAAAACCCTTTTTGCCATCCCCAGTCTCATTCTAATTACCTTTTCACATCTCGCATCTCCCCGCACGGGGATAACTGGTTTTCCAGTTATTTGGGGAGCGGCGCCCCCGCGGCCCGAGCTGACCTTGTGTCGGATCAATTTATCATTTCGTCTTGAACGATTATGTACTCGAAGGGACAGCTGTTCATCCTGCTGCTGGAGGGATGGCGTCCCCACAGCCCGAGCCGACATGTGCTATATGTGATAATTTTCACATTTTTTATGTTTTTTGGTTTTTTCACTTGACACGCTCCCGCCTCAGTTGTAGGTTGCTAAGGTTGTGATTATGCGCAAGCTCTGGATTTTAGTTTCTCTTTTTCTTTCCTGTCTTCTCCATTTTATGTTCCTTTTTGTTTTTCCGAGCTGGTTAGCTAGACCTACCTGCACGTTTGCCGCGAGCGGTGACCCGTAAGGTGGAAAAGGGGATGCTGGAGGCTGAGGTTTCTGGAGGCCTGGGTGTTGTTGTCGCCAGTTGCCAACACTCCTCTTTGCCCCTAATTCACCCTAAACGGGCGGCTAGGAACTAACCCACTCCTAGTCAATGAGGTCTGTGGCCGAGTGGAGCCCAGACCTCTAACGGCTTGTCGTTTTGCACGACAGGATGAGTCTCGGGATAGGGTGGGCATGCCAAAGGGGTGTTCCCCAGACATGGGAAAGTCTGGGTGCACGCCGAGCGCATGTCTGCCCTATCAACTTGCTATATCCGCTTGCTATCCCTAGAGCCGTGTCCTACGTCCACTTGGGCTTGCGGACCTCCGGTTCTTCCTTGTTGGGCTCGATTGTGGGTGAGGAAGTCGGCGGATGAATCCCTTATTTTTTTTTCATGGCTCTCAATAAAATTTCTTATGAACCCAAACCTAAAAGAGGTATGGAGGAAGGTTCAGGTCCTTCCGCCAAAAAATTTGTCGCTGATGTTTCCAATGCTAGATTCTTTTTTGTGCACTTATTGGACCCTTCAAAGCCTTTGAGTGCAAAAGTCCATTTTGGATCCATAAAGCACTTCAATCAATCGCAAGCTCTCCTAAGAGTGTCAAGAAGCTCCAGTCTGGAGATCTTCTTGTTGAGATGTCTACTGTGGCCTACAGTTCCACACTTATCAACACCAGCATGCTGCTCGAGACTCCGGTCAAAATAACACCACACGGTTACCTAAATTCATCTCGAGGTGTTGTCTACTCTCGGGATCTTATTGAATGTACCGAGGATGAACTTCTCGAAAAACTGAGGAGCCAACATATTACGGGTGTGCGGCGTATTTCTTTCAGGAGGAATTGGCAGTTTGTCTCATCCTGGAACATCATCTTGATTATTCAACAGCCCTTCCCTGCCTACATCCATCAAGGCAGGGTATCTCCACCTCGAGGTACGACCGTACATTCCAAACCCGTTGAGATGTTTTAGGTGCCAGTCGTACGGCCACTCTCAGCAGTCATGTAGGAGTACTCCTAGGTGTAGACGCTGTGGTGCCACAGAGCATCTACTTTCAGAATGTGTGGCCGAGGCCGAGTTTTGTGTGAACTGCAAGGGTTCACACCCAGCATCAGCCAAAGATTGTCCCAAGTGGAAGGAGGAGAAGGAAATCCAAAGGCTCAAAACGGTGGAAAATATTTCCTATCCTGAGGCCAGAAGAAGAGTGGTTCCTGTTCCATCTGATCGGCGATCATACGCTTCAGTGGTGGTTGCCAAATCTACAGTTGCCATTCAGACCGAGATTCAGATCCCCCATAAATGTCCATTCAATGCAGCGGGAATCAACGGCGAGCGAATCCCGCTAAGACACTTGGGACAAAGCATTCACCAATCTTGGCCTCTGGTCACACACCCCCAAATCTGGGCGAACGCTCATCAGAGGAAATGGAGGCTGACCAAGTTTAACCATTTCCTTTCTCATTTCATTTTTACCAATGGGTTCAATAATTCCATCGGACCTGCTTTCAGTTCGAGGCTACAGTGCATTTCGGACAGATAACTTGTCTGGAAGTATAGACTGTGAGGGTGTCGCTATTCTCGTCCCTCACAGGGTTCCGGTATCTTCCGTCGCCGTTTCCACAACTGTGCAGGCCGTGGCGGTTCGTATTTCTATGCCTGTGCCTCTTACTGTTTGCAGTGTCTATCTGCCACCAGATGAGGATGTTAGCGTCTCTGTTCTGGAGAGCTTGATTGATCAGCTGCCTTCACCCTTCCTTCTTTTGGGTGACTTTAATGCTCATCAGCCTTTGTGGGGTAGTGTCAGCGGCAGCGCGAGAGGTCGTCGCATAGAGTCTCTTCTGTGCTCGGCCTCTGTGTGCCTTTTAAACACCGGTGCTGACACTTACTTCCATGAGCCGACAAGATTCTTCAGTGCGATCGATTGGACCTTGGGTTCACCATCAATTATTGCTGACTGGTCGTGGACGGTGTGTAAGGATCTACACGGGAGCGACCACTTCCCAATCGTTCTCTGGCACCATGCAAAGGTGCCATCTTCTGCCTCCCGCCCACCTCGATGGAGGATGGATCGTGCCAGATGGGAGGTCTTTACATCTTCCGCGGTGATATCTTCTGAAATGGTGACCCAAGAGTCAATCGACGCAGCTGTACTTGAAGTCACAACTTGTATTCTTCAGGCAGCTGATCTTTCAATTCCTAAAACATCTACGAAGCTCCCCAGAATTCCGAAACCTTGGTGGAACCCTGAATGTGCAGCAGCTAGGAGAGCTCAACACAAGGCCTGGTCTACTTTTCGGCGTTATCCAACCGATGCTAATCTCGTTGCTTTTAAACGAGCTAAATCCTATGCTCGGTTGGTGCGTCGACGTAGCAAGAGGGAGTCTTGGATCCAGTATGTGTCATCTCTCACTTCAGGTGCCAGTTCGAAAAGTGTGTGGGACAAGATTCGTAAGATCGGGGGTAACTACAGCTCTCACCAGATTGCCGTTCCCGAGAGTAACTGCTGCTCATATGCTGAAGTCGGGGAGATTGCAGATTGTTTGGGGCAGGCGTTTGCCTCCGTTTCGAGTGATCTGGCGTATCCGTCCTCCTTTCATAGAATTTAATCTACCGCGGAACGCCAGAGAATCTCTTTTGCGCCATATACCGACACTGGTTATAACTTCCCCTTCAGCATGTGTGAACTTCGGGTGGCTCTGCATCGGTCCGGGGCTACTTCTGTCGGTCCCCCGATGACATCCACTACGACATATTCCGTCATCTCTCGCAGTCGTCTCTCGAGAACCTTTTAATCTTTTACAATCGCATCTGGTTAGAGCACAGTTTCCTGGAGTCTTGGCGAAAGGCTTTTGTTCTACATTTTCCGAAGCCTGGCAAGGATCCTAAGTCTCCCTCTAGTTATCGCCCAATTGCTCTCACTAGCTGTTTGTGTAAAGTTCTCGAACGCATGGTTAACTCACGATTAATTCATTTTTTAGAACATCATCAATTACTTTCACCATCACAAAGCGGTTTTCGGCGTCATCGTTCACCTCACGATCATCTCCTGCACCTTGAGACATCTGTGCGCGAGGCGTTCGTGCGTAGGCAGAACCTGGTTTCTGTATTCTTTGACATCGAGAAAGCCTATGATCGTGCACGGCGGCACGGGATTATCCAAGACCTCCACGCATGCGGATTGCGAGGAAATCTTCCGACATTTACTTCAAATTTTCTTCGCAATCGGGTGTTCCAGGTGCGCCTGGGTACGACGCTATCTGCACCGTTCCATCAAGAACAAGGTGTTCCTCAAGGTTGCATTTTATCTGTCACATTGTTCATCCTGCGCATTAATTGTCTCCTCACAAATCTTCCTCCTGCGGTTTCGGCTACTGTGTATGTCGTTGACTTGCACATCTTCTGCTCGTCATCAAGCATGCGTTTTATTGAAAGGCAGTTGTAGTCTGCAATTAATCAGATTTTTAAAGCGGCGAATAGCAATGGTTTCGTTCTTTCTCCCGACAAGACAGCTTGTGTTCATTTCTGCCGGAGGCGTGGCCTCCATCCTGAACTCGAGCTGTATTTAGACCGTGCAGCCATTCCAGTTTTGCCGGAGACCAAGTTCCTAGGACTGACGGTCGACCGTGCGCTTACGTTCCGTGCGCACGTTCGGCGGCTCAAGATTTCCTGTCTGCGTGCTCTTTCTATTCTAAAAATCCTTTCGAGAGTTTCGTGGGGCGCAGACAGGATCTCTTTGTTTTGCATTTACCACTCCTTAATTCGGTCGAAACTGGATTATGGCTGTATCGTGTATGGCTCGGCTCGTCCTTCCGTTCTCCGGCCTTTGGACGCTGTTCATCATCAGGCGCTGCATCTTTGTACGGGAGCATTTCGAACATCTCCGATTCCCAGCCTTTACGCTGATGCGAACGAACCATCGCTTGAATTACGCCTTCTGCAGCTGTCTGTTCACTTTTACTTAAAACTTCGGTCTCTTCCAGACCATTCTTTGTACGGTGCAGTTTTCCATCCTCAGCATGCTCGTTTATTTGAGAACCGGCTATCGTGCATTCCAACCTTCGGTCTTCGTATGGCGGCCGTAACTCGTGATGCAGGGCTCGACTTGTCACTTGTTGCAGCGACCAGGGGCTTTGGGGATCCTCCATGGCACCCACTTGGTGTCATGGTTGATACCACCTTTACGTCTTTCGACAAATCCTCAAATCCTGCGTCAGTGTGCCAGCAGCTCTTCGCTGAGCACCGTGCCCTCAAAACTGAATACACTCCCATTTTCACTGATGGCTCCAAGATGCATGGAGTCGTTGGATCCGCAGCTGTCTGTGTTGATGACGTGTCAGTAGCACGGATCCCAGCTGAGGCCACGGTGTTTTCGGCGGAGATGCATGCTGTGTATCTTGCACTTCTTCATGTTCAGTCGAGTTCTCATCATAGTGCTATGGTCTATACCGATTCCTTAAGTGTCCTGCAGTCGTTGTCATTGCTGGACTATTGTAATCATCCTTTTCTTTTGAGCGTAAGAAGGCTTCTTCGTTCCTTGCTCGAGGCCGGTGTCCAGCTTCAATTCTTCTGGATTCCTGGGCATGTTGGAATCTCGGGTAACGAGTGTGCTGATGCGGCCGCTAGATCTGCTTCCTCTTTGGTCGTTACACCCTTGCCACTCTTTCATCGCGATTTTCGATTTCTTGTTCGTGATCATATCAAACGAATGTGGCAGGGTCTGTGGGACCAACAGGTGGAAAATAAACTGCATCGTATAAAACCTATTCTCGAAATCTGGAACTCCTCATCTCGTCGGAACCGCAGGGAGGAAGTGGTGCTTGCGCGTCTCCGCATTGGGCATTGTCGTTTCACTCACCGCTTTTTGCTGTGTGGCGACACTGCACCGATGTGTGAGACGCGCAATTGCCGACTCACTGTCATTCATCTTTTGTGTAGCTGTGTTCGTTTTCGTGGTGTACGTTTTCACTATTTTCATTCTCTATTGTTGACCGAGGACGCCGCTACTCTGCAGCAGGTCCTGGATTACTACTGCGATACTGTTGCTGTGTTTTCCTTTTTAAAAGAAATTGACTTTTTTGAGCGCATTTAGACTTTAGCTCTTCAATCATCCTCATTTTTCAGTTTTAATGAATCAGCCGAATTTTTAACATTGTATCATGTTTTTAATGCTGTTTGTTTCATTGCCTTTTAGCCCTTCCATCACTCTCAGTTTTCACTTTTACTTAATCAGCCAGATTTTAAGTTTTCTACCATATTTTTAATACTGTTTGTCTGTCCTCTGTCTTGTCTTGTCTTGTGTGTGGTGCTCTTTGGCCAGGCATGGCCCTTGCGCCATAAAAACCAACCAACCAACCAACCATTTCGCATCTTCAGTAATAATTTGACCCAAATAGCAAAATGATTTAACTTGTTCGATGTATTGTCTTTCAATTTCAAGGAAAGCTTGTTTTGGGTCCTTCCCAATTACCATTAGTTTTGTCTTATTTTTTTTTATACCAGAAACACTCATTCTTTGTTGAGACATTTCCATTTTTGACTACCTGGGAGTATAAGGTGGTAGTTTCCCCTTGCTTTTCACATCACAGTGATGCAACCTTCTGGTATACTGGGCCTAGCTTGCATCTCACCGGACAGGAGCCAATCGAACATGTCTTTAGTCTCCAGCCAATTCTGTAAGTCCTGCTTCCCACTTACAGGATTTGATTTTCAGAGTTATTCTATCTCTCTTAGTCTGGCTTCTACTCCACGAAGACCTGTCCACCTTGGGTGTCCCAGATGGTAGTCAATCTACCGCCGGCATAGCTCTCGGGGTTGTCAAAGCACGCAAGCTCCCGCACCACAAAAAGGTGAAGATACCATTGATACACCCCTCTACTGATCGTGAAATCGATCCCACGCAAGCATCATGTCACATACCCAACTACAAATGTGCTCGTAGAACAATGATGAGACAATAGCACGGCTGTGAATCGAAGATGCCGTGATCAACAGAATTAAATGATTTCCAGTGCGCATTGATAATAGGGTGTTATTAATACATAAACAATCCCACCATGAGCGGCATTTCAATGGTATTGAAGTTTCCTACGTCGAGCATTGGTGATGCGACATGCAAAGGGCAGCTTCCTGCTGCTCAGTTTACTAAGAAACAACCCGGCAAACTTTCGAAGCAAACAGAACGTGACAGGAGAGCTCTACAAAGTTTTGTCCCCTTAGAACGCGAATCAACATTGTCTCAAATCACCCAAACCTTATGAGACTATTGGGACAGATGTTAGCACCAGTACAGTGCGCAGGACGCTGCATGACCAGGATTATCGCGACGAAGCAGTAATCAATAAGGCACTAATCACTTCCACAAATGCCACATGCCGATTATCGTGGTGTAAGGAATGTCTATCCTGAACTCCGACTAACGGAATATTGTCTTTTGGAATATTTTTGCTTTGGGCTGATGAATCACGGTATACAGTATACTAGTCTTTCATGAGTGTGGCTGATGCCGAAAGAAGGGTGAATTCAGACTGTATCTCCACAAAAATGATGTTTGAGGGGGGCAGCATCATCGTATGGAGCTGAGTTTCGTGGTTCCGATTGAGCCCATTACTTGATTTGGACAAAACCATTAATGCTGAGCTCTACGTAGATGTCCTAAACAATTCTGCGCTTCCAGCGTTGTAACAACACTCCGGGGAAGGCCAATACTTTTATCATCTGGATAACGTACCTTACCTCACTATTCGCGTTGTTACAGATTGGTCTACAGACATGGCCTTCGAAATGTGTGACTGGCCAACCCGGAGTTATGAGCTGAACCCTATAGCAAATCTTTGGAAAGAACTGGATTGTTAGGTTCGTGGAACGAGACACGCCACCCAACAAACAGAGCTCAACTAGTCACTGCTTTGAAGAACGAATTGGGGAACACATTGACGGACATTTATGAAAAACACTGGTGGAGAGTACTACACGAAACCACAAGCAGTCTTAAGAGCTAACATTTTCAACACATAATATTTTTTTTTATTGTAAATAAAAATTGTTACTAGACAAACAGTTGTCCCGATATTAATGGTAGGGTGGTGTAGTATGTAAAACGGAGATATTAAGGTTACTGCAACAGCAAAAATGGCATATCTGCTGCAAAAAACGGTATTCATTTTGATTTGTGATGCCGGCAGAAAGTACACCGGTGAAAAAAATTAAATGGGCAAGCTCCTTATTTATTTGTAAGTGGTCGTGGTACGCGGAAGAACAAGTACAGTGACATCCGTTATAGAAAACTGTACTCTAGGACAAGCAGCCAACGGTAACCGATAACTTGGCTACAAATGGCAAATTTTGAGCGAAGCTATTGCAAAATCTAAGTTCATTAAAGTGTCTATTACAACAAATTCTGAAAAAACGAACGCGTAAAATTTAGGACTTCCAGAACAAAATTACGAAACATTCTAAAAAAGAAATGCCTAAAATTTATCATGAACTACTTTCCTTCACGCCTTCAGTTGGTTGTGATCAGATTGCATGTAAACATAGAGGAGAGACACACTCAGATCGGGAACCACGTTTTTAATTTTGTATCGCGAAAGACAGACACACACTTCCTTTTATTATTATATATTAAGCAAGTGTAGTTGAGCTAATAGACAGAGTCTTTCCATTTCTTCGTTTTTCAATTCAAACGGTTTTTTTAATTAATGTTAGCGAGCCAATTTTCGTGAAACGGTTCAAGTAAAAGGCCACCTAGTTTTAATTAAAATTCCTTAATGACACGGGATTTCGCGAATCGGAAGGCGTCAAAACCTGACCATGGACGATATCCAATCGCATGCCAAAACTTACGGTGATTGGATGTGTCATATCATAGCTATGCCCGAACAACTAATTGTCCCGAGACTCGTATCGACAGCGGATTTTTCAATTGTTATTAAAATTAGTCAGTTTTTTAATGGATATTATTTTTGTGCGACACGAGCAATCACTATGATTCCAACCACATGTCACTCACCATGTGATTCCCTTTTTCTGTGGTAAATGTCACCGCGATCTGCTGAAGATATTTGGAGGAGATAGGTAAAAAACGACCCCTTCTCAAAACCCGGAAAATCCCCTAAAAATCCGAGTTTTTTGGATGGTTATTCCTCAATGACACGGAATTTCGGCAATCGGAATTCGTCAAAACCTGACCATGGACGATGTCCAATCTCATGCCAAAAATCAGGGTGATCGGATGTGTCATCTTGTACATATACCCGAACAGCTCATTGTCTCGAGTCTCGTAAAGAGAGTTCCGCTCGGCCTTCGGTCTCGCTTCACTATACTAGGGCAAGCGCCAACGGTTTCCGATAACTCGGGTACAGCCGGCAAATTTTAAGCGAAACTATCGCAAAATCTAAGCTCATTAAGGCGTGTATTATAAAAAATTCTAAAAAATGAACGCGTAAAATTTATGACTTCCAGAACAAAAGTACAAAACATTCTAAAAAAGAAATGCCTGAAATTTATTATGAACTACTTTCCTTCACGCCTTCACGTTGGTTGTGATCAGGTTGCATGTAAACAAAGCGGAAAGACACCCTTTGATCTGGAACCACGTTTTTCATGGTTCCAGATCTGAGAATTCGGCATCAATCACGAACCGACAAGTGACGTCATTGATGCCATATTGCTGGCCTCGACCGCGACTTTAGAAGTTACAGTTAGAAAAGAAACAAAAACAAACAAACAAAATAAGAGCTTACCGGTGCCAATTCTAACGTTTTCCTTGTGTCCACGATGTGCTGATCTCCCTTGTTTATCAGTTTGAACGAAAATAATTTCAAATTGACGGCAAAAGAACTAAAAAACTCGAACAAATGGTGTCGTGAAAAATTGGGACTATGGCATGTAAACAAATATAATGGAATGTTCGCGCTTGTTTTATTAATTGAAAAAATCAACGATTAGTGACATGGACTTGGTATCATGGTGATTCGTTGTGTTCTATAGGAATCAACATCTCATCATTGTCAACCATTATCAATCCACTGCTGGACGAATGCCTCCCCAAGTTTCTTCCACAACTGTCTGTCGTGTGTAAGTCTCCTCCATGTTACTCCCGCATACTTTCGAATTTAATTCTCCCATCTCCCATGTGGTCTTCTTCTGGGTCTTTTCCTTCTTTCCCTTGAAATCCAGTCTAAAATTCCGGTTGTCCATCGATGGTCTGTCCTTCTGGCAATATGTCCAGCCCATTGCCAATTCAGGGATTTTACTCTGATCATGATGTCTTCCACTCTCCTATAGGAATCATAACCATTAAAAAACGGACCAATTTTAATAATTTTAATTAAAATTCCTCAATGAAACGGAATTTTAGGAATCGGAGGGCGTCAAAATCTGATCAGGGACGCTGTGGCATCTTAACCATCAACACGAAAACTCATTTATGACTATCATAATTCTCAATCGCAACATTTAATTTAATAAAAAAAAATACAATTCTTATGCCCTGTCATCTTCCTACAAATCAAAACAAACAACCTCTCCTCCCACGCTCTTCACTCCTTCTCTCTACTTCTCTGTCCACCGAAGTCTCTCAGCTATCTGACGTTAGCATTGGCGTAAGCAATGACGTCACTATCCAAGACTGGGAACGACACAGTTCCTTCCCCTTCAGAGCTTTTCTCGATGATATGTTAGAAGAATGTTCATAAAGAAAAGTAGGTAAGTTCAAAAGTCTGTTAGGATCAGATGCAATTTACAATGAGATTTACCTAAAATAAAAATATAAACATTTTAAAACAATACTGCAACACAGCAACACAAAACTGGAACTGGTCCCTTGAATAGCTGATTATAGCCAACGAATGCGACTCAAACTGTAAGCATTTTTATGTAGCGTCCCACGACGATGTACAACTTCGTAGTCATACGGTTGTAGAATCAGGGCCCATCTCGTGAGTCTAGGGTTAATACTGGCGTGTGTACGAAGCCACACTAAAGGATTGTGATCTGTCTGCATCTTGAACATAATTTCCCCGTCAATGCAAAAATGCAATTTTTTTACAGCATATATAATGGCAGCACATACCTTTTCGGTAGTACAACACCGTTTCTCAACTTCCGTGAATTTTTTGCTCAGATACAACACAGGGTGTTTGTTCTTCTTCTTGATCACTGCTCTGAGAGAGTACGATGCTCATTCCGAAATCTGAAGCATCACATTGGAGAAGAAATACACTATTATAGTCGGGAGCGTGTAGCACAGGGTTACTACAAAGTTTATCTTTCAACTTTTGAAAGGTTGTCTCACACTGAGGGGTCCACAAAGAGTTTTATTTATTAGTTTTGCCTTTTAACACTTCGGATAGCGGAGCGGCAGTGGTCGAAAACATGGGAATATATTGGCGGTAATATCCAGCCAGTTCAAGAAATGCTCTTACATCAGTTTTTGTAGTAGGAGCAGGGAATTCACGAATAGTGTTCCCTTTCAGATTTCCAGGGGCTCTGGTACCTTGTCCTACTAGATGTCCCAGATATTTCACCTGATCTTGAGCGAATTTACACTTTGAAGGCTTGATGTTTAGACGGGCATTTTGAATGCGCCGAAAGACTTGATCAAGATGCTTCAGGTGTTCTTCCCAAGTACAGGAGAATACAGCTACATCATCTAAATGCGGTACTGCAAATTTTTCACATCTCTGCAATAATTCAGCCATCATCTTACTAAAAAAATACGGAGCGTTCTTGAGACCGAAAGGCATTCGCAACGGACGATAGGCCCCAAAACTGGTTACAAACGCAGCAATTCTTTGTGCCTTTTTACTCAGAGGTATTTGCCAATATCCCTTCGCCAAGTCTAGTACAGTGATATAGCTGGCCGAAGCAACTGTCTAATAATGTGTACGAATAACATCATTTAATCGACGATAATCAACACAAGGTCTTGGATCCCTGCCTGTAGATTCCACCAAATTCATCGGAGATGCATAATCTGACCCTCCCATCTCAATTACTTTGCATTGCAACATTTTTCTAACTTCATTCTGCAAAATTTCAGTTTGTCTAGGAGACATACGGTATGGCTTAGCTCTGATGGGCTCGTCACTAATTAATTCAATGCCATGCTCGACAAGATGTGTCATACCAGGTCCATTAGAAAAAGATGTTGCGTATTTACCAAGCAAATCCTGCAATTGCCGAATTTGTTCTACCTCTAACCTTTCTTCCAAACGACTTTCCTGAACAATTTCTGCAAAATTAAAAATACATTAGGATCATTTTCTATTCCAGGAATTTTGATTTCCAAACCAGGTTGATACGGTGGTTCACTACTGGATAAGAAATTAATTAACTCTGGTCTTTTGTACAACGGTTTAAACATATTGTCATGATATATCTACGATGGCATTTTCTTTCCAGGAACCTTAACAATATAGTTAGTATCAGAGATTCTACTCTCAATAGTGCCTGGACCAGTCCACTGGACAGCTAACTTATTTGGTCTAGAAGTAGCCAATAAAGTGTCGCTCCAAATCACCTTCTTTAAATTCTCTTTTTACTGCATTCTTATCATACCAGGATTTTCTCTTTATCTGCATTTCTCTCATTCTTTGTACAGCCACTGTCTGGCATTTTTTAATCGATTTATCAACTGAAATACATATTCCACGACTGAATTTTCTTCTTCGATGTCTTCAGGTTTCACCTACTTCTCACAGAGTAGGGTAACACGTGTCCTTAAATTCTTCCGATGGACTAATTCTGCGGGAATAAACCCAGTACTTTCATGCGTTCGAAGCGCAAATAATGCTGAACGAATGTGCTGTTCCCAATCGGGCGCTGCTTCCAAACAAAAGAATCGCAGTATACGTTTAATCGTACTGTGAAATCTTTCAACAGGATTGCTCTGTGGATGATGAATCTAACTATAATTTACGTTTATCCCAAATCGTTCCAAAAATTCTGTTGTTAAAGCGCTCATGAAAAAGTTCCTTGATCACACTGTAGTTCTTTAGGAAATCCCATACGACTAAAAATGTGCAGTAATGTATCGGTCACTGATACGGACCCAATTTCAGTCACAGCTACGGCATCAGGATATTTTGAAGACAAACACATTGCAGTGATAATATATCTTTTTCCTGTAGGAGTAGGTGGTGAGGGACCACATTTATCTTTGAAAAAATTTCTTCGATAACTGGTACTAGTTTTAAGGCAGCTTTTTTCTTATGACTTGATTTTCCTGCTCTTTGACAATTTTCACAAGATCTCACATAATTTTCTACTTCTTTATAACATCTAGGCCAGAAAAAATATCGGAATATTCTATTCTTAGTTTTCGTCACACCTAGGTGAGCTGAGGTTCCTTCATGACACAAAGCTTTAAGCCGTTCCCTATATTCTTCAGGAACTACGAGTAGTTCTCTCTCAACACCGGTCTTGTTTACCCTCCGTTGCACTAATAATGTGTTCCTCAAAATATACGATTCCTTCGACAGATCAGTGGAAGAATTCCCAACAGTATCAAATAACGGTTTGAAATCCTCACTTCGACCCTGTGCAGCAGCAACAATATCAGAATCTATTTCTAAAAGTGAACATATTGGATCGAGATCATTTTGTATAACTGGCAATAATACACCATCTTCCTCGCTCGGCTCAGTCTCTATTCCCGACACTTTAACATTACTAGGTTGGCTCTCATTTCTTCTCTTTTCAAGTTCTTTCCCACTACTTTCTGGAACATTACACATTTCTTCCAAAACTCTTCTGTGACCTAGTCTGCACGGCATTTAATTCATGATGAACTAATCCTATATCATGCTTAATATGATCTAATAAAGCAGCAGTACGATTTTCCAGTAAATATCGGCCCTGGTCAAGCTCATTTCTAATTACAGCTGCTTCTGTGACGATGTGACCAAAATCTCCTATCAATTGCACTTGAGCTGAAGGTAAACAAGTTGGTGCGACATCAAGGGGCTGCTGAACCGAAACATATTCTCCTATTAACATATGAGATGTGATATGCTTCTGACAAACAATATCAATAGTCGCTCCAGAATCTCGTAAAATAGGCATTTTAAACCCATTTACTTTGCCGGTAGTTGTAAACGGTATCAACAATTCATCCTCCGTCAGTTCTGAAATTCTATTTACAGTTGCAGAAGCTGATTCATTACTTTTTTTTTAATGTGGACAGTAAGTTCTAAGATGGTTATGCGAACCACATTGAAAACATTGCAATCTCCTCCGGCGTTCAAAATTTTCAAAATTCGTAGTTCTAGAAACATTAAGCTCTCCATGAGCTCGATCTCTTTGAGCTGTGATAGGCTCACTTCTACAGCTGTTATCGTACAAGTTTTTTGTTCGCCATTTAAGCACATTCTTCTCTTTTTGCTGAATGTTTACTGAAGCATTTTTCATACTTTGCCGAACATTGTCATAGTCATCCAACATATCCGCAAGTTTGGACGATGAAGAAATCTTAGTCCATTCATCAATAAAATGCTCACGTACTTCTATTGGTACTCGACGTTACATCTGATCGGTCACCATTAGACCCAGTAATTGCTCCAAATTACAAATTTCAAGACCTGTAACCCATTCAGTGCAATAATTTCGAAGTTCATAGCTAAAATCACGCTACGACAACTCTGCTTTCTTTTGATGTCTCACAAACATCTTTTTAGCAACATAGTTTTTACATATTCATAATTGTCTGCCTCTTTCACCGGTTCTCTGGCTATAAGCTGATTAATCTCATACGGTAATAATCCCATCAAATACGAAACCCAATCTTTTTTTATTTGTGCTTTACGCACTTGCCTTTCGAACAAGACCAAATATAGACTTATGTCGCCTTCCTTAGGATCTAAAGTTGCTAACAGATTATGTAAATCAATGTTAGGCCTTCCTAACATTCCTCCTACAGTTTGTTCTGAATCAGTACCTTGTGTTCTACTTGTAGCTTCAATTCGTCGTAATTACAATTCATATTCTCTTTCCTCTGCTGTTCTTCCATTTCTTCTTTCCTTTTCCGTTCGTCTATTTCTTCTCTCCTTTTCCGTTCCTCGAGTTCTTCTTTATCTATATTCACTCTTATAATTGTGGCTAATAATTTTTTCACGAATTCTTCTTCGTACTCTTGACTTCCTAAAATCATTTTTTTAAAACCACTATCTTATAGTCGGGAGATAGTTTCTCTCCTAACTCTTCTGCCAAAAGTCAGAAGTCTTCTTTTCTTGCATTCGTTAAATATGCCATTTTGCGACAACAAACAGTAAACCTAGATTCAGTGAACTTATCAACCTACAAGAATTTGTAATTCTAACTATCAGTACTGGCGTATAAAATTTCCTCAATACCGATTACTGCAACTTTTATACTGTCGTATATATATTCAAGATTCGCTTTTATTTGTACTGACGCACTTATGAAACACTTTTACTTTCGTATGTTACGAGTGTTCTATTTTTTTTTGGAGGTTTAACGACCACCGCGAGCAACTCAATGGTCTATAAGCAGTCTCCCGTCCCTAATTTAGGGTCACTGGTTCCAGGGAAGGGAGAGAGCCAGTGCCGTAAGAAAAACACAACATCCATGCCTCACCGGGATTCGAACCCGGACTCCATTCGGACGAATGATCAGAGGCCATCGCTTAGACCACTGACCAATTCTAATTTAAAAAGGAACTATTTTGAAAGTGAAAAACAAAATTATATTTCATACCAACAGCACTGATGTCTTCCATCCTTAGTTTGATAGCACGTGTATATCCGGTCATAACTGGACTCATCCACTGTTCACATATTTTGAAGTAATCCAAGATAGCATCCGAAAAAAAAATGTCCGTGAAAGAAAACAATACACAATCGTGTCCCATTTCGCTGGCACCATTTTCACATTAAAGCTGTGGCGTCTTAACCATCAACACGAAAACTCATTTATGACTATCATCATTCTCAATCACAGCATTTAATTTAATAAACAAAAAAAAAAAAACAAAAAAAAAAAAAATACGATTCTTATGCCCTGTCACTTTCCTACAAATCAAAACAAACAACCTCTCTTCTCACGCTCTTCACTCCTTCTCTCTGTCTACCAAAGTTCTCCTCTTAGCTCTCTGACGTCAGCATTGGCGTCAGCAATGACATCACTACCTAAGATTGGGAACGGCACAACGCTGTTCAGTCGTGTGCTAAAAATCACGGTGATCGAATGTGTCATGTCGTAGCTATGCCCGAACAACTCATTGTCCCGAGTTTCGTATAGAGAGCAGACTTTTTCAATTATCTTTAAAATTGTTCAGTTTCTTAATGGTTATTATTTTTATAAGACACGACCAATCACCATGATACCAACCCTATGTCACTCACAATATCCCTTCCTTTCTCTGTGGCAAGTGTCACCGCGATCGGTTGAAGATCTTTGGAGAAGATAGATAATAAACGACCCCTTCTCAAAATCCGTAAAAAAAACCCCTGAAAATCAAAGTTTTTAGACGAGTATCAAAGTTTTTAGACCAATCAAACAGAATTTCTGGAATCGGAAACCTTCAAAACCTGAAAATGGACGATGGCCAATCTCATGCAAAAAATAACGGTGATCGGATGTGTCATCTGGTACCTATGCCGGAACAAGTAATTATCTCGAGTCTCGTAAAGAGATCTTTGCTCGGTCTTCGCCATCACTTCGCTCAAGAAATTCTAAACAAGAAAGATGACACCGAATTTTCGGGTATGATAAGCACGTCTTTTGAATCCGTTCTGACGCAAATTAAATTTATCAAAGCTATTCAAAGGCAATGGAACCGGTATGGAAAACAATAGTATCTGAAAGAAGAAAGAAGTTTTTCAATCAAGTCTTTAATCCCTCAGTTATTGCTGAAAACGGAATCTTGAGCTTACGAACTCTTAGAAACAGAGTTATCGACAAAAATAAGATGTGACCTTACGTCCCCTGGTCGGAAAACCATGCATTATATTAGGAAGAAAGTATTCGCAGAAGGTTTAACCATATGGGCGGTATCAGTCCACGAAAAAAAATTTAGTCGAGTTTTCAGGAGTCCAGATTTTGCTACAAATACATCAGAAGCAGAAATTAACACTTATGACACCTGGTGGCCAAACCATTCTTTACAAAACATTAGAAATTATGTGAAAAATATTTTCCATCGGGTCTGGTATGCGATACAGGAAGAATTTTTCAAATCGGAGTTTTAGGAGCAGAAAACGCAATTTACCTTTATGCGCCTAGCGGAAAGTCTTAAATGATTTACGTGAAAATTTTGAATTTATAGGAAAAACATTTCGCATCGGAAACACTATCCAACAACGAAGGAATTTTTCAAATTTGACTTTTAGAAGTAGAGATATTGACAAAAATGAGATATACCTCTACGCCCCCTGGCGTAGAAACCATGCATTATTTTAAGAAGAAAATGTTCCTAAAAGGTTTGTCGAGATGAGTAGCATCGGTCAACACAAGACTTTTTTTCAATCGAGATTTTAGAAGCTAATATTTTGCTGCAAATACATCAGAAGCAGAAATTAAGATTTACGCCCCTGGTAGCCAAACCATTTTTTTTTACACAAATTAGAAATTATGTGCAAACGATTTCCCATCAGGAGCTGTATCCGGTGCAGAAAGAATTTTTTAAATATGAGATTTAGAAGAAGAGATATAGCGATAAACGCAATTTACCTTTACGCCCCCTAGCGGAAAGTCTATGAATTACTTGAAAATTTTGAAATTATATGAGGCACGTGTCACACTGAAAACACTATCCAACAAAGAAGGAATTTTTCAAATCGAACCCCTAGAAGTAGAGATATTGACAAAAATAAGATATATATCTACGCCCTCTGGCGTAGAAACCATGCACTATTGTAAGAAGAAAATGTTCCTAAAATGTTTATCGACATGAGTAGTATCGGTCTACAAACGACGTTTTTTTCAATCGAGAATTTAGGAGCTCATATTTTGCTGCAAATACATCAGAAGCGGAAATTAAGATTTACTAGCCCTGGTGGCCAAATCATTTTTTTACAAAAATTAGAAATTATGTGCAAACGATTTCCCATCAGGAGCTGAATCCGGTGCATAAATAAGTTTTCAAATCGGAGATTTAGAAGCAGAGATATAGGGAGCAACGCCATTTACCGCTACGCCCCCTAGCGGAATGTCTATGAATTACTTGAAAATTTTGAAATTATATTAAAAACATGTTACACAGAAACTACTATCTAACAAAGAAGGAATTTTTCAAATCGGACTCCTAGAATTTGAGATATTGACAAAAATATGATATACATCTACGCTCCCTGGCGGAGAAACTGTGAGATAGTTTAGGAAGAAAATATTCCGAAAAATTTTATCGATGTAAGTGACATCATCAGTACATGAAATAATTTTTTCAATCGATATTATAAAAGGTCAGATTTTATGGCAAATACATCAGAAGCCAAAATTAACACTTACGCCCCCTGGTGGCCAAAGTATTCTTTACCAAAAATTTGAAATTATATGCAAAAGATTTTCCATCGGGAGATGTATCTGCTGAAAAAAAAATTTCAAATCGGAGTTTTAGGAGAAGAGTTATCGGGAAAAATATAATTTACTTTTACGCCCCCTAGCGGAAAATCTATTTGTAATTTGAAAAGGAAACTAATACTAACACACTCTTCGACATAAATGGAATCGAAAGATAAAAGAAGTTTTTCAATCGGATGTTTAGAAGCAAATATGTGGATTAAAACGTAATTTTGAATTCGACATCATCTGCAGTTACGCCCTGTAGCGGCAAAATTGTACATCGCAAAAAAAAAAAAAAAACGAAATGAAGGATCATCATTCGCGTATTTCAAACTTCGGAATGCAAAAAGAATTTTTCAAATCGGACTAATAGTTACAGAGATACCGTGGGTACAGACTGACGGACAATCCGATAACAGAAGCACGATCTTTTTTTACAAAAGACGTGCTAAAAAGGAATGAGTAAAATATTTGACTTCCAGAACAAAAGTGCGAAACATTCTGAAAAGAAATGCCTAAAATTCATCATGAACTACTTTCCTTCATGCATTCACGTTGGCTGTGATCACGTTGCATGTAAACAAAGCAAAAGGACACACTCAGATCGGGAACCACGTTTTTCATTTTGTATCACGAAAAACAGACACACACACACACATACACACACAAACTTGTTTTTGTTATTACAGATTAAGCAAGTGTTGAGCTAACAGACAGTCTTTCCATTGGTTTTTCAATTGAAACGATTTTTTAAAATTATTGCTGGTGAGACAACTTTCGTGAAATGGTTCAAGTAAAAGGTCATCTAATTTTAATTGAAATTTCTCAATGACGCGAAATTTTAGGAATCGGAAGGCGTCAAAACCTGACCATGGACGGTCCAATCGCATGCCAATCATCACGGTGATCGGATGTATCATGTGGTACCTATGACCGAACAACTAATTTTCCCGAGGCTGGTATAGAGTTTCGGGTTCAGTTTCAAAGGATAAAGCAAAATGCCTACCTAGCGATGACTCTAGATATCCTGGGCTAGTCAGCTTTCGTGCAATGAAGGAGATGCAGCTAGATAAGAAATAATTTATTTGCAACTGTTAATATCACAGGACACACACACACTCTAAACAGAACCAAAACGCTATATAATTCGGGAAACCGCTGTGGTTACGATCTTTTCGATTCTCTGCTATACAGTTTACTTCAGTTGAGTTCACATATACAGTTCAGTTCACTTGAGTTCAAAATACATGACGTCACACGCAACATAGCAGATTTTTTTCAATGTTTTTTTTTAAAATTGATCGTTTTTTAATGGTCACCATGTTACCAACCCCATGTTCTTCCCTTTCTCCGTGGCAAGTGTCACCGCGATTGGATGAAGATCTTCGGAGGAGATAGGTAACAAACAATTCCTTCTCAAAACCCGGAAAAAAAACCCCTAAAATGCAATTTTTGGACGAAAATTCCTCAATGACCCGGAATTTCGGGAATCGAAAGGCGTCAAAACCATGGACGATGTCCAATCTCATGCAAAAACTCACGGTGATCGGATGTGTCATCTCGTACCTATGCCCGAACAACGGATTGTCTCCAGTTTCGTATAGAGAATTCCGCTCGGCCTTCGGCCTCGCTTATGTCAATAAATGTGCGCCCCTCGCCTAGTTCGTTTGTGTACCTATTGTACTCCTGTTGCCTGAATGTTGAATGTCTGCCGCTTGGCTTAATTAAAAGCGCTTGGCTGCCGCTTGGCTTAATTGAAAGCGAGTTAAAGTAATTAACCCATGCGAAATATTCAGTGCGACGATCAGAATATGAATAATGGTTTCTGCCGTACGAAATGAAATTGCTGAAGTTTTTCTGATTTACTGAATCTTAAATACATGTTGTTCAAAACCCAACAAAAAATTTGGTATTATAATATAGGTACGTGCTTTTGTTTTTCAGCTAATCTGAATGTGTTTGAAATCCTGCCACAGTGGGGTGATATCCTTCTAATTTTCAATGATTCAATGTGATCTGGTGCCCGTGGCACACACACACACAATACGAAAAATGAGGAAAACTATTTTTAAAAGAAGGCAGCATTATTTTTATTGCCATTGAAATGAGAGGCATAGATGTTTCCCATGCAATGCTGTCCATCTAAAACTCTTTGAAACATTTCAACTCCTCATAGATCACTTCAGAAGTTTACAGAGTTCTGAACTTACAGACGAACTCGGATATGAAATGATGAAAAAATCGGGTGTTATCTTTCTGTTCCAGCGGAAAGTTAAATGAATGCTAAACACATAACGATATTTGATTTCGCTTCACAGTACAGTATCAAAAACAGAGAGCGGATCGTGTAGACGACCAACTACCGTTAGTATACACGACATGTACTTTTCTTATGGCACAGGTCACTCAGTCGAAATGTAGGGTTGTTTCTGTGTGAAATGGTGTTACAAACTCTTTTGTTAAAGTACCAGCAGTGCTATCGGTACTTTTCATCATTTACAAAATCCATATAGCGATAGTTACGAAGCATAACAATATACGTATGATCTCAATTTATGTGTACCATTTTGAGGATTTGCACTACATATTTGATCACGGAATTATGTCTATACATACACAGGCAATGTACACTGTCTCACAATCAGTTATGTTTTATTGTTTTTAACGAGGAGGAGAATTCTAATGCCGTAATTTTCTTTGCGATGGCAAAATTTATGGCATTCTAAGTCAGATGGTTCTGAAAGACATACAAAATGGAAAGTGCAGCACAGCTCCCAGAAGATTTCAGCTTCCAGGAGGATTCACTATGGGGCATATGGCCAGAGGACTTTTTTTGACGCTGTTTAATTTGGAAAAGTGCAATTCATCAGTGAGCAGTAATTTTTTTATTGGTAAATATACACTCAGTAAACAAAACATTAGAGATAGGAGTGACGGGCAGTTGACATGGGCATCTCCCGCGCAAAATGGAACAGACCCAAACCGAAAACAAGCAAAACTAGGTGGACAGCAGGGCTTCCCAACATTGTACTGCAATCGACGAACATGGGTAAACTTGGCGATTTCAGCTACTTTGATCGTGGGCGAGTTAACACGTTGACACAAGACAGATGGGTCACTCTCAATGTTCTGTTTAAGCGGCAGCGCAGCGACTTAAAATTCGTCAGCGCAGTAAGCATTTTTCATTAAAATTCCCAAATCCCTAATTAATTTTCATAAGTCGAAAATCAATTATCTGTAAGAATAATGATAAATAAATAAAATTAGGGTTCTCAAAAGTTAAAACAACACTTTCCTTAAATGCCGTTCCGCCTCCTTTTAAGTTCGTCTCAGTGTCCTCTTCATTCTCAAAGGCTTCTTGCAAAGTAGCCCGTGCGAGCAGATAGTGAACGCTAGAATTCGGATTAGTGATTTTCCCAGCCGAGAAAATATTGAGTCTTTTCTAAAAACAACACATCAGAGCCAGACAATCACATCCATCCGTAACCGAATTCACTGTACTTACTAACGCACCCATTCTAGTTGGCGGGGGAAAGGCATTAAGGTCAGTTAAATTGTAAGCCGCTGGTAAAAGGTCTTTGCTTAAAACCTTGTCAGGTAATACGGCTAATTTCTACCAACATCAAAGACGCTTTTTTAAAATTTAAAATCAATTGCGGAAAGTACGGTGATAAAAATGGGAAAATTGTAAAAAATAAGGGTTCCAATCCAAGTTCCAAGTTCTAGTTCTAACTTCTAGGAGAGGCTGAGAAAATAAAATATTTTGCCCAAGTGGTTTTGATGCCTTCCCAGCTCATTGGGTTAGGCGCGCATTGCCCATGGCCACCTAGAGGGAATGTTGGTCACTCAATATCCCCTAAGTGGTAAGAACCCTCGAGTTCTCGAGGGTAATAGTATCAAGCATGTACAATGAGTATACTATCGACGGATGCATCAACGCCCAGAGAACGAGCGGTGGCCGACCACAAGCCATTGATCACCAGAGTCGATTTAGACTATTCAGGCTCGTACGGACCGACGGCTTGGCAACGGCGGCGCAAATCACATCCATGTTAAATGTCAGAGACCCAAGCATCATCAGCGAGCTAACAGTACCGCCCACGTTGCATACCTTGGGCTACGGGAGCCCAAGCTTTAGTCTTGCGCCACTGTTTACTGCTTGTCATCGGAAATTACACTTCGCTGGTACAGGGAGCATCAAAACTGGACATCTGAAGAGTGGCGCCGCGTCGTGTGGGCTGTACCGAGTGGACGGGACGGTGTGGGTGTGACACCGACAGCATGACACCATGGCCCCGTCGTGGTGTCATGCTCCCAGAGCCACACCGCTCTGTTCAAAGCGGTGTTGGCTCTGGGATGGTTTGAGGAGTCTTTTCATGGAACACGGTAGGTCCCTGAGTGTCTCTGGAGAGATCCTTAACAGCTGTGCGCTATCAGCATGGGCTACCTGATCACCCACATGCTTCCAAGGCCTTTGCGCATCCTGCGCCGATGGTATGTTCCAGCAGGACTGTGCGCCCCCCCCCCCACACACACACCCCACACACAAAACCGCAACCACCTACGCATGGCTTGAGGAACACTCATTTGAGATTTTAATCATCAAGTGGCCACCAAATTCCCCGGATTAAAACCCTGTAGAAGCTCTCTGTGATGCCTTGGAGCAGGATATCAGATCCATGGATCCTGGACCGACATCTCGAGCTGAGTTGTCGACAGTGCTGCAACAGGCATGGCCGTCATTACCCCCGGAATCCCTCTGGCATCTGGTAGAGTCGATGCCTTCTCGGCTTGTAAGTTCGCGCTAGAGGAGGACCAACACGCTATTAGGTAGGTATCTCTAATGTTTTGTCATTGAATGTACGACTCCTAATCAACTGCCAAACCCGCCTCCTAGAGGCAGAACCTGTTCTCAAAATGAGATGTAACCACTAATCATTAACTATAACGTCTTGATACGAAGAAATGCTGTTCTCTTTCGCAGTGCTCTCTATATTCAAGGTAACAACTGCTGCTGAGAAGTAAAAGCAATAATATACATCATGAAGTATGGTATAAAATTGATCACAAAAAACAAGTAGTAGTATGCGAGAAGTAGCCATATTTACATTGATGCAACTCCTGGAACCGTACAGAACAAGCAGAAACATCACTACAAACAATATGTAAATCCTACGTAATTTTTGTGATCGTGATACATATTTGGAAAAAGGCATAACAAAGAATAGATAGGCAGAAATAAACAATTCAGTAAGGACAAGAAGAGTATGTACAATTTCATAAGAAGTGCATAGAGACACCTGCATATTTACCTGCATATTTGTAAGGTAAAGAAAACGAAGAAACACGTATGCAAGATTTTAACGCATCAAGGATCAGCGTTAAGCCCATTCGTGCTTTATATCCTTATGAGCATGTTAGCAGCGGAAATGAAGAATGCATGGCCATAGATCAATTTTTTTCAGATGCCGAGAGAACACGGGAACAAATTTAAAGAGTAAAAAGTCTTGACGAAGATTGTGAAGACCATTAAAAGACAGAAATCAGAAGACACATAGAGGTAAAAGAAAAATGATGCAGCCGGATAAAAGTAAGGAATAATTAAATTTATGAATTAATATCAAGAAGGAAGAGACAAGAAAGTGTGAAAAAGGAAATGAGTTACAGAGGTCGGGGTGTGGAATGTGGTCAGGAATTCATCGGCATTTTGTATTGGAATGATGCCAACCAGAAAAGGAGCAGCGGGGATAGCCAATGAAAAACGAAATATATGGAGAAAATGTGTATATATCATTATGTAAATAAACATTCTTATATTTATACATATATTTCTTATATTTAAATATATATATGAACGATTCTTTATATTTCTTATATTTCAATATACACTATCTACACACAAGTAATTGGACACCCCTGCAATCGACGATATCTGCGGTCCTAATACACGTCACGGCCGCCGCCTTTAAATATCGTGTGGGAAACAACAACGCAACCAGTCGCATGCAAGATGCCACGCAGTTCGGAGCTCTCTGATTTCGGGAAATGTGTAATCGTCGGGTATCACAGAAATGGCCGATCCGTATGTGACATATCCAGCTAGTTGAAGTATCCAAAATCTACAGTGGCTTACGTGATTGGCAAGTGGAAAATGAGCGGTGACTATCGGAATGTGCCCCGACCCAGCAGACCCAAAAAACTGAGAGTTAAAGACCGACGGGTGCTAGCCAGAGAAATTCGGAAGAACCGCACCAAATCGATGGGCCACATCTGCGAGGAGTTTCAACAGGCATTCGGGAGTGTTTTTTGGAAGAATACCATCTGTAAGGAAGCCCATCTTCTCGGTTATCGTGGACGTGCTGCCACCCACAAGCCTTTGATCACCAAGTCCAATAGCGCTGCTCGGCTAATGTGGTACAAAGAAGGTCGACAGTGGACCGTTGAACAGTGGAAACAGTTTCTCTGGAGCGACGAATTAAAGTTCCCTCTCTACCGTTCGGATGGCAGGGTCTGGGTTTGGCGTCTGCCTGGAGAACGCCTCCTGCCGGAATGTATTGTGCCAACTGTGAAGTTCGGCGGCAGTGGAATTATGCTATGGGGGTGTTTCTCCTGGTATGGCAAGGGACCCTTGGTCGCGATTACTCAACGCCGAGACCTACTGCACCATTTTGGATGAACATGCGCTTCCTACGTTGTGGCAGTTTTACGGGGTGGACCCATGTTACTTTCAGGATGACAATGACACCTGTCATGTTGCGAGGTCCACCATGGCTTGGTATGGTGACAATGGGGTTAATCGAATGGACTGGACTGCACAGAACCCGGACCTTAACCCTATCGAGCACCTCTGGGACGAGTTGTAGCGTCGACTTAAGGGGTGCCCCCACCGTCCGAAATCGACGAAGGAACTGACCTGTCTTCTCCAAGCCGAGTGGAAGAAATTACCGCTAGCCGTCGTACAACGCCTAGTTGAGAGTATGCCCCGGAGGGTCACAGATGTAATCGCCGCTCGTGGAGGCTCCACCAACTAATGAAGGTGAATAAACTTCGTTTTCCTTTGCTATCACAGGTGTCCAATTACTTGTTGGTAGATAGTGTATTTCAAAGCTCCGCAAATCTTTCATAATAACCTTTGTAAACAAGGCAAAAGACAACTTTGCAGTGATTTGCAAGATATTCTGTCACCAATTGATTGAAGAAGAGTTGAAAAGAGGAATTACCTATACTTCTATACCACAAAAAAGAGAAGTGATGTAAAAAAAATCATAGCCATGCAATAAAGAATAAAAATCTCGAATATTAAGGTCAAAATACCTTTCTTATATTTAGTGCCAAAATTTCACAAGAACCCAATTGAATTTCGATCTATTATAGCTGCTACCAACTGTTATGGAGTAGAAGCGAGTAAAAAACTAGAAAAATGTTTTTAGACTCGGTGGAACACACTTGGATCATTAGAAACAACACCGCTGTTCTTGATATGTTGAGAAGTCTTTGCTCTGTCCTACCACTAGACATACAGATATACGACTTTAAAAATCTCTTTACGTCAATCAATCTCAACGACTTAGAGCGCATTTGCGATATTTTATATGAAGAATACCATGATATACTGAAAATAACAGGATAAACCTGAAGTCACTTAAAAACCATGTGTATATTTAATAACTATCTGGCCTTGGGTTCAAAAATATATCTTCAAACCCAAGGAATACCCATGGGCTCTGTCTTTTCTAGCATACTAGCAAATTCCTACCTGCATGTATTTGAAAGAACATTCACTCATCTGCCTCAAAATAGTAAAATGTTTAGGTATATAGACGAATTAATAGTTTTTAACTTTGACAATTTTGACAAAAAAATAAGAGAAATCTATCCAGAGAGTTTGGACCTAGTTTTGATCGTATGTTTTGACCAGAATGTGCACTATTTTGACATTGAAATCAATAATGGTGTTACCACTATTTTAAAAAAAAATCTATACATTTAAACTGAATTTTTAAGCACTGGAAATCAAATATTTCCACCCAAGTCTTCAGAAATATCATAATATTTGAATATTTCAGATGTATTCACCTTTGTAGTAAGTCAGAAGCTCTCATCATACAATTAAAACAACTATTTAACACACTACTTTCTAATGGCTTTCCATCTCCATTTCTTACGAGATATTTTGGTCAACTCTTAAACTGTAACATTTCAGAAAAATATTTTGTCTAGCACAAGCCAATTACATCACAACAACTGACTAACAAATGACATCACAAAGTTAAAACTTTCTTCTTTCTAAATGCACCACATGACAGGTCTCTTGTGGTCGAAGATTTAGCTAACTCTGAAGGCGACACTGCCTACTTACCTATCTTTGCTATCTTCTGCTACAATTTAGTACTTACTGCATAAAAGTCTAATACACTTCAATAACTAATATTGACTTGGTTGGATATCTAGTGTCTAAATGTCTGGAATAGTGTTCTATTGTCTTAATATATCGCTGATTTGATCTACAAGGATATTAGTGAATTTTGTTGTTTGTAAGGTTTTTTATAAATTCTTGGCTTGATTATTTCGGTGACCTCGGGAACACACGGGTGGCTTTCAACATTTTGCCTATACCCGTATCGAAAGGTCAGCAGGGCCAGTTTTCTCCTGAAGAGGTTGGCCCTATATTTCATTACTTATACTTATCGTATTATTTACCTATTTACTTTTTATTTCATCTTGGATTAATCATTCTACAGCTATAGAATGTACATGCCTTTCCAGGCTTCTTGTTGAGTTCTGTGCGATTTTCAATGATTTGCAATACTTTATATATATATATATATATATATATATATATATATATATATATATATATATATATCATCATCATCATTGTCAACCATTATCAATCCACTGCTGGACGAAGGTCTCCCCAAGTTTCCTCCACAACGGTCTGTCTTGTGCCAGTCTCCTCCATGTCACCCCTGCATACTTTCAAATTTCATCCACCCGTCTCCCATGTGGTCTTCTTCTGGGTCTTTTCCTGTCCCTTGGAATCCAATCTAAAATTTCGGCTGTCCATCGATGATCTGTCCTTCTGGCAGTATGTCCAGCCCATTGCCATTTCAGGGATTTAACTCTGATCATGATGTCTTCCCTCTTGTCATTTTTCGGATCCACGAGTTCCTCTTCTTATCTCTCCTGGTTACACGAAGCATGCACCTCTCCATGCTTCTTTGAGTTGTCTGCAGTCTTTGTATATCTCTTTTAGTTAAGGTCCACGTTTCTGCACCATACGTAAGCACTGGAAGGATGCATTGATCAAACACTTTTCTTTTAAGAAATAATGGCATATTGCTCTTGAAAATTATGCTGTTTCTTCCAAAAGCTCTCCAGGCAAGTTTTGTACGCCGATTAATTTCTTCATCAATGTGACCCTCACTTGATATCTGCTGTCCAAGATAAAGGTACGTGTCTGTTATCTCCAGCTTTTCTCCATCAATCAATAAATTTTCATTTCTTGTAAAAGCATTGAACATCACTTTTGTCTTCTGAAAGTTCATTTTTAATCCCACTACTTTACTCTTGTCAGCAATTTCCTGGATCATACTCTGCAGCTCTGATGGGGTAGTTGCAAAAATGACTACGTCATCAGCAAAACGAAGGTGGGTTAGATAATCTCCATTAATCTTTATCCCTTTGTTTTCCCAGCTCAGCGACTGAAAAACACCCTCCAATGTGGCATTAAAGAGCTTCGGAGATATGGTGTCACCTTGTCTCACTCCCTTTCCAATTTTTATGTGTGTTGTATTTTCAAACAGCCGAATCTTTGCACTTGCATTATCATAGATGTTATTAATAATATTAATGTATGCATCTTCAATACCGCAGGTTTTCAGAGCCATTGTAACTGCTGATGGTTTCACCGAATCAAAGGCTTTTTCATAATCGATAAAAGCCATGCACAATGGAAGTTCATATTCCCTCGCTCTTTCAATTAGTTCTCTCAGTACGTGGATATGATCTATTGTGCTGTAGCCACTCCTGAATCCAGCTTGTTCTCTCGGTTGAGATATGTCCAGTGTTACCTTCAAGCGGTGTAAAAGAACTTTAGTGAAGATTTTATAAACTACTGATAGGAGGCTGATAGGTCTGTAGTTTCCGAGATCCTCAATGTCACCTTTCTTATGTAGCAGGATCATTGTAGCGGTGTTCCAATCCTCAGGAATCTTTCCTTCATTAAGGCATCGAGTGAAAATTTGGGCGAGTACTGTTTCAATTTCTCCACTTGCTTCTTGTATGATGTATACAGTAATTCCATCTTCTCCTGGAGCTTTTCCCCACTTCATGTTCTTGATTGCATGTGCAACGTCTGCTGGAAGGACTGGAGGAACTCTGGTACTGGTATCTTTCATGATGTCTGGAGTGCATGTATCATCCCTTTCATATAATTTGGAGTAGAAATCTTTCACTCTTGTCAAAATTTCGCCTCTATTTCTTGTTACAGAACCATCTTCTTTTCTCAGTGCCATAATCTGTTTTCTTCCCTTACTGAGATGTCCCTTTGCTATCTTTAGGCTTTGGTTGTTTTCAATTGCTTTCCTCACTAGTTCACAGTTGAATTTTCTTACGTCTTCAGTGATACTTTTTCTTACTGTCTCTATATATTCCACTTTGAAAGTCACATCTTCTTTAGTTGTCCTCATCTCTCTTCTTTTTTGCATCAACATTTTCGTTTTTCCTGATAATTTGTTTACATGCAACTTGTTCTTAGACCCAGCTAATTTTGTTGCTGTTTCCATAAGAGCTTTGGTTACTTTTCTGTTAACTTCAGAGATGTCCACTTCTTCCGATGTTAGGCCTTCTAAAGCAGAGAACCTGTTCTTCAGTTCCAACTTAAAGGTATTATGGTGTTTTTTAAGGTTGGTTATGTCAATAGATTTTGTTTGTCTTATGAGCTTGCCACGTTCAAGTTTAGTGTTGAGGTGCATCTTACATCTCACCAATCTATGGTCACTACCTGTGTTGAACTTGTTTAGCACACTGCTGTCTTCTATGACAGATTTTTTGTTACACATAATAAAATCAATTTCACTTGTCGTCCCATTTGGATGTCTCCATGTCCATTTCCTGTGTGGCTTTTTCTTGAAGAAGGAGTTCAAGATGAAAAACCCTTCTGCCTCTGCAAACTCAACGAGTATTTCCACGCTGGTTTCTGTTGCTGTGACCGAATTTACCTACTGAAGTTTCGTTCTGTTGCCGTTGCCCTATTTTTGCATTGAAATCTCCCATAATTATTTTCAAGTGCTGCTTACCTTTATTATTTAGATGACAAATTTCCTCATAAAATTCTTCAATTTCTTCTTCAGGATGACTTGTGGTGGGTGCATAAGTTTGAATAATCTGAGCCTGGTATCTTTTCGAGAGTTGGATAACAAGTCGTGCAGCTCTGTCAGAGGAACTTTCAACTTCTACAACTTTATCCTTCAGTTTCTTGTTTATTATAAATCCAACACCACTAGTTCTGCCAGTATCTGTCCCACGATAGTAGAAGAGATGTCCACTTTTCAGTTCGATAAGATCTTCTCCTTTTCTCCTTACCTCACTTAGCCCCACGATGTCCCACTTGATGCTTTGTAGTTCCTCTTCCAATTCAAGAAGCCTTGAATCAGAACAAAGGGAGCGTCCGTTGTACGTAGCCAAGGTCAGCATCAGATGGCAGCCTAGTCCGGTCCTCCGGGGATTCTTAGCACCCTCTGCCTTCATGTCGCCCTGGCCGCTGCCTTGGCCAGGTACATTCCAGCTGCCGGAGACTGAGGGCCAAGATTTAAGTTGTGGAATCATTTTGGAGGGGTTTGGCCATAACTCACCACGCTGGCCAAGCGGGTTGGTGAGTGTGGGATAGAATTTCCTCTAATCCCGATGGTATAGTTATACCGCTATTGGCGGTCGTCAGAGCTCCTTTAGTGGGAACAGGATGTACCACGAGAAGGCGAAGTTGACATTTGTCAAGGAGAGGCTGTGATGTTACGCATCACCTGACCTGTATATATGTTACGCATCATCACCCTGTATATATATATATATATATATACAGGGTGTCTCACGATTCATTGGACATTGGGATATCTCGTGATCGGGCGAAGCTATTGAGGTGAAACAAAAAGCAATGTAAATTAGTGAAGATGAGCTACCACGGAATGCAAAAGTTGACTCCCTTCCACGGGGTTTGGGGGAATGGGCGGAAAATGAAAACGAAAATCTGCGATAAAAAATTACGTCAATGTACAACGTATGTCTAAAGACTGCTCATTTGAAAGCCATGCTTATGAACAAATCATTAGTGAAAACACAGTTGAATTTCACCGAAAGCGCGCGAAATGGCGTTGGTGCGAAATGTGATGTTCCATTTCTCATAAACCCCAGAAATAACCCAGAAAGGAAACTGTTCGTTGCAAATGTAGATGCATGGAGGCATGCATCTACATTTGCAACGAACCTACCAGACCCTTGTAGTCGTTCACATCCACGTTCTACCAGACCCTTGTAGTCGTTCACATCCACGTTCTACCAGACCCTTGTAGTCGTACACATCCACGTTCTACCAGACCCTTGTAGTCGTACACATCCACGTAATGTGTGCCGTGAAGAGCCAGTAGTGTTTGTTGTTTGGATGCACCGATAACATTACGCATGCTAACTAAACAACAAAATGGATACAGCACCAAAGAGTCACTGTTTCGAGACAGAAAAACCAATTTTTATTTCCATATTAGAAAGTACATGTCTTATGACTTATGTCCTAAAATAAAGTGCCCAAATGTATTCGTGCGTGCATGCACAAGTTCGGGTCAGCGTAACCTTCAGAGTGTGGAACTTGTTGGATGTCAGAGCAGTCCTCAGCCCTGACAACATATCATGTGTGCAGATTAGCTGTTCAACTGGAAAACAAAACACAAAAGGAAGCAAACTACGACCACATCACATTACGTGTTCAAAATGACCCCATTGTTCTGGAGACACATTTCGAATCTTGTCATAAGTGTTTTCTGTGTTGCTGACTGCACAGTTCTGGGCGTTATTCTTCTACATTCTAAACGTATTATTTGTTGCAGTTCGTCCAGTGTATGCACTTCATTTGAATAAATAACTGTTTTCAAATGACCCCGTAGGAAATAATCTAGTGGCGTCAAATCAGGAGATCCCGGAGGCTACTTGATTGGTCCATGGGTACCAATCCATCGGTTAGGAAAGTGAACATTCAAATATTCTGTCACAGGGTGAAAAGTATGTGGTGGTGCACTAATCGTGCTGAAACCACATGTCGTGCCTTTCACTTAGTGGTATGTCCTCCAGCAATCCAGGTAAAATATTCCTCAGGAAATGAAGGTGGCGATTGCCTGTCAAAATACCTTCGTAAAAATAAGGACCTACGATGTGGTTATTCAGCATGCCACATAATACGTTTATACCGCAAACACGTTGAAACCGTGTTTGTCTCATCCAGTGAGGATTTATGTCATTCCAATAATGGCAATTGTGCCGATTTACAACTCCATTGTTCTGGAACCGTGCTTCGTCGCTCCGTAGAATATAATAAATCAGTAGCATATCTACATATTCATCATTGAAGAACACCATCGTACCTTATGGTCTCCGCAGGTTAAAGAAATAAAAAAAACTGACCTGAAAAACTTGGTTGACAACGCTGTGCAGTAATTACGGAATACCACTGAACGACACTACTGTCTACAACACAATTAAAACAGGAAATGCCAGAATTCAGTAAGAGTACTGGAACACCGTTCATACGTCGTCTGACATCTCACTTCAGGAAACCTAATCTCATACGATATTTGCATAATCCCTCGCACTGCGACATGTATTCAGTTGGTTTAGGTATTGCCGAACAAGGAACGCATGACCTCACACCTCTTGGTACGTAGCGTCGTACAAAATCTGCATAATCCCATGAACGCTAACATGGCGATATTCCGTAGGACGACATCGAAAGCAGCTGTCTTTTGGTAGATATCTTTTACACCGCAAACTAATTTACGTGATGCTTTTCGTCCACTTCTACCTTACACCCCGCCCCCTCCAACACGGGAGTACAGTTAATTGCACAAGCTGTTGTGACTACTGTTCGTATTTCATGTGTTTTTTTACATCGCATAACACAGACCAATGGAATCGGCCAACGGCACAATGGCATTTATTCGCGGAATGTCGTACATTCACCCTCGATGAGCCGTAATCTGTTTCAATAAGTATGGGGATTACACTTAGGACGCAGCATGCGTTACCACCACAATGGTATTTTGCGATATTCTGCGTAGTTTGCTGGAGGACCTACACTAAGTGAATCGGAAAACCCATGGTTTCAGCCAGATGGTGCGCCGCCTCGCCCTTATGACCCGATATGAGGATCGGGGAGGTGTCAATATCCTATAGCACGTTTGTTTCGCGCCTCCATTCATCTACATTTGCAACGATCAGTTTCCTTTCTGGGTTATTTCTGGGGTTTTGGAGACATGGAACATCACATTTCGCACCCCCGCCATTTCGCGCGCTTTCGGTGAAATTCAATCGTGTTTTTGCTAATGACCTGTTCAAAAGCATGGCTTTCAAATGAGCAATCTTTGGACATACGTTGTACATTGACCAAATTTTTTATCACATATTTTCGATTTCATTTTCCTCCCATTCCCCCAAACCCCGGGGAAGTGGATCAACTTTTGCATTCCGTGGTAGCTCATCTACACTAATTTATTTTGCTTTTGGTTTCACTTCAATGCCTTCGTCCGATCACGAGATATTCCACTGTCCAATGAATCGTGGGACACCATGTATATATCATCATCATAATCATCATCATCATCATCATTGTCAACCATTTTCAATCCACTGCTGGACGAAGGTCTCCCCAAGTTTCCTTCACAACGGTCTGTCTTCTACTAGTTTCCTCCATGTCAGTCCCGCATACTTTCAAATTTCATCAACCCATCTCCCAGTGGTCTTCTTCTGGGTCTTTTCCTGTCCCTTGGAATTCAATCTAAACTTTCGGCTGTCCATCGATTTTCTGTCCATCTGGCAGTATGTCCAGCCCATTGCCATTTCAGGGATTCAACTCTGATCAAGGTGCCTTCCACTCTTGTAATTTTCCGGATCCACGAGTTCCTCTTCTTATCTCTCCTGGTTACACCAAATATGCACCTCTCCATGCTACTTTGAGTTGTCTGCAGCCTTTGTATGTCTCTTTTAGTTAAGGTCCACGTCTCTGCACCATACGTAAGCACTGGAAGGATCCATTGATCAAACACTTTTCTTTTAAGACATAATGGCATATTGCTCTCGAAAATTATGCTGTTTTTTTCAAATGTTCTTCAGGCAAGTTTTGTACGCAGATTAATTTCTTCATCAATGTGGCCCTCATTTGATATCTGCTGTCCAAGATAAACGTACGTGTTTGTTATCTCCAGCTTTTCTCCATCAATTGATAAATCTTCATTTCTTGTAAAAGCATTGAACATCACTTTTGTCTTCTAAAAGTTCATTTTTAATCCCACTTCTTTATTCTTGTCAGCAAGTTCCTGGATCATACTCTGCAGCTCTAATGGGATAGTTACAAAAATTACTACGTCATCAGCAAAACGAAGGAGGGTTAGATAATCTCCATTAATCTTTATCCCTTTGTTTTTCCAGTTCAGTGATTGAAAGACATTTTCCAATGGAGCATTAAAGAGCTTCGGAGATGTGATGTCCCTTTGTCTCACTCCCTTTCTAATTTTTATGTGTGTTGTATTTTCAAACAGACGAATTTTTGCATTTGCATTTTCATAGATGTTATTAATAATATTAATGTACGCATCTTCAATACCGTAGGATTTTATAGACATTCTAACTGCTGATGGTTTCACAGAATCAAAGGCTTTTTCATAATCGATAAAAGCCATGCACAATGGAAGTTCATATTCCCTCGCTCTTTCAATTAGTTCTCTCAGTACGTGGATATGATCTATTGTGCTGTAGCCACTACTGAATCCAGCTTGTGTCTCTCGGTTGAGCCATGTCCAGCGTTACCTTCAAGCGGTGTGAAAGAACTTTAGTGAAGATTTTATAAACCACTGATAAGAGGCTGATAGGTCTGTATTTCCTGAGAACCTCAATGTTAACTTTTTTATGCAGCAGGATCATTGTAGCGTTGTTCCAATCCTCAGAAATCTTCCCTTCATTAAGGCATCGAGTGAAAATTTAGAATAGTACTGTTTCGATTTCACCACTTGCTTCCTGTATGATGGCTGCAGTAATTCCATCTTATCCTGGAGCTTTTCCCAGCTTCATGTTCTTGATTGCATGTGCAACCTCTGCTGGGAGGACTCGAAGAACTCTGGTACTGGTACCTTTCATGATGTCTGGAGTACATGTATCATCCCTTTCATATAATTTGGAGTAGAAATATTTCACTCTTGTCAAAATTTCGCCTCTATTTCTTGTTACAAAACCATCTCCTTTTTTCAGTGCCATAATCTGTTTTCTTCCGTTACTGAGATGTCCCTTTGCTATCTTTAGGCTTTGGTTGTTTTCAATTGCTTTCCTCACTAGTTCACAGTTGAATTTCTTTACGTCTTCATTGATACTTTTTCGTACTGTCTTGCATAGCTCTATACATTCCACTTTGGAAGTCACATCTTCTTTAGTTGTCCTCATCTGTCTTCTTTTTTGCATCAACATTTTGGTTTTCCTGATAATTTGTTCACATACAACTTGTTCTTAGACCCAGCTAATTTTGTTGCTATATATATGTATATATATATATATATATATATATATATCATCCTCACCATTATCAACCATTATTAATCCACTGCTGGGCGAAGGTCTCTCCAAGCCTCTTCCAGAACGGTCTGTCTTGTGCCAACCTCCTTCATGTTACTCCCGCATACTTTCGAATTTCATCCTCCCATCTTCCAAGTGGTCTTCTTTTGGGTCTTTTCCTGTCCCTTGAAATCCAATCTAAAATTTCGACTGTCCACCGATGGTCTGTCTTTCTGGCAGTATGTCCAGCCCATTGCCATTTCAGGGATTTTACTCTGATCATGATGTCTTCCACTCTTGTCATTTTTCGGATCCACGAGTTCCTCTTCTTATCTCTCCTGGTCACACCAAGCATACACCTCTCCATGCTTCTTTGAGTTGTATGCAACCTTTGTATGTCTCTTTTATATAAGGTCCTCGTCTCTGCACCATACGTAAGCACTGGAATGATGCATTGATCAAACACTTTTCTTTTAAGACATAATAGCATATTGCTCTTGAAAATTATGCTGTTTCTTCCAAAAGCTCTCCAGGAAAGTTTTGTACGCCGATTAATTTCTTCATCAATGTGACCCTCACTTGATATCAGCTATCCAAGATAAACGTACGTGTCTGTTATCTCCAACTTTTATCCATCAATCAATAAATCTTCATTTCTTGTAAAAGCATTAAACATCACTTTTGTCTTCTAAAAGTTCATTTTTAATCCCACTACTTTACTCTTGTCAGCCAGTTCCTGGATCATACTCTGCAGCTCTGATGGGGTAGTTGCAAAAATGACTACATCATCAGCAAACCGAAGGTGGGTTAGAAAATCTCCATAAATCTTTATCCCTTTGTTTTCCCAGTTCAGTGATTGAAAGACATTTTCCAAAGGGGCATTAAAGAGCTTCGGAGATATGGTGTCACCTTGTCTCACTCCTTTTCCAACTTTTTTTTATGTGTGTTGTGTTTCCAAACAGCCGAATCTTTGCACTTGCATTTTCATAGATGTTATTATTAATATTAATGTATGCATCTTCAATACCGCAGGATTTCAGAGCCATAGTAACTGCTGATGGTTTCACCGAATCAAAGGCTTTTTCATAATCGATAAAAGCCATACACAATGGAAGTTCATATTCCCTCGCTCTTTCAATTAGTTCTCTCAGTACGTGGATATGATCTATTGTGCTGTAACCACTGCTGAATCCAGCTTGTTCTATCGGTTGAGCCATGTCCAGTGTTACCTTCAAACGGTGTGAAAGAACTTTAGTGAAGATTTTATAAACCACTGATAGGAGGCTGATAGGTCTGTAGTTCCTGAGATCCTCAATATCTCCTTTTATATGTAGCAGGATCATTGTAGCGTTGTTCCAATCCTCAGGAATCTTCTATTTATTAACGCATCGAGTGAAAATTTGGGCGAGTTCTGTTTCGATTTCTTCACTTGCTTCTTGTATGATGTATACAGTAATTCCATCTTCTCCTGGAGCTTTTCCGCGCTTCATGTTCTTGATTGCATGTGCAACTTCTGCTGGAAAGACTGGAAGAACTCTGGTACTGGTACCTTTCATGATGTCTGGAGTACATGTATCATCCCTTTCATATAATTTGGAGTAGAAATCTTTCACTCTTGTCAAAATTTCGCCTCTATTTCTTGTTACAAAACCATCTCCTTTTTTCAGTGCCATAATCTGTTTTCTTCCGTTACTGAGATGTCCCTTTGCTATCTTTAGGCTTTGGTTGTTTTCAATTGCTTTCCTCACTAGTTCACAGTTGAATTTCCTTACGTCTTCAGTGATACTTTTTCGTACTGTCTTGCATAGCTCTATATATTTCATTTTGGAAGTCACATCCTCTTTAGTTGCCCTCATCTCTCTTCTTTTTTGCATCAACATTTTGGTTTTTCCTGATAATTTGTTCACATGCAATTTGTCCTTAGACCCAGCTAATTTTGTTGCTGTTTCCATAAGAGCTTTGGCTACTTTCCTGTTAGCTTCAGAAATATCCACTTCTTCCGGTGTTAGGCCTTCTAAACCAGAGAATCTGTTCTTCAGTTCCAACTTGAAGATATTATGGTGTTTTTTAAGGTTGGTTATGTCAATACATTTTTTTTTTGTCTTATGAGCTTGCCACGTTCGAGTTTAGTGTTGAGGTGCATCTTACATCTCACCAATCTTTGGTCACTACCTGTGTTGAACTTGTTTAGCACACTGCAGTCTTCTATGACGAATTTTTTGTTACACATAATAAAAACAATTTCACTTGTCATCCCATTTGGATGTCTTCATGTCCATTTCCTGTGTGGCTTTTTCTTGAAAAAGGAGTTGAAGATGAGAAACTCTTCTGCCTCTGCAAACTCAACGAGAGTATTTCCACGCTGGTTTCTGTTGCCATGACCGAATCTACATATATGTATCATCATCATCATCATTGTCAACCATTATCAATCCACTGCTGGACGAAGGTCTCCCCAAGTTTCCTCCAGAACGGTCTGTCTTGTGCCAGTCTCCTAGATGTCACTCCCGCATATTTACGAATTTCATCCACCCATCTCCCATGTGGTCTTTTTCTGGGTCTTTTCCTGTCCCTTGGAATCCAATCTAAAATTTCGGCTGTCCATCTATGGTCTGTCCTTCTGGCAGTATGTCCAGCCCATTGCCATTTCAGGGATTTAACTCTGATCATGATGTCTTCCACTCTCGTCATTTTTCGGATCCACGAGTTCCTCTTCTTATCTCTCCTTGTTATACCAAGCATGCACCTCTCCATGCTTCTTTGAGTTGTCTGCAGCCTTTGTATGTCTCTTTTAGTTAAGGTCCACGTCTCTGCACCATACGTAAGCACTGGAAGGATGCATTGATCAAACACTTTTCTTTTAAGACATAATGGCATATTGCTCTTGAAAATTATGCTGTTTCTTCCAAAAGCTCTCCAGGCAAGTTTTGTACGCCGATTAATTTCTTCATCAATGTGACCCTCACTTGATATCTGCTGTCCAAGATAAACATACGTATCTGTTATCTCCAGTTTTTCTCCATCAATCGATAAATCTTCATTTCTTGTAAAAGCATTGAACATCACTTTTGTCTTCTGAAAGTTCATTTTTAATCCCACTTCTTTACTCTTGTCAGCAAGTTCCTGGATCATACTCTGCAGCTCTGATGGGGTAGTTGCAAAAATGACTACGTCATCAGCAAAACGAAGGTGGGTTAGATAATCTCCATTAATCTTTATCCCTTTGTTTTCCCAGTTCAGTGATTGAAAGACATTTTCCAATGTGGCATTAAAGAGCTTCGGAGATATGGTGTCACCTTGTCTCACTCCCTTTCCAATTTTTATGTGTGTTGTATTTTCAAACAGCCGAATCTTTGCACTTGCATTTTCATAGATGTTATTAATAATATTAATGTATGCATCTTCAATACCGCAGGATTTCAGAGCCGTGGTAACTGCTGATGGTTTCACCGAATCAAAGGCTTTTTCATAATCGATAAAAGCCATGCACAATGGAAGTTCATATTCCCTCGCTCTTTCAATTAGTTCTCTCAGTACGTGGATATGATCTATTGTGCTGTAGCCACTCTTGAATCCAGCTTGTTCTCTCGGTTGAGCCATGTCCAGTGTTACCTTCAAGCGGTGTGAAAGAACTTTAGTAGAAGATTTTATAAACTACTGATAGGAGGCTGATAGGTCTGTAGTTCCTGAGATCCTCAATGTCACCTTTTTTATGTAGCAGGATCATTGTAGCATTGTTCCAATCCTCAGGAATCTTCCCTTCATTAAGGCATCGAGTGAAAATTTGGGCGAGTACTGTTTCAATTTCTCCACTTGCTTCTTGTATGATGTCTATAGTAATTCCATCTTCTCCTGGAGCTTTCCCCCGCTTCATGTTCTTGATTGCATGAGCAACTTCTGCTGGGAGGACTGGAAGAACTCTGGTACCTTTCATGATGTCTGGAGTACATGTATCATCGCTTTCATATAATTTGGAGTAGAAATCTTTCACTCTTGTCAAAATTTCACCTCTATTTCTTGTTATAGAACCATCTTCTTTTCTCAGAGCCATAATCTGTTTTCTTCCCTTACTGAGATGTCCCTTTGCTATCTTAAGGCTTTGGTTGTTTTCAATTGCTTTCCTCACTAGCTCACAGTTGAATTTCCTTACGTCTTCAGTGATACTTTTTCGTGTTGTCTTGCATAGCTCTATATATTCCACTTTGGAAGTCACATCTTCTTTAGTTGTCCTCATCTCTCGTCTTTTTTGCATCAACATTTTGGTTTTTCCTGATAATTTGTTCACATGCAACTTGTTCTTAGACCCAGCTAATTTTGTTGCTGTTTCCATTAGAGCTTTGGTTACTTTTCTGTTAACTTCCGAAATATCCACTTCTTCCGATGTTAGGCCTTCTAAAGCAGAGAATCTGTTCTTCAGTTCCAACTTGAAAGTATTATGGTGTTTTTTAAGGTTGGTTGTGTCAATACATTTTGTTTGTCTTATGAGCTTGCCACGTTCCAGTTTAGTGTTGAGGTGCATCTTACATCTCACCAATCTATGGTCACTACCTGTGTTGAACTTGTTCAGCACACTGCAGTCTTCGATGACGAATTTTTGTTACACATAATAAAATCAATTTCACTTGTCGTCCCAATTGGATGTCTCCATGTCCATTTCCTGTGTGGCTTTTTCTTGAAAAAGGAGTTCAAGATGAAAAAATCCTTCTGCCTCTGCAAACTCAACGAGAGTATTTCCACGCTGGTTTCTGTTGCCGTGACCGAATTTACCTACTGAAGTTTCATTCTGTTGCCGTTGACCTATTTTTGCATTGAAATCTCCCATAATTATCTTCAAGTGCTGCTTACCTTTATTATTTAGATGACGAATTTCCTCATAAAATTCTTCAATTTCTTCTTCAGGATGACTTGTGGTTGGCGCATAAGTTTGAATAATCTGAGCCTGGTATCTTCTCGAGAGTTGGATAACGAGCCGTGCAGCTCTGTCAGAGGAACTTTCAACTTCTATAACTTTATCCTTCAGTTTCTTGTTTATTATAAATCCAACACCACTAGTTCTGCCAGTATCTGTCCCACGATAATAGAAGAGATGTCCACTTTTCAGTTCGATGAGATCTTCTCTGTTCTCCTTACCTCACTTAGCCCGACGATGTCCCACTTGATCCTTTGTAGTTCCTCTTCCAATTCAAGAAGCCTTGAATCAGAAGATAGGGAGCGTCCGTTATAGGTAGCCAAGGTCAGCATCAAATGGCAGCCTAGTCCGGTCCTCCGGGGATTCTTAGCACCCTCTGCCTTCATGTCGCACTGGCCGCTGCCTTGGCCGGAGTACATTCCAGCTGCCGGAGACTGAGGGCCAAGATTTAAGTTGTAGAGTCATTTTGGAGGTGTTTGGCCATAACTCACCACGCTGGCCAAGCGGGTTGGTGAGTGTGATACTCTTTATAGAATACATATATGTATATATATATATATATACCCACAGCGAGAAGAAATATATCAACGGAAGCCAAAAACATGACCATCCTCTAGACCAACTTCCAAAAAAGCTTTCATTGGCCTGAATCATTTTAGTAACTGCGTTGAAATTAAATTAGATCTGCTAACCTAACTTTACTTTTAAGGACTATTTTTCTTAAAACTTTTAAAATAAATTTAGCCGGTACTTGTTTCTCTAGAAAGCTATTTATGAGAAGATTAATGTGGTAAAGGAAATCCGAATTTTGGTCACCGATCCTGGCAATTCTGAGTACCTGTGAAATAAGGACATTATCTGTTACCTTGGTGAATATATGATTTTTCCAGTGTAAACATTTAATTACTTTAAATAAAAAAATCTTTTTTTTTTTATCAAATAGGCTACTGGTAGAGTTACAATTATTGAGTTTTATACTGAAATCTAAGAAAACAAGCTCCTGGTTATTTTGGTTATTTTCAGGTAATGTAAGACAGCTAGCGTTGGTGTCTGAAAGATCATTCTCTGTTATTTCAGAGTTATTGATAAAGAACAAATCAACAATATATCTGTAAGTATATAAGTAGCTATCAGAGTTAAAGGATCTATATTTTATAAACTTATACTCTTTATAGAATAGAAATAGATTACAAAAACTGGTGGATTGGGATCATCCCATAAGATAACCATTAATTTTCTTATAAAGAGATGGGCTATAAAGAATATGGTTATTATTAATACAACAGTTAAGTAAAGTATTCCAAGTATTGGCTTTAACTATATGGTTGATTTTAAATTTTACAAATATTTCCTTAAGCGTGGAAATAATATAAGAAAGAGGCAGATTAGTATATAACTACACTGGCGGAAAGTGAAAAAAGAACACCAAGAAGAAGAATTCTGATACCAACGAAATTTATACAGCATAATAACGGAATGCAGAGGATAACGTGATCAAAATATTATGGTAAAATAAAGGCTGTATTTGCTGGTAAACTGAAAAATAACATTTCCATGTAACATGGTTAGTACGAGGTTGAACCGCCATGAACTGAGTCACACTGTGCAATTCTGGCATGGAGTCTGTCGTACAGATGTTGGATGTAAGTTTGGGGTATTGAGTTCTAAGCATCCTCAACCTGGACGCGTAAATCGGGGATGGTCGTGGCTGGCCGTGGAGACCGGATAAGTCGTTGTCCCATAAAATCATACACGCGCTCAATAGGGGACAAATCCGGTGAACGTGCAGGCCATGGAAGTTGTCTCACACCCTGAAGTGCATGTTGCATTGAACGTGCTGTGTGTGGGCGTGCGTTACCTTGCTGGAAAACACCACGATGGACCGACCTTACAAATGGCACAACAACGGGCTGAATGATGTTGTTGATGTAGGAGGTGCTGTTTAACGTATCCGGTACAAACACTAGTTGTGTACGGGAGTGATAGCTGATCGCTCCCCAAACCAGGAGACCAGGTGTAGGCCCGGTGTGTCGCTGGCGGATGCAAGAAGTGTAGAGACGCTCCCCTGTGCGTCTGCGAACACGCATACGGCCATCGGAGGCTCCCAAGCATAATCTGCTTTCATCGCTGAACACGACAGATCGCCATTGCGTTCTCCAGTGCAGACGTTGGCGACACCACTGCAGCCGTTCCTGACGGTGGACTGGAGTCAGAGTTACACATGCCAGAGGCACACGTGCTCGTAGTCCTGCATCTAGTAGACGGTTGCGGATTGTTCGCACAGTCACCTCACGTGCAACGGCAGCTCGGATTTGCGTCGCAATGGATGTTCTGCTTAACAACGCCGCTCTTCTTATGCGTCGATCGGTCCGCTCATCAATCCGTCTGTGACTCCCGGTTCCACGTCTTCTCGGGAATGTTCCTCGGACCATCTACGCCACCATCGTAACACCACCGATACTTCCCGTCCAATTCGCTCCGAAATACGGCGATACGACCACCCGGCCTTGCGGAGTCCGACTAGACGACCTCGCTCAAAGTCCGATAACTGCTGAAATCGTACACGTCTTCCATGTCCAGGCATTGCAGCTTCTTCAGGGTCTTTGCAAGTGTCTGTACGCCGACGACTGATTACATTCACTTCGCCGTACTCCTTAAATACCACCGACGATAATTTGCATATTATGCCGTGCTGTGCCGTAAGCGCTCACCGGTTGGTCCCGAAATTAACAACACACCTCCGTAAACTCGACCCTATTAACATATTTAAATTTCATGATCGTCCGCCAATTCCTTCTTGGTGTTCATTTTTCCCTTTCCGCCAGTGTATTAATGTCTATGGGCCTTAAGCTAACATGAGAAGAAATCACTTCGGAATTGTCTTTTATAATCCAAAAATCCCTGTTCTGCAGATTAGTACTGTTTCTAATAAGATCCAAAACTTTTTCAGAAGTGCTTCAAAAGTCTGGTGTATTTTCTTTTAATGACTCCTGACACCACTGGCCCATGAACCAGAATATCACAGGATCTTTATGAAACTTTGCAGTAGCAAAAAGAAAAGGAAATTCAGGCTCATAACCTATAACTAGGGAAATTTTAAGCTTTCTGTGGTAGGCTTTAAACAGATTACCAAGTTGTTTGGTACTGTAACTGACAAGCTCATAGGTTAATTTATTAATAAATTCTTGATTAATTAATTCAAAATAGAAACTTTTATGAATAATTGCAAAATTATTGCTAGCTTTATCAGTGGTTGTAAAATATAATTTTCTTGAAGTTCAGAGAGATACGTTTTTGAAGCACTGGAGAACTGCATATTCCTGCCTAGGCATATCCTAAGACCGGCCAATTTTTCAGGGAAGCTAAAGAGAATGTTGTACTTTCTCTTAGCTTCTCTGAAAAAGCTGCAAAAACCTCAAGTGGCTATTGAATGTCAAACTAGTCTTAATAATATACCTAATAACATCTTGAGTGAAGTTATCAAGAATCTGCTTTTTAGAGATATTGAAAGAAGGCCTAAATTTGGTACCAAACCCTAATAACGTACGAAGCCTGACATCATCAACAATATTCAAGTTACCAGTAATAATATGCTTCTAAAACTATTATATTTTTCTGAATCCTTTTACTCTTTACAAGAACACTCGAAAGCTGCTGGATAAGAAAAGGATAAACCTGGTATATAGTTTTTTACCATGGAACCTAAGGTTTTAACGTACTTATAACTAACAACAGACTGGTGCCTGGAACAGGAAAAAACAAGCATTGTTGTAGAACAACTTCCTGATATTGAGGTAATCATAGCATTTATTGAGAAAACTGATAGATACAAAGTTCTTAAAGAAACTCTTAAAGGTTATTTTCTCTTTAAGAATATGCTTAATAATATCTTGCACCAAATCAAAAACTTGTTTATCTACACAACCAGCAGAACTATTTCAGAATTTGAAAAAACCTTTCAGGACAGAGTGCTTAAAGGATTTAAGAAAGCTGAAAGCATTTTTAACAAATTTGGAATTATTTTTAAAATTACAAAGAGACTGCTGCAAATTGGCAAAATATGCAGCAGTCTCTGCTAGCTGTACAAACAGCCTCTCCCCTCTTTTACCCCTAGAGCAGACATTGTGGTTCACAAGGAAGAATAGTTTTGTAATGGAAAACCAATGATGTGCAAGCTCGTTGGTTTTCCATTACAATGGGATGTGAGAACATAAGGTTACAGAGTCTGATGCTGCAGAATTTCAAGGATGCTGTTTCAAGTCTAACAAAAAGGTCAAGTATAATATGTAAAACCTCGATCTGAACCTTGCCAAAACCATGATTATTAAAATGCTCCATCTCAAAGGTAGAATACTGGGAGGCACACTGAGATGGGTTGACCTTATTGAAATTGAATTTGTTAGCAAGAGATTTGTGACCCTTAATCGTAATATGAAGATGATTTTTGCTTTGGCCAATATAGTAGCTAAGGCTGCAAACAGTACAGGTAAGCTTATAAATGGTATTGTAGGCTTTGCAGAATTTATTTGAGTTACTATCTGGAATCTAGGATACAGGTTGGGTATATACACTGAAGAGCAATTGATTTAGATACAGCTGGCGTTATGCAAATGTTGCGCTATGGGCGGTCCTGTAAACGGAAACGACATGACGTATGCAGCGATCCGGCAATATAAGGAGTGATGCGACGGGAATCAGTAAGAGTCGGACGCAGTATGGGTAAGACGAAGGATCTAGGCGCAATCGATCGTGAACAAATTATCGAGGCCCGACGAATGGGTCACTCCATCTCGGAAGTCGTGCAAGCACTAGGATTTTTACGAGCCACTGTGTTACGGGTGCACCGTGAGTACATCGAATCCGGTAAAATCATCCTTGCAAGGGCCAACTGCCGTGGACAACAGCGTGTGGATGAGCGGGGTCATCGTCGGCTAGCTCGCATTGTAACAGCGGATAGACGGGCCACAGTGCAAGAAATCACTCGGCAATTTAACGTTGGTGCACAAAAACGTGTAAGCAGCCACACCATCCAGGACCATCTCCTCGCTATGGGGTACAGAAGCCATCGTCCTACGAGGGTACCGCTGCTGACCGCACATCACAGGGTGCAAATATTAGCATGGGCGCTGGAACATCGCTACAAGACCCTAGACATGTGGGAAAATGTTGTGTGGAGTGATGAGTCGTGATTCACGTTGGTGCATGCGGATGGTAGCATACGAGTACGGCGCAAACCACATGAAGTGATGGATCCTTCTTGCCAGCAGGGTACTCTTCAAGCTGGTGGGGATGGCATTCTCGTCTGGGGACTGTTTACGTGGACAGTAATGGGACCCCTGGTACGTGTGACATCGTCCCTCACAGGTCAACGTTACCGGGAAATCCTGCACGACAATTTGCTCCCGTTTGTGGGTCTTCAACTTCCCACTGGGGACCTTATCCTGCAACAAGACAATGCACCGAGCCATTGCTCCCGAATCGTATCCGAATGGTTGGATGAATACTCCACCGACGTGATCTCGCTTCCTTGGCCAGCTAGGTCACCCGACCTCCATCCCATCGAACACATCTGGGATGCCATCGAGAGAGACGTTCGAGGCTCTGACTCCCTCCATCAAATCTTCGTGAACTGTGGGAGCTTGTTCAGAGGTCGTGGATCCGTATGACTTCCCAACGCTTCCGGTGTCATGTCGAGTCCATGCCGAGACGAATCGCCGCCGTCATCAGGGCGAAAGGTGGTGCTACACGTTACTAGACATGTATCTCTAATTCAATTGTTCTTCAGTGTATATATATATACATACACAGACACTCGAGTCACATTATTGTGATCGCCTCCTACTTTTGACGTCAACAGCGTCAACAGTTCTGGGATTTTAAAGGATTTTGCAGGAAGCAGATGGGTTGCAACCACTCAGGAACTGCAATATGAAGTGCTATTCTATTCCAGTGTACTCTCCTGACTTATCTCTGTGCGATTTGTACTTTCTTGGCACAGTTGAAGAGGTGTTTGCGAAGGAAACACTTCTGTACAACTACAAAATGGGAGAAATAATGAGGATTAGATGCACATAGAATCTAAGAAGTGTTTGTTGGACGAATTCTATGTTTCTGCTTAGCGATGGTGATCGCAAGAGGTAGAAAGTGTGTAAAAAACTACTGTCCATGGTGTTAATAAACATCTTATTTTCTGCAGTGTTGCACTTTTTTCCACATTTTCACAAAATCATCGCAATGTATATTTATGAAAAAATAATCCAAATTTAAGAAAAAGGACCAAAGGGGCAAATCCATAAAAAAGAGAACGCCAAAGCGACAAACATATACAGAAGAGAAATTCGAATGAAGAAACCCATAAAGAAGATAAAGCCAAAAGGAAAACATCAATTTAAGCCAGGAGAAAATAATAAATTGAACCATCTATTAATGCGAAATGAATGCTGCAGCAAAGGAAATTTGAAGAAGCCTTACGTATTGATGCCACCATTTCACATTTTTATAGTTTTTACTCTTATTTAGATCGCATCTCGGATATTGGTTCCTTTGAAGGTAAGAAGTTCTAAATCTTGTACAATTTCGCTTTACTTCGTCTGATTTTGACAATTGGAACTCCTGGTTTTTAGAGCTATTCTACTCTGGAAAATGTAATGAATTGTTCATTCTAATCTACATATTCTTTTTGCTTATCATTGCGTATATCCGCCGAATAACCAAAACATTATGACCAGCTCGTCTTTATGCAAATATGGTCATCTACCGGTAAGAATAACACCTACTACTGAGCTCTGTTAATCAATGTTATTATTTTTCAGATGGGAAAGGCAGTGGATTTAAGCGAGTTTGACAAAGGCCATAGCCAGACGACTGGGTCCGAGCATTACTGAGATGGCAAAGCTTGCAGGGTGCTCACGGTTAGTCGTGGTTAGTACCTTCAAAAAGTGACCCGAGGACTGAAAAACTACGAACCACTGGCAATGTGTGGGTCGATCACGGCTAATTTATGTCAGAGGTTCCCGAAGGCTATCCCGTATAGTGAGAGTCAACAGAAGGGATATACTATGGCGCAGTTTGCCAGAAATTTGAATGCTGGTTGCGGGAGTTTGTGTCATAATGCAAAATGCATCGAACCCTGCTGAAAATACGGTTGCGTAGCCACGTGCCGCTCCGTGAGCCCATGTTAATCTCGGTTCGCTGTCGAAAGCGCCTACAATAGGCACGCGAGCATCAGAACTGCACCCTGAATAATAGGAAGAAAGTCGTGTGGTCCGATGAATATCGTTAATATTTACCCTATGTGGACGGCCGAGTAAATGAAAGTTTACCTATGGGAAAACAAGTCGCTGTGGAAAGTGTAATTCTTTGAGCAGTGTTCTTCTTCTGGGAAACCCTGGGTCCAGTCATTCAGGAGCAGGAAACTGTGGTTTCTACCAACTACCTGAACATAATTGAAGACCAGGTACAGTATGTCCTTTCATGGTAAAGGTATTCCTCACTAATAGTGTCTTTTTTCAGAAGGGTAATGCGCCATGTCACACTACCCGAACTCTTCTAGAATGGTTCGGGATACATGAGGAAGACTTCCAGGTATTGTCCTGGCCTTCAAATTTCCCAGACGTCAATACAATCGAGCATTTGTGGTTTCCGTTGGTACAGAAAATCCGATTCGCTAAAGCTCAACCCAGTAATTTACAAGAGTTAAAGGATCTGCAGGTAACATGTTTGTACTAGATACCAAAAGACACCTTGAGAAATCTTGTAGGTCCATGCATTGCAGGGTAAAAGCTGTTTAGGTGGCACGTACAGGACAAACATCATGCTTGGCAGGTGGCCATAATGTTTTGGCTCTTCGGTGTATGTATATACAGTCGATAATAGGTTAACGAAAAATTCATAGGAATAAAGATTAAAGACTAACCTGGAAAATAAGCTATTGTTTTGGTCTGAATATAATTTGTGCCTGGCAGCTCCAGAACGCATTCGAAAACAGTGCCGTCGTTATTTACTAAATCACTGACTTTAAACGTCCTTTGAAGGTAAATGTCATAGGCACTATTTGACCTGCGTCTAGGCACAGGGATAACATCTGTCACTTTCCTTGGAGGGCTGGTGCTGGATGGCTTGATAAAAAGCGTCAGTTTAGGCACAGGGAAGAGGCCGTGGGCTTCACACGAAACGTTCAGCAAGTCGTAGCTTGTTTCTATGTAGGACAAGTCAAAATGATTTGCTGGAACTGAAAAAGAAGAACAGAGGTAAAATTGTCACTGCTGTTTAAATTGCGTTAATGCAACATGCCAATCAACTATATGTTTTCATATTTTATCACGTTTGTAGAAATTAAGATTAGATTTGAAAACCTAAGCTCATATTTTTAAATAAAATCGCAGCTGGGCGGTTACATACTGTGCGATTTATGTTGCTTATGGAATGGAAATTTTATTCAAGAGAATACAGGCGAAAAGTGATTTGCATTCTCAATAACTAAAAACCAAGATGTGAGAGAAGGTTCTACTATACGATTCATATGCCAGAATATCAGAAGACTAAAGAAATGTTGATATTGTGGTAGCTAAAAATCGATAAAATGAAAGTCATCTTGAATTTTTCAGTAAATAAAAATTAGGAAAATCGGCCATGTATCTTGCTTAGACATAAGATTTACATGCTGCTTCTTTTATTTTATATAGGCAGGATGTATATTTTAAAGCTGACAGCTTATTAATTAATACAGACATTTGACGTGGACTAGGAACATCAAACAGAGATCATCGCTCTTTCCACGCTTATAAGTGAGTCACGGAAAAATTCTCATTGGCCGCCACCGGTAATCGAACCCAGGGTCTTCCAGTTACGCGCCGGATATGCTTCAACTGCACCACGGCTGCGGCCAATGAGAATTTTTCCGTGACTCACTTATAAGCGTGGAAAGAGCGATGATCTCTGTTTGATGTTCCTAGTCCACGTCAAATGTCTGCATTAATTATTCATTCGCCTTCTAATTATTTGTTCAGTTGCTGCTTACCATCTTTGGTGAATCCCCAGCATTGTGCGGGGCTCCAGAAGCAACCTGCCAAATTGGCTTGGCAGTTAGAGTATGTTAGTCTGGAGGAATTCGTCGCCGCTGTGGTGCAGTGGAAGCATATCCGGCGCGTAACTGGAAGACCCTGGGTTCGATTCCCGGTGGCGGCCAATGCGAATTTTTCCGGGACTCACTTTTAAACGCGGAAAGAGCGATGATCTCTGTTTGATGACAGCTTATTATACTGATCCACAATGATTCTGTTAAATGGATAATTCTGGCTAATTTTTACGTAATTTTGGGTTCTGGTTCCGAAAATGTGGTCAGAATTTGTTCTACGGGTCAAACGTTTTTGCAACTGATTTGTCTTGTTTTTAAACAAGACAGCCCGTTGTATGGTTCGTGTTCTTGATAGTTATAAAATATTTATTTTTATTTCAGCCCTTTTTTAATGAGCAAAACATCATGTTAAAAGCATTCCCTATGAATCGTTTATTTATGTCTAAGCAGAAAAGAAGGGAGAAGAATCTGCTGTATACGTCTTCTAATTAAAAGAGCGACGGCACACCGGAAATGTGGCAAACCAATGAGTTACCATTAGTCATTCAAGATAAGACAATTTTACATAGTGTGGCTTACTAGAGCTTTAGTTGAGTGCTGGTTTACACGTGAACAATACCTGTCGTTTTTGAGTTCGTCTTGTGTTTTAATTTTATTTCTTGGGCTACAAAAGTGTCAATAGTGTTTTTTGTGCATACATCCCTGTGAGATATGCCTGTAACTAAGTGATACATACTCTTCATGAAAATGCCTCGTAATTGTAAAAATCACCTAAACGATTTTTGTTACAAGTGTGGTAAATTAACTTTTAAGTCTCAAAGAAGAAGCATTACTCCATTGGTGCGGAAATCGTATGAGCTCTACTTTAGTGTAAAGTTTGGAGACAGGGACAAATCATATCTGTTGAATCTTTTTAAGCATATTGATAAATTATATCACTCATGTCTGTTGTGCTTCGCGTGTAACTTTGCTTGATAGTAGGCTGAATGGGAAATCTCGTCACATGCCATTTGTAGTTTCAATTGTATGTAGAGCACCAAAAGACCACTCCACACACGGACTGCTCTTTTTGCATCACAAAATCAGTGAAATAACAAGCAAGTGTAAGAATTTAGTTAGATATTCTAATATTCCTTCCGTCATCAGGCCTGTTCTTCACAGTACACAGTTACCTATTCCAGTGCCACCAGATGCATGGAGTTTTAATTCAGAAGAACACGTTGGTGATGCAGACTAACCAAGAGGGTAATGAAAAAGAAAAGGACTCAGATTTTCTTGAACAGCAAACAGAACTTCACAAAATTAACCAGGCATAACTTAATGAACTGGATCGTGTTTCGAATTTGTCTAAAATGCAGGCAGAATTGTTGGGTAGAAGACTGAAAGACTAGATCCTTGAAAAAGGGAATAAATACGTTACTTCCATCAAAGGCAGGATGAATTAGAACACCTGTTCTCCATGCAAGATGGCCTAGTGTACTACAGTGATGTGGACGCTTTACGTATTAGATGCATTAGGACAGCAGCACAATCCTGAGGAATGGAGATTTTTTACAGATTCTTCAAAAACAAGTTTGAAAGCCGTCCTCCTTCATAATGGAAATGAGAATCCGTCAATCCCTCTTGTTTATGCAGCACACAGGAAGGAGTCATATGACAATGTGAAACCGCTATTGACAATGATACAGTATGAGAAGTATGTTTCGATTATTTGTGGCAAAGTGAAGGTGATAGCTCTTATGCTTAAACTTGAGCTTGAATACACAAAGTTCTGGTGCTTTATATGTGAGTAGGACAATAGGGACAATAAAAACCATTTTATCGAAAAGCAGTGGCTAAATAGAAAAAACCTTAGTCCTGGAGAAAAAGCTGTCATTTGTCAACTTCTTGTGAACCCCGAGAAAGTGTATCTTCCACCATTGCATATCAAACTTGGTTTGATGAAGAACTTCGTCAAAGCGATGGATCGTAACGACTGAGGTTTTCTTTTCCTAAAGAGCAAGTTTTCTAGAATACGTGATGCAAAAATCAAAGAGGGGATATTTGTTGGGCCACAAAAAGGGAGCTCATGAATGATCCAGAGTTTGAGCGACGCTTAAATGAGTCTGGGGCAAGCAGCATGGGGATCATTTCAAAAACTCGTGAGAAAGTTCCTGGGAAACAAGCATGTTGGGTACTATAAAGAACTGGTTAATGGACTTGAAAACTATAGACCCCCTATGATGCAATATGTCTTTGAAAATTCACTTTTTGGATTGATTCACATTTATACTTTTTTCCACAAAATCCTGGACATGGTAAACTTGCTTCCACTACGATATATCAACGATGGAAACACGCTCCCAAGTAAAATGGAACTCATAAATGTTTGCAGATTACTGCTGGACACTAAAAACCGGACGTTCCTCAAGCTAAACACAGCAGAAAATTAACCAAAGGTGCATTTTCAGGTGTATTAACTGTACATGCGTAATATTTTGTATATTATCGAAAAACACAAATTTAACAAATGTTTAAATATATGTTACTCAAAAGCACTGCCCCACTCAGAAATTTGCAAAACATATTATAAGAAGCATCCGATTAGATTAATTTAGCATAAGAAAAGTAAAATTTTGTCGAACAGTGTTATCGGATAAAGGAATTCCCATGCAGTAGCTCAGTTGTAATATCAGAAGAAAATTTACACTGTATGCGCGATGATATGTTTTGTGAAAGTCTATAAAAGATGATGTGGTACATATTTAGAATCTCCAACTGCATAGAATCATTTTCGGGTCACGGGTGTGTTTGAAAGAGGAACAATAATGGAATTTTACCATCAAATACCGTAGAAGTCATCGCTCTTTCCACGTTTATAAGTGAGTCACGGAAAAATTATCATCGACCGGCACCGGGAATCAAACCCAGTGTCTTCCAGTTACGCGCCGGATATGCTTCCACTGCACCACAGCGTCCTAGAAATTCTTCAGACTCACTAACGACAAACTACCAAACCACATTGCAGGTTGCTTCTTTGGAGCCCCGCACAATGTTGGAGAATTTTACCAGATACAAGGATAAATAAGAAGAATAAGAAAAGAGACATATTCTGCTCATGTAAAACTGATGAGAGATGGAGTGAGTACATTTAGTTCCTCCTAGAGGGATTAACCTATTTAATTGAATTAAGCCTGCAAGTACATAAGGAAATGGGTGATTAGTTCCATAACCTAGAAAACGACGTGCATCAAAAATTAAGACGTAGAACAATTAATAACGTGCTTATCGCGCATGAGGTTTAGAAGAATAGTTCGTGAAAGTTCTTCAATTTTTTTGTTCTGATTTAAGTACCTCTTTGAAACAAACACGGAAAAGTTTCTGGCTGACACTCAGCTGCGTTCTGTTAAACAGCATGTGAGTGATTCAATTGAACTGACATAATTCTATCTGATGGACATCACTTACGAATGATGTCCATCAAACATGATTCCGTAAACTAATGTTGTAAACATATACGTTGCTTTTTGGTATAGGGGGACGCAGGACAAGTAATTTGAGGAACCTCAAATAATTAGAGAAATTATTGTTTACCGATCCGTTGTTTGCTGATGGAAATAAATCGATTATGAGAAAATCCACGAAAAAACTGTGCTATTCCTCATTGGTTACTCAGGCGATGTAACTATAATGCAGACAACATATAGAGAGAAGTTGACGACTTACAACTAATAGAACGCTTATGTAGACAACATTTGCACAATAATATAAATGAGAATGAGACTGGCTTAGCACAAAGACTAATCCGGCAAACAAGCTGGGCGGTCCTTATGTTTATGTCAGTTATCTTGATCTGACTGTCTGCGCTAGTCACAATACAGGGAAGAGATGAGACATTAAGATCAATACGAAAAACATAACTAGAAGTTAAGACTATGAAAAAAATGCAAAAAATATTATAAGTAGAAGCAATCAAAATTCCCACGAGTAAAAGTTAAGAGGCAGTATGCGTCACAAAAGATCTGCACGTTGGACTCATGTTCGTGTTCAGATACACTGAATCAATATAAATTAGCCTTCCAATGCATTGAACGACGTACCAACGTGTTCTGACTAGAAAGCGATTGGGAGATTTTTCAATAAGAACAGAGAAAAAACAAACTATCAGAGCGGTGTTTTAAGATTATACGTCATTATTACATTGTTCAATTTTCTATCTGTCCTTTTCATCTTCAGACAGAAATTTTTGAAAATTTGTGCTGAAAGATGTAGAAGTACAATAAAAATTTTGAAGATGTGAATCCGTTTATTAGTGTAAATATGATATGGATGCTAAGTCAGATAAAAACTTTAAAATTAAACATTTTCGTCGACCTAGAGCAGGAATCGAACACGCGTCTCACTACACCACCGATAGCTTCGACTAGATAACCACTACAGCACCGGTACCTTCAACTAGCTAACCACTACACCACCGGTAGCTTCTACAAGCGAATTCTGTGATGGTTATATTCAAATTAATCGGAAATTTGAAGCTTGGTCGTTTTGGATGGTGTAGTGGTTAGCATTATCTGGTGCTCCGGGAGACGCGTGTTCAATTCCTGCTCTAGGATGACACATTTTTTTAAGTTTTCGTGTAATATCTGACTTAACATCCATGTCATATTTGCACCAATAAACGGATTCACATTTTCAAAATTTGTATTGTACAATGGTGTAATCCCGTATTTCATTCATTGATATTCTGCGCCTCCAGGCAATCACGGGAATGAATTCTAAACCTCCAGATTTGCTAAATGTGAATGCCGGTTTCTATGGCTAGCTAATCCTGTGATTGTTATTTCAAACTAATCGGAAACTTGAAACTAGGTCGTTCTCAGTGGTGTAGTGGTTAGTATACTCGGGCACTATCCGCAAGACGCGGGTTCGATTCCCGCTCCCGGACGAAGCCATTTTCAAGTTTTCGGATATTATATGACTTAACATCCATGTCATATTTACACCGATAAACGGATTCACATCTTCCAAATTCGTATTGTGCAATGGCGTAATCCCGTATTTCATTCACTGTTGTAGAAGTAATTTAATTTGCGTTATTATTTAAATGCTAGATCTAAAACATTTTATTCTATTACAAATTATTTGTAATGTTTGACTTTTTTAATCAACGAAATCATTTCAGTTTTGTTCCTATTGCACTTTGAAGAGCAGACGCAAGATAGATTGGATCATCTCTCCAGACCTTATGTACGTCGTAAATAAGGTTTAATAAGTATTTCTGGGAATATACGTTCTGACGATGTGTGTAATCTGAAGCTGTTAATAACATAATTTAAAATTGGGCTATTACATGTCCTACCCATTCGTGGTACATATTTTTAAGCTTTGGACCACGGTTAACTGGAATAACTCTTCAAAAAACTTCTCTCAGAAGATATTATTCCGTCCACAGCAATTTCTTTTGGAACTTTAACGACCTCCGTAAGCTTCGATATGGACTTTATTAACAATTTTTGGTATTTATAATGTAATTGAGGTATTTATAAATAATGGCTGTGAATACATATAAAATATTTACACAACGATTTTAAAACCCGCATTTTCAACTATCCTTGTCGGAATGATGTTTCAAGAGTAAAGACTGTGAAAAATTCGTTTTTGAGTCCTTGGGATATTTTAATGTAAACAGTATGACTTTGGTAAGTAATAAATTGTTAGCAAAAAAAGCATGTCTATTTAATGTCGCTTAAAACACTTACGTTGTGAATGTTTATGAACCTTTTTTTATGAAATTAAAATAAATTGCAAATCTTCAGGGGAAGTCCGTTATGGTATTGAAAGTCTATACAAACAGAGATAAGAACTCACCATGACAAAGAAACTCTGCCGTCGTTCACTTCCAACCATCGGAGCCGAGGAAATAATTTTGAGTAGAATATTTCAACTGCGTTTGAGCTGCACGCTGTAGTCTGGAGGACAACCGGTTTTTGAAAATTTTGTGAAGCCTTCCTTGTGTTTGGCTGATAGATAATGGTGTGCCAGAGTCCGGAGTTGCGTAGTACATGTAAATATTAGTCTTTCGTGTAAGAACATCCATTGCAAGAATGATCAAGAGAGAACAGATCGTAGGAGGGTTGTCAGGAAAAACAAGATTTTGGGAAGCTTCTGGAGGGTGTTGCATACCAAATACTTTGTTTAATATCTCATCCAGAAATCTTAAAAGTGGAAAAATAATTCTGCAGTTAATGTAGATGTGCTGAACGTTTCTAAGGACTTTACAGTATGTGCAATTGTGGCTGGTAACTCTGTCGAATGGGGAAAAGGATCTAAGAACTGACAAACTGTCGTGTAGTGTTCTTAAACGTTATCCATGTCTGTCTTCCTATGGAGGTAACATCTCGGTAGCACATGGTCGAGCGACTTTGCTTCTAAAATAATGATATAAATCATTTGAAGTTAAAGTATGAATTAGTCTCCAAGTGTTCAGGACCTTTACAAGAAAAGGTAACTTTAACGAAAAGGAAAAAAAATTATTGAGTCCAGTCACAATCACCATCTCGGTATAGTGTGATAAGTGCATTCTGTAAGCTCTGCAGTTTAAGGTGATTTTAAGTAGTTGAGGGACCTGGAGGTTAAATTTCAGGTAATAACTTCAAGAAAAAATCGGTATGCTGGGACTGGTCAACAGTGACCACTTCCACAGAGGGGAAATAAAAGTAATCACTGTTGAGTGAATGGATTGAAGAGGAGTAGAAAAGTGGTTCCGTCAGAAACTCCAGAGTTGAAGTAGGGTAAATTATACTTGGGTTCAAATCTTGCTAGAACTGGAGTGCTTCTCGATAAATTAATGTAAACGTCAGGGGAATAAGAGGGTAATTATCCATTTTCAGAAAAAGAGTAATGGTGAACTTCGGGTTTTTAGGAGAGGTGAAGAAATCTAGAAAAGTGTCTCCTGCTGAGGATGATCGATTGGAATTTCTCAGGAACCACAGGATTCTATTTGTCTTGTATTTAATGATGAGGTCAACTAGGTTTAGGCCACCCATTGATAGTGAAAAGGGGAGAACGTCAGCCGCAACCCAATACGTTTGTAACCAAGTGCAATTGGCAATTGCTTTAAAACATTTTGAATTCACATAGGCGGTAGTTACACTAGCAGACCAAACAAGAAACAAAGGCAGAATGAGAGTGTTGGCGATTGATGCGGTTCCATGCTGACAGTTTCTGTTTGGATTTCTGAATAAGAGCTGGCCAGGTAGTACGCATATTTTCAATTGGCATTGGCTTTCAAAAAGAAATTCCCAGAATTTTCTTCGATGACCACTTGGCGTTCTACGGCCTTATGATGGAATTCACCCATCGGAAGACCATCTGCTCATATGACCGTGTTTTTCTCACTATTTAAGGTAGCACCAGAAGGAATTGCATGCTCTTTGTAGATGTTATTCAGGTAGTAAACTGATGTTTTAAGAGAATAAAACCCGCAAGGCCATCTGTGAGTGCTGTGGTATGAATATTGTCTTTGAAGTGAGGGGAAATCAGGAAGAGATGCAGTAAAAGTAGAACGAATCTTGTAAAGAAAATGTTCAAAGATGACTTCAAAAAGCTACCGAGGCAGGACACAACTTTGCCGGACGCCTCTGCAAAAAGGGATGGGAGCAGTTATAAATCTAGCACTTCGAACATGCACAACTCAATCTCGATAAAGATAAAATACTTATCTTTATCGAGATTGACGTACGTAAGAAGTAGGGGAAACCTATTTCTTACGTACGTCAATCTCGTACGTAACGTACGTAAGAAGTAGGGAAACTAAAGCTATGGAGGTCGGAGGCAAGGTAGACATGTTTATCCCAGTAATATGAAGGTTGTAATTCACCTTCATCTTCCAGTTTCTGCAAAGTCTCCGTGTAACATTTCAGTTTAGAAAATGATTTTTGAAGAACATATAAGTCTGGTCTATTTTTTGTAGCAGTATGATGGCTTCCTTCAACTGAATGATAACATGGCGAAGTTCATGAGTATGGTGATTATACACTGACGGAAAAAAATCCCAACACCAAGAAGGGATTGTGTTAGATAAACGACAGTTGATAGGCGGTGAGAGAACATCTGTAAGATGACGTCTACGCAAATTTCGCGCTCACCGCATACGTGTGGCGCTAGTAGCGCCCCTCGGAACATGCAAAGCAGGTTTGCTGTAGATACGCGCTGTAACGTTCGTGAGCGTTAGTTATCGTTGAGATTCGACGTAGTGTGTTGATGTTAGTCAAGAATGCCTTTAAGAAGACGAAGAAGCCATTATCAACAGCTCACGGAGTTTGAACGAGGTCGTGTAATAGGGCTACGAGAAAGTGGATTTTCGTTCCGCAATATTGCAGAACGACTTGGCAGGAATGTAGCCACTGTGCATGATTGTTGGCAGCGGTGGTCAAGGGAAGGTACTGCCTCAAGAAGACCGGGTTCCGGCCGGCCACGTGGCACTACTGAGAGGGAAGACCGCCGTGTACGGCGCATGGCCGTCGCGCATCGTACCGCGTCTGCGGCAGCAATTCGAGCTGCAGTTGCCACCACAGTGACACAACAAACTGTTACAAATCGGTTACTTGAAGGACAGCTACGAGCCAGACGCCCTGTAGCGTGAATTCCACTTACTCCAAACCCACTGCCGTTTGCGACGTCAGTGGTGTCAAGCTAGAGCTCATTGGAGGACGGAGTGGAGATCTGTTGTGTTTTCTGATGAAAGCCGGTTCTGCCTGGGTGCCAGTGATGGCCGTGTGTTGGTTAGAAGGAGGCCAAGTGAGCGCCTGCAACCAACCTGTCTGCGGCCGAGGCACACTGGACCTACACCTGAAGTTATGGTATGGGGAGCAATTTCCTATGACAGCAGAAGCACTCTCGTGGTCATCCCACGCACTATGACGGCACAGTTGTACGTCGGTCTGGTGATTCAACCTGTTGTGCTGCCATTCATGAACAGCATTCCAGGGGTGTTTTCCAACAGGATAACGCTCGCTCGCGTACCGCTGTTGTAACCCAACATGCTCTACAGAGTGTCGACATGTTGCCGTGGCCTGCTAGATTACCAGATCTTTCACCAATCGAGCACGTATGGGACATCATTGGACGATAACTCCAGCGTCACCCCCAACCAGCATTAACCGTCCCTGCATTGACCGACCAAGTGCAACAGGCATGGAACTCCGTCCCACAAACTGACATTCAGCACCTGTACGACATAATGCATGAACGTTTGCGTTTCAACATTCTGGCGGTTACACCGGTTATTAATGTACAAGCATTTCACATTTAAAATGGCTCTTCTCGCGCTTACAATAAGCTGTGATCTTGAAACCTTAATCGATTAAATATGTTACCTATACAAATGTATTGCGGCCATTTCATTCCTCTACAACTATTTTTTCGTGGTGTTGGGATTTTTTTCTGTTAGTGTGTATGTCAGTGTCTTTAATCAGAGTATGCCTTTTAATAGTGAGTAACTTTTTTTATTTCGGATATCGTCAGTGCCCCCACTGGCATGTCTTCAGCTTGGATTGTTTTGAGGAGACACGGCTCAATTGAGTCGATTTCAATTCTGAAATCATCAAACTTGAGGACTAGGGTGAGAAATTCAGAGCTTGTACATAGGCCTAGGCGCTTGAACGCTACTTCAGTGTCTAGCAACTTTTCTTTCTGAGTTTTATTTTATGGACTGTGTTTTTAACTTGTTTCTTCTTTAAGTCATCAGAAGTGCCTACTCTGCCACATTTCTTCGATGTGCTTAGAGGTGGTGGTTGGTATTCCATTTCAATCTGAGATTCTGCATTCCGTTGATCAGCTGCCGTAATCTCCCTGGTATCTGAGTCATACTCCGTATGAGAGTCTACGGAGAGGAAAGAAGCTCGCTCCTGTTCTTGTGTTGGCTCAGCATTTTCGCCGTGTCCTCCTCTTCAGTGATTTCCATACTGGGACTCTTAGTAGTAGTAGGGATATTTTCTACAATTCTTGTTTCTTCTCGTTCACTTGGAATTTCAGGTATATCGTCATTAAAAGTACCAAGAGAGATGTTATCCACTTCAGCGATCAAGGCATTCCCTTGTTGCTTAATTAAACCAGTGATGTTGGGTACTAGAGTGATGCGGACATTTTGAGACGACATGCTCAGCATTTTTGCAGTTGAAATGCAGTAGATCATTAGCAATTTCTATGCGATAAAACAGCCTGTCAGTTTGTATTGTGATATCAGTAGGACAGCTTTTCATGTCTTTTTCCGAAGCAAAGGTAAATTTTGCTTCTCTCCCTAGCCCTTTAATTGAAGTATACGGCGAGTTTCTCGGTGCAGCTGACAAAGTTCGAATATCCCCTATAATACTGCCACGTTTCGACAAACCTTGAATCAGCATCGAAACTGGGACGACCGGGAGTTGGGTGGGAAGGAACAGGCCGGGTCGCCGAGACTGACCTTGCCTCGCCCTCTCTATCTTTTAGTACCGTACTAAAAATTTGCTTGTGACGTCACGCTAAGTGACGCGCCGGGTAGGTCGTTGTGCAGCAGGAACTGCCGCCATTATTCAAGCTTTAAGCTCATGTCGTCTTAACATGGTCTCTTACGCTCTTGTCTCTGTCAAAATGTTTGATAAGTATGCAATTTATTACTACCTTCCGAAGAGTTCTTTTTAGAGGTAGAGGACCTTATAGCAAGGATAGCACCTATACCACGAATTTTAGTTTTTTTTTTTTTTTTATTGGAGTTTTAACGACCACCGTGAGCAACTCAATGGGCTATAAGCAGTCGCCCGTCCCTAATTTAGGGTCACTGGTTCCAGGGAAGGGAGAGAGCCAGTGCCGTAAGACAAACACAACATCCATGCCTGACCGGGATTCGAACCCGGACCCCTTACGGACGAATGATCAGAGGCCAGCGCCTTAGACCACTGCGCCACCGGGGCGGCAATTTTAGTTTGATATTCAAGTACTAGTGCAGTGTGTTCACGCATTATTGAACGGATTATCATAGTTTCTAAAGGTTTATGTGGTGAGTACTTGATATACATAAAAACGTTGTTTTAATCAGTGTTTAATCGCAAAGTTTAAGCTGCTGCATCGCCAGTGTGACTTCAGAATCAAATTTCAAAATGCCCTGTACATGTTGCGTTCCTGGCTGTAAGTCAAACTAACTGTCAGTAGCAGCAGAAAACATTCACATTTTTAAAATCCAAGTACCATTGCAGGTCATTCAGCGTGGCTTAGGAAAATACCGAGGAAAAACTGGATACCTACTACGAGTTCCGCAGTATTCATTAAACATTTTATTACAAAACCGGATGGCTCTGTCTTGAAATTCACAGAGACAGATATAAACTTGTCCCTGATGCAGTACCATCTGTGTTCCCAAATCTGTCCGCCTATCTTGTTAATAATACGGCTGTGTGAGGAAGAGATCCAGGTGTAAGACGTGCAGAATCTTTTAATAGAGAGAGAGAGAATGACAAAATAACTAATTTTTTAAGCAGTGATTTAATCTCATCATTCCATGAAATACTTGTAATGACAAATAACGATGTAACAAAAGTAGATTGGCATCAGTTTGCTGAACATTCTCGTTTACCGTGTTAAAAACCCAGCCAAATCATGGCTTTGATCACCTGCTGTAGTTTTACAATTTATGAGGATCTAAGCATAAACATTTATTAAAATAACAACGAGATTTGCAAAAAAAAGAGATATTGGCTTTTAAATCTCAATTATAAAGCCCTATTATACGTGCAGCGTTATTTTAAGCTCGATAATTTGCTTTCCTATCTTGATAATTTTGAAAAACGTAATAATAAAATATCACTGGAACATATTTTAACAGAGTTGAAAATGTATGTAGACTCCATGGAGAATACAACAAATGGAAATAAGCAATTGTCCAGCATTAGATTTTTTTTTGTAAGCAAACGATTTTGATTTCAACAAACCTTAATTCTAGACGCATGTGATTTTATGTGCTTTTTCTGTGTGTATCGAATCCCCAGGGTGTATAACGAAGTAAATTTCTCCGTCATTTTCGGTCTACGCCGGAATACGAACCCGAGGCCGCTTATTCCGGAACAAGTCGCTCTACCAACTGAGCTACGCAGACATTTTATTCTGATTCCTAACTGCCTTTATGTCGTGTGCGTCCTGCTGGCAGGTACGTCACATCTCCTGGTACGTTACAGGTGTTACAAGGAATTGTTCCCAAGTGGAATGCTAGTACTACCGCATAAACGGTGTTTAAAAACTCTCATCCATTTTGTCCTTTTCTGGAAATTATAATGGACATAAGCACGGTAATTATGCTTTGCAAAAAAATAAAAAATATAAAAATAAAAATACGAAGCCCACCGAGAAATTCTTTCAAACCTGACGAAAAAAAATAAAAAAAGAATATTAAAACATAACGACCAATAACTAAATAATGACCCGCCATAACATATGGGAACCACGCATCGACGAGTGTATATCACCGGCAAAGCTTGCACGCACGGAAAATAGCGACAGCGGATCGCGGTGGCATTAACTTCTAAGAACCGTAAGGATGCCTCGACATCGGATCGTGCACAATACGAGCAGTTGAGTGAGAGGACGTATAATTGGGTTGAGAGAGGCCTATTAGTCAAGTCGGACCGCGGGTGGCCTAGTGGGCAACGTTTGTGACTGCCGCGGAAAGGACCTCAGGTTCGATCCCATTCAAGTACGAACGCTCGATCCCCTAAGTATCCGCCATGCGTCGGAAGGGCACCGTCGGACCCCTGGTACTGGCCACCCGGTAATAAATAAGGGCGTCTTCATCACCCTTTCTACTTCGCTTCCGTATCACTTTCCTATCGGTCACTCTAGCCCAAATCTCCTAGCTTCCTATTTCTAAGGGTTGTTTAAGACCTGGGGTCAGACACTCTCTTCCTAAAATCCTCTACATATGATCATTTGATCATATTAGTCAAGTCGCCTCATCGGGCGATGTTGGCGCCAATATGTTGGGGTGGACACAACCCAGCGGCACGCTGGCAGTGGACGGCCGAGGGCAAAGACAGAGTGATTGTGACAGCCGCACGTACAGAAACAAATTCGTCGCTCTTAGTCATCTGTGGCCAGGATGCGTCGTCTACAGGCGTGGAAGTGGCCATCCGGAACGTTGACAGTCAATTTGCGGTACGGAAACTATATTCGAGAAGGCCACTCCATCGTCTACTAATACTAACCAGCGAGCATCGCCGGCACCGGTTGTAGTGGTATTGTGCCGCATTAACGTGTCATAGTGTCCCGTGGCGTCGTGATGTCTTCAGTGATGAGTTACGGTTTACACTTGGTGCCGATGACCAGCGCATACGTGTCTGGTGACGAGCCGGCCAGCGCATGGATTCTGCCTTTATCGTGGACCGGCACACTGCTCGCACACAGAAAGTGACTGTCTGAGGAGCCATTTCCTACGACTGCCGGACACCCGTGGTAGTTCTGGATACAACCCTCACGGCTGAACTGTACGTCGACGATATTCTACAAATTGTTGTGCTGCCATTACTGTCGCAGCATCACCGACACGTCACAGCTCTCCCAGGCTTGCCTCCTTCCATGGCCAGTCCTATGGCGCGAACTCTCACATATCGAACATGTTCGGACATGATGGGACGCCACCTACGACGTTTCCCGGAATGTCGATGAACTGGCCCCCAATATGGAAACCATCTGACATGCTATCCCTACCTCAGGATAGTATCCGTGAACAGTATGCGTCTGTGCCACACCGGGTAACCGCTTGTGTCCGAGCCTGAGGTGGCGCTATAACGTACTTACCTGTTCCACTCGTGTAGCTGGTTTATACGAATAAATGCCCCAACTGCGCTGGGATTGCAGTTATTTCTCTTCCTGTGCCTTGCACAAACGAATTTTCATCTAAACTGGGTGATTCCTTTTGGGTACTTCGTTTTTTTAAACAGTGTATCAGAAAAAAGAACAAAAAACTGGAAATACATGAGCTGGTTGTGAATCTGATATTTACTTACTTATTTATTTGTAAGCACATTCTTACAGATGGTAAATCTAGTTACAGGAATTGCTATAACATCATTGTGCGTTAACACTAGAAAATGACGCCGCCGGCGTCATTTCGACTCCGCGTGCTACGATAACGATACCGATTACTGTCGTTCCATGACTTTTATTAAATTAGTAATGTCTATAACTTCCGAAAAACACAATCATGGAATCTAATTTCCAAAGGATTAATGTGCCCATATACATACCTACACTGGCGTGCAAAAATTAAGGACGAAACGGTTTTTCGGAAATAACGTCCTGCAGAAGTGCTCCACATCGACTCAAATCATACCATAAAATCTCCAAGATGTGAGAATATGAGACAAGTGAGCAAAACTGTCCAAACAAGGAATCCAAACGATACAAAGGCACTTTATTGAAAATGTAGCTTCGAGCACAACTGGACAGAAGACAGAAATGTCCATGTGACTGGCGGCTGCCAAGAAAACTCCAGTTTTTAGTAGGGTATATGTTCACCCCTGACTGTGTTGAGGGATTTATAACGTCTGTCCATGCTGAGGACGATGTTGTCAAGGAGCTGTTGAGCCATCGCTGCCCATTTCTCTTCTAGCGCCAATCGCAGCTGTGGAATTGTTGCTGGCGGCTGGTGACGTGCCGCCAAACGTCTCCAGAGAAGGTCCCACACGTGTTCGATTGGATTTAGGTCCGGGGACCTTGTAGGCGAATCCATGCGTTGAATATCTTCACTCTCCAACAGCTCTGCGACAGCCACTGTACGATGAGGTGAAGCGTTGTCGTCCATGAAGAGGAACTCAGAATCCACAGCACATCTAAACAGACGCACGTGAGGCAGGAGAACCTCGATGCAATAGCGTACACCAATAACTGAACCTCCTTGGAATCTGTGGAGGTCAGTATGGCTACCAAGCATGATACCGCCCCAAACGAGAACTCCGCCACCTCTAAACCGTTCCCTTTCGATGATGTTAGAGGTGTGATTGCGTGTTCCCTGCTCTCTCCAGATGTGTATACGTCCAGAATCGCTCGTCAGACTAAATAGCCTCTGATCCGTAAAGTGAACTCGACCCCATTGCTGATGTGTCCAGTTCTTGTGCTCCTGGCACCACAGACACCGCCGTCTCCGATGAGCAGGCGTTAATTGCACACACTGTACTGGTCGTCGTGCAAATAGACCCTCTTTTGTGCAGCCTCATGGCCACGGTAAAAAGCGATAATGGACGTCCAGTTGTCTTATGCATGTGCCTTGCGATTTCTCCCGCTGTCTGCCGTCTGTCTCTTCTCACCTGTAGGACAATACACCGGTCGTCTGCACGACCACTGTTAAACTCTCGGACAGCTGTTCCTGTCGTTTGAAATGCTCTCCAAGCTCGTGAAACGATGCTGTGAGCGATCCCGAACTCCTCGGCCACACTAGTCACACTTCAACCTTCTTCCAAGTTCCCAATGAAGCGACTTCGGGTAAAGTCATCCAGATGTCGTCTACTGGATTGCCTGTTGGCCATATCACACGGTGGCAGAATTTGACGTAGTTCAACTCCCCCACCCTACGGCATGCTGCATATATGTGTATGCCCTATCGTACCGGACTCTAGTCTATCTCCTGAGTGGTCTTTCAGTCCCTTCTGCTTGCTCGTTCCGCTGTTATGCTAATTTCTCCTCTTCGTCCTTAATTTTTGCACACCAGTGTACAACGCCCAATGGAGTCGAACCGACTCCAGAAAATGAAGCAATCTTTTCCTCACGGTGTCGTGACTTTGAGCCATTCGTTTTTTGCAGGAAGTGTCTCATCACGCATAGTTCCCCTCCCCCTCCACAGGTTGAGAAAGTGGTTAGTTCCGTGCGCCTGCAGATCACGTGCACGTCTTTCTTTTACTCATTGGACTGTTTAGGTTCTTACTGTTGTCGTCTCTGTATCTCTGCTACTGACTTATTCAGTTTATTGAAAACATATTGGTGAAATGGCGCCCAAAATTGGGCTGACACCAGAAGAAGTAGAAGCTCTATTACAAGAAATGACGGAAAAGGAATCGGATGGGGGAGAGTTTTCAGAAATTGACGAGAACTCTGAAGAAGTCAATTATGAATGTGAAATTAGTCATTCCTCGGATTCGGACATAAGTGAGGATGAAGGAACTATAATCACTTCCTCAAGTAATACGGAAATGTCCATTGCTTGTGACGGTACAGAATGGAAAATGTTCAAAAATAAAAGAATGCTTGGAAGATACCCCTATCTAAATATCTTACGCTAGGATTGTGCATCGACAAATCATGCAAAGAGAAATGGGAAATATGATAGCGTTTTGAGCGCATGTGTTCTGTTTATGGACAACAAGATTTTACATCATATAAAAAAATGCCCCGAAGCTGAGTGTTATGAAGAATAACCACTGGTTCCTTTCTGTGGATGAGCTACACGCATTTATAAGAATGCTGTACGGTCGAGGTGTAAGTGGAGCGAAAGGAATTGATCTTCATTCCTTGTGGTCTGATTCATAGGCCCTGAATTTCTGCAATGAAACTATGGGTAGAAACAGATTGTGTGACATTCTGCGATTTTTGAGATTTGACTTAAATTCTACACGCTCCACTCGATTGCAGTTTGACAAATTCGGAATGGTGTATGAAATTTGAAATCACCTCTTCGAAAACTGCATCACTTTCTTCAAACCAGGTGACAATATAACAATAGACGAACAGTTATTCACAAACAAAACACGTTGACCTTTTACTCAGTTTATACCATTTAAACCTGATAAATACCGACAAACGTTTTGTCTTGCTGTAGACTTACGAACTAAATACCTGCTCAACGCCTTCCCTTATTTAGGCAAAAATGAAGAACGGCCTCACAACCCGAGTCTATCCGAATATGTTGTTATGCAACTGATGGAGCCATTTGCAAAGAAAGGTAGGAACGTCACAGTAGGCAACTTCTTCACATCACTTCATTTAGCTAAACCATTACAAAAGAATAGAACAAAATTTGTAGAGACAAGCAAGGCAAGAAGAGAAATTCCGCAATCTATGAAAAATTCCCGGGATACATTGTACGAAACGAAAATTCTAAACAATGGAGAACCAGGTGCTACTCTTACAGTATACCAAGGAAAGAGAAGGAAAAATGTGATGATTCTTAGTACACTTCATCGGTGTGTCGATATTGTAAACAATGAAAAGAAGACTCTTAAGACTATTAGTTTTTATAACGAAACCAAATGTGGTGTAGACGTTATTGATCAAATGACTAGAAAGTATTCCGTAAATGTACCATCCAGAAGATAGCCAGCTCATACATTTTATAATATGGGAGATTTGGCAGCTATAAATGCGGGGGCTATTTACAAAGAAGTTACCGGAAAACGCATTGCAAGACTAACCATTTTTCAATTATTAGCTGATGAGATGCGTCAAAACTACATAAGCGTCCGAAATGAGTCAAGGAAACATGTGTGCAGAGGAGATTTCTCAGATAAAGCAGCACCAAAGAGAAGAAAATGTGAAATAAAATTTTGCAAAGGGAACATGAATTCTAAGGATTGTACGTCGTGCAAGAACATGGTGTGTAGGAAATGTGTAGCTAAGTAGGATTACACATGCAAACATTGCACGTCGGGACATTAGCTTATAAAATTCATGTAAGTATATGTGTTTCATGGATTACTGTAACAATTTCCCCATACTGATTTAAACTGTAACTGCAAAAATCTACCATCTGTAGTAAAGCGTATTATGTATAATTCATAAATATAAAATATAGATATAATAGTTTAAGAATATATTCGTTCTTATGCATAATGTGTATGTCTTTCCTTTATAAGCCACGCAGGAGTCAAAATTACTCCGGCGGGCATTCTGGGGGTAACGACCTTAGCGGGCGTTCTAGTGTTAATATCGTAATACAGTGAAAGTGATAATTGCAACTTTGCAAAACATGCTTTACGAAAATGATTATGACTTACATTAAAAATATCCGGACATTCTTCAAGTAAGTTGTGAAGTCTATACATTTTGCACAACGGATAATTTTTTCTAGCATCAGTCCTGCAGAATCTAACTGAAAATATTTCACATTTTGTCCTTGGTAAAGTGGCACACGGAAACCTTATTTGTTTATAATATGAATATCATCTATCTCTCCATTGATGATACTGTAAAGAAATTAAGTTGGAGAGCTTTCCTTCGCGATTGTAGGGAGGTCATCTTGAAGAATGACAGAAGGTCAGTAGTCGGGATATCCGCGATATAAACACCACTAGCTTTGTGAAAATGATGACTTAGAAATCTTTTTTGGACTTTTTCATTGTTATTTATAAATGTTACGAGGCTAGGCTCCAAATGATCGCTGCATACCCTACTACAGATCTGACGGTAGTCTCAATAATGCGAACAAGTGTCTGAGGATTCGAAAAGTACTTGGAATAAAGCATGATGAATCAAAGATTTCTATACGATGAAAGTACAGATCTTTTGATATGGCTTTTAAAGTTCAAGTTGTAATCAAATGTGACTGCCAAGTCCTGGACATCGTTTGGCTAAGGAAATAGTCGCCAGCTTTGTAGTATAAAACTAATTGGGTTTCTTTCCCACGAAAAGGAAACGACATGATACTTGGAGATGTTGAGGTGGAGGTGGTTTAACGTACACTCTTGAAGCAGGTTATTGACTTCAATTTGAAGATCAAGACAGTCATTAGGAGTCTTTGCATTGCGATAAAATTTGAGATCATCAGCGAATAAGAAACAAGGGCCATCAATGTAAAAAGGAAGCTCATTAATGTATATGGAAAACAAAATGGTCCTGAATCAGAGCCTTGTGATATTCAAAACGTGGTTACATAAGGATCGGGAAACATGGTTGTTATAAATAACAGACTAGGATACGTTAAAAAGATAGGACTGAAACCGGGACAGCAGATTATCACTGAGCCCAAGAAAGTCCAAAATATTAGATGAGATTGTAATCTGGTCCTAGATTAACAACGGATCACAAATGTTAATTGAGATGAGTGTGAACAAGCAACTTCAGAAAGGTACGAATGTAAAAAACAAATTACGATTTCTTCTTTGTACTCAAAAAACAAATTTGAACTTTGATGAATTACTTAAGATGACGAAGAAAGTATTACATGCAATCTAACAATGTGGTTACATTGTAATTTCTGTCATATCAGGCAGCAATCGAGTGAATCGTAATGTTTTGAATGTTTAAACATTCATTCAAAACCCATGCGATCAAAAGCAGTTGGTACTTTTAACGTTTGACTCGATACATATTCTTAAGTGTGTCACCATCAAGCGGTGTGAAATAACTTTAGTGAAGATTTTATAAACCACCAATAGGAGGCTGATATGTCTGTAGTTCCTGAGATCCTCAATGTCACCATTTTTATGTAGCAGGATCATTGTAGCGTTGTTCAAATCCTCAGGAATCTTCCCTTCATTAAGGCATCGAGTGAAAATTTGGGCGAGTACTGTTTCGATATCTCCACTTGCTTCTTGTATGATGTCTACAGTAATTCCATCTTCTCCTGGAGCTTTTCCCCGTTTCATGTTCTTGATTGCATGTGCAACTTCTGCTGAAAGGACTCGAAGAACTCTGGTACTGGTGCCTTTCATGATCTCTGGAGTACATGTATCATCCCTTTCATATAATTTGGAGTAGAAATCTTTCACTCTTGTCAAAATTACGCCCCTATTTCTTGTTACAGAACCATCTTCTTTTATCAGTGCCATAATCTGTTTTCTTCCCTTACTGAGATGTCCCTTTGCTATCTTTAGGCTTTGGTTTTTTCAATTGCTTTCCTCACTAGTTCACAGTTGAATTTCCTTACGTCTTCAGTGGTACATTTTCGTACAGTCTTGCATAGCTCTATATAGTCCACTTCGGAAGTCACATTTTCTTTAGTTGTCCTCATCTCTCTTCTTTTTTGCATCAACATTTTGGTTTTTCCTGATAATTTGTTCACATGCAACTTGTTCTTAGACCCAGCTAATTTTGTTGCTGTTTCCATAAGAGCTTTGGTTACGTTTCTGTTAACTTCAGAAATATCCACTTTTTCCGAAGTTAGGCCTTCTAAAGCAGAGAATCTGTTCTTCAGTTCCAACTTAAAGATATTATGGTGTTTTTTAAGGTTCGTTATGTCAATATATTTTGTTTGTCTTATGAGCTTGCCACGTTCGAGTTCAGTGTTGAGGTGCATCTTACATCTCACCAATCTATGGTCACTACCTGTGCTAAACTTGTTTAGCACACTGCAGTCTTCTATGACGAATTTTTTGTTACACATAATAAAATCAATTTCACTTGTCGTCTCATTTGGATGTCTCCATGTCCATTTCCTGTGTGGCTTTTTCTTGAAAAAGGAGTTCAAAATGAAAACCCCTTCTGCCTCTGCAAACTCAACGAGAGTATTTTTACGCTGGTTTCTGTTGCCGTGACCGAATTTATCTACTGAAGTTTCATTCTGTTGCTGTTGCCCTATTTTTGCATTGAAATCTCCCATAATTATCTTCAAGTGCTGCTTACCTTTATTATGTAGATGACGAATTTCCACATGAAATTCTTCAATTTCTTCTTCAGGATGACTTGCGGTGGGTGCATAAGTTTGAATAATCTGAGCCTGGTATCTTCTCGAGAGTTGGATAACGAGTCGTGCAGCTCTGTCAGAGTAACTTTCAACTTCTACAACTTTATCCGTCAGTTTCTTGTTTATTATAAATCCAACACCATTAGTTCTGCCAGTATCAGTCCCACGATAGTAGGAGAGATGACCACTTTTCAGTTCAATGAGATCTTCTCCTTTTCTGCTTACCTCACTTAGCCCGACGATGTCCCACCTGATCATTTGTAGTTTCTGTTCCAATTCAAGAAGCCTTGAATTAGAAGATAGGGAGCGTCCATTATACGTAGACAAGGTCAGCATCAGATGGCAGTCAAGCCCTGTTCTCCGGGGATTCTTAGCACCCTCGGCCTTCATGTCGCACTGGCCGCTGCCTTGGCCAGGTACATTCCAGCTGCCGGAGACTGAGGGCCAAGATTTAAGTTGTGGAGTCATTTTGGAGGGGTTTGGCCACAGTGTGGGATAGCATTTCCTTTAATCCCGATGGTATAGTTATACCGCTATTGGTAGTCGTCAGAGCCCCTTTAGTGGGAACAGGATGCACCACGAGGAGGCGGGGTTGACATTTGTCAAGGAGAGGCTGTGATGTGGCTCATCACCTGACCTTACATCTTATATATATATACAGAGCACATTTAGTGGGAACAGCATGTACCACGAGAAGGCGGGGTTGACATTTGTCAAGGAGCGGCTGTGATGTTACGCATCACCTGACCTTACATCCCATATATATATGTAAATATGGGATGTAAGGTCAGGTGATGCGTAACATCACAGCCTCTTGATGTTACGCATCACCTGACCTTACACCCCATATATATATATATATATATATATATAGAGTCATTTTGGAGGTGTTTGGCCATAACTCACCACGCTGGCCAAGCGGGTTGGTGAGTGTGGGATAGCATTTCCTCTGATCACGATGGTATAGTTATACCGCTATTGGCGGTCGTCAGAGCCCCTTTAGTGGGAACAGGATGCACCACGAGAAGGCGGGGTTGACATTTGTCAAGGAGAGGCTGTGATGTTACGCATGTACCTGGCCAAGGCAGCGGCCAGTGCGACATGAAGGCAGAGGGTGCTAAGAATCCCCGGAGGACCGGACTAGGCTGCCATTTGATGCTGACCTTGGCTACCTATAACGGACGCTCCCTATCTTCTGATTCAAGGCTTCTTGAATTGGAAGAGGAACTACAAAGGATCAAGTGGGACATCGTCGGGCTAAGTGAGGTAAGGAGAAAAGGAGAAGATCTCATTGAACTGAAAAGTGGACATCTCTTCTACTAATGTGGGACAGATACTGGCAGAACTAGTGGTGTTGGATTTATAGTAAACAAGAAACTGAAGGATAAAGTGGTAGAAGTTGAAAGTTCCTCTGACAGAGCTGCACGACTCGTTATCCAACTATCGAGAAGATACCAGGCTCAGATTATTCAAACTTATGCACCCACCACAAGTCATCCTGAAGAAGAAATTGAAGAATTTTATGAGGAAATTCGTCATCTAAATAATAAAGGTAAGCAGCACTTAAAATAATTATGGGACATTTCAATGCAAAAATAGGGCAACGGCAACAGAATGAAACTTCAGTAGGTAAATTCGGTCACGGCAACAGAAACCAGCGTGGAAATACTCTCGTTGAGTTTGCAGAGGCAGAAGGATTTTTCATCTTGAACTCCTTTTTCAAGAAAAAGCCACACAGGAAATGGACATGGAGACATCCAATTGGGACGACAAGTGAAATTGATTTTATTATGTGTAACAAAAAATTCGTCATCGAAGACTGCAGTGTGCTGAACAAGTTCAACACAGGTAGTGACCATAGATTGGTGAGATGTAAGATGCACCTCAACACTAAACTGGAACGTGGCAAGCTCATAAGACAAACAAAATGTATTGACATAACCAACCTTAAAAAACACCATAATACTTTCAAGTTGGAACTGAAGAACAGATTCTCTGCTTTAGAGGGCCTAACATCGGAAGAAGTGGATATTTCGGAAGTTAACAGAAAAGGAACCAAAGCTCTAATGGAAACAGCAACAAAATTAGCTGGGTCTAAGAACAAGTTGCATGTGAACAAATTATCAGGAAAAACCAAAATGTTGATAAAAAAAGAAGAGAGATGAGGACAACTAAAGAAGATGTGACTTCCAAAGTGGAATATATAGAGCTATGCAAGACAACACGAAAAAGTATCACTGAAGACGTAAGGAAATTCAACTGTGAGCTAGTGAGGAAAGCAATTGAAAACAACCAAAGCCTTAAGATAGCAAAGGGACATCTCAGTAAGGGAAGAAAACAGATTATGGCTCTGAGAAAAGAAGATGGTTCTATAACAAGAAATAGAGGCGAAATTTTGACAAGAGTGAAAGATTTCTACTCCAAATTATACGAAAGGGATGATACATGTACTTCAGACATCATGAAAGGTACCAGAGTTCTTCCAGTCCTCCCAGCAGAAGTTGCACATGCAATCAAGAACATGAAGCGGGGGAAAGCTCCAGGAGAAGATGGAATTACTATAGACATCATACAAGAAGCAAGTGGAGAAATTGAAACAGTACTCGCCCAAATTTTCACTCGATGCCTTAATGAAGGGAAGATTCCTGAGGATTGGAACAATGCTACAATGATCCTGCTACATAAAAAAGGTGACATTGAGGATCTCAAGAACTACAGACCTATCAGCCTCCTATCAGTGGTTTATAAAATCTTCACTAAAGTTCTTTCACACCGCTTGAAGGTAACACTGGACATGGCTCAACCGAGAGAACAAGCTGGATTCAGGAGTGGCTACAGCACAGTAGATCATATCCACGTACTGAGAGAACTAATTGAAAGAGCGAGGGAATATGAACTTCCATTGTGCATGGCTTTTATCGATTATGAAAAAGCCTTTGATTCGGTGAAACCATCAGCAGTTACCACGGCTCTGAAATCCTGCGGTATTGAAGATGCATACATTAATATTGATAATAACATCTATGAAAATGCAAGTGCAAAGATTCGGCTGTTTGAAAATACAACACACATAAAAATTGGAAAGGGAGTGAGACAAGGTGACACCATATCTCCGAAGCTCTTTAATGCCACATTGGAAAATGTCTTTCAATCACTGAACTGGGAAAACAAAGGGATAAAGATTAATGGAGATTATCTAACCCACCTTCGTTTTGCTGATGACGTAGTCATTTTTGCAACTACCCCATCAGAGCTGCAGAGTATGATCCAGGAACTTGCTGACAAGAGTAAAGAAGTGGGATTAAAAATGAACTTTCAGAAGACAAAAGTGATGTTCAATGCTTTTACAAGAAATGAAGATTTATCGATTGATGGAGAAAAACTGGAGATAACAGATACGTATGTTTATCTTGGACAGCAGATATCAAGTGAGGGTCACATTGATGAAGAAATTAATCGGCGTACAAAACTTGCCTGGAGAGCTTTTGGAAGAAACAGCATAATTTTCAAGAGCAATATGCCATTATGTCTTAAAAGAAGAGTGTTTGATCAATGCATCCTTCCAGTGCTTACGTATGGTGCAGAGACGTGGACCTTAACTAAAAGAGACATACAAAGGCTGCAGACAACTCAAAGAAGCATGGAGAGGTGCATGCTTTGTGTAACCAGGAGAGATAAGAAGAGGAACTCGTGGATCCGAAAAATGACGAGAGTGGAAGACATCATGATCAGAGTTAAATCCCTGAAATGGCAATGGGCTGGACATACTGCCAGAAGGACAGACCATAGATGGACAGCCGAAATTTTAGATTGGATTCCAAAAGACAGGAAAAGACCCAGAAAAAGACCACATGGGAGATGGGTGGATGAAATTCGTAAATATGCGGGAGTGACATGGAGGAGACTGGCACAAGACAGATCGTTGTGGAGGAAACTTGGGGAGACCTTCGTCCAGCAGTGGATTGATAATGGTTGACAATGATGATGATGATGATGATATATATATATGGGATGTAAGGTCAGGTGATGCGTAACATCACAGCCGCTCCTTGACATATGTCAACCCCGCCTTCTCGTGGTACATCCTGTTCCCACTATGGGGGCTCTGACGACCGCCAATAGCGGTTTAACTATACCATCGGGATTAGAGGAAATGCTATCACACAATCATCAACCCGCTTGGCCAGCGGGGTGATTTATAGCCAAACCCCTCCAAATCGATTCCACAACTTAAATCTTGGCTCTCAGTCTACGGCAGCTGGAATGTACCTGACCAAGGCAGCGGCCAGTGCGACATGAAGGCAGAGGGTGCTAAGAATCCCCGGAGGACCGGACTAGGATGCCATCTGATGCTGACCTTGGCTACGTATAATGGACGATCCCTATCTTCTGATTCAAGGCTTCTTGAATTGGAAGAGGAACTACAAAGGGTCAAGTGGGACATCGTGGAATTAAGTGAGGTAAGGAGTAAAGGAGAAGATCTCATTGAACAGAAAAGTGGGCATCTGTTCTACTATCGTGGGACTGATACTGGCAGAACTAGTGGTGTTGGATTTATAATTAACAAGAAACTGAAGGATAAAGTTGGAGAAGTTGAAATTTACTCTGACAGAGCTGCACGACTCGTTATCCAACTCTTCTGATTCAAGGTTTCTTGAATTGGAAGAGGAACTACAAAGGGTCAAGTGGGACATCGTCGGGCTAAGTGCGGTAAGAAGAAAAGGAGAAGATCTCATTGAACTGAAAAGTAGGCATCTCTTCTACTATCGTGGGACTGATACTGGCTGAACTAGTGGTGTTGGATTTATAATAAACAAGAAACTGAAGGACAAAGTTGTAGAAGTTGAAATTTACTCTGACAGAGCTGCACGGCTTGTTATCCAACTCTCGAGAAGATACCAGGCTCTGATTATTCAAGCTTATGCACCGACCACAAATCATCCTGAAGAAGAAATTGAAGAATTTTATGAGGAAATTCGTCATCTAAATAATAAACGTAAGCAGCACTTAAAGATAATTATAGGAGATTTCAATGCAAAAATAGGGCAACGGCAACAGAATGAAACTTCAGTAGGTAAATTCGGTCACGGCAACAGAAACCAGCGTGGAAATACTCTCGTAGAGTTTGCAGATGCAGAAGGATTTTTCATCTTGAACTCCTTTTTCAAGAAAAAGCCACACAGGAAATGGACATGGAGACATCCAAATGGGACGACAAGTGAAATTGATTTTATTATGTGTAACAAAAACTTCGTCATAGAAGACTGCAGTGTGCTAAACAAGTTCAACAGATGTAGTGACCATAGATTGGTGATGTGTAAGATGCATCTGAACACTAAACTCGAACGTAGCAAGCTCATAAGGCAAACAAAATGTATTGGCATAACCAACCTGAAAAAACACCATAATACCTTCAAGTTGGAACTGAAGAACAGATTCTCTGCTTTAGAAGGCCTAATATCAGAAGAAGTGGATACTTCCGAAGTTAACAGAAAAGCAACCAAAGCTCTTATGGAAACAGCAACAAAATTAGCTGGGTCTAAGAACAAGTTGCATGTGAACAAATTATCAGGAAAAACGAAAATGTTGATGCAAAAAAGAAGAGAGATGAGGACATCTAAAGAAGATGTGACTTCCAAAGTGGAATATATAGAGCTATGCAAGACAGTAAGAAAACGTATCACTGAAGACATAAGGAAATTCAACTGTGAACTAATAAGGAAAGCAATTGGAAACAACCAAAGCCTAAAATAGCAATGGGACATCTCAGTAATGGAAGAAAACAGATTATGGCACTGAGAAAAGAAGATGGTTCTGTAACAAGAAATAGGGGGGAAATGTTGACAAGAGTGAAAGATTTCTACTCCAAATTATATGAAAGGGATGATACATGTACTCCAGACATCATGAAAGGTACCAGTACCAGAGTTCTTCCAGTCCTCCTAGCAGAAGTTGCACATGCAATCAAGAACATGAAGCGGGGAAAAGCTTCAGGAGAAGATGGAATTACTGTAGACATCATACAAGAAGCAAGTGGAAAAATCGAAACAATACTCGCCCAAATTTTCACTCAATGCCTTAATGAAGGGAAGATTCCTGAGGATTGGAACAACGCTACAATGATCTTACTACATAAAAAAGATGGCATTGAGGATCTCAGGAACTACAGACCTATCAGCCTCCGATCAGTGGTTTATAAAATCTTCACTAAAGTTCTTTCACACCGCTTGAAGGTGACACTGGTCATGGCTCAACCGAGAGAACAATCTTGATTCAGGAGTGGCTACAGCACAATAGATCATATCCACGTACTGAGAGAACTAATTGAAAGAGCGAGGGAATATGAACTTCCATTGGGCATGGCTTTTATCGAATATGAAAAAGTCTTTGATACGGTGAAACCTCTGAAATCCTGATACGGTTACAATCTCTGAAATCCTGCGGTATTGAAGATGCATACATTAATATTATTAATAACATCTATGAAAATGCAAGTGCAAAGATTCGGCTGTTGGAAAATTCAACACACATAAAAATTAGAAAAGGAGTGAGACAAGGTGACACCATATCTCCGAAGCTCTTTAATGCCACATTGGAAAATGTCTTTCAATTACTGAACTGGGAAAACAAAGGGATAATGATTATTGGAGATTATCTAATCCACCTTCGGTTTGCTGATGTCATAGTCCTTTTTGCAACTACCCCATCAGAGCTGCAGGATATGATTCAGGAACTTGCTGACAAGAGTAAAGAAGCGGGATTAAAAATGAACTTTCAGAATACAAATGTGATGTTTAATGATTTTACAAGAAATGAAGATTTATCAATTGATGGAGAAAAGCTGGAGATAACAGACACGTACGTTTATCTTGGACAGCAGATATCAAGTGAGGGTCACATGCATCAGGAAATTAATCGGCGTACAAAACTTGCCTGGAGAGCTTTTGGAAGAAACAGCATAATTTTCAAGAGCAATATGCCATTATGTCTTAAAAGAAAAGTATTTGATCAATGCATCCTTCCAGTGCTTACGTATGGTGCAGAGACGTGGACCTTAACCACAAGAGACATACAAAGGCTGCAGACAACTCAAAGTAGCATGGAGAGGTTTATGCTTGGTGTAACCAGGAGAGATAAGAAGAGGAACTCGTGGATCCGAAAAATGACATGAGTGGAAGACATCATGATCAGATTTAAATCCCTGAAATTGCAATGCGGGAGTGACATTTAGAAGACTGGCACAAGACAGACCGTTGTGGAGGAAACTTGGGGAGACCTTCGTCCACCAGTGGATTGATAATGGTAGACAATGATGATGATGATGATATATATATATATATATATATATATATATATATATATATATATATATATATATATATATATGTGTGATGTAAGGTCAGGTGATTCACAACATCACAGCCTCCCCTTGACAAATGTCAACCCCACCTTCTTGTGGTGCATCCTGTTCCCACTTAAGGGGCTCTGACGTCCGCCAACAGCGGTATAACTATACCATTGGGATTTGAGGAAATGCTATCCCACACTCACCAACCCGCTTGGCCAGCGTGGTGAGTTATGGTCAAACCCCTCCAAAATATCTCCACATATTAAATTTTGGACCTCAGTCTCCGGCCGCTGGAATGTACCTGGTCAAGGCAGCGGCCAGTGCGACATGAAGGCAGAGGGTGCAAAGGTTAAAATAAGCATTTTTTAAACAGTCGGAGTACAGAATGTGAATATGAGTCATGAAATGATTATGTACAAATGAGCGCCAGAACAAGTAGGCAAATAAATAAAATTATGTACACTTCCTGAGTGTAAGATGGAAGGGGAAATTAACCAGGTTAAATAACGATGTAAGTGCCAATAAAAGGTTATATAACGAAGTAAATTTCTCCGTCATTTCTGTCCGCGCCAGGATTCGAACCAGGGTCCCCTCATTCCGGAGTAAGTCGGTTGCTCTACCAACTGAGCTACCCAGACATTTATTCTGATTCCTATCTGCCTGTATGTCGTGTGCGTCCTGCTGGCAGGTACGTCACAGATAGAGTATTCATACCAGTTCAAACTGTAAAGGAAACTCTTGGGGCATCAATCTGGAACCAGCTGAGGTATGGTCTCAAAAGTTTGTGGAAGTTGGGAAGAGTTTCTGTATTGACAGCGTGTTCATGCGCTTACTGTAGACGGAAATTTATTCGAGCTGTGAAGTGATGGACAAGCTTCTCGCTTGCTTATGTAAGATTAGGTACAGTGGAATTTTCCTAATGCGTCAGTTGATGGAAGTAAATTACTATTTTTACAAGCGTGAAAATATAAACACACACTGATGGGTGAGGAGAAGCAGGGAGAAAATCTTGAATTAGGGTAAAATATGAGACAGCATTCAGATTTCCTGGGCAAAGATGGTGTGCAATAAGGTACAAGAGATTTGACACAGGTAGCAAGACATGACAAAACCAATAGACATGTTCAATGTCTGCAGGGACATCACAGTAGGCACATTGTGGAGAAAGAGCAAGTCATTCGGTGTAATAATTAAGAAACGGGTAGGCGGCGGTGTAGAAATAGCCAATGAGCATTCTTCTCATGAAGGGCAGCAAGGAGATGGTGTGCAGCAGATCAAACAGCTGTAAAGTAGGCAGACGGAACAGTAGGGATATGCATTGGTTGATGAGGTGCACAAGTGCAAAGAATTTCACTCAAAAGCTTCTGTGAGCGTGCCTCAAGTGTAAAAGATTTCATACGGAGTACCACAAAAAATGGGAAAAGTCGCGGTGCTGCTGCAACCTGTAGAATTCCTTCAGCAGAGGCGAGAGATGGGTATAAAAGGATGATCGACGATTTTATCGACGTGTAAAGTGTCAGGGAGGAGACGGAATCATGAAAATAAGTAGATGGGCGAGAAAAGTCTTTCCAAGTAAGGTTGAGGTTCACAAGGGCTTGTACAGTAATAATGCCTGCACGCATTCATTCTGGACAGGCAAAGAATGGTCGGTCGGAGGGATGAAGAGCTGATGAGTAAAAGAGTGGTTCATTTAGTGTCTCCGTAGTGGAGAAGCGGATGATCTGTGTAATAGGAGTGACCTCAGGATTTCTATGCCCTCCCAGTAAACATCTGGGAGGCTTTGTCGTAATGCTGGGAAACCCTCCATTTGAAGAAAGACGGCGAACGTTAATAAAATATTTTTCGATGAGGCAAGAACATTACGTACTGTGCATGTATCTGGGTTGGAGCTATTGAGCACATGAAAGAACCAGTGAAGCCGTGCGGCACGGTAAGCGAGATCTACAGCAGCAAGACCAATTCCTCCCTGTGAAGGTGAGAGACAGAGTGTAGAGGAGCTGACCCAGTGATGCTTTGAACATACAACTGAAGTAAAGCATGCTTGAACTTGACGGAGTCTGTAGCCAGAGGCGCTATCCATTTGCCAGGAGTAGTAACACTTTGATAAGATGTATGTGCAAGCAATGTGAGCTATTTGAAGGAAGGAAGTGCAAAATTGCGCTCTTCTTCAGAAGCCTGCTGCCTTGAGAAGGGAGTGATAGAGAGAGGACCAATTCGTTCGTGCCGCCTCCGAAGGGGTTCCACGATGTATTCCTAAGAATGTTTGGGTGGCACTTGACCATTTGGCTCCCCAGGAGAGTCGTTGCGATGTTTCCAAGTGCCGCACCAGAGGCCTGTGCTTTTCTTAAGATTAAGTACTGCTGACGCTGAGGCAGCATACTCTTGGTAGCAGCGATGAAGGGTGCAGAACTGGGTGTTATGACGTATGCAAAACGTTGCATCATCTGCATAGCTTGAGTGGGTAATTTTATGATGTCTCGTGCTGGATGTTGCTGGAGGAAACCGATGTATAAACTCTCTGCGTATCAGGCGCAAGAATGGCTCGAAGATTATGGCAAACAAATGTCCAGATAGAGGGCATCCCTGACGAATTCCTCTGGAGAACTCTATAGGAGCTGTCAGTAAAGTAGCGGTCTGGACTTGTAGAGTTGCTCCTTGATAGAGAGAAAAGAATGAGGTGATGAAGGAGATATGGAAACCAAATGCTTGAAGTGTTGCAGAAAGGTAGACGTGGGATATATTTATTTTCAAATGCTGCTTTTTGATCAATATTAAGGAGAGCCAATCCAATGGCTCGGACTGAGTGTCAGCAAGGAAGATTAAGTCACGTAGGAGTGTAAGATTGTCAGTTATTGAACGTCCAGGCACAGCATAAGATTGTTGAGGGGAAACTATATGAGGTACAATGGTATTGAGACGGTGTGAAAGCAGCTTTGTGTAGAGCTTGTTGTCGAGGTTTAATAATGAAATTGGGTGCCAGTGTGCAAGATCCAGGAGGTCTCCTTGTTTTGGAAATAAAGCAATGTAAGCTTGGGTGAAGCACTGTGGAAGACTGGAGGACGTGAATGCATTGTTAAAGGTCGGAGCTGGAGTAGGTGTGAAGTGAAGACTTCAAAGAATGCATGAGGAAGACCATCAGGTACCAGTACAGCATTCCGATTGAGAAGTCTAAATGAGGCTTGGAGTTCCGGCAAGGTGAAAGGATTCGTGAGATTGCTTCGTAGATGATTTGGAACTTGAGGAAGAGACGTAAAAAGTGGGGAGTCAGAAGTTGCGCCATTAACGTCAGTGGCCCCGCATTTTCGCTTGAAAAAATCGTGTACTAAGGAACAAATGACGTAAGGATCTGAAGTGATCTCCCCAGAGGGGAGTCGTAGTTGTCCAATAGTGATGGATTCCCAACGATTTTTTTCGAGAGAGTGGAGGTACTCATACGAGTTGTTAATAGGCCTAAGATGAAGAAGACGTAATCGTTGGATCGCTTGAGCAGCCATGGGAGTGAGGATTGTTATTAACTCGGCTTTTATAGCCGGGAACATCGGATCATTTAGCGCGAGATCAGCCAGCTCGGACCAAATAGGTTGCAACATCATGTTTCGCTTGACTGTAGCAATACTGGAGGGTCCTCTGAGTGGGATCGATGTCGTCGATTTTTGATTGTAAGAAACTGTGAACTATGCTGCAGAAGGTGGAATCATGTAAGAAGGTACTGTCTAACGTCCAACGTCTGTGTCGAGAAGGACGAGAAGTTCTTGCTCCGATTTTTAGAGTCACCGTACAGTGATCGCAAGAGGCTGCTGCGTGATGGTTACTTCCCTGGAGGTCCGGCACGAGAACAGATGAGACATAAAATCTATCTAATCTTGCTGCTGATAATGAAGCAGTGTTGATGGAACGCCAAGTATAAGAGTGACGGTCTGGGTGAATTAAACGAAAGGCGTCCATGAGAGTGAAGTCAGCTAGCAAACACTGAAGACCTTGGTAAAGGCGAGAACGATGTTCTTGTTGATTCGGAGCTCGGTCCATCTGAGGATCAGTAGTACAGTTGAAGTCTGCTCCCAAGATTACATCACAGGAGTCCGTAATTATTAGAACAATATTATTGAGGGAGGTTAAGACATGTTCAGTTGGAGAATCATCGCAAGGAATATAAACATTGGAAATATGATCTGCTTTGTCTTCAAGCATGAAGGAAAGGTGCTGAAGATAATTTAGGTAAGTATTGTGGATAGTAACTGAAGAGATGTTTTGTGGAAATCGCCGATGTAATACGATGGCAATACCGCCACGATTGGAGGTGCGAAACGAGTGGTGAAAGGTATACTCCCATTCTCTCCATCGAGAGGATAGTCGGAGAACAATTTGTTTCTTGTAAAAGGAGAACTTCTGCGGAACGATGAGCAATGTCTTCATGCACTAAAGCATTTTCAAGGGGATTGGAGAAACCCCACAAGTGAATGTTAAGATCTGGAAGAGGATGATCTGAATTAGAGTCACAAAGCTTGAGATACGTTTTTTGAAAACGACGGAATTTTTTTAAGGGTGCGAACATCATCTGGCACACGGGTAAGGGTTTGGAGCTGTAATTTTGCAAAGACCTTTAGTTCCTGAATTTACTGAAGAATCTCAACAAATGATCCTTCGCATTGATTGATTAGCTTTTTAAAGCAGTTGGGTTTATTGCGATAGCAAAGTATCGCTTTTAAGGAATCTAAGGGCAAAGGGTGTCTTGGAACACTAGATTTCTCAAGAGCTTTTAACAGTTCCTCCCTTATAGAGACCTCTGAGGAAGAGTCTGAACTAGAGTGCTCTTCAGACTCCATTGTTGCAGTAGTGCAGTCAAATTCGACAGCGGGGGAGGTAGCTCTGCGAGCATTTCCTCCCTTCTGAATCTTTGCTTTCTTAAAATCCGTGGAAGAATCATCACTTAAAGAAGATTCTCGGTCGCTACGAGAACGGCGGACTCTGGTCCGTCGGCTGGAACGTCGTTGACACTCAGCGATGGTCGACTGGTATGGCGGAGGCATCGACGATCTTAATACTTCTTGAGAAGGAGGTATGAAAGTTTCATGGGGAACAGGAGAGACGATCGTTTTCGGTGAGTTTTTTGTCAGAGAGGTCGAGTTGGAGTGGGAGTCAACGGAGTGAGGCAGAACTCACGACTCTCTTTCTGATTGCAGATTTTTTCCGTAAGAGCCCGGAAGAAGAGACCGTCATCTGTTCATCAGCTACCGATGATTCTTTAGACAGTTTGTGTGTAGTTTTCTCGGAGGGAATCAGCAGGTCTGTCAATGGACACGATTCAGAGTGAGGGGAGCTATACCTGGTGGTTTCTTTAGTAGATCCGGCCATTGCTAAGTCAGAGGTTGAGGTTTGGTGAAGTGATGATTGTTTCTTCAAGGAGGAAGGTCTGAAAGGTACTGGATTTTCAATGTTTTGCTGACGGAGGTGTGGGCATGTTCGACGTGCATGTTCAGATGCTTTACGTGATTACAGAGTAAATCTGTTTCAATGTATATATCGTAGGAACGAGAACCTATACATAATTTTAGCCGGGTGGGCAGTTTTGAAGATCTTCAGGAGTGGGAACATGCATTTTCACTTGTCTCCGAAAGCTCAAAATTTCGGAGTCATCAGGGTCAAGAGGCACAGCAGAGAGCGTACGAAAGTCACCTATCACTTCTCCACAGGTGTAGAGGGAAGCCCATAGAAAAGAGTCCTTTACTCGGGTGGAACAGGATAACAAGATATTTGGACAAGTCTCTCAGCGAGAAAAGAGACGCCTAATGTACCAGATCCAATAGTGAGTCATTTCGGGACAAGCTGGTTGGCAAATTCAATTGGAGAAAGGTAAACTATTCCAGTTTTTGGACGACGAGTCATGTGAGTTATGGCTCTTCGAGGCAGGGCTGTTTTAATTGCAACATTTATTTTTTCAGTGTTGTATTGGGTAGGGCATCAATATTAATTCCTTTCCGGAGTTCAAATAAAAAATCTTGTATGACTGCGGAAGATTCTGGGATTTGCATTTTAAGTATGTCACCGATTCGAGTGATATATTTACTCAAAGCAGATGGTGTCACATCTGCAGTGCTTGTGTATGTGCCACTGAGGGTCGATGCATAAGTGGGAATGTTACTTTTCGTAACAGAAGGAAGATGTAGCTCAGTTTCCATTGCTGCAGCAACATTTGGGGGTAACAATGGGGGATCAGGCAGAGTCGTCGGTTCATTGAGCTGGCGATTCGTGGCTTGAAAAGCGCCTTGCTGATTGCAGCCCGGACGTCACTCGAAGAGTCAGAGTGGTGTCAGCGGTCTTGGTGGGCGGGGCAACGAGCATGCCAGGAGAAAGGGAGCCCAATTTGAGATCCGCCATTACCAGAGTCCTACATCGGCCAGCCCAGCCGTATACAAAAAGAAAGAAATAACGATAATGTGGTACTCACCCGATTTGGGAATACACTAAAAAAAGTGACACACCTTTAACTAAAAGGCAGGTTGGAAAAAATAATTCACAGCAATCAATAAAATTCTTAAAATGACATAAAATTCTAGCAAACGAAAAGCACAGAGGGAGCTAAGAATCACCGGAGGACCGCACTGGGCTGCCATTTGATGCTGACCTTGGTTACTTACAATGGACGCTCCCTATCTTCTGATTCAAGGATTCTTGAATTGGAAGAGAAACTACAAAGGATCAAGTGGGACATCGTCGGGCTAATTGAGGTAAGGAGAAAAGGAAAAGATCTCACTGAACTAGAAAATGGGCAACTCTTCTACTATCGTGGAACAGATACTGGCAGAACTAGTGGTGTTGGATTTATAATAAACAAGAAACTGAAAGATAAAGATGTAGAAGTTGACAGAGCTGCATGAGCTGCACGACTGATTATCCAACTCTCGAGAAGATACCAGGCTCAGATTATTCAAACTTATGCACCCACCACAAGTCATTCTGAAGAAGAAATTGAAAAATTTTATGAGGAAATTCGTCATCTAAATAATAAAGGCAAGCAGCACTTGAAGATAATTATGGAGATTAAAAGTAGGGAAACAGAATGAAACTTCAGTTGGTAAATTCGGTCACGCCAATAGAAACCAGCGTGGAAATACTCTCGTAAAGTCTGCAGAGGCAGAAAGGTTTTTCATCATGAACTTCTTTTTCAAGAAAAAGCCGCAAAGGAAATGCATATGGAGGCATCCTAATGGATCGACAAGTGAAATTGATTTTATTATGTGTAACAAGAAATCTGTCATGGAAGACTGCAGTGTGCTGATCAACTTCAACACAGATAGTGACCATAGAATGGTAAGATGAAAGATGTACCTCAATGCTAAGCTCGAGCGTGACAAGCTCATAAAACAAACAAAGTGTATTGACGTGAGCAACCTTAAAAAGCATCATAATACCTTCAAATTAGAACTGAGGAACAGATTCTCTATTCTAGAAGGACTAATGTCAGAAGACGTGGACATCTCTGAAGTTAACAGAAACGCAATTAAGATTAAAAAAATAAGTACATCGCTATTTCTACGTTCCAGAAACACATAGCAACCGATTTTTTTTATGGGTGTATGAAATTCGAAAACAACAACGACAATTTTTTGGTTGCTATGTGTTTTTCTGTAACGTGGAAAGAGCGATGTGTCTGTTTATTTACTGACGCCGCGTATTTGGAGGATTTTCACACGGGATACGATTAATGGAGATTATCTAACTCACCTTCGGTTTGCTGATGACGTAGTTATTTTTGCAACTATTCCATCAGAGCTTCAAAGTATGATCCAGGAACTTGCTGACAACAGTAAAGAAGTGGGATTTAAAATGAACTTTTAGAAGACAAAAATGATGTACAATGCTTTTACAAGAAATGAAGATTTATCGATTGATGGAGAAAAGCTGGAGATAACAGATACGTACGCTTATCTTGGACACCAGATATCAAGTGCGGCTCACATTGATGAAGAAATTAATCGGCGTATAAAACTTACCTGGAGAGCATTTGGAAGAAACAGCATAATTTTGAAGAGCAATATGCCATTATGTCTTAAAAGAAAAGTATTTGATCAATGCATCCTTCCAGTGCTTACGTATGGTGCAGAGACGTGGACCTTAACTACAAGAGACATAGAAAGGCTGCAGACAACTCAATTAAGCATGGAGAGGTGCATGCTTGGTGTAACCAGGAGAAATATGAAGAGGAACTCGTGGATCCTAAAAATGACAAGAGTGGAAGACATCATGATGAGAGTAAAATCCCTGAAATGGCAATGGGCTGGACATACTGCCAGAAGGACAGACCATCCATGGACAGCCGAAATATTAGATTGGATTCCAAGGGAAAGAAAAAGACCCAGAAGAAGACCACATGGAAGTTGGTTGAATGAAATTCGAAAGTATGCGGGAGTAACATGGAGGAGACTGGCACAAGACAAACCGTTATGGAAGAGTCTTGGAGAGACCTTCATCCAGCAGTAGATTGATAATGGTTGACATGATGTTGATGATGATGATGATATATATGCGAGTGGCGGCTCGTAGTTGGAAAAATAGGTGAAGAGGTACAAGAGCAGTATAAAAATATATATGTACTGTCTACAATGAAAATCACTTAATGAGAACTTACCTACTTTTTGTATATGAAATCAATTTTTCTTCCTTTTAAAGCTGCAAATTTGTCGATTATATCGTCAGACGATGATTGTTTCTTTGTGAGCATCAATAAAATGTCTTCCTGAATAGAAATATTTGCCAAAGAAGCAAGTATATCTTGGGAACTAGTGTTTCCTGAGCAAGTTTGTATTCTTTCAAGAAAATGTCTTTCCACTGACACACTTGTAGACGGAATTGTTGAAATGAGTGAAACCAATTTAGAATCTCCCCTTGAAACACTCGAAGAAGTTCATGAGTCAATATATTCCTTAATTTTTCATTGGCATATACAAGACAGTTCATTTTTAAGGCACTGGTGTTTAGTAAATATGTTTCTATAAAAATGTAGATTTTTAAGAGCGCGAGAGGGAAAGCATGCATTAAATTATTCGAATTTAGTTGTGTCAGCAAGTCAGACAAATTGAAGTTTCTTACAGTTTTGAAATCTTATATCCATTTCCATAAGAATGTGGTCCAAAATTTCAAAATACAATTGTTTATAATTTTAAAAAATTGTTTCTTCCTGTGTAAGAGCAGCATATTCCCGTACTGATTTCTGTAATTTTGCTAGCTTTTCCAAACTGTGTCTCAAATACCTCATCGTTCCTTTTATGGATCAAAATTTCACGAGTTTTTTTTTAATTTAAGTTACACAGTAGTTTATGTTCAGGAAGTTTTTCTTCAAAAGTTCGAATAATAGATCGGTGGAGCCAAAAAAGTAAATTCAAAAGTGTTCATATCATTCAAAAAAACCCTTGGCAAGATGAATGTTTTTTGTCTGATTGTTCACTATTCGTTAGAAATACGTACACTTTCTTCAATTTATCCCAATCTTCAACAATTACACTTACTAATTTCGAAGTGGAGGACCATCGAGTTTCTGTTATGGTTGGTATGAGTCTTGCGGTTGTTGATGAAAGTGTATAAGACCGATTCGCAGAATGGTGAAAAAACAAAGCAATTCCACTGAGGCTTGCAAAAAGTATTCGACACTTAGAAATTTTAGAAAAACTCCTCTGTAATACAAGATTCAAACGATGAACTAAGCAATGAACAAAAACAGCTTGATAAGCTTTATCCTTGATTTTTTTTTCTGTATCCCATTTAAGTGTCCAGACATTATCCCCATCGTAATATTGTCCTATTTATTTGCGTTAGTAATCAAACTGTTCCAAAATTTTTTCTAGCGTTTTGTATAAAGCTCCTGACGGTCTATCTTTACTCACATCATGGAAACCCGAAAATCCCTCAACCAATACACCTTCCGAATCAACAAGCAAAAATTATTTAATTTTTGACGTGATTGTTTATATATTCAGGAATACATTGAATTAATTCATTTTGAATAGTTTTCGAGTTCCCAGTGAAGACATTTTTTATCCTTTCCTATTGATTTTGAATTTCTAAAGGACTTCTTGATACCAACAATGAAGGTAATTCAATAAAATTTCCACGATTTATCGAGTCCATGCTTTCGTCATGGCCACGGAATGCTAGTTCTTGTTTGCTCAAATACAGTATAGACTAATACTGCATCAATCACTGTCTGCAGGAAAAGTCTATTTAAGCGAACGTTTCGTTAAAATGCATTTTCAGAAGCCTAGCATTTCTTCCTCAGGGCATCGGCAATGTGTTTTGATTTTTTTCAAAATTCCTTAACATTAATTCGCATTTCCGGTGTTTGCTAGAATCACGATGTTTATGAAGTGACCGTGTTATGCTTAATAAATCTGAGAATCCGTCTTTATGCGACGCCGAATGTTTATTACTAAAAAGTAGGCAGGGCCAAAAAAATAAATTAACGCAGAAGTGCTACAAATCTATTTATATTCAGTAAAACAATAATTTTTAATATTAATATTATTAGATTTACCGCTTTTCTTGATTTCTTTCTTGGTAGCAATTGTCAGTGAATCCGTCGGTCGTCCTTGAAGCAAAATGTCTCTTTTATCTTCTTTCCACCGATTAAATTGAGTTCGCAATAAATTACAATGTCGTCCTCAGGATGCACACTAAAAACTATTACTATCAGCTAAATTGTACACAAACCTAAAATATCAGCTAAACCTTTCAACAAATAATCACAAAGCACGAAAGAACAAATTCCTTTCGGATAATAATGTACCACAGCACCACAAGGAAAAAGCCCTAGTAGATTGCAAGGTACCCTGGTAGTCCGCCCGCTCCACCGTGAGCTCTCACGACTTCACGCTCAAAAACTGAGAGATGCAGAGCTAAGGTGCCTGAAGCTGAAACACTTCACTTGAGCGAGCAGATCGGGGAAGGTAACGTCACGGTTACCATGACAACTCGGCAGAAAATGCAGACTTCCAAGCATTCTCATTTCGGCTCTTCCCTTGCACTGTTTTGCGTATAAGGTTTTTTTTCCGTATTGAGCGCGCCATGTGAATTAATATCTATTCAAAATTTTGAGTATTTTGGAACTGAATAAAGGCAAAAAAGAATATATTATAAAATATCACCGAATAAAACTTTATTTTAAGTAAATTAGGTGAAGAGGCACTTCACCTACTTCACCCGAAAAGCCGCCACTGATATATACATACGAGGCACAATCAAAACTGCGACTGTTTCTACAGATTTTCTCAAGTATTTCTGAGTTCGGACTTTCGGTACCACATGAAATGGATCGAATGTAGCTGGCAGTCGTGGGTCGCAGCAGCAACATTAACAAAATAGTCTGAAGAGAATCTTTAAGAATATGAACATCAGTTCATATTCAAGGTGTGTGTGTAATTCAACCCACTACAGACAAACTGCGGGCCTAGTTGTTGTCGTCGAAGGCTATGGGTTCTTCTTTAGTTGGGTGGACTATAAACCAACGTCTTCATTTTTTAATGTGAGCAATAAACATCCCTTGAACATTTTGATGAATTAATACGAACTTTAAGCTACCACTTCGCTACCGGAACTTTAAACAAATTCTGTAAATAGACAAATTACAAAGTATGTCGTTAAAAACTTATTAGAAACTGGTGCAAAAGTTTCAAGCCTTATTAAAAACTGGTGCAAAAGGTGGCGCAAGGGTCTAAGCGATGGCTTCTGTTCATTGTCCGAGATGGGACCGGGTTCGAATCCCGGTGAGGTATGGATGTTGTGCTTGTCTTATACCGCTGGCTTTCTCCTTCCCTGCAACCAGTGGTCCTAAATTAGGGACGAACGACTGCTTATTCTTTTTAGAGTGGAGGTCGTTAAACCTCCAATCTAAAAAGAGAAATTTCCAATTTTAATCGAACTGCGAGCAGTGGTTTCTGCGCCCTCTCTAGACCTGAGCCGGGGGAAGCTGCCCTGCCAGCTATGCCCTCGTTACGTCTCTGATTTGCATGCGTAATCATGTAAATCAAAGACGTAACGTAAAACCACATTGCAAAGTGTACAGGGTACGTAAAATCACATTGCAAAGTGTACATTTTGTGAATGCTCTTCAACTGTGTCAATACATTTTAACACCTATTGGTGGAATTTATATTTTTGTACAGGGTATGTAAAATCTCCCAAAGGCATCGCATTATATAAACCTCGTATGAGTCTACCCGTAAATCGGTACTGAATTTGATGTAACAGCCTCAAGGCAAAACCTAATGTTCTGAAAACGATAACAAAAAAAGAGGGGAGGGGGTGATTCAAATTCTTATTTTACGGACTACAAAAATATGCGTGTTCATAGGAATATCATTCAGTCTACAAATGCTTACTTTGACATTTTGTTTCCGTTTGTTTCCCGGAAATCTACAAAACGAACACTGGTTTTTGACATTCTGGTGATTACAGTACGCTGCAAAACACAAAACCATATCTAATATATTCAGTTTCACCTTTAAAAATAAATTTTACAGGACTATCGACAGCTGTCAACGATAAAACTAACGTTAGTTAATATGTAAACAACGTATGTTTATGCCCAGTCGCCTTTGCGGGACATCAAGACTTCGACGACGTATTGGAAAGCAATTATTTTTGTCTGGCATTCAAAATTAAGTCTATTGTTTTTCTTAAGCTAGATTTTCAGGATTTCAAATGCGATCTTATTATTTCATAGATATTTTCGTAGACTCTTTGATCGTTTGCTGCTGACTGATTGCCGATGTTATAACTATGCTTAGAACATTCTTTTTGAAAGGCCGATGCAGTGTCTAATAGGCCTACTACAGCCGAGGGAAGGAGTATATATTCCATTATGCGTTGAATATGCTCTGTTATGCGACTTCATGACTTAGGTCGAGGCTGCCAATGTGATGTCTAATTCTACCCCGGGTTTAATGGTGGGGAAAGTATCATATTATTTCACTTCATGCCCTTTTTTTTTTAACTCTGCTTCCCCCAAATAATTCTTGAAATAAAAAGCTTCGTTTAGCGTACAGAAAATTAAATGAATAAATGTTTTTCAATAAAAAATTCGGTGGTTATATTCTTTAATTTTTTCATTAGGGTGTAACATGAGCTAAAATATTAGTGCTTACACAATCGAATACTACGTTTTATATTAGTTTTGTAGAGTTCTTCAAGGCTCAAACTGTTCTAAATCTAAATTTCAGCATTAATCTTTTTTTGAAGATTTCATTGAATATTTCAGGGAATTTCTCTGGCAGTAACGATAAATATTTTAAATTCCACTTCCCGCTAATGCTCTTGGAGATGAGAAAAAAGTAGTTCCACTGAAAGTAATTTTTTCTGATAATCGAGTCTTCTGCTGGGCTACGTGCTCATTGTTGAGGTTCAAAACTATATTGTATGTTGTTTATTTTTATATGTGATATACTATACATATATTTATTCGCTTTACATATTGAACAGCACATCACAGTTTCTATGACGAAGACAAAGCATTTGTTTCGTTGTACGAATGCACATTTCACGCATTTTTATCTTATTTAAATATTTCACCCATTTTTTACTTCCTGACATGATTAAACACGTCAGAAACGAAACTGATAACGTTGGAATTGCTGATATTTTGTTACTTATAAGTTTAAGCATCGCACTGCCTTACATATTTTTATTCACTAAAAATATTCCACTGTTTAGAATTCTCGCACAATTTTCATTCGAAAGAAAAACACGTTTCCTTTTGAACACGATAATACATGGGTTTCTATATTTTTTTATAGCCACAACACCGTCTAAATCATCACAGATGATAACAATCTTTAACTTCTGAGTTATCTGCACCTCCTCTTTGGACTTCTAGCGCTTCTTGGAGGACAGAAAATATTTGTGTGACAAAATTCGATTGCAAAGGTATAGCTGTTTTTTTTACTGAAATTGTTTACCAACCGTAACTTTTCCTTATTAGAAGACATTAGGTGACCACGGAAATTCTAAATTGATTAAAAGATTTGATGCACTGTATTGATGTTTTTCATCTATTCAGAAGTCATAATTCTTTTTGAAAGATAAGAGAATTTCTTCTCTAACTGTTATATAACATTTTGAAAACTTTCTGTGATTGTAGCTCATGTAATTGCTTATAATACGTATCTGAAATTAGCACGGAAGGAGTATTCAAAAACTAAATACTTTTGGTGCATGTAAATTCACTTTGTTATTCTCTTTACAAATTACTGAAGCAGTTAATCATACGCGCACCGGAAAAAAATTACGGAATGTAAGCTTGATTCCTTAATGTGAAGTTATATTACCACTTGCTTTGATTATAGCTTTAATTTTTTTGGCATGCTATATATATGATGTAGTATCACATGCGTATAGAGTTTATTCCACTCCACGCTCAAAGATCTCTTGATTCCGACAAAATTTCGGGGTATTTTTGTTTCTTCATGGTCTTTTCTAACATGTCCCAGATTTTTTCAGTCGTATTTAGATCGGGTGAATTTGCAGGCCAATTGAGATATGGAACGTCTCTCTCATGTCCTTCAAACCAATTCAGCAATATTATAGCTCGATGGACACGAGAGTTATCATCTTGGAACACAGAATCCACTATGTGTCCTTCTTGTTCCAAAAACCGATCACATGGCAATAATGTATTATTTTAAAGTGGTACAAAATCCACAAATTTCATGTGATTGGACACCTCAACGAATGATCCAACTTCAGTACTTGATGAACTGAAGTACAGCCCCGAAACAAGACACTTCCACCTCCTTTTTGCACAGCTCTTTGGACACATTCTGGGTTAAATGCGTCTCCAGTCTTCCCCGTGTCCCTGGATCCACCATCATTGGAATATAAGCAGAATCTGGATTCGTCGGATCCTATTATTTGTCGCCACTGTTCAATGGTCCAGTGATGATGCTGTTTTGGACAAGCAAGGCGATTATTTTTCTTGACAGTTGTTAACTTCGGATGCTTCCAGGCACCACGACCGAAAATGCCCAAGCAGTGCAGTTTCCTCCGTAGCGTTCGTTTTCAGACTGGTTTACTGGGTCCAGCATTGTATTGTTGATACAGCTCATGACGAGAGTGGAAACGTGCAGTAGTTGTTAGTTGTCCCAAATATCTGTGATCCCGATTAGTCATCATACAACTTCTACCACAGTTGTTCCGTCTACAGTGATAGCTTCTGTACTTCTTCCACTAGAACTGGGCATTACTAATGGTTGACTCCGACAGTCAAAGAAACTTCGCCACGTCTTGCAAGGAATGACCCTGTTCTCGGCCAAAAACAATGGCCTCCTTTTGCCATTGAGTAACGTCTCCTTTACGACCCATAGTTGAACATGTAAAAGGAAATACAGAATGCTGTATGTGATTTAAACGTACACCTCAGACATCCGCAATCATAATTCAGCAGTTTCAATCTTCATGTTTACAGAACTCGACGTTTATCAATTTTATACTTATGTACTGTACATATTCCAATCACATTCCGTATTTTTTGCACAACTTGTTTATATTATCCAAGTTGTTCGTATTCATTGGATTCATCTGTAGTTATCTTTATCAGTTCGCCATTGTACAAGTTAACATTTTCAAAAGGTGTTCCTATAAGGTTCCCCACATCGAATGAGCACGCTACGGTAAAGTTTTCCAAGCTATTCGAGCTACAGCACATTACAGTATTCACACTTTCTTTACTGGCACGGCAGTCGAGAGGATCAAGGCTTCTGATTTTCCGCATCGTTAGATTTCTTCTGAAGCAGCGCATTATACCAGGGTGCTGTGCGTGTCTTACAGAACTGGTTTCCTTCTTTACAGCTGCTGGAGGTTAACGTTCAATCAATGAGATTTAGCTGTCATGGGAATGCTTAATCACCCCCCCCCCGCAATTTTTTTGCTTAACACTGTTTAGAGCAGAATCAAACATGAGTCCTATACAGTGTATGTTTGACTCGGTATGATTTGTGAAGTATTCCTTTTTTATAGATTTTTCATTTACCGAAATTTTAATGGCTTATCGCTACGTTTTACATTCTGAAAGTCACGTCTGAACCGTCATGCATTATTTTTTCTTTGTTTGGTCTATGACTGGTATAAACGCAAGAACCAGGCAACTATATTTAGTCATTCTATAAATAAAAGGACCATGCAATCACATCACACAATTCTAACTGGAAGAAATACGTCGTACAAGAACAATGCTACTTGAAGTGACTGTTTCGGGAACCTCACTCACGTTAGTACTTATTCCGTCTATGAATATGTACGATTGTACGCTGTATGCTTTTCGATTGTTGTGGTGCTAAACCTTTTACTTACGCAAACAATAAATCCGGGACACTGAAAATTTGATTGTATGGACACTTATTGAATGTTCCATTTGTTTACTATTAAACCCTCATTCACCATAGACGCTGAAAATCACTCATCACATCGACATATCATATCGCATCAGATGCCATTTTTTCATGCCTATCATCCTCACTCCCAGACTCACTGAAGTTATTACCTCATGCTGAGTTGTTAACATTTTACCCAATATTTTGCTGTTCCATGATGTTAGCAGGACAAGATAGCATTTTTAAAAATAACATAAATATGAGTTGAAAGGATGATGTGCTAAAACGAAACAGTGAAATATTGCATTAACTGAAAAATAGGAATTATAATTTATTTCCTCAGCCTATTGCAATAATATTATGTATTCGCAGTAAATACTGCGTGTTAGTACAAAGGCAACTAAAGGTCAAAAACTTCTGCACCCACTTTGATGAAATTTGACTTAACTTCGAGAGGACAATGTAATTTGGTAGCAACTGCTTCTTTGATGCTCTGTTTCATATTCTCTTGGCAGTCATTTTAATTTAAACCATGATTTCTCAATCATGTATCTACATCCTTCATAAGTAAATGTCATATCAGTATATTCACGATATGTGATATTCATTTACTTTATCTTTTCGCGATATCTTTCTATATTTAACCAATTCACCCAGCGCGAATTCAATTCATGTAATGATTTCCAGGAACATGCACCCGCAGCTAGACAAGGACTCACTGCAGTTACTTCAAGAAAAAAAGGCTTAATCAGAAATTCCTTCTGCTATTGCTCTCGTTGTAGCGTTCTACCTTGATCACTGCTAGTTATTTACTAACGAAGCAAATCTGCTGTTCCGTATAAGTTTTGTTGACAACATAAATCAAAATGAGTTCAAAATATATCATTCCTGTGAAAGACAATGTAACATGAGGTATGGATTTCGTTACATGTAATTACCTTCAACTTTGCAGAAAGTTTTTGATTCTCCGTCTTGTGCAAGCATTATAACACAGATCTGTGACAATGCAATAAATCAGGAGGAATGCGGAAGCGAGATGAGAACACCAAGCTGTCGTTGCGGAAATGATTAATCGCATTAAAATACCCTCACTACTTTCCCTCCTTTTCGCTCTCTCTCTCTCTCTCTCTCTCTCTCTCTCTCTCTCTCTCTCTCCCTCTCTCACTCTGTTCCTGTTCAGGGGTTTCATCTTTCACTTTGTTTCTTCCTGAAGAGGTTGGGAGTAAATCTCAGTTTAGTTCCAGCGTCGTCTTTGGTTTTAAGGAAAAATCTCCCTTTATTCTCTGAATAACTGAATTATAATTTGCATTAATTAGTCACATATGATGTTCATGTAGCAATTGTTCTGGCACGGTAACATGACTGAAGACAGACAGTTGTTGCTAACTTACGCTTCTTTTGAAACATGATTCTCTGCAGATTCCTTTCCTCCAGTTTTCTCTGGTTTTTGTTTTCTCATGAAGAGTAGCACAAAAGCATATCTGAAACAGTGACGCCACTGTGAGGAAAAGAATGCTGCACAATATTCTGTATTACGGTTTGCCGTCGTCTTGTTAGCGAAGAAGAAAAAGAGGAACTGCCATTTTAACAGAAAAATATTTTAATTCAGTCACGTTTGGTTAACCGTGCCATGCTGTTTACGGTTGTGTATTCCCGGCATAATTTTATTTAAGATAGCTGTATCAACTCCACACAAGCTTACATCTTTCGCTGCATTCTCTCAGATTTTGGCACATACCAGTACTTAGATGCGAGGGTTCTAAACTTATTTATATACGTTCAACCCCCTCCCCCTTCTATCTTTCTCTCTCTCTCTCTCACACACAGACATAGTTCTGCATGGATCTCCTCCTGTTTAAGTAAGTGCATCTCAAATTTCTTGTTTGATAAAAGTTAATTTTCCTTTTTAAATAGGAAGCAGTATTCATAACGAAAGCCAACTTTATTTCGAACATAAAAACAGTACACAGAAGCAGCAGTACATGAGGCCAATGGGAAGGGACTTCGGCACAAGCCCGTTTAAAAAAAGCTGACTACCACAGTTGTTCATATCAGTTGTCTCACATGCATACTACTGTCGATTGCGTTTCATTGCAGTGATTTCATATGCAAATGCACCTTCTTCACATACAACACACGAATAATAGGTTTTTGCTACCGTAGATGTTCTGCGCCGGAGAGGCATGCGATATTTTCTGACACCGAAGCAATAATTCGTAGTTATTTTTGTAATTTCATTGTCTCAAACAACTTGATTAGATTTCTAAAAGGTTTCTATCAGTTTCCGTACAGGAAGGGAAGCATCCCAGGTAGCACAGCTTTGCAATTTAAAGTAGGCCCAACAGTGAGCCACCCTCTTCCATTCTTAAAAGACGGTTGCCGAGTGTTTGGCCTACGTTAAATTGCAAAGTTGTGCTACCTGGTATACCTGGCAGGGTGATGGTTTTGCTTACTTTCGAATAAGAAGAAACTTTTCATTTATGCCAGAAGATTTTTATTCGGAGAGAACTGTTATTATGAATACAAGGATCCTTGTTAGTACATCTCAGTGTAATTTTCTGACCTCTTACTGAACTTACTTGACCTGGTTGTTACTTCATGATCCTATTTCAATAAAGTATCTAAAATGGATTTCACGCTTTTTTTGTCTCAGTTTATCTTGAAGACAGATTAATAAGTTTGCATTTTATACCAGCTCACAGTAACCAGCGCTACGAAGCAGGAAGTGGGAGAACGACCGGCTCCAAATGAATTTATTTGACTTGTACGTCGGGCTTACCAGAGTTTGGCCATGTTCTTCTCCTTTTTATCAGGTTTCGGTCGTGAATTTAGGAATGGATGTTCATCGTCAGGGTTAAGTCTTGCTACTTTCCAGCAAAGAGCTGCTTGAATTTGTACAGTGACTGATAGGTTCAGTACCACTTAACTATCTTTTGAGTAACTGCATGTGTGTTCCAATGCTTATACATAAGTTCAAGGCTGGGTAAGTGCTTTTGATTTCACTTTCATAAAGCCGTTTTTCATTACATGTCTTGTAATCCTTCACGAATTGTGTTTGCTATTGTTGAAATTGCTGTTGCAGTAATAGTTGATACTATATATGCAGCACAGCGTAAAAATGAGAAAAAGTTTAGACCGTATATTCGTTCATGAAAAATTTTTCTTCACAATCTTAAGGAAAATTACTTTTCGAGCTTAAAATTGACGCTTAAGGTCGTGAGATTCTTCCTTACCAAGCCATGGAAGTGAATGATTATTCTGGGGTGCACAGCACTTTAGTTCCCTATGGAGATATTGTGTAGGGTCGAAAGTGTGAGATAATATCTGTATTCCGAAATTTACATCCACGCGTAAGGGTGGAGGACTTTCTGATTGATGGCATGTAGGACTTTTGGCACCAGAAAGCGAGAAGCCAGTTTCTATTTATGTCTAACCAGTATGATGTACGAATCATCAAGATGGCATTCTGCTGATGGCAATATCTTTCGGAAATCGGAAGTGTACTTTCAGCTATCCTCCATAAAATCTGAAAGCATCCTTTGTTTCAGAAAGCGTTTTAATTCCATGTCTATCTCTTCAAGTAACAGAAGCGCCTACCAATTACTGCCAGAAGTGTGAGTGTTGCATAGCGGACGAATGGTTGGCCACGTGAGACAACGAATGCATCTACCTAGGCAACTGCAACGAAACTGTATTCAGTATATGATCAACAAGTCGACAAAACAACGTATGAGGAGTAGAACAGAGGAAGTGCCGTGGTCATTACTCGATATAGCTGTAATAAAAAGTTCTAAATCCGCAAGACGCAAAAGAAGGCGAGAGTGAACTTCTTCTACTGTGAGACTAATGCCGTGGAGGCATTTATCAAGAGGAATCAATTACCTGGATAGTATGGATCTTAGGGATGATCCAAAAACATTTTTTTCGAAAGCTGTGTCTCACTAATGAAAGATTTGTGTTAGATGACCCTTATTAATTGTGAAAAAATGGGTCAAAGTTAACATTCTGTGGACCTTCTGAGAGCTCAAGTTTCACGATTTCCGGTATTTTGGTTTGGGGTGTGTGAGACTACTTAGCTGGCCAAAAAATAAAATTGTGGCCCTCTGGAAGATACACCCAAATACATACATACTCATTACAAACTCAGAAAGCATCTTAAGGCTTTTAGCGGGTTTCATCATAGATACGTAGAAAGTAGGATTCTGCTTGTAGAAACTAGTGTATCACAGCAACCTCAGACCACACACATACACACATGATATATAGTCTACAATTTAGATATATAGTCGAAAAGTTTCTGTTTTCAGGAGGCATGCGCAAAATGAGTGTTCAGAAGGAAAATTTTCTGTTCGGCCGTTTCTCAAAGAATGCGCGAAGTGGCGATAAGGAACCAATGAAGCTGACATTCGTATATCAAATATTATCAATAACACGTCGTGAAACGTGAAGGGGTGATGAAAGATCCTCCCAAAACCCATCAAAACAGAATGGGAAGCAAAAAGGAAACATATTTAAAGGTTTTTACTTATGGTTCAAACGAGGTACGTACATTCCAAATTCCATGACCTTCCCTGTCCCCAATTACTAATGCTAAAGAACAGAAAAGGCACATCAATTACTTTTCATGATCAAACAAAATCTTTTTTCACGTCTGTTGTGAGCTTTTCTTGCTTCTGAATCTGTAATTGTTTTTTCTAGCTGATGAAAGTAGACAGGAAGTTTTACCTCCAAATTTCGGTTGTTGTAAAACGTTTTTCGAAAATTTGTGCATTTTTGACTATATTTTTTTAAAAAATCCATTAATTGCTTACGGACTTGGCAACTTAAAAAAGAAAAACTGCTTTAGGTGAGCGACCGCCCCTGGCGCTCCCCGCCGGATCTGCTACCAAATGTAAATACAGGATTTCTATATAAAATATAAAAAAAACAAAGGAAGGTCAAATACACGCGAAAAGGAAAGGAAAGTTATCAGGAAACTTCTTCGTCAACTGCGTTGATGTTGCTTAGCTCCGAGGCAATACACCTACGAAGCCAGATGATGGGCTGGGCGCAAGCACTTTTCTGAAGGAAACGGAGATCTAGAAAAAAGAAGAAAGAAAAGACGTAACAGACACATCCACCACCCGCACGTGATTGAGTCCTTGTCAGTAGAATGATAGGGATTTGGAAGGGGGTTTTTGGGGCTCTTAAAATTCTTTTAGACGAGAGCTCAATGCTGACAGATAAAAGCCATACAACTACTGCCCGGCTATCTAGAGCATTTAGCAGGGAAGAAATAGCGGAAGTTACATGTGGGAAGGCCTTTGCTAAGCAAGATACGTTGGAACTCTTATAAGAATGGTAATTGAAGCACATTTTACAAGTTACCTACGGTTAGTTTATGGCACTGCTTAAACTTAAAGTCATGCTACATATGGTGTGAGACCTGCTGTCGTATATAATCAGATTTCTCCGTATTTCAAGTTCCCCTGAGTGAGGAAACAGGGATGACATCAGTTAGTGTGTCTCACAAAATCCGCTTTTGGAAGTTGTTTTACTCGTATTCTAAGACTTGAGATTGCCTCTAAAACTTGACTCAAGGAAGAAAAAGAAATTTTAATTTAAGAGAGAGAGAGAGAGAGAGAGAGAGATGTGGGTGGATTTAATGCCATACTTCGAGGTCGGGTGGAATGACGCTCCCAAAACACGGAACAACGAATTTATTTCTCACTCTATACCTTTAGTTTAGAATCAAATATTTAAAAAAAGTCATGATATTGAGCGGCCTTCGGCATCGCGGAGCCCTACGCCTGGGGTTCCTGAGCTTCCTGTAAATCCGCCCCTGCCACATAAGCTGTTTTTCATAAAAATTAGTTAAATTCTTAATCCCTGCTTGCTTACAAGGCGTTGAAAAATTTTCAACTAAAGTCTGTCTGAGTGGATGACCGCAGCCAGTGGTTAGCTTCGCGAAGATGGAGTTCCAAGTAAAATTACCTTGCCCCCTCACTTCAGAGGAGAGGACAATAAAACAGTCACGAAATTTGCTACCACCTGTGTAGAACGAGTTACTCGGGGGAAATATGGATGAATCCAAGAAAGTTTCTGGAAGAGGCAGGCGTTTTTATGATACCCCATGCGAAAGTCGAAAAGTCAACCCCTGATTCACTCTCGTGGGACGATGACTCATGACACGGGGCCTTTTACGAAGGCAAATGATGTCGAAGTGCGGTTAAATTGGAGGAAGATACGGTATTTTGGTACCTAGACGACCATTTATGATGGCCATTTTTTTTCATTTATGCAGAGAAATCTCCTTTAAACAAGATGATTCACCACAGAAACAAACCAAAAAATGCAGATTGAGTAAAAAGACAAACCTACTATAAACGTCACAGTGTGAGACCCTGCGAAGCCCACACATCTGACTCTATCTCTCAACGTGTAGTGCCATGTAAACCAGGAATACTGAAGTGAGGACAAGTGAACGCTTTTAAAACATACTCCAGGTGAAAAACTAAAAGGGATTTCATCCCTCAATTTGTTTGCATCATTCCTCTACCGGATTCTATAACTGATCCTCGCATCTTAACAGGCAACTTCGAACTTCTGCCGTAAGCCGTAATGAAGCATACCCGATGAGACTGTAGGCTTTTATCTTGTTCCACCACTCATTCAACGGTCACACAGGTCTCGCTCCTTAGGAAACCGTTAGTCATGACGCCCACAAACAAGGTATAAAAAATTCTGTTCTTTTCCCTTTCGTTAATGCCAGGATAAGTCAGAGCTGCCCAGCTGCTTAGGAAGCTTTATGAGGCCAACAACCAAGACCTGAAGAACTGCTTCCCTCTTCCTTCTCTTTGAGTTTCCTAAACTACTTCTCTTCTTTCTTGGGCTGCGGGTGGCTTAGTGGGCAACGTTCGTGACTGCCACGGAAGGGACCTCAGGTTCGATCCCAGGCAGGTACGAACTCTCGATCCACTAAATATCCGCTGTGCGTCGGATGGGCACGTTAAGCTGTCAGACCCCGGGTACTGGCCCCCGGTAATAAAAAATGGCGTCTTCCTCCCCCTTTCTACTTCGCTTCCGTGTCATTTTCCTATCGGGCACTGTAGCCCAAATCTCCTAGCTTCCTATTTGTAAGGCTTGTTTTAAACTAGGGGTCAGACACTCCCTTTCTAAAATCCTCTACATATGATCATTTACGATCATCTCTTCTTTCTTGTATTTACTTCCTTTCTCGTTTTCTTTCAGTGTTTCTTCTTTTTTATTTTAAAAACGGATTGGTAAATGTAATGTGGGAAACTGTATGTAGAGGGGAAAAAGTAGATATCGCCTCCATGTATAACGGTATCATGTACATATACAGTTTTTTTTTTTGGTTTTATTTTTGGTATCACCCATTACATTTTGATGTACCATTGTTTTCGACAGAGTATATGTATAAACGTGTTTGTAATGTTGTGAGGGCATAAATCATTCGTGCTTGGGAATTCATCATTCACGAGTGATCCAATTTCCAGGTTATCACTATATGCTCATTGCATAAATCAATCGTGGCAGGTATCCCGTATGGCGCTCTCAAGTCCACAACTCTTTTAGCTCCCGCGATGTCTACAACCTTTCACCATTCACAGTAAATGATTTGCCAGGAGCGAACTCCTGGCCAACGATTCTCGTGCAACATTTAAATGGATACCATTAACGTATCATTTAAATTCTTATGTTTGACCATTATTTCATAGCTGGTCGTTGATTACTCACTCCCCCAACGTTTGACACTTATTAATTCTTGACATTAGTTTTCTTATTGGAAATTCGTTTCCAAATTCATGCGGGCGCTAGGTGTCGCCGTTACTGCGGTACAGACTTTTGTGTGTGTGTCGCAGTAATGAAAAAGCTGTATCGCAAAGTGCTTAAGGTGGATCCACCTAAAAACTCTGTCCGATGTTTTCACTGGTAAAAACTTCTGCAGACATTTTCTTCGCAAATAATGTATTCCCTAGGATGAAAATTTGCACAGCTATAAAAATAACTTTATATTATATCCTAGTTTACGTAATATTTTCCAAACTTTAATCACAATTATATTTAAAATCAATAACTATTTTTTAGTGGTGTTGAGAACTGTTAATAGGTGATGTTGAGAACCGCCACCTTTACAGATCGTTTACTAATTCCAATCTTGTAGCACTTTTGTTTTTCAGTATATCTCATGTGATTCTATCATAAAGTTCACATAACGTTATGTGACCACAAGGTTCTTCAGGAAGACGCTTTGACGTCTGTAAGTTCTGTTTTACACGTTCTGTAACGTGGATACAGTCGGTGGTGGTGCATTAACTTATTCAATTAAAATATAAATCGGTTAAAAGTCCTAAAAATGTTACTCACGGAAGTGCGTGTTCAGTCCGACGTCAGTAGTTATTGAGAGTTTCTTTGTCCAAAGTTGTATCTTGCTTCAATATGGTCAGTTGTTAGGGTTATCTCGAGAGCCATTTCGTCATAAGTTGTACCCTACTTCGGTTATGTCCAGATGTTAAGGTTGACTCCGTTCTGGCTGTGTCGACATCATATTGAATGGGTAAAGGTTTCCAGATAATAATTAAAGATTCTTGAGTTAAGAGTTACTATTTACATACCACTTGAAGTTCCACGTCGTACTTGGCCATTAGGGCTATCTCGTCAATGCTGCACTCTCGTAGAATTGCTGAGGAAATCTTCAAGTTAGGTCAGGTTCTTAAAAAATTTAAAAAGCTTTTAAATATTCCACTTAAAATCGTTATATACACCACCTCATACCGTCCACAGTCTCAATCGCCGGACGAGCGTTTCACCTATGCTGTGCCTTGGCGTTTTCAACGGAGACTTCACACACTCTGTCGAAGTCTGCTATCTGAAAGTCTTGTGTCCACAGTGCGCATGTTCCTCATGTAACCTATTGCCAATGCCATCTAGTGTCATGTCACATCAACTTTATCTCAATCTATGCCATTCTCACTTTTCCTTTTTCTCTTCCTCTCTCTCCCCTATTCAATTTCTTCTCAGTTTCGATCAGGTTCCTCCAAGCGTACGAAAGGTCGTATTGACTGTTATTATTGCAGTTAAATGGTTTGGTCTTATTTATTAATACTGCTTTTGCTACTTGTATTGTTCTCATATTATTCTGCTGGTTTAATATTGCAATTCCTTCCTAATAGGGTACACATTGATTATCCAAACAGAAGTCAATAAGTGCTATTTTATTCTCTCTTCTGCTCCAGTTTTTTATGTGTTTAGTCAATCTGATTTTAATATTTCTTTTTGTACTATCTATATATTGGTTGACAATTTAATTTTGATTATTTATTATTGATATACAGTAGACACCCGCTTTTTGTAAGATTGGGGTCTTTCTGTGATAGTTACTAAGAGATTTAGTTATATCTCTCATTCGTACACCAAAATCTAGATCAAATTTTTTACATGTTTTCCTCATAATAGTTGTGATCTCCGGTATATATGGTAATGATCCACAAAATGTTATTACCTGTTGAGTCTGTGTACTCCTTTGTTGTTTATTTCTAGGGTTGCATCTATCAATAAGGTTATTTATTTTCTTCACATCATATCCGAAGTTTATTGCCGTGCTCTTTATCCAATTTAATTCATTTATTAATAGTTGGGCATTAGATGTATGAGCAAACGCTCTAATAATATATGATCGGAAAGCTGCAAATTTGTAAGATGCAGAGTGGTTAGAGTTCTCAGGAATGATATTAATGATGTTGTCAATTTTTCTATATACTTGGAATTCGATGTTATTTTGTTTATGAGATAGTAATATGTCTAAGTATGGTAAGACTCCATCCGTTTCACGCTCCACGGTAACATTACTTGTTTTGTAATATTTATTATATTCATCTATGTACATCTGTAGCTGGTTATCATCATGCTGCCATACCATAAGGATGTCATCCACGTACCTACAAAACATCGATGGTTGTGGTACATCTGTTTTCAGTCTCATAGATTTTTGATGTTCTGCAAAATCACCTCTGCCAACAAACCCGAAATCGGCGATCCAATCGGTGCTCCCGATAATTGCCGATATATTTTGCCCTCATAACTGAAATAATTGTTTTGATCTATAAAACGAAGTGCTCTTCTAATGTCTTCAATTTGTTTTGTTGATATCTTATTTTCACACAGCCTTTCAACAATGAAGTCAATTGAATCCAGAGTAGGGGTATTCGGGAAGAGGGATATCACATCAATGCTGGTAAGTTTTATTTTCTTATTCCAATTGATTTCATCATCCTGTATTAATGTACACTTGTTTGCAAAAATTACGGACGAAGAGGAAAATCAGCATAACAGCGGAACGAGCAGGCAGAACGGACCGAAAGACCACTCAGGAAATTGACTAGAGTCCGGTACGGTAGGGCATGCACATATTAGCAGATGACGTAGGGGGATTATCAGAAGGGTATAAAGCACACGGGAGGCGTACGCTCAGCAATTCGGTAAAAGCTATTGCACGGTGTACATCGGTTTGAACGACGTCGAGTTGCTACCACAGTGTGATATGGCCAACAGGCAATCCAGTAGACCACATCTAGATGACTTTACCCGAGGTCGCGTCATTGCGAAGTTAGAAGAAGGTCGAAGTGTGACTAGTGTGGCCGAGGAGTTCGGGATGGCTCACAGAATCTTTCACGAGCTTGGAGAGCATTTCAAACGACAGGAACAGCTGTCAGAGAGTTTAGCAGTGGTCGTTCACGAGCAACCACGGCGGCGGACGACCGGTATATTGTCCTACAGGCGAGAAGAGACAGACGGACGACAGCAAGAGAAATCGCAAGGCACATGCAACAAACAACTGGACGTCCGTTAACGCGTTTTACCGTGGCCAAGAGGCTGCACATAGGTGGTCTATTTGCACGACGACCAGTACTGTGTGTGCCATTAACGTCTGCTCATCTGAGACAGTGGTTTCTGTTGTGCCAGGAACACAAGAACTGGACACATCAGCAATGAGGTCAAGTTCTCTTTACGGCTGAGTGCCGATTTAGTTTGACGAGCGATTCTGGACGTATACACATCTGGAGAGAGCAGGAAACACGCAATCACCCTTCCAACATCACCGAAAGGGACCGGTTTAGAGGTGGCGGAGTTCTCATTTGGAGCGGTATCATGCTTGGTAGCAGTAATGACCTCCACATATTCCAAGGAGGTTCAGTCACTGGTGTCGGCTATTGTACCGAGGTTCTCCTGCCTCACGTGCGTCTGTTTAGATGTGCTGTGGGTCCTGAGTTCCTCTCCATGGACGACAACGCTACACCTCATCGTACCGTGGCTGTCGCAGAGCTGTTGGAGAGTGAAGATATTCAACGCATTGATTGGCCCGCAAGGTCCCCGGACCTAAATCCAATCGAACACGTGTGGGACCTTCTCGCGAGACGCTTGGCAGCACGTCACTAGCCGCCAGCAACGATTCCGCAGCTGCGATTGGCGCTACAAGAGGAATGGGCCGCGATGCCTCTACAGCTCCTTGACAACCTCGTCCTCAGCATGGACATACGATGTAAATCCTGCAACGCAGTCAGTGGTGATCGTATCCCCTACTAAAGACTGAATTTTTCTTGGCAGCAGCCTGTCACATGGACGTTTGTGTCGTGTGTCCAGTTTTGCTCGAAGCTTCCTTTCCAATAAAGTGCCTTAGTATCCTTTGTATTCCTTGTTTGGACGGTTTTGCTCAGTTGTCCCATATTTTTACATCTTGGGGATCTTATGGTATGATTTGAGTCGTTGTGGTGCGCTTCTGCACGACGTTACATTCGAAAAACTGTCTCGTCCTTAATTTTTGCACGCCTGTGTAATTACCTCTGTGGGGCTTTTCACAGTATATTCATATTGTTTATAGATATGAGTCAAAAAATTGTATAGTGCTCGCTCAAGATTTATCGTAGGTGACTTATTTTTCGGAACAATTGGTCTAAGTGGGTTTCCAGGCTTATGAGTCTTTATTTTACCATAGATATTCGGGGTTGTAGCTCCCGTGGGAGTATATGCTTTCTTTTTAATCATAGTTCTTCATGACTGAACACATGAAGAACTGGAGCAGAAGAGAAAATAAAACAGCACTTATTGACTCCTGTTTGGATAATCAATGAGTACCCTATTGGGAAAGAATTGCAATATTAAACCAGCAGAATAATATGAGAAAAATACAAGTAGCAGAAGCAGTATTATTAAATAAGATCAAACCAATTAACTGCAATATTAACAGTCAATACGACCTTTCGTACGCTTGGAGGAACCTGATCGAAACTGAGAAAAAATTGAATAGGGAGAGGAGAGAGAGGAAGAGAAAAAGATGGGTGAGAATGGCATAGGTGAAGATAAAGTTGATGTGGCATGACACTAGAAAGCATTGGAAATGGGTTACATGAGGAACATGCGCACTGTGGAGACGAGACTTTCAGATAGCAGACTTCGACAGAGGGTGTGAAGTCCCCGTTGAAAACGCCAAGGCACAGCCTAAGTGAAACGTTCGTCCGGCGATTGAGACTGTGGACGGTATGAGGTGGTGTATATAACGATTTTAAGTGGAATATTTAAAAAGCTTTTTAAATTTTTTAAGAACCTGACCTAACTTGAAGATTTCCTCAGCAATTCTACGAGAGTGCAGCATTGACGAGATAGCCCTAATGGCCAAGTACGACGTGGAACTTCAAACGGTATGTAAATAGTAACTCTTAACTCAAGAATCTTTAATTATTATCTGAAAACCTTTACCCATTCAATATGATGTCGACACAGCCAGAAAGGTGTTAGCCCTAACATCTGGACATAACCGAAGTAGGGTACAACTTATGACGAAATGGCTCTCGAGCTAACCCTAACAACTGACCATATTGAAGCAAGATACAACTTTAAACAAAGCAACTCTCAATAACTACTGACGTCGGACTGAACACGCGCTTCCGTTAGTAACATTTGTAGGAATTTTAACCGATTTATATTTTAATTGAATGAGTTAATGCACCACCACAGACTGTATCAACTTTACAGAACGTGTAAAACAGAACTTACAGACGTCAAAGCGTCTTCCTGAAGAACATTTGTTTTTGTAATAATTTTCTTGATTTTCGGATTGAAATCAACACCACATGCAACGGTCACAGAGAACTCGCTCCTTTATCGATGTGCGAATGTTTATCTTTATGAATGCATTTATCGTTATTTTTATCGATATGCGAATTTTTATCTTTGTGAATACATCACTTGAGAACAAATGTCTACAGAAGATTTTACCATTAGTCTAACTGTGAGATAACATTACATTTTTGAGAATAGTTTGAATCACTTAGATTAAATTTTTTGACAATAATTTGGCTGAAAATGTCGCAGAGTATGTTTGCTAGCTTACATTGGAATAACAAATCACCAGTGCCCATAGTTTCCTTGACATTTTCAGCTTAGTTATTGTCAGAAAATTAAATCTAAGTGACTCAAATCATTCTAAAGAAATTAGACAATCACATGTTTAGACCGAAGTGTTGAGCTCTGTCGGAAAATTAATAAAATTACTGCGAAAAGAATGTTATATGATTGCAATTCGTAAGAGATTTGTATAGGTGGCGCCATCTACTAGTATTCTCAACACCACCAAATGAAAGGTTACTGATTTTAAATAGGAAGGTGATTAAGTTTTAGAAAATGTTCAGTAAACTAGGATATAATATAAAGTTACTTTTATCGATGTGCGAATTTTTATCTTTATGAATACATTACTTGAGAACAAAATGTCTACAGAAGATTTTACCATTAGCAACACAGGGCAGAGTTTTTGATGGATCCACCTTAAGACCATCTACCCAGAGAACCCAGGAGTGGGATCGTAAAAACGTGTACGACTTATTTAGTTTTGCTGAACGGACGGGCAGCTCTTCAAGATGAAATAAGTGGAATTGTGGGTTTGCAGATTGGGCGCGGAAAACGCACAACCAGGTAGGGCGGAGGCGAATTCCGTAACGAGTAGACGCAATGGGGATATCCGTCTCCTGCTTAAATTGATAGCAATTGGATTAGCATGTAATTTGAAATTTCTTGTACAAATTTTTGTGTTGTTTAATGTAGATAGTATAACACTAAGTTGACCATATACACAGAATCGACTGACTTGTCTCTCGGTACAGCAGATATATATATATATATATATATATATATATATTCTATTAAGAAGAGACCTAAGCAAAAAAAAATGTATTTTTGACTCATACCAAGTACAACATAGAAAAGGTTGTACTTGGTATGAGTCAAAAATATACAACATAGAAAAGGTTGTACTTGGTATGAGTCATACCGTTGTGAGTAAAAAGAGAAAAAATAAAAAATAAAATAAAACAACTGAATGTAGAAAGTGTCGAGAATACTGAGCCTTGGCTTTATCAAGGACCAGCAAAAACTCTGCATTTTCTCACTTCCACAAAGACCTAGTTGGAAATGGGTTTCTGCAAAGCCATAGATGCAAGTAATAAGCCCACCAAAAAATTTTTTAAAAGATATGTATATATGTCATGACCTCCGCAGACTTGTATGACCTAGCTTTAGTTAACAATTTAGCTTGCATCCATAACTTTCATGGCCCGACCCATGCTCTTCATCTGTTACTATTAAACAGAAAGAAGAAGATTAAAGAAAACTCAAGTTGTGAGAGTGACATAATAATTAGAAATAATGTTCAGCAATAACGAAATGCCAAGTTCGCCTGAGAGAGAATTTAAACCTGAATAGCAATGCAAAAGTATTCCAAATTCTTACATTGCAATTAAAAAAGGAAATATTAATTATTTAAAACTCAGATTCTTGAAAGAAAACTTGATTCTAAAACCCCCTACTCCACAACTTCTGACAACAAAAAAACGAGAATAAATTAAAGACAATAATTAACTAAAGAAATGCTTTGTGAAGGTTATATGACATAAACAATTAGTTGCAATATGTACAAAGTGTTTCAGCAGTGCTTTAAGTGCATAATTAAGTAGTTATTAAGAACTTAACTACTTTGAAAACACAGCGTAATGTAAAAGAACTATGATTGGCCAGCTGCTTGGCCTAAGTTTCCTAAAAAACGCGCAAAGTTACCAAGAAAAGAAAGAGTTAAAACCCGCAAAAAAGTTAACAGACTTGACAGTGCCTAAATGCTAAAAAGCAAAAAACAACAGAGAAAAAAAGTACAAGAAGTACAAACATTGAACTTGGAAAACCTAAAACCCAAAGACAATGAAGAGAGCTTACCTCTTATGCAACTGAACTTTCTCCACACAAGAGAAAACATGGCCGACCTTTTCCCCAAACTTCCAAACTCCTCTGCCACTCCCTAGTCGCTGGGGGGCAGTGTGGGTGGGGCTGATGGCCTCCTCATACTGAAAGAAACCAACTCGCGGAGATTTTAACCAGAGAAAAAAATATATACTTAAGACTGTGGACCTGTATGATCAGAAAGAGCAGAATTAACTTTCCAGAATACATGAGAAATATTATAAAATACACAAGTGGTGTATTTAATAATCTTTGCATGTATTAAATCACCTTAGTGAGCGTCTATAGATTATTCAGAATCCTATTAATTTTAATGTTAGTTTTACTATTTTTAGTATAGCTATTCTAGTGAGTAAATAACTAGTTTTCTTTTTTATTTGTTTTTATTTTCTTTTATAAACAGATTTTTAAGCTTTTTTTGTGATTTTGTCTATATTATTTAATTTTTTATTTTAATAGGACCTTCATATCCATAGCACTAAGGTTCCTTTTAGTAGTTAATAGGCATCCTCTAGCCAACTTCCAAACGGCTTTCATTGGTCAGAATCATATTATTAACTGTGTAGAAAATTAAAGCAGATCTGCCAACCTTACTCTATTATTCAGAATAATTTTTCTTAAAGTTCTTTTGATGAAAGAAGAAGGAATTTCGTTCTCTAGAAAACTGTCTAATAGTATATTAATGTGGTAATTGAAGTCCAAATTGTTGCTGCAAATTCTTGAAATTCTTAGGACCTGAGAAATTAGTACATTCTCAAATACTTTGGTTGATATGTTATTATTCCAGTGTAGATATTTAATTACTTTGAAAGGAAAATTAACTCTTTTATCAAAGAGGCTAATAGATGGGTTACCTCTGTTGAGCTTAATGCTTAAGTCTAGGAACTCATGTTCCTGATTACTGTGGTTGGTTTTACATAAGTTAAGAGAGCTAGGATAGATATTATCAAAATCACTCTCTATAACTTCTGAATTATTGATACACAGCAGATCATCAATATATCTAAATGTGTAAAGGTAGTTATCGGAGCAGGTGGAGTGATTTTTAATGAATTTATATTCCTTAAAGAACAGGAATAGATTAGCAATACTCGTGGAGGTTGATGTTCCCATGGGTATACCGTTCACTTGCTTATAGAGAGTATTATTATATAAGATATGGGTATTTTTATAGCAGCAATTGAGATAAGAGTTCCAGGCTCCTACATTAACAAATTGGTTAAGTTTAAATTCTGCATACAGCTCTTTAAAGGTAGTGATTATATCTGATAGAGGCAGATTAGTATATAGGTTCTCAAAATCATAACTATTAATATCTAAGGGACTTACTTTGAGTATAGTGGAAATTACTTCTGCATTATTATTAATTATCCAAAAATATCTGTACATCAAATTAGTACAGTTTCTAATGTGTTTCAAAACCTTCTTCAAGATATCTTCAAAAGCAAGATCTATTTTCTTTTTATGACTCCTTACTCCACTAGCTATGAACCTGAACTTCACAGGATCTTTATGAAACTTAACCGTTGCAAAAAGAAATGGAAATTCAGGCTCATATCTTCTAGTTTGTGGAATTTTAAGTTTCTTGAAGAATGCCTTAAACCGATTTTCTAACTGCTTGGTAGAATAACTTACGGGCTCGTAGGTTACTCTATTATTGAGTTCCATAGTTAACAATTCAAAATAGAACTTCTTACAGATAATTGCAAAATTATTGCTAGCTTTATCCGTAGTGGTAAAAATAAATAGGTCTTGTAGTTTGGAGAGTGACCTTTTAGCATCTCCAGAGAAAAAGAGATTTCTATCGAAACAAAAGTCCAGACCTGCCAACTCACAAGTGAAGCTATTGATTACATTATATTTCCATATATATGTATATATATATAGAACTAATTGAAAGAGCGAGGGAATATGAACTTCCATTGTGCATGGTTTTTATCGATTATGAAAAAGCCTTTGATTCGGTGAAACCATCAGCAGTTGCAATGGCTCTGAAATCCTGCGGTATTGAAGATGCATACATTAATATTATTAATAACATCTATGAAAATGCAAGTGCAAAGATTCTGCTATTTGAAAATACAACACACATAAAAATTGGAAAAGGAGTGAGACAAGGTGACACCATATCTCCGAAGCTCTTTAATGCCACATTGGAAAATGTCTTTCAATCACTGAACTGGGAAAACAAAGGCATAAAGATTAATGGAGATTATCTAACCCACCTTCGTTTTGCTGATGACATAGTAATTTTTGAAACTACCCCATCAGAGCTACAGAGTATGATGCAGGAACTTGCTGACAAGAGTAAAGAAGTGGGATTAAAAATGAACTTTCAGAAGACAAAAGTGATGTTTAATGCTTTTACAAGAAATGAAGATTTATCGATTGATGGAGAAAAGCTGGAGATAACAGACACGTACGTTTATCTTGGACAGCAGATATCAAATGAGGGTCACATTGGTGAAGAAATTAATCGGCGTACAAAACTTGCCTGGAGAGCTTTTGGAAGAAACAGCATAATTTTCAAGAGCAATATGCCATTATGTCTTAAAAGAAAAGTGTTTGATCAATGCATCCTTCCAGTGCTTACATATGGTGCAGAGACGTGTACCTTAGCTAAAAGAGACATACAAAGGCTGCAGACAACTCAAAGTAGCATGGAGAGGTGCATGCTTGGTGTAACCAGGAGAGATAAGAAGAGGAACACGTGGATCCGAAAAATGACAAGAGTGGAAGACATCATGATCAGAGTTAAATCCCTGAAATGGCAATGGGCTGGACATACTGCCAGAAGAACAGACCATCGATGGACAGCCGAAATTTTAGATTGGATTCCAAGGGACAGGAAAAGACCCAGAAGAAGACCACATGGAAGATGGGTGGATGAAATTCGAAAGTATGCGGGAGTGACACGGAGGAGACTGACACAAGACAGACCGTTGTGGAGGAAACTTGGGGAGACCTTCGTCCAGCAGTGGATTGATAATGGTTGACAATGATGATGATGATGATGATGATATATATATATATATCATCATCATCATTATCATTGTCAACCATTATTAAAACTCAAAACCAACAGGCATGAGTAAAAAATTAAAATAAAGTAATAGCAAACCTGAATGTAGAAAGTGTCGAAAATGCCGAGTCTTGGCTTTATCAAGAACCAGCAAAACTCTGCATTTTCTCACTTCTACAAAGACCTAGTTGGAAATGGGATTCTGCAAAGTCATAGATGGAAGTGTAAATCCCTGTAAAATTTTTAATTAACATAACCACCCTCAAAGGTGTGTGAAGAATAATTTAGTAAAAGTTTTTGCATTTAACTATAACTTTCTTGGCCCAACCTATACTCGTCGTCTGTCACAAAAAACAGAAAAACGATTTCTTTTTTTTTTTTTTTTTTTTTTTGATTGGAGGTTTAACGACCACCGTGAGCAACTCAATGGGCTATAAGCAGTCGCCCGTCCCTAATTTAGGGTCACTGGTTTCAGGGAAGGGAGAGAGCCAGTGCCGTAAGACAAACACAACATCCATGCCTCACCGGGATTCGAACCCGGACCCCTTACGGACGAATGATCAGAGGCCACTGCCTTAGACCACTGCGCCACCGGGGCGGCGAAAAACGATTTCAAAAATACACAAGTTGTGAGAAGGATTGAACAAATCATCAAAAATATTCAGCTAAAATACGTGGTTGCGCAACCAAACAGCCTGAGAGAGAATTTAAACGTGAATCACAGTACTAAAAGTACTACAAATCTTATTCTTTGTGGTAAAAAGGCATTTCCTAAAATGCCATAGAAAAAAAAAAAAGAAAAAAATTACAACAGACCTGAAAGTAAATAGGATTTTTGTACCTACAACTTTCGCAAAAATGGACGTCATAAGAACAAAAACATTAAATGATGTTTTGTAAATACACTGGCGGAAATTAAAAAGAACACCAAGAAGGAGACGTCTGATACCAACGAAATATATACAGCATAATAACGGAATACAGAGGATAACGTGATCAAAACATTATGGCAAAATACAGCTGTATTTGCTGGTAAACTGAAAAATAACATTTCCATGTAACATGGTTAGTACGAGGTTGAACCGCCATGAACGGCGTCACACTGTGCAATTCTGGCATGGAGTCTCTGGTACAGATGATGGATGTAAGTTTGGGGTATTGAGTTCTAAGCATCCTCAACCTGGACGCGTAATTCGGGGATGGTCGTGGCTGGCCGTGGAGACCAGATAAGTCGTTGTTCCATAAAATCCCACACGTGCTCAATGGGGGACAAATGCGGTGAACGTGCATGCCACGGAAGTTGTCTCACACCCTGAACTGCATGTTGGGTAGCGTGTGTCGTGTGTGGGTGTGCGTTATCTTGCAGGAAAACACCACGATGGACCGACCTTACAAATGGCACAACAACGGGCTGAATGATGTTGTTGATGTAGGAGGTGCTGTTTAACGTACCCGGTACAAACACTAGTTGTGTACGGGAGTGATAGCTGATCGCTCCCCACACCAGGAGACCAGGTGTAAGCCCTGTGTGTCGCTGGCGGATACCAGAAGGGTTTAGACGCTCCCCATGTGCGTCTGCGTACACGCATACGGCCATCGGAGGCTCCGAAGCAGAATCTGCTTTTATCGCTGAACACGTCAGATCGCCATTACGTTCTCCAGTACAGACGTTGGCGACACCACTGCAGCCGTTCCTGACGGTGGGCTGGTGTCAGAGGCACACATGCCAGATGCATACGTGCACGTAGTCCTGCATCCAGTAGACGGTTGCGGATTGTTCGCACAGTCACCTCAGGTGCAACGGCAGCTCGGATTTGCGTAGCAGTGGATGTTCTGCTTGACAACGCCGCTCTTCTTATGCGTCGACCAATCCGCTCCTCAGTCCGTTTGTGACTCCCGGTTCCACCTCTTTCGTTCCTCGGACCATCTACGCCAACATCGTACCACCACCGATACTTCCCGTCCAATTCACTCCGCAATACGACGATACGACCACCCGGAGTCCGACTAGACGACCTCGCTCAAAGTCCGATAACTGCTAAAATCGTTTACGTCTTCCATGTCCAGGCATTGCAGCTTCTTCAGGGTCTTCGTACGTGTCCGTACGCCGACGACTGATTACATTCACTCTGCCGTACTCCTTAAAAAGCACGGACGATAATTTGCATATTATGCCGTGCTGTGGCGTAAGCGCTTACCGGTTGGTCCCGAAATTAACATCACACCTACGTAAACTCGACCCCATTAACATATGTAAATTTCATGATTGTCCGCCAATTCCTTCTTGGTGTTCTTTTTTCACTTTCCGCCAGTGTAATTACATGAAGTTTACAATTAGTTGCAATATTTATAAAGTATTCCATGAGTGCTTTAAGAGTGTAATAATGAAGTTTTGATGCACCTACCAACAATGAAAAAGCATCGTTGACAACTAGTTCGATAAAACGGCTAACTACTCAAACTAAGTGCTAATAAACGCGCATAATTTCAACTCATAAAGTAAGAAAAATAATTTGCACTAAAGCCTAATAAGAAAAAATATAAATTTTCCGCTTTAAACGTACACTATTTAACCTAGAAAGAAAAATGCACAAGAACAAAGGTTAGAGCTTACCTCCATTGCCTCTTCCTCTTAACAAGTGACGAAGATGGCCAAACTACTTACGCAGCCGCTCCCATGAAGGAGGGGGGGGAGGACGATCCCAAGTCTTCTCCGCGGAAAAAGACGCTACCCCTTAAATAACCTCCAAGAAAATTACATAACTTAGAACGAAGTCCTGCTTATCCAGATAGAGTAAAATAACTCTCCAGAATACATGAAAATTATTATCAAATATACTTGTGGTGTATTTAATAATCTTTATATGTAAAATTTTTAGAGGGATTTAAATTTGCATCTATGGCTTTGCAGAAACCCATTTCCAACTAGGTCTTTGTGGAAGTGAGAAAATGCAGAGTTCTGCTGGTCCTTGATAAAACCAAGGATCGGCATTCTCGACATTTTCTACATTCAGGCTTGCTATTACTTTATTTTAATTTTTTACTCATGCCTGTTGGTTTTGAGTTTTTCTTTGTTGTTTTTGTACTTGTTTAATACTTTTTTTATTGCAGTCTCTACTTTGTAGGGTATATATATATGAGGATCCCCGACTCTGAAAATTTGGGGGTTCTGACCCCCCGAGTTCCAGTGGTTACGCCTATGATGTGCATAGGGGACCTGGGAAATCAGGCTCCTTACCGACGGACTGAATGATTCTTTACATCGGTGGGAGCGAAACGAATCTTGCATCGCTAGTGTAACACAGTGTAGTAGTTATGTAGACATCCGGTGCAATCTGTGACATCTGAGGACGGGAGGATTATTTAGCTCTGGGGTTCTAACCAGAAGCCACGAACACTTTAGTTAATTTGTAAATCTCAGTGGGATTACTGCTAAAGTTTCTTTCTTTCAAACTGTGCTTGCTTAGTTAGGGTAAGTAAAGTTGTTTATGATTTATGCTTCTCATTTACTTTACTATGAGTGTTAGGCCTCGCTTTGGACGTAGGGAAACTTTTCCCAAATTTAATAACCTGAATACTTTTTGGTCCATCTAAACTTTTGTTCGTTTTTTTTTCTGGGAAAGGGATAGGAGGTTCTTACATCTCTAACTATTAAGCTAACCGAATTAATGCTGGGTATGTGTAGTCAGTTCCCTAATGTATGTAATTTTCTTTCTTCGCTTCGTGGCAACTGAGTAAAAAAGCAGTCTGGGCACCAAACTCTAATGTGTCGTTAGCGTGTTACAGTTGTTCTTTCTCTATCGTTTTTCTTTGTTATAAAAATATAAATATTTCCACATGAGTAACTGTTCTGCTCCAAATAGTTCAAAATGGTTCGGTTAAAGCAGTTCCTTTCTTTGTCTGTTTAAGCATAAGGTTGTCAACAGATAAAGAACGATTCTGTGTAACCAGAAAATCCTATTGAGTGATTGTTTCATGTAAACACCCGCACTACCTATGTATTTAGAAAATGCAACTCATTTGTTATTCACAAAAATAAGTACACAGAGGTTGCTGTAATATCGTCTGTCTCAGTAATCAGAAATCAAATGAAATCTTTTTTTTTTTTCTTCATTCGGTTTTCTTCCTTAATTTTTTGTACGGGTTAGATGTCATCTAAGTGTTAAAATAAAAGTAATCTTGGTAGCCTTTTAAAACATTAATTACTGTTTTATGTTGCTGTATTGTTACAGCTCCGACTGAGGGAAATAGGATATCGAAACTGGTCGTATAATTTTACACACACAGAAAGGGTCGAAAACACTAGATAAGGAAAACAAAGGGAGGGGGCAGTTATTTCTTATTTTGTTTTAATAAATATTGTGTAGCAATCATGATTAAACCTTCACGGCTGTCCAGATGCTAAGAAGTAACTGTAAGAGCACTATTATATCCTAATAATAAAACTAGAGTTTTATTTGTCTAGAGTTAGCGAAATTTGGTGAAATTTCCGTTGATAATGCTTCCAGAGTGAACGCGACTTATAGAACTACTTTTTTAAACGAAATCTGATTTTTCAGTTCCGAGAAGATTGCAAATTCAGAAATATTTACAGCTATTAATTTAGTCATAATTTCAGAGGGGCACAACTACATTTTATAACCGTAAAGTAAGTGAATTAAAGAATATACAAGGTAAAGAAGATACAAGGTAAAGAAAGTACAAGGAGCGTTGTTTTCTAATAAGAACCAGGTATACCTTGGAACATATTAAAGGGGAAGCTTATTTTTGGAAGACGAACAGAAAAAAACATCAAAAACAAAATTTTACGAAATACGTAGTTAGCCCTACAACAAGTTAGTGAAAAAGCAAATTTAATTAGTAAACTTCTGAGGAAATTCTTCAGCAAAATATGAAATGAAAGCGAAAATATGCAAAAAGATATCAGTCAGTGTAAAATTCTATGTTTTTATATGTACACTCACTTCCAAAAGTTAAGCACGGAGCAGTAAGATGTGAAAAAATGGAGAAGTACTGCTTGGATTGACACGACATGCGGCAGGAACGTAAGAAATATGTTTATTAATGAATCAAAACAAAGAAATACAGACAGAGATGAAAATAATATTGAATTTTCAGAAATTATAAGATGACGTCAGATTGGAGTCATTTACAAAGTGAGTAATAAAGTCACAACAAACAACAAAACCCGACATTAATACGGTATGTGAGCACCCCTCATCTGCATACAAAGTTTACAACGTCTGACCATGCTTTTTATGAGGTGATCAACCACCGCAGAGTCCAGTAATCGCCATTCCTCCTGTGAAGAAGTTTCCAAAGCTGGGAGAGTGGTTTGGGCGGGAAACGTGAACACACAGTACGGCCGAGGGCATCCCAAAGATTTTCAATTGGATTAAGGTCGGACGAGTACGCCGGCCACTCCATACGCGCAATTCCCTCACTCTCCAGGTCGTCGTCGACGATGGCAGCTCTATGGGGACGCACATTATCATCCATTAAAACGAAGGCAGGACCAACTGCTGCAGCGTACAATCGTCGCACAGTGGAGTCTAGGACTTCATCCCGATGCCTTACAGGCGTCACAGAACCCCTTCTGTAGATGTGGAGCTCGGTGCGATATCCCAACGAAATTCCTGCCCAGATCATGATGCTTCCACTTCGGAATGCATGATGTTCGGTGATGTTCTGGGGTAGATTGCGTGTGCCTTCTTCCCTCCAAACCCGTACACGCTTGTCATCGGGTTGCAGGGCAAATCTGGACTCATCTGTGAACATAACGTTGCACCAATCAGACACAGTCCAATTGACATGTTGGCGACACCACTTTAATCGTGCCCCTCTGGATTGGACGGATAGAGGAACACAAACCCGTGGTACCCGGGCGTACAGTCCCTTCATGTGTAGCCTTCGACGCACAGTAGTGGCAGATATCGTCTTACCAATGGCCGCCGTAACCATAGATGTCACACGTGTGGACGTCTATCTTCGAATCCGCTTGGCTACAACAGCAATATATCGGTCTTCCGCGGGGGTCGTAACCCTTGGGCGACCGGCCACAAGTCTGCGGACAACTGTTTGGCTAGTTAGATTTTTTTCCATAAACGTGAAATGACGGAATGAGTAACGCCGAAGAAACCAGCATATTGACTGTCCTGCTTCAATTCGTCCGACGGCACACCAGCGCTCAGAATCTTCCAATCGTCTTCTGGAAGCCATAAAATCAAGTCTGTCTTCAAAACAAATCCTGCGACAGTTCTCAACACCATGTAGCTGCACTTGCATGCAACTCCTGTACCCCTTCAGAGTGCTGGCTTCTTATACGACTGCCTGTTTTGCATATTTCTTGGCAAGACACCGTGATTCGCTGTTACCTACCACATTTGCATACTTCCATCTACCGCTGCGGCGAATTGCAGCCTCTCCAATTCCGATTGGCTTCCGGAAATTAATTTCTCCCTCTGCGTGCTTAACTTTTGGAAGTGAGTATATATACTGATATTTCAGCATTTACGATTTTATGTGAATATGTCCTTGTTTGCGCCTTATAACAGGCCGGGAAGTCAGCTGGACACCTGACGCCTATCGGAAGACAGAGCAAAGGTCCATCTTCTTGCTAACATGTTAAATGAGAGGGATCAATGTGTTAAAAGGTAAAGCTTTTTTTTTTGTAAAAGCAGCACACGATGAGGTGTTGAACTTAATGTATAGACAGTTTGTGTCATGATTCACGCCATTTAATGAATATATGGGTGATATCCGAGTAAAGAATGACTTGAGAGATGCCAGGAAGACGGGATCACAGTACCAAAAAAGACCTATGGAAGATATAAGCGTTTAGTGAAATTTCCGTTGATAGTACAAGCAGTAGGCACTCCTTTTGCATTTGATCTACATTGCGGGTACACGTCCCAGGATGGTAGTGAGTGCCGCGGAGGAATGAATTGCTAGTAAGTTTTCAAGCCATCCTTGCGGCCAATATTAATTAGCGCTGTAACCAGGTTGAGAATACAAGTCAACTTGCCGCAGTTTTAGAGTGACCCTCAAGTAGGTGAAAGTTGTATTTGCCATCTTTGACCCAAAAATGAACAATAAACCTAAGTTCATTCTCAATAATTCATCCGAATTAAGCATTTGTTAACGTTAGCTGGACTACAGTCAGTATGGTGATTGATTCCTGCTTTAACTACCGCTGGTTTGATACTCAGATTTAATTAAAAACAAAGATAAACCAATGGAGTCGTATCAGCAATAAAACGAACCAAAAAAGCATAAGAATTTTGATAAGTACAACTCAAGACGGAACCTTGCATAAAATGCCGTGGTCAGTAAGATCTCCTACGAGGGTAATCGATAAGATTACAGCTACTTCATAGCCGATAAGAATTATCGCAACTATCAGGTGCAAAGTGCCCAACAGAATTAAGAAAGGCTCCCAAACCGACGAAATGTTCGGTAACACAGCGACGGGAACAGATTGACATCCGGGAACCAGTGACGCCACCTTTCCAGACATGGCCCGATCATCAGGGATGTATCCTGAATCCAAGGGTCCGGTGCGCAGTAGAGTGACCTTGCCAAACAAGAACCGAACGCAGCTAATAAGGAACCAAGACTGCTACCCTTGTTTAAAGAAGCCCGAACGCTGGGTGTCCGCATTAGTAGCCCTTAAACAAGACTCTCCCTGTAGATACTGTCGTATGCCTTTTCAAAACAAAAAAACTGGAAAGAAGTAGACTCTCATTAAATTCTCAGGACTTTTCAAACATCTGCCTCAGAACAAATATCTGGTCAGTTGTAGATTTCCTTTCCTGAAACCACCTTGATATTATCCAATTATTTCTTCTATGATTTGTCTAATACCATCAAGCATGCAGGAAGCTAAACTTTTGCACACTGTGTTCAGCAGAGCTATCTCCCTGCAATTGTCACACGCAAGACTATTTTTTTATATCATCATCATCATCATTGTCAACCATTATCAATCCACTGCTGGACGAAGGTCTCCCCAAATTTCCTCCACAACGGTCTGTCTTGTGCCAGTCTCCTCCATGTCACTCCCGCATACTTTCGAATTTCATTCACATATCTCCCATGTGGTCTTCTTCTGGGTCTTTTCCTGTCCCTTGGAATCCAATCTAAAATTTAGGCTGTCCATCGATGGTCTGTTCTTCTGGCAGTATGTTCAGCCCATTGCCATTTCAGGGATTTAACTCTGATCATGATGTCTTCCACTCGTCATTTTTCGGATCCACGAGTTCCTCTTCTTATCTCTCGTGGTTACACCAAGCATGCACCTCTCCATGCTACTTTGAGTTGTCTGCAGCCTCTGTACGTCTCTTTTAGTTAAGGTCCACGTCTCTGCTCCGTACGTAAGCACTAGAAGGATGCATTGATCAAACACTTTTCTTTTAAGACATAATGGCATATTGCTCTTGAAAATTATGCTGTTTCTTCCAAAAGCTCTCCAGGCAAGTTTTGTACGCCGATTAATTTCTTCATCAATGTGACCCTCACTTGATATCTGCTGTCCAATATAAACGTACGTGTCTGTTATCTCCAGCTTTTCTCCATCAATCGATAAATCTTCATTTCGTGTAAAAGCATTGAACATCACTTTTGTCTTCTGAAAGTTCATTTTTAATCCCACTTCTTTACTCTTGTTAGCAAGTTCCTGGATCATACCCTGCAGCTCTGATGGGGTAGTTGCAAAAATGACTATGTCATCAGCAAAACGAAGGTGGGTTAGATAATCTCCATTAAAAACCGGTAACGTAAGCACGATCTTTTTTACAAAACACGTGCTAACAATTATTGTATACTAATAAATCAATGAATCCCTCTAAGGAATTGATTTAGATAAAAACATAATCTGAGAAACGTGTTGGGTAGGTGTATTTCGAACCAAGTTTAGTAATACTATACCGGAGGAAATCAGCTGTGCTTTCGGAATAAAGTTACTATTTAAGATACCAGCGATCTGTAATTCTGTGTTGTTTCCACCCTTCCGGTTCTGTATATATAGCTGCTCTAGAGGTAAAAGGAAATACCTCGTTTGATTATTAATCCATTTGTTTTTGAATTTGTTTTCAATTTAAAAAACAAATAGATTTTCAAGTTTTTTGTGGGGTTTTTTTATGATCAAAAACAGGGAACATAAAGAACCGGACGGCAAGTTTTCCTTCCTATGCATTTAAACTGCTGTTGAAATGACGTTGGTAGAATGACATACTTTGAACGACGTATCATTGCGCTGATATGTTGTCAGCTTACAAGATGCAATTTCTCTTACACAGTACGCGCGCTGCTTAGTCCCGTTGATAATAATTAGTACCGTAAAAACAATCACATTTTTGAATTATCTAGGTTTGGATGCAAAAGTTAAAAGCGCAGCACAGCAGAAGCCCGCTCTTTTTTTAACTAGGTTCATTATGCCAATTAAAGAAATTTCGTTCTGAATTTATGGAGATTAGAAAATAGCACATTTTTGGCAAGCCTGTAACATCAGAAATATAGAAATCGATGTTTACATTTGCGCTAAAGTCCCTATGCCCGCCATTTTGGAATTTCAAAATGGCCGCCCTAAAACAAGGATTTTCTGATATATCAGCTTTAAAATGACATAGAAAGTTCGTTTTAAATTATAAGTGCATGTTGTCTTCTTTAAGGAATATACAATTGACATCAGGATAGTTATAAAGAACGCCAAAAGCAAGAAAAAATGATAAATAATGCATTTCTAACAAAAAGTAAACAAAAATGAATATCAAAAAGTAAACATTTTTTGTTTAAAATGTATTGAGATTGATACTTTTTGTAAGTTACAAAACATAAAAACTTCATTAGATTACACCCCATCATCTTCATCATCACCTTTAGCATTTTCAGTGTTACAGTCTTCAGCATTTACGCATTCCGTGTCGCATAAGCAAAGTTCGCTGCGTGGTAAGTTATTCCTTCTGCATGAACATCTTTGTGTGGAGCAGTTTGTTCTACAATGGCATCTGTCGATGATGGCTTGTGGGGCAGGAAGAACTGTTGTGATGACTGGCAGTGTCTGTCCACCTTTGTCCTTATAGTAACCGAATCGCAGTAGGTCCAAAGGCTGCCGCTGCATGACTGTGGCTTGGCACCAAACCTGGCTTTGTAACCGACCACGCTTGATGTGTTCTTCAAGTGCTCCAAGTGAAGGTGGTAACATGTTGCTTTCAGCGAGTTGTTTGCAGACAGATACCATCTTAGATCAGGAATACTATTAATGCAGACACCCTTCGGACAGTACATTGAGCAAACAAACTTTTCCAATTCGTCTTTCATCTCCTGCGTTAGATCTCCTTCCACAGGTGGTTTCATCATTGCTCTCGGTAATTCAACATCTGCTGCCATGCACTTTTGAAACCATTTCGTCTTACCAATTCCGTATAATTTTTCGATGTTGTCCACTCCAGTGAATGTGTGAAATGCAGGTAAAGCTTGTGCTTTTTCTATGCCTATAGCTCTCCATATTGGCCATACATCCACCATTCTTGATACCATCAAAAGCGACGTCATATTGCAAAGCTTGTCATAGTGTGCCAGGGCAAGGACTAACATACTGTATCAGTAGTGAAGAATGCCAGTTGTGCGTCAGGATACTCGTGCGATACCACGGCTGCCAGGCAGATCATAAGCGTGTCAGCTTTTTAGTGATAGTTATCTTCATAGTGTACGTTTCTGTTACTTCTAGTGTAACCTGATGCTGATGTGATGACTATGTCAGGTGAGTGTTTCTTGTAGTCGAGAATTGCTTTAGCAAGGCAGTCTGTCAGGTCTGCTTTTGTTTTATCATGGGACACAAACCTTTTCAGCGGGATACCTTCAATCTTGGTATCGTCTGCAATGTGAACTTGTATAAGAGTTTTTCCTTTTCTGCGTTTCTCCCTAGTTTTCTCTTTAAGTGAATCAGGTTTATATGCATCAAATACCACAATAACAGTATTGAATACTATGAAACTTGTGAGCTTGTCAATGAAACTCGGTTCTAGATCCCTTACTGTTGTGAATGTCCCTGCTTTTGTTGTCATTTTCTTGACAAGAACCATTCCATCAACAATGGATAATTTCGGATTTGTTGATGATAATGCTGTAGTTTCTATCTGTCCATTTGTTTTCATTGATGTTTGCCAAATTCTGCAGGTCGGGCTTTAGTTTTGATTTGTCAGTGCATTGCAACATTCATCCAACTTGTGTAAAAAGTGCTATTGGAGTCAGTGTGAACTCGAAGTTATCGATTGTATTTTTTTGGTCAATGCTCTTGTTCGATCTGCTCGAAACCATCAGAAGACCGAATAAGTTTGTGGTCTCTCTGAGGACAGCTGTTAGGGTACGGATCTTTGCTGTTTGCTGCCAGACATATACACTTTGTTGTTTTGCTTGTGGACAGGTGCCCAAATACTGATATCTCCACTGATGCGTTCAGTGGTATAACGTTCACAATGCTTCTGTACGACTTCATCTGCATACAATATATTTTGAACATATTCCTGTGGTGCACATTTTTGAACATATTCCTGTGATATGAAATTGTGCAATCGGTCGCCTTCGACGGCAAATGGATTTCCATGCTTCAATATTGCAACTTTGATTTTGTCTGCAGCTTCATGTTGTTGCCTGATAACAGTGGGTCGTAGATCATGGTACACTCCTTGCTTGTTATGTTGAAGCCCGAACAGACCTTTGAACTCAGCTGAGAGGCATGATATTTAAGGAGAAGCTAACAATGATCGCAGCCTAGCATTTGCATTATTGGAAATGCCTATTAAGCCTGAAAGGATCTTTCTGTTAAGCTGTTCATAGGCGTGGTCTGCACCTATTGAGACAAAAGGGATGTCGCTCTTGGTAACAGATATGTTTCCAAGTTCAAGTTCTCTCCATGTAGCTGGATGCTTTGTCTTCATTTCATACATGTCAGCGATGTACCGTGGCCAGAGTCGTTTGTATTTTATTCTATTGAACGCAAAAAAATAATTTACTAAGTGTTTCTGCGTCTTCTAGATGTAGAGCATGATCACCGTTTCTGGAAGTTTCAACGAAGAACAAGATTGATTCAACCCGGTGTATGTAGTTCATCAATGACTTAAACATAGCGTCTGATGACTTACGATCTTCTCATTTTTTCCGTTCTTTAACGACAACTTCGTTGGACAAGATTTCAAGCAGGTTATTTTCTGCAATCCTTATGCATCTTAATCCATCAGTTGCACCAAAATCTGTGTTGATGCAGGTTTCCTGAAAATATTTTGTTGGCAACACACAAACTTCCTTTAGATGTGGCATCTCTGCGAATAACTGTCCCAGAGCAAGCTCTTGCAGAACCATGTATGTGGAGATGTGTGCACGGAGTGCTCTCTTGAGAATCTGTCTCCTTGTAGCAGGCCCATATAAATCTGCTTCGATTCATGCATCATCGATGCCAGAATTGTCTACCGAGGTTTCCGGAGACCTCAGAGCCGCCACCACAGCATGAAACTCCCCAAGTCTTCGTTTTTAAAGTCTGCTCTTGCATCTATCAGCTGCATTGCTTTCTCGTACAGTTCCATGTCAAAAGTTATCACAGTTGGATGGTCTTGACCAACTACTAATATCTTCAGTTTAGATGCATGCAACATTACTGTCAGCACTGTAGACCACTCATGTGCTACCTCTGGCAGTAGGGGCAAATCACCTACCTGAGTTGGGGCATTAGAAGATGACACAAATGATTCGAAGCCAACATAGCCTGGTATCTTGCCTTGAGATGTAGTTTCTTCTGATCTCGAGACAGCAGATGAAATCATCCAACCAAGAGTTCTTACTTTATATGATTCATAAACACCGGTTGTAGACAGTTGGAATTCTGTGTGTCTCTTATACGGACTCGGTTTCGGTTTATTACATACACTGACGGAAAAAAATCCGAACACCACGAAAAAATAGTTGTAGAGGAATGAAATGGCGGCAATACATTTGTATAGGTAACATATTTAATCGATTAAGTTTTCAAGATCACAGCTTATTGTAAGCGCGAGAAGAGCCATTTTAAATGTGAAATGCTGGTACATTAATAACCGGTGTAACCGCCAGAATGTTGAATGCAAGCACGCAAACGTTCATGCATTGTGTCGTACAGGTGCTGGATTTCAGTTTGTGGGATGGAGTTCCATGCCTGTTGCACTTGGTCGGTCAATACAGGAACGGTTAATGCTGGTTGGGGGGGGGGACGCTGGAGTTGTCGTCCAATGATTTTCCATACGTGCTCGATTGGTGAAAGATCTGGTGATCTAGCAGGCCGCGGCAACATGACGACACTCTGTAGAGCATGTTGGGTTACAACAGCGGTATGCGGGCGAGCGTTATCCTGTTGGAAAACACCCCTGGAATGCTGTTCATGAATGGCAGCAGAACAGGTTAAATCACCAGACCGACGTACAACTTTGCCGTCAGGGTGTGTGGGATAACCACGAGAGTGCTCCTGCTGTCATAGGAAATTGCTCTCCAGACCATAACTCCAGGTGTAGGTCCATTGTGTCTCGGCCGCAGACAGGTTGGTTGCAGGCGCTCACCTGGCTTCCTTCTAACCAACTCACGGCCATCACTGTCACCCAGGCAGAACCGGCATTCATCAGAAAACACAACAGATATCCACTCCGTCATCCAATGAGCTCTAGCTTGACACCACTGACGGCGCAAACAGCAGTGGTTTGGAGTAAGTGGAATGCACGCTACAGGACGTCTGGCTCGGAGCTGTCCTTCAAGTTACCGATTTGTAACAGTTAATTGTGTCACTGTGGTGGCAACTGCAGCTCGAATTGCTGCCGCAGACGCGGTACTATGCGCCACGACCATACGCCGTACACGGCGGTCTTCACTCTCAGTAGTTCCACGTGGCCGGCCGGAACCCGGTCTTCTGGAGGCAGTACCTTCCCTTGACCACCGCTGCCAACAATCATGCACAGTGGCTACATTCCTGCCAAGTCGTTCTGCAATATTGCGGAAAGAAAATCCACCTTCTCGTAGCCCTGTAACACGACCTCGTTCAAACTCCGTGAGCTGTTGATAATGGATGGCTTCTTCGTCTTCTTAAAGGCATTCTTGACTAACATCAACACCCTACGTCGAATCTCAACGATAACTAACGCTCACGAACGTTACAGCGCGTATTTACAGCAAACCTGCTTTGCATGTTCCGAGGGGCGCTACTAGCGTCACACGTCTGCGCCGAGCGCGAAATTTGCATAGACGTCATCTTACAGATGTACTCTCACCGCCTACCAACTGTCGTTTATCTAACACAACCCCTTCTTGGTATTGGGATTTTTTCCGTCAGTGTAGTTTGGTGGGTACATGATAAGGAAGCATCGTAAGGTTTATGGCATGACTAAATTCCACATTCGGTGTGATGATAGCTTCTCCTTGTGCATCAGCTTTCTGATATACTGCTGTTATTATGCCATGTGTGGTGCCTTTGCCATCTACAGTGTCCTTAGTAAAATCCGCATTGCAGTGGCGAAGAAGACAAATGTACCCTTCTTCAGGAAAGGTGGAACATACAGCCCATCAAAATGTCTTGTGTTTTCCACAACGGCATTAGCAATTGCCGTTTCTAATAGCCACATTTAAAATTAAGGAAAAATCATTGGAAGAGCATTTAAAATGAACTTTCTGTGTCATTTTAAAGCTGAGATATCAGGTAATCATTGTTTTAGGGAGGCCATTTTGAAATTCCAAACCCGGCCATAGGGACTTCTGCACAAATGTAAACACCGATTTCTACATTTCTGATGTTACAAGCTTTCCAAAATTGTGCCACTTTCCTAATCTCCATAGATTCTAAACAAAAATACACAATGAACTTGATTATTTCCCGTTATCTGCTGTTTAGAGATAGAAATGATTGGGGGAGAGGGGAGGGGGTTATAGATCACCATGATCAATTACATAGGCTACAAGCATTCTCCCGTGGACCCAGTGGCTCTAAATTAGTGCCACTGGGTCCACAGAAGACAAAGAACCAGTGCCGTAAGAAAAATACGTGCATGCCTAGCCCGAGATTCGAACTTATCCAGGATGAATGATAAGATGGTAGAGCCTCGCACCACTAGGGCACCGAAGCCGGGGGAAAGCATTCTCGAACATTTCACTGGGATTTTACTGACTCACTTTTAACGCATTATTAGTAACGTTCACTTTTAAGTTTCCAAGTAAGTTTTACATTGCATTGAAACATGCAACAGATCATAACACATATTCTTGCAGGATACTTTTCCAGGTGTTTTCTTCCGACACTTCTCTTATAGTAATAAAACAAGCGAAACTAATTTCCTGTCATTATTTGTCGATTACCTTACAAAGACTGCTCCATCTGCATCGAAGAAATAATTTTATTTGTGCATCTTGGGACATAACATGTCGCTTATAATGTTCATAAATAAAATAGGTTCATTTAAAATATATAATGAAGTATTTATCTATTGTTCTTACATGAATTAGTGGATTTGCCATTAACATATCTTTATTACCTCAACATACACATATCCCAAAAGAAGTTGATGTAATATACATGTGTAAATTATATTACGTATTATATTTTATGCAAATGCTTCTCAGACTAGAACGCTTTAGAATCCGAACACAACGCTAAGAAACTAAGCCTATCAGCTTACACACAAATGAGCTAATTATAACTGCAGTTTATTATAATTCACAGCATACTGTTCTCGGTTGTGTCAGATTTTATCCTGATAAAGCAACGTATGGTTCCTGGCCACAAAGCTGCAACCTGATTTCATATCAGGTGTTGAAAGCTTTAAACTGCATTGGATGAAAGATGATTACTCGCGAAATAATTAAGTGACATAATAGCAGTGCCCAATCAAGGAATTTTATCGGACTCTGAAGTATGCAGCGTTGCTTACCTTTGTCCGTAAAAGCACACGAATATTTCTGAAGCGCAAGTAGTGTTCGGTGAGCCTAATTTCACGCCTTTCGTAGCGGAACAATAGCAGTGCCTCCATTGCAGAGTAAGATGAACAGTAGAACGGGAAGAAAATCAGCTGTCCTCATAAAATATACATTTGTCCGTCAAAGCAGACTGATCACATTTCGTTATGAACGAGCCGAACGAACTGCTCGGAGAAAGCATGCAAACTCATTCCAACACATGTTTCATCATCTTCAGCTCCTGCTGTAATAACCTCGACACGAGCCAATGCTGGATCGCTGCTTTTATTGTTTTCATTCGTTCCGCTTCATGAATTATTTACGTTGATTAATCGTTGTCGTTCGTCCGTAGTCCCGTAAAGCCTCCTTTGAATTCAGAATCACGAGCACGTTACTTTTGCTTATTTTGCTCGAAATCATCGGGATTGCACAAGTCTCATCAGAAATACTCAAACTGACTTCCTTTCTCCTCTGAGTTTTCACTAAGAGTTTTATTTCGTAAAGTAATAACATTTGTTTACGAAACAAAACATGAGAAACAGAAGCAAGTAATTATCGGAAATTAATACCTTTCTGAATAAATGTACAAAAACATTCATTAAAGTGGAAAAACGTCTGAAAATACACTGCTGGCCACCCAAAATAATGCAACACCAAGAAGGAAGCATCCGATTGGTCTGAAATTCGCCGCATGTGTCGCCCGCGAGAGGACATGCAAACGATTAGCATTGCAGGGCATATGCAAATCATGTGCGCCCGGCACGCCACCGAGAAGCACTATAAGAAGGGTTCACAGAAGGTGGGGTGTAAGTAGTGGAAGTGTGTTGTGCTGCCGGACCTGTGCAACGGAAGCTTCCTGATGCCTCGTCGCAGAATACGGCAGTCATTCTAGCACGTTTCAGAGTTCGACAGAGGACGAATAGTGGTTTATCGCGACATCGGTTTATCCTACCGAGACATCGGCGCCCGTGTGGGACGACATCCAGCCACAGTGAGGCGAGTATTGATTCGGTGGGTGCAGGTGGGACGGACGGACCGACGTGAGCGATTGTAGCCGCCGCGGCACACCACCGAACGAGAGGACCGGCATGTTGTGCTGCGGGCACTGACTGCTCTCACAGTTCCATCACGAACGTTAGCGCATGAATTAAGGTGTGTTGCGCAACTACCTGCGTCAGCACGTACCGTTCGACGACGTCGTCTGCAGGAGCGGGGACTTGTTCCACGGCACCCATTGCTCGGATTACCATTGACGTTACACCACCGGCGAGTGTGGCGGCAGTGGGCCGTTTAACTCTGCACCTGGACTATTGAATAGCACGACATTGTCTTCTTCGACGAATCCCGCTTCTGCCTATAACACCACGATGGTCGGATCCGCGTGTGGCGGCACCGCGGCTAGAGACTGTATGACGCCTGCATTATGCATCGCCATACCGGTCCGTCGCCTGGCGTTATGGTTTAGGGCCCAATTGGATATGACACCCGCACCTCTCTGGTACGCATCGCCGGTACACTCAACAGCCACCGCTACATCTCCGACGTTTTGGAGCCTGTAGTCCTCCCTTACCTGCTGGACCTGCCAACGGCCACGTTTCAACAGGAAAATACGCGCCCGAACGGGGCACACATCGTGCAGCAATTCTTCATGGCCCACCTGGTGTCACTGCGGCCGTGGCCCGCATGTTCTCCCGATATGTCGCCCATCGAACACGTCTGGTCGCTGATCGGCAACCGAGTGGCCCGGCAAGCACCACCCGCGGCTAAACCTGATGAACTGTGGCGGCGTGTGGAAGCAGCCTGAACCGACATACCCCAAGCCCACATCCAAAACCTCTTTCGCTCGATGCCGCGGCGTGTAGCGGCCGTTATTGCCAACCATGAGGGCCACACTATTATTGATGTCTGCGTGTTCCGCAAGTCGCACGGGCCTGTAAGTTCAATTGTTTCATCTTTGTATCTGTTGCTATGTTTCCAGTAAATCCGACTTAGCTATCTCGTGTCCTTCCTGGTGTTGCATTTTGGGTGGCCAGCAGTGTAGAAGTAATTAAAAGAAGTTGGTCTTACCACCCGAATTTTGGAGGTCTGAGGCCAGTTGATCATTTGATGTAGATCTCTTAAAGTAATTCATCCGATATAATAATCCATACATTTTGTTGAAATTGAATAGAATTCTAGATTTAAACTTCCACAATACTATAAGAATTTCGCAAAACGTACCACAAGTCTCAGTACCTCAAATACCTATGGATGTCGTTGCTCTTTTCCCTAATATTCCGGTGGCTACTGTTCACACCCTTATCGAGACCAAACTCTTTTCGCTTGGGCAGATAACTATCCAGAAAGTTCATGCTGTCATCTGTGCTCTCCGACTTGTTTTCAGTCTCCCTTATTTTACCTTCAATAATCAAATCTATCGTCAACTAGAGGGTGCACCTATCGGCTTCCCTCTCTCCCCAATTCTTGCAATGCTGCTTCTGCAATACCTTGAAGAAAAAGTTCTACATAATTCTCCAGTTCACCGTATCCTTTACCTTCGTTATGTTGATGATGTTCTAGTCTTTTGGGACTCGACCCAAGACGAACTTTCTCAGTTTGCTGATCGATTATCTTCCGAATTCCCCGCAATTAAATTCCCTATCGATATAGAATCTAGTTTCAGCCTCCCATTTTTGGATTTCTTATTAGTTCGTAACCCATTCTCACAATCCAGCTCTTTTTCAGTTTACTGTAAACCTACTTCAACTTCCACTATTATCCCTATGAAATCCGTCCACCCCTCAACTACAAGCTTGCAGCGTTTTATTTCCTTTTTTGACGAGCATTTGCGCACTCTTCTACATTAAAATTCAGAAACTTTGAAATTTCTAGGATTCTTGATATTGCCACAGCCCACGGATTCCCCGGTACCATTATTACCAGTGTTTAAAACAAAGTTAAGAGACAATTTATGTCCTCTCTTAGGAGGGAACATAATAATATTAGATATGTTGGAGCCTTAGATTATGTACCGGATTTGGTTAATGTTTTGAAAACCTGTTGCCGACCTCTTAATATTGACTTCGGCATTCCGACTAAAAACATTTTTTCATTGGTCAGAAACGAAAATCCACCCGAAGATAACGACCAAAGGTATGGTGTTTACTGTGTTCCACTAATTTCAACGAGCTCACCTCCTGCTAACACTGTCTATGTGAGATCTACCATGTGCTCATTACAGACAGGATTGAAAGAACATAAATACATAGTCAAAATGCGTTCCCAAAATACTGCACTATCTCGACTTGCTTCGAAAGGGTCTCACAAGCCTTGCTGGGATGAAACACGCATTTTGACCACCCTGACTTCGAAGCCTAATACTCTGTTTGCTGAAAGCTTAATTATTTAGGAATTTGGGTCTGCATGCTGCAATGATGATTACCCTTCTATTATTCCTGCGACATGGAAACTCGCATTGATAGCCAGAAACAACTCCATTCTGAACTTGAACATTTAAAAATAATATCAATTAAGTCTTTTTCTTCTTGGTTCATCTGCGCATACAAACTGCGCCACCTAATCATGTGACTATTTTTTGATGTACACTGCTGGACAATTGCTAAGGACGGATCATAAACGGCTATATAGCGCATAAAAAAGTAAGTGTGGTTGGATGCCAAGTGAAATAAAATAATGTCAGAATGCCAGGACATTACAAGAGAGACAATTTATTGTGCTCTGAAATCCAGAAGGCTTTGGAACGTGTTCAAGGAACAAACAGGCCATTTTGTGCAGAATACGTAAACGTGAAAAAAATGCAATTACCGTCCGCATCATGTCAATACGGGATATGGCCACCATGGAGGGCGATGCAAGATTCCACACGTCGTGTCATGCTTTGCACAACATTATCAAGCAGCTGTTGGGGTAATTTATCCCATTCCTCTGTCAGTGCACGGATGAGGGTGTCCTTGTTTATTGGGGGGCATTGGCGAAAAGCAAGACTACTCCCCAAAGCATCCCACACATTTTCAAAGGGACTCAGATCTGGAGAACGTGCTGGCCATACGAGGCGTTGAATATCCTCGCTCTCAAGACACTCCTGGACAGCGACTGTTTGATGACATGTTGCGTTGTCATCCATGAAAATGAATCTATCACCGACAGCACCACGGAACATGAGGACATGAGGTAGCAGAGCATCATTAATGTATCGTTGGCCGGTCACAGTCCCAGTTGGAAGCACATAGAGGGACGTACGGCCATTGATCATGATGCCAGCCCATAACATGACACTACATGTCGGATATCGGTCCTTTTCCTGGATGTTTGCTGGACAATATGCAGTTCCACTATCACGCCAGATCAGTTGTCGTCGACAATCAGACGATAGACTGTATCTACTCTCATCTGAGTAGAGGACATCAGACCAGTCGTTATCAGTCCAATTGCGATGTTGATGGCACCATTGCAAACGGGCGGTACGGTGACGTCTGGACAATGGGATGCACACAACAGGACGGCGGGCGTATAGTCCTCCTTCATGCAAACGTCTGGCGACAGTTTTTCGGGAGATCCACTTGCCAGTAGCAGCCATAAACTGATTTGCTACCTCACTAGCTGTGCTGCGCCGGTGTCTTTTTGTCGATAGCACTATGTACCGATCTTCTGCAGGTGTCCTACTGCGAACACGACCTCCCCATGACGTTTGCTACACTCTCCATTTGTTTGAAATGATTTCCAAAGCCTTGAAACAACACTGTGGCTGACGTCGAACTCCCTGGCAACATCTGTTATTTTTCGCCCTTCTTCAATCTTGCCAATAATACGGCCACGCGTAAAATCATCTAGGTGATGTCGGGAAGACATACTGAAAATTGCAAGTTTGTCAATTGATTCTTTCCCTTTCAACTTTGCGTTTGAACAACAATGCTCAATACGCGTCAAATCTTTTATATCTCTTATCAGCGCTATGACGTCACGAACAAGTTCGGCAATCCAAAATTTGCATACGTACAACACGTCTTACTGTATCCCACACTTATGCTAATTTCCACATTTTCCTGCTTTCCATTTTATGGTTGCTATCGTTGCTATTGTCATCCGTCCTTAGCAATTGTCCGGCAGTGTATTTATGCATTGCTCCTTCATGTATTGTGTGATTGTGTTACATCTGAGGATGGGACCGAAGCGGGCCCGAAAGGTCTTATGTGTTTTTAACTGTGATGTTTTAATTGTACTTAGTAAAGTCTTTTAATTTATCATCAGCTTTAAACTACCCTTTTTTATCGTGCAAAAACAGTTTGTGAACTTTGATTCCTTGACCTCAAATTCACTGATAACCGTAATGCTCCTGATAAGGCAAGAGGGTGAACACTTCATTTTTGTCCTGCTATATTTTGAATCTGACAGATTCATTGTACTTGTGATTGCTTATGTTAACACATGCAAAATTGGGCTTTGGTAATATCAGTATGTAATACACTGTGCGATTCGGCAGGAGTGAGTTCGTCTAATGCACCTCCCCCTCTCACTCTGAAAAAATAGTCAACGACTCTTTGTGTAATTCTAATGAAACAAAGCAATCAAGGAATTACCATTCTTTATTCACTTTCATAATTGCGGCTGGAAATTTTGTTCTGCTAACCACCTGAGAAAATATTTGATCATTATAAGTTGTGGTCGTGATAAATATCCCAAGTGTTTACAGCGTGCGAAAGGAGTGTGACATATCATAACTAACATTTTATCATTTAAAACTGTGTGGTCAATCAATGCCACAGGTGTTAGCTCTGTGTGCGGTAGATATCAAATAGGTGAGAACGAGTATCAAAAATGATAAATCTCGTCGACAAAATAAATTATTAATGCGTTGTCGTGTGGTTGGTTCGTGAAACAAACTCAAAATCTTTATAAAAAGCATTTGGTAAAGGCAACTGATCACGCGTTCAAGAACACGCGTCAATTGTAAAGGGATATATAAAAGTCTTAGAAAACTGAAAACGATGATTAAACCTAGAAACAAAGTTAGATTAAACCTGACGAGGGAAAAAATTTCGAACTGTGGAGTAGCGATAAAAGAACCATATTTTTAACTCCAAAGCATTGGAACAATTAGACAAGAAATCGAAACTGAAAGAAAGTTAACCAAGAGCTGGCTCCACAATCATAAAACGTAAATTTCCGGCTATCTTTTCCTGAACTAAGACAAGGAGTCTTAAGTCATTTTAACACTAAGACAAGGAGTCTTAAGTCATTTTAACAGACAAAGAGAGGACAGCGGGTTGATAACTAAGCAAAAAATAAACAAATAAATAAATAAAAATGGAGAGAAACTATTGAAACTTGTGTAATATTTTTGTTTGGTGATGTTGTAAACGGGAAGGATCACTAGTCTCCATGATATTGACATGCCCTAAACACGGCCAACGGCTAGCAATCTGTACTTCCATTGGTGCGTCCCTTTTAAAAATTCAATATGTATGTAAGACCGCACAAATTTTAAAGAAAGTTGGAGAAAAAGGTTTGAATGAAATACGAGAAAAATTTTGCCATGCGCATTTCTTTGTAGAACGCTGATCAAGGTAGAGTGAAAACTAAAATAAGTGTAATGTCATTGAAAACTTGCATTTCGCAAGCCTTTCGCGAGAAACATAGATTTAGGACTTTCTTATAATTGGTCACTCTATGTCACAAGTGGTCAGCCAGTGTCACAAATGTTACCATCTCGCTGTCCTCCCTTTGAAATCTCTTAGATTGCTGTCATAATAGAAACCGAGAGACGTTTAAACATATCCAAGTCAACTGTTTTGGATGTACTGAAAAGGTGGAAGACACATGGTGTACCTAAAGCAGCAAAACGTACCGGCAGACCAAAGAAAATCAATGGGGAGGACGTCGAAGCCTTAGGAGAGTCGTAGCAGCTAATCGGCGGAGTACTGCACAATACCTCAGTGTACAGAAGAGTAAAAATGCTGGAACCTCGGTATGCACACATGACATTCGCAGAGAACTTCATTCCATGGGTTACCGTGGTCGTGCGGCTGCTCATAAGCCTTTCATCTCCACTCGGAATGCTATTCTGTCGTTAAGCATGGTGTAAAGAACATTTATCGTCGACCGTAGATCAATGGAAACGGGTCCTATGGACATGATGAATCCAGATACATGATCCATCAGTCTGATAGCAATGTGTGGATATGGCGGCAGCCGGGAGAATACTAATTACCAGAGTGTACTGTTCCTACGGTCAAGTTTAGGGATGACAGTGTACTCCTGTATGGGGTATTTTTCGTGGTATGATCCTGGCCCATTGGGTATCGTGGACAAGCCTGTTAAACAGCACGTCTACCGGGATATTCTGGACAATTATGCCCTACCAACTCTGTGGCAATACTGTGGAACCGAGCCTTGCACCGAGCTATAAAGCAAGGATTCCTGCGGCGTGGTTTGACGATAATTCCGTATCGTGTGTGGATTGGCCAGCACAGAAACCTGATCTTAATCACATAGAGCACCTATGGGATAAATTAGAGCGTCGCATAAGAAGTTTGGAACCAAGGCCTATTACTAAGCAACAGTTAGCAGCAGCATTATGTACTGAATGGAAGCGCATACCTATCGCTGTGTTCCAAAACCTTATCGCAGGCATATCTCGAAAGGTCAGCGCATGCATTAAGGCCAAAGGTGGACCGACACCGTACTAATGTATGTCAATGACTAATTGATCACAAATAACATCCTAATACTCGACCTTTAATAAATTTTAGAGCAATAGTATATCCTAATAAATATAATATACTTACTATTACTAAACTATGCTATTTTAATCTTGGTGAACTTATGTTCAAACGAATTAAATATAATTTATATTCAGATCTCATATTTCATAATACACATGCACATACGTATGAAACAGGGAATAAACTACAATTACAACCTATTTTTCCAAAAATGGAATAAATTAAAATTACTCTAAATTTCAGAGGTCCTCAATACTGGAATTCTTTACCTAGCAACCTGATTAACTTAAACAATTTTAATCTATTAAAAAAATTCAAACTCTATCTTCTTCAATAATTAAAAAAAGGAAAAGTTTGGCAAAACGTCATCTGATTGTCTGACTTGATGCGTCTATCTGTTGTTTCATTTGTTTCTTCTACGGGGAGTATAGGGCTATGTCAGGCTATTTTGGCCCTTTCCCTTGTCTTCCTGTTGTTACAGTCTATGTTTATCATTTATGTACTGTCAATTTTTTTTCCCCACTCTATTTTTTTCTTTTTTCTTTCTTTTCCTTCTAAGAGCATGTAACAACAAAAATAAATAAAAAATTAGTAAATGCTATATTGTATTCCTCTTCTTGGTGCCCGGTGACTTTTGTCAATATAGTGCATGTACACTATATTGAAAAAATTACCGGACACCCTCAAAAGCAAATGAACGTATCCTCTGCGTTGTTAAGATGGGCGGTACAGCTGCAAACGGTATGAAAACAAGCTTGCAGCTGACCGCGATCATATCGCACTGTGAGGTTGAGTGAAAATGTTGCGGCGGGAGAGAACTGAATTTTAGAAAGGAAATATTGTTGGGTGTTATATTGCTGGGTTGTCCAAAAGAGAAACCAAGAGGCGTTTAAAGATACCCAAGTCAATTGTTTTGGATGTACTTAATAAGTGGAAGACACATGGCGTGCCTGAAAGAGCAAAACGTACCGTACCGGCAGACCAAAGGAAATCAGTGATAGAGGGCTTCGATGCCTCAGGAGGATCGTTACAACTAATCGACGGAGTACTGCAAAATACCTCAGCGTACAGGGGAGTAAAAATGCTAGAATCTCGGTATGTACACGTAGCATTCGCAGACAACGTCATTCTATAGGTTAACGTTGTCGTGCGGCTACTCGTAAGCCTTTCGTCTCCACTCGGAATGCTACTCGTCGCTTTGCATATTGAAAAAAACATTTATCGTGATCAATGGAAACGGGACCTATGAACTGATGAATCCAAATACACGATCCATCAGTCTGATGGCCGTGAGTGGGTATGGCGGCAGCCGGGGAACGCTATTTACCACAGTGTACTGTTCCTACGGTCAAGTTTGGAACTGGCAGTGTACTCCTGTGGAGGTGTTTTTCATGGTATGGTCACGGCCCTTTGGTTACCGTAGACAAGCCTGTTAACCATCACGTCTACCTCGATATTCTGGACAATTATCCCCTACCAACTCTGTGGCAATACTATGGAACCGAGCTTTGTTGATACAGCTAGATAATGCACCGAGTTATAAAGCAAGGACTGCTGCGGCGTGGTTTGACGATAATTCCGTATCGTGTGTGGACTGGCTAGCACAGAGCCCTGATCTTAATCCCATAGAGCACCTATGGGATGAATTACAGCGCCACATAAGAAGTTTGGAACCATGGCCTATTACTAAGCAACAGTTAGAAGCAGAATTATGTACTGATTGGAAGCGCATACCTATCGCTGTGTTGCAAAACTTTCTCGAAAGCGTGTCTCGAAGAGTCAGTGCATGCATTAAGACCAAAGATGGACCGACACCGTACTAATGTACTAATGTATGTAAATAAATGCCATTTTTGTATTTCTCTTCTATGTGTCCGGTGTCCTTTGTCAATATAGTGTGTATATATCATCATCTTCATTGTCAACCATTATCAATCCACTGCTGGATGAAAGTCTCCTCAAGTTTCTTCCACAATGGTCTGTCTTGTACCAGTCTCTTCCATGTTACTCCCGCATACTTTCGAATTTCATCCGCCATCTCCCATGTGGTCTTCTTCTGGGTCTTTTCCTGTCCCTTGGAACCCAGTCTAAAATTTCAATTGTCCATCGATGGTCTGTCCTTCTGGCAATATGTCCAGCCCATTGCCATTTCAGAGATTTTACTCTGAAATGGCACCATATGTAAGCACTGGAAGGATGCATTGATCAAACACTTTTCCTTTAAAACATAATGGCATATTGTTCTTGAAAATTATACTGTTTCTTCCAAACGCTCTCCAGGCAAGTTTTATACGCCGATTAATTTCTTCATTAATGGGACCGTCACATCTGCTGTCCAAGATAAATGTAGGTATTGGTTATCTCCAGCTTTTCCCCATCAAACGATAAATCTTCATTTCTTGTAAAAGCATTTGTACATCACTTTTGTCTTTTGAAAGTTCATTTTTAATCCCACTTCTTTACTCTTGTCAGCAAGTTTCTGGATCATACTCTGCAGCTCTGATGAAGTAGTTGCAAAAATGACTACGTCATCAGCAAAACGAAGGTGAGTTAGAGAATCTCCATTAATCTTTATCCCTTTGTTTTTCCAGTTCAGTGATTGAACGACGTTTTCCAATGTGGCATTAAAGAGTTTGGGAGATATAGTGTCACCTTATCTCACTCCCTTTACAATCTTTATAGGTGCAGTATTCTCAAATAGCCGAATCTTTGCACTGGCATTTTCATAGATGTCATGAATAATATTAATGTATGCATCTTCAATACCGCATGATTTCAAAGCCATTGTAACTGCTGATGGTTTCACCGAATCTAAGGCCTTCTTATAATCGATAAAAGCCATGCACAATGGAAGTTCATATTCCCTCGCTCTTTCAATTAGTTCTCTCAGTAAGTGGATATGATCTATAGTGCTGTAGGCATTCCTGAACCCAGCTTGTTCTCTCAGTTGAGCCATGTCCAGTGTCACCTTCAAGCGGTGTGAAAGAACTTTAGTGAAGATTTTATAGACCACTGATAGGAGGCTGATAGGTCTGTAGTTCCTGAGAACCGCAATGTCACTTTTTTAAGTCGCAGGATCATTGTAGCATTGTTCCAATCCTCAGGAATCTTCCCTTCATTAAGGTAACGAGTGAAAACTTGGGCGAGTACTGTTTCAATTTTTCCACTTGCTTCTTGTATGATGTCTACTGTAATTCCATCTTCTGCTGGTGCTTTTCCCCATTTCATGTTCTTGATTTCATGTGTAACTTCTCCTGGGAGGACTGGAATAACTCTGGTACCTTTTGTAATGTCTGGAGTACATGTATCATCCCTTTCATATAGTTTTGAGTAGAACTCTTTCACTCTTGTCAAAATTTCTGCCTCTATTTCTTGTTACAGAACCATCTTCTTTTCTCAGAGCCATAATCTGTTTTCTTCCCTTACTCAGATGTCACTTTGTTCTCTTCAGGCTTTGATTGTTTTCAATTGCTTTCCTCACTAGTTCACAGTTAAGTTTCCTTACATCTTCAGTGATGCTTTTTCGTACAGTCTTCATTAGCTCTATATATTCCACTTTGGAAGTCACATCTCCTTTAGTTGTCCTCATCTCTCTTCTTTTTTGCATCAGAGTTTTGTTTTTTCCTGATAATTTGTTCATATACAGCTTGTTCTTAATACCAGCTATTTTTGTTGCTGTTTCCATAAGAGCCTCGGTTATGTTTCTGTTAATTTCAGAGAAGCCCATTTCTTCCGACGTTAGACCTTCTAGAGCAGAGAATCTGTTCCTCAATTCCAATTTGAAATTATTATGATGCTTTTTTAAGGTTGGTCATGGCCATACACTTTGTTTGTTTTAAAAGCTTGCCACGCTCAAGTTTAGCATTGAGGTGCATCTCACATCTTACCATTCTATGGTCACTACCTATGTTGAATTTGTTTAGTACACTGCAGTCTTCCATGACAAATTTCTTGTTACATATAATAAAATCAATTTCACCTATCGATCCATTGGGATGCCTCCATATCCATTTCTTTGCGGCTTTTTCTTGAAAAAAGGAGTTCATGATGACCGAAGTTACCTACTGAAATTTCATTCTGTTGTCGTTGCCCAATTTTCGCATTGAAATCTCACATAATGATCTCCAAGTGCTGCTTGCCTTTATTATTTAGATGACGAATTTTTTCATAAAATTCCCCAATCTCCTCTTCAGGATGACTTGTAGTTGATGCATAAGCTTGAATAATCTGAGCCTGGTATCTTCTCGAGAGTTGGATAACACGTCATGCAGCTCTGTCAGAGGAACTTTCAACTTCTACAACTTTATCCTTCAGTTTCTTGTTTATTAGAAATCCAACACAACTAATTCTGCCAGTATCTGTCCCACTATAATAGAAGAGATGTCCACTTTTCAGTTCAATTAGTTCTCTCCTTTTCTCCTTACCTCACTTAGCCCGACGACGTCCCACTTGATCTTTTGTAGTTCTTCTTCCAATTCAAAGAGCCTTGAATCAGAAGATAGGGAACGTCCGTTATACGTAGCCAAGGCCAGCACCCAGATGGCAGCCTAGTCCGGTTCTCCGGTGATTCTTAGCCCTCTCTGCCTTCATGTCGCATTGGCCGATGCCTTGGCCAGGTACATTCCAACTGCCGGAGACTGAGTGCCAAGATTTAAGTTGTGGAATCATTTTGGAAGGGTTTGGCCATAACTCACCACGCAGGCGAAGCGGGTTGGTGAGTGTGGGATAACATTTTCTCTAATCCCGATGGTAAGTTGTACCGGTATTTGGCTGTCGTCGGGGCCCCTTTAGTAGGAACAGGATGCACCACGATAAGGCGGGGTTGACATTTGTCAAGGAGCGGCTGTAGTATATTGCGCATCACCTGACCTTACATCCTATATATATATATATATATATATATAAAGTGGAATATATAGAGCTATGCAAGACCGTACAAAAAAGTATCAGTGAAGACGTAAGGAAATTTATTTGTGAACTAGTGAGGAAAGAAAATGAATACAACAAAAGCCTGAAGGGCGCAAAGGGACATCTTAGTAAGGGAAAAAAACAGATTATAGCACTGCGAAAAGTACTGTGCTAATAAATAGCAGAGAAAGTTTGACAAGAGTGAAATATTTCCACTCAAAACTATATGAAAAGGATGATACATCTACTCGAGACCTTACAAAACGTACATGCTTAGTTCCATGGGACACTTTACCAGAGTCCTTCCTGTTCTTCCGGCAGAAGTTACACATGCAATTAAGAACATAAAACACGAAAGAGCTCCAGGAGGAGGTGGAATTACCGTGGACATTATACAAGAAGCAAGTGGAGAAAATGAAACTATACTCGCCCAAGGTTTTACTAGATGTCTCAATAAAGGAAAGATTCCTCAGTATTGCAATAATGCTACAATGATCCTGATACATAAAAAAGTGTCATGAGATCCTCATCTCAGGAACTACAGGCCCATCAGCCTTCTTTTCAGCGTTGTATAAAATCTTCACTAAGGTTCTTTCACATCGATCTAAGATAACCCTGAACATGGCTCAACCAAGAGACCAAGCTGAATTCCGGAGTGTCTACAGCAGCATAGCACATATCCATGTACTGAGAGAACTAGCTGAAAAAACGAGGGGATATGAACTCCCATTAATCATGGCTTTTATTTATTATGAAAGGGCTTTTGATTCGGCGAAACCATAAGCATTTGCAATGTCTTTGAAGTCTTGTGGTATTGAAGATGCTTATATTAGCATTATTAATAATATCTATGAAAATGCATGTGCAAAGGTTCGGATATTTGAGGATACAGCACCATTAAAAATTAGGAAGGGAAACAGACAAGGGGACACCATATCTTCCAAACTCTTCAATGCTACATTACAAAATGTGTTTCAGTTACTGGACTGGCAAGACAATGGGATAAAGATTAATGGATATTTTTAACTCACCTTCGTTCTGCTGATGACATCATTTTTGCAACTGCCCCATCAAAGCTGCAGGTTATGATACAGGAACTTGCTGGCAAGAGTAAAGAAGTGCGATTAAAAATGAACTTTCAGAAGACAAAACTGATGTTCAATGCTTTCACAAGAAATAAAGATTTTGCGATTGATGGGGAAAAGCTCGAGGGAACCGATGCCTACATTTACCTTGGACAAGAGATAAGAAGAAAAGTTCACACTAATGAGGAAATTAATCGGCGTATGAAACTTGGTTCCAGAGCTTTTTGTGGAAACAGTACACTTTTTAACAGTAATATGCCATTACGCCTTAAAAGAAAAGTATTTAACCATTGCATCCTTCCTGTTCTTACATATGAAATAGAAACATGGACCTTGACTAAAAAAGACATATAAAAGATGCAGACAACTCAAAGAATCTTCGAGTGTCGCATGCTTGGTGTAACTAGGAAAGATAAGAAGAGGAACTCGTGGATATGGAAAATGACAAAAGTGGAAAACATCATGATTAGAGCAAGATCCCTGTAATGTAAATGGGCTGGACATGTTGCCAGAAGAACGGACCACCGATGGATAATCGAATTTTAGACTGTATACCAAGAGACAGAAACAAACTTAGAAGAAGACCAAATGAGAGATGGATGGATAAAATTCGGAAAAAATCCGTAGTAACATGGAGGTGAGTGGCTCAAGACAGACAGTTGTGGAGGAAACTTGGGGGGACCTTCATCCAGCAGTGGATCAATAATAGTAAACAATGATGATGATATTATATATATACGCCAAATTTCCGTTATCGTGGTGGACAATATGCTTCGGAAAAATAACTTTTCGAATGGATCTGTAAAGGCAAAAATAAGTCGCCCTTGTGGCGCAGTGGTCTAAACACTGGCTTATGACTCTTCTCCCGGGAAGGATACGGGTTCGGATCCTGGGGAATAATAGATATTGCCTTTATCTTACGGCACTGGATCTCTCCCTTCCGTTGGACCAGTGGCCCTAAATGAGGGAAGGGCGACTGTTTTGTAGTTCACTGAGTTGCTCACTGTGGTCGTTAAACCCCAATAAAAAAAAGGCATAAATAAGGTGAAAAGCGGAAATTTATCTTATGCTCCGTAGGGTGAAAATGCCGCATTATTAGAACTATAAATATGCACAATATTCATTGTGGTAAATAGGGCCGAAGGAAGTTTACATCATCAAACAGTGAGAGTGTATATTATGAAAAATTAAAATATATACACTATATATTCAGCGTACTGGGAGATATATGACTCATAAGGGAATTCTTGAAATCGAGTTTTTAAAGGTTTAAATAACAAAAAAGTAAGATATAATTATGCTCCCCCTAAAGGGAAAACTGCATAATTTGGAGTAGTAAATGTGCGAAATGTTGATATCGTAAAAATGGTGTTTGACCAAAGAACATTTTTGAATCGCATTTTTAAAAACGAAATTGTCGTTTGAAATGTTAATAAGTAGTTACGCTCCCTTATGGTAAAACAGATATTTTTAAAGAAACAGAAAATGTGTGTATAATGTTTCTTACAGAAGGAAAATAATTTTTTAACCGGAATATCAGAATGAGAGATAATGACAAAAATTGAACCCACGTTTATCATGTTTTTACTTCATACTAAACTGTCAACTATTTGAAGTACAAAGTGTTTGCACACTTTTATTACGATAAATCGTATCTTATGTAAATATATTTTCAATCGGAGATTCTCAAGCGATAATATGAGGAAAATACACGGTCGAGTCACATTATTGTGACCATCAGCTAATATCCAGAGTAATATCCGTGTGCAGCGCGGACACCACCTAGACGGGCTCGGAGTGACTCAGTGAGGTGTTGAAAGATGTTCACAGGTTTGTGGAGCCACGCTGACTGCATTGCATCTGATAGCTGCTGGAGAGTGCGTGGTGGAGGATCCATCGAGCGAACAACACAATCGAGTTGGTCCCACAGATGTTCAATTGTGGTTAAGTCTGGGTAATTAAGGGACCAGGGTAGTACTTTGAAGTCTTCATCGTGCTCTTCCAAACACTATCGGACATTTCTGGCTGTGTGACACGTCGCATTGTCGCGCTGAAAGATCCCATCAGCCCCAGGGAAGACAATCAGCATGTTGGTCTGCAAGGATTCGTAACGAATTCGGTCTATAATGCCTTCCACGGATATGAGTGGACTCAGAGAATTTCACGAAAACATTCCCCAGACCATAACGCTACTCCCACCAGCTTGTGTTCTTCCAGCAATGGTTGAAGAGTATTTGTTTCGGCTTATACGCCAACGTCCATCCGTTGGATGAAGCAGAAAAAGTAACTCATTGGAGAAGGCAATCCTTTGCCAATCATCGGAGGTCCAATTCCGATACTGCCCTGCAAATGTAAGCCCTTTCTGCCGATGCACCTTCGTTAGCATAGATGCAGTGACAATCCGTGTGCATTGGAGCCCCATACGCAGCAAGGTTTGCTGTACTGTCGATTTAGACACACTTGCGGTAGCCCCCGGTTCATTCAGCCAGAGAGTTGCTCCACTGTAACGTGTCGATCGGCCCGCATTCACCTTCGCAGCTGACGTTCACCTCTCACATCAATGGCGCGTGGTGTTCCGTAGTTTCCATGTCGCTTATTCGCAATGGGACCATTTCTCCAATCACGATACACTTTAACCACAGCATCACGCGAACAGTTCACAAACTGTGCTGTTTCAGAAAAACTGCCCCCTTGTTCCGAAAGCCGATAACCATCCCTTTTTGCAAATCTGATAAATTGCGCTCCTTTTATCCATGACAGCAACGAGGGACATGTTTTTAGAATACCTACAGCACATCTTATGTAGCCAGCTCATGACACGTGCCTTCATTCATTGGCTACGCGCTGTTGACATCAGAAGCAGGAGGTGGTCACATAATGTGACTCGACTGTGTATATATGTATAAACAAGATCAATATCAATAGCGTTTGCTATTACGTTTCCCAGTTGCAAAATGTTTTCAAAGCATCGGAAAACTAGGAAAAAGTATGGATCATCGTTGTAATAGTTTGGCTTGGTCTTTGCAAGATGTGGAGCGCACATGCAGATGAAGTATCAGGTAATTACAAAAATACTGTCGTGTTTCCAACGTGTGAAAAAAAGAAAGAAAAGTATACCTGGAACAGATGTTTTAATCCGTATAATAAGTGACCCGGTAGATACAACATTGTCCCATCGATCGACAAGGTTTTGAATCCCAGACTTGTAGAATTCCATAGGTTTTGATGCAAAAACGGCAGAAAGGGTACGTCGTACCTCCTCCCCATTTCGAAGGTTAGTCCCAGCAAGATGGTTTTGCAGGCTGAGAAACAGATCGTAGTCGGATGAGGCGATGTCAGGGGAATATGCTGGATGCAGAAGTTTTTCCCATCCGAAGTCCTGCAACGTGGCGCTGTTCATTTTCGCTGTGTGTGGTTTTGGGTTGTCCTTCTGCAGCAGCACGCCTTTACAATTAACGAGTGCTGGAAGTTTATCCTGCAAAACATTGCATAGACGCTGCAGCTGCTGACAGCAGACTTCCCCTGTAATGGGTTTTGTTGGATGACAGCAGCTGGTAATGGATTATGCCTTGCATATCTCACCACACAGACATCAAAACCTTTTGTGGGAAACGCCCTGGTTTCGCCACTGCTGCAAGCACATTCTCCTTGAAAAGCCACTGCCGTTCACGCTTAATGTTGTGATAAACAAACCATTTTTCATCGCCCGTGACAATTCTGTGCAAAACCGACTCCCGTTTGTCACCGGACAGCAAAGAAGGGCAAATTTCCACACGCTGTTACAGCTGTTGTGGAGTGAGATCATGGGTGCCTACTTATCCAGTTTCGACACATAACCGAGGTCCTCCAGATGCCGGTGAACAGTGGAATGGGTTGAATGAACAAGTGTGGCCGATTCCTCGACTGTTGCCTGCAGATTTCCCATCAACAGCAGCTTTCAGCACGTCGTTATCCAGCGCAACAGGCCGTCCGGGTTGCTGCATGTCCTTGAGGCTGGTGTCTACCTTCGAAATTTCTGGAACCAGCGTTGACATTTCCTGACCTCCAGAGTCCCTGGCCCATATACGACATTGATGTTTCGTGTTGCTACCGTCGCTGAGTGTCGATGGTGGAACTCATACAGCATAATGGGCCTAACGTGGTCTTCTGACTCTGCCATTTCCTATGCGGCTTAAGAACACAACGACTGCACCTAGAACTCCCGTTCGCAGTCTCAAGTCACTTGAAGGTCTGCTCGCGTGATCCTTCTTATACTCACCGTGGTCGACGTCATAGTCTGAGCACCAAGGGAATCACTACTGTTGGGCTTGCGCAAAACGACATTACTTCTGGGATGACCTGATATTGTTGATGTATCTCCCGATTTCCGTTTGAGCATACTATCCGTTACACCACGCAGGACAACGAAGATCATACTATTGGAACTTTATTGTCCTCGGTAGTCTAATGGATAGCATACTCTCACAGAAATCAAGAGATTCCTGTTGCGTTCCAGCTCCAGAGCGATGTAATTTTCACTTTTTCTGCTGTTATGTTACACGCTGAATAGTAAGCAAGGCAGTGGGTTCTATTTGCGGCCTTAAAATTCTGTAGGGTTCGTTCATTACCGATTTTTAGAAGAATCACGTGAAATTTGTTGTTGATATTATTATTATTATAATTATTATTATTATTATTATTATTATTATTATTATTATTATTATTATTATTATTATTATAATTATTATTATTATTATTATTATTATTATTATTATTATTATTATTATTATTATTGTTATTGTATAGGTTTCTTTAAGACTACTGCTCTGCTGATAAGTTCTCAAGAAGACACAATTCATATATGAACAAAGTGATTTACAAATACGAGGACATTATACAATGCAATGAAGAAAGTAATACCTTAACATTACGTCCGTTAAATGGTAGAATTGCGGAATTGTGAAACAAAAGTCTGTGTTTGTTGAAAACATCTCAGTACAATAATTAAGTTTATAATAAGCCTCTGCAGATAAAAAATTGCAATAAAAAGACATCATGGTAAAGCTAAATAAGAAACATTTTAAGAAAAAAAAAAAAAAAAAGAGAATGAGCGAAATATCCCTTAGCACATAAAAAACATGAGATTACCGTGTCAAAAGAATCACTTCGAAAATATGTTCCCTTAAAAGCTAGAGCCAAACGTATGCGACGAAAACAAATTATCAATAAAAACGCAACGGAAATTAGTTTCTCGTGATTCTTCATAAAAATCAATAGTAAACGAACCCTGCACAGAAATTAACTGCATACATAGCTTATCACTTCCCATGAACGAAGCACTATCTAAAACAAGATCTCCTACCCAAATGTCTGATTAGTACAATCAGAAACATTTTCGTCTTCAGTCCCCATCGTCGTGGGTTCAAAGTTGGTTCGCCTAAGGATATTTTTTCTGATTTTAGGAACAACTTTTGCATAGTTTCACATAGTAGCATGTGGTCGTTGTATGAAACGCATGTAATGCATGCCCTAATTAAGTGCAAAGATTTGCTCTCTGAAAACAAAAAAAAGAAAAAAGAATTACACGAAGAAATGTTTTGTGCTGCCGTTTTTTTATCGGAAATTTAAACAAAGTACCATGTTTAAAAGAGTTTCATTTAAAACCAAATTCACATAATTGTGTGTACTTTAACCGGAACTGAAACTAAGCGCAAATGTGAACTTAACTTCGTGTCATCCTGCCCGAGCTCATGTGAGGTTGTGCCGTGCTTGCCAGGGAGATAAAGTTTAATAGGAAATTAGCCATAGCATTAAGGGCTTGGGCAATCAACAAATCAGAGAACAGGAGTCCGTTCCATGTGTCCACAATTTATTCCTACTAGGTTTGGGGCCTTCGTCAAGTGCCGCTAAGAAACTTCTCGAAAAACGAGAGTGTTGCATCGACCAATGGAAAGCTCTTTTTCTTTTGACGGTGAGTATCTCCGATCTAATGCGTAATTTCAGAGGATCCGTTTGTTATTCAGTTGTAAAAAAATTGTACTCCTACATTTTTGTATATTTCTTGCTTTTCTGAAGCACTGAAATGCTTCAAGATGATTTAAGCAAACTGCAAAAGGATAATAAAGAAACGGATGATGCAAAATTAGTCTTTTATTTCCTAAGTTTTATAGAAAAATCCGAATGTGTAAGCAATAAAACACCAACCTCAAACTTGAATCGCTTAACATTGTCGTTAAGTATGCAAACATACACACTAATGTATATAAATATTTGTAGTGTTTTAAATCTCCCGAGCTGTTTCGTTAACCTTGTTTATTATTTTGTAATTATACTGTTAGAAACTGTTTACTCTTTCGTAAACAAAACAAAAATAATAATAAATCTCACAAATTGTCAAAATTCAGATTTGAAACAATAAAACTATACTAGTAATCCGTATTATTGGAGTAAAACAAAGATCAAAAGGTTCCAAGCTTTCGCACATCAACCAAATGGCTTTCTCGAAGGTGAACGCCCATAAGGTAAAGTCTTTCCGCCCGGTAGTTTCCAAATCAAAATGAATCTGGTGGAGTGAAGAAATGACAGAAAAAGGAAATGGGGTATTTCTTAAGAAGGAAATGGTTTTATATATACAAGGGGCATCCTGAAAGTAATGTCTCCTCCTTCATAACTTTTTAAATTTTGAAGTGATTCTAATGAAACTGCACTGACATGTACTAAGATTTGTTACCAATGTTGGGGCAAATTGTTTTCGGAATCGGAAATAAATTTCATGCATGACATAGAAAAGCAGCGAGCCGTAATTGAGTTCCTGGAAAAAGAGGAATGTGAGTCTCCAGAAGTCCACAAAAGACTTTTGGCCGTGCATGGAGCTGATACACTCGATATCAGTAAAGTCCGAAGATGAATGAAGAGGTTTCGAGAGGGCTAAAGTTCAGTGTCGGACAAACAACGGAGTGGAAGGCACGCAACTGCAGTGACAAATGCCAACATGCTACAAGTGAAGGACCTGCCCACAGCTGATCGTCGTGTCACCACCCAGAAGCTGCAACAATAAACAGTACTCACTACGTGCAGACATTGAAGAAGCTAAAGGAAGCTATCAGAAGGAAAAGATGTGACATTCCACTTCATAGTGTTGTTTTACACCTTGATAACTCACGTCCTTACACCTCAATGGAGACTTCACAGGCTATTGCCAAAATGGAGTGAAGAGTGATGCCCCAACTTCCCTACAGTCCTGATTTGGCGCCCTCAGACTTTTTTTTGTTTGTCCATTTGAAAACCACCCTTCGTGGGGAACGTTTCGACGATGTGACAGACGTTAAACTGGCTGTGAACTCATGTGTGAAACGACAGCCTCAGGAAATTTTCCAAAATGGATTTTGCTAATGGCTTCTAAGATGGCGGAAATGTATAAAAAGTGATGGACAATATTTGAATAGGCTAGCATTATAAACAATTTGTTAAATTTTTTTGCCACCAAGTTTCACGTGTTTGCTGCTACAAATAAAAACCTTATGAGGAACTGTATATACAGGTACAGAAGTAGGATCCGAAAGTTCGGGGACTTGGCGTATAGTTCCTTACCTTGAATAATTTAAAAATAATTCACTTGGGTGACGATGCACTTTTGCCAGTATTCGTAAAGCTTCTGGAAGAATTGCTGAAAACTATGTTTTCCAACCCCTCGTAATGCCTCCTGCGTTGTTGTTTTTACCTCATTTGTTGACACAAAACGACGTCCCTGCAGATTTTGTTTCATCAGTGGAAAGAGGAAAAAATCGCAGGTGCCTAAGTCGGGTGAATAAGCAGGATGTGGAAGCACATTAGTACGATTTCTTACGAAACACTCCGTGACCAGCAGGGACCGAGGTGCAGGCGCGCTGTCATGGAGAAATTACCTTTGTCCACTTCGCCACATCTTCGACCGTTTGCAGCGGATTGACTCCTGTATCCGGCGTAAAATGTCCAGATAACGTTTCTTTTAAATGTTGTTCTCTCAGGAATACATTCGGAATGGGCAAGGCCATGAGAATCAAAAAACACCTCCAGCATGACTTTCCCTTTGCTGCGATCCTGCCTGAATTTCTTTGATTGCCGTGAAGACGGTGAAGAAGTTAAAGAAGCACGCTTTGGCTGAATATCAAACAAGTAGCACGATGTTTCGTCTCCTGTGATGATGTTATTAAAATAGGTAGCATCGCTATAGGCTTTGTAGATTAATTCGCCCGATATCGGCATCTGTTGATCCTGTTGTTCGGAGGTCAAAAGGCGAGGAACAATGTACTGGAACACGCGGTGCATGTTCTGATCCTCCGTCGAAATGCACTGGTATGTGGTCTCCGATAAGCGATTTCCTTTATGTTACGACGACGATCCTGGCGAACCCACTGCGCCACCATCGTAATGTTTTTCTCACTCCGTGCAGTCATAGGTCAACCACAGCGCTCATTATCTGCGACGGATTCCGATACACCTTCGATCTCGCCATTGGAGAGCGAACGTACACCTACGAGCATGTCTAAGGTATCTGAAGCTGTTTTACCCAAACGCTGACGAAAGTTAATGTTACAGCAACGTTGCTCTTCAAAGGCCATTTTTCTCACATCGCAGAAGACAGACGACTAACAACAGCATCAAACGTCTGCGCGCGCATTCCAATCACTTTCCACGGGCCAAACCTTTCTGAGTACGGAGGGGAGGGGTGGCGGGATGTATTTCAGATACCGTAACTTTAACTACATGCTTGCATTCTCATGGGTAGGCGCTGTCCCCGAACTTTGGATCGTACTCCGTATAGTGGTTCCAAATCATAATCACTCCCCCATAACTATCCTATATAGAAAGCTTATATACTCAACAAATTGTGACACTAAAAGCATCGGGTTTCCCGAAATGAGCCTGAATTCACTCAAAGAAACACATCCCACTCGTTTTGATTTCTTTAGGTAAAAAACTGAATTAAGCGTGTTTTACTCTTCCGCCTGGATTAAACAGTATGACAATCTGCAAATTCTTCAGAGCTTTTCACGAACTTTGTTCGGATAAATGCTTGAGGGAACGTGCGTTGTGCCATTGAACTATGCGAATAAAACCTATTCATGCAATATACGCGAAGACAAGACATATTATCTAAAAAATTAATAACGACTGAAAAAGTTCTACTGAAGATTTTGATGTCGGAGCCTGTATTTTAAGACAAAGTAATGTAATAATAAAAAACATCGCTGGATGGAATTCCGCTACAAATGACATATGATTTTTTTCTTTTGCATGCATACACAAAACGTTCACGATAGGGCACCAAAACTGACTGTAACGTTGTTTGTTGTTAGTTGTTGTTAGTTCTTTTGTTCCTTGCTAGTAACTACATGGCTGTTGCTAACAACAGAGAGTGTTACTATTCAACTATGAGTTGTAGGTCACAACACAACAAAAATTGTTTTGATGTAACAGAATAACAACAGAAATCGCTGCTATATTACTGACAAGTGGGAAAAAAATTCACAGCGTCTTTGAGCTCCCTGTTCCATTACCGCACACGTTATTTCAACAAATGCGAGCCGATTCGCCAGAAGCAAAAACTCTTCACTCATCATCGTAGTAGATGAAATCTTCACGTTGACTAAACATGGACTTCACTGCAGTGATCACATTCTGCGAAAACGTTTGCTGGGGAAATGATCATCATTGGAGGAGACTTCAGGCAAACATTACCAATCTTCGCATGAGAAAAAAGAGCTGAAGACAAGTGCTGTATTGTGGCACCATTTCACAAAACTATATTGAGAACTAACATCCGAAGTCAGCAACGTAATGCATATAATGTATGAATGCTCTTCATTGGATAAGGCAATATGGATATTCCAGATTTGCCTGATTCTCGATTGAAATTCCTTCACAAATGATTTCTGATGAAAACCTCATCCACAACATTTACCACAACATTTACGGACAAAATTTGAAAGAAATGCCGCTCGAAGAAGTGGCGAAACGTATTTTTCTTGTACCTACGAACAAAGGAGACTCTTAACACAAATTGAAAAATTATAGCTAAGCTACCAGGAGAAATAAAAATACAATCATCTTCTCAATTATCTCCGAAGATCCAAGTGATGCAGCTAATCACTCAACAAAGTTTCTGTACGAGTTAACCTGGGTTTGAAGAAAGGATTTTGTAAAAGACGGACACTACGCAGAAATGAAATTCCAGCCGTTAAAATATCTGAGTGCAATTGTGGCCACTCAGTCTGTATAACAAGAATCGGTTTGGTGAAAGTCTTCCAAATACGTGGAGGCAATGTAAATAGACAAAGTCATCGCTCTTTTCGCGTTTATCTTTAATAAATACACAACAACCGAAAATTTCTATCCGGTCGTTGCTGGGATCGAACCCCAGATATCTCGATAACTAGCCGAGTGCGTTCTTCTTACGCTACGGTGGCCAACAATCCACTACGCTATGTGTGTTTATCTGTCAGCATCTGAATTCACAAATCCGTAGGGATGGGCTCAACAACTGCGATGTCTCCATGTGGTGGGGCTTCCCGTCACAAGCTATTTAATTATAGCTAATAAATCCAATGGCCGAGAGTAAATGGTGAAAGTCTTCCGAATACGTGTAGAAAATAGACAAAGTCATCGATCTTCCACGTTTATTTTTAATTAAACCAAGCAACCAAAAAATTGTTATCCCGACACCGCTGGGTTGCAATAATCGCCTTGTAACCGAGCGATGCAGATTTCCTTTGCATTTTGAAGTGTCGTCAATTCCCGATAATTCCGGCTTAACCATATGATTAACAAATCTCAAGGGCAAACCTTCAAACATGTTGTCATCTATTTGGATGAACCTGTCGTTTTTCATCGTTACCTGTATGTAGCATTGTCAACTCCCAGCAACCTGCAGAAACTCTAGGTAAAACGTTGAGATAAATGCAAGAAAATCTCCTAAGCATTCAAAAGCAGTGTACACAAAACATTGCTTTCCGCGATATCTTTGAAACCAATTGCAAAGTATTTTTAACACAGTTATAAAAATATCAATAGTATAAAAAGAAATGAAATATTTTTATCATTTAAATTAAAACCTGTTTCAACTAGATAGCAAGAAAAAATTTTAGTCACAGCTTTTATCACACATGCATGGCAAAAGTTTCCTTTAATTGCATATTATCTAGTGTTACTATTGCTAGTTACATAACATCTAGCACTACTACTGTTAGCTACGTAACATCTAGCAGTACTACTACTAGTTACATAACATTTAGCACTACTAATTACATAACATCTAGTAATGTTACTACGAGTTACATTATATCTAGCATTGCTGCTAGTTACATAACATATAGCACTACTACTGTTAGCTACGCAACATTTAGCACTACTGCTAGTTACATAACATAGTTACACTACTACTTGCTTAACATCTAGTAATACTACTACTAGTTACATAATATCTAGTACGACTCCTGCTAGTTACAAAAATCTAGCTAAACTACTTCTAGTTACATAATACACTGCCGGACAATTACTAAGGACGGATGACAATAGCAACGATGGCAACCATAAAATGGAAGGCTGAAAAGTGTGGAAATTAGCATAAGTGCGGGATACAGTAAGACGTGTTGTGCGTATGCAAATTTTAGATTGCCGAACTTGTTCGTGACGTCATAGCGCTGATAAGAGATATAAAGGATTTGACGCGTATTGAGCGTTGTTGTTCAAACGCAAAGTTGAAAGGGAAAGAATCAATTGACGAACTTGCAATTTTCAGTATGTCTTCCCGACATCACCTAGATGATTTTACGCGTGGCCGTATTATTGGCAAGATTGAAGGGCGAAAAATAACAGATGTTGCCAGGGAGTTCGACGTCAGCCACAGTGTTGTTTCAAGGCTTTGGAAATCATTTCAAACAAATGAAGAGTGTAGCAAACGTCACGGGGGAGGTCGTGTTCGCAGTACGACACCTGCAGAAGATCGGTACATAGTGCTGTCAACAAAAAGACACCGGCGCAGCACAGCTAGTGAGGTAGCAAATCAGTTTATGGCTGCTACTGGCAAGCGGATCTCACGAAAAACTGTCGCCAGACGTTTGCATGAAGGAACAGAGTAGATACAGTCTATCGTCTGATTGTCGACGATAACTGATCTGGCGTGATAGTGGTACTGCATATTGTCCAGCAAACATACAGGAAAGGGACGGATATCCGACATGTAGTATCATAGTATGAGCTGGCATCATGATCAATGGCCGTACGTCCCTCTATGTGCTTCCAACTGGGACTATGACTGGCCAACGATACATTAATGATGTTCTGCTACCTCATGTTTGCATGTTCCGTGGTGCTGTCGGTGATAGATTTATTTTCATGGACAACAACGCAACATGTCATCGAGCAGTCGCTGTCCAGGAGTGTCTTGAGAGCGAGGATATTCAACGCCTCGTATGGCCAGCACGTTCTCCAGATCTGAATCCCATTGAAAATGTGTGGGATGCTTTGGGGAGGAGTCTTGCTGGTCGCCAATGCCCTCCAATAAACAAGGACACCCTCATCCGTGCACTGACAGAGGAATGGGATAAATTACCCCAACAGCTGCTTGATAATGTTGTGCAAAGCATGACACGACGTGTGGAATCTTGCATCGCCCTCCATGGTGGCCATATCCCGTTTTGACATCTTACGCCAGAACGCCTGTGGACGGTAATTGCATTTTTCACGTTTACGTATTCTGCACAAAATGGCCTGTTTGTCCCTTGAACACGTTCCAAAGCCTTCTGGATTTCAGAGCACAATAAATTGTCTTTCTTGTAATGTCCTGGCATTCTGACATTATTTTATTTCACTTGGCATCCAACCACACTTACTTTTTTATGCGCTATATAACCGTTTATGATCCGTCCTTAGCAATTGTCCAGCAGTGTATTTAGCACTACTACTGCTATTTATATAACATCTAGTACTACTACCACCACTTGCACAATATATGACTGTTACGCGAAAACGGATGACTGTAAAAGTTAAAAGTTACCAGAATGAAGTAAAAAATTTGCACAGAAAAACTTCAGAACATTTCAAATGATACCTCCACCTCTGAGCCAAGTTATGAGAGTGGAAGTGCAAATGTTAACCTATGGCACTTCCGTTGCTTCACAAATTATGTACTTCCACTAATGACTACCTTATTTTCCCAACGTTACACTTTCCGATCGCTAGGGTGAATTTTTTTAATGTTGAGAAGAGGTAATTGACAGGGAAGTGGTGTCATAAGATATGTTTGTATTTGATAATATGAGGAAAGTTTTGAAAATGATCACTCTTTAGAGGACTACTGATAATACACTTAAATACTTTTACAATCCAGATCCAAAATTAGAATCTCGAATTACTCAGAACGTAACACCGATACATAACTCTTTTATTTATCTTCTGTAAATAGAAACTTACTTTTAACCTTTTTTTTTTTTTTGTTGATTCATGATTATGAAATTGCACAGTTACTGAATTTTGCGATTTCATAAGTCATAATTTTTTTATTTGATTTAATGCGCGATTTCATAGGTCATAAGAATTTTTCCCTCTAGAAGTGCGTTATTAGCACCACAGTAATTCGATTGCTTCTCCCATGTTGTAGATACGCTCAGTAAATTATCTCGACCTCTCGACCGTACCAGTATTTTCTGCCGCTCTTTAGCCTCTTATTACATTTGAGCGCGTGCAGACTTTAGTGTTAAAAAAACAACATCTTCATAACACAAAGGTTGATGAAAACATGTTTGGTTTCGTTGCATGCAGGGTGTTCCCGAAGGATGTCAAACTTTGGGGGAAATATTCTATAACGCATAGTGATTGGAAAGTTCCCATGAATATTAGGCCGGAAACGTTTCTCTTCAGAGTCATAGTATTTTTTGAGAATACATGTTAATTTGTTTTAAGAAATACGTGGACAAGTAATATCATAGAGATACTATGTAAGTCTACAATAAAACAATAATAAGAGATGGCCTTTCTGAGCAGCTGTTCCCGTATCACAACGTCCTCTTATCGATTCCCGAATACGTTTGAAAACTCCAGTAGTTACCTGAATCCCCTGACAACTATCCAATTTCCCTGTATATTAGGACTAGGTTAGCGTAATCATCAGCCTTTAGTTGTTCCTTGTCCTCCATAAGAAGAATTCAGAGAATTCAAATCTGGAAAGAGTACAGGCCATGCAATTCGTCCACCTGTATTGATTTAAAGGAAAGGATTCGTACGATTGAGATGTTCTTGAGCAGTTGCATTAAGTATGCTGAAGCCCCATCCTGTATGAACTACATACGACAATGTGTGTTTAACAGAACATTTTCCAGCAATGCAGGTAGTTCTGCCGCCATGAAATGTGTGCATTGCTCGCCACATTGAGCATTGGTTACAGTAAAAATGAATCGATCATGAAGTCGTCAAAGATTCCAATACAAGCATTCACATCAAACCTATCCTGATGACGCGACTGGCTTAATATGAGAAGATTTTCCCGTGCCCTGTGGTGAATCCTGGAAAATTTCGCATTATCGTTTCTTATAAACTACTATTCATCGTTGAAAAGTACACTATGGAAAACTAGGTGCAATTCGGAAATACTCTTGCAAAAACACAACTCCTGGGTGGAAATTAATCATTGAAAGGGCCTGTACTTATAGCACGTGACTGAGATTTTGCCCTTCACCGACTCGTCTAAAGCAAGTGCACGGACACGGTAGGCTCGGTTCCAATCTGCAGTAACAGGCGAAAAACATCCTGTCTGCCGAAGACGTCGATAGATAGCTTCAAAAGTATGCTTGATTGGATATCGTCGTTGAGAAAAAGTTTTCTTGTAGAGACGCTGGGTTTTTCTGCTATTTCCCGAAAGGAAACAGCAGCAAAGCACTAAAGGCTATGGTTTCAAGGAAGACGACAAAGCTTTTTCACTTACATGACCGAACAAATAATTAGCAGGTTAACTGTGAACTCACTTTATGTAATACTAATTCGTCCATGAGAGGGGTATTTTCTCCAACAGTTTCTGTCATGCACTACGCCTTCGGGCATGCAAATGGTGCAAATTTACGTAGCAACGTACCTTTATGACAGACTTCCTTACTTGCTCTCGGAAAATGTGCTCTAACTTGTAAGGGAAGCGTTTCCAGACCAATGTTCACAGGAAGTATTTCTTTCATCAATATGACAGTAGAACACTCTTAAAATTTGATTGAACCTTTGATGACATCCAGCATATATATATATAAATATATGTATATGCATGTTGTCAATTTTTCGTAGTTTTGAAAATAATTTTGTTTCTTTGATCAGCTGCTAAGCATAACTCGAGTAAAAGTCATCTAGTGTGAAAAAATTAATTGTAAGAGCCAAAGTTTTAAAGGTTATGTATTTATATTGGGACTTACCGAAAACTGTCATCACTTGTTCTCTGGAATCTTGACCCCCGAGCGATGTTACTAGGCAAGTGTATTTCCCACTGAGTTCTGTAGATGGCCTTGCGATCTTCAGAGCCCTGAACCTCGAATAAGCATCAGCCGTATTGACGGCAAAGTTTTTTACAAGCCTTCCTCGTAGCACTCCGGAAGTATGAGTCCTATTTAGTTCGGGAATCCACTGATACACTGGTTCTAAGTTGTCATCAAAAAACCACTTCACGACAAGACGCAGGTCGTTTTCATTGTAGATGTATTCACAGTCCAGAACAACCGATTCCTCCGTTCCATTTTGGAGCCATCGGGGAACAGAAAAGCGACGGATTTCGACACTCTTTGCACCTTAATAAAAGAAAAGAAAATTAAAAGAGATATGGCGCCACACAATGAAAATAACATATTCGTATTCGTAATCGGTGGTTCCAGAATGTTAATTCCTATAATGTAGACATGAGTGATGATTTTTGACTGAAACTGCGACATAAATATAACTTTGTCTTACTTGCGATATGCCCCGTCTTACAAAGCAACAACCTGTACGCTATGGGAAGTTGTTTATACCAAGACAGCACTAAGACATCTTTTAGTGTGAAGGTGAACGGGTTCAGGTGGTATAGCGTGACGGCAGCAATCAGTACCGCTGACGTCACTCTACAGGATGACTAGGACAAAAGTGTACAATGAGACTCTGCAGTATCTCTGTGAAATCTTATCTAGTGTGTTAATAAGGTGAAAGGGTTCGTTATAACTAGTACTTGAAGCGCTTTGCCCACTGTTTCATGAAGCAGGTGAGTTTGTTTACTCCAATCTGAATTTTTCTGTTTCTTTGACGCAACTGTATATCTCAGTTAGCGCGATGGTTTCCATCCTTCAGGATAAGAAACAGAACAACACCGGCCAAAGGAAACTAATTATAAAAGATGAATCGACGTAAAAGCAAGTACATGAGCTGTTAGCACAATCATATTTGGAAATAGGAACCTAAAGTTACAAAAATGAGAAGCACTGACTTAAATATGTGATAATACTGAGATATTTGAGACAGGCTGAGCAAATGTTTTTACTATGATTAGGATCAACGGTAACCGATAACTCGGGTACAGTTGGCAAATTTTTGCAAAATCTAAGCTCATTAAGGCGTCTATTGTAACAAATTCTAAAATACAAACGCGGAAAATGTATGACTTCCAGAACAAATGTACGAAACATTCTAAAAATATGTATCAAAATGCTTAAATTTATTATGAACTACAGTACTTTATTCACGCTTTCACGTTGGTTGTGATCAGGCTGCATGTAAACAAAGGGGAAAGACACACTCCGATTGGGAACCACTTTCTTTCATTTTGTATCGAGAAAGATAGACACACACACGTACACAAACTTTCTTTTATTATTATACAGGGTGTCCGCGAATTATTGGACCCATTACAAAATTATGTACAAAAACATGTATGAGAATTGTCTGTTTTTTTTATGTCAGGTGTTACCAACACGGTTTCTATAAAAAATTTTTTTGCAGAATTGTTATTCCCAGAGTCCGATAGATGGCGCTATGTGTGGCCTTTTGAGGAATGCATGAGAATGCGCAATCAGTAGTCATGTCATCCGTACAGCAGAAGGAGATGTGTGTGTTTTGGCTTGTGGCATTAAAGTCTGTCATTAAAGTTAAAAGACGGTACCGTTTAGAGTATGGTTGTAATCCTCCGTCAACGAATTCAATTAAGCGGTGGATGAAACAGTTTAAAGAAACTGGCAATGTGGAACATCGTGGAGGAGCCGGTAGCCCTAGCGTCAGCGGGTGAGACGGTTGACCAAGTTAATGAACGTTTCCGACGAAGCCCCAGGAAATCCGTTCATGAAGCAAGCAGATAACTGTGCATTCCGAAATCGACAGTTCACGATATCTTGCACACGAAATTAAAGTTTCATGCTTATAAAATTTAAATAGTGCAGAAGATGCATGTAAATGATCACACTCTGTGATACGATTTTGCTGTGGATATGCTCAATCGAGTGGAAAACGACGAAAACTTTCTCAGTACCGTAATTTTTAGTGATAAATCTACATTCCATGTATTAGGTATTGTGAATCGTCACAACTGTAGGATATGGGCCAGTGAACCGCCTCATGCTGCTATTGAACTGGAACGTAATTCTCCAAAAGTTAATGTCGGGTGCACCCTATCAAAAAGAGAAGTGATTGGCCTTTTCTTCGTCTGCGAAAAAATCACAAATGGTGACATTTACTTGGATATGCTAGAAAATTTCGCTATACCCCAGATAAAAAGATATGACAACGTCGTTTTCGAACAAGACGGCGCGTCCCCACATTGGTCAACGTATGAACGTAAGTGCTTATATGAGCATTTCCCCAACAGATGGATTGGGCGTGGTGGTCCCATTCTGTGGCCTCCTCGCTCTCCAGATCTAACTCCATTGGATTATTTCATGTGGGGTTATCTGAAGGATCGTGTCTATCAGACGCCTTGTATTGATTTGCAGGAACTGAAGCAGCTTATCACAGCTGCTATTAATTCCATTACTCCTCAGATGCTTGCCAATACATGGCATGAAATCGAGTATCGGTTGGACGTACTACGAGCAACCAAGGGATCTCACATCGAAATTTATTAATTTGTGTAGTTACATTGTAGTTAGTACAGTCAGTTTCTTTCTACCTGTTTAATGTTTTGTTTTATATAATTTTGTAATGTGTCCAATAACTCTCGGACACCCGTAGATTAAGCAAGTGTTGTGCTAACAGACGGAGTCTTTCAGTTCTTCGTTTTTCAATTCAAACGATTTTTTTAAATTAATGTTAGTGAGCCGACTTTCGTGAAACCTTTCAAGTAAAAGGCCATCTAGTTTTAATTGAAAATCCGCAATGACACGGAATTTCGGGAATCGGAAGGCGCCTAAACATGACCATTAACGATGTCCAATCGGATGCCAAAAATCACGGTGATCGGATGTGTCATGTCGTAGCTATGCCTGAACTAATTGTCCCGAGTCTCGTATAGAGAGCGCATTTTTTCAATTATTATTAAAATTGGCCAATTTTAATGGTCATTATTTTTATACGATAAGACCAATCAGCGTGATACCAGCCCCATGTTACTCACAATGTCTTTCCCTTTCTCTGTAGCAAGTGTCACCGTGATCGGCTGAATATCTTTGGAGGAGATAGGTAACAAACGACCCCTTCTCAAAACCCGGAAAGCTCCCTAAAAATGCAAGTTTTTCGACGATTATTCCTCAATGACAAGAAATTTCGGGAATCGAAAGGCGTCAAAACCTGACCGTGGATGATGTGCTATGGCATGCAAAAAATCACGGTGATCGTATGTGTCATTTCGTACCTATGCCTGAACAACTAATTGTCTCGAGACTCGTAAAGAGAGCTCCGGTCGGCCTTCGGACTCGCTTCGCTCAATATATGGACGTATGGAAAGGTTACACGAATTTCTTTAAGAAAGAGAGGGGGGGTAAATAGGTAATAGTGCCATATAAAACATTATGACCACCTGCGCAATATGATGTTGGTCCATATTGTTACAGCAGATCCTTTAACTCTTATGAGTTGCATGATTGAGGCGCCACGACTCGGATTTTCGGTTCCAAATTGTTTGATGTACGGGGAATTTGGAATCACAGGAAATACCTGGAAGTCTTTCTCATTTTCCGCGAACCACTGTCGAACACTTTGGGTATAGTGGAGTGGCGTTTATCCTGCTGAAATAAGGCACTAAAGTGTGGCTAAGCAGCCCCATTTTCAGCCGGGTTCGATGTATTGTGTCTTGTGACATTACTCTCGTCAGCAGCATTCATGCTACAGATGAGTTGCGCTGCTGTATTCTTTCTGTTAGCTCGTATCATATGGGAAAACCTTGGTTCACCTTTAGCACCGATAAGTTGTGGTAGGCTCATACGTTGCCTGCGGTTTGTGGTTTTCCTCCTCGAAACACGTTTTGAAGGTACTAACCACGGCTGACCGTGAGTCACCCACAACCCCTACCATCTCGGAAATGCTTTAACCCAATCGTCTGGCCATTGCAATTTGGCATTTCTCAAACTCATTTAAGTCCGCTGCCTTTCTCATCTCAAGAACAAGAATGACACAGATTAACAAAGCTCAGTATCAGGTGTTATTTATACTAGTCCAAGAGCCAGGGAGGATGTATTTACCCGATGAGTGCAAAAGCTTAATGAATATGTTATGTTTCTATATGACACAAGGATCTCAGAAAAGTGTGTCTTCCAAAATTCCAGTGGTGGGAGGCTGCGTGATGACGTCATCAGTATGGCTGCCGCGATATTATGTAGTTGCCACATTTAATTAAGCATAACTTCTCACCCGCTCATGCTAGGAAGATTAATTTTTTCGGAATGTATCAAATTTAATGACAAATACGTTTTATAATTATACATTTTGTTAACCATTAGTTTTTGAGATAATTTCATTTGAACGTACAAAATCACTGTTCACATTGGTTATGTGTGACGCTGAACCATGATTTACTCAAAAACTGTACGACTTTTGGAAAGAATACTCAAGAACAAAAAAATAGTTGCATTTTTAATGAGGATTCAGAAAATATATAATAACATCACTCATAGTTCCCTAAGTGTTGGGGTAAACCCCAACACTTAAGGAACTGTATGTGATATCTCGTTATACGTTCACTTTCTCATGAATATGGCTGCCGCGCAATTAGGTAGTTGCCACATTTAAATATGCATAACTTCCCACCTGTTTACGCTACATAGATGAGTTTTTTCTGAAATGTTCAAATTTAATGACAAGTACTTTCTTTAATTGCACATTTATTTTTCTTGTTCCAGGTTCGCGTGTTTGTAGCTTAAATTCAAAATGAAAGCAGAGGAAAAGATTTGTATCATCCACGCAGGAAATATTTAAAGACCCATCTTTGGATTAACTAATCCCACATGGAAGAAAATATTAGATGCATCTTCTGCAAGATTAACAAGATTAAGAACTTGTAAAGACGTAAGTAAAACAATATTTGTACATCCCTCCCAAAACAGTTTGATGTAAGCACACGTGGCTATCACCAAGCTTGCTACAAAAATTTCACCGCTGCCCAGAAAGCAGGCGATACTGAAACTCCCCAAGAAACAACTTCAGGATGCCTTTCGCGATTAAAGGAACCAGCTGACTCCTCTGTGGAAATAGCAACAAACACAGGTGTTGAAAAAGTATATATTTTTTCTGGAATTCAAAGGAAACAAGAAAGATGACACCGAATTTTCGGTTGTAATGAGCAAGTCTTTTGAATCCTTTCTGATGTGAATTAAATTTATAAAAGTAATTCGTCGTCAGTGCAACCAGTGAGGAAAACAATCAACTGGGTTTCTACAACGAATAAAATATCCAGAAATAGAAATAGCTACTTGCTTCCACTAACGGCTAAAAATTATGTTACGAAATTTAACAAATGACGCACAAAACGTTTCTCGTAGCACAAAGAAGGTAAAGGAGACAAACAGATTTCCAAATTCTCACAGTTCAAAGAAGAAATGGAGAAGAAAACAGGATATAATTCAACGCCTTTCAGTGAAAGAATTTTGCATAATGGAAAAGTTGAAAATAGGCGAAAAATATTCTTCGTGGAAAAAGCTATGCTAAGGATAAATAACTTTTCAAATGCGTCTCCCACAAGCAGAGATAGCGAGGGAACGGTTTGAACCTTCACGCCCTCTAGCGGGTGATCTTTGCATTATTTAAAGAGGAAAATGTTTCACATCTCTATTTTAGTGAATGGAATACAGCATAGATGAAATTTCTCAACAGAGTTTTTAGAGGCTGAGACACAGCTGCAAATTGAAGTACACAAACACCACCTAGCCACAGAACTGTGAACTATAAAACTCCTCATATACTAATCTAAAGTATTCTAGAAGGAAATGGCATCCGGTATTGAAATAATTTTTTAAATCGTACATGTAGAAGCAGAGATATTGAGAAAGACTATTAAGCATTTGCGGCCCCTAGCAGCTAAATTTTGCATTATTTTGGAAAGAAAATACGCACACAGAGTTTGCATAGTTAGTATTATCTGACCGAAAAAGAAGTTTTGAAATCGGGTGTTTCGTCCTGCAGATATTGTAGTAAACGGAAACGTGAACTTACGGTATTGACAGAGTTGTGCGTTAAGAAAATTTTAAAATTATATGTAAAATATATCGCACCTAAAGAAAGAATTCAGACTATCCAACAAAAGAAAGAATTTTTCTAAACAGAACATTGGAAGCAGAAATACTGAAAAAAATAAGACAATGTATTATTTTAAGTACAAAGTATTCCGAAAAGGTTTATCAACGTGAGTGGTATCGGTCCACGAAAGAATGTTTTCAATCGAGATTTTAGAAGCTCTGAATATGCTGGAAATACATCAGAGGCCGAAATAAACGCTTACGTCCCCTGTTGACCTAAACATTATTTAACAAAAGTTAGTGGTTCTGTGCAAAACATTTCGCATCAAGAGCTGTATCCGGTACAGAAAGAATTTTTGAAATCGGAGTTTTAGAATCATAGATATAGGGGAAAGCACAATTTACCTCTACGCCCCTTAGCGAAAAGTCTGTATTTTACTTGAAAATTTTGAAATTATATGAAAAACATTTAGCACGGACAACGCTATCAAAAAAAGAAGGAATTCTTCAAATCGGACTTTTAAAAGCAGAGATAATGATTAAAAAATATATATATATTTCTAGGCCACCTGACGGAGAAACTATATGCATTATTTTAAGAAGAAAATATTCCGAAGTTGTTTATCGGCCTGAGTGGTATCGGTCCACGAAACAATTTATTGTTTTTCAATGGAGCTTTTAGAAGCACAAATTTAGCTCTAAATACATCAGAAACCGAAATTTACACTTACGGTACCTGGTGGCCAAACCACTCCTCACCAGAAATTAGAAATTATATGCAAAACATTTCCCATCAGGAGTTGTTTCTGGAGCAGAAAGAAATTTTCAAATTGAAGTTTTAGAAGCAGAGGTATCGGAGAAATTGCAATTTGTTTTTACGCCCCTTAGAGTGAAAGCTATGCGTAATATGAAAAACTGACTGTACCTAAAATGCTGTTCGATATAAATGGAATCGAAACGCAAAAAATCATTTCAATCAGATATTTTAAAGCAAAGATATGTAATAAAATGCATTTTGAATTCGATACCACTCGCACATTTCAAGCTTCCCAATACAAAATATTTTTTTCCAAATCGGACGGATAGTTGCGGTATGTTGTCTACAGGCGGACGGACGGATGGACAAACCTGTAACATAAGCACGATTTTTTTACAAAAGACGTGCTAAAAATTTAAAGGAAGAAAAGAAGCGTTGGACAAATGACAAGCCAAGGGCACTGAGAAGAGTATCAAAGACGCACCAAAAGTTCTTCATGTTCAAAATTTACTTTTAGCAAGTCTTCGGTAAAAAAAAAAATAATCGTGCCTATGTTACATATTCGTCCGTCCGTCTGTGCACACCACAGCTCTACAACTATTAGAACGATTATTTTTTTCTTTTTTTTTTTGCTTTTGGAAGCCTGAAATGTGCGACTGATGATTCTTTATTTCGTTTTTTTTTTTACGGTGCACAATTTGTCGCTAGAGGACGTGAATGTAGTGATGTGGAATTTAAAATATATTTTTTTCCATATATATTTCCTTCTAAACATCCGATTGAAAATGTTTTTTTTTTTTTTTTGCCTTTCGATTCCATTTATGTTGAATACTATTTTAGGTATGGCCACTTTTTCAAGTTAAACAGATTTACCGCTATGGGTCGTAAAAGTAAATTGGGTTTTCTCCGATATGTCTGCTTCTAAAACTCCGATTTGAAAAATCCTTTCTGCAGAGGATACAGCTCCTGATGGGAAATCTTTTGCATATGTTTCTAATTTTTTGTAAAGAACGGTTTGGCCACCAGGGGGCGGAAGAGTGTTAATATCTGTTTCTGATGTATTTGCAGCAAAATCTCGATTGAAAATATTTGTTCGTGGACGGATACCACTCACGTCGAAAAACCTTTTCGGAATATTTGTTTCTTAAAATAATGCATGGTTTCTCCGCCAGGGTGCATAGACATATATTTTACTTTTATCAATATTTCTGCTTCTAATGGTACGATTTGAAAAATTCCTTCTTTGTTGTAAAAAGTTTCCGGTGAGACATATTTTACATAAAATTTTAAAATTTTCAAGTGATTCATAGACTTTCAGGTAGCAGTCGGAAGGGTAAACTGCGTTTTCTCCGATATCCTTGCTTCTATTACTCCGATTTGAAAAATTCTTTGTGCGCCGGATACAATTCTTGGTGGAAAATGTTTTGCATATAATTTCTAATAATTGGTATAGAACTGTTCTACCACCAGCGGGCGTAAGTGTTAATTTCTGCTTCTGCTGTATTTGCTGCAAAATCTGAGCTGCTGAGAACTCGATTGAAAAAATTTCTTTCGTGGACCGATACAGCTCACATCGAAAAACATTTTGAGAATACCTTCTTTTCACAATAATAAATAGTTTTTCCGCCAGACAGCGTTGATATATATCTTGTTTTTGTCGATATCTCTGCTTCTAAGAGTCCGGTTTGAAAATTTCTTTCTTTCTTAGAGAGCGTTTCCGCTGCGAAATATTTTGTTTAATTTAAAAATTTTCTTAACGCACAAGTCTGCCACCGCACAAGTTCACGCTTCCGTTTACAGCAATATTTGTGGCACTAAAAATCCGATAGAAAAACATCGTTCTTCGGTTAGATACTACTAACTAAGCAAACTCTATGTGCATATTTTCTTCCCGAAATAATGCACAATTTCGCCGCTAGGGGGTGAAAATGATTAATCTGTTTTTCTCAACATCTCTGTTTCTATATGTGCGATTTAAAAAATTATTTCAACATCATTTACGTTGAATAACACTATAGGCTAGTATATGGGGAATTTTCCAGTTCGCAGTTCTGTCGGTAGGTGGTGTTTGTGTACTTCAATTTTCAGGTGTATCGCCGCTTCTAAAAACACTATTGAGAAATTTCTTCTCTATTATATGCCATTCGCTACAATAGAGATATGAAGCATTATCTTCTTTAAATAATGCAAAGATTACCCGCTAGAGCGCGTAAAGGTCGAAACTGTTCTCTCGCTATCTCTGCTTCCGAGAGAAGTATTTGAAAGTTTCTTTTTCCTTACCATAGCTTTTTCCGTAAACAATATTCTTCCTTATTTTCAATTTTTTCATTATGAAAAATTCTTCCGCTAGTAGACGTAGATTTAGTGTCATGTTTCCTTCTATATTTCTTTGAACAGTTCCATTTTAAAATCTCTTTGTCTCTAATACCTTTCTTGTGATATGAGAATGTTTTGTGCGCCATTTGTTAATCTTCGTAACATGGTTTTCTAGCCGCTGGTGGAACTAAGTAGATGTTTCCATTTCTGGATGTTTTATCGATTGTCGAAACCGGTTGCTTGTTTTCCAAGCCGGTTCCATTGACTTTGAATAGCTTTGATAAATTTAATTCGCGTCAGAACACATTCAAAAGACGTGCTCATTATAACCGAAAATTTGGTGTCATTTTACTTGTTAAAACTTGGGGACGAAAATTTCATAAAAAAGGCGGTATACCACATCCACTCATGCGGCAAGTAGTAACTTAAGACTGCATCGTCTCGAGAGACTGAGAATGAAAGAGAAACAACAACCACTGACACATCTAAAAAAATTATCAAGGAAAACACGCCAGAGCATTTTAGTAAAGCAGTAAATTACAGGGGCAGATTGGTCCACCGGGATACCGGGACATTTCCCGGTGGATTAATCGAGAAGTGGCCCACTTTCTTCTATTCTTTCAATCTGAATTTTTTTAAGGACCGAATAATTATTTTACAACTGATGAATAAAAATCCGTAACTTGATTTTGTTTACTTGTATCTGTCTGAAACGTTATTTTGCTAAGAAAAACAACATTTTTTTCTACCTATAATTTGGGTGTTTGTTCTAATAAAACGTAGCAAAGTTTTTTCCACTTATACGAGAAAAGTGCACCAAGTGTACTGTTATAAGTTAATTAAAGTAGAGTTAACTACAGTTAAACGTACATAGGCCGTGAGACTTGCAGATCAGCGTAATTAGCAGGCCCGACCATTCTTTTCTAATTTTGACGTCGACACTAGCACCCATTGTGATGGTCCATCATCCCCTCATCCTTATTTACATACAGACAAAGCAATTCTTGGACATAGATATTACGAAATTCGTCTCCCTTTCGCATTTATCTTAAAAGCAACAATAATTTTCCACAGAACTGGTTCATATTGATCAAACCCTGGGTCTACTGAAGCAGGAAGTACCAATACTACAAATAAATGTACCAATACGTATTTATTTGGTAAATGATCAGGCAGTAGGTGATCAGTCACCAAATATATCTAAAAATTAATTGCGTACGAAAATTGTTATGGGGCATGTGCATACATTTTAACTCTCAGAATAACGTTCATGATGATTAGGTTAGAACTGGGATTTTTGAGAGACTCATGATCTTGTCAAAACCAAATTTTTCAATGAAAAAACTTTTCCGTAACAACACCCCATTTTGAGAGTGGCTTCATGCTACATTCAAACATGAGAGGATTTAGAGAATTCTCTTACCGTTAAATTGTTGTTAAAATTCGTTCCAGACTGAATTCGTTTTAAAATGCATTTTTCGTCAGTTCTCTTTCATCCAGGATGTAATAGAATTTTTTTTATTTGAGGGAATTTATGAGGTATACCAATACAAGTGTGTGCGTTTTTGGAATGGACCGCACAACTGAAATTTCCGGCGTGATTTGGTCGTCCCAATCCGACCCTGGTAGATTATGTCAATGAATGCATAATTACATAAAAAAAAGCCCAAAAATCAACTTCAATTCACTCCCGACATTGTGTTTACCTCACTTTGGTCCTGCCTAAAACATAACGAAATCGAACAGCATACAGGGAATAATTCTATATATCACCGTATTTCATCAGTTGAATTGAAGAATTAGCCAACGATTATGCATCTCAAATTGAGGCACAGATTGAAACGAAGGCTTCGTATTTGCTCAAACAGATTTTTTAACATTCAGTGTGTTCGAAATTTTATCACTCTCTTAATGTTCACGATATTATTTCAGGAGAAAATGAAATCCGGAACTTTCTTGAAGTAATTTTCAGATACAGTGTCACTTCTAAATCAACAAGTGAAAAACTTCATCTTCACAAGATGCAATATTTATTCCAAGCAACGGAAGATTGAAACCAAGAAAACATCTCTTGTTTGGTTTAGGCACGAAAAGTATGACAGAGAGCAGAAAGGTAGTAGAAACTTTCAAACACTTAGGTCACTGTATTAGTTACCAGACCATTGAGGAACTTGAGACAGATTTAGCTCTGTCTCTAATGAAGCAACCAGGAGTAAAACCAGATAACATATATCGAAGATCTGGGCTCTTCACTGGAATAGACTGGGATCGTTTTTACTCCAACTTGGAGACGTCAGGAAAAGGGAGTTTACATGACACGTTCAGCATTTGTTACCTAAACTTGGAAACTGAACAGCGCGGAAATCACACTATCGAAGCAATAAGTGAGATAGAATTTGCTGAGAGCACAGCAGAATCAAGGTATTCTCACAGATAATCGAACGGGATCTTCCAAGCCACGGAGAAAGATGAGGTCACTTCAGATTGATTCAAGGGCTCTTGAGCCATGTCCAAGAAAAAAATGAAAAAAACCCCACTTCAATCCATTGTGTTCTTTGGGGAGTAACATCCAGTAGCAAAACATTTTGAACACTCCATGCGGAGCGATTTTACTTGGACGTTTTCACTAAAATGGGCTGAAACAACAACAATATGGGCAGGGTGGAATTCCAGAGTTTTACAAGATATGTGAAACAGAAGACAGCTTACATGAGAAATATCACTTTACCTCCTACATGGAATGACGTGGTGATGTAACATATGAAGGTATCACAGCAAGTACCTGCTCAGTGAGGAGAGTGTTCAATTTGGTTTCAGTGTCTAAACCTGCAATCATGATCCAAAATCAAAGAAGCTTTCGCTTTGACAATATCTTCATTTGATTTGGATCATTCATATAGAGTTACCCTACTTTGGAACTCTTGGATACTAAAATTTATCGCTTTAAACTGTCACGAAGGTTCAACGATTGAACATATTCTTTCAGAGAGCGAAGCCCTGGCATATGGTTCAATACAAGGATTTCTTCGAGGAAACATTTCATCAGATGTAAACGCGAGTACACATCTTACTTTCCCTTACTCTCGAAAGCTGCCTTTTCCAGAAGTTTATAGAAAAATTGATGATTTTAAAAACATTTGCTGAAAATAATTCAACCGAAAAAAAAATGTCTTTTTGATATTTCATCATATTCGTCGTGTTTGAAATTTTGTGAACATCACAGTTGAACATGTTCAAAATGATATGTGCATCAGATCGAGCGATATTCAGGGATAATACTTTTGAAATGATAAAGTGTAAAATCATACCATCCTGAGAAAGTGAACCTATAACGAAATATCACTCACGATTCCCAAAGTGTTGAAGATTATAATATGCTATTATACATTTTCTGAATCCTCATTAAAAAATGAAACTTTTTATTCTTGTGTATGCTTTCAAAAGTCGTATAGTTTTGGAGCAAAGTATGGTTCAACGTCACACATAACCAATCAAAACACTGAATTCATGCGCTCAAATGAAGTTATCTCAAAAACTAATGGAATTAACAAAAATGTATAATTACAAAAAGTATTTGTCATTAAATTTGAAACATTTCAGAAAAAAATTCATCTCTATAGCATGAAGGCAGAGAAATTAGACATATTTAAATGTGACAACTACATAATAGCGCCACAGTCATATTGATGACGTCATCACGCAACCTCCTACTACTGAAATTTTGCAAGACTCACTTTTCTGAGACACTTTTGTCACATATAAACAAAATAATATTCACCAAGCTTTTGCACTCTTCGGGTAAATAAATCCTTGTCTGGCACTTGGACTGTACCGTTTCATAACTTTCACACGCACCGTCGTTCACCTGCAATTGCTTCGATTTGCATAAAGGAGCGTTGGTCATAATCTTTTGGCTCTTCGGTGTATTTCGCAGAGGAAATCCTAAAATACTCAAAAGCAGCTTATGCTGCCCGGTTGCCCTCCAGAACGAGGGAAGGCTCGAATAAAACGTCAGATCACCGCCAATTCTGATCCATAGATGCTTTTAAATCTCCTTTAACCGTAGCAATGTAAAAGGCTGAATATTTCCAGTAACACTTCAGAGGCTCATATCCTGTATGCTCAGGAAACTAAATCTGTATGCTATAATTCATAAAATTTTCGAGAAGTTCTTTTGTTTTAATATTTTGCTCTTTTTGTACATATCTTTTCTTTCTTGTTCACTATACCGTGCATTTATCTGTTTCTGTATTCTAAGCACATAGAATGCCACACATACAGGTGCATAATAAACAAGTACGTAAAACCGAAAGGATACCTTAGAATTCTGGAAGGTAATAAGACTCTTCTTTGAGAAGTCTTATATCTAGTGTTTTAAGGACATATTATTTGGTCATAGTTTAAAGCGCGCAATCGCAATTTATCTGAAAATTAAGGATTTCTTAACCTATATGTTGATACATTAGGCCTGTTATAGAAAAAAGGGAAATTTTCAATCCGAATTTTGTCACTTCCAATGGAATTACAAGTTTTCGATTCAGTGATTGTTAAGCATATCATAAGTATTCTACAGACCTTGATCAACATCTCCCCAATGCCAGTTTCAAGAGTTCTGATCCACAAAAGGCCTTGCGAGAGGCATTCGGTAAATTCACAGGAATGCTATCAGTCGGACTATATCATTGAATTGAACTACGTGAACCGCACATAAGAAATCAACGGAAGTGGCTCGTCTACTTCCGAAGCATGTCGACAAAACGTTTCATGGTAACGGACAGGAGAGGAAGTTTTAAAGAGATGCATTTCAACAGTCAATATATACATTTTCTACTGTTATGTTGTGATGAAAATAGCATCCCAGCTGTTCGGAGTTCAAACATTGATTCTCCTTATAAGAACTCTACAGTGGCTCTACGAAGAATTTATCAAGTATCAGTTCTGAATTTGATTAAATTGCATGGGGCTGATTCCATAAAATACACTTCGCTGACCCCTAAACCATGATGAATTAAAAGATGCAACCGTTTATGTGAAGTGGCAGTTACATGCGTTTGATGTTGAATCCGGGATCTAGCATTGGCAGGTTTTGAGAAGAGCTGTTACTCTTTCCGGCATCTTGCATTCCAAATCACTAAATATGAAGATGTGCAAAGCCAGACTATTTAGCTCATCTCAAAAAGACACCTGTGCATATGGGTAGCGCGTAGTGGACAGACCTATGGAGACGACTGGATATACATAATTATACAAAAAAAAAAAAAAAAAAAAAAAAAAGAGCCTCCAGCCGCACATGAGATATCGTCAAGAACGCGCTCCTTCTTCTCAAAGAAAGGTCACCAAAGTGACGGTGTTCTTATCTTCTGGCTGCAATACTGTAAGAACAATATTTGTTTGCAGTCCACATCAATGTCTTGTTTCAACGAGTTGCTGCCTCACCTCTGTCACAAGCTGTATGAGTATCACATGGCGGGTGAGAAATGGCAAAATGAGGATACAGTCGACAAGAGATTTGTATGCCAAGGCAAACTGCAAGTAATCTCATTTAATGTATTGCCAACCAACCGACAAAATAGGGGATTATAAGTGGAGCAGAGGATGAGTCAAGCTTTTCGAAATGTTACAAGTTTTTTTCAAAGGTTAATTCCTATTGTGGAACAGCACTCGTAAGTGAATTCATTGGACTATTGAGCAAACGTCAATATAGCGGGATGAACTGGATACCTTTTACAAACAGATCTCGAATCCACGTGGCTGCATAAATACAGAGCTTTTTGTCATATGACGGCATTTACATGCAAATATCTTTGATGGATGGCAGATGAAACCAGAATGCACGTAAGTCAGTTCGAGGGCATTCCTGTGAATATATCAGACGCGTCTCATAACCTTTAGAGAATGAGGATTCATGAAACAGGCTTCTAATAGATGTTGAACGAGGTCTGTCGATTTTCCATTTCGTATTACGAAACGCTTATCAGGAAGAATGGGACCAGCTTGATATTACACCGCTTGACCAAAATCCACTTCAGTGGAAGGTAAGCTGTACAACAACTGTTGCACAACGGGAACACCCTATAAAGCACTATCGAGAGTAGTATAATGATATCAGATATTCTACGGGTCGCTGAAAGTACAGCGCATTGTAACTTAATCAACCTTAGTATCTAGTCTTTACTAAGGTCTTTTGAAGTACATCATGTTGCCTTGAACTTTAACGTCATTGAGGATCATAAACGGTTTTGCATTGATTTAAACATGATACGCATTATCCCTGAGTCTCGCGCACTTGTTGCTTTGAATCCTAAGATCGATGGCAGAAATGTAGTTACGATCAATATTGGATAGGGTTCGAAAACTGTCCCTACTATTTCACGTTGTCACGTCATTAGCATCAGTCTGTTCATACTCATATTGTACATACTCATACACAAGGACACGGCTAATTGGATGAACGTTGTAGGACCACAAAGATATCAAAATTATTAGTTGTACTTGGGCGTGGAAAACAGAGACGCTGTTTCTCAAAAATTGCAATCCATTCTGTTTGAAAATCAACAGTCGTTATTCAACATTAAAGTGCAATACTTTGGTTTTTACCTCAGGACTACAGAATGAAGCAAAGTAACTATCTAAGACTCTTGTTGTCCACTCGGATGGTACCAAACAGACAGCTAACTGACGCGTGATCAACAGAGAGCGACTCTCATCTAGTCAGCCAATCAGAGAGCGACTCTCATCTAGTCAGCCAATCAGAGAGCGACTCTCATCTAGTCAGCCAATCAGAGAGTGACTCTGATTTTGTCAGCCAATCAGAGAGCGATTCTCATCTAGTCAGACAATCAGAGACCAAGCGGCTGCGTTTACAATACGTAGCAGGTATGTAGTCCCTGAGTTCTTCCTCTCCTTCAGTCAGCAATAAAAACCGTATTACGAGTAGGTATATACAATAAATACAAAATCTATCAAAATGGTGATGACAGCTAACTGACGCGTGATCAACAGAGAGCGACTCTCAACTAGTCAGCCAATCAGAGAGCGACTGTCATATTGTCAGCCAATCAGAGAGCGACTCTAATCTTGTCAGCCAATCAGAGAGCGACTCTCATCTAGTCAGCCAATCAGAGAGCAACTCTGATTTAGTCAGCAATCAGAGAGCGATTCTCATCTAGTAAGACAATCAGAGAGCAAGCGGCTGCGTTTACGACACGTAGCAGGTATGTAGTCCCTGCGTTCTTCCTCTCCTTCAGTCAGCGATAAAAACCATATTACGAGTAGGTATATACAATTAATATAAAATCTATCAAAATGATGAATTTATTTTGATCGTGTGAATCCAGGTCTTCATTAATCCGAATAAATATGTACAGTGTACTTTTTAATTGACCTATGTTTCATTTCTACGACTTTGCTGCGCTATTGAAATAAGTGAAATACGCTTTACATTATGCGTCAACCATCCTGTATAGAAAAAGAAACCCGCATCTCGATTCCACAGAGGCTCATATTAGTACATTAATATTAACATTGGATGTGTCGTTCAGATAATCCATATACGGAAATTCAAATGATAAGCTCTTGCCCGATGTTCAAATAGATTGAGCGCGTATTTAATATCCATTTCATCTTGTTCTTTACATACTTTTATTTAAGCATTTTTTCTGGCTCCTAAAAGTTTCTTCTGTTACAGGTTTCTTAGGGCTCCTTCTTTTTCTCCCGCTTTGTATTCGCCAGGCCTTCTTTGTAAAGCAATTAAGCAGTTCCAGAATATAGGCATTACTGCCCGGATGATGGAACGAATGAATTGCTAGATAAAATCGTAACACGCTATTATTTATTTATACAACACGGAGTGGCCACAGCTTGTTTGTCTTGGCATGAAATGCTTATTGAATTTTACTATATACAGCACTGATCCCTGTGTTACTCCTTCATTTATTTATCTTTAAACTTAAATTTCACAACTATATACTTCTATATTCTTACACTGACTTAATTTTTACCTCCATCCTACATCTTGAACATCAAAACTTCTTCCTCTCTGTTCCTGGAGGGAAAATGATATCCTCTCTGTTCCGGGAGGAAAAACTATATCCCTCGCACGGAAAATCCCCAAATCCGTACCATCTCAGAGAAATTCAACCCGTTTTTTTAATTCTCTAAAAAAAGCTAGGGATTTCCCCCGAAGTTCATTTCGTGTGAGACCCCCAGCGACTAACAACCTCTTCGAATTCCTGATCATACGCTATCTATTAAACCATGTTTCATATCATTTCATTTGCCAGTTATTCTGTGCGTGTGCGTGTGCGTGTGCGTTACGATTATCTGGCATTGACTATCGTGACAATTATCTCATAAGACCAATGATTATAAAAGAGGAAACCGTGAGTGCGAAGCATCTCCAAACTCCATAATGGATCATACAAAGCAACAATACCCTTTCCTAGTCGATGCAACTCTAAATTTCGTGAGCGGCTTGTGAAACTGGGTTACTCCGTAATTAATGGTGATCATCTTTCCATGTCATTAATAGATAAAAACTACTAAGGGACAATCTTCAGTTTCGCGAAGTCATTAAAGAAAACTGGAAATGATTTTAACTCAGGATGTGATATTAAAAAAGGTTTTTAATACGAATATTTGTTGAAACTAACTAGAATAGGATCTCGGTAGCACTTCTATTAGTGCGTCGTTTAGAATTTATCGATCTCACCTTCACGCCTTCAAGACTTACATGCATATAATTTGACCACGTTTGCTCTTAACACTTGGCATTAAAAAAGCCCAACATATATGCATACCCACATCTTTTTTGTTAATGATACTCAATTTCTACCTTGATCTGACGTCATTGCCATGATTTAGAAGAAATATTAAACAAACATATTTCATTCTTTCGATATGGAATTCCTATAATATCAGAATGAGGCGAATAGAAACGTGTAGACAACGACTGCATGATTTGTCTTCATGAATACGTAAAAGATATTGCAAAAATTTAGCTCAGAGATCTAAATTGTAGCTCCAGAAGAAAAGTAGGAATGCCAACAATTTTATTCTCACAGTAAAGACTGAGAGAAATATATATCAAAACCATGAAAAAACTTCAGAGAGCTCTGTCACTCCATTTTTGGTTTGGTATAAAAACGTGACACTATTGCAAGAAATTTTGTATTTAATAATCAGTGGCGTCGGATCATTATCTGCATCCGGTGCTAAGCCCCGCATAAAATTGAAAAAAAAAATATTTTTTCCTTTTAATTGGAAAACTTCCAAAAGAAAATCCGTATTAGTAACCAATTCATTTTCTGAACTCAAATGTGAGCCACTACAATGATTGAGTAACTGGGTAACACATTACAACCTTCCATATCTGTTCATTAGAGTGCAAAGAATTCTGCGTGGTGGTATTCGTCGCCTTCGCTGTCTTGATGAAGCCTTAGGGAACAGTAATGAATGAGCAGATGGGCGCTGAACTACGCATGCGTACAACTGTCTTTCGGGACTGGTCGCCTTTTTGTTTAACAGTAGCAATTTGCTTCCGCGTCGTCGGACAGTCAGCGGCTGATTTTCGTTTGTGGAGCTAAGCAATGTGTGTAAAATGAGCAAAGGAACTTTTCATTGGAACATCCTTTTTAGTTTATTAAGGGATGAGGAAAAAAACTTTAAAGACTTGGGCCCACATCGACCAAATATTTGCTTGGTGCAAAAACATAAGAAACAGTCTAAAACTTTCAATGTAGAGTTATAGCAAAATATCCTGGTTTACTGGAAGCAAACCTAAACATACATTGTTTTGTTTCTACTGTTTTTTATGTTATACAGCACTGCATATACGCAAATAAAATGTCTGCTTCAATCTCTGTCGTTAAATATGATTTCAGCAAGTGGAGAAGCGAAACCTCTCAATACAGTTACATTATATTTCACTCGACGGAAGAAGATTGAGATCAATTTTCAATTTTTTTATTCCGGATAAATTTTAGGTCACCCTACGCCACTGTTAATAATGCAACTCTTTCGAATAAGACGTATATTTACTCCGTAGCATATGATACAAGCTACGAATTTCTTAGGGTAAAGAGAAGAAATAAATGCTTTGTTCTGTAAACTAAAATGTGATTTTCAACAAAAGTATTCGACTCATATCAAATAATAGGATCATTGCGAAATCATTCTCACAAAAGCAACGTCTTATTTCCTTACTTGCAAGTTGGAAAGCATGAAAAATAAATTAAAAAAAACAGACCTTCCGTTCCCAGTTTTCGTCAGTTCTCATTGTCAATTGGAAACGGCTGAAAACTGGAGAAACACATTGTATATGTGACAATGCATTGTCATTACTGTTATTATACACCTAGAACATACACTCACAAGTACTTTTGTTTTAGCAAACTTCAGGGCCGCCCGGTGGCGCAGTGGTCTGAGTTCTGGCTTATGACCATTTGTCCGTGATTGGGTCTGGGTACGAATCTCAGTAAGGCATGGATGTTGTGTTTGTCTTTCGGCACTGGCTCTCTCCCTTCCGTAGAACCTGTGACCCTAAATTAGGGACGGGCGACTGCTTATATCCCATTGAGTTGCTTACGGCGGCAGTTAAACCCCCAACCAAAAAAACCTAAAATACTTCAGGATTATTTATCTGTTAACGAAAAAAGCTATCTGCATTTAGGGCCATGTTGCGTCCGTAATAAAATTCAGCATTCACGTTCAAATTTGCTTCACTCTTTTATGCTTTCATTTTTGCATCGATATGAAATATCAAGCACTTCCGCAAAATGCAAGCATTTAGATATAATGAGATTCATGAGTTTCTTCCTCCGTACAACTTTTCTGTGCATTTTCCAATTAAGCTTTAATCTGCTGTCTGTATGAGGTCAAGGGTGAACGACATTTATGATCTTAACTTAAACAGATCTGCATATAAAATTAAAGTATAACATTTGTCGAGATTTCCCTGGAAATCTATTGTCGTTACAACAAAATTGAATGACAAAGCTTGGCGACAACCGTGAAATTTAAGCCGAAGTCACATTGTGAAAATGACGCGCGGCCTTTGTGTTCCATTAAGCGAAGGGATTAGTTGAGAGTTAGGGGAATGAATTATGCAACGCTTGCCGACGCAGGTAAAACGACATTTAATGCAGTCGTAACTCCAAACCAATTAGAAATGGACAGGCGAGGGGAAATTCTGTTGCAAGACTTGTTCCATTTACCCAAAGTCGTTACGAATCGCATAATTTTGTCGACTGGGCAGAATTAGTCTGAGAGTAAAACGTGCAGTTACATTCTATACCCCCGATTTCGAAATCATAAATGAAACATCAAGAAATGTAGCATGCATCACATCTTAAAAACAATTGAATGGAATGAGGCGTATGACACAAAAGATGAAGTCAAGTCCCAGTTTGGATTAGAAAACATAACGGTATTCCGACTTTTAAGGGAGCTAAGTGCTATAAATTTTAATAGTGCCTAATTTAATTGCAGGAAACGTGAAATTTTGGTGAAACTGCAGAAGGGTAAGTGGGAAAAGTGCATCGATGTTGCACGATGAATGCATCTTGTAACAATACGTTCAGGTACCAAACCTGAGATGTCGTTAAATATAAACTTAATCAAACAACTCAATCATTTTTAATTTTTTGTTTATCTTTAAGCGAATGTACGCTATGTACAACATCGGAGGGATTATAATATCATTTTGTCTGTCTTCACGTGGAAAATACATCCGTGGCTCGAGAGGTGAGGCTGAAAAAAATTGCTTTTTGCTTTTTCTCGATGTTAATTTATTTCCTCAGCAGGTGGCTTTATAAATGTTCACATCGAGCAAGAAAATGTGCAACGAGAAAGCTCTAAATTACATGGAGAAAAAGATTATGGGCATGGTTGTATATATTTATACAGTCATTTGCAAAAGTTTAAGGCCACCGTCAATTTATTAAAAATTTAGATTTTCAACGAAAGATTTTCAAGAGATATATTAAGATTTTTAAAGAGATATATGAAAAAATGACACCACAGATGAACATAATAAAAATACCAACGTTTACCACAATAAAAGGTTTATTATACATGACTATAGTTTCCAAAAGCTATTAGCTCGGCATCATCAGGTCCCATTCGTGAAACAGTGCTGATACTAATATCAGACCCTTTTGGATGTAGAAAGACATTGAATTTCTTGCACGGACTCCTCGGAGAACGCATAACAATTCACAGTATGATATTGGCAACACGTGGGGTTGTTTTCTTGGACGTCCAATTCTCTGTCGCAGAATTCACCTGTATATCGATATTTCATGATCATATTATGAATAGCAGTCTTGCTCACATTGACCTTTCTGCTTATGTCACGTTCGGAGTATACTTCATGATATAAAGTCACTCTTTGTGCCCTCTGAGTAACACTTAATGACGCTTTTTTGCCCATTTTTCACTATACAGAAAATACGTGCAAAACCTCTGAGCATGAAAACCAGAAGCAAACTGACGCTTGCACGCTTACCCCAGATCTATCAACAGCTGCCACTGTAGCATGATGCAACACCGACAGGAAGTTTAGTAATACAGACAGTAGCTGACGCAATTGGCAGAAATATCCTAATACCGACAGGTGGTCTTAAAAGTTTTGCAAATGACTGTATGTAATTTTTTTTTTTGTATAATCAAATTCATGTTCTGTCCCTTTTCTACAATGGCGGGGAATACACATAGAAAATATTTTTTTTTAATGGAAAAATGTAGGCATCCTCGACATTTTCTACATATTTTCAAACTTTTCCTGGGGCATAGTTATTTCCTTAGTCACCTTCAACCTGTATTTGTGGGCATATATTTTGTTGCTTGGCGGAATGGAACAATTCTTTTTGGAAGACAGTGGTGTTAAGGATAACCGATTGTCTGTACTTTATTTAAAAACTGATTGGAAAACGTTTATTTTTACAAAAGTCTTGCCCGCAAGGTTAATCAATCATTTCTTATTGATTACGAGGTGCTGAACCCGAATATGCCAATCAAAATGAAAAATTGGTTGTGATTCCTGAGAGATCCGCAATAGTTTCTTATACGTACTTACCGCATGCACTGCTAAATGTACGCTTCTACGTCGGACGTCGCTTTGCCTGTCGATTGTATAGCTGTTCAGGATCATCTCTACCGAGCGTCCAACAAAATCCGCCACATAGAAGTGGATCACTTTTCCTGGTATCTTTTCTCCGTCGTTGAAATTTTCTGATGGAAACTTTCACTGTGCTTATCACTAAACATGCTGTAGTTGTTGGCGAAGGAATAATAGTAGAAATCAAGCAAGTATATCTATTGCAGCATGTATATTGCAGCCCCATTTGTGATACAGAGACAACATGTCCTCAACGAGTTCTTCGTAGTTTTCTGCCCTGACATTTCCGAGGAAGTTAATTTGCACCAGACGAAACGACGGCCAAACGTTTTTCTCATCACCCTGTAGCAGGTTGTCGAACATAGTGTCAATGAAAACCTCTCGGATCTGAGGACCCAAAAAAAAACCTTTATTTAATATTCGCTTCGCTGAGTAGAAAGAATTTGTCAGCCAGGAACTTGGAGTCTGATCCAGTCCAATCGATGGTTTTTACGAAGTTTTTTTTATCAGATCGAATTTCATGTGTAGGGGCGGCAGCAGAATTTTGTGCATTTCTGCCAGTCCTGGGTGTTGCACATTCTTCTCTCTGACTTTCATAGATTTCCTCGCAGGCCAGTCTCTAAGTCACTCGGACGTTTTCCCTGAGAATGTTTCATTGCAGGTCTTGATCTCAGTAACTCTGCTTTGGACTTGGACAGCTCCAGACAACGACGGAGATTGTTCAATTCTCCTTGTGTGAGAATGTGTGGCGAAATGTCGCGCCGTGCCCGACATACGGATCATCATTAGACGCCAAACGCTCAACACAATTGGACATCTATTCGCCTCCGCCTTCATCGTCCTCTGTATCGATGGACAATTCTTTCGCAGGTTCAGGAACGGGAAGTCCTGAGCCGTACGGGACCGGTTGGATAGCAAATCGTAAATTCGGGTACTCTATTATATATTTCTTTTTTCTCGTGATGGCTCCCGAAACAGGTGGTACCATGCAGAAGTAGAAGTCCTTTGTATAATTGTCTGGCTCCCTCCAAACTATAGGAACAGCAAACAGCATCGACATTTTACAACCTTTCAGCCACTGGGGAAGACTTCTGACACACGTAACGCAGTATATGTGTGGTGCCCTTGCCTTCTCCTGGTCCCCGATCTTGCATCCCAGACGAAGCTAATATGCCTTTTTCACTATCGGAGTGATGACATTTTTCTGGCTTGATCTCAAATATGACAAAAGGTTTTTCGACTATTGACATAGTTACGAAGCATTTCTACTGCTGGATTTACACTGCAGGGATCACTTGTGTATATGACGTAGGAGAAAATGGGAATGTAGCCCAGGAAGTCGCACAAACACTTGCTAAGATATGTCAGTTTATACAAATGATTGCACCATCTTACATTAGAGATCTGATGACGCAACTGCATTGCTCAAACAATGATGCAATATCTCTTGGCTTTGGTGTATGTGATGGGCTGATGCAATATTACGCTACTTGTTGCGGACTCAATATCTCCTAAACCAGATTTTGTTTTAATTTTCGTAATCAGCACAATGAAATTACTAAAGATTCGCTATTTTTATTTTTCAGGGGCAAATTGTGTGTTATCAAAAGGCTAATTCTCTCTTGAGCAAGGTTTTCTTTCTAGACAGTAGACATGATGCCAATGAACAAAACACATCATATTTTTCTAATACTGATATTAATGAATATTTTCACACAGATTTCAGTCTTTTTTTTAAAGAATGTGTTACATCCAAAACTTTGATGCAACTGCCGCTCTTTGCAATGAAATTGGCATTTTTTACCGCGATGCGTTCATACCTTTTTTCAACCGCTAATATTACGAGAAGTTACCAGTTGCTGATTCAGATTTGGTGATTTTAGATCTAAGTCAGACTCGATGGACATATATATATACACTATATTAACAAAGGTCACCGGTCGCCTAGAAGGGAAACCCAACATAGCATTTATGGACATACATTAGTACGGTGTCGGTCTTTTTTTACCTCAATGTATACACTGACCCTTCGAGACAGGCTTTCGACAAGGTTTTGGAACACAGCGATAGGTATGCGCTCCCATTCAGTACATAATGATGCCGGTAACTGTTGCTTAGTAGTAGGCCTTGATTCCAATCTTCTTATGCGGCGCTTCAATTCATCCCATAAGTGCGCTATGGGATTAACATCAGGGCTCTGTGCTGGCCAGTCCACACACGATACGGAATTATCATCAAACCACGCCATAACAGTCCTTGCTTTATGGCTCGGTGCATTATCCTGCTGGTACCAACAAGGCTCTGTTCCATAGTATTACCACAGAGTTGGTAGGGCATAAATGTCCAGAATATTGAGGTAGACATGCTGGTTAACAGGTTTGTCCACAATAACCAATGGGTCGGTACCATAACACGAAAAACACCGCCACATGAGTACACTGCCAGCTCCAAACTTGCCCGTAGGAACAGTACACTGTGGCTAATCCCCCCCCCCTCAGGCTACCGCCGTACCCACACACGGCCATCAGACTAATGGATCGTGTATCTGGATTCATCAGTCCATAGTACCCGTTTCCATTGAGCTACGGTTCACAATAAATGTTCTTCACACCATGGCAAACGACGAGTAGCATTCCGAGTGGAGATGAAAGACTTATGAGCAGCCGCACGACCACAGTAACCCACGGAATGAAGTTTTCTGCGAATTGTACATGTACATACCGAGGTTCCAACATTTTTACTCAGCTGTACACTGAAGACACGTGCAGTACTCCGTCGATTAGCTGTAAGGACTCTCCTGAGGCTTCGACGCGCTCTATCACTGATTGTCTTTGGTCTGCCGGTACACGTGTTGCTGCTTCAGGCACGCCATGTGTCTTCCACTTATTCAATACATCCAGAACAGTTGACTTGGGTATGTTTAAACGCCTCTCGGTTTCCCTTATAGACAACCCACTAATATAACAATATTTCCTTTCTTAAAGTCAATTCTCTCCCGCCGCGGCATTTTCACTCAACCTCACAGTGCGATATGATCGCGGTCCGCAGCGGATCCGTTCATTTGCTTTTGAAAGGGTGTCCGGTGACTTTTGTCAATATAGTGTAAATAAACTATGGTTCCATATATTCAGTCGTGTCACTTTTGACATGGAGCAGCACCAAGTAACACAGTTGATATAGGTAACTGAAGTTTTGTTGTTTTTTGTTTTTAATTTTAGTAATTATGTAGAAACCTTTTGCTGGCAGTTATGGGTGAAAATCCACCGGAGACAGCAGTATCATTTAGAAATAGAGCACATTATTATTTTCTTGATTTTGATTGAAAAGTAATTAAACAATATACACGTAAGTAACTTTATATATTTTATTTAGTAATTTTAACATTCGGGAAACGACGAAGTGCATAAAACATATTTTAAAGACACATAAGGAAAATAAGAATTGAGAAATGCGCTAATCGGTTCTGTCGATTAAAGCTATGTCTATGATAAACAGAATCGAACAGAACATTTGTAGTACACGTATTTGTTAGTATCGCATATATAAATATCAATATTCTTCGTGTTTCAGAGGATAGACTGAGTCATATAATTTTGCTGCATGAATGCTTCCGAATGTTTCGGCATTTCCCTCGATATATATCTTAAGAAATTCGCCATTATTTAGGCGTATTTATGTTCAGCCTCTTCATTTATTTAGTGCTGCTGGTTCTCCGAAAATAACAGCATCTGCTCCGTAAAAGTCGAAACAACTATTCCTTACCAGTGATTAAAATCCAGAAATAACAACACACGCAGCCTGGAGCTCGCGCTCTAGAACATTGGACAATCGGGAGAACGACATGCTCTTCACACATGCTGCAATGAACGTGGTCTCTTAATGATGACATCAGTCTTCAACCTCTTCCAATATTCTTTTCACAGAAGTCCGATGAATGTGCTTTCTAAAAACAAAATGTCGTCTTTGACTATGTTTCCTGACATTTTCTGTAGATTGTTTATTTCATATCAGTCGTCTTCTTGTTCATATCAGTCCTGTATGTTCATATCATTCGTCTTATTCGTCTGGTATTATTTTAGTAAATCTACCAATAGATGCTGCTCTTTTAGAATCTTGTCAATCTTTCTTTTCACTTCACTGATACTTTTTGTGGAATCTGCACTAGACATAGTCTCTCGCCCTTGATGAGAAGCCAGGACGAACAAAAATTAAGAAGAGCGCTGCACAGCAGAAATCTACAGGTTTGACAAAAATAAAACCTATATATTGAAAGGACATGGTGCAGTGTCTGGTAATATGTGTCCTATTGAGAGTACGATTAAGACCCAGACTGGTAGCTCCAAGTCTTGTCTTGATGAATGTAATGCGAGTCGTGTGCTTCTCACAGACATTGGATATAAAGGATAAAATATAATTTAATTCGGTAAAAATGTTTTACGTAAGAAAAACTTTAAAAAATTTTAAGAAAATTTTAAAACAAAAGAAAGTTTTACATTATTTTTCCTGCACATCTCGCAACTTCGGCTGTAAGCTTCAGAAATTCAAGAAATATTGAGGTGTATTCTGAAAAGCATAGATCATGAAACTGTACAGTTTTGCAGATGCTTCTATCTCAAGTAACATGACCGAATGTTATGAACTGGAATCTGAATAACTCTATTTCTATCTTGATTTATTGTCCCCGAATGCAACGAGTAGAATAGAATCTCCCTTCCTAACTTAAAATCAGTTAATTCGAATGGGCTCACATTAAAAGATAGGTATCCCGTACAAAATTTGAAATGCACCTTATGTGATTTCGCAGCAACACATTTTTCGTAAGATCTAAATACTTAGTCTCTACTTTAATCGCATATATCAATCTCAATCATTTTTCATAATTTGTTGGCATCTGTATATGCGTTCATTCCCTTGTTTCTTAATTAGACAAACAGAAAGGCAAGGGACAAACAGAAAGGCACTGTTAATCTGCACGTAAATGTCATGCCTACACGGAACAGCCTAACTTGCCGGGTCCTTTGTGATGGGTGTGCTGCACATACGGCTTTAATGAGTACGGTACAGATACAACGAAATTCAGCACTAAGAGAGCAGACCGTAGGAATAAAAGACAGAGCCTTCGATGTGACTGCCCATCAATATCGAAGAACCAGGAAAACCAGGTATTACATTGATAGGAATATAAGTACTACACTGTTGGCCACCCAAAATGCAACACCAAGAAGGAAGCATCCGATTGGCCTGAAATTCGCAGCATGCGTCGCCCGCGAGAGGACACGCAAACGATTAGCATTGCAAGGCATATGCAAATCATATTCTCCCGGCACGCCACCGAGAAGCACTATAAGAAGGGTGCACAGAAGGCGGGGTGTAAGTAGTTGAAGTGTGTTGTGCTGCCGGACCTGTGCGTGGGAAGCTTCCTGATGCCTCGTTGCAGAATACGGCAGTCATCCCAGCACGTTTCGGAGTTCAACAGAGGATGAATACTGGCTTATCGCGAGAGCGGTTTATCATACCGAGACATCGGCGCCCGTGTGGGACGACATCCAGCCACAGTGAGGCGAGTATGGATTCGGTGGGTGCAGGAGGGACGGACGGACCGACGTGAGTGATTGCCGCAGCCGCGGGACACTACCGAACGGAAGGACCGGCGTGTGTGCGGCGGGCATTGACTGCTCGAACCGCAACATCACGAACGTAAGCGCAGGGATTAGGGTGTGTTGCGCAACCACCTGTGTCAGCACGTACCGTTGGACGTCTTCTGCAGGACCGGGAACTTGTCGCACGACGCCCATTGCTCCGATTATCATTGACGTTACACCACCGGCGAGTGCGGCAACAGTGGGCCGTTGAACGCCGCACCTGGACTACGAAATGGCACGACATTGTCTTCTCCGACGAATCCCGCTTCTGCCTGCAACACCACGATGGTCAGATCCGCGTGTGGCATCACCGCGGCGAGATACTGTATGATGCCTGCATTATGCATCGCCATACTGGTCCGTCGCCTGACGTTAGGGTTTGGAGAGCAATTGGATATGACACCCGCACCTCTCTGGTACGCATCGCCGGTACATTCAACAGCCACTGCTACATCTCCGACGTTTTGGAGCCTGTAGTCCTCCCTTACCTGCAGGACCTGCCAGAGGCCACGTTTCAACAGGACAATACGCGCCCACACGTGGCACGCATCGTGCAACAATTATTCACGGCCCACCAGGTTTCAATGCTGCCGTGGAACGCTGTTCTGCCGATATGTCGCCTATCGAACACGTCTGGTCGCTGATCGGCAACCGAGTGGCCCAGCAAGCAACACCAGCGGCTACGCCTGATGAACTGTGGCAACGTGTGGTTGCAGCCTGGACCAACATACCCCAAGCTCACATCCAAAGACTCTTTCGTTCGATGCCGCGGCGTGTAGCGGCCGTTATTGCCAGCCATGCGGGCCACACGAACTATTGATGTCTGCGTGTTCCGCAAGTCGCACGGGCCTGTAAGCTCAATCGTTTTATCTTTGTATCCGTTGTTATGTGTCCAGTAAATCTGGCTTTGCTATCTCATGTCGTTCTTGGTGTTGCATTTTGGGTGGTCAGCAGCGTAGAATAGGTGGAATTCGTGCAGAAAATGTTACAATACAAATCCGTTTAAAGTGTAATATACAGGAAGCACCTGTACTAAGATAATCAAACCATCGTTTCCGCAAAATTTCTGTTTCAGTAAAATCAACTTCATCACTTTCTTTCTGCGATAAATGACTGCTTTGCATGAAAGCGGATAATAGCGAATTTCAGAAGCCAGTGCAATAATGTTTAGCAGCAAAACTGTTTTTGCATATTGCTTCAGCGAATCAAAGAATCCCCCCCCCTCCACACATATATACACATTTTGAATGATAGCAACGTCATTTACAGTATGATCGAAATTATAATTTGTATTATATCTTTAACTCGGATATAGGAAAGGAACCTGTGAAGTCGTGCTTTATCAGCTACGTCAGCCTAGAAAACACGTTTTGTGTTTAAGGTGATATTCTCCAGGAGCAAGCAGTAAGTCAGAAATTATGATGTCAGTTAAAAGAAATACGTTCTGTTTATCTGTGGAGGAAGGCGAGACCTCCAGGGCAATAAACGATGCCACGCGTGCTCTTGACATCTCCGCGTGATTGATGCGCCAAGAGACGCACGAGAGCGAAGCCAGAACACTTTCGTAATGGCAATACCAGCTACTTCAGAGCATTGTTCTCCCTCATGTCGGAGGAAAAGAGGGAGCGAACATTTTTCTCTTACGTAGTCGTATGTACCTTGAGAAATTTGCATTAAGATCGCAGTACTCACTCACAGCTCTATTAATTGACAGTTGCTCATTCTCGTACTTGCAGTAGAAGGCATCAGAGAGAGAGAGAGAGAGAGAAAGGATCCTAGAAGTTAATGATTTGATTACTCATCGGCAGTTCTTTCATTCTGTTTTTGTTTATTTTTCCTCATCAGTCTGTTGACTGCAAGTGCCTTTCGAACATTCAATAGTAAAGCAAAGAAAAGTGCATCTAATAAAGCAAAACATTTTTGTCGTAGTTTAACTGCTATCATCAGATTTTAAGTGCTAAAGTGATTCACCTACTGTTGTACTGAAGACACTGCAACGAAAATTTACAGATCACTAAGAATTACATATTGTTAACCCGAGGGTACTGGCACGAGAATTAAACAGTTCGGGAGACTTTTCCAACGCAATACTGAGGATGCTTGTACAGGAATCAAGAGGCATTCATTTTGAACAGTGAATTCTGCCATGGGGAATCAGAAATCTTGTTGGAGTCGGCAATCGTTAAATTGAGGACATTTTGTGCTGGGGACGGAGAAAACCAGAAAACATCGTCCTCGAAAAGCGGGTGTCAAACATCTAAACTATCTGCTTTGGGTTCGAGTAAATAGTAGGAAAGGCAAAGGCAATCTAATTGCGTTTATTTTTTAAATGGGAAGTATTCCTTACTGTGCGACTAAATATACTTTTGATCGAGTCTGCGTTGCAGAAAAATGAAGAAGACAGTTCTTCCTACTATTAGTAGCTGCGAGTGAATTCTAGTAGACAAACGTTACAGATATCTGAGTACAAGGAGTCTCAGATATTTGTAACGATATCTGAACAATTCGCAAAACGTTTCTCAAGAGAAAAGCCATGTAACTTAAATAATTATATTTTCTATTGGACTTCAGAAAGGGATATATGGTTGCAAATCGAACTGTACATTTGTTCTACTTCAAGAAAGAAAACTGTGCATAATTAAAACGAATAAAATGCAATGTTTGTCATATTGATTGGTATCAAATGATAACATAATTTATTTAATCGGTAATTAATAAATATTTTTTCAGATCTTTAAAAACAGAAACAATTAACGAAGCACAATACAATCCTTTTCATCTAGCCGTAAAATAACGAATCATTTAAAGAAGATTATGACTGCAAATGATTTTCAACGTAAATGACATCTATTGCAGAAAAGATTTTGTCCATCGATTTTTATCATCATAGACACTGTTATAAAAAGAAATACCCACTTACGCCTCCTAAAGGCAGGACTGAGCATTATGGAATATCAGAGAGTATGAGAAAATCATTCCTCATAGGAGAAGCTACAGGACTCCCAAATATTTCATAAATACAACCTTTAGAAGCAGGCTTAATGAGAGGTAAGGAATGGAAATTTTTTATATAGAACATAGCCATGTAATATACACTGAAGAGCAATTCAATTAGAGATACCGGTTTAGTAACGTGTAGCACCACCTTTTGATGATGGAAGCGATTCGTCTCGGCATGGACTCGACAAGACACCGGAAGCGTTGGGAAGTCATACGGATCCACGACCCCTGAACAAGCTCCTACAGTTCACGAAGATTTGATGAAGGGGGAGGGGCAGAGCCTCGAACATCTCTCTCGATGGCATCCCAGATGTGCTCGATGGGATTAAGTACAGGTGATCTAGCTAGCCAAGGAAGCGGGGTCACGTCGGTGGAGTGCTCATCTAACCATTCGGATACAATTCGGGAGCGATGGTACGGTGCATTGTCTTTTTGCAGGATGAGGTCCCCAGTGGGATGTTGAAGAAGCACAAACGGCAGCAAATGATCGTCCAGGATATCCCGGTAAAGTTGACCTGTAAGGGACGATGTTACACGTACCAGAGGTCCCATTTCAGTCAACGTAAACAGTCCTCTGACGAGAATGCCACCCCCACAAGCTTGAAGAGTACCCTGCTGGCAAGAAGGATCCATCGCTTCATGTGGTTTGCGCCGTACTCGTATCCTGCCATCCGTATGTACCAACGTGAATCTCGACTCACCAGTCCAGGCAACATTGTTCTACATGTCTAGGGTCCAGTGGCGATGTTCCCGCGCCCATGCTAATCTTTGCACCCTGTGATGTGTGGTAAGCAGCGGTACTCTCGTGGGACGATGGCTTCTGTACCCCATAGCGAGGAGATGGTTCTGGATGGTGTGGCTGCTTACACGTTTTTGTGCACCAGCGTTAAATTGCCGTGTGATTTCTTGCACTGTGGCCCGTCTATCCGCTGTTACAATGCGAGCTAGGCGACGACCCCGCTCATCCACACGCTGTTGCTCACGGCAGTTGGCCCTTGCAGGGATGGTTTTACCGGATTCGATGTACTGACGGTGCACCTGTGACCCAGTGGCTCGGGAAAATTCCAGTGCCTGCACGACTTCCGAGATGGAGTGACCTATTCGTCGCGCCCCGACAATTTGACCACGATCAAATTCGCTTTGATCCTTTGTCTTTTTCATATCGCGTCCGACTCTTATTGATTCGTGTCACATCACTCCTTATATTGTCGATCGCTGCATATGTCATGTCGTTTCCGTTTACAGGGCCGTCCACAGCGCCACATTTGCTTAACGCCAACTGTCTCTAATTCAATTGCTCTTCAGTGTATATACAGCAGGAAAGTTAAGGTTGTGTTAAGTACATGAAATCTTTCTCAGGAAGTTATGCAAACCATTGAAGATGAGAATGGTTTGGAGGAGATTAATTCTGTTGAAGTAAATAAGAATAAAGAACAATCACAACCCATTTCAACTCAAGTGCTCGAATCTCTTGACATTCTTCATCATTACTTCAATGATATAGAATAAAATCGATATCGAGATAGGTACTCATGTGCAATAATACCTGTTAGCAGCTAGCCATTATACTGTGCACCAGAAAAAGATATGAATAAACCTTCTCATAGCACAAACTACCAACGCAGAAAATGTTTTCTAAATCTGACAAAACGCGGACAGATTTGAAAACTCCTGAGGGATGGTCAGACGAACAGACGGACATTTCGATACTAATAAAGCAAATTTTTGCCTACTTTGCATGCCAAAAGCCGTGTAAAGAATAGTAAGAGATCCGGGATACCAAGCAAAAGCAACCGACCTAAAAGTTCCGAACTAACAATACTCTTTCATATGAGCTAGCGTATTATTTATTGAAAGTTTTGTAGTTTAAAGTTTTCCTGACATAGTTGTGGCACATAAGCTCTGCATTATATGAATGTTGGAGCGCATGTCATAACACGAAGCACATGCCATTTGCAAAGGAACCATTCTTCTTGGACACTCGATTATTGCAAGAAGGTGATACCCTATGAAGAAGTAGAACATGTCCGAGGATCACATCCTTCATATTGCCAAGGATGAAGTTCTTTTTCTTTCTGTTTCGAGGATTAACGAGCCATGTGATCATTTAAGGGTGTGAGTTGCCCGTTCTTATCTTAAAGCCATTCGTTCCCAGGGTAAGTAGGACAGAGCCAGAGCTGTTGGGCAAGCGCAACGGTCCTGGCCCAGTCCTGCTTATCCACTCGAACACGACTATTTGCCAGAAACCCGCGCCGATGATCACAAGGCTCTTGGAGAGGCAGCCGAAATTTGCAGGAGGGAGCGTGGTGACGTGAATCTGAAGAAACTCTGCAGTAAAAATGAATTCAGTCAGAAACTCTGGAGTAATAATTTAGGAATTACATGATGATTCACTTCCTCAACTCTATACTATTTTTTACTATTCAATTCTTTTATCATTCATTTATTATTCTTTCTCAGGTCTTTTATTTCAGAGTAATTCCCTATGTACTACTTGAAGTTCGAAACATGAATATAAGTGTGTTGAAGAAATCGTTTAGTAATTTTTATTTTAACTTATCCATTAAAATAAAACGCTCAGCAGCGTACACATAGAGCCAATATTAAGTCGATGTTGTTTAATTCCACATTTTCAGGGCGCTTCGCGGCATAAGGAAATCTTCCCAGTACTTGCTTTCTCTGCCTGGCTTCCTGGTATCATCTTCGTTTTCTTTATTCCGAAGTTTTGCTTTCTATTTGTTGCCGTCGATTCCGTACAAGCGTTGCCAGAAGTGGATAGCTACCCTTTACTGCCTCAGTTCCAAATGTTTTTGTGCCTCCCCGGTGGCGCAGTGGTCTTAGCGATGGCTTCTGATCATTTGTCCGAGATAGGTCCGGGTTCGAATCCCGGTGAGGCATGGATGTTGTGTTTGTCTTACGACTCTGGCTCCCTTCCCTGGAGTCTGTAGCCCTAAATTAGGGACGGGCGACTGCTTATAGACCATTGAGTTTCGCACGGTGGTCGCTAAACCTTCAATCAAAAAAAAAGAAAAAATGTTTTTGAAGATTCTATGAAACTACGTTGTAGCTAATCTTGCCTATCGTTGAGGCATTCTTTACAGTCTTCGCCTCCTCTCTTCTTCGGTCTCATTTGCATACCGCATTCTGGCGTTATTACTGTAACACTTCCGTAGGTTGCGTTTAGAAGTATTTGAAGATGTTGATTTCATCGTTCAAAATAATTTCATTTGTAAAATTCTAAAGCGACACTCGTATCACTTATTTGCAATGACTACGAAACCGGTTGTGTGGTTCCATAAAGAATGCTAGGCATTAAAACAAAACGTAGTACAGCATTAACTAGCAAAAGCATTGTTATCTCTCCAATGTGGAAAAAAACACAACTGACTTCAGTTCACATTTCGATGAGAAGTATTTTAAGATGTTACATGTAAAAAGACATCGAGTTTTTTCCCATAATATGATACAAATATTCACATATTTTCGGGCCAGGAAGTTTCAGCGTCTCTTAAAAGTGCTTGAAAAAGGGTTGTTTCTCATCATTATTAACCTTCTGCGGGTTTATCAATTCAGAAACGTAAGATTCTCAACGGTGACATCCTTATGATTCACAATGAAATGTTGAAATTCTGCCTCATGAAGTTGAACAGGCCACCCCAGTGTCACATGGGGTGCTCTATGGAGCTGGCCTCTGATCATTCGTCCGAGATGGACACGCATTTTAGTACCGGATGAGGCATGGGTAATATACTTTTCTGCTGGCGCTAGCTCTATTCCTCACCTGGAACCAGTGGCCCCAAATCAGGAACACGCGACTGCTTAGAGCCCTACATTTTTTTTTCATTGGAGGTTTAACGACCACCGTGAGCAACTCAATGGGCTATAAGCAGTCGCCCGTCCCTAATTTAGGGCCACTAGTTCCAGGGAAGGGAGAGAGCCAGTGCCGTAAGACAAACACAACATCCATGCCTCACCGGGATTCAAACCCGGACCCCTTTCGGACGAATGATCAGAGGCCATCGCTTAGACCACTGCGCCGCCGGGGCGGCCCTATAGTTTTCTCATGGCGGTCCTCAAACATCGAAACAACAAAAAATGTTCCAGACTTTTATAAGCTCTCCAAGAACTTTGATGGACGCCTTTTGTGATCATAGGTGGCATAAGACCACAAATGGCGTCCACAGTAGTTTTTGTCCTTTTTTTTTTTTTATTTGGTTCTGGGATTTAACAACCACAGTGAGCAACTCGATGGGTTATATGCAGTCGTCTGTCCCTAATTAAAGGCAATTGGTTCCAGGGAACGGAGAAATCCGGTTCCTTCAGAAAACCCCACATCGATGCTTCACCGGGATTCGAAACTGGACCCATCTCGGACGAATGGTCAGAAGCGAGCGCTTAGGACACTGCGCTACCGACGTGCCCTGCTTATGTTCCAACCTGGAATTTGCGCAAAAAACATCTCATTACTTTCGATATATGTACCTTCAAAAATTCAGTCTTTAGGAATTGTTCTTTCCACGCTTCTTTACGTTCGGTGAACATACCGACATTAATTGCAAACTAAAACCCTTCACCTTCAATATTTTTGTTAGATTCAGCTTCAACAGCTTGCATATAGCTTTTTCTTAAGTATCTAATCTGGCCGACCACCCTGTTTGGCGGTATCTGAAGACGCCATTGGAAAAATTTAATTGAATTGAGCTCTTTGCTTCCAAGAATACACTACTGTTTGTGAAAATTGCAACACTAAGAAAGAATCGTGCTATTAAATGAAATTTATATCATAGACTCCATATGTTACAGGAGAAGATAATTAATTATTGGGCCAGTATGACGCTGCAAAATACACACTGCAAGGTGCCGTTCACCACGATGTCTTCGAACATGTATGCGCTTATCATGGTACAGCAAGTTGAATCGTGACTCGTCAGAAAATATGACATGTTTCCAATCAACGTGCGAATATCAGTGTTCGTGTCCCCCATCGTAGCCTGAGGCGTTTGTAGTGGAGGGTCAAAGACATGCGTAACAATGGACTGCTAGCGATCAGTCCTCTGTTAAACAGACGACCTCGAACTGTGCTGGAGGACAAAGCCGGAACTGTGACAGTGTTCCACTGCTGTGCTATCACCGTGGATATCGCTGTGCGATCAGTCACTGCCATGCTGTAGAGGTGTCTGACATTCCGTGCAGTCGGGCGATTTTTAGGCCCATTTCCCGGATGTCTGTGAGTACGGGCCTCATCTGCCCACTGTCGCTATATTCCCATCACTCTATTAGCGTTATGACCCGTACGAGTGACAATTTCGCACTCGGAAAATCCAGCTTGTTTTACCCTAACAATCCTTCCTTGCTCAAAGTCCGTCAGGTGCTTATAATGCAACCTTCACCGACGACGGGGCATAGTGAGACTCAACAAATATCTTTGCGACTCTACATCGGCTCTTCGCTGATTGCAAAATCCCGTTTGAGCCAGTTCTATATACCCAAGATCAGACAGTTCAGAGAGCGCTGCTCCGAAACCTGAAGAGCATTTTCACTGTCATTTTATTCATTTACATGTTCCAACTGGAGTAGCACATATCCTGTAAGTTTTAAGCTAATTCCAGCAGTTCTTCATGGAGCTGCAATTTACACAAACAGTAGTGTATAAAACCTAAAGTTTTTGCAGCAGGAAGATGAACTCCTTGGAAGCTGTACTATAAAGTCGCAAACTAATCTTTTCTTTGCAAACACTACATATATCAAGAATGTACGCGATACTTCTTCTTTTCATGACCACTTTTGTAATAACGTCATATTTTCATTATTCTATATTCATTGGGGTTTAACAACCACCGTGAGCAACATATTGAACTATAAGCAGTCGCCAGTCCCTAATTTGGGGTCACTAGTTCCAGGTAATAGAAAGAGCCAGTGCCGTAAGACAAACACAACATCCATGCCTTACAGGGATTCGAAACCGGACCTATCTCGGACGAATGGTCATTAACCAACGCTTAGACCGCTGCTACAGAGGGGCGGCTATTCCATTTTCCTGAAGAAAAGATATTGATTGCTATACACTTCTAGCTATTTGCTGTATTTTCAAGATGCTGCCCCGGTGGCGCAGTGGTCTAAGTGATGGCTTATGACCATTCGTCCGTAACGGGTACGGGTTCGAATCCCTGTGAGACATACATGTTGTGTTTTTCTTACGGCACTGGCTCTCTCATTTCCCTGGAACCAGTGACTCTAAATTAGAGACGGGCGACTGATTGTAGCCCATTGAGTTGCTCACGGTGGTCGTTAAACCTTAAATTAAAAAAATCATTTCAAGATAGAAACAAAAAAAATAATCAGTAAAAAATTCAAAAAAGAAATAACAATTGCAAAGCCACACAGATTATTAATATCGAAACGCAATCTAAATAAAGTGGCACGAAACTCTGTGCAAATGATTGCTGTGTCATTTGCTACAATCTATACATCGGTTTTTTGTTTGTTCGTAATTTTGAGCAACTGGCTAGATATTAAGCAATTACCGTCCCTAATTTAAGGCCACTGGTTCCAGGGAAGGGAGAGAGCCAGTACCGTAAGGCAAACAAAGCGTCCGTGCCTCACGGGGATTCGAACCCGGACTCATCTCGGAGGAATGGTCACAAGCTAACGTACAGACCGCCCACCTGGTAGGAAGTCTTTTTAGGCTAGTGGATCCCGATAATCAGAGACTACCAGTAAAAGTTACTGGGCATTATCTAGGTAAATCTGCAGGTGAGAGCACACTTTACGAAGCAAAATATCGCGGTGTTGAATTAGACACATAATGTATATGAAAATATAATATCAAGAGATTAAAGATCATCTAGGAGCACCGTCCCGGTGGCCGAGTGAACTAAGGTGCCGTCTTTTGATTTTTGGTCCGAGATGGGTAAGGGCTCGAGTCTCGAATAAGACATGGCGTTTGCGTTTGACTAATGGGGCTACCTCCTGCCCTTCCTTGGAACCAATGGCTCCAAATTAGGTACGGAAGACTGCCAATATCCCATAGAGTTTTAATCATGTTCATCGTTAATCCCATAAAACAGCTAGGACCTCTAACAGAAAACTTCTGACGTAAGTGACGCCAAAAAACCGATGTTGTAGTGGCTGCTCTGGAACACAGTTTTCAATTACTTATGCGTTCTTGAAAGTTAGGCTAAGGTCATTTAACTCGCAGTCTCGATATGAGAAGCAAAACTGACCACAAACTAGAAAGATATAAAAATGTGTTGCGCTGTCAAGCGTCAAGACATTTGATTCACCTAAGGCCGTTTTTGACGATGAAACCCTAAAGTTGACTTGTGTTCACAGCAGTCTTTCATTAATAAATTGCAGTCAAAAAATCTAAAAATCTGTTTTACATTGTGCAGTTAAGAAACTTTCACTTCTGCTCCATGAACCCATGGGACAGAGGTACGATGGTACCATCTAGTGCTTGAATTATTTTCTGATTTTGTTTTTCACTACCTACACGCTGAAATACATTCATGTGCATAAATTAAGGAAGAAGAACATGAATTCTGTGTCAATTTAGACTTTTATGGAATTTAATAAAACTTTATATGACCATAAATTTTGACATATCACAGCAGAATTCCGTAAAATTAAAAAACCACTGTACATTTTAATCATGATCAATTTGGCAGCATACAAATGCCATTTTTTTTTACGATTGTGCTTCGGAGTAGGCTTGGCGTTGTAGCCACGAAGTCTTTAGTTTCAGATAACATTAATATCCTTTTATAAGCTAATCATTTCTCTTCTTCTCTGATATTTTTCAGAAATATCATATGATATGGTTTTTCAATTATTCTTTGATGGTAAAGACAATGTTAAGAGTAATCCTTGCTTCGGAGAAATCATTTCGTGATATCTCCGAAGAGTAGATATTGATAGGACATTCAGAGGGCAGCGAGATTAAGCAATTTTGGAGTCAAGATAAAAGAATATCTGTAAGAATAAGCATGAAGAAGAGAAATTTAAAATCAGTGACAATAGTAGACTAAAATAAACATATAGAAACAAGAAAAACTGAACTGTTGTCGCCACTACATATCAGTACAAATAAAGACTACAGTTTTAATTTGTGTGTTGTTTTGTTCAGTGGTTTAACGACCACTGTCAGCAACTGGATAGGCTATAAGCAGTCATCTGTCCCTAATTTAGAAGCACATGTTCCAGGAAGGAGAGAGACCTAATGCCGTAAAACAAACACAAAATCCATGCCTCACTGGGGTTCGATCCCGAACCCGTTGTCATAACCATAAGCCAGCGCTTAGATCATTGCGTCACAGGGCGGCGTAAAGTTTTAGTGGAACGCAGTGTTCAAAAGCGATGCTTAACTTGTTTTCCCTTCGAGAAGAGAACAGCAAAAACTCCGAGATTTACGCAGTCAGCTGAGGTGAAAAACGTAGTGAACCCACGTCAGGGTAGAACCAAGCATTGTGACAGGGTAAATCAGGTGTGTGATCAACTCTAACTGCCATATAATACTCACAACGAGCTTTCATGCTTGTCACATATTGATCCAGGAGCTGAGTTTGGAGGGAGCAGTCCCCATTCATGTACCAGAACAGTTTCAGCTTTCAGGTTATTCTTGGGGGTGGGGATGATGATGTGTTGATGCATCTTTTAGCTCTAATGCAACTCGAGCGTTGCGATTGAGTTAAGGTATGAGGACCTAGCTGGTCAATCATTCTTTGTTGTATATTTCACTTTTCAGGTGCTCATCCACCATCCTTGTCTTATAAGAGCATTATTATTCATCAAACCAAATTATCGACAAACAGCATCCCTAAACATTCGTACATGCGGTTCTTATACTGTTTTCGATACCTGTGGCTGGTCAAAGTTTCTCCATTGAAGTCATGTAGAGAGGTACGATCACCAATCATGTTACCTACCCACACGTTAGCCTTCCATTACTAGAACTATCCCATTCCATTATCTGGGTGCTTAGTTCTCACTAGATGTACTGGCATCGAGAGCCACGTGTTAACAAAATTCTTGACTCCTCCGTGCAGAGTACATGTACCGGCTGCTCAGGTTTCTAATTGCGATGTTGCCTACTTCATGCTAATCAAGTTCTTTTGCAGCTGTGGGTAAGGGCGAAACAGACCATAGATTTCCTGCCTTAGAAATGTATGGTCTGTTTCTCCACACCATAGATTTCCTTAGTTCCTTTTTCACAAAGCCTTCTGAATAAAATATATGTACATATAAAGATGGACGCTTTCATAATGCCGTTCCTATTACAATAGGAAGATGTAAGGAGGGTTAATGAGCTGTCGTGAGTCTATTGCGCTAGGCAATTAGGGCTACATGCCATTCACCCTCTGAAGTTGTAAACCGTGGTAGATTTTGTAAAGTCCGTCAAATAAACGTTCCTGTATCTCGGAAATATTCTTGATATCACACTTTCGGCCACATTCATAATTCTGGAAACTTCTGCGTGACTTGGACACCCTTCCATCCGCCCGATAGCTCTGCACCAATAATTATTATTCGAACACCGTCAGTATCAATTTAAAATTGCGGTACAAATTTAAAGTTGTGATTCCGTATATTGGTGTAAATTATGATAAAAGTGGTAAGTCAAATAATATCCAAAAACTTGAAATTTTCATTGTTCTGGAGTGGGAATCGAATCCGCGTCTCCCGGTTTGTGCCCGATATGCTAACCCCTACACCACTCAGAACGACCACGTCTCAAGTTTCCCAGTAATTTAAATTTAACCCTGCAATCACGACAGGCATTGAATTCTATTCATCGAGATTCATTAAATATGAATGCCGTTGCTTCGACTTGCGATTCCTGTGATGGCGCCAAGACAGCTTCTTTTAAAGTTATCCCCAATTTACTTATTCTATACTGCGTCAAAATATTTGCAAAAGGTTTCATTAGTGAATGGGTTACCATATGTACGTACGGTAACTGTGGCTGAAAACTTTTCGTTCATTAAAAATAAGAAAGAGAAAATACACCATGTAATGAGATCTGTAAGAAACTGTTCGTTTCAATCCGTTATTTATTGGTGTAGATAAACATATTTACATTACGTCGAGCTTTCGCGCTTCTACCTGAGGGCTTTTTAAGACTATCAACTTAATTGCACGATAAACAGAACTGAAATTCTTTTATTTTGTCTTGTTTGTCGTGCAATTAAGTTGATAGCCTTGAAAAAGCCGTTGTATCAACCCGCGAAATGTCGGCGCTATGTAAATATGTTTATCTAAGTCAATAAATGACGGATTGAAACTACCAGTTTTTTATAGATTTCTGTTCCATTTTTAAAAAAAGCACTAAAACTTGGAATATCCTTAATTTATGCACGCCACTTTAATTCATCGTTGCTCCCTTTTCATAAGTTGGTGAACTGACTAACCCAAAACAACATATTTTATCAGTTTTGTAACTCCACCAAAGTTCTAATGCAAACGTGCTTCTCTTTAACCCTTTAACCGGCTGGAACGAATTAACTCAGGGTCAGCAAAATGGGATGAAATCAGATCGAACGAATATATTCGTTGTCTAAGAAGTGGCCCGAACGAGGCTAGAGTGAGTGAACCGGCTCAACATAGAGCATTGCTTTCCGATTACCTTTGTTATTAGAGGTGGTAATAAAAAAGAATGAATAACAATAGTCATTTCTGACTGATCCTCTGTTGAAAGGTGTATAGCAATCGTGACGAATTTAAGAAAGAAGAGTGATTTTTGAGTCACCTGTTTCTATTCAGCGACAATATGTTCGTATCAGGGGATTGAACCTTCCTATTGTGCCTTGGGTCAAGGAGCAGAGAATAAAAGACTTAAAGGAAGCACTTATCACCAACGACAGGTTTATTGCCGATGTTGTCCATACGAGAGGAAGAAAGGAATTGCTTCGCCGTAGCTTTCGTAAAACTAGGTCGCTGTGTGAATATTTCTGTTTGGGGGAGCACAAAACTTTGGGCACTATTTAATTCAGGTACATCGGCCGCTTAAAGAGTTAAGTACTCCGTTTGATGTGATATATAACTAATTGTAGCACATCATAGTCGCGTGCATCTCATTTGCATGATATTCCATTACGCAGCGTTCTTGTTATCCTTTATCTCGTGTTTTTTTTTTTTTTTTCAGAAAAAGAAAAAAACAAATTTTCTGGGAAATATTATTCCCTTTGGTACTTCACTTATGTGTTTCTAATAAAGCAGACGTTCCTTGTATTTGAAAATTATGTTTTGTGCCATAGAAACAACAATTGCTGGGGCCACTTGCTGCGATTGACTCAACTTCTTTGCAAAAGGGAGGAAATACCATGTAATATCGAAAGTATTCGGACACCACAATGTGTGAGTACAAATGTCTTTATTATCGCAAATAGTAGTTAGTCGTTCCATCTTTTGCTTGTATGACAGCGGCAAAGACGTTGAGGCATACTATCAACCAATTTCTAGTAGGTCTCGACAGGAATGCCTCACTATTCGTCCTTGGAAAGGCTGCTGCCAGAGTGAAGAGCGGATACTGTAGTTGTGGTCGATTTCGTATCCGTCGCTCCAGTTGATCCCACATTTGTTCTATGAGATTAAGATCAGGACTCTGAACATACCAGTCTAACAATTCCACCTCTGTTTTAAGAAACCAGTCCTACAGAACCCGCGCTATGTGGCAGGGAGCTCGATCGTGTTGGAAGAGACAACGGTCATTTGCATAATATTGCCATATTGTTGGTAGCGCAGAATTATTCAGAATTTCGAGGTAGAACTTCAAAGTTTATGGTTTGTGGTATAATAGACAACGCGGCGAGGCCCATCCAGGGAAAACAACTCCATGCCATGACGGAACCCCCACTGGACTTAAAGAGTTGGAGGGTCACAGTCCGATGAAAATCATTCACCAAACTGTCGCCAAATCCAATCCCGCCCATCAGATGGGAAGAGTGTAAAGCATGACTCATTACTCCAAATAACAGTCTTTCACACTCCCATATCCAGGAACGACGGGAGACACGGCACTCCAAACTGCGCTTCGCATTCACTGTAGCTTGTGTGCCAATGCTCTGCCGTAATAACCCACACTGTGTAACTCTCTGCGGATAGTTATGGTGCTAACCGAGCATTTCTTACTTCAGCAGCGATGGAAATGGCAGAAGAAGAACGGAATTTCTAACCATTTATTACCATGACTCTTTCGTTACGTTCTGTCAGTTTGTGCGGGCTTCCCCAAAGTTTTTTTTTTTTTTTTGCTGTAGTTGTACCTTCCTGCTATTGCTATCCTGATGCCATCTCTTCACGACATCACTTATATTTTTGGTACGTCTGATTCAGCTGCAGTTCTCTGTATGTAAACTTTATTCAAATGACATCTTATGATCAGCCCACGCTGTAACTCAGAAAGTTCGCGCCCACACGGCATATTCGCTTCAAAGATACTAATAACACCACAAAACATATAACCACCCACAGAACATATAACCACGAAACACCCCACTTGCAGTGCACCTTCCTGCGCAACCATTCGTTGCATTTGTGCAAATATTTGGTAGTGCCCGAATACATTTGACAATATACTATATAACATGGAGATGGATAGATACGATTAAGAGAACAACAGAAAATAACACGCCACAAAGCACTTCTTAAAGTTAGGGGTAAACGCTGAGGACTGTTCAAACGAAAAAGGGAATCCACGCCGTGTGTATGCCACTTCACCATGTGTCTCATTTTTATGTCTCTTAAAACTAGTATATTCATATCTATTTATCATTTTATGGAATTTTCATTAATGTGTTTTATGTCTTAATATAACCATACAATTTACTTTCTGCTTGGTCGTCTGTTCGTCAAAATGAATAGCTATAGGGGTTGGACAGAATAATGTGAACACCACGCTCAGAGACGTGGCTTTTAATGTAGCTGCGTACGTCGCAACACGCAAAGGTATTCACCATTTTTGGTTGTAATAGCTTTGTTTAGAGCCTCGAGGTCCTGTTTAAGGGCATTTAAAGTGTCTTGACGCAAAATTTCTTTCAAGGTAACGACGAAATGAACGGTAACGGACTTCGAAAGAGGGTTAATTGTAGGTGGCCGTCTAGTTGTTGCCTCGTGACAACAGTCGTCACGGTAGTGGGGGTATCGGGAGCTACTGTGTCTAGTGTCATGACGGCATACAATGTTCATGGTAAAACCTCGACTGCGAAACACAAAAGCGGCCGGAAAACGACTCTGACTGATAGAGGCAGGAAAGCATTAAAGAGGATTGTTACTCGTAATAGGAAGACCACGGCGCCCGAAAATTAGGGCAAACTCAATCTTCGTCTGCAGACTCCAGTAGCAACGGAAACAGTGTGCATGGAACTGCATAAACAAGACATTCATGGCAGAGCTGCTATTGCGAAACCTCTGGTGACCCGGGTGAATGCACAACGGCGGCGGCAGTGGTGCCAGAAGCATACAACATGGACTGCCAATGCATGAAAGCATCTAATGTGGTCGGATGAATCCACATTCACACTATTCTCTACTGCAAGGCGTGTTTCCGTGTGGAGAACACCGTCAGAAGGGTACAACCCAGACTGTCTTCTCCCAACAGTGCACCATAGTGGTGGTTCTGTAATGCCGTTGGCGGTCATATCGTGGTTTTCAGCAGGTCCTCTGACCATCTTAAAAGAACAAATGACTAGCAAGACGTATGAAACCATTTTGGCCGACAAAGTCCATGCAATGGCTCAGTCATTGTTTTCTGCAGAGGATGCCATCTGTCAAGATGATAACGCCCCAATTCACAGAGTTCGAAATGTCCAATCAAGGTTTTAGGAACATGAGGACGAACTTTCACACTTTTCCTTGGCCTCCCTAGTCACCAGACTTAAACAGCATCGAGCCACTGTGGTCTGTTTTGAAAACAGGGTAAGATCCCTTTATCCTTCTCCTGCATTTCTCAAGGACTTGGAACAGTTTTTGCGTGATGGCTGGTGTAACATTCTACTAACCACCATCCAGGATACGTATGCGTCCATTCTAAGGAGGATTCAGGAGGTTCTGAATGCCAAAGGTGGTCCTACGCCTTATTAGGTTCGTAAAACCTTCTTTTCCTAGGTGTTCACATTATTATGTCCAACTCCTGTACTTTCCACCAAAGTATTATGAAAATTTCATTCTCAAGTTTGAACCTCTGTTGAGCTCTGCACAGTAGTCCCAAACGCGAATCTAGCGGGACGAAAATGATTTTGTTTACTCTTGAAAAATAAGTAAAAGTATTTCATTAATATTGTAAATATATTATGCCATTATGATTCAACCTTTAAACAAGAGTAATCTAAAATATGACTCCCTGGCAGAGCCTCAAAGTTGAATGTTGAGATCGCTGACCTTGCGCCTGGCGTCAGACGGTTCATGTCTCAGTAAGATTAGTTAGTGGCTGCAAATGAGTGTGAACAAGTGGAAGCTTTTATTTCTACAGGACATTTTAGTGAAAGGTATGTGTAGCCTTTCGGTATAATAACTAAGCATATACTGAGAATTGTGTGTCCATGCTATTAACAAGAATTCTTTACGGACAAAGTATTTAATATTCATTTTTCCGAAAGTTTTAAACGAACTTTAAAAAACACATGTCAGAACATATCCATAAAAAATCAATACATTTAGAGGAATTTATGAGGCGCTTTAAAAAAAAAATTGCGCCACTTGCGCCTTTTTCTGATATTTGTCTTTCTTTCCAAGGTGATGAATAATAAAAAAAAATCCTACAACGCAGGACTTGATTTTCGTCGAAAGCAGGACGTCGGATCAGTACGGTACCAAATCGACACAAACTAGCGATATACCCCATGAAAATGTAAATAAGATGCATATTTAAGTAGATTTAAGTAAATACAACTACGAAATTGATTTTGTATTAACTTAATGCGTCGATATTAGAGCGTAAATCTTGGAATGAAAGATAAATTTATTGTATTAAGTCCTTACGCTGAACAATCGGGATTTTGATTTTTTCATAATGTTTTTCAAACTATTATCCTGTCAATAATGACTGGGGGAAATAAGGTGTGTAGAGTAACTTTTTAAATCATTTATTTTTTGGGTATCTCTTTGTTCACAACATTTTTCGTGAACAATTAATACAAACAATTGACGTGGATTAGGAATATCAAACAGAAGTCATCGCTCTTTCCACGTTTATAAGTGAGTCACGGAAAAATTCCCATCGGAAGCAACCGGGAATCGAACCTAGGGTCTTCCAGTTACGCCCCGGACATGCTATCACTGCACCACAGCGACCTCGAATTCTCCAGACTCACATACGACTCACTGTCAAACCCGATGTCAGGTTGCTTTTTGAGGCTCCGCACAATGCTGGGATTTACCAAAGACAGAAAGCAAAAACAGAAACGTGGAAAAGGCGATGACCACTGTTTGATGTTCCTAATCCACGTCAATTGTGTGTAATAATTATTCATTCGCCTCCTAGTTATTTGTTCAGCTGCTGCTTTCTATCTTTGGTGAATCCCTAGCCTTGTGCGGGGCTCCAAGAAGCAACCTGCCATGTGGTTTGGCAGTTAGTCGTATGTGAGCCTGGAGAATTCGAGGTAGCTGTGGTGCAGTGGTAGCATGTCCGGCGCGTAACTGTAAAGACCTGGGTTCGATTCCCGGTGGCGGCCGATGAGAATTTTTCCGTGACTCACTTATAAACGTGGAAAGAGCGATGACTTCTGTTCGATTTTTCGTGAACGTTCGTTCAACATCCAGAATCTTGCCTTGATATGGAATTTCACTAACATACAAGAAACAATGTTTCGTGAATGAAACAGATGTATTTCGAATGCAAAAGTGTGTTTTATGGACATTACAGCAATGAACATTACAATAATATATAAGAGTATATTAGTTCGGCAGCGATTCGAAAATTAAAACAGGCAAGGGAAGGCTCTTTCCACTGCGCAACCAAAGTGGGACAAACGTTTAGACAAGGGGAATCATATTGTTTTATATTAGATTAATTGTGCATGCGGAAACAATTCATGATATAGCATATGCAAAAAATCAGACGACGACAGAAACACCTGCTTTATTTACCACGTAGTCTAAACTGGCAGATGAATTTGCGCCACGTGACCAAATACCAAACACAACCTCCGCTCAGGTTCTCACTATTTTCCTTAGTGTTGCTAGGGGGCCCATGACGTAAGTATATTGGTTGAAGCAGGGATTGGTGCTCTTTCCATCGCGCCGTCAAAGTGGGAAAAACGTTCAGACAAAGAAAATTGTATAGTTTTAGAATCTGAACGAATTTTTATGTTTGATATTTAGAGAAAACTAGAATGTCGCAAGCAGGAGGTAAATTACTGAACTGTATGGAATTATTCGAATTATTCCGGAAGAAAAAGTTTCTAACAAAATGAAAGGTTTGTGCGTAAACACCAAAAATGATTGAATTCTATATTCCTGCCCCGGTGGCACAGTGGTCTAAGCGATGGCCTCTGATGATTCGTCCAAAAGGGGCCCGGGTTCGAATCCCGGTGAGATATGGATGTTGTGTTTGTTTTACGGCACTGGCTCTCTCCCTTCCCTGGAACCAGGGATCCTAAATTAGGGACAGGCGGCTGCCTTTATAGCCCATTGAGTTACTCACGGTGGTCGTTAAACCTCCAATTAAAAAAAAAAGAATTATATTTTAAAATTCCCGGGAAATGTTACAAGATTATTATCTTCACGAAATGCCACAGAGACCATTCAGTCTACATCAAATGTCGGAAGACCAAGTAGTCATTTTCTGAAGGTTGTGTAAAAACTTTTCGCAGATTAGTACACTCCCTGGTGAAGGAAAAATCTAAAGGAGAATTATATTTTGCTAGTCAACTGTTATTGGAGAGTTCAGGTAAAAGTGATGTAGCATCTGTAATAAAAGAAAATACAGAAACCACTCCAAAAAAGGGCTACAAAATATAAAAAATCATATCTTTACCACATTCACCGCCAATACCATATACGCCTGAAGAAGCATTGCAATTTTTTATAGGAAACAAACTTAGGAAACAGTAATATAACAATATAAGACGAGAAGCCAGACAAAGGCGGTGTGGTATTTATCCTTCGTACAACGTCCTAGTGAGTACTAAATGAACATGTCACTCTTCACAGCAAGACATTTTGATTTCGGATACTATGGCAGAAATCAGGTTGCAGGCCCTTTTCAGCCATACCATTTCACTCTTAATTTCACAAAAAGAAGTCATTGCTTATTTCCTTGTGTGTGTACTACTGAACATATACCATGATTTTCAAATGGGGGTGTGACGGCAGCAGCGCGCACAAGCAGTACAAGCAAAGATTTGCTTCTAAAAATCAGGATGATTCAGATATTTTTGTAATTTTTATTGTTCCTCTACAGCTACGAACTCCTTCTGAGAATCTTATCGTATGGTATAACCTCAGACCACCCTCCACGAGATACTGCAGGCCCATAAAATTATTACTTGTAAAAGAGACAAAAGAAACGACTGGTAGAGAAGTCAACAATACAGAGAAACAGAACCATTAACTCAGTCCCATGTAAATTGAGACATACAGGAAGATAATAATAATAAAATCAGAAGTTTGATTTGTGTAGCATTTATTTGAATTTTTATTTACAATGGTGGACGGCAGAATATGCAATGTAGTAACTCACACTTCTTCGCAGACCTATTATATTTGTGGTGCAACTCCCAAATACATGAATGACGACAAGATGGGAAAGGATATAGTCGATATTGCTACATATAAATTTGGCCTCTCTACCTTACATGCCTGAATTAGGTTTTCTGAATGCCGACTACACATTTCATATAAGCTGGATCTAAAGAAGTGGCAGAATACCGGAAAAGAAGTAAAAGCTTAAGTGAAAAAAGAAAAGAACTTATTCGCGAAAATTTCAGAAAGGAAATAGGATTAATTGTGGACAAACCGACCTTTGGCGGAAGATGAAATTACCAATGACGGCAGCATATCTAGAACCCAAAACTTTCAGCAGAAGTAACTGGCATTGATCAAAATTTAATAAAGAGATTTGGAACCATTCTCAGAACTCTTTCTTGTGGGTTCTAGTAAATCCTAAAAAATATGATCTTTGCGCACGTGAAACAAAAATTCAATTCTTAAAGCTACATGGAGCACAGGTCATTGAATATGCAATGTTACCGATTGGCATGAAGCACAAGAGGCTAGGAATAAGCATGTCAGAAAATTCCGTGAAAGCCATGCACGAAAAGCTTCATGGAAAGACGATTGAAGATGTTCTGAATCTACTGCTGTTCACTTTAGATACTTTCATCTCAAATATACATACGTACTTTACCCCAGAAGAAGAAATCTACTTTGCCCTTGGATGTCCGACAGCCCCTGAGAGAACAACTCTTAATTAAAAGCAACAAAGACGAAGGGAAGAAGAAAAATACAGCACCTGTAGAAGATGAGGAATACGACGAAGATGATTGATGATGATGGGAATGATGATGAAGGGTCTCCTTTCACTGATGATGAGGTGGAAAATTATGAACAAAAAAGTTCAGCAATTGATGATAGCAATGAGAATATCTGATAATAATATAGTCATACGTATGTGTTGTGTAAATATTGTATGTAGACTTATATATTGTATGTGTATTTATATATACAGTATATGTGTTTTGGCATGCATCAGGTAATAAAAATGTAACGTTTCAGTTAATGTATCATTATACATAGATAAGATAAGAAGTTCAGTTCTTCAGTTGCTTCGCTCTTGAGTAACTTCAGACAACTTCTTTTGTTTCGTTCGCGCCGTGAAACATTAAAAGTGTCACGTAAATGTGTGAGCAATCCAGTTAATTTCCATTATGTATGTGAAGTGACATTATACAATATATTCAGGGCCGGTTCTAGCGATTTTTTAAGGTGGTGCAAATGTCTCATCCGCCCCCCCAAACCGGTATAAGTTTTTGTTTTCCAAAAGCAAAAAAAAAAAAAAAACCCAAAAAAAACAGCTATAATCAAATTCATAGATATAAATAGAAATATTATAATTATATGTATAAATTAACATACAAAGTCACCTCCAGAGTATCCGCTGTTAGGATGGCATGAGTTTCGCGGGCGGACAATCCAAATTTTGCAGAAAAAAAAACCTACCGATATGCTAGAAAATATACACACATAACATAAGTTTTATCATATATTCAGATCAGTAGTTATTGCTGCATGCATATAAAAAACAGACTAAAATGCTATATAATATATATATACGTACTACTATAATTTCAATCTTAAAATAATTAGTTACTTGCTCCAGTTTTTTCCTGCAAACCATTTTTGTTTGATTCGGGGCGTCAGGCGGCGCAAAACTGGCTTCTCAACTAATAACGGATTGTTTCATTCTTGTTACGATATGGTATTGGGTTTCAATTAACGATGTATGATTAGAGGCCTTAATTTTTAATGACCAAAAAAGTTTCAAATAATTAAGGTTGCAGATAATCGGCATATGACTGTACAATGTTTCATTCGGTAAAATATATGTCATAATTAAAACTTATTTACACAGCGAATAAGAAGAAAATAAGAAAAAATTATGGGACCTTCTGAATATGTCTAAATTAAATGGAATGAAACTTCTCTTCTCTAATTCGAATTTAATGACCAGATATTTCAAATTACAATGATTCAAGAAAGGTTATCTAATTTGTCATAACCTGTTCGTTAAATTAATATTATGCGGAAACATGAGAGAACAGGTGATCCAAAACTGTATTTTAGCGACAAAACATAACAAAGACAAACTGCTTACCGTGTTTGTATACAGAATCAGTTGGGAAGGTAGCGGTGTCGTGACGCTGTGCTATATAAATTACGCATGAGTACCGCAAAACAGGGAATGCTTGCGATAGCTTCTCAAATACATATTTTGTACTCGCAAATGTTGTAAAAGTCTGAATAACGTAACGACTGGACAAAGTCATTCTGTGTGGACAGAACTGCCAAATCTGATAACCTTCCTTCTAACATAGTTGAAGGAAAGAAGGTTTTGATCAATTTAAATTTACTAAAATTTCGTTCTTACGTAGCCACTGTGATAGGAATTGTCAACATGATTCGAAGTACAGTCCATAAATTTGGGAAAATGTCCTGCAAACTATTTTCTTTGATCAACTGTAATACTTTTAGTGGTTCTCCCGAGTCTCTTAAAAATGATTTTATACTTAAAATTTCTCCAACTAATTCATCTGTCGAAATGTCGCATTTGTCTTCGTCTGTCAAAAGTACTTTTGAATGTTCCCAAACTTTCTTTAGATGTGTTCTCTCCAAATTTTCTTTTATATCACATAAAAATTACCACACACATTTTATTTCCGAGAGCTATTCGAATCGTGTGCTCAATGAAATTTGAATTGTATCTATCATGGGATAAATACTGTTGCCTTAAATAATTCCTTCGGCATTTGTTGGTGATTCATCATCGGTTTCATAAGAAAACATCTTTTTTTTCTTTCAGCTTCGTGTTTCCTTAAACACTGGTTCGATTTACAACTTGTCTGCGATTTCTTTCGCTGTTATTAAAGCTGATGAATAACCCGAAGTTCTGTATTCTTTCATAAAATCTGAGCACTTTTTTAGTAACTCAGAAACGTTTGATAAGTGCATACTTTTTGATTGCATTGCTTTACTTGCTATATTAATTTCAAATAAAACATCATATACCAAACGATTAATGTAACTATAAATTCAAATTGTTCCATGAATTGCATGATCCACTTCCCTTCGAATGCTGCTACAGAGTTAGTAGTATCTTCGTAGAGTTCTCTAAGAGCACAATAAACTTCGTTGTACTGGTAATGAACTGAAGAAAGGCTAAAAATTCTGCATTCTCAACGTGTTACGGAAACTTGTTTAACTGAAAGTTCAGTTACATGTTTCGAAATAATGATGTCCCACCGTTTCGGTGATCCTGAAAATATTACAAAAAATATTTGTAGTACTCCAAATAATGACACTGTTTTCATCGAGAATTTTGCAGTATCTTAAACGGTTAAATTTAAACTGTGACATCCACAAGGAATAAAAAAAGCGCGAGTGTATTTTCTAAAATTCTAGACTGAACAACTTTTTTATTCCTACCATATTGACGCCGTTGTCGTATCCTTGGTCACGACAGAAATTCATATTTAAACTATAACTATTGACAATGTCGTCCAGAAAAAGGTCAGTAAGTCCTCCGCCTGAAGAATCATTTACAGGTTTATAGCCTATGAAACATTCTCGAATGTTCATTTCGTCTTCTGTATCAACGAATCGAATCGTAAAAGAAAGTTGCTTGGTATGACTTACATCCGGAGTGCAATCCAATATAATGGAAAAGTATATGATTCTTTTGCAAACTTTTCCTCCAAGTAAACTGATTAATTCATTTTAAATGATTTTACTACAGTAGCTGACGCTGTATTCCTTTTATACGAAACGGCGAAGGTGCTCCATCATTACAGGATCAAATTTCCCTAATAACTCAACTAAACCAATACAATTACTATTTCCACGAGTAAAGAGTTTGTCTGAATTTCCTCTGAAAGGTAAATTATGTTCAGCTAAGAAAATAGTAATAGCTACTAAGCGTTCCAAAATTGATACCCATCGAGACTTTTCATCTTCTATTTGCTTTAGCAACACTTTATCAATTCCGCTAAATCCTTTAAGCCTCTTTGAGGCGTCTATTCAGGTTCCCATGTTTCTACAATGATCTGAAGAAGTTTCATGAGTTTTTAGGCGAGATGATAAGTGAATCCAATGATTGTAGCCTTCGTTACCTAACTTGGTTTGAGAATTTCGGAAAAATAACTTACAACAGAAGCAATACACTTTATTTGCTCTCTGTGAATAAATGAGCCAACGCCAATTAAAAGTTTCACCGTTGGCTATTACTCTTTGAAAGTGATTGTTAAAAAACGAAGTCCATCGCTATTTCGGGGATATTTCTGGTTAGACATTTCTCCACTAATAGGTTCACGAATGATGACATCATCCTTGCAGCAGGGTTCAAACTGGGCCAACTTGCTATATCTTCATATTGTATATTTTGATGAAATAAATGCGTTGATGCATCCACAACTTGAACGCTTTCATCTTTCGTAATTGGCTAATCATTTTCGAAAGAAACTTCCGTATGAGTATCCTCCACAAAACCTTTACCTTCGTCTCTAGTTTGGCGACTTAAAAATTTTGCCATTTTCTTCGCATTCTCATCATCTTCTTTTTGCTTCTTCAATATTTGTTTTAAATTTTTAGATCCAGATAACTTTTTACGAGTTTCAGACATATTATTAGATTCAAATGTTAATATTCAAATTTTATGCATCATAGGATCTATCTATCTATGGTATTAGAAATAAAACAAATGAACTGCTACTAACTCGCTTGAATCCGCCTCGCCTTATGTAGTACCAGCAGGGCGGGATGCATGACGTAACTTTGAACCCCTATTGGTATCTGTCCATTGCTAGTTCCATGTTGATTGGCGTTGGTGCAGACGAATTTTACGAAATAGACCCTTACCGACCCTTTGATTTACCGATATTTTATGGCCGTACTATGGTGTCAGCTAAGGGTATGAACAGAGAGCCGGCGACTGTCTGTCTGAGAGTCTGACACCCCATCCCATCAACCAAAACACATTTCAGCTTTTTGACCCCTTTCCATCAGTCTGTTTCTGTTTGCACCTGTTTTTCCTTGTATCTTGCAAGTTAGAGCCGCGCTCCGTTTGGATGTTCTCTGTGATTGGACCGAACGGACCCTCGATACCACCCTCCCCCGCGTCAGCCCATCCCCAAGCGTTTGTGCTCTTTGCTAAAGAGAAGCGCTCTCAGTTGATCCTCGCCGAAAAACATTCCGCCTGTCTTTGTCCTTAGTCTTTGCTTTAACGTGAGACAGACAACTGGTGCCAGCGGAAAAGTGTTTTTTTTTTCGTTTCGCGCTGATAAAAAAATCCCACACGTGCTTAAGGATTTTGACGAATTCCGTCGCTGGTTTTTTTTTTTTTTAACATGAACAGAATTTCCACCAAGCCGCGTCCATGTCTATAAACTATAAGATAAGTAGAGAAAAAGCGGTTTCTTCGTTCGGAGCTCAGCGCCCCTTTTCGATGAAGCCCGGTGCAGTCGCACCACTCGCACCGCCCTAGAACCGGCACTGAGTATAGTAAACAAGAAAGATGACACCGAATTTTCGGTTGTAATGAGCAGGTCTTTTGAATCCATTCTTACGCGAATTAAATTTTTCAAAGTCAATGGAATCGGTTTGAAAGTCAATGGAATCGGTTTGAAAATCAATCAACCGGTTCCTACAATCGATAAAAGATCCCCAAATAGAAACATCTATTTAGTTTGACAAGCGGCTAAAAAGCATGCTACAGAAATTAACAAATGACCCACAAAAAAGTTTCCCATAGCACAAGAAAGGTATTAGAGACAAAGAGATTTTAAAATCCAACTGTTAAAAGAAGAAATACAGAAGGAAACATATTAAGTTTACGTCTGCAAGCGAAGGAATTTTGCATAATGAAAAAGTTGAAAACAGGCGAAACATATTCTTCACAAGAAAAGCTATCCTAAAGAAAAACAATTTTTCAAATACGTCTCACAGAAGCAGAGACAGCGTCAAAAAATTTTAGCACCAAATACAGAAGCAGAGATATTGAGAATAACAGATTAAGCATTTGAGCCCCCTAGTGACGAAACTGTGCATTATTTTGTGAAGAAAATAAGCACGCAGAATTTGCATAGTTAGTAGTGTCTGACCGAAGAAGAAGTTTTTCAATCAGGTTTTTAATCCCGCAGACATAGTTGCAACCGGAAACGTGAGCGTACGCTCTCCGGTGGCTGATTTGTGCTTTAGGAAACATTTGAAATTATACGAGAAACATTTCGCAGCGAAAACGCTCTCCAACGAAGAAAAAAAAAGATTAAAAGCGCACTCTTAGAAGCAGAGATATCAACAAAATTAGGATATGTATCTACTTCTCCCTTGGGAAAAAAGGATTATTTTTAAGAGGAAAATATTCTCAAAAGGTTTATTGATGTGAGCGGCAATGGTCCACGAAATAATTTTTTCAATCGAATTTTCAGGAGCTCAGATTTTCCTGCAAATACATCAGAAGCAGAAATTAAGGCTTACGCCTCCTGGTGGCGAGAAACGATTCCTTAGCAAATATTAGAAACCATACGCAGGACATTTCCCATCAGGAGCTGTAGGCTATGCAAGAAGAATTTTTCAAATCGGAGTTTTAGAAGCTGAGATATTGCAGAAAACGAAGTTTACCATAACGCCCTCTAGAGGAAAGTCTATGAATTACTTGAAAAGTTTGAGATTATATAAAAACAGTTTGCACCGAAAAGGCTACCAAAAACGAAGGAATTTTTCAAAGTGGACTCTTAGAAGCAGATATACTGACAAAATTAAGCTATACATCTACGTCCCAGGACGGAGAAAACATGCGTTATTTTAAGAAAGTACTCCAAAAAGGTTTATCTACGTAAGTCGCATCGGTCCACGAAAGAATTTTTTCAATCAACGTTTCAGAAGTTCAGATTTTGCTGCAATGATATCAGAAGCAGAAATTAACCCTTGCGCCCTCTGGTGGCCAAACCATTTTTACCAAAAATTATAATGCATCTATATATGCAAACGGCTTCGTTTCAGAAAGAAATTTTCAAAACGAAGTTTCAGGAGCAGCTATATCGGGGAAAACGCAATTTACTCTCACGCTCCCTAGCGGAAAATCTGTGCGTAACTTTAAAAAGTGACTATAATATAATGCAAAAGTGACTATAATATAATCGAAAGGTAAAATAATTTTTTCAATCGGATGTTTAGAAGCAAATATGTAGAGTAAATGTATTTTGAATTCGATATCATCTGCATTTACGCCCTACAGCGGCGAAATTGTGCAACACACACACACACACACACACACACACACACACACAACAAGACACCAAATTTTCGGTTGTAATGAGCACGTCTTTTGTATCCCGGCTGACGCGAATTAAATTTTTCAAAGCTATTCAAAGTCAATGGAACCAATTAGCAAAACATCAACCGGTTTCTACAAACGATAAAACATCCAGAAATAGAAAAACGTCTTCTGAGTTCCACCAGCGGCTAAAAAGCATGTTACGAAAATTAACAAATGCCGCACAAAAAGTTTCTCATAGCACAAGGAAGGTATCAGAGAACGATAGATTTTCAAATCGAATAGTTAAATGAAGAATTATAGGAGGAAATATGATGTAAGTCTACGTCAGCTAGCCGAAGTATTTTGCATAGCGAAAAAGTTGACAATAGGTGAAAAGTATTCTTCGTGGAAAAAACTATGATAAGAAAAAATAACTTTTCAAATACATCTTCCTAAATAGGAGATATCGAAGAAAAGGTTTTCCACTTTTACGCACCGAACGGGATAGTTTTGCATTATTAAAAGACGATAATGCTCCACATCTTTGATGTAGCGAATGGCATACAGTAAAAAAGAAATTCCTCAATAGTGTTTTTAGTAGTACAAAATAAAGTGCACAATCACCACCTACCGACAGAAATGTGAACTACAATGCCTAAAGTGTTCTACAAGATTAAATGGCATCCGGTGTTGAAATTTGTTTTTAAGTCGCACGTCTAGAAGACTAGATATTGAGAAAAACACAGTAAGAATTTGCACCGCCTAGTGGATAAATTTTGCATTATTTTTGCGAAGAAAATAAGCGCTCAGAATTTGCTTAGTTAGTAGTATCTGACCAAACAAAGACGTTTTTCAGTCGTTGTTTTAGTCCTGCAGGTATTGCTGTAAATGGAAATGTAAGCTTTAGCTTTCTGGTGGCAGACTTATGTGTTAAGAAAAATTTTTAATTATATGAAAAACATTTCGCAGCGGAAACGCTCTTCCCGCAAAGAAATATTTTTTTTTTCAAATCGGACTGTTACAAGCAGAGACATCGACAAAAATGAGATATGCGTCTACACCCCTGGCGGAAAAACCATGCATTATTAAGAAGAAAGTGTCCTCAAAAGTTTTCCGATGTGAGCGGTATCGGACAAAAAAGTAATTTTTTCAGTCGAGTGTTCAGGAGCTGAGATTTTGCAGCAAATACAACAGTCACAAATTAACATTAACGGCCCCTGGTGGTCAAATAATTTTTACCAAATATTAGAAATAATGTGTGAAACATTTCCCATCAGGAGCTGTACGCGCTAGAGGAAGCTTTCGAGTAGAAGTATTTTAGAAGCAGAGATATCGGGAAAACGTAATTTACCTTATCGCCCCCTAGCGAAAGTCTATGAATTACTTGAAAATTTTGAAATTATATGATAAACATTTTGCAGCGGAAACTCTATCCAACAAATAAGGAATTCAAAAAGTAGGAACTGTACACTAAATTAAACTCAAAATAGTATAACTATATATTAAAAATCCGAAAATTTATTTGCGTAGAATAAATAATCAAAATTTCCAAGCTTTCGCACATCAACCAGATGGCTTTCTCAAGGAAGGTAGACAGCTAACTGCAAACAGGATAATAGAACGTTTCAACACTTTAACCGCGGTGACTTGACTAGACAATAAATGATTAGGAGCAAACGTGATATTTCGAAGAAACGAGGTCACGTTGGTTGGGCACGCGGTACTATGGTAGAAATCTCAGCATTATTTGAAGAATTGATTCCAAATACGTGGTAACTCCAGAGAGACGCTATCGTTACAAGCCTCGCAGCTGGTCAAGATTTCCAAGGTTTCGCGAATGGCAGTAGATTTGGGTGTGGAGTATGAAGCTAATTTCTTTACATCACTCCATATAGGATCGGTGGACTTGAACTTGACTTCTCTTGATAGGGCAGTGGTTATTTTTCCGTCTCTTGTATCCCTTTTATGTTCGCTGATTCTAATTCCAAACGAACGTTTGGTCATTCCGATGTAGTATCGCCTGGAGCCGTCCGGATATTTTAGTGGGATGGCATAAATGTCTGCTTCATTGAGAAGAGGGGGCTTGTCAATATTTATCTTAAGAATCGTGTATAAAGATGCCGGAGACCTTATGCCGACACCGAAGTTCATCCTTCTGAGCGCGTTTTTGAGTTGATAGGAAATATTTGGTATGTAGGGAATAAAGCCCAGGTAGCGAAGTTGCGGCATAGAAATATTATTAGCACTCCTGGTTCTGGCTTTCTCGATAAAGTTATGCATCTGGTTCGAAGTATATCCTGCCTCAGTGGCCAATTCGACGATGTTTCTTAGTTCAGATTGCCTAGAACGGGCATCGGATGAGACAACGAAGGCTCTTCTAATTCGTGAACTGAATAAGGCGGTCTTGTAATCATCAGGGCAGAATGAACTGCGGAGCATCAGGTTGGAACGGAAGTGGGTTTATAATAGACTTCTGTATGAAGGCGGTTGTCATGCGATTTGCTCACTGAGACGTCGAGATAAGGTAAGGTACCATTGTGTTCAAGCTCCATGGTGAAATTGATTCTAGGGTGTATACAATTTATTTTATCGAGGAAAAGCGGGAGAGTCTCCTTTCCGTGTGGCCATATGAAAAATACGTCGTCTGCGTATCGTAGCCAGGTGGTAGGTCTTGGGGTGATGTTGGTGAATATATGTTGCTCAATGGGGCGAAGTATTGCTTCCGCAAGGACGGCTGAGAGCGAAGATCCCATCGGAGCGCCATTTACTTGCTTATAAATTTGCCCTCGGAAACTGAAGTAGCTGGAATTTGAGACCAAGTCCATTAATTTGAAGATGCTGAGGTAAGACTCTTGAGAATAAACCGATGAATTAGATATAACCGCAGCGGACTATAATAAAAAAACTAGAAGAATTTATATCCTATTCTGGATCTATAATCTTACGAAGGAATCCTCTAAATTCTTGGATTGCACAGGTAAAAAGAACTGCAAGGTCAACTGATATTCCAGATGATCTCAAGAAATCCGCCAAATTACCGCCTGGCCCTCAGATCCCAAAACTCTTCGGCAGACTTAAACACCACAAACCCGGCAATCCATTGAGACCGATCGTGTCCAGAACATTCGCACCGACGTACCACTTAGAAAAAGCGTTAACCAAATTCTTAACTAATCATCTACCGGAGTCGGACTTTATAATAACCTCCACTTTAGATTTTATCACAAAAATCAAACAGCTCACCATTGAACAAAGCGACATTATCGGCAGTTTCGACGTAGTTTCTCTTTATCCATCGATCCCCGTACCGGAAGCCATCAGAACATTGAAAGAGGTTATTCTCAGGAGTCTTGCCTCAGCATCTTCAAATTAATGGACTTGGTCTCAAATTGACTTGGTCTCATCTGATGCCCATTCTAGACAATCTGAACTAAGAAACATCGTCGAATTGGCCACTGAGGCATTATATACTTCGAACCAGATGCATAACTTTATCGAGAAAGCCAGAACCAGGAGTGCTAATAATATTTCTATGCCGCAACTTCGCTACCTGGGCTCTATTCCCTACATACCAAATATTTCCTATCAACTCAAAAATGCGCTCAGAAGGATGAACTTCGGTGTCGGCATAAGGTCTCCGGCATCTTATACACGATGCTTAAGACAAATATTGACAAGCCCCTCTTCTCAATGAGGCAGGCATTTATGCCATCCCACTAAAATATCCGGACGGCTCCAGGCGATACTACATCGGAATGACCAAACGTTCGTTTGGAATTAGAATCAGCGAACATAAAAGGGATACAAGAGACGGAAAAATAACCACTGCCCTATCAAGAGAAGTCAAGTTCAAGTCCGCTGATCCTATATGGAGTGATGTAAAGAAATTAGCATCATAGTCCACACCCAAATCTACTGCCATTCGCGAAACCTTGGAAATCTTGACCAGCTGCGAGGCTTGTAACGATAGCGTCTTCTGGAGTTACCACGTATTTGGAATCAATTCTTCAAATAATGCTGAGATTTCTACCATAGTACCGTGTGCCCAACCAACGTGACCTCGTTTCTTCGAAATATCACGTTTGCTCCTAATCATTTATTGTCTAGTCAAGTCACCGCGTTTAAAGTGTTGAAACGTTCTATTATCCCGTTTGCAGTTAGCTGTCTACCTTCCTTGAGAAAGCCATCTGGTTGATGTGCGAAAACTTGGAAATTTTGATTATTTATTCTACGCCAATAAATTTTCGGATTTTTAGTATATAGTTATACTATTTTGAAATAAGGAATTTTTCAAATAGGTCTGTTAGAAGCTGAGATATTGACAAAAATACTATATATATTTATGCCTCCAGGGGAGAAAGTATGCATTATTTTCAGAAGAAAATATTTCAGAGAAGTTTATCCACGTGAGTGGTATCAGTCCACGAAAGAATTTTTTCAATCGATATTTTAGGAGCTCAGATTTTGCTGCAAATACATCAGAAGCCGAAATAAACGCTTACTTCCCCTGATGACCAAAACATTCTTTACAAAAAGTTAGTAGTTCTATGCAAAACATTTCCCATCAGGAGCTGTATACGGTGCAGAAAGAATTCTTCAAATTGGAGATTTAGAAGCAGAGATACTGGGGAAAACGCAATTTACTTTTGCGCTTCGTAGCGGAAAGTCTATGAATTACATGAACATTTTGAAATTATAAAAAAGAAGAAAATATATTTAACAAGGAAATGTTCCGAAAAGGTATATCGACGTAAGTGGTGTTGGTCCACGAAAATAAATTTTCAATCGAGATATAGAAGCTCAGATTTGCTGCAAATGCATGAGGAGCAGACATTAAAATTTACGTCCAAAGCATTTTTTACCAAAAGGTAGATATCATATGCAACAGATTTAACATCACGAGCTGTATCGGTTTTAGAAAGAATTTTTCAAATCGGAATTTTAGAAGCAGAGATATCAGGTGCAAAGCAATTTACTTTTGCTCCCCCTAGCGGAAAATCCATGCGTAATTTGAAAACGTGATTGTACCTAAAATAGCCTCCGACGCATATAGAATCAAAAGGAACAAGATTTTTTTTCAATCGATGTTTAGAAGCAAATATATGGAATAAAATGTATTTTGAATTCGATATCATCTTCGTTTACGCCCTCTAGCGGAAAAATTTGCATCGTGAAAAAAAACAAAAAACAAAACGATATAAAGGATCATAATTCGTACATTTCAAGCTTCTCAGTGCGAAAATAATTTTTCAAATCGCACTAATGGTTGCAGAGATATCGTGGGTACAGACGGACGGACAAACCGATAACATAAGCTCGATCTTTTTTACAAAAGACGTTCTAAAATCGAAATGAGGGATCATCGTTGACACATTTGAAGCTTCCCAATACAAAATGAATTTTTCAAATCGGACTAATAGTTGCAGAAATATGGTGCCAACAGACGGACGGACAAGCCGGTAGCATAAGCACGATCTTTTTTTGCAAAAGACGTGATGGAAACGTATTCTTATATTATACACAACATCACTTTGTTTTATTAATTTCCTGTGATATGCTATATTTGTTCCTAAACCTAAAGTATGATATAAACTGTGTCGCACAATTTTCCAGACTAATAAAATTTCAATCTTTAACACGTCTAGAAACGGTCGTACTAATGCTACAGGTTTGTCCATCCGCCCGCCTGTGGTCACTATATAAACGATTAGCCCGATTTGAAAACTTCTTTTTGCGTTGGGAAGCTTGAAATGTGTGAATGATGATCCTTCATTTCGTGTTTTTTCTTTACGATGCACAATTTCGCCGCTAGGCGGCGTAAATTCTGATGATATCGAATTTAAAACATTTTGTTCTATATATTTGTTTCTAAATGTCCGATTGGGATGTAAGGTCAGGTGATGCGTAACATCACAGCCTCTAATTGACAAATGTCAACCCCGCCTTCTCGTGGTGCATATTGTTCCCACTAAAGGGGCTCTGACAACCGCCAATAGCGGTATAACTATACCATCGGGATTAGAGGAAATGCTATCCCACACTCATCAACCCGCTTGGCCAGCGTGGTGAGTTATGGCCAAACCCCTCCAAAATGACTCCACAACTCTTAAATCTTGGCCCTCAGTCTCCGGCAGCTGGAATGTACCTGGCCAAGGCAGCGGCCAGTGCGACATGAAGTCAGATGGTGCTAAGAATCCCCGGAGGACCGGATTAGGCTGCCATCTGATGCTGACCTTGGCTACGTATAATGGACGCTCCCTATCTTCTGATTCAAGGCTCCTTGAATTGGAAGCGGAACTACAAAGGATCAAATGGGACATCGTCGGGCTAAGTGAGGTAAGGAGAAAAGGAGAAGATCTCATTGAACTGAAAAGTGGGCATCTCTTCTATTATCGTGGGACAGATATTGGCAGAACTAGTGGTGTTGGATTTATAATAAACAAGAAACTAAAGGATAAAGTTGTAGAAGTTGAAAGTTCTGTAACGTATCAGGAGATGTGACGTACCTGCCAGAAGGACGCATAAAGGCAGATAGGAATCAGAATAAAACGTCCGCGTAGCTCAATTGGCAGAGTGACTTATTCCGGAATGAGGGGACCCGGGTTCGAATCCTGGCGCGGATAAAAATGACGGAGAAATTTACTTCGTTATAGTTCCTCTGACAAAGCTGCACGACTCGAACTCTCGAGAAGATACCAGGCTCAGATTATTCAAACTTATGCACCCACCACTAGTCATGCTGAAGACGAAATTGAAGAATTTTATGAAGAAATTCGTCATCTAAATAATAAGAGTAAGCAGCACTTGAAGATAATTATGGGAGATTTCAATGCAAAAATAGGGCAACAGCAACAGAATGAAACTTCAGTAGGTACATTAGGTCACGGCAACAGAAACCAGCGTGGAAATACTCTCGTTGAGTTTGCAGAGGCAGAAGGGCTTTTCATCTTGCACTCCTTTTTCAAGAAAAAGGCACACAGGAAATGGATATGGAAACATTCAAATGGGACGACAAGTGAAATTGATTTTATTATGTGTAACAAAAAATTCGTCATAGAAGACTGCAGTGTGCTAAACAAGTTCAACACAGGTAGTGGCCATAGATTGGTGAGATGTAAGATGCACCTCAACACTAAACTTGAACGTGGCAAGCTCATAAGACAAACAAAATGTATTGACATAACCAAATTTAAAATACACCATAATAACCTTCAAGTAGGAACTGAAGAACAGATCCTCTGCTTTGGAATGCCTAACAAGAAGAAAGTGGATATCTCTGAAGTTAACAGAAAAGTAACCAAAGCTCTTATGGAAACAGCAACAAAATTAGCTGGGTCTAAGAACAAGATTCATGTGAACAATTATCAGGAAAAACCAAAATGTTGATGCAAAAAAGAAGAGAGATGAGGACAACTAAAGAAGATGTGACTTCCAAAGTGAAATGTATAGAGCTATGCAAGACAGTGCGAAAAAGTATCACAGAAGACGTAAGGAAATTCAACTGTGAACTAGTGAGGAAAGCAAATGAAAACAACCAAAGCCTAAAGATAGCAAAGGGACATCTCAGTAAGGGAAGAAAACAGATTATGGCACTGAGAAAAGAAGATGGTTCTGTAACAAGAAATGGAGGCGAAATTTTGACAAGAGTTAAAGATTTCTACTCCAAATTACATGAAAGGAATGATGCATGTACTCCAGACATCATGAAAGATACCAGTACCAGAGTTCTCCCAGTCCTCCCAACAGAAGTTGCACATGCAATCAAGAACATGAAGCGGGGAAAAGCTCCAGGAGAAGATGGAATTACTGTAGACATCATACAAGAAACAAGTGGAGAAATCGAAACAGTACTCGCCCGAAATTTCCATTTGATGCCTTAATGAAGGGAAGATTCTTGAGGATTGGAACAACGCTACAATGATCTTGCTACATAACAAAGGTGACATTGAGGATCTCAGGAACTACAGACCTATCAGCCTCCTATCAGTGGTTTATAAAATCTTCACTAAAGTTCTTTCACACCGCTTGAAGGTAACACTGGACATGGCTCAACCGAGAGAACAAGCTGGATTCTGTAGTGGCTACATCACAATAGATCATATCCATGTACTGAGAGAACTAATTGAAAGAGCGAGGGAATATGAACTTCCATTGTGCATGGTTTTTATCGATTATGAAAAAGCCTTTGATTCGGTGAAACCATCAGCAGTTACAATGGCTCTGAAATCCTGCGGTATTGAAGATGCATACATTAATATTATTAATAACATCTATGAAAATGCAAGTGCAAAGATTCGGCTGATTAAAAATACAACACACATAAACATTGGAAATGGAGTGAGACAAGGTGACACCATATCTCCGAAGCTCTTTAATGCCACATTGGAGTGTGTTTTTCAGTCGCTGAGCTGGGAAAACAAGGGGATGAAGATTAATGGAGATTATCTAACCCACCTTCGGTTTGCTGATGACGTAGTCATTTTTGCAACTACCCCATCAGAGCTGCAGGGTATGATCCAAGAACTTTCTGACAAGAATAAAGAAGTGGGATTAAAAATGAACTTTCAGAAAGCAAAGGTGATGTTCAATGCTTTTACAAGAAATGAAGATTTATCGATTGATGGAGAAAAGCTGGAGATAACAGACACATACGTTTATCTTGGACACCAGATATCAAGTGAGTGTCACATTGATGAAGAAATTAATCGGCGTACAAAACTTGCCTGGAGAGCTTTTGGAAGAAACAGCATAATTTTCAAGAGCAATATGCCATTATGTCTTAAAAGAAAAGTGTTTGATCAATGCATCCTACCAGTGCTTACGTATGGTGCAGAGACGTGGACCTTAACTAAAAGAGACATACTAAGGCTGCAGACAACTCAAAGCAGCATGGAGAGGTGCATGCTTGGTGTGACCAGGAGAGATAAGAAGAATAACTCTTGGATCAGAAAAATGACAAGAGTGGAAGACATCATGATCAGAGTAAAATCCCTGAAATGGCAATGGGCTAGACATACTCCAGGATGGACAGACCATCGATGGACTGCCGAAATTTTAGATTGGATTCCAAGGGACAGGAAAAGACCCAGAAGAAGACCACATGGGAGATGGTGAATGAAATTCGAAAATATGTGGTAGTGACATGGAGGAGATTGGCACAAGACAGACCGCTGTGGAGGAAACTTGGGGAGACCTTCGTCCAGCAGTGGATTGATAATGGTTGACAATGATGATGATGATGAAATGTCCGATTGAAAAAATTATTTTACCTTTCAACTCCATTTATGTCGACTTAGGTGTAGTCAATTTTTCAAGTCACTCACCGATTTGCAGCTAGAATGCGTAAAAGTGAACTATGTTTCCCTGTATATCTCTGCTTCTAAAACTCCGATATGAAAAATTCTTTCTTCTGCGAATATAGCTCCTGATGGGAAATCTTTTGCATATATATATATATAATTTCTAATTTTTGGTAAAAAATGGTTTGGTCACCAGGGAGCGTAATCATTAATATCTGCTTTTCATGCAATTGCAGCAAAATGTGAGCTGCTAAAATATCGACTGAAAAAATTCTGTCGTGGATCGATACTGCCCAAGTCCATAAATATTTTCGGAATATTTCCTTCTTAAAATAATGCATGATTTCTCAACTTGAGGAGTCGATGTATATCTTCTTCTTTTTTGTCGATACCTATGCTTCTAAGAGTCCGATTCGAAAAATTCCTTCTTTGTTGGATAGAGTTTTCAGTGCGAAATGTTTTTCATATAATTTCATAAATTTCAAGTAATTCATAGACTTCCGCTAGGGGCCGCAATGGTAAACTGCGTTTTTCCCAATAACTCTGCTTCTACAATTTCGATTTGAAATGTTCTTGCTGTATCTCATATAACTCCTGATGGGAAACGTTCTGTATATAACTTCGAATGTTTGGTAAAGAATGGTTTGCCCACCCGAGGGAGTAAGTTTAATTTCTGGTTTTGATGTATTTGCAGCAAAATCTGAGCTCCTGAAAACTCGATTGAAAAAATTCTTTCGTTGACCGATACCGCTCACATCGGAAAACCTTTTGAGAATATTTTCTTCACAAAATAACGTATAGTTTTTCCGCCAGGGAGCGTAGATGTATATCATATATTTGTCGTTAGCATTGCTTCTAAGCGTCCGGTTTGAAAAATGCTATCTTCGTTGGAAAGCCTTTCCGCTGCGAAAAGTTTCTCATATAATTTCAAATTTTCCTTAACGCACAAATCTACCACCAGAGGAAGTAAGTTCACATTTTCGTTTACAGCAACATCTGCGAGACCTAAAATCCGATCGAAAAATCTTTTTTGTCCCGGTCAGATATTACTAACTATGCAATTTCTGTGTGCGTATTTTCTTTCCCAAAATAATGCACAGTTTCGCCGCAAGATGGCGCAAATTCTTAATCTGTTTTTCTCAATATCTCTGCTTCTACATGTGCAATTTAAAAACTTCTTTCAACATCGCTTTTCATTTACTTTGTAGAATAGTTTAGGCTAGTGTATGAGGAATTTTGCAGTTCACAGTGAAGTCGGTTGGTGGTGTTTGTGTATTTCAGATTGCAACTGTATCTCCGTTTCTAAAAACCTTATAAAGAAATGTCTTCTTTACTGTATGCCGTTCGCTATCACTACAGTAGATATGTGGAACATTATCATCTTTAAATAATGAAAGGATTTCTCGCTAGGTGCGAATAGGTCGTAACCCTCTTTTTCGCTATCTCTGCTACCGGTGACGTATTTAAAACGTCTTTTTCTTTAGCATAGCTTTTCCCATGTAGAATATTTTCCGCCTATTGTCATCTTTTCCATTATGCAAAACTCTTCTGCTAGCAGACGTGGACTTATATCATGTTTCCTTTCTTGTGCTATGAGAAACTTTTTGTGCGCCATTTGTTAATCTTTGTAACATGCTTTTTAGCCGCTGGCCAAACTAAGTAGCTGTTTCTATTTATGGACGTTTCATTGATTGTATAAACCAGTCGATTGTTTTCCAAACCGGTTCTGTTGACTTTGAATAGCTTTGATAAATTTATTTCGTGTCAGAACGAATTCAGAAGACATGCTCATTACATCCGAAAATTCGGTGTCATCTTTCTTGTTTTTGTTTGTCATCAAAACTAACAGCCTTAATAAAAACGAAACATGCAATTTCACTATTTTGGAGATTTTCTTTGTTTATTCTAACAGTTTCAAGTTACAAATACTGTAATTTTGTCCCGCTAGATTAGCAGTTCGCACAGTGTAATCAAATGGTTACTCTGATCACCATGAAAAATGTCTTGGACTCAAATCTACCCAATCTTAGCTAATTTAAGGGTGCTGAGTACAACAATGGCATTTAAAATTGCCTGTCGGCTCTCGTTTTTAAATTACTTGCATATTTTAATTACAATTGTATCAATTTTTGTGTGTTTCACATTATTGGTTACATTTTTCGACTAAAGCAAAGCAAACCTGCAACTTTATTGGCACCAAGTTCTTATCAATGATTTGGCATTGCAGCAGACTCCCTGTACACCACGTGTTAAATCGGTGTGGCGCCTTGTGCTGAACACGTGATCCTTTTTATTCGTCGCTTCTCTCACAATCAGGTCAGTGGTAGGTGTCGCATGACACATGCTTTCAGTTTTGTACTAGTCAGAATTTCAGTTCGTCAATTGCTTCCGCCTTGAATAGTTTCAGGTAACTTCTTTTTGTTTCGTTTCTGCCGTGAAACATTAAAAGAGTCCCGTAAATGTGTGAATAATCCAATTAATTTCTGTTATTTATCAACTTCAACAGATCTAGAATTTATGCGGAGAAGCTACATTTGCGTTAAGAAAGTGTGCGCTAAGTGCAACTATGTAAAAGTACATTTCTTGTATTTCGGTTGCAAAATCGGCGATCTTAACAAGAAATATGCCTCATGTGTATGTTGTGCTCGAGTGCGTGAGAGAACGGTAAGGGACGTTGCATGCTCTTCCCAGTGCCAGTGATCTGGATAGAGCCAACAAACTAAACCACATACTGTTATTTCTGTATAGTGCCTCATATAAAAAAAGTCATGACCATGAAGAAGAGAAAGACAGTTTCATATCCAAATATGCCTTCGTCCCGTGGCTCATGACGAAGGACTACCTATTCTTCAACCGCCTGTATTTTCCCCTTAGGCTCTGATGAAAGGCGACCTTGATGAACATGGTTTACACAGCGAATCACAGCAGCCATCAACTTCAACAGATCTAGAATTTTGCCCAAATGCAAATGCCTTAAAGCCACATATGATCACACAGTTTGAACTTACCGACCTCGTCAGAGATGTGGAACTGCCAAAAAATAAGTCTGAACTTTTGTCATCAAGGTTACAGCAATGGAATTTCCTGGACCATTCTGTGAAAGTAACATCATTTCGAGCCAGAAATAAAGATATGGAAAAATTCTATGAAACAAAAGGTGGCTTCACTTTTTGTAATCATGTTGACGGACTACTGGCAGTAATTAAGATGAGACACGCTCCAGAAGCGTGGTGATTATTTGTAGATGCCTCTAAGGTGAGTCTTGAAGCTGTACTGGGTTGGAAAGTAAGTAATGTCCAATGACGAGGTACCCGAAGTCGAAACCCCGGCCATGGGCCATGGTGCACATTGGCCACTGAGATTGCGCAGCACACCGGCATGACATCAGCAGCTAGTTGGCTTAAGTTAGTGGCAGTTATCCGTCGGAAGGCGAAGAGTGTGAGCGCCAGCCAATATGGAAGTGAACAATTTGCACGCCCGTCATTGAATGCTGTATGAGTTTCGTCACGGTAGCAACCCCGCAAGAGCTGTAAGGAACATTTTCCGTAGGCTCTGATGTATGTCTCAATGCCATTTCACATCGTCAGTATTGTCGTTGGTTCGAACAGTTCCGAAAGGGAACTTTTGACATGTCAGACCGCCCCAAAGCCGGAAGATCTGCATCAGTGGATATGGACATGCTGAAGACCTTAGGGGAGGCCAAGGAAGTTGTCCCTTTACATAATTTCTTTCCTCATTTGTGTGTTCGTTTTTCCACGTGTTTTGCGTTATAGTTTGATGCAACATTTTTCTTTCTGTTTTTGTGTTGCTTGGCGCTCCATCACGCCCATTGAGCCATTAAATACCACCAACCAACCAACCAACCAACCAACCGACCGTCATAAATATAAATTTGTTGACGGACCTACTAAAATAAAAACAAACGAAGCAACAAAAATTATTTCTTTGGAAAGATTATTTTAACAGGGAAAACATTCTTTGTTCACCTTTATTTCTGATTAAGGTTCAGGAAACATTGCAATTGAATAAACGATGGCTTTTTGTACTGTATATATCTCGCAAATATTTGGGAGATAAGATTTACGGAAGGTTGATAAAATAACTAGTTAAATATAGAAATAATGTGCTTTTCGTAAATTCATTATTCATTTCCAAGACAAAGAAAAAAAAAGTAGATGCGTGTGGGAGCAACAAACAGATGCAAATCACACAATTATGATGAAGCACCTTTCGCTATGACTAAGGACAGAAATGTAATTTTCTTTGAAAACGGGTACAGTTTTCCAGAAACAACTTCTCGACAATATATTGTTTAAATTTTCCTTTCCACTTGGATGTTTAAAGCACTGTTCACAGAAAAAGTGTATGTACTGTATAAAGAAAATTAAAATACTGTGTTTCAACTTGAACAAAATTTTTTAAAAAAGTCATTCTTCAGTAGTGGTGCACCGAGGGATAATTTTAGATACTAAAACTGTCATTAGGCGGAGTTCTTCATCGTTGTTTGATGACAAAATTTTTACATTGTTAGTGTAAACAGTGTCTCGATATTGAATTTCGTGGTCCAAGCAACAGCCATTTAATGTACGAGTTGTGTGATTTTCTTTACAATTTCTACGTTTCCGTAAATAAATTTACGAGTGTTTGAAAACAGAAGCAGAAAGGCCATCCGTTTGCGAGTGTTAATAATATAAAAGAGAAGTCTTTTCTAAAATAAGCAATGATTGTCAAATTTAAAATAACAAAATTCTAAAATAAGCAATGATTGTCAAAATTAGCAATGCAATGCCAAATTTATTTCAGACGGGAAATACAGAATCTTAATTTAGAATATCGACGGAGCAGAACAGAAATTAGAGGTTTAGGAATGTACTGATTTTCCATTAAAAAGTTGTGACGTATATTTCTAATTCAAACTTCTGTTTTGAGTTTCTATTCTTATCTAAACTGTTATTTCTCCGTTACTTCTTTCTGAAGGACACGTCAACTTCCCCGAATCGCCTTATACCTTTTGGCAACGATTGACAGTGAGTCGAAGGCAAATAAAAAAAAGTTACCCCAAAAGTAAAGAATGTGTGGTGGTACGACGAAAGATGATGTTTTGATTGATATTGGACCGCATACTATCAATAACTTTATTAGTCTCGTAGATTTAATTATGTACTGCATAATTTAAATCTACGAGACTAATAAGGTTATTCATTTTGGAAGCTCTTATAGTTATTCAAAGAGAAATTCCTTTTCGTAACATCGTACTTTGACTGACGGCAAGGAAGTAAAAGAAAAATTGGATTATTGCTTAAGTGCTTCTTCTCAACCAACACGTGGTCGTATAATTAAGTAATGTTTATTTAAGTAACTTGCTTTATCAAGAAATCAAAAACCTTTAAAACATTATAAAGTGGAGTTAGATTCTTTCACCTTAAATATCATGCTAAATGCTGAACTTGACAGATGTTAAGGTCGTGGGGGTCGTGGATATTTAAAAAAAAAGGCCGCTTCATTTATCATATTTTTTTTCACGTACGAAGTGATAAGAAATTAAATTTCACTGTACACAAACTCCAGGAGCTACAAAGATAAGAAAGCTGGTAAAATCAAAATTACATTTTAGTCTTAAAAGTGTTCTTTTAGGTTTCTAATACACTGCCCTTCAAATGTTAAGCACGAAATATAAAACAACTAGCTGATTACCAGGCATTGCCCGGGTATTTATTAATCCCAATCTTCTATTAGACAGGAAAAGGAATTAATTCTATCTATAGTGTAAAATCATAATAACTTTATTTCCAGGTTTTTAAAAGTATAAGTACAGTATACAAATTATGGAGTAAAATGTTTTACAAATTCACTATAATATTAATTTAACACAAAACTTGTTTATAAACAACATTTTTAATTTCACCTCCAGGAGCAAGAATAAATAAATTCTTGGGTGAACCCAACCTTGAGCAAGCAGCATAAAATTGTCCATGGGAAAAACATAGCGATCTTAAATCCACTCCGCAGTACTTAATAGACTGCCCCTGTGACTTGTTGATCGTGATCGAGAACGCAAGTCTCACTGGAGTTAAATAGAAGATCCGTCGGAATGAGTGGTATCCGTGGGATAAAAACTGTCTCACCCTCTCCATTTCCTGTTAAAATAGTCTCTTGAATTACATTGCCCAGCATTTTCTTTACACACAGCCTTCTGCCGTTGCAAAGTTTTGGCGAGTCGAGGTTCCGTAGCAAAATAATTGGAGATCCCACTTTAAGTAAAAGACGATGTAGTGGCAATCCCGCCGGATCAAGTGAGTTTAGGAACTCTGGTGGGAAATTAACGACTTCATCGGAATCGATATACTTGTATTCAGTGAATACGCCTGGTGACATGGCAAGCGTTTGATTGTTTATTTCGTGGACGTCTTCATTTTTAGCAGAAAGAATTGTCCTCTCTTGCAACCAGTTCAAATTGTGATAGTTTTGGAAAACAGCCGGATAGACTGCATGTAGGGTTGTGCAATTACGTGTAAAAATTTTTTCTACGTGACACGTAAATTACGCGTAAAAAACGCCTAAAATACGTAAAAAACGTAAGATACCTAAAAAATGCGTACAATACGTAAAAATATTGAAAAAAAATGGGTAAAATTATGATTTTGAAGTGTACACCTGGATAATATGTCCAACACAAATATTATTAAATGAAAATGTACAATTTTTTGCATTATAGACATGCCATAGACATTCATGTCAAAATAATATCTTTGGTGAACAAACTGAACATAAAATTGATTATTTTATAGAATTACATACATATGAAAATACACTCGACGAATTTGAAGTTGTTGATAAAGTTTTGAATTCTATTCAATATATATTGGGATTTTTATTGATGCTAGTGCAAGAGGTAAATTATTTTCTCCATTTTTAATATACAAGAAAGAACAGATACATTATAATTTCTAAAAAGAAATATGTTAATAGGTGGCTGAGCCGTATGAACAATCTTAAGAGAATAATGATTTCGTAGTGAAATATACAAGAAATTTTAATTTCAAAATGTAATATAATTAAAATGGTTTTTATATTATATTATTTATACAACACATGAAATGAAATTAGTTTTTTTTACGTCTGTGTAAAAAACTGGCTTTCTACGCCAAGTAAATTACCTGCAAATTACGCGTAATTTACGTAAAATACGTAACGAGTAAATTACCTTGCCAACCCTGACTGCATGTATTAGCTCTGCGACGGACGACACCAGATTACAACAAGTTAGTAAAATCATGCAGTGCATTGATTATGATACGCTTTCCAACATGCCAGAAATCATTACTCAAGTTATCACTCAAGTTATGAGGGTAATGGCTGTGGAATAAATCTCGGTCTTGCGCCCTGAACTTTGATCCCATTTCGATTATATTCTACAGAAACGGTTCAGTATACCTCCGAAATAACATGATAAAGTTTTGTCGGAATGGAAGCATTTTTACCTAAGTTATGATGCATAAGGACTATGAAACAGATTCTGCTCCGATGTCCTAACCTATGACCCCGTTTCGCCCATTTAATAGTCAGGCCCCTACAACATACTAACATTTCATCCAGATCGAAGAATTTTTACATACGTTATGACGCATAATGGCGATGGAAGTGATTCCGCTCCTATGTCTGACCTTTGACCCCATTTCGCCCATTTTCAATAGGGTTTGTCCCCAGGTGGTCCCCTACTATATACTAAAATTTAATCGAAATGGAACTTTTTTACGTTAGTTATGACGCATGAGAGCAGTGGAATAGATCTAGCTCCTATGTGCTAACCTTTGACCCCATTTCGTTCACGTTCAATAGGGTTCCTTCCCAAGTGATCCCCTTCCACACACTAAAAGTTCATCGAAATCGAACGATTTTTACGCGAGTTATCGTGCGGACGAACATACGCACACAAAGCGTGACGTAATGAGGCAGATGGGAATCGCGACCATCTGCTCGCAAGAGTGTAACGTCATGAAACTTTAATAGGATCCACACACAACGCGTGACGTAATGAGACAGACGGCGTGACTGCGCTCCAACATATCAAGCGCGAGACTGTGACGTCATTAGATCGTCCCCAGGTGGTCCCTTACCACATAATAAAATTTCATCGAAATCGAATTATTTTTAAGCACGTTATGACGCACAAAGGCAATGGAATGCATCCCGCTCCTATGTCCTGACCTTTGAGCCCACTTCACCCATTTTCAATAGGGTTTATTCCCAAGTGGTCCCCTACAATATACTAAAATTTCATCGACATCGAACCATATTCACGCAAGTTATGACGCATAAGAGCAATGGAATGGATCCCGCTCCTATGCCGTGAACTTCGACCCCACTTCACCCATTTTCAACAGGGGTCATTCCCAGATGGTCCTGTACAATATGCTAAAATTTCATTGACATCGAACCATATTTACACAAGTTATGACGCATAAGGGAAATGGGATGGATCTCGCTCCTATGCCGTGACTTTTGATCCCATTGCGTCCATTTTCAATAGGGTTCGTCCCCAGGTAGTCCCCTACGACATACTAAAATTTCATCGAAATCGAACCATTTTTCCGCGAGTTATCGTGCCGACAGACGAACGGACAAAGCTGGAGCATATACGCTTCTTCAACCTACGGTTAGCCGCCCCGGTGGCGCAGTGGTCTAAGGCGTTGGCCTCTGATCATTCGTCCGTAAGGGGTCCGGGTTCGAATCCCGGTCAGGCATGGATGTTGTGTTTTGTCTTACGGCACTGGTTCTCTCCCTTCCCTGGAACCAGTGACCCTAAATTAGGGACGGGCGACTGCTTATAGCCCATTGAGTTACTCACAGTGGTCGTTAAACCTCCAATAAAAAAAAATCTATGGTTGGAAAGCGTAAAAAATCGGATTGCAATTTTATCTTGCCAGAAGATTCGACTGCTAATCTACCTTCTCCGATCTCCAGTAGTTTCTTTGAGAAAATTTGAGCACAGTCATCCCCCAGATGTACTCTCATGTTTTGCTTTAAAGTTATCTTTCACACATGTCTCCACAAAAATGAATGTTTTAAACATGCGTGGATCTCATCGGCCGGTGTTGACTTAGGGATGACGGGCAGAGTTTGACGAAAGTCTATACAGAGGAGTACCAGAGCTCCTCCCATCAGGTTGTCATTTCCTGTCAGATCTATCAGAGTGACGTCAAGGGCCTCCAGAGCTTTCTTGTGAGCCATGGTGCATTCATCCCATACGATTAATTTACATGTCTTGAGCACCTGCGCCCGACCACTTGCCTTGCTTATGTTGCAGGTAGGATTTTCCTGCCTGGCAATGTCAAGTGGCAACTTAAGTGCGGAATGAGCTATCTTCCCTCCTTCCATTAACGTCTCCGCAATTCCTGAAGAGGCGATGGCAAGAGCAACTTCTCCCTGAGCCCTGATTTCGGCCAGAATTAAATTAGTTACAAATGTTTTCCCTGTGCCCCCAGTAGCATCAAGAAAAATGATACCACCTCGTTGTTTTGCTTGCTGATCCATAATAATTTGGCATACTTTTTTCTGATCTTGATTTAGAAGTGGCTTCTTGTCCGCGACGTATACATCCAGCTCTTCGACGTTGTACTTCTTTTCTCATATGTAATCCGCGTGACGTACGTCTTGTCGGTCTCGTACTGGTGCAGGCAGGCAGAGTTGAGGTAATGTTTTATTGATCATGGCCACACATTTGTCCTCAAGAATAAACAAAGCCTTGTTGAAAATGTCAGGACCAAACGTAATTTCTAATGTCGGATTTTCTCTCCGGACTTTGGAGAGTATATCCTCACTTAGGGCTTCCTTATATTTTCCCCATAAAGTGTTTGGATTCGATGGACTGCATGTAGTCAATATTATACCAAACAGGTTTCTGATTTTCCCTGCGAGGGAGATCAATTCGGCTTCTCGCAATGTGTCATCCCAGTGCTGGTCCCCTTCCAGTAAACCCAACTTCTGACAGGCCTCTCTAAATGTCTGGCATACTTCGTCGTTTACTTTTCTTAGCTCCGCGAAAGATGTTGGTCCTCGAACTGAGTGAAGAAGCATCCTAAAGAAATAGCATTTGGCGTTATTGGGGTGAACAAGGTACACTCGACCCAAGGCGTCACTCGCGACTGCATCATATCCAGCGACGGGCTGGCCAACTTTTCTTCTACAGAAAACTTTCCTCGATGCATTCCATGTGTAATATCAAGATATCTCAGGATACAACAAAGTCCTTGCGAAAGGATCCTGCTGACACAGTTGAAAGAATGCTGTTACGGTCGTGTTGTAGGGGCGCTCTCTGTGGTGAAATAAACTCTCTGACCATTTTCTAAATGAATGCTGAGGTGAACAACAGTAGGGTGTCTTTCGTGAATCGGAAATCCCAGGATTCGCCAAACTGCCTCGTTGCTGCTAATGTACCTTCCCAACTGATACCGCATCACTTCATCGTTTTTTCTCTCGTGGCTTATGCCGAAAACAGCCATATCATTACCTTTGTTAACATACTTGCACACATATTTGATCGATTTCACACTGTTACAGTACTCCACGTTGATGTGTGCCTGAAACATTTTTGACAGCAGCGGCGAAAATGACACAACCCAGCTATTGTCGATTTCTATTTCTGTGTTGCTGCGTATCTTTAGTTTCGCCGTGAGCCCTCCATCTACTGGAGCTCGCCGTATATATAGAGGATAACCGTCATTTCCGGTTTGTGTCTCAATTTTCTTGGGTATTTCTTGTTACACTTTCCGTCCTTCATACACGGAGAGTTGGGATTGAGATTTCCACATGGTCCGTGGATCATGTTTTTCGTTACCACTGCGAAAAGTTCAGGATCTTGTGTTGGGTCAGGCAACTCAACAGATATAATGTCATCGATTTGTGTGGGCTGAGTTTTGTCCGCCAACCAGATTAAATTGTGTAAGTGTGGCAGTCCTCGCTTTTACCATTCAATCGTGTACATCCAGCTTCTTGGCACTCCAAAGACATGGCCCTTCGTTATACCGTCAATTATTTTCAACTGCTTCTGTTTAAATACTCTCGCAATCAAGTCTTGGCGCTCACTGGGTGCCAAGACTTGATTCCATTGGTAAGCATCTACTTGATATCTGTCCAAGTTGGATGGCAGGTGAAGGTGATAAATAAGTCTGGTCTCCCGTACGTCCTCACGTACGTCATAGCATCTTGCGTGCATTCGTGCATGTGTTTGGAACTGCCTGTAAATGTAACTGGTAGTATGACTAAGGCACCGAGGTTTTCAACGTTCCCGCCATTTGCCACAGCATCTCCCAGATGAATATATTCTTCAACTCTCATTTTACGTTGATTTAGACGAATGTAAAGAAGACGCTCACTCTCGATTTTTGCATACATATCAACGATGAATTGGTGAAACAATTGTCTGGAGTTTAAGATGTGGTTCTGTTCAGTTTCTTGAACCATTAGTCTGTATGCATAGAAATCCATCGCATCGCTGAAAGTGTCTTGCTGGTTGTTTCACCTGTTGTTGGGTTGACCTGCCTCAGTTTAAAATGATATCCATCTTCACCAAGGGGGAATATCCCTGGGTACTGTAGATCATCAAAAGATCGATGTGTTTCTGAAATGCGCTGCAATCATTCGCCTCGTCGTTAAATTACGATATCCCGTTGATCAAACTCATTTCCTGATATAACCACCGCGACTTCATCTACCTGAGGAGCATTGAAGCGACGCTCGTGTTCGCATGCTGGTCTTCGGTCTGCTCTTATGACTACTTTATATTCATCCGTTGGCATACGTTCCAATGCTATTTTAAACTTTTTAATAAGATCATTGTACTCATGACACATCCTTTGTAAGTTTAACACGATGTGACATCTTGTTCCTGAGATGTAGGCGCACCTCTGGTCAGTTTCCATTTCTTCGTTTCCAATAAAATATAGTTGTAGAAATTTTGGTGGTTGAACTGGCAACGGAAGCAACGATCCAGCCTTATGGTAAATCTGCCCTTGCACCGTGAATGTCGATGGAAATCCGGGCTGTTCAACAACTGATGTTGCCCCGAACGATGTCATTTGGAAACATGAGTTCTATTTTCTCATGTTACTAAGAAAATGCTTTGACTCTGACGTATCTGCTGATATGTAAGTCAAAAATTCTTGTAGCGGTGGTTCCAGTTGGCAGAGCCTCACTTTCCCATTTTTGCAGCACATGCCAAGAGACTCTGATTTAAACTTTTTGGGTAGAAAGTAACTACACTGCTGGCCACCTTAAATGCAACACCAAGAAGGAAGGGAAGCACCCTATTGGCCTGAAATTCGCAGCACGCGTTGCCCGCGAGAGGACATGCAAACGATTAGCATTGCAGGACGTATGCAAATCATGTGCGCCCGGCACTCCACCGAGAAGCGCTATACGAAGGGTGCACAGAAGGCGGGGTGTAAGTAGTGGACGTGTGTTGTGCTGCCGCAACTGTGCGTCGGAAGCTTCCTGATGCCTCGTCGTAGAATACGGGAGTCATTCCAGCACGTTTCGGAGTTCGACAGAGGAAGAATAGTGGCTTATCGCGACAGCGGTTTATCGTACCGAGACATCGGCGCCCGTGTGGGACGATATCCAGCCACAGTGAGGCGAGTATGGATTCGGTGGGTGCAGGAGGGACGGATGGACCGACGTGAGCGATTGCCGCAACCGTTGCACACCACCAAACGAGAGGACCGGCATGTTGTGCGCCGGATATTGACGGCTCACACCGCCACATCATGAACGTTGGCGCAGGAATTAGGGTGTGTTGCGCAACAACCTGTGTCAGCACGTACCGTTAGACGTCGTCTTCAGGAGCAGAAACTTGTCGCACGGCGCCCATTGCTCCGATTACCATTGACGGTAAACTACCGGCGAGTGCAGCGGGAGTGGGCCGTTGAACGCCACACCTGGACTACGGAATGGCACGACATTGTCTTCTCCGACGAATCCCGCTTCAACCTGCAACACCACGATGGTCGGATCCACGTGTGGCGGCACCGCGGCAAGAGACTGTATGACGCCTGCGCTATGCATCGCCATACCGGTCCGTCGCCTGGCGTTATGGTTTGGGGCGCAATGGATATGACACCCGCACCCCTCTGGTACGCATCGCCGGTACACTCAACAGCCACCGCTACATCTACGACGTTTTGGAGCCTGTAGTCCTCCCTTACCTGAGGGACCTGCCTGCGGCTACGTTTGAACGATGCGTTCCACGTGCCGGCACGTGGAACGCATCGTGCAACAATTTTTCACGGCCCACTAGGTGTCACTGCTACCGTGGCCCGCCTGTTCTCCCGATATGTCGCCCACCGAACACGTCTGGTCTCTGACCGGCAACCGAGTGGCTCGGCAAGCATCACCCGCGGCTACGCCTGATGAACTGTGGCAACGTGTGGAAGCAGTCTGGACCAACATACCCCAAGCCCACATCCAAATCCTCTTTCGTTCGATGACGCGTCGTGTAGCGACCGTTATTGTCAGCTATGGGGGCCACACGAACTATTGATGTCTGCGTGTTCCGCAAGTCGCACGGGCCTGTAAGCTCAATCGTATTATCTTTGTATCTGTTGTTATGTGTCCAGTAAATCTGGCTTTGCTGTATCGTGTCCTTCTTGGTGTTGCACTTTGGGTGGTCCAGCAGTGTACAAACCATTTCCATTTTTCTGATGGTAACACTTGCATGCTGCGAGTAGTTTTTATGTGGGTCAAAGGTGGAATCCTTCCAATGCTAAGCTAAAATGCTGCGCAGTCCGTGATCGTCTGGCTCTATCTCTCCATTCCTGTACTCGGGTCTCACGCTGTTGTACTGTCTCTGAAGCTCTAGATGAAGTAGCTCTATCTCTATTTTCATGTAGTCTGGCTTCACGCTATTGTACTGCCTCTGAATCTCTAGATGTAGTAGCTATATCGCTCTTATCCTGCAGTCGGTCCTCACGCTGTTGTACTGCCTCTGAAGCTATAGATGTAGTAGCTCTATCGCTCTTATCCTGCAGTCGGTCCTCACGTTGTTGTACTGTCTCTGAAGCTCTAGATGTAGTAGCTCTATCTCTCTTATCCTGTAATTGGGCCTCACGCTGTTGTACTGTCTCTGAAGCTCTAGATGTAGTAGCTCTATCTCTCTTATCCTGTAATTGGGCCTCACGCTGTTGTACTGTCTCTGAAGCTCTAGATGAAGTAGCTCTATCTCTATTATCATGTAGTCTGGCTTCACGCTATTGTACTGTCTCTGAATCTCTAGATGTAGTAGCTCTATCTCTCTTATCCTGCAGTCGGTCCTCACGGTGTTGTACTGCCTCTGAAGCTATAGATGTAGTAGCTCTATCGCTCTTATCCTGCAGTCGGTCCTCACGTTGTTGTACTGTCTCTGAAGCTCTAGATGTAGTAGCTCTATCTCTCTTATCCTGTAATTGGGCCTCACGCTGTTGTACTGTCTCTGAAGCTCTAGATGTAGTAGCTCTATCTCTCTTATCCTGTAATTGGGCCTCACGCTGTTGTACTGTCTCTGAAGCTCTAGATGTAGTAGCTCTATCTCTCTTATCCTGTTATTGGGCCTCACGCTGTTGTACTGTCTCTGAAGCTCTATATTAGTAGCTCTCTCTTTCATATCCTGTAGTCGGGCCTCACGCTGCTGTACTGTCTCTGAAGCTCTAGATGTAGAAGCTGTCTCGCGCAGCGTCGCAAGTCTTCTATTCCCCTCTTCGGGAGTTTGTTGTCTACGCTGTTGTTTCATTTTTTTAGCCTTTGATTGCACTTTGCCAATCGCCTTACGTTTCCTTGGAGGTATTGTAACAGCAATGAAATATATTATAGAATACAATAAAAAGCTAATATAAACATAAGTAAAAAAATTAAAATTTAAAATTATGAAGTACTTACATCCGTGTAGAAATATAAAACTCTTCACAGAACTTGAATCTAAAATGCACACTATCTCTGTCAAATAAAGTAGGAAACACTTATACAATCAACTAAAAGAGCGAAATGAAACTGTCACATTCACTGAAAGATGATAAACTGGAAGACTTGCCGAATTAGCTTCCCTTAAATACGACCATCTAAAATCCAAGTGGGTGCTGGAATTTTCTCGAACATCATGAGTCCAAGACCGGGGCATAATGATTTCTAAAAATTTCCAGAAGGTTCTACAAAGTTCAATTCATTTTCACAACCTTCTGGAACGTTCTACAGAGTTCTGTTCATTTCTACAAATTTCCAGGAGGTTCTACCGACACCGAGTTCTATTCGTTTCCACAATCTTCTAAAAGGTTCTTCAGAGTTCTATTCGTTTCTAAAAATTTCCAGAAGGTTCTGCAGAGTTCTATTCGTTCTATTCGACTAAACTTGGGCTTTAACGGCATCGGGAGTGTCACTATTAATCTCAGCTACCGCGAAAACTATGAAGTCAACACTAATCACTATGAAATTGACACTAATATGGGTCGTTTTCGAATAGTTTTTCATGTCACCCCCTTGCCACTGCACCCCTAGGGATGTTATGAGTGTCTTACCCCCACAGTATGTTTTTCCAGATAGTAAGTCATGTGTGTACCAAGTTTTGTTGAAATTTCCCCAAGCGTTCCAGAGTTAGGCTGGAACACACACACACACACACGCACGCATACACACGCACGCACGCATCCATTTATATATATATATAGATTAACAACAAACGAAGCAGTAAGTGCTTGTGCAACATTTTCACCGTACTTGTGCCATAAAATATGCACATGTCATAACTCATATTGAATGACGATTCGCCAAGAAGCCATAAGCAGGCCAGAACTGTTGCAAAAAGTGCATTACATCGAAGGGTGGAATGTTGCAGCCATTTCCCGCGTTATGTTGCAAAGAAGACAGCTATAAAATTCAGATCTATGCCAAACCGTTACGAATTAAAGACCGGAAAATCAGTCTCGGAGAATTCTAGATGTTTTGGCGATTCCAGAGCTTTGGAGAAAATTTCGTGGCAGTAGTACGCATGCCTATACTGAACCATTCGGAAGTAAAAATGCTTCAAGATGACGGCTAGCTATGCCATATTATTGGGCAGACGGAAACGGAGAGCGACTACACAGAGCCTGTGCTTGCACCTTATCTCAACCGCTGGAAGTCGAATATCCATCTCTACAGTGGTAAGAAAAATATATAACTGTGTCTCTGTGTTCACACGCAGTACGTGCGCCATTACGTACAAACCGTAAGCCTTCCCCGTTTAAGATTGGGTGACGACCATACAGCCTGACCTTGTGACAGTGGAATAATGCCTATTTCACGGTTGAGTTGCTTTTATCTCTGGAATCTGAACAGCAGTCATACATTGATATGATGAGACGATGACACTCGCTATACATCTCGCAATGTCATTGAACGAAGTGCTTTTCAGGGCGGTAGTGAGAGTGTGTGTGAAGAGCCCTTTCCAACCTCGAGTTTTTTTAAAAGGTCCTGTGGTTACCGTAAAGTACGGATATGGGATTTTTGACTTCTGTGTGATCACGTATGCCGGTGCAATTGGCGCATATTTCATGCTAACGGATGGTGATGCACTTTCTCACAGAGATAACGTCGTCGATATATGTTTTGAAGAACAAGGTAGCGCAGCATACGTTTCCTCCAGATATCAGTTTCTTTATATATCTGTGGGATGCTCTATAGAAGAGTATTGCTACCCCCACCCCTTGTCCAAACCCCTCGAGACTTCAAGACTGCTCCTATTCGCCAGCGGCAATTACTACCCTCCCACTCACCTAATCATTTTATTAGGGGTGTGACTCATCCCTGTCTGGCTAACTTCCAGAGGAAATTTCATTCCATATTGACTGTACGTTTTGGTTGCGGAAATCCCACTATATTTTGAGGTTGTTTATTTGAGGCCTGTGGGCCAGTTTACACATTTCTATATTGCTTGATTTTGGTAAGACAAAAAATACCTTACAATTATGGAGTAATACAAACATATAAAATTTTGCATTAAGCTATGAAATTTGACATAAAGTGGTTTATTACATTATGACGTACAACTGCTTTCTTGTTTCGTGCTTAAATCTTTGCGGGACTGGGTTGATCTTTAAAAATCATCTTGTCGAGTAACTTTATTTGTAAGTTATTTCTAAATTTGCACTGAAAAATGCTGGCAGAAATATATTTAGGATGGTTTAAAATGACTGACTCAGAGCAAAGATTCTTGGTTCCCATATACTCATCGAAAATTTGCTTCTGGAATGGCCAAGTTCTTAAACTTGGAAAACTTTCTAATTTTTTGGCAACTTACATTCAAATGTTCTTATTTAAGGAGCATTACTTTCCCAATGAATTGTTTCTCAAGATACTAAAAATCTTTACTTTATAAAACTTTCAAATTGCCTTTAAAATAATATTTTGGCTAAAAGGAATTTCTGTTATTGTATCTGATGTTCAGCACTCATTAACTGTGGTACGAGTTAATTTTCCAGTTGTCAAAAATATATGCTGATAATTCGAGATTTCATTGCACAAATATGGTTTAAATAGATCTTTCTTTCTTCTTCGTTGGAGGTTTAACGACCACCGTGAGCAACTCAATGGGCTATAAGCAGTCGCCCGTCCCTAATTTAGGGTCACTGGTTCCAGGGAAGGGAGAGAGCCAGTGCCGTAAGACAAACACAACATCCGTGCCTGACCGGGATTCGAACCCGGACCCCTTACGGACGAATGATCAGAGGCCAGCACCATAGACCACTGCGCCACCGGGGCGGCTTTAAATAGATCATCTGTGCACATAATGATTCCTTTGGTGGAAGACGAAAGTCATTCCAAAATTCTTTTGAGATACACCGCATATAAACACCAGGAATGAGCTCCTAGAAATGCTAAATGATTTGTCGGAGCCGCATTTTTGATAATCTGGAATGGATAATCATGTTGTTGTAGTTTCTTCTTTTCTCGATAAAAAATAGTTAGGAGACTGATAGCTTAAGAAAGTGATGAACATTCAGCTCATTACAAGAAAAGGTATACCTGCTTATCTGTAAATGCAAAATAAGTCAGACGTTTTCTAAACAATCAGTTGAAATTCATTACATTAATACAGCGAGCAAACATAGATTGCATAACTCTCCGTATTACAGTTATGTCCTGAAGTAAGAACGAAGAAGAAATCTTAAGATTAGAGAGCGTCATGGGGCTAAAAGAACTTAATAACATGTGCACTCGAGTGCCGTGTGCCGTATGAAGGAATTCTACGATGCGCAGCCCGTATGATTGTGCGCATCATGGGAAAGGAGGGAGTCCGCTCTGAACGTATGCAAACATGCTGTGAGCATAGGGCAGTTACTCAGGCTGTATATAAGAAGGAAACCGAGTCGTGTCTCATATGAGTTCATTCCGTTTTCCATGTTTTTTTGTTTGATTAGAGGTTTAACGACCACCGTGAGCAACTCAATGGGCTATAAGCAGTCGCCCGTCCCTAATTTAGGGTCACTGGCTCCAGGGAAGGGGAGAGCCAGTGCCGTAAGACAAACACAACATTCATACCTCACTGGGATTTGAACCCAGACCCCTTTCGAACGAATGATCAGATGCCATCGCTTAAACCACTGCGCCACCGGGACGGCGATGGAGTGAGAAACTGTGTGTCTCAGGTAACAAAAGGATATCTTGCAGACATCGTATGGATGATTTTACCCGAGGTCAAATTATCGGCAAGTTCGTAGAAGGCCATAGTCTGACCGATATTGCCATAGAGTTTGGAGCAGGCGCAACACTACGGGTTGGCTGGGGTGGGCCCACCCAACTTTTGTTTCAGCCTACACTTTACCCCCTCACACTCCCCCCTCTCCCAAATATTTAAGCAGTTGGATCACATGGCGGCTGCAACCATTTAAGATTCTAGAGAATTTGGATAAAGTATATCTTATCCAAGTTCCTTGGAATCTCTCGAATCCACTGAAATTTTTTATATAAAATCATTTTTTTGTTAAATTTAGTGTTTGTACTTATGGGAAAGGAGGGAGTCCCCTCTGAAAATATTTTAAGAGAGTACTAGAAATACAGAAACACAAAAGTTTCGTAATTATAGTTTAAAACGATAAGATAAAGGTGTCGCGGGATAGATATTCATTTTTGTCAGATTACAAACTAAAGTTCATTAACAGCCTTCTTATAAAAGCAATAGAGCAAAAAAAAAAAAAAAAAGGAAACTAATATTGCGAAACAATAGTAACTTGCCATAGATATTCGCACTTGTGGTTCTCATGCTTAATACATTGAAAAAAATAATACGTACAGTACAAATTTTTGAAGATGACAATCCGATTTTTGGTGTAAATGTTACGAGGATGATAAGTCAGATAATATCCGAAAACTTGAAAATTTCACCGTCCTGGAGCGGGACACGACTCCCAGATAGCACCCGGGTATGCTAACCACTACACCACCCAAAACGACCAAGTCTCAAGTTTCCGGTTAATTTGAATATAACCATCACAGGATTAGCTAGTCGAAGCAACCGGCATTCATGTTCAGCGAATCTAGAGGTTTAGAATCATATCCCGTGATTGTCCGGAGGAGCAGATAAATCTTGAAATAAATACGACATTACATCATATAATACAAATTTTTGAAGATGTCAATCCGATTTTTGGTGTAAATGTGACAAGGATGGTAATCAGATAATATCCGAAAACTTGAAAATTTCATTGTCCTGGAGCGATGACATTTTCCGGTTGCTTCGACTAGCGAATCCTGTGCTGGTTATATTCAAATTAATCGGAAACTTGAGACTTGGTTATTCTGGGTGATGTAGTGGTTAGCATACCCGGGCGCTATCTGGGAGACGTGTCCCGCTCCAGGACGATGAAATTTTCAAGTTTTCGGATATTATCTGACTTACCATGCTCGTAACATTTACACCAAAAATCGGATTTTCATCTATCTTCAAAAATTAGTTTTATATGGTATAATCCCGTATTTATTTCAAGATTACGTACAGTATTCACTTCAAAACTTTTTAATAGGGATGACATCATTATGAGCGGGGTTAAATGTACATGAAATGAGTTTTTTGCCAAACTCTCTGCCAAACACTTCAAAATTTGTGCCTCCGTCCCCTCATGCTTAGCCCCTCTAATAGCGCAACCAGTTCTGAGTGGCTGGCGTCGCTGATTTGGAGTAGCACACAGCTAAGTGTCTACGCTTTTCTTAGAGTTCAGGAGACACAGAACTGCTACAAGATCTTTTTTGCTGAAGGTCGTCTCTAGTGTACAAACCAGTAGGAACATGGTTCGTACAGCCATCTGGCAGTAAGGGCAAAACGGAGTCGGAAAATTACTGAGGGCCAGTTGATTAATCGTCTTCAAGCAAACACAGGTGTGCGAATTTTGCGCGAAATTGAAATCGTGATGAGGCATTTAAGCAGTTGGATCACATGCAGCAGCACAATATGCAGTAAACCCGCACGCTCTCACCCATTATCCAGGACTTATCGTACAGCCTGCCATGAGTAGTGTATATCTCACGTTGACCGGTCTTCAGATTATTGGATTCATATAATATTCATAAATGAAAGCCGCTTTAGTCTTTCGTCAGATTCTAATCAGTAACTGATCTGACGAAAAGGGATATGATCCCAGGAAAATCGTTGAATTGAACAGATATGGCGGTCACGATGTCATGATGTAGACATGTATCGTTGTCAACAGACGTACCGAACTGTAGGTGATGGATCAAGAAACAATCCTCGGGCAGCAGTAGTGCAATGATGTCATTCTTCAACACGTTCATCTGTACCGTGATTTGAGAATGCTGATTTCATTTTATGGACGGTAACGCTCGTTTAGTACGGATATCCGTCGGATATATTGAGCGGCGTGCTTCACTTGTCTCAACCCAATCGAACATGCGTGGGACACTCTGGGGAGACATATTGAGCAAAGGAATTCCCCACCAGTAACCATTGCATTACTTATGATCTCCAGAAGGACTAGTAAAAATTATCTTTACAGTTCCTAAACCATTTAGTGCTAAGCACGACACACCGGTGCCAACCATACATTTCGTTTCAGGGTGGACATACTGAGGTCTTCGCCCTGCCGTTTATTTATAAACTGCTGATGGAAGAGTGTCACTGGACGACAGATGAGCGGCTTCGAAACATTTAGTTCTGTTTCAATCTCTATTACACATTACTTACGATTTTTGATGTCGTGCTTTTCATTTCACTTGCAGCTGTAAAACCAGTATTTCCGTTTTAAATGATCAACCTCCTCTTTAAGTTTTGGACAACAGTGTATTATATTGAATTATTGAATATATGTATTAGGGTTTCATGTTAGGGAGCGATATTAAATTGTATAACTGACACTCGTCTCATCCCTGAAAATCGTAGTACGTTAGCAGGGAATCAACGGGTGATAACAAGAAACACACACACAAAGACGTATATTCAATTGATAAAGCAATAAGGCTAAAAAAGAAAAGAAAAGAGAAAGTAAAATAAAAATCTCACGTCAGCAGAAAAACTGATTTTATAAAAAATGGACATTATATAATTATTCTTACGGATGGAAATACGCGCGTATGCAGTTGATAAATTAACGAAATTTAATACCAGACACAGTAGGATCAAAGAGTGCCCTGCTGGCACATTAAAAAATGAAAAAAAGGACAGACACATGAGTTCGTAAAAATAGAAAAAGGGCCGACACATGATTTCGAATTACTTATCTAATAATATTTTCCTTAAACATTTGAACCGTTCTTTATATAAATCAAGAAAGGATATACTTTTCGAAATTCTATATTTAAAACGGAAAAAAATGTCACCGTGCTACGTACTATTGATTCTGTATTTTAGTTGTCAGTTCTTCAGAAAAGCAGAAAGCGTATGTATGGTAAAAGTGGAGTCCTTATGTATTGGAATAATTTCTTTGTAAGTCCACTTTGGGCACGATATTTACAAATTCTAGTAGTCGAATTAAGAAAAAGCTTCTTCTGCAACTGATGGCTGTAACGACAACGAAGGCTATCGCGATGTACAACTTTCGCAGTGGCGTAGTGATCTGAGCTTTGGCTTTTGAACATTTGTTCGAGGTGGGTCCCGATCCAAATCCCGGTGAGGCACGGATTTTGTGCTTGTCTTACGTCGCTCTCTCTCTCTCTCTCTCTCAATATTCTGGAACCAGTGGCCTTAAATTCGGGAAGAGCGACTACTTATATAGTTTCTCACTGTGATCGTTAAGCCCCCAAACAAACATGAAAAAATAAAACCTTTCCTACTGAGCTGTATGAATATGCATTTCTATTTGCTACAAAATCTCAGTTCTGTGAAACAAACAAGGAAATTTCTTCTTTTTTGATGGAATTGAGGTAAATCTGACCTAGGCTTTCCGTATAACTTCAGATTTCCCATTAGCATATTTTGTTTCCGTTGGTTTACATAAATATTTGTTGGGCATGGAAATTTTTAGAGAACCGACTGAAAAAATTATTTTTATATCGGGTAGAAATACCAATGTTTAAGGATTTTTAGTTTTTTTAGCGTTGAATTTTCCTTTGAAATGGAAGCACTATATTGCATACGTGAAAAAACAACTGCATTGCGTTGTCTAATTACGAGCAAGATACCTCTGTCATGGAATTTCGTACAAGGTGTTCGCTGATTTTGGAGTATTGGGGAATCTTCTTAATCTGAGTTGTATGCATTTTCACTGTACTGTTCATAGCATACGAAATTTCGGTGACTCCTTGTCTTCCCAAATTGCTTGAATATCATTTCTTTTCAAATTTGGACACTGCGTCATTACTATTATGTGCAAACACTTGTACACGAAATCAAGCTTCGCAAAACGACATTTTTGATTTTTCGCATCAAGTAGGTAAACAGATTTGACGTAGCTTTTTTCACATCAATAAAAAGATATAAGAGCATCCAGTAAGCGTATTTATTTAATTTGTCAAATACGTGCTACTGAAAGTTCAGCGAAGTCAGCAAGATCTTTTTGAAATAACTGAAAACCGTAGTTGAAAGGATTCGAGGAACCTCTTTGCCGCCGGATTGTCTGGGGACACAGCATCCATTTGGCGGCAAGGAATTGATTTCAGAGTGACGAGCTTTTTGGCACTTAAGATTTCTCATGGCTTCCGTCTCGAGGGCACAAGAAAACTGTCTCATGTTGTTTCACCTGAGATCGTTGAATAGGAATACTCAAACTGGCAGTGTTTCACGATGTAGAAACGTTAACAAGCATTCTGTTTCGTAAAATATTCTCAAGTTGTGAAATTTTAATGCTTCTAAATCCCTCGCATTCATTTGGTTTCCAATTAACTTAAAGATATATTCAACTGCGCAAAAATGGGCCTCCTTCTTTATAGTAATATATTATATTTGAGTCAAGGCTTTTCGTCAGACTTTATTTTACCGAGGTTTTACCTTTAAAAAAAAATTTCTCGTCGAGTGCGAATATCTGTAAATGCATCATTTAAAAGATATGATGCAAATAAGTGAAACTGTTGAGCTCTTAGCGTTCCACTTACATGTACGGATGAGCCATTACATTATTATCACCTCCAGTCTAGATAAACGAGCGCGCCTGTAAACGGAACGGTGGCGCAGGTGAAGTTCACAGAGCAGTATATATACAACCCTAGGACCAGCTTTCGGTAAGTATAGTGTTCGGAGTTAGATGGTAAAAACTGTTGATTTATCGGAGTTTGGTAAAGGACCAATTGTGATGGCACGGTGCCTTGGAACTACGATCTCAGAAACGGCGCGGCTTGCCGATTGTTCACGTGCCGCTGTAGTGAGTACCTATCAAAAGTGGTGCACAGATGGCCAAACGACGAACCGTCGTTTGGCCGTGTGTCGTTCGCAGCTCATTGATGCCAGAGGCTAGCGGAGACTATCGCTCATTGTTCACAGCGACCGCAGGGCCGCATTGCGACAAATCACCCGCAGCTACAACAGTGATGATCAGGGAAATGTGTCACAGCACACTGTTCATCGCAGCCTTCCGCGCATGGGCCTGCGTAGTCGAAGAGCCAGCCGGGTCCCCATGCTCATTGCACGTCATCACCAACAACGCATGAAGTGGACCCAAAATCATCGAGATTGGACTGTAGTTCATTGGAACAAAGTGGCTTGGTCTAACGAATCAAGATTCCTGGTGCATCACGTAGACGGCAGAGCGCGTATACGCAGATTACCAACGGAGGTTATGGCAGCTGGATGCACTGTTGGGCGGAAACAGGCCGGCGGCGACGGTGTTAAGCTGCGGGCGTTGCTTTCTTGGGATACTTTAGGCCACATTATCAAGATAACACAAACACTGGCAGCTTTAATGTATCGAACATCGTCGCGGATCAAGTACACCCATTCATGGTAACTGTGTTCCCTCCTGGTGATGGCCATCACCAACAGGATAATGCGCCATGCCACACTACCAGAATCGTCAAGGAGTGGTTCGAGGAATATGCTGGTGACTTTCTGCTAGTGCCCTGGCCTCCGAATTCACCTGGCATGAACCCAATGGAACATTTGTGGTACGACTTGGAAAAGCGGATTCGCGCTAAATCACAAATACCCCGAAATGTACGGGAACTGTAGGATCTGCTGTTGACGTTATGATACTAGATACCCCAGGATACCTATCACCACCTCATCGAATCGATGCCTCGCCGAGTGGCCGCTGTTTTGCTGGCTAAAGGATTTCCTACGACGTCATAATGTAATGGCTCTTTGGTGTTTTATTCATTTTTGAAGCATTCGTGATTGGGTGATGATGTGTGATTTGATATGGTTAGTGATGTTATTAATACATGGAATTGCAGCTATGCAGTGAGTTCGTGTACTTATTTTTTTACAAACTGCTTATTAATTAAACGGGTTTGGTGTTTTTAATCATCACGAAACAAAATGATTGGCCAATTAACAAATATTTAACTATCATTTCTCGGAATTAATGTTTCGTCAGATGCTTGAAGCTACTGCTAAACAAATCGCAGAGTTCTGTTTGATCTCTTTGCCCATTATTTACCAATAACGCTTTGAACAGACATACTGTTGGCACAAAAATTGTTACGAATCCGAATTTTGAGTCATGTTTGATTAAATTAAATAACAGAATAGCTTCTACGATATTTGTCACAGTAAAAGAATAACACACTCTGTCAAATAAAAAAATTCAACACCAGGAAGTATTGCCGCAAATGCTGGGAAGTTTACTAGATACACAAGATGGTAGACTCTGTACGTAAGAAGTGAAAACAGTTTCAGGAGAGAAATAAAAGTAATGGCAGAAAAGAAGGCTTACAGGGCCATGCTAGTATGAAGTTGTTCCTCCCTGATGAGCAATGCATTTGGCCATCCTCCGCGAAATAGTGTCGCATAGACGTCCTGAGTACCTGATTACAACACTTTGTTCAGGTGATGTTGCAGGGGATTTTTTGGCGGAGATAGTTGACACAGAGTCTGGAGGCGTTCTCCCAGCATGCACCAGACATACTCTATCGGATACAGATCTGGGGATCAGGCTGTTTTTTTCATATTAATACCTATTGCACATCGCCTTGATCTACGCAGGTGTTCGAAGTATAAATCCAGGCACTGTCTTGCTGAAATAATGCTCTTCTTAACCCTTTCAAGAATGGTATCGCAACGGGTTCGAAGATTTCTTGGATATACCATCTAGCCGTCAGAGTTCCTGCAATAGACACTAAACTGGAGTGCGAATTATAGGATATAACACCCTAAACCAGTATGGTCCCTGTTCAACCGTTCATATGTCCCATGATATTCGATGGATTGTTTGATATATATCTGGCGTATATCTGGTTGAAAGCAAAAGCAAGAGACATCGATGAGCACCAAACGACGCGTTCTCCAGCCTAGGTTGCCCGGGAGTGTCACTGGTAGGTGACGTGATGAATGCCGTGCATGAAAGCTTGCTTCCCATAGACGGTTTAAAATTGTATACCATGTGACTTGACTGACTGACTGACAGATTCTTGGCGTCACAACTAATCACATGGCTGAAAGCGAAACTGTTGGTTCCGTAAGGGTCTGTCACGATATCAAACCGTCTTCTCGTCTAGTGTCCTCTGGCCACTTCCGAACCAACGGGTCTGCATGCCTTCTATCATCCTCGATGTACAGTGACGACGGACTGAGTCATTTTCCTGGCCAACATATGACGGAATACGCCGGGTCTACCTGCCGGCTCCATACAGGCCAATAGTACATCCTCTTTAGGTGTCCGTTAGTTGATGCTAATCACAGCGCTTACTAGTTCTCAGTATTCTACTTAACCTCTGGTGGTTTTTCACCAGGAGTCCATTTTCCACAATTTACGGCAATGTTACTCGGAAAGACATGTCGATCTCTTACTCACGGGTCATCGAATCCATATTGGTTAGTATAGTTTCAGATTTTTAAAGAATGGATTGGATAGTGCAATAATTTGCATATCTCCACGTTACAATTTTGCCATTCAATTTGCGTGCAAATGTAATCACTATTTCCTAGCGTAGCATGTTTTCCCTTTCGGACAGAGTGTATTAAAAAGTTTTGCCACCTTAATTTTTTCAAGACAATAGCTAAGCAAGAATTGTCAAGCGAGTCTTCATTTGCAAACAAGGAAGAAAATGGATCATAGTGCTATGCCATATTATAGCCCAAAGAAAATGAAATTTTATTTTGGTTGCTGCGATGTATGTTTAAAATAATGCTCTTACGGCATTTTTGTCCAGGGAAATTTCATTTTGTCAGTGCCTTGAACTGTGCTGTTTTGAGATTTCATCATGAAATGGAGCAACTGTGAAATCTGTGTAAATAGATATAGCTATATATGTTTTTGAAACACATTTAAGAATGTATATTAGATTTATCACAGGATTGCCAGTATTACAATTACAGGATAACTTCTCTGATCCAGACCAACAATAATAAGGAGTAATCTTGCTTCCGGAACATATGTAATCAAAGCTCGTAGACACAAGAAATTTCCTTCGCGGGTAACGAACTCCTACTAAGATCATATTACAACAAAAGAATGCCTAAAAGAATAAAAAAGATTTCTACACCTACATAATACTGGAAGTTAATTAAATATACTTACTAAATGCTTACCACATACAAGCTTCGAATTACTTTTGCCAAAAGGAACATGTTTAAGAATTCGGCAACTTAATTAATATTTTCTCACGAAACTAATGTCGACATTAAATGTAAAAGTGGATAATCCAAGCATAAATAAATTGGGGACAAAATGTCAAGGAAAGATTTATGCACTTTTTCAAAAAAATGCCACATGTGTGTGCCGAATTCTCTACAAAAGTTTAATGTTTTATTATTTTCAACTGAGAGTGTTAAACGGTGCAATTTCCAAAATAATACCAAATGGTTCGTAACTTGGCTTTCGTAAAATCTACTTCATGCCGTATTTAAAATACTCCTGTAATACGGAAGCAAGTTACAAAAGATGCGTGCCTTCAAATGTAAATAACATGCTTAGGCGCACGCTTCTTTTTAGCATGGCTTTTATTAAAAAAAAAAAAAGAAAAACGGCCGCCCCGGCCCGGTGGCGCATTGGGCTAACGATGGCATCTGACAATACGTCCGGGCCCAAATCGCGGATGAGGTACGGATGGTGCGCTTGCCCCATGGCATTGGTTCTCTTCCTTAGACATCTGCACGGGCCTGGACCATCACCCCTTATACAGCTTACAGGCCCGCGCACCGGATTGTGACGTCACTGAGGTAGTCCGTAGTCAGGGAGAGGGAGATGTTGGAAGCCATGCGGCGATGTGCAACGGGAACACGCCTTTGCCGTACACCAACCAAAAAATTCACGGGTTATTTAGAGTTTCACTGCATTTAAATAAGCTATGTTAGATTTTTTCAATAACTGCAGAGTTTACACGTTTGTTTTATAATCTTTCAACATACAGAAAAAGATAGCAATAATTTCGACGTAAAAGTGTAAGCAAGACAGATTCGTCAACTTAATGAAATCATCGCTGTCATTTCACTGGACATTGCTGCAATTGTCATCATAGTTTCACTTGAAGTTATAATGTCTCATACTTCACTGAATCATTTTTGTACTGGTGAACAAATCATTCTTGTACTTGAAAGATTAGTTTGAGGGTCCATTACGAAGCACCACCGTCGTTTCAAAAGATGTCAATTGACGAATTTAAGGAATCAGATTTTTCATTCATTACGAGCTTATGACTACGAAATATTGAGTAGTGAAATAACTCCTTTAGTGAAAATGTATTTACATATCAGACAGTAACTAGAAATTTAATTGCAATCCATATTCACTAATATATACAAAAAAAAAAAAAAAAGGTTAAGAAGAAAAACTGATTTTTGTCCTGTGTGTTTTTAAATTATTACCAAAGGCTCAATATTTTTTTTTTGATAGGAGGTTTAACGACCACCGTGAGCAACTCAATGGGCTATAAGCAGTCGCCCGTCCCTAATTTAGGGTCACTGGTTCCAGGGAAGGGAGAGAGCCAGTGCCGTAAGACAAACACAACATCCATGCCTCACCGGGATTCGAACCCGGACCCCTTCGGACGAATGATCATAGGCCAACGCCTTAGACCACTGCGCCACCGGGGCGGCACCAAAGGCTCAATAAACTACTTTAACATGCATACAGTGGATTGCTACTTGATCCACTGATTGCATCAAATAAAATAAGATTTTTAAGAAAATTACGGAATTGTTACATTATTAAATGCACAATAACGACATTTTAATGACGTAACAAATTTTCCTAATTTTAGTACCATCTAGTTACATGTTTGAACAACATTTTGGTACGCAAATGTAAAATATATAATTTTTGTCTTACATAGCCCTATTTAAAAAACGTTTCCTTGTGAAAGTTTAAAGCATCTGTATTGAGTTTATTAGTAGCATTAAACAAAACTATTTGGATCCAGAATATGAACATTACTTTTTATGTGGAAAAATATGAATACTTATTGGCATGAATTTCCTGAAATTCGATTTTCAAGAAGTATTCAGGAAAACTACCAATGTACAAATACATATGTTTGTGTAGTTCTTTGGGTATCACAAACACAATTTAATTATTTGTCCGTTAGCTGTTCCTCGAAGAATTGCAAAGACAAGTTGCATTCTAAGGAAATTGGGAATTTGTTCCAATAAGATTTTACTAAAGTATTTTTCCAAATAAGAATTGTATTTTTCTGAGAACCTGACAAACTCACATGCAGTTATTGTACTGGATAAATATTAACGACTGTTTTGGTACTGTAGGATGTTTTTTTTTAAAGATGTACATGTCTCATTATAAATTGACTAACTTGATGTACCGTTTCCTCAGAAACTATAAAAAGCAATGGCATAAAATTCTGCGCAAATGTTTCGTCATTAATAAAGCTATTGAAAAGATTGTTTTTTCTTTATTTTATGATTTTGGGTTCAAAATAAATTTTATGAAGGAATAGAAAAGTTTATCTCTATTCAAAGATTGACACCCACCCCCTCATTTAGAAGCACACGTTCCAGTAGTTATCGGATAATATGAAGTATATTAGTTCCACTTATTATAGCTGTAACTTGTGAAGAAAAGGTGCAGGAAGTCTGAAAACAGATAAGTGATAAGTTTAGATGAATGAATAAAAAAACTGATCTCTCATTTTAAGCTGATGTTTTCCAAAAAAAAAAATAAAAAAAAATACGAGTTTATATTTCTACTTGTATCTTAAAAATCTTGTTTGTTTAGAACATAGTTTCCACAATATGTGGATTCATGCCCATCCAGGTACTTTTTTTGTCTCTTAAAAATGACAATATACAGTGCTTGAAAATACCATGCCCTGGGGCATGTAAATCATTGGCCTGGGCAGGTAAATAAAAAATCTAGTTGCCCATGCCAACTAAATTTAAAATAAAAAGTTTGTAATAAAATTTTCTACTACACTAGAAAAAAGACAGCCATCTCATGTCGTGTTTCATTTCATTGTTAATTACCGGAAGTTCTACTATTATTGTTACGAAGTGCCAAGGAAAGAGCAATATGACATCTTTAATGATATTATGATCTACGACCAGAATTGAAACCATTTGCAGTTTTGCTCCAAATGCCATTTATGTTCAGCAACGGGATGCATGCTTTGGTCTACAAAAGATTTCCACTTACCCGGGAGTTCTTGGTCACTTTAAAATTTCCCCGCTTGATTGAAGTAATCCATTTTCTTAGGAGGTCACCGTTAGTAGGGAATTTGAATACTCCGACAATTTTCAGTGAAAAATAAGCAAATAATTACACGTGGTTCATAACATAACACGTAGTCCATCAATATAACACGTGATCGATCGTCATAATTACCGCGACAGTGGGATACACTGCATCTGAACGGCATAATGAATTTTCTTCTGAAGCTGTTTGTCCTAAAAATATTTATGAGAACAAAGAGAGGAAAACTTAGTTGAAAACCAACGACAGCCACGCACATTGACAGTGAGGTTTATACACTATAGAGCGAGCGAGCAAGCTCGACCGTTCCACTACCCACTACGGATTATCAGATTACCCTCTCCTACGTTACCCAGCTTCCGGTATTCGGTGCGCGGGCCTGTAAGCTATAAGGGGGTGATGCCTGGACAGGCCGGGAAGACGAGCCCGATCCGGCCCTCGGAGAGAGGCGGGCCTTTTTTTTCCATCAGTTATGTAAAACATTTCAGGCTCGGGCAGGAGTGGGCTTTTGTTTTCATCAGTTAAGTGTAAAACATTCCAGGCTCTGGCCAGGTCGGGCCTGTACTGGAACGTATAACATTTTGCTTCTGCATTAAAACAATCTCGTTGTTTCACAAAACGAAGACTGATTTGCTTAATAACAGTGGTCTACAAAACATTTTTTTTTGTCTCACAAGAAATAACATAAGATTTTAATAGCACCTTTTATGTTGAATTCAAATGTGATATCAGTTTTCTTCTATCACACAATATGTTTTAGTGAGACAGGGTTTTATACTTTGAATAAATCGTACATTTACATACACTTATAATCGCTAACTAAATTATCAAATCGACACAACTGATGAGTTCCTGATGTATTTCGCTCGAGGAATGTCTCTGTTGCGTGTCCAGCAGTAGTCATCCAGCATACTTGGACTCCATTTACCCTACTACCAGTTTTCTATTCTCGAAATATCTTGATAAAATCGTTCGCCCTGTTCGCCGCTGACAGCGCCTAGGAAAAAATCCAAGTGAAAAACCATTTTGTGAGGTCACACTTGGATAGAAGAAATCCAAGTGTGACCTCAGGAAATGTTTTTTCAGGAACATTTTATATCTCGTAGCTATATATGAATTCAAGAGTTCATACGCTAAGTTGCGATAATTTTCTTCTTTACAGTTCCCCAAAAGTTTTTAGTAACACTTTTGAAATATTTCCAATTTGGTTTTTCAACTTGGCTTAATTTCTCCTTAAAACTTTCATCCTGTACGAACTCTCTCTTTCACCAAGTGCTTCCATTACATAGCAAACATCATTACAAATACTAAATTTCTTTTTTGTGAAAATAATTTTTTTAATTCAACCTCTCAGTTGCGAAAAAACATACTTTATAATATCGATTCCATCTTTTTAACCTGGATCCTAAATGCCTAGAATGCTTTCTGGACAGATTTAAATGACGCACAAGTCATTAAGGTCTCCCAGTGTTAATAAATGAGCTCACGTGAAGTACTTGCTTCAAAATCAGGATCATGATGAACGTTTTCCTCTTGTTCATGATGAATGTCATTAGTGTCTGAGTCATCATCACTTAATGTCACATTCTTTGGAGGTTGTGCCACAGGTAACTCTCATTGCAGGAAATAGTAAATCATATATTTCAGGGTGTCTTTGGACTTAAATATGGTCACTGAAGGGTTTCCTAAACAGAAATAACAGTGTGAAGGGTCGTCTTTTGGTTATATCCAAACCACGGGAGCTGCAAAACCCATTCCTCCAGCGGGCGAGAACAACATATACGAGGGCCCAACTCTTATCTGGTCACCCACTTTATCTAGGTCACTCACTTTACAACCAAAATGAAGATCATAACACTTTTTTTATTTAGCAGTGTAAAGTGTCGCCTCTGAGATTTGAAGCGTACTTCACCACACTCGTAACATAAAGAACGAGGGTGATTTAAACACTGCCTTGACATAATGAGGAACTTTGAAACTACTATATTTGCACAATTTATTATTCACTTCAGAATAAAACAACAAGAAAAACATACTCGCAATTCTCACAATATAAAGGCCAACCCACCGCCAGTAGAACAATGGCCGCTCAGATGTTGTCGCGAGGTTTTCGTGCATGGATCATCCCTGACTGTGGCGCCACCTTGGTACATGGATCATCCCTGTCTGTGGCTAAGCACATAAACTAGTGCCTTTATAATGATAGATTGTTCTTTTCCCACACGATACTCGAAATAAAATACAGTGTAACTTGCCTAATTCGAATTTTTCATTTGGTCCGTTGAATTTTCTATGTAATTAATGTTAAAAAAACCCCTTTAATTCAAACTTTTGTTTGTTTAATTAAAAAAAACATTTTCGTAATTTCACCAATTACCTTTTAAAATGGGTACGTACTGTTCTGGATAAAGTTTCGAGTTCTGGATGAAGCAACAAGTTTAACGTGAAACTATAGTCAACGGCTTCGGAAAAGTAGGCTCCCAGCACTTCGATGATGAGTCTCAACTACATCAAGGTATGGTGGCGAGGAGATCATACCCACTGTGGAGTACTGGGAAGACGTAGGCCGTGATTTACCATATGAGGCTTTTGTGAGCGTTGATGATACTTTAGCTGTTTGTGGTGAGCTCACAGATGATGAGATCTTGGCTGATGTTATGAATAAGAAGACCTGCTGTGTATCTTCAGATGAAGAACTGGAATTGCCAGAGTTTCCTGAAGAGCGCCTTCCAAATTCAGTAGAGGCCTTGGTTCACCTCCAACAGTTAAGGAAGTTTGTTGAGAGACAGCAGAATGTAAGTGACTACATTTCATTCACTCGATAAACTTGAGGAATTTACACTTACCCATAACATAAATTATAAGTAGCAAGTAAAAATGTCACGTTTTTTTAACAAAAAATATGTAAATTTAGCTTACTGTACTTTTTCTTGTATGTTATGAATAAATATGTTGTTTTTTACAGTACTTAAATATGTCCATATTCAAACTTGCCTAATTCGAATTTGTCGATAATTGTCACTGTCATTCCGAGAAATTAAAAAATTTGTCGATCCTCACCATGAACATATCATTACCGGTGACCTCGATATCGTGCCTTTTCAAGAGTTATGTTCCCTCATGTCTTTGGGCACCAAGTACAGGTTGACAGCTCGTTTGAATATAAAGAAATGTGTCTCCATTTTTCGTAGTAATCTTTTGCAGTGTGTACTCAGACTTTCCTAGATGAGTTCGGTCTGCCTCTCGAATCCTTCAACAAGTGGTTGGATTGTGTACTTTGTGACATTAGTCACGAGCTTGGTAAACTGACGCGATCTAAGGTTTGTAATCAGCAACCACATAACCTATCATTGATTAATTCACACATTCGTTCACTCTAAAAGTTATTCACTGTTTCCCCAGTGGATAAAACTACCAATAATTTTGCCATTATATGCAAACAGTTTTACCAGAGTCTTCTATTGTAGGAGATGAATACTACGGATACATACATAATCCGGCTTATCAAAACCGTAAAGATATTGTTAAGAAAATCATTGCTCTACATAAACGGATAAAGCTCACTGCATCTAATATAAATTTCCTTTTGTTTATGCCATTCCAAAGTTCCATAAGAAACCTGTTTCTTTTCAGTTTATAACCAGTTGACGCAACTGCTACAATAGTAAAGCGGGTGGGTTGCTTCAGAGGTACTTGTCGGCAGTGCACCGTAAACTTGATTCGACCTGGATCATCGGGAACAATGACAGAGTTTTAGAAGCGTTGAACTCTTCAACAACTGTCTCATCTGTTGATACCTAAGGTTTTAATAACTATTCACTTCGATTTCATTGAAAGGTTTATGGCAGGTAGCCTTAAATGTACACACGGAGCTTGAGTCCGAAGTTACAGAACAATTTTTGCACTTTTTAGTGGATTTCTGTATTAATAACAATTTTGTTACCATGGGTGATGGGCGGTACCTCCAAACTCGTCGTATTCCAATGGGCAGTCGCTTCTCAAGTAGCCTAGCCAACCTTTCTCTGCACTATTTTAAAGACAGATTTACTGCTGCTTTCCCTTTGCCTTGTATCGTTCTGAGGTATGTTGATGACATTATTGTCATTAACATGCCGGACCTTTTGCGATGCGCTGTTGACTTGTATCCTGGGGACCTCACCTTAGAAAAATCCAATAGCTCGTCTACTTGCATTTGTTACCTCGATTTGGAGGAGCAGGTGGACGATGTGGGGGGTGGGGTGGGGGAGGGAGTGGTGTGGTGAATCTTTACGATAAAGAAATGCTTTTGATTTCAATATCATTCACTACACACATTGGTACTCAAACATTTTTAAAGAAGTACATCGTAATTTACTTCTTTCTCAATTCCACAGAATAGCAAAACTATATTCAACGCAGGTTTTAATGATAAAACATCTTAAAACACTTCTAACTAAATTGCAATTGAACAACTTTCCCATAAGTTTTCTAAAACATTATTTAAAACATTTAATTCTGAATTTCAATTTAGTTTAAAAGTTTCAAATTACACACTGACATGCAGGACCTAACAATATTACTATATTACTAATCCAGGACCTAACAATATTACTATATTACTAATCCAGGACCTAACAATATTAAGTAGTTCAAGCAAAAAAAAGTGCAACCTGGTAGGACCCTAGTGGCTGAAGATTTTCATTTACATACACAATTTTGCATCTCGTCATCTCACACGCTTTTTTGGCTTGCTGGGATGTTATTTAACCGCGACCACTTCTTTTACGATTCAGTATATATTTGTGTTCTTGTTGATCGTCAGTCTAGCGTTTAGTTTTTATTCGTGGCGTTGACCTCTTTGGTCTGCCGGTAAGCCTTTTTTTATCTTTGTTTACATTATTGCTTTATAAGTTCTTAGGTCTGTTTTGTGTTTGGTCTGGTGGCCTTGGGAGCATGACCAACCGACATTTTTGGTTCTCCTTGTCGTTTGTTGGTACTACAAAGGCCACTCCCGCAGGTTGATGCTCTCCAAACGACGGCAACCTGTTTTTTTGTTTTATATTTTTTTGGTTTTCAATTCTGAACTTCAATTATGAATTCAATTTTGTATTTTCTAAAGGTTTTTCTTTAAATTTTATTAATTCTTAAAAATTCATTCTCTCTCTCTATATATATACAATAAATGGACATTTTGTATTTTGTAACTTTTCGATGCGCGAAATAGAAATTTCTCATGGAGTGTTCTGTACGATTTTAACAGAACATTCAGAGTGCTTGGATGTTTTTTTCTTGATCTGCGTTTGGGAGTTTAACGACTATTGTGAGCAACTCAGTGGACTGTAGGCTGTAACCCGTCCCTAATTTAGGGACGATGGTGCTAGTACAGGGAGAAAGCCATTGCCGTGAGACTCACACAGCATCCATACTTTACCGGGAGTCGAATCCGGACCCATCTCGGACGAAGGGCGAAGCCATCGCTTAGACCACTGGATCAGTGTAGGTTTATTAGACCTACACTACTAGATTAGGGGTATTAGGGCTGCTGTAGGTTTTCAAAGTGTCCACAACATACACAACAGAAATATTCTTTGCAAATAAAAGTCCAATTACACTGAAGATCCATTGAATTAGAGATACCTGTCTAGTAACGTGTAGCACCACCACCATTCGCCCTGATGACGGCGGCGATTCGTCTCGGCATGGACTCGACAAGACACCAGTAGCGCTGGGAAGCCATACGGATCCACGAACCCTGAACAAGTTCCAACAGTTCACCAAGATTTGATGGAGGGAGGCCAGAGCCTCGAACATTTCTCTCGATAGCATCCCAGATGTACTCGATGGGATTGAGGTCAGGTGACCTAGCTGGCCAAGGAAGCGAGGTCACGTCGGTGGAGTGTACATCCAACCCTTCGGATACAATTCGGGAGCGATGGCACTGTGCATTGTCTTGTTGCAGGATGAGGCCCCCAGTGGGATGATGAAGACGCACAAACGGGAGTAAATGGTCTTCCAGGATATCCCGGTCACGTTGACCTGTGAGCGACGATGTCACACGTACCAAGGGTCCCATTACAGTCCACGTAAACAGTCCCCAGACGAGAATGCCACCCCCATCAGCTTGAAGAGTACCCTGCTGGCAAGATGGATACATCGCTTCATGTGGTTTGCGCTGTACTCGCATCCTGCCATCCGCATGTACCCTGTGATGTGCGGTCAGCAGCAGTACCCTCGTGAGACGATGGCTTCTGTACCCCATAGCAAGGAGATGGTTCTGGATGGTGTGGCTGCCTACACGTTTTTGTGCACCAGCGTTAAATTGCCGACTGATTTCTTGCACTGTAGCCCGTCTATCTGCTGATACAATGCGAGCTAGCCGACGATGACCCCGCTCATCCACACGCTGTTGCCTACGGCAGTTGTCCCTTGCAGGGATGGTTTTACCGGATTCGATGTACTCACGGCGCACCCGTGACACAGTGGCTCGTAAAAATCCTAGTGCCTGCACGACTTCCGAGATGGAGTGACCCATTCGTCAGGGGCCGACAATTTTACCCAAGATCAAATGCACTTAGATCCTTCGTCTTACACATACTGCGTCCGACTCTTGCTGATTCCCGTCGCATCACTCCTTATATTGACGGATCGCTGCATACGTCATGTCATTTCCGTTTACAGGGCCGCCCACAGCGCCAAATTTGCATAACGCCAGCTATCTCTAATTCAATTGCTCTTCAGTGTACATTGCCAAGGCCGCCTAGGTGGCGCAGTGGTCTAGGCGCTGGTTTCTGATCCTTTGTCCCAAATGGGTCCGGTTTCGAATCCAATGGAGGGATGAATTCTGTCTCACAGCACTGGCTCTCTCTCTCTTCTTTGCAACCGGTGACCTTAAATTACGGTTGGGCTACTGCTTATAGTCGAACGAGTTACTCATAGGGGTCGTTAAACCCATGAAAATAAACAAAATGTGACACCATTGATCTACATTACCAATTTTCTTTGACAGTCTCTCTCCACCTAGGTATTCACAATTATTAAGCGCACGAGTACTTATAAGTTTTCCACGGGGTATTTTGGTTCAGGAAACGAAGAAAGTTTCGACAAAGAATGCATACAAAATGATAAAATGAATTGAAGATGTAAGTTCTGTCTTCAAGACTTTTAATTTTCTGGATTTCCTGTATTCAAAGCGCTGATCTCCTGAAAGATCAACTTCAAAAAACAATGTTTCTTAAGTTACCTCCTATGTTTTCAAGACAGTAAAATTGCAGTTTATTACTTCACGACATAACAGACAAAATTAAAAACTAAAAATTTGGGAAAGGTATAACGCTGTCCAAGAAAATGTGGATATCGTAATGATGAAGCAACTTCTCGTGCATCTTTTCTCCGGGGAAAAAAGTGGAGTGGATTCTTAGAAACACAAACACGGATAAAAAATTTTTGTATTGCCTGGGGTCAGGTGATGACTGATATAAGAAGAAAAGACAGAACCGTATTTGTCGTTCTCTTCATTTCTTGTAGCATGGCTCGCATTTTTGCCGTATATACAGCTGTATGAAGGTAAGCATCGATAGATAAGTCACCGGAAAAGAGATTACTCTGCATGAAATATTCTTACAGAAAAGAACTTCTGACCAATTTTTCCCAACATCTGTCCCTGTCCACTCTAGTAATTCCTTCCCTTTTTGTTTTTATTGTTTCTTTGTGTGTGTGTTCTAGGAAAGAAAGTATCAAAATACAACCTCAAGGTAAGAACTGCGGTTTGTCTTTCCAAAAGAAGAATATATTTCTATTTCTTTGGTTTTTATGAAATCTTCCTTTCCAGTTTCCCGTGGCTTCTTTTTTCCCGCGATGCCATGCTCACTTTCATCTCCCATATTCAGAATTGGATTCCACGTGCTCTACTGCACCTGCCTTTGATGTTCAGCGTTCTCTTGGGTCAAAAAAGCCTCAAATCTGAAGTGTACTTTTCATTTTTTCCCCTTCGCAGATTTTTCCAACTTTTTGTTTATTTTTGGAAGCGTCGTTTTGACCGCTACCATAGAGTGCATTTCGTAAATTTAAGGCGACACTGAAAATACGACTTAGACTGAAAAATTTAGATCACGTGGAAGCAATGCCAAGAACGATTTCCAGAATATTCTAGTTAAAATGACTCACTTATATTCTTTAAATGTCATGTCGTAAAACGGTTAAGACTTTTCCGTTCGAAATGCTACTGCTCAGTCTTATTATTGATGCTTCTGGTACGAATTAAACACGATCAAGTAATTCTCAGTACTTGCAAAAAACGATAAAAATTGAGCTGAGATACGATAAAGACATGGAAGTAAAGGAAGAAGAAATGAAACAAAAGAGAAAAATGTAATTTTAAAACCACGATTGTGCTTTCCACGAAGAACGGAGAAATTTACTACCAATAATCTTATATATTGTTTTTTATAATAATCGTATATCCCTTTTATTTTGTAATAACATTTGTTTTCAGATCGTTATTTCCTTCTTCGTAGACACTGTCTGCATTGGATCACTGCTGTTTGATACGCAGAGCTATTTAACAGGTTTTACACTGTTTCCACATGGCTACTCTTTTTTTCGCACGGATTAGAGGGAAACGTTAAGATTAATGCTGTATATTTACCATTATTCTGTATAATGAGAGAATTTTCAGCTGTGTTGAACTTAAGTACATGTGTTCAAGTGAACGCGAATGATTATGCTGTCTATTTCCGCTCTCTTTTAACAAAACTTAAAAATCAAATGTTATATTACTATTCAAATACGCCATAACTAACTGCCTTGATATCTCTTTTCCTTCCAGCCACTGGGCAGTTCGATGAGCATGGAAGTTAAGAAGCATCATTAGTTACCGCTTAAGTTATTCGCACAAGCGAACAAAGAGAACCAGAACCAGAGGGAAAAGACAATATCGAATATCTTACTTGAGATTTAAACACATGCGCAGCAGTAGGCTGTGCATACTATTTATTTTCTTTATCACCAACATAGCCCTCTTATCATGAAGTTCCATGACAGTTTTTCTTGGTTCATCGAAACATTTTCGTTCACTTTCCCCCGTACTTTTTGATTTTCAGAGATGTTATGTGAATCAAAATATGCTCTGTTATATTGAAATTGAAGCACCCGGAAGCGATGAGAGCAATGAGCAGTGACGATGATGAAGCGATGAGAGCAATGAGCAGAGACGATGATGAAGCGATGAGAGCAATTAGCAGTGACGATGATGAAGCGATGAGAGCAATTAGCAGTGACGATGATGAAGCGATGGGAGTAATGAGCAGTGACGATGATGAAGCGATGAGAGCAATTAGCAGTGACGATGATGAAGCGATGGGAGTAATGAGCAGTGACGGAGCAGTGTGGAAGTAAGCAAAACATAATTAATTTTTCAAAAATAATGAACAATTTTATTACCCGAAAAATAAGACATATCAGAAAGTGTACAACCAACTCCCCTGGCAGTACATTCAGCAATGGATCCAGACATCGGATCGCATAGACGTCGGATGACCTCTTACGGTTCTTGCACCTGGTCTTATGAGGCGGCCTTTGTTTGCACTGATTACAAGTAGGCGTTGAGATGCCGTCCAACCATGTCTCATACATGCTGTACTGGGGATAGATCCAGGAACTGTGGTTGCAATGTCCTGATGTTGACAGTGATTAGAGGAATGTTGAACATATTTGCAGTACGGGGATGTACATTGTCTTGCTCAAACATGCTGTCGGGTGCTTCTACCCCCTGTCCCATTGGAAATGCATAACAATTGCATTAAAGGTATTCTCTGCTTTCCACTGAGCTGTCAAACTGTCTGCGACGAATATTAGAGATGTTCACCTGTCATAACTTATTGTTCTCCACACCATGGCCCTGCCGTTCGCGCTGTTTGCCACTCAACCCTCTTGAATTGGCAAGTTCTACCCGCCATCACTATACGTGAATCCTGCGACCATTATGCACCAGACAATAGACAAATTCGTCTCTGAAGATCACAAGAATCCATTTGGTCTGCCTGTTCACTGGATCACTGCACCATTCTAGACGCTGGTGACTGCGATCATTAGATAATGGGCTACCGATAATATTAGTACCTTACGTGAAATCCTGTCCCCCGTTGGCCTTCGAGATAGGAACGTTTTTGTAACTAGATGATTTAAATCAATATTCACCGCTGTTCTGATGACGGAGAGCGTGTCTATAAAAGTTGCGGAAACTAGTCGGTTGATCAAACGATCTTCTCTTGGTGTAATCGTGTTGTGTGCTCCAGTTCTACGCCGACGAAAGGCAGAAACTTCTCTCAAAAACTGTTACCAGAATGGATATACTGTTGCTTTGTCACGAGACAAATGCTGCGTTGTACGGCATGCCGACCATTCACTCTGCCAGCTACCAATAATCTGCCTCTTCTAAAATGTACTTAACTGACAATATGGTCAGCTAAATGTTTGACTTGGTATGTTGCATGAAGTTCACTCCAAGAAATCTCAACTCTAGAAGTCGGAGGATATAAGGATTCCAATCTTAGTTGTGACGTTTACGGCAGAGACATTAGCGTTTATCTCGGCAAATGCTTCCGTCGGATTGGTCTCGTATTTTAAACATGTCTCGGATATATTAGTCGTCAATGGATGTTCATGCATTCCGATTACTACTCCGGGATGATGCTATTTCATCGTTACCAGCTGTATAACTTGATATATCTAATGAAAATATATCTATTTTTAGAATAAACTAATGAAAATATATCTATTTTTAGAATAAACTAATGAAAATATATCTATTTTTAGAATAAACTAATGAAAATATATCTATTTTTAGAATAAACTAATGAAAATATATCTATTTTTAGAATGAATTATGAATTTATTAACTTGCCGAGCTTTTGCTCCTCACTGGAGGGCTTTTTCAAAGCTTATATAACAATAGATAATACGTTACATGACTTAAAATTCAAAAATACACAGACTAAATAACATATATTGCATCAAATGTCATAAAACAACTCACTGTGCGATAAATCACTCATAATATACACTCGTGCCTATGCTTACATGATATCATAAATAAATCAAAGTAACAACAAATGCCAAATAAATCTATAAATTACGTCCAGTATTAAAAAAATTTTTTCCACAAAGTTGGGATTTCCAATGATACTCCGTCGTTGCATGCGTTACGTTTCGATAAAATTTCGATTAATAAATTTCAACGCCATCCATCAGCTGCTTACTAAAGAACTTAGAAGGTTCCAGAAACACAAAAAGAATGGGAAAAAGCAGGGATATATTCTATTCCACTACAATACTCTGACAGGACCAGAAAGTTCTATATTGGACTGACTAAGAGATCGATTGGAATAAGGATGTAAGAACACAAGAGAAATTTGAAAAATAAACTGCAGGTTTCAGCCCTGACAAGAAGTGTAATACTAGAGGATGCAGTTCCAGATTGAGATGGAACGAAAATGCGTTGCTAGATACACTACGAAATTGGAATCAGCAATAAGGAAATAAATCGAAATTTTATCAACGCGTAACGCATGCAATGACGGAGTATCATTGGCGATCCCAACTTTGTGGAAAATGTTTTTTAAATCTGGACGTAATTTATAGATTTATTTGGCACCTGTTGTTACTTTGATTTATTTATGATATCATGTAAGCATGTATGGATATCGTACGTGTAGGCACGAGTGTATACTATGGGTGATTTACTGCACACATGAGTTGGTTTATGACATTTGATGCAATATATATTATTTAGTCTGCTTATTTTTGAATTTTAAATCGTGTAACATATTTTCTACAGTTACATAAGCCTTGAAAAAGCCTCTGGTGAGGAGCGAAAGCTCGGCAAGTTAATAAATTCATAATTACACCATGATACGGAGTGTTTAGTGTAAAAAAAGTTAAGGAAATATATCTATCAAGAATAGCGTAATACAGCATCGTTTTGACGCCAGTAGAAGCCAAAAGCTTCTCAATAATCCCATGATTAAATACAGAATAGTAGATTGTGTGGATATACATTTTATCGGTGCGGTACATAAATCATAAAGGCTGATGTTTTCGTTTCTTTCCTATGTAGTACAACTGACGAGTCACAAGCGTTCTGAAATGGTTGTACAGAGAAGATAGAACCTTTTTTTTATTACTTGCTGTGTTTTTCTTTGCATACATGCATATGAATCAATACTTTTAGCTTTACATCAGCAAGTAACTGGTATATTCCATGCATAAAATCATAGATAGATAGATAGATAGATAGATAGATAGATAGATAGATAGATAGATAGATAGATGAATGAATGAATAAAAATATTGTTATTTGGGGTGACAGTTGTTTGCATTTCAGAAACAAACCCAGCTACTTGTATTTTCTATCCAAACTGCGACATCAATATATATGTTGATGTGCGCTTCGGCAATTCGAAGGGAATTCTACAAGTGGTTGTTAGTCAGTAGTCCACTTAGGGAGCTGGAACATTGATAGAATCAAGTCAACATCTAGTAATTCAGATCACACAGGTATGCTGTAGAATTACAAATAGTGAAAGTTTCTATTAAATTAATTGTAGAGCAGTTACATACATTCTGTGAAAAAAAATCGAAGCACCCGATGAGAAATAGTTCAACAATGAACTCGGCAAGCAATTACTTCCTCTTTAGTCATGCAAATGATTATAAATTAGACGCCAATAAGCTTAGTTCCATCCCATCCAACATTGGAAACCTGTATCTCAGGACATTTACAAGAAGCATAGCTGAGTTGTTATGTGTGCCTTTCTAGACGCTGACGATATATCCTAGACTGCTGTTAATGTACGGTTGCGTTAACATCAGTAGCCGATGATGATGCAGCCACGACTCATCCGATAACCGTGCTAGCAACTCAGAATTTTCGAGAGGAGGCACATTATGGGCCCCTCTCGAAGTTGCTCAACGCGTTTCTGCGTCAGAGCAATTCTGCAGTAGGATAATATTGCAGCAGTGGGGGCCAGAAGGGCACACATAACCCCGACAACGGCCCCGGCAGACCCAGGGAAACGACTAAACGAGAGGATCTCGCGAATGTAGAAAACATCAGAACCACATTGACGACATCGCTATCTACGACCCAAAGATGATGCAACGTCCTTTATGAAGTATAACGAAAGTATATTTCTCCGTCATTTTTATCCACGCCGGGGCTCGAACCCGGGTCCCCTCATTCCGGAATAAGTCGCTCTACCAATTGAGCTACGCGGACGTTCTATCGCTGATATCTGCCTTTATGTTGTGTGCGTCCTGCCGGGCAGGAACGTCACATCCCACCCCCTCCCCGAAAGAGGGCCCGGGGAATAGCCCACTGATCAGCCGTGACCATGAATCATCGCAGGCAGTCATCCGCTGTAGAACGTGCACATGAGAACTCCCAGTCAATCTGGTGTGTGGAATGCAACGTCACACACATTTATTTTCGAAGCGCTGGAGAAGAGATTCTCTGATTTTTCCTATCTCGCGGTGTGGAAAGAACATCACACCATTGCGAGATCTTGAACGGCCGGGTCATCCGGAAAGTTCGGGCGCCATTATAACGAAGTAAATTTCTCCGTCCTTTTTTTCCACGCCGGGGCTTGAACCCGGGTCCCTTCATTCCGGAATAAGTCACTCTACCAATTGAGCTACGCGGACGTTCGTTATCGCTGATATTTGCCTTTATGTCATGTGCGTCCCAGCAAAAACAGTATTGCTGGGCCAGCAGTGGGCCATTGCTGGCAGCCAGCACTGCCATCAATGGCCCAGCACTATGTTGCAGCTGCCGAACCGTCAATAAAATGTCCGGGCGGCCAACAGAAGGGCCAGCAGTTCAGGCCAACAGTTGGCACCCCATCAGTTGTCATATGCCACAACAGGGCCATCAGTGGTCCATCACAGGCAGTAGCTGCCACAAGTGGCTCTTCAGTGGCCCTGCAAGTACTTGCCGGAAATGATGGCTAGCCTAATGTGGGCCGTTAGTGGCAGCCAGCAACAACGTGACGTAACTGGTGGCTTGCCGAATCTTGTCCGCCAATTTCCCAGTAGTAGCAATAATAATTAAAAAAAAAAAGCAAGGATAACCGCAGTTTCCTAAAGCTACAATTTTTTTCTACCCTTACGAAGCTTGTGAATTACCGCACTTTGCTGGGGAAATTTTCTCGACAGACCGGAAAAACGCCATTTGCATCTGACTAGATTCGATCCTGGGCCGTTTACGAGGAAGCCGCGCTCGCTACCGACCGGACTAATTCACAACGCTCGTCTACGTGCTGGAAGCTATCTGTTCGGTATGCAATTTGTAAACGAATGCTTCCCTCTTTCATTTTATAATATTGCGAGGTATTTTTCATAAAAGTCAGTTTCATATAATTGATAAATTAATTTTTTCAACGTAACAATAGTTTTTTTTTTTACCTTAAGGGAACTTCACTCATTTTCAAGGCGTGTACATACTTAGAGTCGCTTTCCAAAGTTTTGTACTGTCCTTGCCGTCTTGAAAAGAGATTGTTGAATAAATATATATTTACCCGGATTCATGTCACATTCTGTTGCATTTTTAACGTTGTGTCTTTCCTTTCCGTTGTCCGAAGCTACATTTGTTTTAAAGAGTAAAAGATATTTTATTTTACTTCTCGTTATTTTTAGAAGCGAATTCCTCCCAGTCTTTTGTATTCAACCCATGGATGAGTACACCACATAGCGTTGCTTTTTTTTTTTCAAATAATTAATAAATTTTGTACGCGTATAATTATTTTTCTTTTTTTCCAACAAACGCTATTTTAATGGTTTTCCAGGATATGTGTTTCAAGCGGTTTCAAATTTTTTCTTGTTATTCATCCACTCCATTCCATGAATTGTTATTCATGGGAATGGAGTGGGTGTATTTCATGGCTGTAATATAGTATTTCACGGTTTAGTCTGATATCTTCGTCGACGTAAAATTTCATTAGGAAATTAATTCGCCTCTCCACATATGGATTTTTTTAACATCCACTAAAATAGCACGATGGCGATAGCGTCGTCTTCAAATAACTGGTACCATCAGAGACACAGCAAGTGTTGCTTCTGCGCATGCGCAGTCCCGATGTTTCCACCTGCTGTTGGGGGTTGCATTGGTTGCCAGCAACGGGCCACTAGTGGCACTTGCTTGGAGGCCCACAATTCACGGCGATGCTGCAGGGCCATCAATGGCTCGCCAACTGATAGCGCTGCCACCAACGGACCACTACCGTGCCGTGAGCGGCAGATTTCAGCCAGCAGTGACCCATCACTGCCAGCTGGTGGCCAGAAGTTTCCCAGCTGCTGGCCACCAGCAGCTGAGAAACTTATTCATCGACAGAAGACCTTATTCATCGACAAAAGACCAAAAGTCGAGTATCATCGTTTTCACAGCTCATGGTTTCTAAGGCAAAAGTATTTATTTTAAATTGGATGAATTAGTGAAGACATATAATGACCACAAGTTGGCGAACATGATGAAATATGAGCACGTCTTTTTGCTTTTTTTTTTTTTTTAAAGACGAGGTGAAAATTTCGTTTTTGTGACTTTGGTAAAGCAGCTATTTACTGACCACGAATCTCGTAAGACTAATCACGTTACTTCTATTTTCGTGGGAGTTTTAAAATTTAATCTTGCTTATCAGTGAAACATATATGTTTCGTGGATGCATTCTAAAGTATGCTTCTAAATTTTTTTCGTTTTTGTTTCTTCTTCATCATCCGCACAGGTCTCATTGTTCGACTTTTCAGAATTCCAGATTTGTTGCAGATATTAACATTAGCTGAAATTATTTTAATTAAAATGAACTGAAATTTTAATCCGTCGATAGAAGTTTCGATCTTAAATTTTTTAATTTTGACATTTACAGACAACACAGATTTTCATTTCTGTTAGCGTTTTCTTGTTTGTATGAATATTTTCCTCAGTTTGCATGAATTCCATGCTTGCAAATTTCAGCTTCAATACAATTTTCAGCTTCAATATAATTCGGATCAAAATTAATTTTAAGTTTATGTGAGTAAATGAAGTAATACAGCCTAGAAAAATAATGATTTTGGTGAACCTAGTGGCTTTTGTTGGTTGTTTTCTACTAAAAGTCGCAGTTTACCTCTTTTTTCATCCGTTTTGTAATAGATACAGCCTTACTGTTTGTTTCATCGTCTTCTGAATAGTATAGCGTCAAAACAGAACGACTTTCAAATTCTTGACACTTTCCGAATTGCATATTTAAAATATATGTATGCACTCTCTTGATAGGCCTGTCAACTGGCCACTTTGATTTTTTGTCGCTGTCACTAAAATCGAGACATGTTACTTTTTATACGTGTTTTTCACTTTTCGTTTCTTTCTGCACATCTTTTGCACAATTTCTCATAAGGGCGCATTCCGTCCGGCAAGTGCATAAATTCAAACGTAAATAATGGCTTAGATTGCTTTTGTGTTTGGGTTTCCTGCGAGCGCCGTGTCTCGGGGTGACGTCATGTCGAGCTACAGGTGCAGTCAGCTTTTTCTTCCTGGTTAACTGCGCCTCTTCGTTAAACGAATTCATTGTTGATCGAAGATAGGTAAGGTAAAGAAAGCATTATACTGTGTGTCTTGCAGCTGTCCCTTGGCGCGGCTGATTATGTTATGATACCGCGGTATGTCATTGCTTTCTGTTGCATAAATACTTTATTTCCAGGTTACGCAAAGTGAGAGACAACGGTGTATCGCATTTTCCTTCGTATAAAGAGAATGTCGTGGTAATAAAGGGAAAAAAATTATTCGTACAAACCGCGGCGGCGCATAATCCGCAGAACGTGGAATTTTGCAGAAAATAAAATCGTTGCATAATCCGCACCTGCGATGTTGATCCCAAACCGTAACATCCTATAGATAAAACGCAATTTACAGAATGACCCAGCATTCTAAAATTTTGTCTTCAAGTTAATTCCTAAATTGAAAAAAAAAACGGATCTTTTTATTTAAAAATTCACTGTTGTTTTTAAGTGCTTTTGTGTTATCTTCAATTGCGAATAAAGCGCAACACTTACGAGTTTTTCATTATTACGGCAGTTGCATAGTTAGACCTCTGACGCTAATCTTCCCGGCAGCAGGTGATCGATCGTCCGCGAGAGCAAATAATGCTGCTTTGGTTGCATTATATCTACCAAATTGCTCCTAAGTATTTATTGTTTGTTAGGAATGTTTGGATGCACGAATGTCTATATATATTTGTGTCCATAGTACCGCTTCGTCCCTCCTTCCGTTATTCGATAAGATTATTTTCATGAAGCAATGAAACGGTATCAAAAAACCTATTGGATTGGGTATTTGCTCGCGATATACATAAAATTGCGCACTTCAGGCATATACACCCTTTGCAAAGAAAAAAAGAAAGAAAACGAAGAACCCCGAGAAAGTCGTTCGATCCTGGTGGAACTCCGCATGCAAGTACCTTACTGCCGAATATGCAAGGGAAGAGAATAACGACCAATGACTAAACAGTAGCCAACCAGAGGGCATGGGGACCGCGCACCGAGGAGGTATATCAAAAGTAAAGTTCGTAGGCAAGGAGAATTGTGACAGCGGATTGCGGTTACACTAACCTCCACGGACTTTGAGGATGTCTCGACGTCGGATCCGGGCACAATACGAGCAGCTGAACGAGTTTGAGAGAGGAGGTATAACTAAACTGAGAGAGGCCGGTTGGTCAAGTCGCCGTATTGCCAGGCATTTCGGTCGGAACGATGCGGCAATCAGACTATGTTGGCGCCAATGGGTCGGGAAGGGTACGACCCAGTGGTACGCGGGCAGTAGACGGCCAAGGGCAACGACAGAGCGCGAGGATCGAGCGATTGTGAAAGCCGCACGAACAGAACAAAATCTGTCGCTCTCATCCAACCATGGCCATGGTGGTTCGTCTGCAAGCACAGAAGTCGCCATTTAGACCGTTGCCAGATGACCTGCTGCACGGGGACTACACCCGAGAAGGCAGCTCCGCCGCCTACCACTGACCACCAAGCATTGCCGGTAGAGATTGCAGTGGTGCCCAGCCCGACCAGAGTGGGATAGTATCCAATGACGTCGTGTAGTTTTTAGTGACGAGTTAAGGTTTGCAATTGGCGCCGATGATCAGCGCATGGATCCTACCTTTAACGTGGAACGGCACACGTCTCATACATCATATCAGTTGCCCTTTGGATCCCGAGCAGGAAGGTCGCACATCGTGTGAGCTCCTGCGAGTGAATTTCAGTGCAAGCTTTTCGTCGTCGTCGGCCGTGCGTCTTGTTCTACGATTAGATAGTTTCTGGGTTACCAGTCTATCCGATTCAGTCCGGTTAGGGGATCTTTTAGTTGTTAAGCTTTTTTCAAAGCTCAATTAAAAATTTCCCGAATCCACTTCTCTTCGTTTCAGCTTTCAGCCCATCGTCAAAAATTAATAGGATTACCAGTACCGAAGTTATAGAGCAAAAGCCTGACGCCAAGAAAAGCGATGCCGTTTCCCGTTCCTCATTCAATTTCATGGGAAAGCGAGAGTCAACTGAAAAACCAGATCCAAGAAGATCCAGAAGAATTAGAAACCTTCCGCCGGAACTATATAATAGTATGCAAAAAAGAACCAGAAGAACAAGAAGAAGACTGGTAAGTGAAATAATTTCTTCTTCTGTGCTTCAGAAAATTCTAGACACGTCATCTGACAAAAGAGTTGTCGATGACTCTTCTTGTATGTCTGCGCCAATTCCAGACATGGTAAAAACACCGGTGGGATGCCCGGGCGATGGGATATCTGAAAAAATTACAAATATCATTAAAACACCGGAGAGATGCCCGGGTGATGGGATATTTGCAAAACTTTCAGATATCATTGAAACACCGTTGAGATGCACGGGCGATGGGATATTTGTAAAATTTTCAGATATCAGTAAAACACTGGTGGGGTGCCCGGGCGATGGAATATCTGAGAAAATACCAGATATGTTTTATGAAAAGTCCGAGAAATGTACGGACGACCTTACCCAAAAGGAAGGTTTTTTGGAAAATAGACCTGAGACGGCTTCGGCGTCAGGCTTTTGCAAGGAATTTGGTGTAAATCCACGTCGGTCTTTTAAAAAACCGGCCCTTTTTAGGACCGAGTACTTTTTTCAAAAAGGAATTTGCCAAACCTGCTGAGCAGTTGAAGGAAACTATGTTTCTACAGATACGAACACGTATTCACACAAGTAAAGAAAGACTTTACAAAGAAAAAATTGAAACTCTAGAAAGTTTCAAAAAGTTTGAGAAAAGTGAAAAAAAATACTGTGCAAAAACAGAAAAAAAAATGAGTTGAAAAAAAGAACAACCTCAGTCATCATACGAGCATAAGTTAAGCTCAAAAATAAAGGATGCAGTTAATGACACAGAATTAATGAAAAATGAAACAAATAAATACCTGCGTAATATTAATTTATTACACAGAGAAAAAAAAAGTTGTCATTAAAAGCAATTTACAGAACTCTGTGCTAAAAGAAAGAATTGAAAAACATCGCAAAAATTTCCAAAACACAAATGTGACAGAGAAATTGATTGCTGATGTTGACAAATATCTAGGTGAGAAGGAAAAAAACGGCCCTTTTAAGGGCATTTATGTTTTTGAGGGAGAAAAAAACCCGGCCCTTTTAAGGGCATTTATGTTTTTGAGGAAGAAAAAAAAGGCCCTTTTAAGGGCATTTCACAGAATTCTGTGCTAAAAGAAAAAATTAAAAAACATCGCAAAAAAAATTCCAAAACACAAAAGTGATAGAGATATTGATTGTTGATGTTGATAAATATTTAGATGAAAATGCTACGCAAAAGCAAAAAATATTGGTTACTCCAACCGTGGAAAAAGCAAAATATTTCACTATCAGGCTTAGCAAAGAAATTAAAGAGGCAAAAAAATTAACTGTAATGAAGATGCTCAATTGCAGTATACTAATAACATAACATTTTATAACACACAAAATGAACTGCCTCTTTTATATGATAATGTGGAAAATAACCACACTGAAATAGCAAGCCAACAAGTAAAAAACATAGAAAGCAGTGAAAGCACTGTAGAAAGCAGTGAAAGCAAAATTGACCTATTAATTAAAAAAATTAAAGAAAAGTCCACGAGTGAGAAACTTACGGAAAAAAAATAAATGGAGAAACAGTTAAAAAACAAAAAATGGTGAATGGACCATCAATAAAATAGCAGAATTAGCTGCCAAACTGGTCAAAAACAAGGAAGCAATAAATTGCAATACTGACATTGATGCCCAAGTCATCGAAAGTAACAACAATATAAAAAAAATTGACACAGTAAATAAATGATGAAAAAAAAATGAGGATGAAATTTTTTCCTCTGAAACAAATGGACTTAACATATTAATTTGGAATGCGTAAGGCATCAAAAGGCAGCATTGAGAATTCTTAGCCTACCTAAAATACAAAAAAATTGATATGGCGTAATTAATTGAATACTGGCTAATGGACAGAATTAAATTCAAAATTCCCAACTACAAGGTTTACAGAAAAGACAAAACTCCCAAAGTGGGGGAATTTTGATTGCAGTGAAAGATAAACTAGAGCAAAGTGTAGCAACATGCAACACAGAGGATGGCATGGAAGCGCACTCGATTATTATTAAAACAAAAAATAACCCGATTAAATTTACGGCGCTATACAATCATCTCAAACACACTATTACCAGGGAAGCTCTAGATAATCTTTTCGAGAAAGATATTCCTACGGTCATAGCGGGAGATTTTTAATAGTAAACACCGCTATTCGTACTGCCCTAGAGCTAATAAAAGTGGAAACAATATCTTCAGATATCTCTTAAACAGAAACATTGATTTGGGGGACACCATCTGAACTCACAAGAACGGTGCTCAGAGGAACTAGCAACATACTAGATTTTGCTCTCTTGAAGAATAATAAATATTACTTTGAAATTTACACTGCGGCAGCGCTCTCCTCTGACCACAATCCAGTTCACCTCCAGCTTTATACTGATAAAACTGTGACGGTGGCACCCAAAATGGTCACAAACTTAAAACAATTTGAAGAGAAAATTAAATTAGTGCCATCTCCGGTAATTGGAGACTGTAATAGCAAAGAAGAAATTGACAGAGCTATTGAACTCTTTAACCTCGCCATTAAAAAAATTATGGAGGAATGTCAAACTCCTGCTAAAGAGAAAAAGAATCCGTACTATTTACCCAAATAATTTTTGGAACTTATTAAAGAAAAAAATAGGTACCGAAGCAAGTGGCAAAGAATAAGAAATAAAACGTTCTATGACCTATATTCCTGCCTAAATAGACAAATTAAAAGAGAAATCAGAAAATTCGAGAATGGGTAATGGGGTCAAGTATTAGAGGAAGCTCATATTGACTACTCTGAAAATTCGGATAAAAAAAATAAAATTACTCTTTGGAATCTTACGTCGAGCTTCCAAAATAAAAATGTCAAATTACTCCCACCCCTTCAAAAAGAAGATGGGACGGTAGTTAGAACTGACGAAGAAAAAGCAGAAATCTTTGCAAACCCACTAGAAAAAACAGTTTAAAATAAATTATATCCCTGACACTGATGTAGCCATTAAAATGAAAAAGGCCCTGGATACTTATTTTAAACATGCGGAGGATGTAAAAAATTATAGAGTCATCACCCAAATTGCACAACTCTATGAAGAATTTACTAGTAAAAAAAAAACCTGTGTTAAAAGTAAACAGAAAGGCTCTTTTAAAAAAAAATAGGAGGACACGGCACAGAAAACAGCAGCCAAAAGTAGTAAATGCTACGGCCTCTCTTACGTCCGGTAACAGCAACCTCTAAATAAAGTGGATACGACCTCTTTCGGGTCCGGAAGCGTAGTGACGCGGATGGCTAAGTGGTTAGTGTTTCAGACTGTCGATGCTGGGTCCCCAGGTTCAAGCCTGGGCTGATCTTTCAGAGATGGTGTGATTTACTACCAATCGCTGAATATCCGCCGTGCATCGGACGAGCACGTAAAGTGACGGCCCCCAGGCTGGACCCACTGGTAAAATGGGTATCCTTTCCTATGTCCCCCCTGAAATTCTCTCACCCATCTATGTGCAATATCGTACTTGTACGGTGGCGCCATCTACTGTACTCTAATCTCACTACAAACTGTTCTGTCAAAGTCGCTAGACTTGCTCTCATTCCTTCCGTTTCTGTGTCCTGCCCAAAAGGCGATCTCGCTGTAGGTGGCTGGGACCTAAACTCTACTTCCTGTGGACGGAAGTCCTACATAAAAATGACAAATCCTGCATCGGGTCAGGAATCCATAAAAATGCAAAGGTCGGGCAGCAACTTCAAATTAAAGGTGCCAGAAACTGAAAAGATAAGAAAAAACAAGACACCTTTTAAGGGCCAAAAAAAAAAAAATGTTTGTTCCCCCAGATTTTGAAAAACCACTACCCATCAGTGAAAGGGAAGTTAGGTTTCATATTAATAATCTTAAAAATAAAAAGGCACCGGGCAATGATGGCATAAATAATAAAATTATGAAAACATTACCGGAAGAGTATGTGCAAACCCTTACTAAAATATACAACTGTGCCATTAAATTACATTATTTCCCTGATGTTTGGAAGACAGCAGAGGTAATATTATTACCCAAGCCAGGTAAAAACCCGGCAATTCCTGAAAACCACAGACCGATTTCGTTGCTCCCAACCATGGGAAAAATCTTTGAAAAAATAATTCTTATTAGAATGCAACAATTCTGTGAGGAATTCCCAGTAATTCCATTTATTCAAGGAGGTTTTAGAGATAAATACTCCACGGTGCACCAACTCTCTAGAATAACTGAAAAATGTGCTGAAGGAATAATAAAAAAAGAACACACAGCAGCCAAATTTCTGGATGTGGCAAAAGCATTCGATAAATGCTCACATGAGGCAATTATCTACAAGCTAATAGCACATAATTTTCCTCCCTGGATTATACATGTAATCAAATCATACCTCACTAACAGAACATTCTGTGTAAAAATCAGTAGGAAAAAAACGTTAAAAAAATCGAAGCTGGTGTACCGCAAGGCAGTGTACTCGCGCCAACGCTCTATCTTTACGTCAGACTTTCCCTACTATAATAACAGGAATCTGACTACAGCTCTCTATGCTGATGACACTGCACTCGCTTATACTTCCAAAAATAAAAATCAAGCAACTTTCATGTTGCAACATTATGTTGAACAACTCGAGAAGTATTTTTTAGATTGGAAAATCAAAATCAATACTGAAAAAACTCAAGCAATTCTATTTTCTAGGATTAAATGCAATCACAATCCAGACTTTGAAATAGAAATGTATAAAAAAAAAATACCTTGGGTAAATGATGTTAAATATTTAGGACTTTTTATGGACCACAACCTAAACTGGAACAAGCATATTAAAGAAACTCTGTCCAAATCTCTTAAGATCAGAGGAAGTCTCCAGCCAGTAATAAAAAAAAGGCTTAGCAGGAAAAACAAAACTTTGATATGGAAAGTCTATATCAGCCCTGATATTTGAACGCAATTCACAGCTACCCTAGCAAAAAAAATAACAATAATTGGGACTAGTGTTCGGAGGGTATTCTTCACATAAGAAGAATTTTTGTTAAAAAAATAAAAAAAATGGGTCTTTTAAGGGACGTACTCTGTTTGGCAAAAATACTTCACACATGTGAAGAAATCTTGTTAAAAAAAATAAAAATAAAAGGGCTCTTTTAGGGGCCGAACTTGTTTTGCAAAGAGAAATATTAGAGTCCACATATATGAGACTGGCCCAGAAACAAGGTACTATTGTTTAAAAAAAAAAAAAAAAAAAAAAGCAGTGCCACACTCCCCTCCAGCCAGTGGAATAAAAAAAAAAAAAAAAGAAAAATTCTTTGAGAAGCTAGGTGAAAAGCTGACTCCTACACGGGAACTGAGCAAACGACAACTGTGTGGTTTGAGGTGCCTTGCAACACAGGGTTTTGTGAGAAAACTGGGTGTTTATCTGTAGGATTTTTCTTGTGTGGTTCTTTTCTTTTTTTTAGGCAACCCTTTCCCCTGTCCTTTCCCAGATTGCCTGCGGCCTGGCGTTGTCTGCGGGATGACTTGCTTTGATTGATTTGTTGCAGGTAAGTATGTAATGTAGCTTACAACTTCAATACTTAACGGGAAACAGTATACTCCTTTTGCTCTAAAATTTCTGTACTTTTCTTTCATGCTGTTCTATCAGGGATATCTGTTACCAAATATCTTATCTTCTTCTTTTTCACCTGACAAAAGGCGTAGAGCGCTGGGGGTTCGGGTCTCTCAACCTCAGATAGGAAATCTCTCTCTCGGCTCATACACCGTCATCAGGACGAATTCGTCCTGATAATGCCGAGGCGATAGCTCTGCGAAACTATAGTCGATATATAATAAACATCTGATTGTGCTAAACGTTGGCATTTTTCTATTTTTTTCAAAACCACAAGTTTTGTAGTCATAAATGATATAAAATGTAGTGCTGTGTGTGATGTTTCAAACGCCGAACACAAATGAAACCAATCTTGACGGCACTGGTTTTCAGCGCATCCTGTACTCATTTAACAAAAACGAACTAATTTTATCCTGTTTTTGAAAATTAAGGATTTTCTCAATTTTCATGAAAACCACCCTCAAGATTAATGGAACAAAACTTCACTTCAAACAAATATGTTCAATTGAAATTTGATTATCAGAAACAATGGTTATTTTAAAAACAAGATCAAAAACTTCTAATAGGTGCAGTGAGACATAATTACTACCATAATTACTGCTAAGTAGGAAACTTTTAATTGAAAAAGAAGGACATTTGATATCTAAATAATTTTTGCGAAGCACCCCATGGTACAAGTAAACCGTAACCTGTTCCATATAATTGACAAACACCATTAATTTTAAATATACAGGAAACAAATCGTCCTTTTCTCTGAAAGGAATGTAGCGGGGAAATACGACTTACTTTGTCTCCCCTTTTTTAGCTTCAATGTTTCTAATAAACTGTGACGAAGACTACACTCGTAAAATAAAATAAAATTATTTCTAGTGTCCATTATGAATATTATTTTTCAAAGAGCATTGTCCGGTTTTGTTGATAAAGTTATTCTTTCCGGTAACACTCACATCAGAAAACAAAACCTATGCTTTTTTTTTCTGTGTATGTGTGTGTGTGTTTTGGAACGTTTCATGAAGAAATACGAGAAGTGATTGACTGGGGAAGGAGTAAAGGCTATTCAAGAAGTAAGTATTAATCTAAGAATTTTCTGAAATTTTTTTATGATATTTCTAAAAATAATTTTATGAGAAATTAGCGCTAATAATAAAATATAATTGAAATACTGAATGTTGATATTGGGTTGTCGGAAAAGTCATGACTTATTATCGCACCCAAATAGCGGTTGGACGGTTTTGGAAGTACTAGAGGCATGCTTAGCTCTGTTATCGTTATGGCATTCGACAGGTGCAAGTTCTAGCTGCAGTCTAAAAGGAATAGTGAGAGATTTAGTTGATTTGCGGAGATTTAACATCAAAATAGATGAAAAGTTCGTGCTCAGTTAGTCAGAAAAATAAGGTTGCCGTCTTATGCACAATTAGAATAACTAAAAGTTAAAAGAACTGATGCTCCTGTACACACCAAATGTGGCGAGGGTGATATGAAAGAACAGGTTAAAACAAACATGAGATCTTTCAATCCCTCTTGGGATCATCCTCAGATGTGCTCTCAAATTAGTGATTCCGACCCTTAAATAACAGAAAGGGTAAGTGTCATGAATCAAACTGTGCATTCACTGCGCATGTCTGGGATTGTTCACGGGAAATTCCGAATCGCTGAATGGGTAATTGTGTCATCTGGTGTTAAGGCATTCAAGGTGTTGTCACATTGGGCATTATTTGAGTCCCTTCGCAAGAAATTTTTCCAAGAATTGGGGATGTACTTAGGTATGTGGTCGTTGCAGCATTGATTGCCCTTGATGAAAATTAACAAGCTCTCTGCAAAAAGTAACGAGGTTTTGTTCCGTGGTGTTGTAACGATGGAAGCCTCCTGCCAAACTGGGAAATATGAACCCTTGTTGTTAAGGCGTGATAACGCAGTTTTTGGTTTCGAGTCTTAATGTCATAAAGGTGTTCCTTCATTCTGATGTCCAACGTCCTCTGAGTAGATCCTATGTAAGTGAGAGGTGGGTCATCAGGCTCAGTACTGTAAAGAGGTACGTTATATACTCCATGACGGGATCCCTGTTTGATTTGATCGCGGTCGTTGCGAATGATGGAGTAAGTATTTGATGTTCTGAGGCCAAAATCGATTTTGTGACGATGACATGTTTTTCATGATGCGAGTGACGTGTGGGTCATAGCACATAGACCCAACAAATTTCTTATCTCTTGTTTCCCTCACAAGTGTGGATCTGGTTGAGTTTCCGAGTCTCTTGTAAATCGAATCCACCAAATGATTTCCATAGCCATGGTTTCGGGAGATTTCTTTAATTTTTGCAATTTCTTGTTTCTTCAGCCGGTTGCTGGAGGAGTGTGTAATGGCTCGTTGTATCATAAAACGAATGTCTGCAAGTTTATGACATAGAGGGTGCATAGAGTTGTAAGGGATGATACTAGGGGCAGACATAGGCTTCCTGAAAACTGAGGTTTGAATAGTGTGATTTGTAATATTTCTGGTTAGCAAGAAATCCAAAAACGGTAAGATTCCATTAGTTTTCAGTTAAAACGCAAAATTCACTGACTGATGTAGTGAAGACATGAAATCCCTAAAATTCAATAATTTTTCTTCAATGCCCAACCAGGAAACCAAATTATCATCGACATATCTCAAATATAAACCCAGTTCTTCAGGTAAAGGGTTCAACGCCAGGTGCTCTAGGTGTTGCATAAATATCTCGGCCAAAAGGGGTGATAGAGGGGAACCCATTAGGACACCCTCTTTTTGCCTGTAAATGATGTTGTTGAAGCAAAAGAATGAACAATTTTGAATAAGTCTCAGGGTACTAAGAGTTGCGTTTGGTTTTCTAGTTGGGCACTGAAGAAAAATTAATGAATTTTAGGGATTTCCCGTCTTCACTACATCAGTCAGTGAATTTTGCGTTGGAACTGGAAACTAATGGAATCTTACCGTTTTTGGATTTCTTGCTAACCAGAAATATTACAAATCACACTATTCAAACCTCAGTTTTCAGGAAGCCTATGTCTGCCCCTAGTATCATCCCTTACAACTCTATGCACCCTCTATGTCATAAACTTGCAGCCATTTGTTTTATGATACCACGAGCCATTACACACTCCTCCAGCAACCGGCTGAAGAAACAAGAAATTGCAAAAATTAAAGAAATGTCCCGAAACCATGGCTATGGAAATCATTTGGTGGATTCGATTTACAAGAGACTCGGAAACTCAACCAGGTCCACACTTGTGAGGGAAACAAGAGATAAGAAATTTGTTGGGTCTATGTGCTATGACCCACACGTCACTCGCATCATGAAAAAACACGTGTCATCGTCACAAAATCGATTTTGGCCTCAGAACATCAAATACTTACTCCATCATTCGCAACGACCGCGATCAAATCAAACAGGGATCTCGTCATGGAGTATATAACATACCTCTTTACAGTACTGAGCCTGATGACCCACCTCTCACTTACATAGGATCTACTCAGAGGACGTTGGACATCAGAATGAAGGAACACCTTTATGACATTAAGACTCGAAACCAAAAACTGCGTTATCACGCCTTAACAACAAGGGTTCATATTTCCCAGTTTGGCAGGAGGCTTCCATCGTTACAACACCACGGAACAAAACCTCGTTACTTTTTGCAGAGAGCTTGTTAATTTTCATCAAGGGCAATCAATGCTGCAACGACCACATACCTAAGTACATCCCCAATTCTTGGAAAAATTTCTTGCGAAGGGACTCAAATAATGCCCAATGTGACAACACCTTGAATGCCTTAACACCAGATGACACAATTACCCATTCAGCGATTCGGAATTTCCCGTGAACAATCCCAGACATGCGCAGTGAATGCACAGTTTGATTCATGACACTTACCCTTTCTGTTATTTAAGGGTCGGAATCACTAATTTGAGAGCACATCTGAGGATGATCCCAAGAGGGATTGAAAGATCTCATGTTTGTTTTAACCTGTTCTTTCATATCACCTTCACCACATTTGGTGTGTACAGGAGCATCAGTCTTTTAACTTTTAGTTATTCTAATCGTGCATAAGACGGCAACCTTATTTTTCTGATTTAACATTAAGTTGAAGATGGAAGACCAAACAAAATTCCGTGCTGGTGATTTTTGGTATCAACGATGCTCCTCGGTCCGGGAGGCCAACCGAGGTTGATGACGACCAAATCAAGGCACTGATCGATACAAACTCACGTTACACGACACGAGAGTCTGCAAACACATTGCACATCCATCATTAAAACGTGCACGACCATCTGAAGAAGCTGGGATACGTATGCAAGCTCGATGTGTGGGCTCCTCGTGAACTCAAAGAAGCTCAATTGACGGCGCGTATTAACATCTGCGATATGCTCATTAAATGTGAAGAAACCGATAATTTTCTGAAGCGACTGATAACTGGTGACGAAAAGTGGATTGTGTACAACAATGTGCTGCGCAATCCGTCTTGGTTCCGACGTGCTGCTTTGCCTCAAACGACATCTAAAGCATTAGCGGAAGGTTCTGGTCTCAGTGTGGTGGGATTTTAAAGGTGTCGTGTTTTTCGAGCTCCTACCACGGAACGAAACAATCAATTCGAATGTATACTGTCGTCAATTGGACAGTTTGAACGAATCCATCATCCAGAAACGTCCACAGCTCGCTCATCGTTTAGGTGATGTGTTCTATCACGACAACGCGAGACCGCACACAAGTTTGATCACCCGCCAAAAATTATTGGAGCTTGGGTGGGATGTGTTGCCACACCCAGCATACTCGCCTGACCTTGCGCTGTCAGACGTCCACTTGCTTTGCTCTTTTCAACAGTCCTTGTGCGGTATAACGTTCAATTCAGATGAGGCTGTAAATCAGCATCTTGTGCAATTTTTCGTCACGAAAGACAGGTCCTTTTATGAACGAGGCATTCTGCAGCTCACTGAAAGGTGGCAAAAGGTTATCGGACAAAACGGGCATTATATCTTTGATTGATCTTTGTTCTTTCTATCAATAAATAACCTTTGCAAAACATGGCTAAAATACGGCATGACTTTTCCGACAACCCAATAGAATTAAGAGGGAAATCTCTCTTTTATAGAAAGTGCACTGATTTTTAAAAATCGCGGTTTTTATAACTTTGACCTGATATGTTTTGCATCGGTAACAAATGCCTATTTATTTATTTGAGTAAGAAAATTTTGCGATTTTAAATCGTTACAGCGCTGGTGAGTTTTCCTAGTGGTTTAAACAACAAATTAAGAACAAAAGCAAGGAAAATAAATAGAAGAAGAACAACTTGATATATAATGTAGAATTTTAGAAAGTATTGTCTCAATACTCTACGCGGAGAGTATTCAAAACTTAAATGTCGCGGAGGATGCCCGGTGTTTGCTCGAACAACTAGTTGGCTGACTCATAGTCCAGTCCCTGGCCATAAGACCCGTCGGAATTTTGAGGTGGACGAAGTTTCTCTTCAGATCCTCTTACGGTATGCCCAATGGAAGGATAAAATCTTGGGTAGACATCTAGCAGCCTGCGCATAAATTTTATGGGACGCCATTTTGTTTTGGACATATACGCGCAGTAGTCAGTATTGAATTTCGTAATTTTCTGTTCTTTCCAGTATAGCTATGCAAAATACGACATGTTTTTTTGGATTCCTCATAAAGTGTCCTATAAGATAAGACTATTTAACCAGTAATAAACCAAGTTTATGAAAATCTAACATTTTGTTTTTATTTTATTTAATTATTTCTTGAAAAGATACTTATATTTAGCTACACAACACATTTAACTAATGTGAATTTTGTTTGTTTCAGACTGAATAAAGGAAATGTAGGATAACAAGCATCTTGTTGGCCTATATTTGTGCCGAGAGAGTGGAACTTCAATAAATGCGGACATATCAAAATGCTTTTTATGCCAAAAACACAACAAAGAGAAAACAACAACTACAACAGAAGGAAGACAAATAATCTTGGCTGCAGTTGAAATACGACAAATGATGTTTTTAAACGTATCAGTCTCCGTGGACGTGATTCTGAGTTCACGAACCATTGTTCAAGTGCATGTTATAAATCCTGCACTCTAAAACAACTTTGCTTCAGAAAAAAAGAAAAAATGAAGCCAAATAACTGGAAGAATCAAGTAAGACCCACTCCAAGATTCAGCAATATCGCCACACAAAAAATTGAGAACTGATGTTGTTTGTCGTAACCAGCTATCGTCTAATAAGATGGAGCCTACAAAACTTCCATTTATTATTTGCGGAAAACAGAAACACAGGAACATCAAAGAAAATAATAGAATTAGTGAAACCAATCTGGCTAAAACATTTCTTGCAGCCACTCTGTTCTTCAAGGACGATGAATACGTAAGAACTTGTTATCTTGAAGATCAATCGGCTTTGTTTGGAGTAAATTTATACTACCACAAGCTCTGTCTTGAAGCGTATCTCGAAAATAATAGAAAACAAAATCAGCCAAATAAAAAACAACAATCGCAAACCAAAGGCCAAAAGATAGAGGATATTGAACCACCCCTTGTAGACATTCTGGATTGTGGTTACGGTCTAACACTTAGTGAGATTCACGATTATGCCAACAAACAGCCTGGAGAACAGTCTATTACAAATACAGAGGTAAAATTGTACATGATAAGAATAAAACAACAGTCGATTACAAATACAGAGGTAAAATCGTACATGATAAAAAAATTTGGGAATAACATTCAGTTCTGCAAACCATCACTAAAACTCAGTCCCAGCTTGTTTATTCGCCAAGGCTTCTGTTGATCAAGTGGCGGAGAACCTACGATCTGTACACTGTGTTAGGGAGGCTGGCAAAATTATTAGACATTGGCTCCTGCAAACGGATTTCAGCTTTGACGATGAGTTTGGGGATGCAAACCAGCTAGGGAAATCTTGGGTAAAAACGCCAATCCCACATCCACAAATTGATTTCTTGTCTCACGTAACTAATGTTGATAAACTAACCATCCTTGTCCACATTAATGATAACAGTCGACCAGGTGAAGTAGAAGAAGAAGAAACAGACAATGGTGAAATTGGAGAGGTCAGTGAGAAAACAGAGAGCTCTGTAGCAAGCAGAATCAATGCCTTTTTACAGATATTGTACTACAATGCCCATAAGGGAAGGAAGAAGACTCCTCTGCATCTGAGGTCTGGCCATTCAATTCATGAGAAGTGTAAGAGCAAGCAGCTTATCACTTTATTCAACAAAATTGGATTGTGAATCAGCTACAATGAGATTACGGAATCTCGTCGTAACTTTGCACAGCACACAATAAAGTCGTATTCGGTGAGCCCTGAACTTCCAAGTCATTTTATGGGAACAAACCTACATTAAAAAAAAAGTGCGATGGATAATTTTGACCACGAAGAAGCAAGCCTTTCAGGTCTTCGGGGAACTCATGATACTGTTATGGTCTTATTTCAGGAAGCTCCGAGCATAATTCTCAGTAAGCCAAAGTTGTGAGCAGTGGATCATATTAAACTTGGGAAAAGACCTGTTTTTCTACTTTTATCAAACCCATGAAGTCTCAATTCATATCTGAGTTGACCAAAAAATTAAATACACCTGACAGAAATTTCCCAAAACAGCATAAACTGAAAACCAGTGTGGTTGTTGATGTCATGAATCAGTTTCAAAGGCTGCCAGTTAAGGGACATGTCACATTTAAAGATATGTTTACAATCTTTGACAGCAATGTTAATAAAATGTTTGTAAATTCAGTCGTGTAAACTATGTTTTTGACAGCTACCTTCAATCGTCAATCAAAAACGCTGAGAGAGAAAGAAAATATTCTGTGCAACCACTACCATGACATCCATTGTTACCACTACGAAGCTTCCTGTATAAATATAAATATTTTGGACATCAATTGACAACAAAATTCTGATTCAAGATGCCCTGAGCGAGGTTCTGAACACGGTATCAGCTAATCGACAATGGAAAAATATCCTCAGCGGCGAGTTGCTTGAAAGTTGTCCTACTCCCGCCTTAGAGACGAAAGATGGAAGCTTCACACAAATCAAGGATACTCTTCTAGTAACTGTTGAAGAGGACGACGTATCATTCCTCATGTTTTTCACGCTGTTAAAGAAGGTTTACAGCGTATCGTCGTGCTTTCAATTGACACAAATGTTTTTGTGATACTCATTTCTACAAGTTTCTTAATGAAAACGGACTCTCTGAACTATGGATGAGAAAGTCGGCATCAGATATCATACCAATTCATACTCTCTTAGAGAAGATAGGTACTACCACAGACGTCCTTCTTGCTACTCATTCTCTTACAGGTTCTGATGTGACCAGTAAAATAAGCACCAAATTGTCATCTCTCAAGGCAGAACCAGAAAAATATATCCACAACTTTGGTAGGCGTTATCCTCCAAGTGCTCAATCCTTTAAGCCAGCCGAGTGGTACTTGGTGAACGTGTTGAAACCAGGCTCCGTTTTAAAGGTTTTAAAACAAGACATTTGATGCACTTTGATTTGAAATAATGACCAAAGCTGGCATTTCCAAACTTACAAGGGCCGCCCCAGTGGCGCAATGGTCTAAGCGATGGCCTCTGATCATGCGTCCGAGATGGGTCCGGGTTCGAATTCCGATGAGGCATGGATATTGTGTTTGTCTTACGGCGCTGGTTCTCTCCCTTCCCTGGAACGAGTGACCCTAAATTAGGGACAGGCGACTGCTTATAGCCATATTGAGTTGCTCACGGTGGTCGTTAAACCTCCATTCAAAAAAAAAAAAGCTTAATAGGCTTCCCTTGCACAAGCTCTTCATTACAAGGTCACCTGAAATTATCATTTTACATGGTATGCTCGTGCTCTAGAGTGTTATTGATGGACGACCCATTAGCCCCAACTGATTTTGGATGGACAATCAATGCTGATGAATCATCATTCTCGCCAGACCTATGCATTAGTGAACTACCGGAAGATATCATTCTTACCTGTACTTGCAAAAGCTGTCATACAAAACGAAGCAGGTGCCACAGAAACAATGTTTCTTGTACGTCATTTTGCTAATGCAACATGTCTTGTGACATTCAAAAACATGTAAATTACTTAAAATGACTATTTAACACTGTGAATAATTTGTGATTCTTTATGTATCGTAATTTAGTAGTGATACTTCAATACATTATTATCTATTCTTACCTTGTATGTTTTTTTCTTTTTCTTTTCTGTTTTCTACTTCAATATTCACAGCCAAGAGAGTTCCAGACGGGTAAAAATAGTCCTATCGTATAAAACATGTTATGAGGAATCCCAAAAACATGTCGTATTTTGTATAGGTATACTGGAAAGAACAGAAAATTACGAAATTCAATATCACCTACTGCGCGTATATGCCCAAAACAAAATGGCGTCCTATAAAATTTATGCCCAGGTTGCCAGATGTCTACCCAAGATTTTATCTTTCCTTTGGGCATGCCCTAACAGGATCTGAAGATAAACCTCGTCCACCTCAAAATTCCGACTGGTCTTATGGCCAGGGTCTGTATAAAGGGCTGATTATCAGGTTATCAAGTAAAGCCTGAAAATCGTGCGTGGTAGATGTGCGTATCCCGTTTCCTTACGGTTTCGACTTTTTATTTTTATTGGGCACGTTGCAAAACGCGTATAATTTCGGTATATGTGTTATTTATATAGCAGTGTTAGGAAAGTTGGTGAGAACTAAGCTGATGGGCGATGTAAATGACGGTCAAATATAAAGAAAACAAATGTTCTTTATGTAATTTCTTGTACTAGTTTTTATATTACATAGTAAATTTTGTCCGTTGACTCTCAACTATCTTTAGTTATCTTTCTTTTTTTGTGGAATATAAATTTCCGTTATAAGAATGAACATGCCACTGTGTCAGATGTCTTGACGAACACGAGAGACAAGATGTTCCAAAGTTTATTGTAAAAACTGAAATTGGTGTTCGTAAAAAGGTAACACTGTTAATTACTATTACTAAAACGCTCATAAATAACGGAATTTTCTATCAAGAACAACAAAATCGTTTAGTCCGTCTGGATAAAGGAATGTTTTTGTGGAATTGTGGCTAAAAATTGGAAACATTAGATACAGAACTTTGATAACTATATGATATATCATATATTATTCAAAGTTTTATAAAAACGATACATCATCTATATGTTATATCATTTTTTATCTTCTTAGAAGAAGATAAAAAATGAGAAGCCCGAGAAAATCGAAATGCCCATGTTACTCAATTTATAGGAAATGAAGAAGTTGAAATATTTAACACTTTGCGGTACCAGCAAGTATTGATATTAAGTCGTTGAAAACTGTGTAAATGATTGCATCCCAAGATAGAATGTTGTCAATGAGAAAAACAAATGTTTCTCTTGCGTGCAACATTATGGGCAATCCATTGACACTTTACTCAATTGAAAACTCTTTTATCAACAAATGAGCCTGATGCGCAAGAACAAAACATAAGTCGAGACAGAATAGTGACAGAATATAAGTCGAGAAAGAATAGTGCGTTGGTGGTCTGCAAGAGAGATTATGAAGGGAACCAGTCTTCAGAGTTGACGTGTGCCTATGAACCAACAAGAAGCAATTTCAGTCAATTAAATCTAAATCGACAGCTATAGACATACATACCGTAAATGTTCAAAGGGACAAAGAAGTTACCTAAATGTGAAGTCTTCAGCCGTTCTAAATGTGGAAGAAGTCATATGGAAATAGAATGTCTTGACTTTAGTAAGTTGTGTCCAAACTTTAAAAAGGAGAAATTTCTTTGCAGTTATGTTTAGAACAAATAAGATTCCTCCTGTCACTATGAAGGTTCATTAATTAGTAGATTTTCAAAGTGGCACACTCTATCTTGATACAATGTAAGCAAGTAAAATAGAAGGTTGTAATATAGACAATAAGTGGTCTAAAATTATACATCTTGAGTGTAACTTAACTAAATTTAAACTAAACACAAAATCTCTGGCCAATATTCTACTTCTATCAGTATTAAATAGTATGAAAACGTCAATCATAGTATAAGTACTGCATGTACTCATACCACATGCACTGTCTCATCCTTGTAAGGCATGAACCTCAATATTATATAGGGGAAAATTTCGGATTACAAAATATATTTTCTAAAAATATTTGTAGTCAGAAACACATTGGAACTGCAAGATGGCTTGCAGTTCCAATGTGTTGAAGTACAGGTGATTTATTTTTCTCGAAACATCTTTTCACATACAAATTCTCTAATTGTTTTGCAAAAGTTATTTGCAAATTCAATTCTTTAGAAAAGTATCTTTTGCAAAACAAACAGTTTGAACTTTGTTTTGTGTGCTGCTATTAAGTACCGAAGGAGGGACTGTTACCTGAGGAACTTGTTGGCAGCCATTTCCTAAGGTGAAAAACCTGGCAAAATGTGATCATTCAGACTTGAGAAGTACACCACAACTAGAGCATACCATAACTGGCGTAGATGTCTGCAGCTTTGCGGGATGTTGAAGCGAAGAACTTTGAAGAGAAGTAAATGTGCTGTTGAGGTAAATATAATGATTTTTGTTCTGCAAAAGAACCGACCCCAATCATGACATGCATGCCAAGAACTTCTTAACGCCGTGCGTAAAGTCCTGGTTTTTAGAATGGTGCATGAATCGACGGCGCCCGCACGTTGTAAGATAATACTTTTGCCTGAATACAACAGTCTATAAGATAGTAATAAAGGCTCAGCTTTTCAAGATGTACATGAGATATAAGCAAGCCTTTCTTTTTTTAAAAAAAGGCGAAACTTTTGAATGGTCTTTTTGTTGAAAGTTCAAAGTATGTAAGCGCATATTTCGGTTCAAATGCCAAATGGAAATACGCAGGATTGCATATATTTCATCAGTAAAACATTAAGCTTACTAAATGGTCAACAAGAACCAACCCCAAACATGACAGCTAATTACGCATTTTCGTTCCTTAATTAATCTCCCCTTGCTGTAGATTGCTTTATAAAATGTTCATTAACGAAGCTGTGTTATCCTTGATAGAGGTATCGACCGGCTTTAGGAGCCAAAAACAAAACTCTGGTTGTTTTGGTTGTGAGGGGGAAGTCGTAAATTACGTGCTCGTAAAAGTGTGCTTAATGAACAACATATGCTTAAATGCACCAGATGATGAAATGCGCTAATTTAAGTTCCTGTTTCATAATGAAAACAATGAGTTGATGCAAAGCAATGGAAAACTGTTTCTGGAGGTATTTCCTTAGCCCAACTTAGTAAGATAATGCTAAAAAATTCTATTATTCACAAGAATACAAGCTCGAACAACGCGTGCGGAATTATGTGCGATTAATTAAGCTTTCTGTTACGAGAGACATGTTCCGAAAATACTTATTATAATTCGAATCGCAAAACGCGTTTTACCTTTGTCGATTGAAAGTTACAAAGATAAATAGGATGAAAAATAATAAAAACAGAAAATATTTACGTGTTCGTTAAATAAAGAATTGAAGTATCTCTTATCAGGGAAAGTGAAATGATAGGATCAATTGTTTTAACCGAATATTTCGGACGAAAACGGATCAAATCTGGGATACCAAAAGCTTCTCCTACTGCATATCTTAATAAAGAAAATAAGCTTATTAACTAGTGCATAAAACTTCAACTGAACGCTAAAGATATTGGCTTTGAAGTATACAATGAACTATACTATACGACTGTATGGTTTAAATTAAGTATGCAAAATATTAAGTTCACATTTAATTAATTCAGTGCATACTGTTAATGTTTCTTATTTTTTAAATGGGGGTTTAACGACCACCGTGAGCAACTCAGTGTGCTATAAGCAGTCGCCCATCCCTAATTTAAGGCCACTGGTTCCAGGGAAGGGAGAAAGCTAGTGAACTAAGAAAAACACAACATCCGTGCCACAACGGTATTCGAACCCGGACCCATCTCGGACGAATGGTCAAAAGCCATCGCTTAGACTACTGCGCCACCGGGACAGCGTTAATCTTATAAAATGTCCTGTAAACTGTTTAAGCTGGCAGTCTACAAGACATAATGAAAAGCTAAATTTTCAAAAACATTTCAGGATATGCGAGTAACAGAAAAGTCCTCGTTGTGTGTATTTTCTGTTAGCGTACCACAACCGGAGCTCATCTTCTGATTGACCATTTGGCTTTTGACATCGCTTTGCTCCGCGGCAACTGTTCTCCTTGCTAGACTGGAGTCAACATTCCCCACACACATTGTGCTGCTTCGTCTTTGCTCTTCGTTGATCCCACAGGATATGCTCCAATTTTCGTCGCATGCCTGAGGTTGTGATTATGCGCCATCTCCAAAGTTAGATGTGTGGGCACTCTTACATTTTCTCTTTTATTTTTATTTTGGCTTCTCGGACTTGCTTAGCTTGATCAACCAGAGTTCTACGCTGTGACAAAGATAGGGGGAAAGTGTGATAGTTATTGAGTTTCCTGATTACAAGGATGTTGCTTACTCTGCTATCAACACTTTCCCCCTGCTTTACTCTAAACGGGATACAAGGTACTAAACCACTCGTAGACAATGGAACTTGTCGCCGAGTGGAGATAAGGCTTCTTAACGCCTGTCGTCACATACGGTGAAGTGAGCCTGAGGATGGTGTGATCATGGTAAAGGGATGTTTCTGAGATACGGGCAAGTCGAGGTACACACAGATCCCATCAATTAATTATACCGGGCGGATATAATTGCGAAAGCTGTGTCTTGCATCTTCTACGTTTAGGGGACTTCCGACTTTCACTTGTTGGGTTCAAATGTCAGCTGGAGGTCGAGCGATGAAATCTTTTCTCTATTCATGGCTGCTATTAGGTTTTCCATGCTCATCCTAAGCCTCCTCATGAAGAGGAGCTTTTTATCTGAAAAGATTCCTGACACGCCTCCTGCTCTTGTTCATATCATACTCTCTCTTGGTGGATCGCAGTCTTTCAGCTCCAAGTGTCCTGTTTTGGATAACTAAAGCAATACAAATAGTTACCGCTCAGCTGAAGGGTGTATACCAGCTCGGGTCTGTCGATATTTTGTTAGAAATCTAGGGACCTAGGTAAGGTCCCCGTACTGTTGCAGACCATTAAATTACTCGTGGTCACTGTTAAAATGACAGCTCAGCAAAGCACGACGTGTTGTGTCTTTTCCTGACCAGATCGGCCTCACAAAAAAAGCTTGAGGAGTTTGAAGCACAAAAATTCTTTGATGTACGCGTCCAGTTAAAACGAGATGGGTAACGTTTCCCATCAGGAAACCTTCTATTGAAGACTGACATGTCAACACTTCCACACTTTCTACTTTAACGTTGTGCTCGTTTAGTAGAGTTACGAACACTTTCAGCAGTTCTGTCGCAGTGCTACACGAAGTGGGCGCTGTGGAGCCACTAAGGTTGTGTTGCAGATACCAAACATTGTGTCAACTGCAGGACTGTTCACGCGAGGTCGGCCGAGCGTTGTGCGAAATGGACGGAGGAGAAACAAATTCAACCATGAAGACTATGTATCTTCGAGTAGACGGTCTGTGAATTTCAGAGGGCATCTTAATGCTATGCATCGATGTATGGAATTGATTTCCGCAGAACAGTTGCAAGAGAGTTGGAATATGCATGCGTACTTAAGATATCTTTCCTGAACATATGTCTTCATGTATAACATCTGTGAAAGTATTGAAAATCATATATAGTGGACATTAAATTTGCAAAGTGTGTATAAATACAAGGGATTGTACGTGCTTCTAGCGGCTATATTCACTAAGACGCTGTGAGCATGCCCATCTTCAGTAATTACATATATGTTGATGCAATACGATGGTCAGACCTTTTGGTATTGTAGAAAAGATATCTTTTAACTTCTCGAAAACTTTTTGATATTGTGTTTTTCGCAACAATTTGTAATTGTACGAATATCTTATTAAAATAACAGAAGCTTCAATGAATACCTTAACTTGATCAGTTCCTTACATTGTAGCCTTTAAGTGATAGTTTACATAGTTTCAAGGTAAGACATCACTCCGTCATCAGGTATAATTTCTTCCAAACATATGACCACATTTTACCGTGGAATGCAAAATTGGTTCCGATTTATTAAGTCCTTAAGGCTTCTTTTTGGCAAAAATGATTTTTAGGTTTTACAAATGCACGCAGAAGAGAGTGTCACTTGAGCAGTGCTTCTCAAAATTTCTGATATGGCGGATGGGTAATATTTTTTTGTCTGTCCCAACACATTTTGTCTTTCTTTCAGGGTATAGCGACCATCATAAGCGTATAAATACTTAGGGTTATCTCAGGCCCGTTACGAAATTAAAAGCTTCTGTTTTCGGGGAACGGACAGAAGCTCTTAATCTCGTTGCAGGAAATTTCGCCATCAGACAAACACATCACCCATGTCCAATTCCGGAACGAAACCCAAGCTCATTTCGGGCGAATGCTCAGAAACCAGCGCCTCAGGCCAATTCGCGATGGCTCGGCATATATTGATTCCATTATAATTTGAAAAACCGCATTTTTTTACAGACACACAAAAGGAAATTTTAAAATTAGGCCACTCTTGCTGTAAGTTAAACGTTTCCATAATCTTGTTTGCAATGAATAGTGTATTCAGTAAAGATTATTATTATTCTATTATTTTTCATCGTAATTTTTGATTATTGTCATTAATATTATTGTTAATTATGATAAATATTCACATTCTCAGACTAATAAAGGGAAATCATGCGAATCGGATTTACCTTCTGCCGACGGAAACGGTGATTTTAAATATGCCAGCAAATAGAAAATACACTATATTGACAAAAGTCACCAAACACCTAGAAGAGAAACACAATATAGCATTTATTGTGAAAATCCTCTAAACACGTGGCGTCAGTAAATAAATAAATACATCGCTCTTCCTTTGGATTTAACCGCTATAATATATATAGCTAGTGCCGTTAATGCCCACCAGATGGAGACGTCTCAGTAGCTGAGCCCATCTTACGGATTTATGATGTCAAAAGCTGACTTAAAAATACACATAGCACCGTGGATTGTTAAGCTTAACGCGCTCGGATAGATATCGAGAGATCCGTGGTTCGATTCCACGGCGGCGGCTGAAAACAATTTTTCGGTTGCTACGTGTTTCTGGAACGTGCAAAGAGCGATGTACTTATTTATTTATAACATTTATTGACATGCATTAGTATGGTGTAGGTCCACTTTGGCCCTTTCGCCTTAATGGGTGCACTGACCCTTCGAGACATGCTTTCGACAAGGTTTTGGAACACAGCGATAGGTATGCGCTTTCATTCAGTACATAATGCTGCCGCTAACTGATACTTAGTTGTAGACCTTGGTTCCAAACTTCTTATGCGGCGCTCTAATTCATCCGATAGGTGCTCTATGAGATTAAGATCAAGGCTCTGTAATGGCCAGTCCACACACGATACGGAATTATCGTCAAACCACGCCGTAACAGTCTTGCTTTATGGCCCGGTGCATTAACCTCCTGGCACCAACAAGACTTGTAACGTATACTCTAGATTCAGTTTCCTTTTTATTTTACTATCTCTCGTTATTTTATTTTTCCTATGTAAATTATCTTTCTACTTAACGAGATGTTATTTCTCCCGCTGAATGATATGTGGCAATGAGTAGGCAGTATAAATAGGCGCGTTCAACGATACCTAAGAGAGCGTTTGTTTATGTGCGTAGAGAGAGCGTTTGTTTATGCGCGTAGAGGAAGCTTTTTGTGTTACGTGAGAGAGCTTTGTTTTATGTGTAAAGAGATCTTCGTTTGGTGTAAAGACAGCTTCGTTTATGTGAGAGGAACTTCGTTATATGTGAGAGCCAGATATCGAGTAGTAGTGTAACCCGTGAAGTGTGTGTGGATAATACCAGGAGTTTCTCTAATAAAATGTTTTCTTAGTAAGTACGTTTTTCTCAGTTCATAGTTTTGTCAGACCTCTGTCTGGCTGTTAGGTCTCTTTCATTAAGTGTTACATTTAACAACCAGCATAAGACTTTATTCATCCTAATTACTACTACAACATTACTAGCAGTTAAAGGTAATTCATTATAATTAGCGCCCGAACTTTTTCTGAACACGAGGTCTTGACAATTATTACCCATGTCTTCTTTACCTGAGACAACTTCAATATTTCACCCTAAGGCAAGTTTCGGTGGTGATGGGATTAATTTCGACCATCTGCAAGAAGCCTGTGGGGCTCACTTTACTGATAATGATTTCCAAGTGCCCAGGCATTCTTCACAATTTCGTAATTCACCAGCTTCCTATTACACTGAGTCGCGTGTCGTACCTGAGGGATTTCAATCCTCTCAGAGAGGCAAAATGCTTGCCCATTTCGTGCCGCATGCAGGAACAATTCATTTCAATAGTTTGGAGGGGTCCTTAAAAATTTTTGAGGACCTGGAGGATCATTTTGATCTATACAATATTCCTCAAGACTGCAAAGTGCAAATAGCAGGCACTTGCTTGAAGGATACCGCTAAGACCTGGTATCGGCAGTGGAGAGTGTCGAACCCGGATTCTCATTATGAGAATTTCCGAGCGGAATTTTTGGAAGTCTTTCCTTTCGGCCTCAGTCCCTCAGTCGAGTCTTTCCTTTCGGCCTTGCACAACAACTTTTTTCTCGTCAGCAAGGACCCAACGATAGCCCTGTTCACATTTGCTTTAGAAACAACACGCTTGTATAACTTATGGGATCCACATGCCAGTCATGTAGACATGTTGGACACCCTATTGCAACAGCTCGATCCATTTCTACAGGATTTTGTTGAGGTCCGACACCCTGCTACAATTCATGAATGCCTTCGCCTCATACGAACGTATGAAGAGCGACACAGAAAACATGGTCCAACTCACCATGCTCGGGCACCCCGCGAGGCTTATTACGAAAATCCTCAGCGGCATAATAGGCCTAATGACTTTCAACGCGAGCGTACACAGGTGCAAGTCCAAGCATCATACGTTACACCGCATAGAAGAGTGGTACACCAACCGCGAGTTTCTAATCAATTTTCTGGATACCGTACAAATGCACAGTATGCTTGACGCCGTTCCAATCCGCAGAATTCGGAACGTTTTCATGCTCAGGGCAATGATGATTTTTCTGCCGTGCTGAGTGAAGAAGTAATAGAAATGAAAATTTCAACAGACATGCGGAGTTCCCGCAGCAGTTTTCACGCAGTTTTCCCCATCGTGAAAACTTTCCCGATACCCGACAAGGCCGAGGTTTCAGACCGCATGATAATACAACCAGGGATCCTTTAAACTTCCAAAGGAAGTAGACCAAGGGTCGGTACTGCTTCCTGATACTACGCATTCTGACCCTAAAACAGTATTAGTGACTGTCCAAACTCCTCAGTTGCCTGATGTGTTCTTGACAATTGAAGATATTATTGTCGAGACAAAGTTCGACACTGGTTCTGAAATATCAGCCCTAAATACGAAGTTTTGCACTGAAACTTTTCCTGCAATACACGTTCAGCCTGCGACGCAGTTGCGAGGTGCAAATAACAAAATCTTCAGTATCACAGGAACTGTCACATTATCTCTAGGGCTGGGAAAGGCTCGTTTTACGCATTCTTTCCTGCTCATAGACGAACTACCTGTTAAATGTCTAATGGGCATGGACTTTATCAATACTTTTCAAGTTACCCTGAATTTCGTACATGTTATTTCCTTTCCGGAACCTGTTGAAGTGATTCCTACGGATCCTATAGACATAACGAGTTTGTTACTGAGTAACCAATTGAATGAGAAGCAACGAAACCAGCTTTCTCTACTTTTGCAGGAAAGCCCTGGTTTATTTTCTGATCAACCTGGTTTCACACAGGTGGTTTATCATGTCATTGACACTGAGGGTTCGAAACCGATAGCGACGAAACCTTACCCTTGTGCTCCCCATAAGAAACAGGAAATGCAACGTCAAATTTCAGAGATGATTAAACAGGGCATAATAAGGGAATCAACAAGCGCCTGGGCTGCACCTGCCTTTCTGGTTCCAAAGAAACAACCCAATGAATTTCGTTTCGTGACAGATTTCCGCAAGCTCAACCAAGTCACGAAAACGATCAATTATCCACTACCTGTCATGTCGCATATTTTGCATGACCTATCGTCAACTAAATGGATGTCAACCTTGGATTTGGCGAGTGAATATTGGCAGGTGGCGGTAGATCCAGACTCCGTCGATAAAACAGGCTTTGTGACTCCTTTTGGGGCTTATGAATACCTGCGTATGCCCTTTGGACTAGCTTCTGCACCTGCTTCTTTCCAAAAGCTTATGGATACGGTTCTCAGACCTGTTCTAGGTCCCCATGTGCATGTATATTTGGATGATATTATTATTACATCCGAGACTTTTGACGAGCACTTTTCTCTGCTCAAACAGGTGTTCCAACTCATATACAATGCTGGCTTGACGTTAAAACCTAGTAAATGCCAGATAGCGAGGGACGAGATTGTATATCTGGGGTTGAAAATCACTCCCCAAGTCTTATTTACGGATAATGAAAAAATTAGGCCTATTGTTGACTTTCCTTGGCCTAAAACAGCAAAAGAACTTTCACGCTTTCTGGGAATGACCGGATGGTATCAGCAGTTCGTCCCCGCTTATGCTACAATCTGTGAGCCATTGTATGCTTTAAAACGTAAATACAAGAAGTTTGTTTGGACAATTGAGGCTAACGCTGCATTTGAAGCACTGAAGTCTGCGTTGAATCAGCCTCCTGTGTTGGCTTTCCCATATCATACTAAGGAATTTGATATTTATACTGACGCATCCGGAGTTGGTCTTGGTTGCGTTTTGTCACAAGCTGGGCATCCAATAGCTTTTGCGTCTCGTACTTTGGCCAAAGCTGAACGCAATTATTCAGCTACGGAACGTGAATGTCTTGCTGTAGTGTATGCTCTTGACAAATTTCAATGTTATCTTAACGAATTGACAGTTAACATAATTACGGATCATTCTGCCCTTCAGTATTTGAATTCTGCTAAGCACCTCTCTCAAAGACTTATGAAGTGGGCTCTTAAGTTACAAGAGAGCAATATCAAAATTTCGTACCAACCAGGTCATAAGAATCAATTACCGGACGCATTGTCTCCCGTCCCGATTAGTGGGGTACCCACAGAAACTACTCCTGGATGTCAGCCTTTACTTTTAATAGCTGATATAACATCCAGAGAGCAGATAATGGCAGAATTAACAAATGATCCAGATTTTGGGGATATCTATAAATTTTTTGCTTGCGGGTTCACCACAGCAAAGTGATCCTTCTCTGGCTGGGAGCTCACAGCATTTTGAAGTCATAGAGGGTCTTCTTTACTATACGAAATCTAGGACTGCTAGGGCAGAGTTTCGCCCATGTATTCCGCGAACCCTTAGAATGGCCCTTCTAAACGAATTTCATGACAAACCTATTGCAGGCCATTTAGGTATTCGCAAGACCCGTTGTAAATTGCGGGATGTTGCCTATTGGCCTGGCATGTACCAAAGTGTGCTCGCATACATTCAATCATGTCACTTGTGTCAGATTCATAATTACCGTAACGTAAGACCGGCCGGTCACTTGAAATCTAGTTCAAGTTCTCATGTCTTTGATATTATTTCAATAGATTTATTGGGACCATATCCTTTATCTGTTAAAAACAAAGCTCGTTACGTTTTAGTATTAACTGATAATTTTTCTAAATGGGTTGAAGTTTTTCCCATTAAAGCCGCTACGGCGGAAGTTATTCGTAATGTATTAATTAATGAAGTATTCTCTAGATATGGTGCACCTAATAAAGTAGTTTTGGATAATGGTCCCCAATTTATTTCTGACATTTTTAAAAGAATGTGTGCGAGACTACACATTAAGCATAAATTCATTTCCCCATATCATCCCCAGAGTAATCCCGCGGAACGAGTAAACCGCACTCTAGTTAAAATGATTGCTACATTTGTCATGGATCATCACGAGCGGTGGGATGAACATCTTGAGCTTTTTTCGTTTGCCCTCCGCTCGTCTGTTCACGAATCTACTAAATTTACTCCTGCAGAACTTTTTTTGGGTCGAAAAATTAAGACCCCTTTAGAAAATTTAACGGGGATTATCGACGAACTAAACCAGCGACCAACTCCGCAATCAGTACGAATCATGGCAGAAAAAGCTCGTGTTGCAATGATAGGAGCACAAGCGGCTCAAGCAAGATACTATAATACTAGGCGTAGGGAACCAGATCTTGTCGTTGGAGATCTCACTCTCGTGGAAACGCACTTCCAGTCTTCTGTTTCTCATACTTTAGTGAAGAAATTTGCAACCAGCTACGAAGGTCCATATCGGGTGGCAAATGTGTTTGAAAATAACATTATTCTTGAAAAACCTGACAATCAATTTCAATACGTACACGTTGTGTCGCAAATATCATGAACGAAATATAGATTTTATCATCAACCCTACTCAACCTTCTGTTCCACAGACTCAAGAGTCTATATCTCACGATCAACCTCCAGAAATTTTGGACGAACCGACAAACATTTTTGAAGAATCCCCAGTGATTTTTTCTTCACCCTCCCCTCCACAAGACGGGCTTCCAAAAACGCAACCTGATTCAACCATAAGACGAAGGCTCGAATCAAGTTCTTCAAATTCTAGTATCGTTCCATTCCCTCCAACCATTGCCAAGACTATTGCTGCACCATTCCCTAATAACTCTGCTCCAACACAAGCTCCTACTTCCTTGAATACCTCGTCAGAGAGTATTCCTATAGGCAGAAATAAACATCGCCCTGCACGACCACCAACTTACAGCAGCGACTCAGAGTCATCAAATATTTCTGATTTATCAGATATAGACAATAGGGTGACGATTCCTAAACGTCAGACACAAATTATAAACCGTCCAGCAACACCAAAAGCTGGTCGAAAACGTAACTTGTCTCCCCAATCTGCTTCGCCGCAACAGCGACGTAGGCAGAGATCCTTGCGTCCGCCCAGGTTTCGCCCCTGGAACCTACGCTCAGGGCAAACAGGGCCGATGCCTGCTTCTACTCTCATGCCCAGAGGTAGAAAGCGAAAACAAACGATGTGGCCGGAGCCACGTCCCTTTAAAAGAGTTCTGGAAGGACAACACGGGCCCCAGCACAAAGGGACTACATATCAAAAGCCTGGGGGAGCCCGTTCCTGTCAGCCGCAGGGATTTCCTGACCGACAGACTTCAGCCGTTCCTGACCGTTCCTGTCAGCCGCAGGGATTTCCTGACCGACGGACTTCAGCCGTTCCTGACCGACGGACTTCAGCCGTTTCTGACCGACGGACTTCAGCCGTTCCTGACCGACGGACTTCAGCCGTTTCTGACCGACGGACTTCAGCCGTTCCTGACAGACGGACTTCAGCCGTTTCTGACCTACGGACTTCAGCCGTTCCTGGCCGTTCCTGTCAGCCGCCGGGATTTCTTGACCGACAGACTACAGATGTTCCAGATCCATTCAAGTCCTTGAAACGATCGACGCCACCTGAATTTCTCAGTTAGAGTAGGCCTAAAAAACGTTATCGCACTAGAGTTTTTTATGCGTCCTCGAAATAAGTAAGTTCTCGTGGACAGGTTCTTTTTTCCGTTTGTTGTTTTTCCTGCACCACCAGTTGGCGTGTCAGAATTTTTTTTTTTTTTCGTCTGGGCCTATGCATTCTTTTTGTGTATATATGTGTTCTTTTTTATATTTCTTCTATGTCCATCTACTAATCCAAATTTTTATATATATATATATATATGTGCTTAGGGATAAAATAATGAAAATTGTTACTGTTAGGCAGCTACAGGCAATCTTCGCTGCTGATACAGTTGGTTTGTATTCAACGATAATATGTGGACGTCATGTGAAATTTATATATATGTGCATAGGGATAAAATAATGAAAATTGTTACTGTTAAGCAGCTACAGGCAATCTTCGCTGCTGATACAGTTGGTTTGTAATCAACGCTAATAGGAAGACGTAATTTGAAATTAAAAAAGTGATTCCTGCTAGGCAGAATAAAAGTAAGGTATGCCGATGCTGGTTTGTTTTGTTCAAGTATGTAAAGTGTTTCCTGCTTCACAAGCAATTGCTGCGGTCACAGATTTCTTGATTTTGTCATGCCAAGTTTGTTATGTACACATACTGCTGCCACCAAACAACAAACTAAAAAGAGGACGAGAAGCGTCAGTCAGCAAGTGTAAGACTACACTCCAAAATTTGATAGGTTTTTCGACAACAACAAAAAAATTAAGGGGGAGATGATGTAACGTATACTCTAGATTCAGTTTCCTTTTGATTTTACTATCTCTCGTTATTTTATTTCCCTATGTAAGTTATCTTCTTACTTAACGAGATGTTATTTCTCCCGCTGAATGATATGTGGCAATGAGTGTAAGTCATGACGTGGTGGTAGGCAGTATAAATAGGCGCGTTCAACGATACCTAGGAGAGCGTTTGTTTATGTGCGTAGAGAGAGCGTTTGTTTATGTGCGTAGAGGAAGCTTTTGTGTTACGTGAGAGAGCTTTGTTTTATGTGTAAAGAGAGCGTTTGTTTATGTGCGTAAAGAGAGCTTTTGTTTTATGTGTAAATAGAGCTTTGTTTTATGTGTAAAGAGATCTTCGTTTGGTGTAAAGAGAGCTTCGTTTATGTGAGAGGAACTTCGTTATATGTGAGAGGAACTTCGTTATAGCCGCCCCGGTGGCGCAGTGGTCTAAGGCACTGGCCTCTGATCATTCGTCCGTAAGGGGTCCGGGTTCGAATCCCGGTCAGGCATGGATAATGTGTTTGTCTTACGGCACTGGCTCTCTCCCTTCCCTGGGACCAGTGACCCTAAATTAGGGACGGGCGACTGCTTATAGCCCATTGAGTTGCTCACGGTGGTCGTTAAACCTCCAATCCAAAAAAAAACAAAAAAAAAACAAGAACTTCGTTATATGTGAGAGCCAGATATCGAGTAGTTGTGTAACCCGTGAAGTGTGTGTGGATAATACCAGGAGTTTCCCTAATAAAATGTTTTCTTAGTAAGTACGTTTTTCTCAGTTCATAGTTTTGTCAGACCTCTGTCTGGCTGTTACGTCTCTTTCATTAAGTGTTACATTTAACAACCAGCATAAGACTTTATTCATGATATAACAATTACTACAACTACTAGCAAGAACGTTTATTCATTATAGACTCGGTTTCCATAGTATTGCCATATAGTTGGTAGGGCATAATTGTCCAGAATATCGAAGTACACGTACTGGTTAACATATTTGTCCACGGAAACCAATGGGCCGTGATCATACCACGAAAAACATTCCCAAACGAGTACGCTGCCAGCTCCAACCTTGACCGTAGGAAAAGTACATTGTGGTAAATAGCGTTTCCTCGGCTGCCGCCATACCCACACACTACCATCAGACTGATGGATCGTGTATCTGGATTCATCAGTCTATTGGGCCCGTTTCCATTGATCTACGGTCCACGATAAATGTTCTTTACTCCATGCTAAACGACGAGTAGCATTCCGAGTGGAGATGAAAGGCTTATGAGCAGCCGCACGACCACTCTAACGTCTAACCCATAGAATGAAGTTATCTGCGAATAGTACGTGTACATTGGGAGGTTCCGGCATTTTACTCACTTGTACACTCAGGTCTTGGGACGTACACCGTCGATTAGCTGTAACGACTCTCCTGAGGCTTTGACGTCCTCTATCACTCATTTTCTTTGGTCTACGGGTTTGTTTTACTGCTTCAGGCACGCCATCTGTCTTCCAGTTATTCAGTGCATCCAAAACAGTTAACAAACAGTTTGTATGTTTAAACGCCTCTCTGTTTCTCTTATGGACAACGCATTAATATAACACCCAACAATCTTTTCCTTCTCAAAGTCAGTTCTCTCCCGCCGCGACATTTTCACTCAACCTCACAGTGCGATATGAACGCGGTCGGCTGCAGTCTTGTTTTCATACCGTTTGCAGCTGTACCGCGCATCTTAACAACGCAGCGGAACCATTCATTTGCTTTTGAAGGGGTATCCGGTGACATTTGTAAATATAGTGCACACTGAGTACACAAAACATTAGAGGTCGGGACATGAGCATTATTGCGCGGGGGTTGACATAGGCATCACCCGCGCAGAGTTAAACGGACCCAAACCAAACGCAGGTGATAAATAAGCGGACACTAGGGCTTCTGAACAATGCATCGGAATCGATGAACATGAGTAAACGTGGTGATATGAGGGACTTTGATCATTTACGCACTGTTGGGGTAAGACAGATCGGTTTTTGGTAAGAACCCTAGGGTTCACTAGGGCAGCCTTACCAAGGATGTATTGCGGGTATACCACGGACAGACGTACCAGCGCCCAGAGAGCAAGCTGTGACCGAACACACATCATTAATGACCTGGGTCGACGCAGACTATCCGGCTCGTACAGACCCACCACTTGGCAACGGCAGCACAAATCCCATCCAGGTTAAATATCAGATGCCCAAGTAGCGTCCGAGAGCGAAAGAGACGTCGCACGCTGCATACGCTAAACTGCGGGAGCCGACGACCTACACGTGTGCAGAGTTTGACTGATCGTCATCGGATATTACGCCCCGACTGGTGCCCGGAACATCAAAACTGGACGTATTCAGAGTGGTGCCGCGTCGTGTTATAAGATGAATCCCGTTTTCAGCTGCACCGAACTGACGGGAGGGCGCAAATGTGGCGCCGACAGCATGAGGCCATCGCCCCGTCATGCCAGGCTGGGTATTTTCAAGGCAGTGGTGACTTTTTGATGGTTTGGAGAGCCTTCTGATGGGATACATTAGGCCCCTTAGTATGTCTGCAGAAGTCTATAACCAATGTGCCCTACCAGAATGTGTTGGATGATCACCTACACGCTGCCATGTCCTTCGCTCATCCTGCGGCTGATGATCTGTTTCAGTAAGACAGTGCGCCGCCTTACCTGTAAGAAACTACGCACGCATGGCTCGAGAATCACTCATCTGAGTTCGAAACCATCCAGTGGCTCCCAAAGTCCCCGGATTTAAACCCTGTGGATGATCTTTGGGATGCCATTGAGCGAAACATCAGATCCAGCTATCCTGGACCGACATCTCGGGCGGAGTTGTGGACAATTCTGCAACAGTAATGGCTGGCATTACGTCGGGAAAATCTCCGGCATCTGGTGGAGTCGGTGGCTCGGCTCCAGGTGAATTAATCGAACATCAAATAGAAGTCACGGCTATTTCCATGTTTTTAAGTGAGTCACGGAAAAATCTCATTGACCGCCTCCGAGAATCGAACCCAGGGTCTTCCAGTTACGCGCCGGATATGCTTCCACTGCACCACAGCGGCCTCGAATTCCTCCAGACTCACATACACTAACTGCCAAGACAATTGGCAGGTTGCTTCTTTGAGACCCGCACAATGCTGGGGATTCACCAAAGATGGTAAGCAGCAAACTGAACAAATAATTAGAAAGCGAATGAATAATTAATACAGACAAAAGGACATTAATTATCCATTCGCCTTCCAATTACTTGTTCAGTTGCTGCTTACCATCTTTGGTGAATCTCCGGCATTGTGCGGGGCTCAGAGAAGCAATCTGCTAATTGGCTTGGCAGTTAGTGTATGGAGTCTGGAGGAATTCGAGGTCGCTTTGGTGCAGTGGAAGCATATCCGGTGCCTAACTGGAAGAAACTGAGTACGATTCCCGGTGGCGGCCAATGATAATTTTTCCGTGACTCACTTAAAAACGTGGAATGAGCGATGACTTCTATTTGATGTTCCTAGTCCACGTCAAATGTCTGTTTGGATTAATCGAAAACGAATTCATCGAAAGCGGATTCATCGAAAGGCAAATTCTACAAAAATTGGAGCTTCAAGTGAATTCATCGAAAAGGAATTCATCGAAAGTGAATTCTTCGAAAACGGTTAATCGAACGTAGAATTTCATCGAAAAGCAAATTCTTTGAAAATTAGGGCTTCACGTGAATTCATCGAAAACGAATTCATCGAAAGCAAATTAATCGAAAATGGATTCATCGAACGGAGAATTCATCGAAAAGCAGATTCTTCGAAAATTGGGGCCATTTAACACCCAACCTAATAGATAAATTCACATCACATGCATTTACAGCACATGTGCATGTGCTGTAAATGCATGTGATGTCAGCAACGCAAACGATGCACAAATGATGACAGGTTCTTACCTTTTCTAAAATCTGTCGTTGTAGATTTTATAATAAATTTGCTATGCGCATAGCAAAAATTACTTGTACAATTTATGCAACCCCGATACTTTCGCTGGTCTATACATGTTACAAAAACCAATTAAAATCAGATAAGTAGTTGCTCACTACAAAAATAACAAGTAAGCGACAGAAGTAAGGGTACTTACCGCTCAAGTCCTCTAAGATCCGCCACCGCTGCTTACAGCACCACCCCGAAATTCTGTTAAATGCGTAGGTGCTTTTTATGGTTCGCGCCCAATTCTTCTCAAAGTCGGCCAGTAGAAAGTTGGGAAACAATGAAACGCTCCAGATTGGGCAAATAAGGTTTCAGCCGTGAAATGTTACACCGGCAGTGTATTTTGTATCCTTTCAAATTTCTTTTTATAGATTGTTTGCCCTTTTCTGTTTATAGATTGTCATTTTTATCCTTTTCATTTAAGAGTGTTTTATTAAAAATGTTAAAGGGCCAAGCAATTTCCATAGTTATTTTCAGAATCTACACAGGAAAAACAATTAAAATAACCTCTGTTACAATTTTCTATAAAATATGCGTTGAGTACCGTAATTATGGTGTTTTAATGAGGAACTCTTGGTTAATAAGCCACAGACCTACACTGAAGAGCAATTGGATTAGAGATACCTGTCTAGTAAAGTGTAGCACCGCATTTCGTCCTGATGACGGCGGTGATTCGTCTCGGCATGGGCTCGACAAGACACCGGAAGCGTTGGGAAGCCATACGGATCCACGACCCCTGAACAAGCTCCTACAGTTCACGAAGATTTTATGGAGGGGGTCAGAGCCTCGAACATCTCTCCCAATGGCATCCCAGTTGTGCTCGATGGGATTGAGGTCAGGTGACCTAGCTGGCTAAGGAAGCGAGGTCATGTCGGTGGAGTGTTCATCCAACCATTCGGATACAATTCGGGAGCGATGGCACGGTGCATTGTCTTGTTGCAGGATGAGGTCCCAAGTGGGATGTTGAAGACACACAAACGGGAGCAAATGGTCTTCCAGGATATCCTGGTAACGTTGACATGTGAGGGACGAAGTCACACGTACCAGGGGTCCCATTTCAGTCCACGTAAACAGTCCCCAGACGAGAATGCCACAACCACCAACTTGAAAAGTACCCTGCTGGCAAGAAGGATCCATCGCTTCATGTGGTTTGCGCCGTACTCGTACCCTGCCATCCGCATGTACCAACGTGAATCTCGACTTATCAGTCCAGGCAACATTTTCCCACATGTCTAGGGTCCAGTGGCGATGTTTCCGCTCCCATGCTAATCTATGCACCATGTGATATGCGGTCAGCAGCGGTACTTTTGTGCGACGATGGCTTCTGAACCCTATAGCGAGGAGATGGTTCTGAATGGTGTGGCTACTTACACGTTTTGTGCACCAGCGTTAAATTGCCGAGTGATTTCTTGCAGTCTGGCCCGTCTATCCGCTGTTGCAATGCGAGCTAGTAGACGATGACCTCGCTCATCCACACGCTTTTGTCCACGGCTGTTGGCCTTTGCAGGGATGGTTTTACCGGATTCGAGGTACTCACGGTGCACCGGTGACACCGTGGCTCGTGAAAATCCCAGTGCCAGCACGACTTCCGAGATAGAGTGTCCCATTCGTCGGGCCCGACAATTTGCCCACAATCAAATGCGCTTAGATCCTTCGTCTTACCCATACTGCATCTGACTCTTACTGATTCCCGTCGCATCACTCCTTATATTGTCGGATCACTGCATATGTCATGTCGTTTCCGTTTATAGGGCCGCCCACACCGCCACATTTGCTTAACACCAGCTGTCTCTAATTCAATTGCTCTTCAGTGTATTTACGAGGTTATCTCGGAACATCTTGTAATATTATTAGTTGACTACATAAAATCTATCAAAAATACTAGAGTTAAATAAACTTTCGAGGAGAATCTCTCGATTACGTCCCTGGAGAACGAAAGAAGGTAGTGTATGAGTTGTACCATCGAAGTACGGGAAGCTCGAGTTTCATGTCAAGATCTCCGCAAATGAAGATGTTGAAGCATCAGAATAATGTTCAACTAATCTGGTACAACTGTTTGGTGGACTATCACGGTTTGAGAAACCAATCTCTGAATCTAAGAGAACTGTTTAATAATAAGCAGGTTGTTTACTTGTCTCATAGCAGTTTTCACATTATCACATTTAATTATGTTTTGGAATGGTAGCAGATTGCGCATTCTAAGGTAAGCAAAGTAATATAAAAATCAAAGTTCGTATATGTTTCCTGAAAGATCCGAGGAAATCATAATGAAACCCAGAAATGGCACTCTACAAGGGCGAAATTTCATTTAAAACTTGACAAAAGCGTAAATCTGTGTCCGAGATTCTGTACTCTTCGTAAATCGTACTCATTGCTCTTCTGTGAAGACTAAAATTAGTCTCACATTCGTAATTCATATTGGTTTCATTTTTGTCCGAATGATTCTACATCGTTTGTTGATGCTACAGCATCAACAAACGGTGCAGAAAGTATAACATCGAAGAAACAAAGCATAATCTTATCTGCTGAACAGGCCACCAATCTATATCTTATCAAATATCGAGTTGAGACTTTGGTATGTACAAGATATCAGTTCCTTAGTCTCCAGATAAGGTGGTTTCATTTAGCAAAGGTTATTTTAAGTGCATTATCGTGCTAGGAATGTCACTACTACCCACAGAACTTTGGAGAAGGGGAACTATTTTTCTCTTCAGAATGAAGAATTTACGTTAAAATGCAGAACGGACTGAATGTTTGTTGGTTACGCAATAATTTTAGGGCAGAAATAGCTGTTTTTGTTTTTGCCGGTTGTTCGAGGTTTAATTAAACTGAAGAATACAAGCAAACATGGCAAAACATATATTTCTGAAATCTAATGCAGCTCAATTCTCTTCTCAACGTGAATCCCGAGAAGATCTCTTCTAAAAGCAAAGTTTCCATTTATCTTCCTCCAGCACCTGTCAGAAAAGCTTATAGTTTTATTGCATTCTGTGAAAAGCGATCCAGAGTGTTGGGGAGGGGATACCTTTAATTTGTTTTTGGCTTCCCCTCCATTCTTCAGATTAGTGTTTCTCGAGCATTTATTATCAATTCTTCCGTAATTGAAGTTAAGTCACGTGCGAATTCCAAGCAGTAAAATCAAAAGCTTCATTTTCAGATTTTGGTATATTAACTCTCTCACATGCATTCTTTGTAGGACTGAATTCTTCGGAAAACGAAGTTTTCACTGAAGTGCAAAATGAAATATATCTAAACGCATGGACTGGTTCTAGGTGGGCAGGTTGGGAAGAGAAAAACAATTCAGCGGAAATTCTGGATAAATATAAAACAACAGCTAAGAGCCTTTAGACCCATTCTCTCTCAAGTTGAATACTTCAGATGGTCCTAAAATTTTAAAGCGCTGATCATCTTAATTGAGAAAAATATGCAAGTTAGATGTTTACACCGTTCCTTCGTGAGTGGGATATTTATACAAACCGATGAAAAAACTGATATCATATCTTTCATAAGCTCCCAGATACTCAGAAACATTATTAGTCCCTACACCGTCTTCCTTTAAATCGTTTTCTTTTTCGTAGTTTAACTAATATGGGCACTGCTGTATATTCAAGAGGAGTTCTCACACTTTTACCGCAAAAGTGTGTATTCCATGGTGGAAAATAATTTACTTGAGCAAAATATCCTCATTAACGAAAGACTCAAAATTAAAGTTACCCCTCGACACAATAAAATTTAGGATCGGACTATGCCTGCAACGCAGCAAGTAGTACTCCATACAGTTTTTAAATAACGTGTTAGTGTCATCAATTTACCGCCTTGGTGGCGCAAGGGACTAAGAGCTGGCTTATGACTATTCATCCGAGATGAGTTCAATATAAAAGAGTTGTCGTGTTACTAAATCACAATATAAAATAATCCAGCGCTTTAATAAATACACTCTCGGCTATCAGTAAGGTACTGACAGAAGAGGGTGTCAAGAGTATGCGAGCATTGCACCAAGCCGTAAAATAAGTCCCATTATTAACGTTTCTTGCAAGAAAAGTATTTTGAAGGTGTGCGTTAACACTATATTTATGTTCTATTAATCTCAAATTCAAATGTATCCTTGTGGAAACTACGTAGTTACAAACGTGCGGTTTAGTAACAGGGTCCAAGAGAGGAACATTATATACTCCCCAACGTCGTAATATGTCAGGTTTATCTCTGTCACGCCTGAGTTTTGCAAATAAATCTTTGCATCTGACACCAAATTGTAATTCATATTTGGAACACACGCGTGACAGTAGATTTGTTATTCCGAGTAAAAACTCTAATGACCCAATAAACCTCGGATTACTCTCATTAATCACTACTAATGTAGTGGATCGCTGTACCAAAACTCTTGCATGGATTTTACGAGTAATTTAATTGGCATACCCGAATTTTTTTCAGTCATTTCAAAAATTCTATCGATCTCACTATGCAAAGCTGAGTGTGTAGAGGAGTGAGTATATGCTCGTCTGAAATAAAAGTTGATGGCTGACGTCTTCTGCACAAAAGGGTGGTTTGAACTGTATGGGATAATGGAACAAACATAAGATGGTTTACGATACACTGAGAATGATAATTCATGAGTAGTTGGATCCTGTAAGATATTAATATCTAAGAACGGTAAAATATGATTATATTCTAGTTCTACCGTGAGCTTGATAGTGGGAAAAATAGAAGAAGGTGTGTCGACGAATTGAATCGGTAAGTCCTGTGCATAAGGCCAAATGACCAGGATATCGTCGACATACCTTAAATATAAGCTAGGGGTGTAAGAAAATTCCAATAGAACCTTATTTTCAATAAATTGAATAACAATTTCCGCAAGGATACAAGACAGTGGAGAGCCCATAGGTGAGCCCTCCACCTGTTGATAAATACACCCTTGAAATTTTAAATATGAATGTTGCATGACAAGCCGAAGAGCGTTCGTAATAGCCGAAATTTCATTAGGAGGGACACAAAAATCAGCGAGAAGAGCTTCAATAATTTGCTCGGTGGATTCCACAGGTACGTTTGGGTACAAGGAAACTACATCAAGGGACGCCAAAATAAAAGGCTTACCATGTGGCTGAAACATTTTAAGCCTTTTAATAGCCCTAGTGGAGCTCCGAATGGAGTGAGACGAATTCACTACCAATTTGGACAAATATAAAGCTAAAGCTTTCTCCAATGACCTGGTAGGGCTAACATAGACTGATACCAGTGGGCGAAGTGGGTACCCATCTTTATGTAGTTTTATCCGTCCAAAAATTACAGGCACACGGTAGCCAGGGGGGAGTAAATGCATACTGAAAACTATCAGGATAGCTATGTGCACTCCTTAGTCTACACAAGGCGGCAACAACTGCCTTAGAAGGATCTCTAACAATAACCCTATGTGGTATAGAATCAATAACGTCTTTCATTTTGTGGTTATACTGGTAATTTTTCATGATCACTATCTGATTTGATTTGTCAGCAGATAAAATTTCTAAATCTTGATTGTTTTTAAGCAATTGTAGCTGAACTTGTTCCTCTTTATATTGGTTATCCAACAGTGAAGACCGCTTACGTTAATAGCTCAGCAACCTTCATACGTGTAAACTCACGTTCATTATTAGTATCAGGTAAATTCAGAACTACTCGCTCGACCTGTGGAATAAGAGACAAAATATTTCTTCTTGTATTGGGATAAGCGAACTTTGCTCCACGTTCAAATGCTATTAGTTGAATTGAGTTCAATGAACAGTCACTCAAATTGGCAACTGAGGTAGGTTGTTTTACAGAGTTCCAAAATTGCGAGGAACGACAATAAGTTCGATTTTTTTATCTCATTAGCCACAAGTCGTCGAAGTTTACCTATATGGGTTGTAGTTAATGTCCGAACTTCACTATCAATAATAGCATTAATGATAATTAGTTCACGGTTCACTAACTACGTAGGTTCTACCAGGAGACATTTGAATTTGAGATTAATGGAACATAAATATAGTGTTAAAGCACACCTTCAAAATACTTCTCTTGCAAGAAACGTTAATAATGGGACTTATTTTCCGGATTGGTGCAATGCTCGCATACTCTTGACACCCTCTTCTGTCAATAACTTACTGATAGCCGAGAGTGTATTTATTAAAGCGTTGGACAAAAATTGTTGTAATGAATATTACCCAGTGGACCTCCATGAAAGTTGGACACCGATTGTGAAGTCATTGAACTTTACTATATTTCGCAAGAATCTCACTTAATCTGTGGCAACCACTGTGTATGTTATATCGTTTTGTGGTATATGAATAACAAGTAGCTGGCTTTGTGATGTCACACATGGTCTGTGTATATATACAGCTACCTGTGATAGCTGTCTGGAACATCTGATGATGGAGTGAACGGCACTCCGAAAGTGCTAGTGTTTTTAATCTGTAAATAGTTTTGGTTTTTTATAAAAAATCGTGCTTAGACGGTGTGTTATTTTATATTGTGATATAGTAGCACGAAATCTCTTTTATATTGAACTCAGCTGTACCGCAGTTTTATTTTATTTCGTTGTGGACATAGTCTGCATAGGTTATGTGTGAAACTTCTGTGCCATTATTTCGTGCTCTTCGCATTAAGCCTGCAAAAGAATCTATTCATCTGTCGTTCTTGATCAACTGCAAGGGTTTGGATATGATTCTTAAGCACTTGTTTATCTATACTACAACCTTCTCACGCAAAGATAAGGACATTATAAAGACAGCGGAGAAAAAACGATTATCCCAAGCCGGTCGCACCAAACATGGATTTGTGGACTTGCTAAATTGTAACTGCTAAGCCTTATTTTTGAAATTCTCATATGGTACTCATCCAATATTAGTGAACCGTGAACTAATTATCATTAATGCTATACAGTGAAGTTCGGACATTACTTACAACCCATATAGATAAACTTCGTCGACTTGTGTAATGAGATAAAAAATCGAACTTATTGTCGTTCCTCGCAATTTTGGAACTCTGTAAAACAACCTACCTCAGTTGCCAATTTGAGTGACTGTTCATTGAACTCAATTCAACTAATAGCATTTGAACGTGGAGCAAAGTTCGCTTATCCCAATACAAGAAGAAATATTTTGTCTCTTATTCCACAGGTCGAGCGAGTAGTTCTGAATTTACATGATACTAATAATGAACGTGAGTTTACACGTATGAAGGTTGCTGAGCTATTAACGTAAGCGGTCTTCACTGTTGGATAACCAATATAAAGAGGAACAAGTTCAGCTACAATTGCTTAAAAACAATCAAGATTTAGCAATTTTATCTGCTGACAAATCAAATCAGATAGTTATCATGAATAATTACCAGTATAACCACAAAATGAAAGACGTCATTGATTCTATACCACATAGGGTTATTGTTAGAGATCCTTCTAAGGCAGTAATTGCCGCCTTGTGTAGACTAAGGAGTGCACATAGCTATCCTGATAGTTTTCAGTATGCATTTACTCCCCCCCTGGCTACCGTGTGCCTGTAATTTTTGGACAGATAAAACTACATAAAGATGGGTACCCACTTCGCCCACTGGTATCAGGCTATGTTAGCCATGCCAGGCCATTGGAGAAAGCTTTAGCTTTATATTTGTCCAAATTGGTAGGGGATTCGTCTCACTCCATTCGGAGCTCCACTAGGGCTATTGAAAGGCTTAAAATGTTTCAGCCACATGGTAAGCCTTTTATTTTGACGTTCCTTGATGTAGTTTCCTTGTTCTCTAACGTACCTGTGGAATACGCCCATCAAATTATTGAGGCTCTTCTCGCTGATTTTTGTGTCCCTCCTAATAAAATTCCGGCTATTATGAACGCTCTTTGGCTTGTCATGCAAAGTTCATATTTTAAATTTCAAGGGTGTATTTATCAACAGTTAAAGGGCTCTGTGACGTATATTCTAGATTAACTTTCCATTTTTAGTTTCTTTCCCTATGCAAATCTTGAGTTTATTCTCAGTATTCTTCACGCTTAACGAAATATCTTTTCTCTCAAACGAATACGTTTGGCAACACAATTGAAATTGAATGTAAGTGACGTATACCTGTTATGAGATAAGAACAAGATACAAAAAGCGTCGACTGATCTGTTGCAGAAGAGGGGTGTTGATAAGAGCGAATATTCAGAGCGATTATTTGGGAGCGTTGTTAAGAAAGTGTTGTACGAGAGAATTGAATAGTGTTGAGATAATTTGTGGAGAGTGTAATGCATTCCATTCCGAATAAAGGACTTTTCCGTAAGTTGACTTCTGTTTACATGTTTCGTCTGGCCGTTAAGGTTTGTTTCATTTAGGAACAATTTATTAGAGTATTGACGTGTTAAAACAGCGTAAAGGTCGAAGAGACGTTTACGCCACAGCCCACCTATGAGCTCTCCACTGTCTTGTATCCTTGCGGAAGTTGTTATGCAATTTATTGAAAATAAGGTTCTATTGGAATTTCCTTACACCCCCAGCTTATGTTTAAGGTATGTCGATGATATCCTGGTCATTTGGCCTCATGCACAGGACTTACTAATTCAATTCGTCGACACACTTTCTTCTAATTTTCCCACTATCAAGCTCACGGTAGAACTAGAATATAATCATATTTTACCGTTCTGAGATATTAGTATCTTACATGTGCCAACTACTCATGAATTATCATTTTCAGTGTATCGTAAACCATCTTATGTTTGTTGCATTATCTCATAGAGTTCAAACCACCCTTTTGTGCAGAAGACGTCAGCCATCAACTTTTATTTCAGACGAGCATATACTCACTCCTCTACACACTCAGCTTTGCATTATGAGATCGATAGAATTTTTGAAATGACTGAAAAAATTCGGGTATGCCAATTAAATTACTCGTAAGATCCATGCAAACGTTTTGGCACAGCGATCCACTACATTAGTAGTGATTAATAAGAGTAATCCGAGGTTTATTGGGTCATTAGAGTTTTTACCCGGAATAACAAATCTTCTGTCACGCGTGTGTTCCAAATATGAATTACAATTTGGTGTCAGATGCAAAGATTTATTTGCACAACTCAGGCGTGACAGAGATAAACCCGACATATTACGACGTTGGATAGTATATAATGTTCCTCTCTTGGACCCTGTTACTAAACAGCACGTTTGTAACTACGTAGTTTCCACAAGGATACATTTGAATTTGAGATTAATGGAACATAAATATAGTGTTAAACCACACCTTCAAAATACTTCTCTTGCAAGAAACGTTAATAATGGGACTTATTTTCCGGATTGGTGCAATGCTCGCATACTCTTGACACCCTATTCTGTCAGTACCTTACTGATAGCCGAGAGTGTATTTATTAAAGCGTTGGACAAAAATTGTTGTAATGATTATTACCCAGTGGACCTCCATGAAAGCTGGACACCGATTGTGAAGTCATTGATTTTTACTATAATTCGCAAGAATCTCACTTAATCTGTGGCAACCACTGTGTATGTTATATCGTTTTGTGGTATATGAATAACAAGTAGCTGGCTTTGTGATGTCACACATGGCCTGTGTATATATACAGCTATCTGTGATAGCTGTGTGCAACGTCTGATAATAGAGTGCACGGCACTCCGAAAGTGCTAGTGTTTTTAATCTGAAAATAGTTTTCGTTTTTTATAAAGAATCGTGATTTGACGGTGTGTTGTTTTATATTTACATCAGAGATGGATCTGGGTTCGAATTCCAGTTAGGCATGAATGTTGGGTTGTCTCACGGTACTGGTTCTCTGCCCTCTCTAGGTTAGTGACCCTAAATTAGGGACGAGCGACTGCTTACAGCCCATTGAGTTGCTCACTGTTGTCGTTAAACCGTTGAACAAGAACAAATGTCACCGTTTTCTAATTTTAAATGAATAAACAAGAAAACATTCACTGTTGGACACTATTCGTTTAATGATAACGAGCTTGAAGAAATCGTTTTGATGTAATCAACTTTTAAAGAAATCTTTTTTTAATGAAATCACAGTCACCAACACCGCTGACCATTTGAAATCGATTTATAAGTTTCCCCAGACGTGATACATCTGCAAATAATATTAAAAACAAATAAGTGCAAGACTTCTGAAGATAATCTGGACTCTTTAAGGGTAAAATTGATCATATAAGGTCTATCAATCTTTCACTTGCCAACCGGCGGCGTTTTCGAGGCTCTACAACAATATAGACTAAAAATTGGAAGCATAATGAAACAGAGTGATTAAGTGAAATAAACAATATTGGTCACGTGAGGTCATATTAGATTAATATCGCGTTGTACATTAGATATGGTTACATTTTGTTGAAGCCCAGCCGTGCTGAAGCTCCAACCAGCAGCGGTCCATGCATGTGGTCATCGAGGCAACAGTTAGACATCAAAAATTGGAAATAGTTTAGGTATTGATGGGCAGACACTTCAAGAAGGACTCAGAGTAGGAAAAATATATTATGATACAACTCTTCGTGCTCTCCGTTAAGATACAACTCTCCGTGCGAAATCATATTGATACAAAATTGTTGCACAGCTTTCCGTTAAAGAGACTCTCTTAGTAAAGCTCCTCTTGCGGTGTGTTTGGGGAACATCATCCTTTATTTCTCAACAGAGTGGGGTTGCTTCATTATTTGATGCGCCCCTTGACATCATAGTCACGTGGTATAATATAATGTTATCTCACTTGACCATTGTTTATTTCATTTAAACATCTCTTTTCTGTCTATGCTTTCCAGTTTTCAGGTTCTGTGTTATTCTAGTTTGCTGAAAAAGCCTCTCGTTGACGAGTGAAAGTTTGGCAGATTTAGTACGATAATTTTACACCTATAAAAATCGGATTAAATTTACAATTCTTGCACTTATTTGTTTCTAGTTAACTCTAGTGTATCTACAGTGTTTTATTTACAGATATTGTTAGAACTGTAACATTCACTGGACTTTTACTGTGAGATTATAAGTTTTGTCGCCTTAGGAATAACGTCAATGCTATAAGAAAAGCAGGAACTCAAGAAAAGTAAAATTTATACGTATCATGGTGTTTTCTATAAAAGACAGAAATACCCACTTTTCAAAGACATAAGGAAGAGGTGTGTGGACTTTAAGATACATAATACCTGTCTTAGGCTTGAAAGTTAGCAAAGTGATCTGTTCTAGATTTTCCCTTGTACTTCTGTTCAGGTTGATGTGTAACGATATCTGCGTCGAAACACGTGCGTTTTTCTATGATCCACGCCATCATTCGGGAAATACGGAGGAAGAAAGCTGTCGAGAACATCTGTTTAACTCTGCAGGCATAGACACTGCTATGACCTGGGGATGAGCACGAATTACCATACTGTCTTTGCTAACAAGAACGGCTTTTTGTGTACTAACAGACACCCGATAAGAGTACATAAGAGTACTCATGCTGTCTCCTCATATATTTTGGTTGACGCTATCTGTACGTTGTAATGGTAGTGGAGAAAACGCTGGGACAACCAGTTAAGAAAAATAAAAACTTTCAAGTTTTCCCTCACAGGTTTCGAACTGGAGACTGGTAGCACGTCAGTACATCTTCATTTATTTTCTTTAAACCTCTTATATGCATTGAGAGACGAGCATTTTGATGTGTACCGAGTGACAATGCTCATGTTGGATAGCGTTATAATTGAATAAAAGGGCTGTTTAGCTGAGTGCAGCCAGTGTACTGGTGTGACGTATAGCATGACATGAGTCACAGATGAATTGCAATGAAATATAGTATATCCTGTATTTCTTATGGCTTGTGGTCCACCTTTGGCTCTCAGGTGTTGAGTTAGATATTGCGCTCAGGTATCAGTGGACGAATTTTCTATTTCTTCGTGAAAACAGGTAAATATTCTGACCACATACCTAAATGGAATCTTGACGTACATTATAGCCTTATCTCTGAACGGGAAATACTCTGTAGAATTTCGCGAATTTCCTCTGAAATTTCTTTGCCATCCATTCCAAAGACATGGCAACCACATTCTGTACACACTTCCCATTATCGATTAAAAACGCTCTGAAGCGACATATTGCCACCTGAAGTGAATCAAAACGGTACAGACGGTGAGAGACATTTACAGGGATACACCGGATCTAAAGCAGCACGGAGAGTTGTATCTTAATATATTTTCTTGGTCTGAGTCTTTTTGAAGTGTTTGTCCATCAATACCTAAACTATTCTTGATTTGTGTTGTCTAACTGTTGCCTTAAAGATGTGAAATATGAACTCCCACAGCAAGGGCGATCTCAAAGACGTAACTGTGTTACGCCGTTCCAAAAATAGGAGGCAAGTTTCACTGTCTGGGATCGGAATGGTTCAATAACTCTAGAAATTGTCACTCTAGAAAAAAGTCAGATTACTGGAACAATGTTGTCCGCCCAAATTTCCCAAACTTTTTGAGTTTCTTTAACTGCCAGAGTTTTGGGAATTCACAGCAACATTTCTATAATGCTCCTACTTGTGGAATCTGCAAAGCGTCTAGATATTGCCTGTTTGACTGTCCTCACACCCTAGAACATTGCACTAACTTCAAGAAGCATGCGGAGAGCTCGAAGGGCTGAGCAAAGTGGATAGAGGAAATTTATATTCAGAAAGTGAGGATCTTAGATAACATCTCCTATCTCGAAGCATGAGGGGAAGGTTGTCCGTCCATATACGGGAAGATACTCGTGTGCGTTCTGGGTGGTCATTAAGCAGACTGTGGCCACTCAGACTAAGAGAACCTCGTGCGTTTTTCATAATAAAGGAAATTGAGTTTTCTATCAAATAAATTTGGACGCTGACCTTGCAGTACTGAGAGCGCCAGCCGTCGCTCTGTACTCAACACGTAAAGAATCACCTTAATAAGCTTCGCCTGCCGTTTCAATAGGATGGAGTTTAAAAATATCACGTAGACCCTACAGTAGGACTGGAATATTCATGTTCTTTGGACGGAGGTATCCGATACTTCGCCCAATATGTATATTATATGTGTGCCCGTATATACACTGAAGTGCTAGAAAAACTGGTACAGACGAGCTTATGCAAAATACACAGCAACGTCACCTATGCGCGTACTCGGTTGCGTCCTCCAGTACGTAAATAAAGCGATAGACATACTTGCCAGCTGTCAGAGCTGTTTTCGGCATGTGCATGACAAGTAATAACGATCTAAGTGATTTTCAACGCGGTGTCATAGTTGGCGCTCGTGAGATGGGCCATAGTATTTCGGAGGTGGAAAGGAAGTTGGGATTTTCACGGACGATCATTGCAAGAGTGTACCATGACTACAAGAATTCCGGCAAAACCTCCAACCTACGATACCAGTGTGGCCTTAAAAAGTCATTGGATGAACGAGACCATCATCGGCTGTCAAGAATCGTTTCACGCGATAGGCGTGCAGCACTCTCGCAGGTATCATCGGGATTCAATGCTGGAGCCTCAACAAGCATCAGCGTTCGTACTGTGCAACGTACTTTGCACGACCCCAACTCGAGTCCCCTTGATGGGTACACGACACAGAGCTATGCGCCTCGCTCGGGCACGGCAACATCGCCACTGGACACTTGATGACTGGAAACAAGTAGCCTGGTCTGACGAGCCGCGTTTGCAACTGTATTGGGCAGATGGAAGGATTCGTGTGTGGCTCAATCCCCATGAAGCCATGGATCCCGCCTGTGAACGAGGAACTGCACCAGCTGGATCCGTAATGGTATGGGGTGTGTTTAGTTGGACTTCACTGGGACCCTTGGTACGTCTGCGTACGTCTGTGACCGGCCAACGCTATTTGCCCATCCTTTCTGACAAGGTACACCCGTTCATGTCCTGCATTCATGCTGATGTGTTGGACCTGTTCCAACAGGACAATGCACCTCCACACAAGTGTCGGGACGCCACATTATGGTTAGAGGAGCATTTATATGAGTTTGGGGTGTTGCTATTCCCACCCAAGTCCCCAGATCAGAACGCGATAGAACGCATTTGGGATGCCATGCAACGCGCTATCGAACACAGGAATCCGATACCTCGGAATACACCCGAATTGTGGAACGCTCTGCAGGAGGTATGGTGTGCATTGCCTATAGAATATTTACAGAAGCTAGTGGAGTCCGTGTCCCGTCGTATTTCTGCAGTCCTGCGCTTCCGTGGGAGACCTACCAAGTATTAGACTGGTGTACCAGTTTTTCTGGCACTTCAGTGTACACAGATGAGCAATTACATTTTGACCACTTACCTAATAAGGAGCGGTCACTCAGCGGGCATGGATCCAATGAGGTGGCGATACGTATCCTGGGGTACCTGGTACTATAATGTCAACTGCAGGTTCTCCGGTTCCCGTACATTTCGGGGTGGTGGTGATATAGAGCGAACCCGCTATTCTAAGTCGAACCACAAATGTTCGATTGGGTTCATGTCAAGTGAATTTAGAGGTCAGGCCTTTAACAGAAGGTCACTAGCATGTTCCTCGAACCACACCTTGACGATTCTGGCAGTGTGGCATGGAACATTATCCGGTTGGTAATAACAATCACCAGCAGGGAACGCCATGAATAGGTGAACTTGGTCCGCAACATTGTTTAGATACCTGACAGCTGTCAGGAATTGTGCTGTTGGTATAATGGGGCCTAAGGTGTCCCAAGAAAACATCGCCCACAGCATAACACCGAAGCCTCCTGCCTGTTTCCACCCAACAGTGAATCCACGTGCCATAACGTCCGGTGGTCATCGGCGTGTCCGTGCACGGCCTTCTACGTAATGGACCAGGAATCTTGATTCGTCAGACCAAGCCACTTTGTTCCAATCAACTACTGTCCAATCTCGATTATTTTGGGTCCATTTCATGCGGTATTGGTGATGACGTGGAATGAGCATGGGGACCCGGCTGGTTCTTCGGCTACGCAGGCCCATGGGCAGAAAGTTGCGATGAACTGTGTGTTGTGACATATTTCCCTGATCATCACTGTTGTAGCTGCGGGTGATTTGTCGCAATGCGGCCCTGCGGTCGCTGTGAACAATGCGAGACATTCTCCGCTCTCCTCTGTAATCATTGAGCTGCCCACGAGAAACAGCTGGACGACGGTGCGTCGTTTGGCCATTTGTGTACCACTTTTGATACGGACTCACTACAGCGGCACATGAACAACCCAGAAGCTACGCCGTTTCCGCGATCGTAGTTCCTAGGCGTCGTGCCAACACAATATGTCTTTTATTAAGCTCCGATAGATCGACAGCTTTTCTTTTTCTGACTCCGAACATTCTTCTAACCGAATGCCGGTCCTCGGGCTGTATATATTATACTGTTCTGTGAACTTCACCTGTCCCACCGTTCGAGCCTCCAGTCGCGCTCAGTCTTCTAGGCTGGGGGTGGTCATAATGTGATGGTTCATCGGTGTAAAAGAAACGAGTGATTTATATATACACTGAAAGGCCACTTTATTATGACTACCTGATAGTTTTAAGCAAATGAGCTATGGCTGCACGCTGTTGCCGCCAGAAGGCGAGGCTAGTATAAAAAGGGAAAGCTTAGTGGTTGCGACAGTAGCAGAAGTGATTTCTTGGTGAAGAGATGGGTAAAAAATGCGATTTGAAGGACTTTCAACGTAGGATGATTGTAGGAGTTCGGAGCCATGGAGCGGGTATCACCGAAATCACCGCATTCGTGAAATGTCCCAGAGCAGCTGTTGTTAAAGTGTTTAAAGACTGGACTGTCAGCCAAATAATTGGGAATCTACGCGCAACGCGTGGTCGTCATCAACTAGTGAGTGCTCGGGCGGAACGAAGAGTGTCCAGACTGGTAACAGACAACAGAAGAGCAACAATGCAGCAGCAAATTACAGACCATCTTAATCAAGGATCCCCTCAAATGATCTCTGCACGCACTGTTCGCCGTACACTGCATCGGATGTGATATGGCAGCCGAAGGCCTGTTCGAACACCTTTGCTGTCTGCAGTTAACAAGAGAAAACGTCTCCAGTTCGCACAGGAGCACAAGGATTGGACAGTCAAAAATTGGAAACAAATTTTGTGGTCCGATGAATCACGTTTTAATCACGTTATGCCGATGGCCGAGTGAAAATTTGGCAGAAACAGCACGAAAGCATGGACATGAAATACATTGCTACAACCCTTCAAGCTGGTGGAGGCAACGTTATGGTTTGGGGAATGTTTTCCTGGCATGCTTTGGGCCCTTTAATTCGTGTTGATTAACGTCTGACTGGGCATCATATATAAACATCGTTGCGGACCAAGTACATCCTGTCATGTGGATGGTTTATCCCAATGGCGATGGCTACTTTCAACAAGGTAATGCGTCCTGCCATACTGCTCGTATTATACAGGGTTGGTTTCAGGAACATGCCGGTGAGTTTACTTTGCTTAAGTGGCGCCCACAATCTCCAGATCTCAACCCCATTGAGAATTTGTGGGATGAAGTTAAACGAGCCATCTGTCTGATGGATCTACAACCCTGTAACCTCACACTCCTGGAAAGTGCTATTCATCAAGCATGGTATCAGATTCCACAAACAACCTATCAGCATCTCGTAGAGTCCATGCCACGAAGAATCGACGCAGTATTAAAGGCAAAAGGTGGCATAACGAAGTATTGAGGGGGTGGTCATAATAAAGTTGCCACTCAGTGTGTAGCACAAAACAAAAACCAACTTTGAAATTCTAAAGCGCCCAAGGCTGCACTAAAGAAAAATCAAAACAAATACGGATACAATGCTAAAAACAAAACAAAAATAAATTAAAATAAAAAATAAAAACAATATTAATAATAGAGAAAAACATTGGAGAAAACAAAATGCCAGAACTTCCAAACCGAACGAGCACCGGAGCAAACGAAACACAAAAAAACAAATGTTTTGATAAACTAGAAAAACGCACGGTTTGCAGTGAAACCCACACTTTTCCGGTCTTTGTAGAGATACGAGAGATTTCTTCATGCTTGCCCTTGACGAAGCCATAAGACTGCCATATGAACTGCAATCCCTGTGTTCTTCTAGTGTATGAAAAAAATATTTTTTGTTTTTTGTTTTTCGTTTGCTCTTGTGCACGTTTGGTTTCGAAGTTTTGGCATTCTTCATTTTCATTTTTTTCTCATATATCAGGGGCGTGCGTAAGCAATGCTTGCCTTACCAGAAATGAATAATTCAAAGCTTTACAAAAATTAGATTAATTATTTCTTATTTAGAATGGCTATTAAAATTTAGTCCCATGGCATGATTGCTTCCGAAAATGCACCTCTTAAATAACTATTAAATAATTTTCGCCGTAGCTTTATTGAAATTTAGTGCCATCGTCGTGCAAAGATCACGCCTCCTGCCCGCCGAACGGCCCCATGACTAAGCTCACCGCTTCTGCTATGAGGACTGTGCAAGCAATCCAGAAGTTGCTTCGGATTGCTCCATTCGTTTCAAGCTTCACAGCCGCCGCTCCGAACGACCACGCGACTAAGCTCACCGCTGCCTGCATGAGGGCTATGCAAGCCCTCATGCAGTCAGCGGTGCTTAGGGTTTGCCCATTCGTTCCGTGAGTCGAAGTTAAATCTGATCCGAAGTGATTATTTGTAGATCTTTCACTATCGAACCAAGCAGTAAAATATATGTTCTTCAAACACTCTACAATGTGCAATGATTTTCTGTATGTTTCCGTGTAAGGTGTAGTTACAATTATTGTAAGAGAACATATTTCAATGCTGTTTGACTTAATTTTTTTTTAAGACGAAAGCATTTGTCATCTCGGAGAGAAGCAATTTCATATTGCTTTCATGTTCGCGTCTGCGCTGTCATCTATGGACTAACACGATGACAACAAATACAAATGTGTGTTTTAGATTGTGTTGTTTTTTATTTTTTAAGAGAGTTGTTTTTTATTTTTTAAGAGAGTTGTTTTTTATTTTTTAAAACTCCTTTCAGCTAAAGGAGTTTTCAAGAGAAAAGGGATAATATAAATGCTGAGAGACCAAATCATTCTTTAGAAACTCTCCAAACGAAGGCTAAAAATGTTTTCGCCACTTCCATCGGGAAGAATACGAAAAACCAAAGTAGTTAACAGCTTGCAAAAGTGACCAAAAATTATACTGTTGGCTGCACGCATTATTTTCGGTAGACAGACGAAGTTTAAGGACAAACGGTGGTTTTGGCGACTTCAATAACTTTCACAATTCATCCAAACGGCACGAGTGTTCAGAGAAACATATTTCGTCAGTGATAAAATTAAAAACTTTTGGAAAAACAAGGATTTTGAGTTTCAAATAGAGGAGCAAATAAAAACGGACGTTACTCGATATAATGAACTCGTTAAAAAATTAGAGATGTTTTAAGGCACTTAATTGACGTTACGTGCTTCCTTGGCAAGCAGGAATCGGCCTTTAGGAGGCCTGATGAATCCACGGAGTCTGTTAATCCTGGGAATTATGTTGAATTGACAAATTTAATTATTGCTATGACGAAAAGTTTAAAAATCATTTAGACAGTTCGTTCGTCTTTTCAGGGATGTCATATCGTACACAAAATGATTTGATTGAATTAATGGGAGAAGTAATGATCGCAGAAATAACAAGAAAGATGACACCGAATTTTCGGGTGTAATAAGCACGTCTTTTGAATCCGTTCTGACGCAAATTAAATTCATCAAAGCTATTCAACGTCAATGGAACCGGCATGGAAAACAATAGTATCTGACGGAAGAAAGAAGTTTTCCAATCGGATTTTTAATCCCTCAGATATTGCTGCAAACGGAATCGTGAGCTTACGCCCTCTGGTTGAAGACTTGTGCGTTAAGAAAAACATGAATTTATATGAGAAACATTTCGCACCGGAAACGCTCTCCAACACAGAAAGAATTTTTCAAATCGGACTCTTAGAAACAGAGATATCAACAAAAATAAGATGTGACTTTACTTCCCCTGCTGGGAAAACCATGCATTCTTTTTGGAAGAAACTATTCTCTAAAGGTTTATCCATATAATCGGTATCGGTCAAAGAAAAAAAATTAGTCCAGTTTTCAGGACCCCAGACTTTGCTACAAATACTTCAGAAGCAGAAATTAACACTTATTACCCCTGGTGGCCAAACTATTCTTTACCAAACATTAGAACTATGTGAAAAATATTTTCCCTTAGGTCTTGTATGCGATAAAGGAAGAATTTTTCAAATCGGAGCTTTAGAAGCAGAAATAACGCAGAAAACGCAATTTGCATTTCTGCACCCTAGCGGAAAGTCTATGATTTACTTGTAAATTTTGAATTCATATGAAAAACATTTTACATCGGAAACAACAAAGAAGGAATTTTTCAAATCGGACTCTTAGAAGTACAGATATTGACAAAAATAAGATATACATCTACGCCCCTTGGCGTAGAAACCATGCATTATTTGAAGAAGAAAATTTTCCTAAAAGGTTTGTCGACACGAGTAGTATCGGTCAACAAACGACTTTCTTTTCAATCGAGATTTTAGAAGATCATATTTTGCTACAGATACATCAGAAGCGGAAATTTAGACTTACGCCACCTGGTGGCTAAACCAGTTTTTACAAAAATTATAAATTATGTGCAAACGATTTCCCATCAAGTGCTGTATGCGATGCAAAAATAATTTTTCGAATCGGACATTTAGAAGCAGAAATATAAGGGAAAACGCAATTTACATTTACGTCCCCTAGCGGAAAGTTTAAGAATTACTTGAAAATTTTGAAATTATATGAACCACATGTCACACTAGAAACACTATCCCACAAAGAAGGAATTTTTCAAATCGGACTGCTAGAAGTAGAGATATTGACAAAAATGAGATATACATCTGCGCCCCTGGCGTATAAACCATTCATTATTTCAAGAAGAAAATGTTTCTAAAAGGTTTGTCAACATGAGTAGCATCGGTCAACAAACGACTTTTTTTCAATCGAGATTTTAGAAGCTCATATTTTGCTGCAATGTTCAGAAGCGGAAACTAAGACTTACGCCACCTGGTGGCCAACCCATATTTTTACAAAATTTAGAAATTATCTGCAAACCATTTCTCATCAGTAGCTGTATCCGGTGCAAAAAGAATTTTTCAAATCGGTGATTTAGAAGCAGAGATATAGGGGAAACGCAATTTACGTTTACGCCCCTGGTGGAAAGTCTATGAATTACTTGAAAATTTTGAAATTATACGAAACACATGTCGCACTGGGAACACCATCCAACAAAGAAGGAATTTCTCAAATCGGACTCTTAGAAGTAGAGATATTGACAAAATTGAGATATACATCTACGCCCCCTGGCGTAGAAACCCTCCACTATTTTAAGAAGAAAATATTTCTAAAAGGTTTGTCGAAATGAGTGGTATCGGTCAACAAACGACGTTTCCTTCAATCGAGTATTTAGAAGCTCATATTTTGCTGCAAATACATCAGAAGCGGAAATTAAGATTTACGGCCCCTGGTGGCAAAACTATTCTTCTACAAAAATTATAAATTATGTGCAAACGATTTCCCATCAGAAGCTCTATGCGGTACAGAAAGAATTTTTCAAATCGGAGATTTAGAAGCAGAGATATAGGGAGCAACGCCATTTACCGCTACGCCCCCTAGCGGAAAGTCTATGAATTACTTGAAAATTTTGGAATTATATGAAAAACGTGTCACACGGAAAACACTATCTAACAAAGAAGGAATTTTTTAAATCGGACTCCTAGAAGTAGAGATATTGACAATAATAAGATGTACATCTACGCCCCCTGGCGGAGAAACTGTCGAATATTTTAAGAAGAAAATATTCCGAAAAGGTTTATCGACGTGAGTGGCATCAGTCCACGAAATAATTTTTTCAACCTATATTGTAGAAGCTCAGAGTTTATGGCAAATATATCAGAAACCAAAAATTAACACTTACGCCCCCTGGTGGTCAAAGTATTCTTTACCAAAAATTTGAAATTATGTGCAAAAGATTTTCGATCAGGAGATGTATCCGCTGAAAAAAAAAATTCAAATCGGAGTTTTAGAAGAAGAGTTATCGGGAAAAATGTAATTTACTTTTACGCCCCCTAGCGGAAATTCTATGCGTAATTTGAAAAAGAAACTATATCCAAAATACTCTTCGACATAAATGGAATCGAAAGATAAAAGATTTTTTTCAATCGGATGTTTAGAAGCAAACATGTGGAATAAGACATAATTTTGAATTCGACATCATCTGCATTTACGCCCTCTAGCGGCGAAATTGTGCATCGTAAAAAAAAACGAAATAAAGGATCATCATTCGCATATTTCAAGCTTCCCAATGCAAAAATAATTTTTCAAATCGGACTAATAGTTGCAGAGATACCGTGGGTACAGACGGACGGACGGACAAACCGATAACATAAGCACGATCTTTTTTTACCAAAGACGTGCTAAAAAGAGAAATTGAAGTAGCTCCTTTCGTTTTAATTTGGTTGAAAGAACTGATGTGAGTTGCATTTCTCAGCTGTCTACAGTGTTTCGCTATGTGACTAATGACGGGACTCCTGAAGAGACATTTATTGGTTTTATTGATGTGAGTGCTGATCGTTCAGCTAATTCTTTGGCAGAGCAAGTCCAAAGGATTTTAGAAAGTTTTGAGTGCTCCAAAAAATAATAGCTCAGACATACTATGAAGCTACTGTGACGGCTGGAGATCATTCGGGACTTCAAGCTCGTGTAAAAGGAAAACACCAGTAAGCTATTTTTGTGCATTGCTTTGCTCACAGTTTAAACCTGGTCCTCTCACAAGCATTTAACAGTATAAAAGAATCCAGAATTATCTTCGCAACACTGAGTAGACGGGCTTCTTTCTTTTCAAGCCGACGAAAAGATTTCATTCATTGGATGATAAGTGAAAAGAAGATTATCCAATGCAACTCCTACTCCATGAAATTTTCAAAGTCGCTTGGTAGGAACTGTGTATGAGCATTTAGAATGTACAAGAGCATTGTTCACAAATATTCTTGAAAATCCTGAACACTGGGATTCTGATACAATTGTTACAGCCAATGGGTTTCCAAAGTGTTTGGGTAAATTCGATTTCAGCTTCCTGCTGTGTCTCTTCTCTGATATCTTTACTTTGATCCATACGTTATTTAAAATACTACAGAAAAAGAAATTGGATATCACGTATTGTATGAACAAAGTCGCTGAGTTTCAGAAAGCAGTGTCAGAGAAAAGAAATCAGTTCGAGATGTTTGTATTCAAAACTAGAACAAAGCGAAGCAGACGAAGCTCTTACAAAGCGTAAGCGCGCAGATGCTTACGGAGTTCCCAAAACAAATTACCGACGGCTCTATTTCGAAATATTGGACAATATAATGAGTAACATGACTTCAAGATTTTTAGACTTGCAGAATATGAAATTTCTAGAGTTGCTAAATCCTGACAAACAAGTGGAATTTAAAAATTGTTTTCCAGAGAGTTTCTTTGAAAATTTAAAGAAAAATTACAAGTACTTCGATTTTGCTCATCTGCGATCCGAACTAAAACTGTTGTATGCAACAGATGATGACTTCAGTGGTAAATATGTCACTAAAATTTTTAATTTTTTTGAAATCAAAGAAGATAGACGAAGCGATGCCGGAACTAGCCAAATTTTGCAAGCTCGTAATGTCCATTCCAGCAACAAGCTCTTCAGTTAAAAATATTTTTCATCCCTAAAGCACATAAAACCGTATCTCAGAAACGCTCAAGGACAGGACAGACTATCAAATTTATCCTTGCTATCTATCCAAAAGTATCTTCTAGTTAAACTGAAAAAGGAGTGTTAGTTCTATGATCACGTTATTAACTCATTTTCCTTAAATGGAAAAAAGATTGAAACTCATATACACGTAAGAAAATTATAAAACTTGACATAAGAAGAACTTTCACTACATTTTTTTCCCTGTGAATATGATGTTTTTATACGTGTATGCATTTTGCCAGCTATCTATTGCACAAAAATATAGGAAATGTATATCCAGCGTTTTTGTATACTACAAAGGAAATGTAATAAAAATGGGAACTACTTGTAATGAATATGCGATTGAATGACTTGATCTCACAAGATATTTAGCAAAATGTAACGTATAAAATAATTGTGTAATATTCTCTAGAAAAGGTGAATTATATTTTTCAGTAATCGTGCTCTTAGAAAGATATATGTATTTTTTGAAATATATGGTAATAGTTAAGATTATCCCCAATCTACTTCTTTGTCAATGTATACTTTCACCAGAACCATAGGGCACCTTCACTTTTAATTTTGTCTTCTAAATAAATAGAATTTTTGTTGACGATAATTCCAAATATTTTTTTTTAATTTTTGTTGATATGCTCAGTTTACGTAGCAACATTGAAAATTGTTGATTAAAAGTTACCTGGTTCAAGAGTAAGTAATTCGCACTCAAAGCTTGTTTTGTTGTACGCGATCTCTGATTTTTTAATCGCCATTTTCCACTTAGAAACCTCTTAAGTTCGGAAACTTCAATCAGGTACTCCTAACTAAATATGTTTTTTATTTTTTCGATAAAAATTGAACATATTTAGTGGTAGGGGATAAACCAGGGACGGCCTTAGACTTCGAAAACAAGATGGGTAAATATATTTTTTCCTAGGAAAGTTTAGTATTAATTTCATTGTCACACACATTAAAATAATTCTAAATGCTTTTACAACCGGTTGAACAGGACATCCGCCCCCCCCCGTCCCCTCACACCCAGACATAGATAAAAAGAACAGTAGCAAACTGAGCATACATATAATATTATATTATTATTAAAATCACATTGCTTGCCTATGATGAAATAGCACCGCACGCCACTGTCATATATATATATATATATAGAGAGAGAGAGAGATATATATTTATGAAACTACAACAAAGGAATATCAAACAAAAATTCTTTTGAGAAGACAGGAGAGTAGAAAAATAAAAATAAAATGAAACTGGAAAAAAAAAAAACCAGAAAAAACCAGGTTGCCTTCATCAGGAGAGCAACAATCTGGGGGAGTGGCTTTTCTGGTATCAGTGAACGACTAGGAAAAAACAATTGTCGGCTGATCCTGCTCCAGAAGCCACTAAGTCCAGACCAGTTAGAATGAGAAACATCCGAATGCTAAAAAACTGTAGAAAACAAAGAAACGGCAGCTCACCCAAAGATGGTGCGAACCCTGCGGCTGGAGTAAACAGCCGAGCAACCACTACCACTGAAATACGAAGGAAAGCAACAAGAAATAAATAATTAACACGGAAATGTTGTAATAAAATATTAAGCAAAAACGGGGAACCTAATTCGCCGAACCAGGTGAGCGTAACAATGGATGCAAGACTGTGTATGTAGATGTTCTTCAGCCACAGGGGACCTGTCAAGTGACATTTGGTGTTACCTGCTGAATTTATATTTGTAAGGTACTATGTTAGTACAGAGTGTTGATGTGTAATTAAAAGCTGGGAGAGGTAGAATTAAAATTAAGAATTAGTTGATGTATGTAACGTCGGAGAAAGTGGACTGGAACATTATTATTTTTAAATTTAATGACTAAGTTGTTGAGGTTTTTGGTAATGTTTTCAGTGTTAGAACATATTCTGGCAATGCGGTGAAACTGAGAAATAATGGAGTTTAAAAGCAACAACATTTGTTTTCTCCCCTTACGAAACTTGTGAATTATAGCACTGCGCCGGGGAAATTTTCTCAACAGACCGAAAAAACGCCCGTTTGGAACTGGGGCTGTCGTCGTGGGAGGTGAGCTCTCTACCGACCGGGCTCATTTGCCACGCACGAGAGTGTACTTGAAGCTGCCTGTTTCGTGCGGAATGTGTAATCGAATGGTTCTCTCTTTCATTTTACAATATTGCGATGTATTTTTCATAAAAGTCAGTTTCATATAATTCATAAATTTATTTTTTCAACGTAACGATAGTTTTTTTTACCTTAAGGGAACTTCACTCATTTTCAAGAAGTGTACCAAATTAAAGTCGCTTTCCAAAGTTTTGTACTGTCCTTGTCGCTTTGAAAGGCGATTGTTGAATTAATATATTCATGTATTTACCCGGGTTTATGTCACATCTGTTACATTTTTAACGTTGTATCTTTCCTTTCCGTTGTCCGGAGCTACATTTGTTTTAAAGAGGAAATATATTTTATTTTACTTCTTGTTATTTTTAGAAGCGATTCCTCCCAGTCTTGTGTATTCAACCCATGGATGAGTACATTATATCCCCATAGCGTTGCTTTTTTTTCTTTCAAATAATTAATAAATTTTGTACGCGTATGGTTCTTTTCTTTTTTTCCAAGAAACGTTTTTTTAATGTTTTTCCAGGACATTTGTTTCAAGCGGTTCCAAATTTTTTCTTGTTATTCACCCACTCAATTCCATGAATTGTTATTCTTGGTAATGTAGTGGGTGTGTTTTACGGCTGTAATCTAGTATTTTATGGCTTAATTTGATATCTTCGTCGACGTAGAATTTCATTAGGGAAATAATTCGCCTCTCTACATTTGGATTTTTTTCCTTAACATCCACTAAAATAATACGATGGCCATAGCGTCGTCTTCAACTAACTGGTACCATGAGATACACAGCAAGTGTTGCTTTTTGCTTCTGCGCATGCGCAGTCCTGCTGCTTCCACCTGCTGTTGGGGTTGCATTGGTTGCCAGCAACGGGCCACTAGTGGCACTAGCTTGGAGGCCCACAATTTACAGCGATGCTTCAGGGTCATCAGTGGCTTGCCGACTGGTAACGCTGCCACCAACGGACGGCTACTGGGCCGTGAGCGGCAGATTTCAGCCAGCAGTGACCCATCATTACCAGCTTGTGGCCAGCAGTTTCCTAGCACTTGTGTTTTTGCAGGGGGAAAGCCTTTTCAGCAGAGTGGTGGCTGTGATAAAAGCAAAAGGAGGGACAACTCAATATAAAATCCCTTCCCATTAAAAGGACCCTGTGGATAGGCAAATTCCCGAATATTCTTGATCATATAGTGTACTTGAACACTAAACTTTGCAATTACATTTCTTCCGTTTTATAGCGTATCGCATTCATCACAATCATTATTAGCGTTAGTAATGTCATTATTAACACTGTACTTATTTTCTGGAGTTTTCAATAAAGTGGAAGTAAATTATTCCTCTGATAGGATTTCTTTCCTGGAGAACATAATTAAGTGATTTCTTTTTGAGAATACTTTATTTCATACGTTGTTTCTGTGTTAAGTGCGAACTGTCACAAATCTGCGTCACTTTACGTGCTGCACACAAACTTATAGTTTACATCGTAATCCCAACATGTACCACTATGAAGTTTGGGCTCCTCAGTTTTCAGCTTTATGCATAACATTACTTCGACGAAGAGGTAAAGTAATTTTGTTGAAAACCTGCAAACTGTTGTTTCATTGTAGATATGACATCTCCGCTTTCAAGTGTGGCATGATTACTTTGCAGTGTGGAATACTTTAAGCACTTTTATTCTTAAAAGATCTGGTATCTATATCTCAGCTTCTGAGCTTTCGGTGGAATGCCTCATGTTAGATATTTTAATTGCAGTATGTGTAATACATACGTCGATTGAATCAAGGCTGATTTCACGTTTCGCATAGAAAGGCTCAAGGGGATTATCTCAGCAATTATTTCGCAGAACTAATTGCTGATGCAACCATAATATTCTAGAGCACAAGGAATGAGCAAATTTTTTTAAGAACTGAGAACAGATCATTTTATTATTTTTTATTTTTATAGTGATGGCGTTCCATTTGAATATTTCAAAACGATAGAAAACTTGTTTACGATTCTTGCTATGTCAACATTTCAAACTTTAATATCGATTTTATGAGAAGATACGAACATTCACATTTCTAATATATCGTGAAAATTCTTTGCATTTTTCGTTTCCCTCTTTGTTGTTAAGCACCATTCCTAAATCACCAGTCATATTTCCAGTCACATTCACCTCATACTTCTCCGTACTGCTGTAATCATCAGCTGAAGCATAAAAATTCCTACCCGTTAATATGTCTTTGGATGGGTGTTTTTAATTTTACCTACATACTTGAGCCTTCTAAAGTTAATTTACGCAGAATAATTCCACAAGAGGTCGCACGCGCACTTGACAAAATTGGAAGCTAGAGAAGCATGGAATAGCTTAAGTGTCGATGGAAATATAAATCAGGAAATAGCTTATTTCAAAGTTTATCAACATTTCTAAACTTTAACGAAGGAGCGGAAGGAGCGTTTGTTTTACAGAATAGTAAAATAGGTATCATTTCACGAATTTTAAAAATTTGTTTCAGTGTCACTTGAACTAAGAACAAAACATGTGGCTTATGTAATGAATCATGAAAATCTTTTAATTTGTATTAGTGCCACTTGAACTAAGAACAAAACAAGTGGCTTATGTAATGAATGTATGAAAATTTCGGTATTGCTTAACTTATTGCTGACTTTTTTTGCCATGTTATAACAAAAAAAAAATCAGATTTTGTAAGACTGTAATTTTTTCTTTTTAAGTTTCATAACAACGCGCTAAACGAAATTTTATTTCGGTAGAATAATTATTTCTCTGTATTCTAGGCATCTTTGCATAACAAACAGCGTCATCTATGCGCTGCGTGATTAACGTAAATAGAACCATAGTTATACACTATCTACCAACAAGAAATTGGACACCTGTGATAGCAAAGGAAATCGAAGTTTATTCACCTTCAATAGTTGGTGGAGCCTCCACGAGCGGCGATTACAGCTGCGACCCTCCGGGGCATACTCTCAACCAGGCGTTGTACGACGGCTAGCGGTATTTTCTTCTACTCGGCTTGGGGAAGACAGGTCAGTTCCTTCACCGATTTCGGACGGTGGGGGCACCCCTTAAGTCGACGCTCAAACTCGTCCCAGAGGTGCTCGATAGGGTTAAGGTCCGGGCTCTACGCTGGCCAGTCCATTCGATTAACCCCATTGTCACCATACCAAGCCATGGTGGACCTCGCAACATGACAGGTGGCATTGTCATCCTGAAAGTAACATGGGTCCACCCCGTAAAACTGTCACAACGTAGGAAGCGCATGGTCATCCATAATGGTGCAGTAGGTCTCGCGTTGAGTCTACCAGGAATTGCGACCAAGGGTCCCGTGGCATACCAGGAGAAACACCCCATAGCATAATTGCACCGCCGCCGAACTTCACAGATGGCACAATACATTCCGGCAGGAAGCGTTCTCCAAGCAGACGCCAAACCCAGACCCTGCCATCAGAACGGTAGAGGGTGAACCTTCATTCGTCGCTCCAGAGAGCCTGTTTCCACTGTTCAACGGCCAACTTTCGACGTTCTTTGCACCACGTTAGCCGAGCAGCGCTATTGGACTTGGTGATCAAAGGCTTGTGGGCGGCAGCACGTCCATGATAACCGAGCAGATGGGTTTCCTTATGGATGGTATTCATCGAAAGAATACTCACGGATTCCTGTTGAAACTCCTCGCGGATGTGGCCCATCGATTTGGTGCGGTTCTTCCGAATTTCTCTGGCCAGCACCCGTCGGTCTCTAACTCCCAGTTTTGTTGGTCTGCCGGGTCGGGGCACATTCCGCCACATTCCGATAGTCTCTCATCTTTCACTTGCCAATCACGTAGGCCACTGTCAATTTTGGGTATTTCAACTCGTTGGATATGTCACTTATGGATTGGCCATTTCTGTGATGCCCGACGATTACACCTTTCTCGAAATCATAGAGCTCCGAACTGCGTGGCATCTTGCATGCGACTGGTTGCGTTGTTGTTTCCCACACGATATTTAACAGCGGCGGCCGTGACGTGTATCAGGACCGCAGATATCGTCGATTGCAGGGGTGTCCAATTACTTGTTGATATATAGTGTATATATTAATAATATGAATCGTTAAGATGTAAATTACGCTTCCATTTATTTATCATCATGAAAGTTCCAATCAATCTAGTGCAGAACATCTACAAATATGCTAAATGAGGTTAATTTATATGTTAATTTATCCTTCTAATTTCCTGGCTATCTACTTGTCTTGCGGAGACATTATGTATTCTTGTAAAAACCTTATTCAAATGAACACACAATTTCTTTAAAATATCGTGTTAATGATTTGTTTCCATTATGGATTTCATTATTCTCAAGCATTCCTTTATGTGAACATTATTTTACCTTTAGAAACCTCTTCTCAAAGCAACGGAAATTTGAGTGATATCATTTCTTTACAAAGGGATACGTGCATTACAAAGGGATACACATGAAACAGGATTTCAATTTCGTGCATTACGAAAGGGATAAACATTCTGGCGCAATTCTGGAACACAAAGAAAACTTAAAAGCGATATGATGGACTGTGTAAAACTCGTGCTCATTAACAAATTTAATTCCAGTCTTTCCTTTGTAAGCACGAAACGATGAAGTATCCAGTAGAGTATGCTGTACTGATTAGGTGTCATAATGATTGAATTTCTTTTTCAAGGAATTTGTACAAACTCTGTCAGCGATAGTACTGTGGAGGAAAGTATTATGTAAGCGCAGCAGTGACCAAAGGTTTAGGTCGAAAGTTTCCACTGGTTCCCAGAGCTTAATCACTTTGCCGTTCTGGTCTATAATGCTGATGCAGAATTGAAAACGGTAGAATTGACGAAATGTATTTCTCTCCCAGTTGCAACCTTTATTGGAAAAGTAATACGTTGCTCGAAGTTTATGAAGTATTGTTCTTAAAACTTTAAATATTGAAAAGAAGAAAAGTTTAGTTAATAGACAAGTACTCCTAAGTGATCTAAGAACTAAATTGCAATAATTACTTAATGATATTAATTCTCAGCTACAAAATCTGTTCGATGATTTTAATGTTATTCCCGATAATAAAGAATCCTTAACATTACTTTTACTTCCTGAGAAATCCATTTATGATGGATTCAATAAACCAGTTTTCCTAACCTAAGAACCGTGATAAAACACAAGCATTTAATGTAGAAGACGGACAACAGGAGTAATGATGCATTACACTCAGATCATAACTGATTTTTTTATTGAAAGTTTAACGAATACCGTGAGCAACTCAATGGGCTATAAGTAGTCGCTCGTTCCTAATTTAGAGCCACTGGTTCCAGGGAACGGAGAGAACCAATGTCGTAAAACAAACACAACATCCATACCTCACCGGTATTCGAACCCTGACCCATCTCGGACGAAGAGTCATAAGCCAGCACTTTGACTACTGCGCCCCGGGGCGGCATAACTGAATTCCTGGAGCTCGTGTTTTAAAAAAAGGCCTGCAACTTAAAACTAACATTTTCCCTCTGACTTCAATTGTTGGTTCCGTACACTACTGTGAATCTACATGTACAATGTAATTAATTATGCCAAAATATTTTTTAAGACTTGCAGGTCATCACTAACAGAAGTTATTTGCATTACATTAACAAGTTTTCCACATGGCTTTTAGAGCACAAATAAATATAAACTCGCATGGAATCAGCAGTAAACGAATCGCGTGCAAATGAATATAAAAATACGCTTTTAACTGTAAATTATTTTAAAGATTTCATTGCACTTTCAAAATAATTTTCATTAAGTTTACTCAAATGACTATAAAACTAAGAGCCGAAACTTAAAACTACCAACTGCCGCCTCATACTGAAATTTTGCAATCAATTATTTTACTGAAATACTATGCGAAGCATCTATCAACAAATTGATAACGAATTATACAGAAAATAGTGACTATACTTGTAATTGTACATCAATTATATAGAAAATAGTAACTACACTAGTATCCGATTTATTGGCGTAGGAATATATATACATAAGCGTTTCCAAGCTTTCGCGCATCAACCAGATGGCTTTCTCAAGAAACTCAGACAGAAACTGCCTTCCTTGAAAAAGCCATTTAGTTGATGTGCAAAAGCTTGGAAACGCTTATGTATATATTCCTACGCAAATGAATCGGATCACTAGTATAGTTACTATGTTCTATCTAACAACAATTCTATTTAAATAATGCACATTGTTAATAATTGTCTTGCCGGTTTCAGGTATTAGTAGTTTTTCTCAAGATTCGTAAATTTCTTGTGCTTGACATTTTTCTTGAGAGCCTTATTGTCGAACCTTTTCACAGTTTTCTTCTGCATTTAGATATCATTTTGTTGAAAGAAATAAAAATTTCCTCGATGAAATATCGTTGTACCTTATTGACTGCCGGGATATTTTGGTATAATGCTCAAGAACAATATTCTGATACAAAACAAATTGTATGGCGGACGGTTCGTAAAAATATGTTAGAACTAAAACAGCAATAACTGAATGATTTTAATGTCAATCTCAGAGCTGAGAGCGTTTTTCAGAATCCATTCAATAATTTCCTATTATCCTGGCAGGTACTAAAAATCTATTCTTTTCGAACATGAGTTTTTACCTTATCAAGAATAAAAGATAGAGGTACGATACGGTAAAAGGAAAGAAAATCTGAAGACACTGCCCAAGCTTTCATTTGTACTTGTAGTATAAAAGAAGTACTTCTCACAGTGCTTTAAATCAACTACTGTGAAGTAAATAAAAGAAATGTATAGGACTTTTCAAAAATGCATTCTTTTTATTCCTTCTCTCTCCTTCCCTTCTTCCTCGTCCGGCTCTCATCAAGAACGAAGCGATGGATGAGGGACGTGCAAATGGTGCCGTTATCGTTTTCTGTTGTGTTGCCAGACTCCTCTCTTGCGTGACTCGACAACATTTTTCCTTTCAGGAAGAGATCCGTCGACATTTGAGATTTCTGCTTTGTTTCCATTTTCTTTGTTCTCATTTCTTTTCTTGAGAATGAATACGAGTTAGAGAGAGTTTTGTTTTACCAAGTTCATGGCCACTGAAAACCATTTTCATGTCTCGAAGTATGACTACGTCAGTCAAAGTCCGTGGGTTCCTCATTTTCTAAATATAAACATTCCCTTCCGGTCATATAACGAAACAATAAATATATTGAGGAAACGAGTGTTAAAATATTGAAATGCGCTGGTTGTGGGAAACAACACGCGTTCTGAGAGACCTTTTGAGGTTTAGAAAAGACAACGAGTCTTTTAAAATCTGTGGCATCTTAAGAACAAAAGCAACTTCGGCAGCTTATCTCAATAAATTTTTTCCCTCATTTTGCTTTTCTCAATTTTGTATTATATATATCAGTTGCTTCTGCTCAGTTATGTAAATATGAGTTACGTATAATAAATATTAGTTGTACCCATATAAATTTTCACGAGATAATATAAGAAGAGAAAACAACACACTTAAAATGTATTTGAGTTATATTTATATATATATATATTTCTGAATGGCATAAGTATTTTCCAGTACATGTTATTAATCATGGCTCATTAATGCGTACAGAATTAAAAACGAAGATCTCCTTTTCTTTCGCAGATGTGGTTAATGCACATGCACGTAACTTATATATGGAATTTCTTGCATGGTCGTATGTAAGGGCATATAAGAGAACACAATTCGGTTGCCAAAATTGTTTTAATTTCTTGTTAAATCTTAGAATTATAAAAAATAAAGGCATCTATATTGTAAACTTATTAAAATTGCAATATTTTAAATTGCGTTGTCATAAATACAATTTTCACTTGTTACAGAGGTCCATTGTTTAGTTTAATTTCAAATTTTAGGGGGCATTAAATTCTTGTAAATCTTACCAGTTTATCTAGCGAATATTCATTACTTTCACTTTCTTGACACTTGAGAAAATCGACTCTCAGCGATACGATAAACAAATTTAGAAGAAATATTATACTTTTAATTGAAAAATATTTCTTGTATCATAAGAAAACTGAATATTTGTTCTGTCTTCGAAGTCTTCAGTTTAAAAATAAATCGGTGTAAATCAGAATTACATTAATGTAATATATGCTTTTTCGTTATTTTAAAATCAAGTTAATTCTTTTAGCCAAATGAATGTTGTGAACGATAGCAGTAATTTTAAATTGGTTGAGAGTTTAATAATGAACACATCATGTGCATTCCAGATTTATATTAAAATGATGTTTTATTTTGATGATATCGTTGAACATTTGTCAAAAATTCATGAAGTGCCAATGTGCTCGAGCGAATTTGAAATGTATTAGTACCGTCTGAGAAATCGGAATGCTTTACTCTGATATCAAACTTTTTCGATACAGGTAATTTCCTAAGATTCAGCAACAATCTAAATTATGAAAGAGTACTCGGTAAAATTTTGGTTATGGGCTTGGTGTGATAAACAAGGCGAAGTTTGTTTTGAAAGGTAAATTCGAATGGAACAACCACGTTGTTTCTCATTTTCAGAAAAATTGACTTTGAGATATTCCGTTACATCAGTACAACGCATGCCCACGTTCCTCTCAAATTTTGGTGCCAAAATTCAGACATTTTTCAAAAAAAAAATCATATACCATATTATTTTCAGTATTTATACTATCAAATCAAACAAAGTTTGAAAACACTGCGGAAAGGTTTTTTGTAAAAATGGAGAAAAGTTCAAAATGTGAATTAATGCATGCATTATTTAATCCTATTTGATGGAATTGCTTTCTCACTTTGAAATCGTGCATGGTGAGAATGTATTTTCATTTTTCCAGCTATTTGCGTTTGTTGAGTAAACATACATCACATTGCTTTATATAATTCCAATAAAATATAATATAAATCTGAACAACAATAGCTCAACAGACACAATTCATTTTTATGAGATTATTTTGTACATGCTATGTAATCACATAGAAAATTAATATGGAAAACAAATTTTTCGCCATATCAATGGTCTGAGGTGCTAGCTTCTAACCATTTATCCCAGATAGATCCGGATTTCATTTCCGGATGAGAGATGGATGGTGTACTCTGACCCTTCTTTGCAACCAGTCAATCTAAGATTCGGATGTGCGTCTGATTATTATAGACCCAAGAGTTGCCAATGATGGTCTTTACATACCGAAATTGTTTTTGCAGTATTGTTAATTTCTCAGCCTTTAGAATAAAACAACTGGAAGACAGAACATAACAACAGGATGCTCAGAATTTGGCAGCGTTTGATAGTCATGTTAAGGTACATGGTACACTGAATTAGCTTTGCATAACGAACACCTACCTAACCTAATAACGCGTTGGTCCATCTTTCTGTGCAATTATGGTTCACAGACGCCTAGGAACTGATTCTACAAGATGTCGAATATTCTCCAGGCGTAACTTGACCCATGTACGCTGCAGCAGCCTCATCAGTTCACGCTCATTCTGTGGAGGAGGATCAGCAGTTCTCACACACCATTCTAGCATACATATCGCACAAATGTTCAATTGGGTAACAATCAGGGGAGCTTTAGGTCCAAGGAAATGTGGCGAATTCGTTATCGTGTTCCTTCAAGCACTCAGTCGTTATACGAGCCCGATGATAGAGTGTGCTGTCCTGCTGAAATATAGTTCCGTGGCCCGAGTAAACCTAATGCAGATACGAATGGAGATATTCGGCTAACATATCCCTGTAGCGTTCACTGTTCAGTGTTTGTGGGATAATAACCAACAGAACTGGGGCTTACCAGGAAAAACCTCCCCGGAGCAGAAAACCACCTCCACCGTTCTGTTGAATCCTAACTGTGCAAACAGGGGATAGGGCTTCATGCTGTTTCCGCGATAGTGAAACCCAGACATCAGCATGATGAAGTAGGAAATGGGACACATCACTCCAGGCGACCTTCTTTTATTAGCCGAGGGTCCATTCCGACGTTCCTTGACCCGTGCCAGGCGTTGTGTGCGATGACTGGACATCATCATGGGTAACATCGTTGGTCTCCGTGTGTGAAATCCTAGGCGCAGAAAGGTCAAACTGCACCGCTGCTGTACTGGTGGGTGAGTTGGGTTACTATTGCACGTCGTTGCCGAGATAACAAAAGTGACAGCCGCCGCTAATTTTAAGGATCAACCGTACGTGACGTACTAATGTCAGCCTTCCTTCTGGATGTCTGTGCATGGTTAGTCCAGTTCTGGTACACATTTGATAGAGTACTACGCGAGCAGCCAACAAGTTCGGCTCTTTCCAAAATACTGGTATGTGCCCTTCAGGCCCCAACTATCTGACCGCAGTGAAATTGGCTTACGTCCCCACATTTCCCTATTTCCCTATTACGGGCAAACGTTTACTGATTTCGTGCAGAGGATAGGTGTGCACAATTTATAGTAGCCGCACGTGACGTTGATATCAGTTGGTACATCGTTATCGCTCCGACTTTGTGAAACAGGAGGTGCTCCTAATGCAAAACTAATTATGACTGAGCTGGCTGTGTGTACCTCCTTTCCCAATGTGTTGAGCTTTTGAGTGAGTTTTTCTTCCTGTTGTCTCTTCTATCGGTGTGAGTTGGGTTACTATTGCACACTCTTCACCTGAGATTGCTGACTCACACTCTCTCTTCACCTGAGGTTTCTGTGTGACACTCTTCCACCTGAGGTTGCTGATTCTTAGTTCCCTCAACACCAGGGGGTTTGCGAATCCGCTAGCTTTCCGACCGGAAACCCCAAGTGTTGATCCTCCAGTCTCCTTTCTCTAGGAAAATATCCCTTTCAGACGAGTCAGACTCTCACGCTCATGAATCTTCTGTGCAGTCTTTTCTCCCTCCCTCCGAATCTGAGACCGTCCCTGATCAGCAGATGGATGTGTCGCCAGCTGCTTACTCTTCTAAGAGGTCTGTCTCCTCAAAGAAATCTGTCAAACAGAAGAACTACGTCAACTATCCCGTTCGCCTCCTACAGATACCTCCGCTAGTTCGACTCTTCCTGATTCCTCTTCCATTCCAGCCGTCCAACGTGCTGTGACGCTGCGTTCATTCCAGCAACAGCGTCCGAGACTCCGGCCATCAGTGCTGTCGACATGGCGCGTACGGTGGACTCAATTCCTCTGATTCCCAGGCGGTTGTCCCGTGAACAACTTTTTCACTTTCTTTCTGCTAGCACTAATGCACAGATTTTTCCAACGAAGTTTCGTCGGTCTTTTGACTTACACATTCTAACTATTGATTGTCAGTTCGAACAATACATCCGCCATTTTCAATAGCACCGCCGTTCTGATGAAAGACACTCTGCCCTCGTCCGCACCTTTATTTCATGCTTGAGATGTCTCAGAAAACTCTCTCAGTCGTTTGTGTGTGACATTCTTCAACCTGAGGTTGCTGACTCTTAGTTCCTTGAACACCAGGGGGCTTGCGAATCCGTTCGCGAATTCTTTGGTGTTCGCAGATTTTGCGACTATTGGTAGTCACCAACGGCCAGGAACTCCTGACTCTAGGGCTGCTCTTTTCGATGCAATTCTCGGTTAGGATCCTTCCAGGTACATACTTTGCGATTTTATTTTCTTATGTTACTGTATATATGATGTCGTTGTTTTGTGTCACTCCCTACTGCACGTTTACTGTTATTTCATGTACCGTGCATTTTAAATTTTCACATATACTTTCTCTGTCATTTTCCACGATTTGGTGCAATCGTGGTTCCACGATTTGGTGCAATCGTGGTATAAGTACCCATAGTACTTGTCTATATATCGTACTAATCACATTTATGCTTCTATTATTGTTCTTTTCATTATGTATGTTATTTTGTCACTTGAATTTGGTGACACCCTCTGTTTTTCATTTAACGTGCCCCGTGTGAGCGCAGTCATTGTTCGGTCATGTGGACACTTCTACATGTGCTTTGTGTAATTTATTTTTGCTGGCAATTTTTTCTATATCTCACGTTCTGCCTGTACGCATTAATGAGAATAAACTAAGTACCCTAGAGGGTGTTCACAGTTCCTAAAAAATAACTCAGTGTATATACCAGTATGTATACACATGATGTAAGGTCAGGTGATGCGTAACATCACAGCCTCTCCTTGACAAATGTCAACCCCTGCCTTCTCGTGGTGCATCCTGTTCCCACTAAAGGGGCTCTGACAACCGTAAATAGCGGTATAACTATACCATCTGGATTAGAGGAAATGCTATCCCACACTCACCAACCCGCTTGGCCAGCGTGGTGAGTAATGGCCAAACCCCTCCAAAATGACTCCACAACTTAAATCTTGGGCCTCGGTCACCGGCAGCTGGAATGCACCTGGCCAAGGCAGCGGCCTGTGCGACATGAAGGCAGAGGGTGCTAAGAATCCCCGGGGGACCGGACTAGGCTGCCATCAGATGCTGACCTTGGCTACGTATAATGGACGCTCCCTATCTTTTGATTCAAGGCTTCTTGAATTAGAAGAGAAACTACAAAGGATCAAGTGGGACATCGTCGGGCTAAGTGAGGTAAGGAGAAAAGGAGAATATCTCATTGAACTGAAAAGTGGACAACTCTTCTACTGTCGTGGGACAGATACTGGCAGAACTAGTGGTGTTGGATTTATAATAAACAAGAAACTGAAGGATAAAGTGGTAGAAGTTGAAAGTTCCTCTGACAGAGCTGCATGACACGTTATCCAACTCTCGAGAAGATACAAGGCTCAGATAATTCAAACTTATGGACCTACCACAAGTCATCCTGAAGAAAAAATTGAAGAATTTTATGAGGAAATTCGGCATCTAAATAATAAAGGTAAGCAGCACTTGAAGATAATTATGGGAGATTTCAATGCAAAAATAGGGCAACAGCAACAGAATGAAACTTCAGTAGGTAAATTCAGTCATGGCAATAGAAACCAGCGTGGAAATACTCTCTTAGAGTTTGCAGAGGCAGAAGGGTTTTTCATTTTGAACTCCTTTTTCAAGAAAAAGCCACACAGGAAATGGTCATGGTGACATCCAAATGGGACGACAAGTGAAATTGATTTTACTATGTGTAACAAAAAATTCGTCATAGAAGACTGCAGTGTGCTAAACAAGTTCAACACAGGTAGTGAACATAAATTGGTGAGATGTAAGATGCAGCTCAACACTAAACTCGAACGTGGCAAGCTCATAAGACAAACAAAATGTATTGACATAACCAACCTTAAAAAACACTATAATACCTTCAAGCTGGAACTGAAGAACAGATTCTCTGCGTTAGAAGGCCTAACATCGGAAGAAGTGGATATTTATTAAGTTAACAGAAAACTAACCAAAGCTCTTATGGAAACAGCAACAAAATTAGCTGGGTCTAAAAACAAGTTGCATGTGAACAAATTATCAGGAAAAACCAAAATGTTGTTGCAAAAAAGAAGAGAGATGAGGGCAACTAAAAAAGATGTGACTTCCAAAGGGGAATATATAGAGCTATGCAAGACAGTACGAAACAGTATCACTGAAGACCTAAGGAAATTCAACTGTGAACTAGTGAGGAAAGCAACTGAAAAGAACCAAAGCCTAAAGATAGCAAAGGGACATCTCAATAAGGGAAGAAAACAGGTTATGGCACTGAGAAAAGTTGGTTCAGTAACAAGAAATAGAGGCGAAATTGTGACAAGAGTGAAAGATTTCTACTCCAAATTATATGAAAGGGATGATACATGTACTCCAGACATCATGAAAGGTGCCAATACAAGAGTTCTTCCGGTCCTCCCAGCAGAAGTTGCACATGCAATCAAGAACATGAAGCAGGGAAAAGCTCCAGGAGAAGATGGAATTACTGTAGACATCATACAAGAAGCAAGTGGAGAAATCGAAACAGTACTCGCCCAAGTTTTCACCAAATGTCTTAATGAAAGGAAGATTCCTGAGGATTGAAACAACGCTATAATGATCCTGCTACATAAAAAAGGTGACATTGAGGATCTCAGGAACTACGGACCACTCAGCCTCCTATCAGTGTTTTATAAAATCTTCACTAAAATTCTTTCACACCGTTTGAAGGTAACACTGGACATGGCTCAACCGAGAGAACAAGCTGGATTCAGGAGTGGCTACAGCACAATAGATCATATCCACGTATTGAGAGATATATTGAAAGAGCGAGGGAATATGAACTTCCATTGTGCATGGCTTTTATCGTATATGAAAACGCCTTTGATTCGGTGAAACCATCAGCAGTTACAATGGCTCTGAAATCGCGGTATTGAAGATGCATACATTAATATTATTAATAACATCTATGAAAATGCAAGTGCAAAGATTCGGCTGTTTGAAAATACAACACACATAAAAATTGGAAACAGAGTGAGACAAGGTGACACCATATCTCCGAAGCTCTTTAATGCCACATTGGAAAATGTCTTTCAATCACTGAACTGGGAAAACAAAGGGATAAAGATTAATGGAGATTATCTAACCCACTGTTGTTTTGCTGATGACGAAGTCATTTTTGCATCTACCCCATCAGAGCTGCAGAGTATGATCCCGGAACTTGCTGACAAGAGTAAAATAGTGGGATTAAAAATGAACTTTCAGAAGACAAAAGTGATGTACAATGCTTTTACAAGTAATGAAGATTTATCGATTGATGGAAAAAAGTTGGAGATAACAGACACGTACGTTTATCTTGGACAGCATATATCAAGTGAGGGTCACATTGATGAAAAAATTAATCGGCATGCAAAACTTGCCTGGAGAGCTTTTGGAAGGAACAGCATAATTTTCAAGAGCAATATGCCATTATGTCTTAAAGAAAAGTGTTTGATCAATGCATCCTTCCAGTGCTTACGTATGGTGCACAGACGTAGACCTTAACTAAAAGAGACATAGAAAGGCTGCAGACTACTCAAAGTAGCATGGAGATGTGCATGGTTGATGTAACCAGGAGAGATAAAAAGAGGAACTCGTGTTTCCGAAAAATGACAAGAGTGGAAGACATCATGATCAGAGTTTAATCCCTGAAATGGCAATGGGTTGGACATACTGCCAGAAAGACAGACCATCGATGGACAACCGAAATTTCAGATTGGATTCCAAGGGACAGGAAAAGACCCAGAAGAAGACCACATGGGAGATGGGTGGAAGGAATTCGAAAGTATGCGGGAGTGACATGGGTGGAGACTGGCACAAGGCAGACCGTTGTGGAGGAAACTTGGGGAGACCTTCGTCCAGCAGTGGATTGATAATGGTTGTTGATGATGATGATGATACACATGAATAAATCATTTAGTTCTCATGGGATTTGATTTAGTTCTAAAAGAGATATAAATATTATTTGCGACTAAATGCTGAAGTTCAAGGAACTGTTATTTACACACCAAAAATATAAAATTGCTTGAAAATATTTAATGAAAATTATTTGGACTTACTGTCCAATGCTTAAAACGAAAAAAATTGTTGTCCCTACGTGAAACTCGTCAGCCAACTTACGAATGGGCGACAATCATGTATTATCTCTGTATTGCGGAACGAGTTGGCAGAGAAGTGCATGCAGTTAGTCGAAGCTGGATACTACATTCTCGAAGACTTTTCGAATACTTACCAAATGTAACGACTTAAGCCATGAAGGTAGAATTCAGTCGATGATTTCGGAAATTAATCCAGCTACATATATGCAGATTAATGGTGTTTTTCACAAAAAAACCTCTTACAATTCTCAATCGTATGCTAGAAGCGGTGTAGTTGTTTTCGACTTTTACTGAACTATTTTTTCTCTCCCTTCCACTTATGGTCTTGAGGTTGTTAATGGCGATGAATGACATTCAATAGTATTTAGATGCTGAAATGACATTCTTAGTTTTATTCAGTGATCAGACACAACGAACTTGGCAAGAGAAGCAGATCTTTCGGTTTTGCAGGAAAACCCATTGTCATGTTGGAAATGTCTTAAAAACCATTGATCATCCCATTTTCAGCGAATGAGCGTAACGCCTTGTTCCAGTAAGGAAAATGCTTGTTCTCATACCCCCAAAATTGTTAGACTGGGTTTTAAAGTCATGAACCACCAATGGTCTTTGAGACCATCATATCTGTTTTCAATCGGATGTGCGTATCTGTGACATGACTAGGAAGCTTCTGGCTTGAAATTTCGCACAACCACTATTGATCCCTTAGTTGAAAGTTCAATTATAGCAACATTGACAAGACACCCTGCAAGGTGAAACTCAATATTTGTTCGACTCTATGCCTTCCAATGCCAGAGGTTCAGTTCAATCACCAGGAAAATATATTGCAAGGTTTCATTTGCACTGCAAAATATTAGTGCATTGCTTCACAATTCATTGGGTTAGTTAAAAACGCGAAACCTAAAGAAATGTCTGAACACCCCTCAACTATCAAAGAATTTGCTGGTCTAGTTTCAATAGTTGTCCATGCAAATATATTATATTTCTAAAAGAGCGTAGGCAAACTAGTGGACATGGTGTCATATACTGGTATGCCTCATGTAAGAATCTTAAGAATTTCTTGGAAGATGTAATACTCAAATGTCTTAAAAACCATTTGTCATTCCATTTTCAGCGAATGGGCGTAACACCTTGTTCCAGTAAGAAAAATGCTTGTTCTCATACCCCCAAAATTGTAAGACTGAATTTTAAAGTCTTGAACCACCAATGGACTTTGAGATTTATCTGCTACATGACTAGGAGGTTTCTGGCGAAGTTCACAAAGCAGTATAAAAACAACCCGAGGACTGGCTTTCGGTTAGGTGCCCGGAGTCAGAATGAGAAAAGCTGCCGATTTATCGGAGTTTGACAAAAAGGAAAAAATTGTGGTGGCACTGTATTTCGGAACTACGATCTTGGAAATGGCGTGGGTTGTGGGAACTTCGCGTGCTTCTGTAGTGAGTACGTATCAAAAGTGGTGTACAGATGGCCAAACGATGAACCGTTCTCCAGCCGTATGCCGTTCGCAGCTCATTGATGCCAGAGGGGAGCGGAGACTGTCGCGAATTGTTCACAGCGACTGCAGGACCACAGTGCGGCAAATCACCCCCAGCTACAACAGTGGTGATCAGGGCATTGTGTCACAGCAAACAGTTCATCGCAGCCTTCTGCGCATGGGCCTGCGTAGCCGAAGACCCAGCCGGATCCCCAGGCTCATTGCACGTCATCGCCAACAAGGCATTAAATGGGCCCAAGATAATCGAGATTAGACCGTGCATGATTGGAAGAAAGTGGCCTGGTCTGACGAATCAAGATTCCTGATGTATCACGTAGACTGCCGAGCACGGATAAGCCGATTACCAACAGAGGCTATTTCAGCAATTGGATGCACTGTTGGACGGAAACAGGCCGGCGGCGTGGGTGTTATGCTATGGGCGATGTTTTCTTGTGACACTTTAGGCCCCATTATCCCAATAGCAGTACCCCAATACCCATGACAGATGCCATTATCCCATTATTCCAATACCCATGACAGCTGTCATTATCCCATTAACCCAATACCTATGACAGCTGTTATTATCCCAATACCTCTGACAGCTGTCAGGTATCCGAACATCGTTGCGGACCAAGTTCCCCTATTCATGGCAACTGTGTTCCCTACTGGTGATGGCCATTACCAAAAGGATAATGCGCCTTGACACACTGCCAGAATCGTCAAGGAGTGGTTCGAAGAACATGTTGGTGATTTTCTGTTAATGGCCTGGCCTCTAAATTTACCTGACATGAATCCAGTCGAACATTTGCAGTTTGATTCGGGAAAGCGGGTTCGCGCTAAATCAGCTCCACCCCGAAATGTACGGGAACTAGAAGCCCTGCTGTTGACATTATGGTACCGGATAACCCAGGATACCTATCGTCACCTCATCGAATTGATGTCTCATCGAGTGGCTGCTGTTTTCTGTGCTGAAATTGGTCCTACAGTTTATTAGGTATGTGGACATAATATAATGACTCATCAGTGTATAAGGAAGAGGTGAGCTAATGTAGTCAGAGGATTCAGAATAAGAGACGAACTGCAGTTCTGAGAGAAAGAGAGAGAGAGAGAGAGAGTAAGGGAGGGATGGAGGGAGGTAGGGAGGGAGGGAAAAACAGTGTTATGCAAAAGGACTAAAATTGTTTGGCCAAACCCGAAGAAAATCGCAGTTCAGAAACGATAATTCTTTTGAGACGTCATCGCAGAAATTCAAGAATCTAGAGAGTTTTCCATAATGTGTCAACTACTGGCAAAAGGCTACATAGCCCTGGTTTTTAAAGCTGACCTTAGTATTTGCTTAAAATTTGCGCTAAAATGTTCTATTAGGGGTAGAAAAAGTTCCGCCGTTTTAAGGAGAAAAGAGACAGGAACAAGTAGGAAACCAGTACACATTTGTTCAACAAAATATTGGCCGTTAGCATCAATGACCTTTTGCCATTTTTCAGGCAGCAAATAAATGCCCCTGTAATAGAAGGACTCGGGTTTTGAGCTGAAGAAAGCAGCAACGAAATTTTCCACCTCTGGAACTGTGGTGAACCGATGTTGGGCTAGGGCATCTTGCATAGGGTGAAACAGACGAAAGTCTGAAGGTCAATGTCCGGGGAGTAAGCCGGGTGCGGTAAAACCTCCCAATGTAACTGTCAAAGGGTTGATTTTAGGGTGGCACTGAGATATGGTCTGGATATCGTGTAAGAGGATGACTGGCCGCATCCTTTACCTGTCCATGGGCGTTTTTGTTCGATTGCGGTATTCAGTTTCGTCAACTGATCGCTATATCGTTGTGCAGTTATTGTTTCACCCGGTTTCAACTGTTCGAAATATAGCACTCCATGCATATCCCACCACACACGCAACAGCACATTTTCCCCGTGGATATCCTGTTTTGCAGTGGATGTTGATGGCTGGCCTGGGTCGACCCAGGATCGCTTTCGTACGTAGTTGTTGCAATAGACCCATTTTTCATCCTCGGTGAAAATCTTCCACAAGAAATTCTTCTCTTGAAACCTATTCAGCAACGAAATGCAGATGCCCAATCGTTGACCACTATTACGATTCGTTAAAGTATGCGGAACCCACTTACCAATTTTCTGCATCTTCCCCAAGGCCTGTAGACGCCGTATCACCGTTAATTGAGCCACTTTCAAACGTTTCTCCAGTTGGGTGATCGATTGTGTGGCATCCTCTTGCAATAGAGATTCCAGCTCCTCGTCTGCGAGTTCCTGCGGTCTAGTTGCACGTGGCTTGTCTTCCAAGCTTAGACTACTTTTTGTAAACTTGACAAACCGTTCTCGACACATCCAGTCACCCATAACCGTTTTTGCATACGCCTGACATATTGAACCGTATGCTTCATTCGCACTTTTCCCTAAATTAAACATGAATAACAAAAAAGTGTCGCAAATGAACTTTATCGATCGCCATGCTTGGCTTCATGTACGAACTGGAAGCACTGGTCGTCGGCCGGTTAGACCCCTACGCCGCCCGCTAGTGGGTGCTGCGGAAACCTTTGCATACTCTTAATAAAATGATAATGTTTGGGATCCTTCATCAATCGCTGTAATCATGTTTTTTTGTAAAAAATGTTTTTTCCATGGTAATCTTGTTTGATGAAAGCCCAGACCTTTAGTTCTACTTGATAAATCTTACAGAGCTGACCAGCCGAATGAGGGGGAGGTCGATGCGTTGCACTTTTAAATATATCACACCTGTTTAGAAGAAAATCGATCGCTTTTCAGCGTAATTTAGTTAAAACTGTCTCGAGGAATATCCTTGTTGTCGTTGACCATAAAGCTGATCCAATTTTTTTTCATAACTCTAGTGGTGACCAAATATTTATGACAGCGTATTGTGTACCTATGAATGAACATACGTTACACGGGAATATATCCGTGATGCTTATGATACGTTGTTGTTAGCTCGTAAATTGCAGAGCTAACGACTTCAGTGATTGAAACAGTTTTCAAGCCGTCTGCTATCTTGTCCAGGAAAAATTCCCTTTCGCAGCAAAAATGAAGGCATTTATTGACTTTACTGTGTGAATGTACATTAAATTAAAATTCTCGATCTTACCGAGCAAAACAGAGAAGCACCGGATTTCGAACGTTTTGATGATCTCTCTCGCTCTCGATAAAAGCAGATTATTATCCAAAACAAAGACTAATTCTTTGAGTTTTAACATTTCGACAAAAAGAAGCATGATTTCGTAAAACGCGAGAAAGGTTTCCCGAGTTACAGACCACAGGCTATTAGAACTTTTAGTTTGCTTGTCACCGTAAAACAGAAAGTGTCAACGCTTCGTCTTGATATTTTCAATTTACAGAATGCAAAGTGAGTTTTCCCGTCTAAAATGTCAAAGGATAGAAAATGGAAAAACAGAGATGGAATGTTGAGTGGATTTCAAAATAAAGTTGCATAGATTTCATTTTGTTTCCTCCAAATGTGTTACACAAATGGATGTCTAGTGTTCTAAAGTTCAAATTCTAATGGATTAAATAAAATTCAATACTTCTGTGCCGTAAACTGAGGTAGGTAAAAGAAAGCATCTCCATTTGTCTCGCTGTGTAGCTAAGCAAGCTTCTTTGCAAATTAACATTTATTTATTTTTTTCAAAATTTCAACACTGAATTGGCAATTTTTTCTATTGAATTTCCCATTATTCAGTGTAACATTATGAACAAAATCATAAAAAAGAGTCTATTCATTCATTTTGCGCCAGTTTGAAGACTAACTTATGTTCAAGATTTATCCGGCCAGTTTTCTCACGGTCTCTCCGTTTTATAATTTAATTTGCTCGTGGGTCCAACTTTCCTTTTTTGTTGAGCAGTACGATAACTTTATGTGATTAAATCTCCTAGAATTGGAGTACTTTGGAAACATTGTATGTTAAAAAATTTAATTTGCTGGAAATACACTCACGGATAATAAATTTGCTCACCTAGATCAAAACATGCTACAACCGCGAAACTTTCCAAAGAGCTAGAGTGCGTGCTGGTATGTAAATGATCCACGTTTGGTGGCAGTTCGCATGACCGCACATCCTGTAGTGGCGCTGCAATTACGAACCGGCAGCCTTATAAACCGGCCTGTAGTCGATGCCCCATCAAAGCGAAAAGCACCGGCCAACCCAAGCAGGAGCACAGAGAGACAAGAATGCCGGGTAGATGCCAGAGACATCGATTTACGCAACGTACGGAATTTGAGAGAGGTCTGATCATCGGGCTGAAAACCGCAGGGTGGTCGGCGCAGCGTATAGCCTCCACGTGGATCGTTATGACCATACCGTCTGACTGTGTTGGTAGCAGTGGTCACGTGACGGCACTGCCACGCGGTGGAGCGGCACCTGAAGGAGCAGAAGGACCACCGGTAGAGGGGATCGACGAATCGTGTGCCAGACACGAACGGATCCCACAGGAGGACGGTCCACTATACAGGCACCTGTAGCGGCTTCTGTGTGCCCCCGAACCATTTCCGGACGCCTCGCGGAAGCGAATCTGCGATCCCAGCGCCCCTTACGTGTGCTGCCATCAACACCGGAACATCGTCGGCTCCGTGTCAGTGGTGCCAGGCTAGAGTGACTTGGAACGCCACAGACTGGCGACAGGCGGTACTCAGCGATGAGTTTCGCTTCGTTCTGGGGACAGATGTTCATCGTGTCCGGGGGTGGAAGTCCCTGGGTCAACGGCACTATACCAACCTCGCTATCGAGCACCATACCTCCCACACTGCAGGCATTATGGTCTGGGGAGCCATTGCCTACGATACCTGATCATCTGTAGTAGTGGTACGTGGATCATTGACGGGCCAGCGGTATGTGAATGAGATCCTACGTTCCCATATGCTTCGATTCCTGGCCAGGATTACAGGTACACTATACCAGCGGGATAATGCCCCCTTCCCCCCGCATACGGTTCCGGTTACCTAGCACTGTCTACGCCATGTCCAGACACTTCCGTGGCCTGCCCGCTCCTCGGACATGCCCCCTATCGAGCATTTGTGGAACCAGATGAAACGCTGGCTACCGCTGTGCAGCATTATATGGGCTTTTGAGCACACCGTCCAACACGTGAGGGCCAGTCCGCCTTAGGACAACATCAGGCGTCTGTTCGCCTCCATGCCGGACCGTATTGAAGCATGTATCGCCGCAGGAGGCGGTGCGACGCGCTAATGAAGAAGACCGGACTGCATGCCACAGATTCTTCTGTGATTGTCCTGCAGCTCTGTTTTTGCCATCATGTGTATCATTACGTCCATAAAATTTGAGTTCAGTCCCATGCTTCCTTCTTGGTGCGCAGATTTCGTTGTCCGTGAGTGTAATTAAATTCGCTAGAATAGCCTTTAAAAAGTAAGATTGAACACATAATGCAGTTTTATTACTGCATAATATTACAGTTTTTTTTATGAAATGCAAATAATTCCAATCAGTAAGAAACTTAATCAATAATTCTAGCTCGCCTTCTCGCAAACTTCGCGGTTAAATTTTGACTGGCCTTATCGTGAATTTCGCCGTTAAATTCTGACAGTTTCTTTTTACTACACAAAAGCATGAAGCAATATGGTTGGGAACACAAGAAAGTAGTTTAAAATATATTGTAGTTATTTCTCAACTGAGAAAAGTATTTAAATTTTTTGAATAATATTAATTTGACCATTTTCATCCGATCGCCAGAATAAAACCTTTCTTCGGTTTTATTTCTGAATTTGAGAGCATAATACCGCGAGTTCCGGAAGACGCCAAAGACGAACCACGCCATCGCTGTTGCTCTAGGTCACGATCGTAATGCAATCCAACAAACGCATAATAGCTTTAAGATTAGGATACTCATTTGGAACCTTAAAAATGGCCGCTCCATAATGCTAACGTGAACGGAAAAAGTGTTAACTCTAACGCGCAAATCCGGCCAGACAGCGATTGTGGATGCTGCCGACTACAATCAGAAACTGGAAGATTTTATCTCCGCTTCTTGATCAAATTACCACTAGGACTTCAGATCCTAAAGCTCTTCGGAAGACTTAACAATACAAGCCCGGCGATCCATTGAGACCCATCACGTCCAGAAAGTCCGCCCCGACGTACCATTTAGAGAAAGCACTATCCAAATTTCTGGCTAATCATTTCCCTGAATCAGACTTATAATATCTTACACTAGATTTTATCACGAAAATCAAACTACTCTTTGTTCAACAACGTGGCATCTTTGATAGTTTCGACGTGGTTTCTCTTTATCCATCGGTCCCCGTGCCAGTATATATAATTTTTTACTTTGTTCGCAGCATTCTTGCCTCATGACTATGAGGCAAGAATCTCATAATCATGAGGCAAGAATGGATCAAGTTAATGGACTTAGTCTCAAATTCTAGCTACTACAGTTTCCAATGACAAATCTATAATATAAATAGACAAATGGAGCTCGTATGGGATCCTCGTTTTCACTCATTCTCGCGGGAGCTATCCTTTACCCAGTTAAGCAGCATACATTCACCAGCATCACCCCCAAGGCCTGCCACTTGGCTGCGATATGCTTACGACGTTTTTCATATAGCCCCGCGGAAAGAGTCTCTACCCCTTTTCTTCGACAAAATCAATAATCTACAGTATATGATCAATTTCATTATGGACTTTGAACACAACAGTTCCTTACTTTATCTGAATGTTTTACTGAGTAAATCATTTCGTACACAAGTCTATAATAAACCCACATCTGTCCCCAACCTAATACTAAACAGCTCATTACGCCCAGTGAATACAAGACTGCTTTTTTCCATTCTGGAATCAGAAGAGCCTTCACCGTCTTTTCTGACGTTCTTTCTAAACAATTCTAACTAAATAACAAAAAATTGGCCTCTGAGAAGGAAATACGTCGAACGTGGTATATAGAGATATATCGAGAAAAAATAGAATCAGTCGTATTAATCTTTTTTTGCCGCAGCTAGGCTACCTGTCCTCAATTTTCTGTATTCCAGATGTTTTCTATCAACTTAAGATGCACTCAAGAAGATGAACCTTGGTATTGGTATGAGGTATCCGACACTTTTATACGCCATGTAAGAGAGATACTGACAAGCACCCTCTTTCCAACGAGTCAAGTGTTGTCATCTCTGTACAATATCTAGACGGCCTCAAGCAATACTACAATGGAATGACAGAGTTAAAGTAACCATGGCCCTATCCAGGGAAGTCAAATTCAAGACCACTGCGCCTATGTGGGATGACATAAAGAAATTAGCTTCCTACTCCACCCCTAAATCTACTGCCATTAGAGAAACCTTGGAGATCATTACCAACAGCCAGTTCTGCGATGATAGCGCCTCGCTAGAGTTGACACGAATTTGGAACCGGGTCTTCAACTAAGAATGGCTTTTGTTTTCCTTCCAGGATACCACGTACTAAACCAACATGACGTCTACTGTCTTTTAATGCAGAATTACATTCGCATCTATTCGTTTATTGTCCAATCACACATACAATTCACCGCGTTCAAATTGTTGAAGCGTTCTAATATTCAGTCTGCTGTCTACTTTCCTTGAGAAAGCAATCTAGTTGACGCGCGAAAGCTTAGAAATTTTGAATTCAATTTTGTGCCAATACATTTTGATTAAGTAGTATACTTTTACTATTTTAAACTATTTAAATAAACTGGTCTTTTTTTCTTTGTCAACGAATTTTGAAATACCAAAAAAACATTAAACGGGTTTACATAATTACATATCGGTTTTAGGTTATTTCAAAACACCGTCTGCCTTCCAAAACGTAGGAAATGTGTGAGGCTTGTGATCATAATTCAGCTGCAAAGTGTGAGAAGAGATTTCCCAAGTAGACTCTCAGAAGTGGAGCTATAATGTCAAAAACTAAATTCACGTACTCCACCAAGATAGATCAGCAAAATTCCGAAAATTCTTGTACCGTGTATCTATGATTATCGCTACCCAATGCAAGAGTGTCTTTGGAATTCGAACTCTTAAAATGCGAGCATAATGTTTCACCGTCTGGCTGACAGACACATAAATACCGCCACGGTAGAGGAGTGGTCTTAGCTCTGGAATACAATCATTCGTCCAAATGTGAGCGGGCTGAAGATCTGGATGAGGTATGAATTGTATATTTGTATTACGGAACTGACTCTCTCCCATCCTTAGCAAGTGGTCATAAATAAGGGATGAATGACTGCTTGTAGCCCTTAGAGTTCTCATGGTGGTCGTTAAATTCCGTAACAAAATAATAAAAGAAAACAGATCCACAAAGTGACTATAAACGAACGTCCATTCTTTAAACATACAGGGAACATAAGATTAAGGAAGAGATTGCAGTTTTGAAATAGTAATCTATTAGCTGATGTTCAATTAGGGCTCCACAGAACATATATGTTAAGAAGAATCTGAGTTTTCAGGCACGAAATTCAGTTTTATACAAAGAGACCATTTTTAGCTAATTTAATTATAAAAGCTATTACATATGAACGCTAATGCACGTAAAAAGTAGTACTAGATTGCTTTTAACACACTCTGCATATGCATAACACCTTAAAAATATTAGCAATTTCTTTATCGTCATCAGATTGTCGATGTTTTTCTTAAATGAAACTACACTGAAGAGCAATTGAATTAGAGATACCTGTCTAGTAACGTGTAGCACCACCTTTCGCCCTGATGATGGCGGCGATTCGTTTCGGCATGGACACGACAAGACACCGGAAGCGTTGGGAAGCCATACGGATCCACGACCCCAGAACTAACTCCCCCAGTTGACGAAGATTTGATGAAGGGGGGTCAGAGCCTCGAACATCTCTCTCGATAGCATCCCATATGTGCTGGATGGGATTGAGGTCAGGTGACCTAGCTAGCCAAGGAAGCGAGGTCACGTCGGTGGAGTGTTCATCCAACCATTCGAATACACTTCGGGATCGATGCCACGGTGCATTGTCTTGTTGCAAGATGAGGTCCCCAGTGGGATGTTGAAGACGCACGAACGGGAGCAAATGGTCGTCCAGGATATCTCGATCACGTTGACCTGTGCAGGGCGTTGTCATACGTATCAGGGGTCCCATTTCAGTCCACGTAAACAGTCCCCAGACGAGAATGCCACCCCCACCAGCTTGAAGTTTACCCTGCTGACAAGAAAGATCCATCGCTTCATGTAGTTTGCGCCGTATTCGTATCCTGCCATCCCTCATGTACCAACGTGAATCTCGACTCATCAGTCCAGACAACATTTTTCAACATGTCTAGGTTCCAGTGGCGATGTTCCCGCGCCCATGTTAATATTTTCACCCTGTGATGTGTGGTCAGCAGCGGTACCCTCGTGGGACGATGGCTTCTGTACCTACCATAGCGAGGCGATGGTTCTGGAAGGTGTGGCTGCTTACACGTTTTTGTGCACCAGCGTTAAATTGCCAGGTGATTTCTTGCACTGTGGCCCGTCTATCCGCTGTTACAATGCGAGCTAGCCGACGATAACTCCGCTCATCCACACGCTGTTGTCGACGGCAGTTGGCCCTTGCCGGGATGGTTTTACCGGATTCGATATTCACGGTGCACCCGTGATACAGTGGCTCGTGAAAATCCCAGTGCCTTCACGACTTCCGAGATGGACTGACCCATTCGTCGGGCCCCGACAATTTGACCACGATCAAATGCGCTTTTTCAGTAATAGTCGGACCCATACTGCGTCCGACTCTTACTGATTCCCGTCGCATCACTCCTTATATTGTCGGATCGCTGCACACGTCATGTAGTTTCCGTTTACAGGGCCGCCCACAGCGCCACATTTGCATAACGCCAGCTGTCTCTAATTCAATTGCTCTTCAGTGTATAACAGTGAGTATCCCTGTGTTTGAATGATTCAGTGCTCTCGAGTCTGGTTCTTTGTGAGTAAAACACAAATGCCTTATGCCAGTAAAAAACAAATGCCTTTTGCCTTATGTTTTGTGTTTCCTGTCTTCTACGGAATGAGCTTCCTCAAATAAAGGACAGCGGCTCCTCTTATGTTAGAAGCTCATAGAAGTAGGGCTATGATCTCCAATAAATATAGAAAGGTATAAAAATAAAGAAAAACTGTAAATATTTTTAATATATGCAAAGGAGTTAAAGAATGCTTAGATCCTTAAGACAGTATTCGCAAGAGTCAGAATTAGGAGGAAACTTTTGGAGAAATGAACTGGAGTCACAGGAGTTTCAATCAGTTTACAAGTAATGCTGTTACCGTTTGTGTGTTTCTAATTGAACAATGCATCGAATGCAGTGTTTTGCTCTTTCCTCTTGTTGCTGGTGTTCAGCTTCTGTTAGTAGAGAGTTAAACGCTATGTTAGTTATATCAAGGATAATTCCCGAACTGCAATTAACATTCTGGTCCAAAATCTCCATGATTCGGAAAACCACTGTAAACTACAAGCTCCTGTGGCTATCTCTTTTATTGCGTTGTCATCGTAGAGTATGCCAAACTACACTAAATGGACAAATTATTATACACACCCCAATAACAATATACCAAGCAGAAGTATAGAGCCCAGTTATGTGGAGCTCTGAAACTGACATTGCCTATGAATATAGCAGCTCTTTAAACATTGGAAACCAATCACAGAAACGTAATCATGGGTAAAAGCATCAAAATGAAGGGTTAGTTTAACCGTGTTTAGAGAGTAGCTGCGTGGAAAGCCTGTTGTTCAGTCGGCGCAACTACTGAACTGTTAGGTTCTCCACGTCAGACCTTCGCATGTTTATACCAAGACAACGCGAAGCACGGAAGCATTTCTAATCTACGAGAGAAAGATGGTCGTAAACGGGCTATTGACTCTTGCGGAGACCCTTACACATCGTCAAAAGTAATTCCACGGTTACCGCGAGAAATATAACGTCGGAATTTAAGTGGAGCGTCTCCAGAAGTTTAGACACAAAGATTATCCGGTACACAATGGAAAAAACAGGCTATGGCAGTCCACGTTCACGTCATGTCCTCTTGTTGAATGCAAGGCACTGAAAGATGTTGTTAAGGTGCGTCGCATAAATATGGAGACAGTCGACTTTGCACCGTGAACGCAATGCGAATATAGGTAGGAAACTGAAGTGTTACCTAATTAGACATAACCCTACAACAAACGTTTCGGTCCGTCGAGATGACCGGATTGTGTGAAACGAACACCACAAAGTGAAATAGTGTAATTTTAGGTGTCTCATAAATATAAAGACAACTATGTAAAGTAGCCACATGCAAATGAGATTTACAAATTAGCATTTTGTAAGCACGCGCATGGGCCGTAATTCGGTCCAGCCAACAAATTACAGCAGACCTGCCATCAGACATTCATTTGCCGAAATGCCACGCAACAGTCAACTTTCTGGCGAGGAGCTGCAGAAGATTTGGAAAGTGAGAGCAAATAAATTGCCTGTTTTGAAAATTTGTAAAGCCATGGGGAGGAGTAGGGTAGTCATTTATAAAACTTTATGGAAACGCGGTACGTTAAGTGCCAGAAAACGGACTGGGAGGCCTCGAATAACAACCAAAGGAGATGATCGTGCCATCATGCGTTTAGTTTCATCCCAAAGGTTATCACTACGTCAAGTTTCTCGGACTGTTGGTGTCACCGTCTCAAAGGACACAGTTTATCGACGACTCAAGGGAAGTCGCAACATTGTGCTCCGTAAAATGCGCCGTCTGCCACACCTCACGCGGCGCTCGCAACAAGGAAGCTAGATTGTTATGGGCAGGCAGCCACATGCACTGGACGGACGAGTGGATCACCACTATTTTCTCCGATGCGACAAAGTTCAACCTGGACGGCCCTGACGGTTGGAACTGCTATTGGCATGATTTACGACGCGACCCACGCACCTTCTTCAGCAGACAGAAAGGAGGGGGATCTGTGATTGTCTGGAGAGCTTTTGCGTTCAATAGGACAACGGATATCGCTTTTCTGCAAAGCAGGCAAAACTCCAAATCGTATCAGGACATACTCAGCAGCCACCTTTTACCGTTTGCCGAAACTCTAGCGGGTGTTGATTATCAGTTCCAGCAAGGCAATGCCTCTATCCATCGATCTGCCTCAACGAAAAGCTAGTTTAACACTCATCATACGACCGTAATGGAATGGCCAGCACTCAGTCCTGATCTGAACCCTATAGAAAGCCTCTGGGGTAACCTAGCTTGTGATATGTATGCGAATGGACGGCAGTTCTCAAATGTGGGGGCATTGAAAGAGCAGATTAAACGAATCTGGTACGCACTCCGTCCAGAACACTTACATCACTTGGTGGACAGCATGCACAATCGGGTTTTTAGTGTTATTCGGAACAACGGCTGCGCTATTCGTACCGGAGGTGCTCATAACTAGTAAGTCTTTATATTTTTGAGACAGGGTATTTCTGTTTTTTTCTTGTACTTGTCGTTGGAATTGTTATGTTTCCGTCAAACTATTGTGCAGCCGCGTGTGTCCTATGCTATTTTTGCTGTAAATATGAAGTGTACATTTCAGCTCGTTGCTGTTCCTTTTTATTCGAGAATTTGTTCTGTCTCTATATTTATGCGACGTACTATAGTAGTTTAAAAAGTCCTATCGCATAAGAAGTGCATAATACAGGAAACATGCTGGTTTTATGCCTCCATACACATCCATAATCACCAAATTATTGCTAGTGGAATATTCCCAAATGGCTGTGTATGAAAGTGTTCGTTGGTTGATTCCTCTAGCCATGATGTGGTGATTGTGGATGTGTGCGAAGGCATAAGATCAGCATTGATGCCTACCCTGTGTAAATGAAGAATTATTTCTTCGGAGAAATGCGTTTCTCAAACACAGAAAACATGTCATCTTGTCTGATAAATCACGACTTTATTACTCCAATTAGAGGATGCGTGTGTGTGGGTGTGCAAATCGAACGAAACGATGTACCCAGTCGGACAAATTGAAGTCAGGTGGTGCAACAGCTAGCAGTTAGTTTACATATGCTTCCTTTGGGCCGCTTGCACCCGTTGAGACTTCCATCACCAACATAAAATATGTAAACACCCTCGCCGACCACCTACACGAGTTCGTAATGATTCTGTTTTCGCACCATGAAACCATCTTTCTATAGAACAGTGCCACACCGCAAAACTCACGAGTGGCTTCAGGAACATCCAAGAGCATTTGCATCTTTGAAAGTCACAACGTTTATGAATACAGCTCACAATTACAAGATTCCACGAGTCTGCTCCTTTGATATCCCTTTTCCTACTCGAGCTGAGTTCTCAAGGAAACAGTAACTTCATTAAGTGTGTCTGGGGTTTCCGAAAAGTCCAGCAAGTCTGAGAAAAATTGCGGATGAAGTTTTTTGTACGGTTTATTTAGGAATCATTACTTGATATTTTCCTCTCAGCTAGCCGTGTTTCTCTTAAACTTCCAGGGCATTTTTCACAGTTCTAGAACTTCTTGAAGCCGCCCGAAGGCGCAACGGTCTAAGCGCAGGCTTGACTACTTGCCCGAGATGGGTCTGGGTTTGCATCCCGGTGAGCGTGGATATTGTGTTTTTATCACGGCCACTGGTTCTCTCCCTTCTGTGGAACCAGTGGCCCTAAATTAGGGACGGATGACTACGTATAGCCAATCGAGTTACTCATGGGTGTCGTTAAATGCCTGATAAATAGAAAAAACAGACTTGAATGTTGAAATCACAGTTTTGAGCCACAGATTGCAAGAGGGATTAGTGTTTGTAGCAAAACCAGCTCTTTGCACTTTGTTAAGTAGGGTGAATGACATGGGGACATTCTCAGACAAGAGCATTGATCTGTGATGTTGCCCCTAATGGCCGAGTGGTCAGAGGCTCCGGCTTTTGGCAAATCATCCCAGCTGGATCTGGGTTTGAACTCCGAATGTGGTGTGGAAAGTGTCTTTCAAATGGCGCTGAATCCTGTCTTCCGTCAATTCAGTGACCCTATATTAGGAACAGATAAGTGCTTAAAGACTTAGCTGTTCATTCATCTTGTCTTATGTTCTCACATTATCTTAAAACGTTCAGTTTTGCATTAATTAAAAACCTGCGATATCCATATAATTTTTTCTCAAATATCGGCGGTAGAGTATTTTAAATTCTTAATAAGCGTTTCTGCGAAACACATGCTCTGGGCATGTGTTCGTACTGAGCCCGAACCATGAAAAACAGCCCAGAGCATGCTGCTTCCTCCACCAAACTTCCCAGTAGGGCAGGTAGCGTTCCCCTGGCATCCTCCACACCCAGACTCATCCATCGGAGTGATGGATAAAGACGCGTGAACATCATTCCAGATAAGGCGTTTACACTGATCTAGAGTCCACAGACTCCGAGCCTTACCGACGCTTCAACCTACGTTTAGCGTTGATGTTGCTTGTCTCGTGTGTGGCTGCTTGGTCATGGAAATCTATTCTATACAGCTCTCGAATAACCGTTATGGTGCTGATGTTGCCTTCACAGGAATTTAGGAACTCGGTGGTGGTTGTTACGACAAAGGATAGACGATTTTGTAATACCTCCAGCTTCAACACTCCGCTGCCCTGCTCTGTAATTTTGCGTAGCCTATGAGGTTGTAATTATGTTCTTGTTGCTCGTAGGTGTTTCCACTTCACAATAACATACTTTACAGAAGTTCATCGGGACAGCTGCAGCAGGGCATAAATTTCCCGGATTGACTTGTTGCTAAGGTGGCATCCTATGCTGCGCCACATTGAAAGTCATTTAGTTCTGTTGTACAGCCCATTCTATTGATCACGCTTCTCTGTGATATTTTCTAGGCCACGTGTGCCTTTTTATACTTGTATCAGCAACGTCTGTGACGTATATGGGTGCACAGATCACTCAAAATGGGCGTGCAAATTTATCTAGTGTATCACTAACTCTCATAAGCGCATGGTCTAAGCGCTGGCTTATGATCATTCGTCCGTGAAGGGTCCGGGTTCGAATCCCGGTCAGGCATGGATGTTGTGTTTGTCTTACGGCACTGGCTCTCTCCCTTCCCTGGAACCAGTGACCCTAAATTAGGGACGGGCGACTGCTTATAGCATAATGAGTTGCTCACGGTGGTCGTTAAACCTCCAAACAAACGAACAAACAAACAAACAATAACTCTCATATCATGAACGATTCTTGTTCTTTTGTGAAAGATGTTAACCAGTTAGAACGCAACTCATCGTTGCTGGTTTGATACAACTTTCCCATCCGGTTTGATTTAATCTTCCTAAACGAACTGGTACAAATTTACAAGGCTTTCTGATGTAAACTTTGCAAACGGCCTGATCAAACCATGTATTCAGACAAAGTTACCACGGTACAGATCATATACAGTAAAGGAAATTTTGAGTCGTCAGCAGTCTGCATATTGTCATCTGAACAACAGAAAATAATTATGTGGTCAGCTAATCAGCAAGCAAGGTAAATTTATGAGAAGGTAACGCAGCAAAGGTATGTGGGATACTTGTTTCAGCATGTGGGAAGAATTTGCTAAAAATAGCGTTTTATTTATCTAATCCAGTTTCATTTGATAGAACACGCATGTCGCTGTATCGTTTTATTGCACTAGGAAGAGTTACACTACAGCCCAGGAACAGTCCTAAGGATTAAAAAAAAAAGAACGAAGGAATTAAATCTTTTTGATTTTTCCCGTACGTACTGTTGGTTGCCTAACTATTGTGCTCAAGAAAGGATTTCACATACACAGCACAGATTTATATGACTGGCATTTCTTAATCTGTTTGTTTAGGAGCTTAAAGACAACCATGAGCAACTCAGAGGTTCGTAAGCAGTCGCTCGTACCTAATTTAGCTCAAGGGAAGGGATAGAACCAGTGTCATAACAAAATCCCACCATCCATGATTCACTCGAGTTTCGAACCTAAACCCATCTCAGACGAATGAACAGAAACTAGCACTTAGACCCCTTGTCCAACAGGGTGGCCCTTTTCTTGAACAAACTCCTTTGGTAATTAAGTAGCTGACTGACTGTGGCAGATTGTTAATCCATATCAAGAAACTTCAAGCTCGATGATGATCATATGTAGATAATTTTAGGAAGAGAGTGGCTGACCCCAGGTCTTAAACAACCCTTTGAAATCGGAAGCTAGGAGATTTGGGCTAGAGTGCCCGATAGGAAAGTGACACGGAAGCAAAGTAGAAATGGGGAGAAAGACGCCCTTTTTTATTACCGGGGGCCAGTAACCGGGGTACGACGGCTTAACGTGTCCATCCGACGCACGGCGGATATTTAGTGGATCGAGCGTTCGCCCCTGTCTGGGATCGAACCTGAGGTCCTTTCGGTGGCAGTCACGGACGTTGTCCACTAGGCCACCCGCGGCCCAACTTCAAGCCCGAAAAATCTTCAGCGCACGTGTATAGGTATCTATCTATGCTGATGATTGAACGTATAATTTTCCAGATCTTACTGCTGATAAAACTCGGCCACATGACTGATATTATGAAACGCGGAGGAACAGTACCATGAAGCCAAAGAAACTGTAATCTAACTCGCAAAGACGAAGCTCTGTATTGGATCATAATTCATACGAGGCAGCACATGAATTACTCTGGTTTCCATGAAATGAAAGTCATGGCAACCAAACCATAGAAAAGAAGCTCATTATCAGTTTTGCCAATTTGTGCATCTAATATATTTTTTCTTTTGCTGTGGGTTTAACGACCAGCGTGAGCAACTCAAAGACGTATGATTAGTCACTCATCCGTTATTTAGGGCAACTAGTTCCAGGAAAGGGAGAGAGCCAATGCCATAATACGAACATATAAACCGTGCCTCATCTGAGTTCCGAATGTGGGCCAACTCGGAAAAAGGTGAGAAACCAACGCTTAGGCCACTACACCACCGTTGCAGCAACCCAAAGAAGCAATTAGGATCACGGCTGGTAATGCGGAATTTTGCAAAATCTTCTAGCTTTAAAATGAATCAAGTGACTCATTAGGGCAGAAGGCCCTGAATGAATGAATGAATGAATAAATAAACGAAAATAGTGGCTTTGTCTTTCTCCACACCGGCAGACCTGGAACTATCCAAAAAAAAAGTGCCAGGAATGAACTATTTCCAAGTACGGTTATGGATATTTAGTAGCTCTTCAGGAATCGCTACAAAATCTCGTCAGTTCGCCGATTACGCTGAATTGTCAAATAACATCTTGCGGAAATCAATGTCAAATAACATCTTGCGGAAATCAATGTCAAATAACATCTTGCGGAACTCAATGTCAAATAACATGTTGCGGAAATTTATTCCCATTTCCGCAAGATGTTATTTGACATTAACAAAAAACAAGCCTCAGAATCAAACATTCGAGAATGTGACAGCTGAAGCTCGACGAACATTTGTACATGTATTTCCTATCTTCAGTTTGACGTGTTTCATTGAGAAAGAAATCCGGCATTCTTTAAAACATTCATTCAGCAGATTTTAGTAAAACTAAAATTATCATGGTCATTGTGAATTTACGGCAAGAGCTCTTTGGAAGATTTTTTATAGAATGCATATGTTTTATGAAATTTTATTAATTCCCTTTGATTTTTCGGTTCTTTAAAAGTTAAGCAAATAAATGATGCAAAGACCAATATTTTGAAGTTCTGCAATGAAATCTACGAATTTGTTAAGCACGGTCTTTTCATGAAGGCACAGGCGCTTCAAGTTCATGTAGTCAAAATACAATTCTGGTAAAATTCATGAGTTATATCTATGCAAAAATAAAGGGAAAGATAGGTAAGACTTAAAAAGAATATTCTCAAGAGAAACCAATCTGAAAAAAATTAAAAATTTAGCAAACTTTAGCTGTTCGTCAGGTTGGAAAGATGTGAACTTCTTAAATTGTGTTTTTGGCTATCCATTTTATTTATTATCACTAAATGCAGTTAAGAGTGAAAATCGTCACAATGATTGATTGCCTGATGATATTACTCTTTAAATGTTACTTTGGTTTTGCTTTGCTCAAAATCATTAAAATAGTTTTGTTAAATCTTAATTACCAGTATTGCCTCCCATAGTGCTTTATTTTGTTACGTTGATAATGTCGAAGTTGAACTTTCTCAATAGATTTCCTTTTATTCAATTTTCTTCAGTGCAATTTTCAATGGAACGCTATTCCACAAAATGTCACTCATTGAATATACTTTAACATAAAAGTAGTGTACGTTTTTTTTATTGGAGGTTCAACGACCACCGTGAGCAACTCAATGAGCTATGAGCAGTCGTCCGTCCCTAATTTAGGGTCACTGGCTGCAGGGAAGGGAGAGAACTAGTGCCGTAATACAAACACAACATCCATGTCTCACCGGGATTCAAACCGGGACCCCTTTTAGACGAATGGTCAGAAGCCATCGCTTAGACCACTGCGGCACCTGGCCGGCGTACTTTTTTCCATGTTTGTCTAATACATTAATTTTTAACCTATATAATACGCATGCCTCATTTATAAAAGTAGACCACAGCTTTTCTTTTTAGCGAGCTTCATCAAAGGGGAAAAAACGTTTCCTTGAGTACTTTGGATATATGAAAATTCTTTGTCATGATACACGCAGAGAAAACTGAAGGATCTACAACTTTCTGGAAAATCGTGCAACCTGAATTTTTAGGGATTTTTAAATTTCATAATAATTTGCATCTTAAAAAAAAATTCGGACACTATAGTGCAGCGCCGCTGGTGTCAACAAAAATTCAGTGCTAAAGTTTTCCATAAGTAGATCAGCTTAGTTTGACAAAACTAAAGCATTATGAAGCACTTTAAGTCGTATCAGAAATGAAAAAGGCAAGTTTCATGAACTGAAATGACTTCCAATTGGGCGGGAATGACTTCCCTGGCCCTGAATGGGGAGCTCTATAAGGGAATCTGTCATGAAAATTCGCTTTAGGCATTTGTAATCAACACTGAGCAAAGCGGGCAGCTCCGACCTGCCAGGGGAACTTAGAAATTCAAATTTGGAATATCATCATATGGTTTTAAATTTGCATTGCAATTTTTTCCATGACTAAAAAAACTGTTATTGTCTGGGAAACCTATCCTGTGTAAACAGGGTCATACCTCTGTACTGATATCACAAGCGAAATAAGCGCTGAAGGAAAAGACGGTATTAAACGAAGGGGAAAAATTCGTTGAAATCTGTGCTGAAATGTACCTAAAAATCAAATCTCCGATAATCTCGCTTCCTGAACCTTAGATTAGTGGCTCACATATTTAAGAGATGTAAAACTGTGACGATGAACATTTTTCTTTTTGCCAGACATTCAGCATGTGGAGATTCAGGTCTTCAGCGATTTTTCCTTTAAAGAGCTACAATGGTTGAAAGTAAAGTGTAAAACGAGACTAGCAAAACTAAGCCGGTGTTTCAACCAGGAATGGTCTCCCCACAGGAAACGCGATAAGATTTCAACTGATCTTTTACTTTGATCACATAAATGCATGTTCCGCATTTTTTTTAAACACGTTAAAATTTATACATTAATGCAGACATATCTTTTGTTATATTTAAACAAATTCTTATGAAATCTGCACCTCCAACTATGTTGGCCACTGAATTTGCATTGCTTCGTCATGTCACAATAATTTGGGAATCTCAGCAATAATAGGCATCTATTTCTCTGCGACACTCATTTACTCGCGTTTTGGTGTTGAAAAATATTTTAAAAGATTATCTATTTTAGCAACCTCAAGATTTAAGCGTCTTCCGATTGAGCAGCATTTTACAGATGATGTACCTTGGAAATTTATAATTGAAATTTTAAAGAGTATTCATGGCAGTTAAAGATGCCATTATTTATTTATCGCGGCATCGTTAAATATCTTTCTCTGCTGTTAACGAGAGAAATATTAGATTGAAATGCAGCTCAGCTTAGTTTTATTTAGTTTGGTAAGCAAACGGTTACCTGTAAGAAATCAGACAAGTTTAAATTGATTAATACTTAATTACTTACCCTGCATGCCTGTCATGAGCCACAGATAAAAAACAGTCCAGCGAGTTGTTTTTAAAAACAGTCCAGTCTGTTGGAAGTTCCAATGCAATAATATTCCCATAGCTGCTTCGCTTCTAATTATCTCGACGTTAGGAGCTGACTGTACAGATCTCATTGAATGTCATGATTCTTTCGTTATCCTGTTTGCTCTTGCACTCACGCCTCGTTAGATTTACAGAGCCGAACGCATGCGGTGCCTGCTCTTCAGGGAAAAAGTTGAGGATGTACTACGGAGCGCATGACATGGTTCCTAAGATCTTCAGCTGACAATCCCTGCAAAAGGGGAAAAGATCCCTGCTATCACCGCGCGACGGCTACGAAGCTCTCCAAGTCATTGCGGAGACGCCTGACGATTACAGCGCCATTTGAAATGAAGCGGTAACTCTTCGGGAACGCACGCACATACACAGAAGCTATTAAGAGCTAAATGTCTAAAAAACTATCTAATCATTTCAAACCGAAAAAGAGGAAAACTGTAAGTTCATTTTTACTGTTATTATGAACAAATGATGAACCGGTTTCTCTTCTTTGTGAAAGAAATGAAGAAAGAAAGTAACAGAAAACTTCCAGGTGGTCTTTGAGGAAGATACCTCACCAAGCAGAAAATCATGCCAAGTTTTTTTCCTACAATGAAATCCGTCCGAGCTAGTCATTGGTGATTTAAAACCTGAAGTTGTAGATGCTCGTGAAACATACAGGATAAGATATTTTTTAAATATGACACGAAGGAATAACTTCCTGAAATTAATTAAGAATCACTTCAAATTTTAGAAGCAAATTTTATACATTTTTTTTGCATATTACTGTGTTCACTGTAAGTCAACACAGTAATATAGAAATTCAACATAGCTATGCATCTTCGAAAGCCATCTGGAACATTTTAGCTCATAAGGTTGGGTGAGACTGTAAAGTTCTCGACCTTCGGGACAGCTTGTGAACTCATACGTTTGTATAAGGGCGAAAATAACAACAACTATAGCGACACATTTTCAAATATCGCGGGTGCCCATACTATTCTTAAGACGGCTCTGAGTGAGATAAAGAACAATAAGAAGTAAAGCAAATACCTACAGCCATCTTTGTACGGCCTTTGTAATTTAACTGAATGGACATATCATTATATATTCCTACTTATATGACTTGATTCTCCATCTTTATCCATCACAAAAGCAGCTAGCCGTTTTTGGTAAGGATTCAATGAGGTGTTGAAAACACGGAGTTGTTTTTATTGACTGTGAAATGAGGATCATCTGTCGGAGAGCATCCATAGTAACCGGTAAATGTTGACGGGCTCGAACAGATCTTTCTAATTCCTCCCACAAGTTCTCAGTTCGGTGGCGGTCAGGCGATCGAGGTGTCCATTCCACTGTGATGATCTCATTTGAATGCCCCTGCAGCCACTGAGGAAGTCTGAGGTGTGGCGTTGTCTTGTCGACAGATAGTGTCATGGTGCGAATGAAGAATTGTTACAAATGGGTATATATGGTTGGTGGGGTTGTTCACATATTTTATGCCGGTGATAAAAGTTCCGACGGATACGAAGGGCCAAAGGGAGCCCATCTAAACGCATCCTTAACGGTTACGCTACCTACACCTTCATGCTTGACCCCAGCTTGTCCAGCTGGGGTCATCGTTTCGTTTGGTTTGCACCACACACACACACATCTTCACATCCGCGTGATGGAATTGAAACCATGATTCATCAGACTATATAGATGACGAATTTCCAGTCCTCTGTACTCCTGTTGGAATACGCCTTTGCAAATTTCAGACAAAAATTTCGGTGCATTGCAGCCGACGACAGGATACCATATGGACGTCGACACACCTATTGCTTATTTTTTCCATGATTCGACGGACAGTTGCAAGTGAGAAAATTTATAGAGGCGCCCGCATTAGAATTTACACGTCATCCTCTCCGCGGTAGAGTGTGATTCCTTATAACGAAAAGAAACAGTCTGCGCTCATCTCGAGAGTGAGTTGCACGTTTATAGTTCGAAGGAGAGCAAGCCGAACCTTGAATTTCGGTATATACAAAGTTCTTCAACTGTTTTTATATAATTTTGAGGTGCTGATTCCAAATCCGGTGAGTGCCGCTCTCTAAACCTTGGAGAAATTTCACAATCCATCATTACCCAGCAAAAACAGTCTTGCTGGGCCAGCACTGGGCCACTGCTGGCAGCCAGCAAACGCCCAGCACTATGTTGCCGCAGCCGAACCGTGAATAAAATGTCCGGGCGGCCAACAGAAGGGCCAGCAGTTCAGCGAAGCATCTGGCCAACAGTTGCCACCCCCATCAGTTGTCACATGCCACAACAGGGTCATCAGTTATCCATCACAAGCAGTAGCTGCCACAAGTTGCCATTCAGCGACCCTGCAAGCACGTGCCATAAATAATAGCTAGCCTAATGTGGTCCGCTAGTTTCCCGGAAGTGGCAACCGACAATCAAGTGACGCAACTGATGGCTTCCCGAATCTTGTCCACTTTCCCAGTAGTAGCCATAAAAAAAAATAAAGGACAACCGCTGTTTCCCAAAGCTACAATTACTTTTTTCCCCACCTTACGAAACTTCTGCGTTACAGCACTGCGCTGGAGAAATTTTCTCAACAGGTCCTGAAAAACGCCCGCTTGAATCTGGATAGAAACGAAACAATGACTATCTGCGTGGGAAGCGGGAGCTCTACCAACGGAACTGATCTGCCACGCACAAGTGTTTGCTTGCAGCTGAATCTCTTTCCCGCTGAATGTGTAATGCATGGTTCTCTTTTAATTTTACAACATTGCGAGGTATTTTTCATAAATGTCAGTTTCATATAATTCATAAATTTATTTTTTCAACGTAACGATTGTTTTTTTACCTCAAGGGAACTTTGCTCATTTTCAACGAGTGTACCATCTTAAAAGCGCTTTCGATTGTTGAATTAATATATTTAATCGTTCATGTAACATTCTGTTACATTTTTAACGTTGAATCTTTCCTTTTCGCTGTCCGAAGCTATATTTGTTTTAAAAAGGAAAGATATTGTATTTTACTTCTCGTTGTTTCTAGAAGCGAATTCCTCCTGTCTTGTGTATTCAACCCATGCATGAGTACATTATATCTATATAGCGTGGCTTTTTTTCAAATAATTGATTAAATTCTTTATGTAAGGTATGTATATTCTATCGAAGTATTTTGCAATTATACGTGAAGCCCTGTTGCTGAAGCAAAAAAAACAAATTCCAACTGAAACAACGCAGTTCAGATATTTTCCCGCTGTTAACTCAAAGAATGAAAACAAAAACAACAAATATGTGCAATAGTTGAAGCATGAGACAGTACTTACTGGTAACCAGGCAAAGTTTTAAGGACGATTGAGCTTAGGAATTTCTAACTGCAACAAAAAAGATCATCCGCAGTGTATCCCTCCCCATCCCCTAGTGCCGGCCTTTGGACGTCTTGAAAGAGAAGTCTTAAGGACACATCTGTATCGTAATTCCCTGAGAATTCGCGGCAATCTTCTGGTGTCGTAGTAGAAAAACACACTTCCTACTTCGCCTAAAATGCTTGGAAGTAATGCTAACGAACAACGTTTTGCTCTGGCATTGGATTTCTGTTGCTTTTGATGGAATACTTTTCCCCTGGGGTTCATCGCTTTCAGTATAGTTTTCAGGACACACGGGAATACACGCCAACGTAAAACACCAATTCCACGGCAATTAACTACAATTAACGAAAGAGAGTGGCGGTACAGGAAATAAGTCTAACGAGATGGAACTGAACTTAGAAAGTCGGGAGAAGGTGTTGCATGAAAAACTGTGTTTGGTTTACAGACCATTTGGCACGTAGGGACGTAGGTTTTTTTTAATACGTTACGGGGTAAGCAAATTGTCTTTTCAGTAAAACAATTTTCTTTCATACGCATTGCAGCTCAGAAAAAATTTGAATTTATTTTTGAGATTTAGCATCACGCCTATCGGCCCAGAGTACAGCGGCCCAGTCCGCGCCTGCTGCCGCCTTCGGAACCTGGCACCCAGGTTCTTCGCATCCGTTGATCTCCCGCTTGGAGCGTCTCTGCTGTAAAATACATGTACCTCTGCGTTTTGGAAAAACAAAAGATAAGATGCCGATCCTTAAACTTAACCTCTTCTTGTGACCGCAGGTACGAAAATCTTGAACTTCGCCTAAACCCTAACTGGAGGAACAAGCTTTACGTGATTGTCTGTATTCTGAGAGTTTTATTGAATGGTTGCTCATCAGTTCGTAGTTGACTGGCGAACAGGGAACGTGCTTGTTGAAACCTTTGTTGTGCGTTGTCAAGTGATAATAGTGGAAATATATCATTCTAAATATTTTGGAAAGAGAAAGTGCATTGTTTTCCGTAGGCACTATGCAGACGAAGAATGCAACATAAATAGTTAACTTACAAAAAGAAAATGATTTGCTGAAATGGAAAGATTATTTATTTTGCCCTAACAGAGTGCGGGGTGATTTACGGTATTGGCTTTGTATTGAAAGAAATTATGGAAATTGTACTGGCTTTGCTAATACTATTCTTATTGGAAATGAACACAGGATGCGCAATGAGAAACCACATAATCATGCTCCAAGACCGGAGAAAAGTGATGTTGCTGTTCCAAGAGCGCAAGTAAAAGAACGAGCGAGAAATACGGACGAAGCCCCTGCAAAAATTATTCAAACCGTGACAACGTCAATGGCTACAGTAAATGCAGCTTCCATGCCTAATATGGATGCACTAAGGCAAGTTGTAAAACGAATACGAAGAGAAGACATGCCTGCAGAGCCTACGACTTCAGAAGGGATCGATGCCCCAATAAATGTACAGGAAAGAGATGGTGCAAAATGTTTCGGCAGGGATAGCGCATTTTTAGATCAAAGAATTATTTTATTTTTAACAGATGATAATTTACGAAAGCTTAAAGAAGCACCCCTCTGGATTATGGATGGGACATTTAAAATTTCTCCAACCCTTTTTAGGCAATTATATACCATTCATGCTATGGTTGAAACGAATACAGAGATGCACAGACTTGTCCCACTAGTTTATGGGTTACTTTCCAGCAAGTATAAAGAATATACTATTATACAGTATTTTTGCAGGATTTACAAGACTATGCATCAGACTATCATATTCAGCTTGCACCACAATATACGCATAATGATAGATTTTGAAATAGCTACCGTTATAATGCTGCTAAAAAGGAGTTGGGAAGCAGCACACACAAATGTTGTTGGTTTCATCTTGGAAAAAATGTGCTGAGGAATATCCATCATCTGGCATAGACTCGGAATATAGGGAAAACAGTGAGTATGCTCTCAAAGTCAGACATTTGCAAGCACTCGCATTTTTTTCATCTGATGAAATTCCAGCTGCTTTTGAAGAAGTGAAATCAATTTTACTAGAATATAAATTTCGTGGAAGCTGAAGAAACAATCCGAGCAGAAGCCCACCGCTTTTCCCACCAACAATTTGGTCAGTAAGTGAAAACGATTTACTTGACCTTCCCAGAACACAAAACAAACTTGAAGGATTGGACAGACCCTGAAATACAATTCTGGGAGAGAAAAAATGTGACTGTACAAAATAATCAGTGAAATTGCGAAAGAGCAGAGAACAACTATGGCTAAAATCAAAAGAGTGATAGCACAGATTCCAACAATTCCACTCGGAAGAGAAACGCTGGCAAGATAAAAAGGAATTCGAACTTCTTTGGCGCTCACAGACAATGTTAACGCGCTGGACCTTTTAAAAGGAATTTCTTATAATTCTACCCTTCACTAAAATGTGCTGGTATTTTTCACTAATTGAATTGTACCTTTTACTAACTTGTATTTGAATTTTTCAAGAATGTAATTCCGCCGAAGATGCAAGAATGTAAAACACAACGCAAAATTAAAAAAGTCAAAATTTTTAAAATAGCATGTCAAAAACATAAAATGTCAAAAAGTAATCCAAAATGTGAAACAAATAAAAATTCAAAATGCAATCACAAGTCACAAGTACAACACAAAATAAAACAAATGCCAAAAGATAGAAAAAATGCACACGCTATGTAAAATGTACAAAATAAAATAAATGCCATATTCATAAGGATTTCATGACAAGTCAAGTTGAAAATGAGCTTTTACTTAGGCTTCTAACAATAATCATTAGCCTCTATACCTTTTTAAGTCTTTAATAAGTGCAACATCATTAACCTGACTTGTCATCAAACATTATCAATATGACCATGGCATACAATCACTTAAAAGACTTGTTAATGGATGAATTGAGGAATCATCAAGTTCAGCAGGTGAAAGTTAATCGCTGTTTATAGTTTTGTACTCGAGTAAATGCGCAACACAGTAAACTTGACTTTCTCTGAAAATTTTATGTATATGAGCACGGTTGATTGAAAACTAATAAAAAGGCTTAAGGCCCGTTTATTAATTTTTGTGCCTGAGTCAAAACGTATTACCATAACCTTGGCATGTTATCGAAACCTTATGAATACGGCGGACTAAAAATTCCTAAGAAAAGGTTACGCCTAAGGTCTTGTAACTAAAGTTTTGTGACAGAGAAAACTGCAACTTTAATAACTTGACATGTTATGTTAACGTTGTGAATATGAGCACGGTGGATTAACGATTTCAAGAAATAGCCTTTGGGATTAATGTGTTGTAGCTGAGTAAAACTTTAACATTATCTTTATTTTCTATATAAACCAAACTACGTGCTGAAATAGCACAACTACATATACGTATACTTCAACCATATACCGAAGCGCTGACAAGTTGTAAACAAAAGTGCAATTTTGTACGGTCCCCTAACATTTTATGGCCAGCCTATATGGAAATGGACACGTTGATATCAAAAACATACTTTTTGTACGGTCCATATCAAATAGCAATGGACACGTCGCAATCTTTTTTTTTGTAGTTGGGGTTTAACGACAACCGTGATCAATTCAGTGGGCTATAAGCAGTCGGATGTTCCTAATTTCGGGCCACTGGTTCCTGGGAAGGGGGACAGCCAGTGCCAGAAGTCAATCACAACGTCCATGACTCACCGGGATTTGAACCAGGATCCTTCTCAACGAGTGGTCAGGAGCCTGTGCCTAGAACACTCCACTCCGCTGCCGTAGCGGCACACGTTGAAATGTATTTTTCATACTGCCCCAAACGCTCTTATGGACATACTAGATTGAACTGGACGCAAAGAAATCATTAATATAATTTGTACCAGCAGGGATACCAGATATTTGCCAGGTACATATTACTATTTGTGGAATCACCAAGTTCAGCGGGTGAAATTTAATGAATGAAAAAGATATTCCTGCAATTTTCCAGTAAACTTATTTTAAATTTTTTGATTTAGTTAATTTAATTTTGCGAAACAAATAAGAAAGAAAAAGGAATGGGAATACTTACCTTCTAGGAGACATCTATAAAACTGCCGTACATCTGGCGTGTGCTTCTGTGAATCCCGCGACACAGAAATGCAATGTACCTATGTGATGTCGCATGCGTACGACTTCACATTGGCATTGATCAACGTTTTCTTGCCGTTTTGAATTTTGAATATCTGGAACGCTCTGTTTACAGTACATTATAGTTCTTCCTGATAACCCGCTCGTTGGTAGTGAAAGCTAAACTATATTGATTTTTGTTTTAGTACACCATTAAACGTATATTTTTGCACTTTATAGTTATCTACAGTCTCTAACTTAGACCGTAGGTTGGTTAGTGGGTTGGTTGATGGTTTTTGGTGCAAGGCCCTCAAAGGGCCAAAGAGCGCCTTAGAACGTAGATAGGGTATGGGAGTGCTGAATTGTGTTGCAGATCTTGAGAGTAAAAAAGAGAAATTTTTACGAAAATTTTGTATGGGGCCCCCTTGACTCCTGGCCCCGACCCCTTCCAAAAACCGTCTGCCGGCTAAGTTAGATAACCATGAGATAGTATACCAAATTTGGTGGTTCTAAATTGAAAACTGTAGATTTTACGAAATTTTTATTGAGGAGGGGAGGGCTGTCACCCCCGGGCTCCAACCCCTTCCACAAACCGTGTAGCGTCTAAGTTAGAGTTTCATGTTACCAAATTTGATGGTTCTGAATTCAAAACTGTAGATTTCACGAAAATGTTGTATGTGGGGGAGGGGGTGGCTCTGACCCCCGGGCCTTGACCCGTTCCAAACACCGCCGACCGTCTAAGTTGGAGTGCCATGAGATAGTATACCAAATTTGGTGGTTCTAAATTGAAAACTTTAGATTTTGCGATTTTTTATGAGGGGTTGCAGCCCTTACCCCCCGGGCTGCAACCCCTTCCAAAAATCGTCTAGCGTCTAAGTTAGAGTACCATGAGATAGTATACCAAATCTGGTGGTTCTGAATTGAAAACTGTAGTTTTTAAGAAAATTTTGTATGTGGGGGGCTCTGACCCCCTGGCCTTGACCCGTTCCAAAAGCGGTGTACCGTCTAAGTTAGAATACCATGAGATAGTATACCAAATTTGGTGGTTCTAAATTGAAAACTGTAGATTTTACGAATTTTTGTGAAGGGAGAGGGGCTCTCACCACCCGGGCTCCAACCCCTTTCAAAAACCGTCTAGCGTCTAAGTTAGAGTTTCATTATACCCTATTTGATGGTTCTGAATTGAAAACTGTAGATTTTATGAAAAAAAATGTGGGGGGGGAACTGACCCCTCGGGCCTTGACCCGTTATAAAAACGGTCTACCGTCTAAGTTAGAGTACCATGAGATAGTATACCAAATTTGGTGGTTCTAAATTAAAAACTGTAGATTTTACGACATTATTTATGAGGGGGGCTCTCACCAGCCGGGCTACAACCCCTTCCCAAAACCATCTAGTGTCCAAGTTAGAGTTTCATGATACCAAATTTGATGGTTCTGAAATGAAAACTACATTTTACGAAAATTTTGTATGTGGGGAAGGGGGAGGGCTCCGACCCCTGGGACTTGACCCGTTCGAAAAACTGACAACCGTCTAAGTTAGAGTACCTTGAGTTAATATACCGGATTTGGTGGTTCTGAATTGAAAACTGTTGATTTTACAAAAATTTTGTATATGTGGGCTCTGACCAACCCTGACCCGTTCCAAAAACCGTCTACCGTCTAATATTTTAAGTGCCATAGAAAAAGCGTAATATTCCTATCCTGTCTGAGTGTCCAAACCTTATAAATTTGATCAGGGCGAAAGACGTTCGAAATCGTACGTTTTCGTGCATTCGTTTTGTATCTAACTAAAATCTGCAAACACGACGAATTGGTCCGCGACGAATTGACGCTCGACGAATCTTCGTGGTCGACGAATTGTCGCAGTCGACAAATTAACGCAGTCGACGAATTGACGCAGTCGACGAATTGACGCAGTCGACGAATTGACGCGCGACGATCGTCGCAGTCGACGAATTGACGCTAGATGAATCGTTGCAGTCGACGAATTGACGCTAGATGAATCGTTGCAGTCGACGAATTGACGCTAGATGAATCGTTGCAGTCGACGAATTGACGCACGCGACAAATTAACGTATAACCCAAAAACGAACGTCCGCGTAGCTCAGTTGGTAGAGCGACTTCTTCCGGAATAAGTGGACTCGGGTTCGATCCCAGGCGTGGACCAAAAATGACGGAGAAATTTACTTCGTTATAGTTGGGAAACTGTTGGCCACCAGCTGGTAGTGATGGGTCACTTCTGGCTGAAATCTGCCACTCACGGTACGGTAGTGATCCGTTTTGGCAGCGCCGTCAGTTGTCAGCCATTGATGGCCCTGCAACATCGCTGTGACCTATGGGCCTCCACGGAAGTGCTTCTTTTGGCACTTGCGTGCAACCAAAGCAAACCCAAGAAGAGTCGGAAGCAGTGGGACTGCGCATGCGCTGAATTAACACGTTCACAGTCTTTCGTGGTACCAGTTAGTTGAAGACGACGCGACGCCCTCGCCATCGTGTTGCTTTACTGGATGTTAAAAAAGAAGCCATATGTAGAAAGATGGATTAATTTCCCAATGAAATGCCGCATCGACGAAGATTACCGTCGGAAGAAAATTATATAAATAATTAATGAACAGTTAGAAATAATCAATTAATCTCATGCACTAATAGAAACTCATTTCGTAGCAAATTTTCTGCGCTAACACACGAAGAATCGAGAATACAAACCGCCATGAAAAACACTCACTCCATTCCCATGAGTAATAAGAAATAACTTCTGTATAATCTTCATACACTACACCGCTTCAAACAGAAGTCTCAAGAAGACATTAAAAAACGTTAAAAAAATGTTACATCTTTAACGTCTGTTACATTTTGTAACTTTGTATGTACAATGTCAAAAATGTAACAGAATGTGACATGAATGTGTAAATATATTAAATAAACAATCGCCTTTCAAGACCACAAGGACAGTACAAAACTTTGGAAAACGTCTTTAAGTTGGCACACTCGTTGAAAGAGAGTGAAGTTCCCTTAAAGTAAATAAAAAAAATCAATATTTTGAAAAAATAAATTTATGAATTATATGAAACGCACATTTATGAAAACGAACTCGCAATATTGCGAAATTAAAAAGAGAATCCTTAATTTAACATAGCGCAGGAGAGAGGCTCACCTCCAGTGCGACGGTCATGCTTGGTAAACTAGTGTATACAGGCAGTCCTTAATTCGATGCCAGTCAAATCTATCGGGCAATTTGACGGACCTGTTGAGTGAATTTCCTGAGCGTGGTGACATCATGTAGGAGTTTCGTTCGGAAAAAAGCACACGATGTGCACGTGTGTGTGTGTGTGTGTGTGTACCTTTTAGTTAACTATGATTATCTTTTTTTTACTACTACTGGGAAATTGACGGGCAAGATTCGGCAAGTCATCAGTTACGTCACATGATTACGGCACGTACTGGCAGGCCTCTTAAGGGCCGCTTGTGGCTGCCACATCCTGTGATAGATAACTGATGGCCCTGTTCTGGCATACAGCAACTGATGGAGTACCAACTGTTGGCCTCCCGGACATTTTATTGACGGTTCGGCAGCGGAAACACAGTGTTGGGCCAGTGCTGGCCCAACAAGACTGTTTTTGATGGAATCCTGTGGTTCGTGAGCAACTGATGAAGTTCAGTACCATGTCAGGTGATGGAACAGTATCTTGTGGCACCATGACAGGTGTGTACTCTGTAATAGTCGACGAAATGTGAACAGATCGGTCCATATCCCATTCTAAAGTCGTTTGCTATGTCTAACTATGTGCTCGCCCTTCATTAAATTTATGAATAGATCTCGATCAAGTTTTTGCCTTGTCTTCAAGTAATGAGACTCATAGCATGCATAGTTAACATGCCCTGCATCAAAGAAGTAGGGGAGCATTGATTCTACAGACCATAGATGCAGCATCCAATCACCTTCTTTCTCAGCACAGATGAAAGTCATCATTATGAACACAGGCTTCAAAAACCAATCAGTCCATAGCTTGAATGTCTGAGTACTTTCTGACTTTTCATCAATCAGTTCCATAAGGTCAGTGCCTGACACACATTTGGATAATAGGCCAGTAACAACTCCTCGTAATATTTCTTCTGCGACCATCCGATGGAATCTTACTTTCTGCGGAAACCTATGTCCTGAAAAAATTTTGTCACCCCATCAAATGCATACTTTATAATCTGTTCTAGTCCACTACAACTCATTAGTGTCCCACCGCGGCCTGTAAAGGACATCAGCAGGTGCATGCCCCCCAACCTTAGAAATACATTATTGAGTAACTGACGGTCGACCCATGTAAGCTGAACAGCAACCTTATAAGTAAACACAGTCCATTTTTGACCTGCTGTTTCAGTTACTCTCATTGCTTCAATTAAATCTGTCTTCATTGTGTCTGGTTCATATGGTTCAGATATGTCGGTTAATGGAACGAATATAAATTGCGTCTTTGCTTCCGGACATACTCCTCTTTTACGCGCACATTTTGTGTTATAGCCATAGTATTCATGACAGCTGCTCTCTTACATTTCAATTTAGTAACCACTGTCATGGCCAGGTCCTTAAGCAGAGGAAAGTCCTCCTTCAACATGTCCACCACTTCCATTGGCATGTCGACAATCTTTTGTCCTCTAAGCCGATGTACTTCAATATCAAGCAGTTTAACACGTGGTAAATTTTCCATTTAAGACGTCGAATTTTGCTGTGCTGCCATGTTCTTTTGCAACTAACATTGACGTCCTTTTGCGTCACTATCATGGCTAGTGCGTGTGTTGACATGAGGCCATTCTGTATGGAAATTTTTGCATCAAAGTTGTCGGCTGTAACTTGAATGAGCCAGTTTGTTTGTAGCTGGTCCAACCATTCCATTGCTTTAATGAATGCTTGCAGTTGTAATAGCTGCAGAGTCGTCTTGGCTCAGAGCAGGCGCATGCCACACCGAAATAATGAAAAAGGTTAATTAAATATTTTTCCTTATTTAATGCAACAGAAACGACAACCTGCAATGTAGTTCGTTGATTTTTTCACTATGCTGGTTAGTATCGAACCTATCATTGCTACAGGTATTGTTGAATCAAGCTTTGGCGATACTATCTGAAGTAGAGTACACAGAGTCGGGCTAACGTATTCTATAACAGAGTCCACGGACACTCTAATTCAGGGGTGGCCAAACTTTGAGGAACCAAGACCTACCTTAAGATATCATTCCCTACTGTGATCTGCCATGGTTTACCGCAGTGATATAGGCATATTTAAATTGGAATAACCCTATATGACGAGTGTTTTGTTAGTGTGTGTGGTTTTGTAAGTTTTGAAACAAATACAGAAAAATAATATTTAAATCATTATTTGTTTTAGAAAAACTATTTTTCAAACGAATTATATAATTTTACGTATAGATTCTTTATTTACAGTATTTAATTCTTAGATGTTGATGCATGACGCTGTATGTCCTCACAGAGTTTAGAATAATCAGGCAGAAATTCAGTGAAGCACAGTCGGAGACACGCATCTAAATGAGCATCAGTCAGGCAGCTCCTGTATTTCTACATCATTAGTTTCATTTTCTGAAAAAACTGCTTCAGAGAGATATGTGGATCCAAAGAAAGCATTCAGGCGCAAAGCAACAGATCTCAAGCAGAGATATTTTTCTTCTGACAATAGAGTCCAAAATGTGTTATCTGACGCTCTTTCTTTCAGCTGTTTTTCAGAAATAAATAATGATTTAAATATTATTTTTGTCGGATTGAAGTTTCACAATTTCTGATTCTAAATCTGAAGAATCGAAGCGAAAAGTAGAGAAAGTGTTTGATGAAACTTCCTCGTTATCACATTCGCCAAAACGGTCGACCATACGAACAAACAAACGATCGACCGTACGAGAACTCGCGATCGACCGTTTGGCCACCCTGCTCTAGTTGTATAATGCGCTAGATCGAGGTTTATGGAATTCAACTCAGCGCATATTAAGGATGCTACTCTGGCGACTGCTGCCAAATCATTGTCAGTATTGCCATCATCGTCAACTGTCGGAGCTGTTGCAGCTGTTTCACGGAAAATCAGGATTGATGCAACTCCAGGAGATTAAAGAATGAGGTCAGTCAATTTGTTAGGCAAGGCTTGCATCAATTGCCGTCGTATTAACGTCCCTCCCAACTCCATATACCGCTAATGACATGTGATACTATTCTACACAACTGACTTGTCCTTCTCCATTTCATGTACTAAAACTTGTAAGGCATTGTCGTCTTCGCCTGAATTAATTGACGGATTGTTGTTGAAAAACTTTGAATAGCAATCTTTATGGTAACGACGGTCAGCTGCGTGGAGGTCACTGATAGCACTACTTACAGCAACATGGCTTATCTGGCCAGGTGCATTTCACCAGCCCCCCCCCCCCCCCCCACCATGGAATTTTTTAATTTTTCAGACACCATTCGTTTGCACCACGTATGAACCGGAATGAACTCCGTTTTTTTCGTTTGAACCGCAACAGTTTTGGAGATATTTAAAAACCAAAGTGGGGGAGGGGGCTGGTAAAACGATAGCCCCCACCACGGAATTAATTTTTTTTTTTTACACCATTCGTTTGTACCACGTTTGAACCGGAATGAACTCAATTTTTTTCGTTTGAACCGCAATAGTTTTTGAGTTATTTAAAAAACAAAGTGGGAGGGCTGGTGAAATGGTACCCCCTAAAAATTGATATTTCAAATTTCAGCATAGCCATTCGTTAATAAATCGTATGAACCGGAATGAACTCCATTTTCATCGTTTGAACCGCAATAGTTTTTGAGATATTTAACAAATAATATTGAGAATTTACATATAAATATAGGAGGCCGACCATTTCAACAGCCCCCCCCCCAACATGGAAATTCAAAATTTCGAAATAGCCATTCGTTAGTAAATCGTATGTACCGGAATGAACTCCATTTTTATTCTTTGAACCGCAATAGTTTTTGAGATATTTAAAAAATAATATTGAGAATTTGCATATATACAGAGAGACCGACCATTTCACCAGCACCCCCCCCCCCCCCTCACCCCCACCATGGAAATTCAAAATTTCCAAATAGCCATTAGTTAGCAAATCGTATGAACCGAAAAGAACCCCATTTTCATCGTTTGAACCGCAATAGTTTTTGAGATATTTAAAAAATAATGTTACAGGCCTTCCATTATCTCCCTCCCCTCATCATGGAAGTTCAAACTTCCGAAATAGCCATTCGTTAGTAAATCGTATGAACAGGAATGAACTCCATTTTTATCGTTTTAACCGCAATAGTTTTTGAAATATTTGAAAAATACTATTGCCAATTTGCATACATTCAGAGAGACCGACCATTTCACCCCCCCCCCGCCCTGGAAATTCAAAATTTCAAAATAGCCATTCGTTAGCAAATCGTATGAAAACCGAAAAGAACTCCATTTTCATCGTTTGAACCACAATAGTTTTTCAGGTATTTAAAAAATAATGTTACAGGCCTACCACCATTTCACCCCCCCCCCTCTCATCATGGAAATTCAAAATTCCGAAATAGCCATTCGTTAGTAAATCGTATGAACTGGAATGAACTCCATTGTAATCGTTTGAACCGCAATAGTTTTTGAAATATTTAAAAAATAATATTACTACTTTGCGCATATATAGAGAGACCGACCATTTCCCCAGCCCCCTCCCCCACCCTGGAAATTCAAATTTTCAAAATAGCCATTCGTTAGCAAATCGTATGAACCGAATAGAACTCCATTTTCATCGTTTGAACCACAATAGTTTTTGAGATATTTAACAAATAATGTTACAGGCCTTCCATTTCACCCCCTCATCATGGAAATTCAAAATTCCGAAATAGCCATTCCTTAGTAAATCGTATGAACAGGAATGAACTCCACTGTTATCGTTTGAACCGCAATAGTTTTTGAAATATTTAAAAATAATATTGCAAACTTGCATATATATACAGAGAGACCGACCATTTCCCCAGCCCCCTGGAAATTCAAATTTTCAAAATAGCCATTCGTTAGCAAATCGTATGAACCAAAAAAGAACTCCATTTTCATCGTTTGAACCGCAATAGTTTTTGAGATATTTAACAAATAATGTTACAGGCCTACCATTTCACCCCCCCCTCATCATGGAAATTCAAAATTCCGAAATAGTAATTCGTTAGTAAATCGTATGAACAGGAATGAACTCCATTTTTATCGTTTGAACCGCAATAGTTTTTTAAATATTTAAAAAATAATATTGCAAACTTGCATATATATACGGAGAGACCGACCATTTCCCCAGCCCCCTGGAAATTCAAATTTTCAAAATAGCCATTCGTTAGCAAATCGTATGAACCAAAAAGAACTCCATTTTCATCGTTTGAACCGCAATAGTTTTTGAGATATTTAACAAATAATGTCACAGGCCTACCATTTCACCCCCCCCCTCATCATGGAAATTCAAAATTCCGAAATAGTTATTCGTTAGTAAATCGTATGAACAGGAATGAACTCCATTTTTATCGTTTAAACCGCAATAATTTTTGAAATATTTAAAAAATAATATTGCCAATTTGCATACATACAGAGAGACCGACCTTTTAACCAGCCCCCCCCCCCCATGGAAATTCAAAATTTCAAAATAGCCATTCGTTAGCAAATCGTATGAACCGAAAAGAACTCCATTTTCATCGTTTGAACCGCAATAGTTTTTGAGGTATGTAAAATAGAATGTCACAGTCCTACACCATTAACCCCCCCCCCTCATCATGGAAATTCAAAATTCCGAAATAGCCATTCGTTAGTAAATCGTATGAACAGGAACGAACTCCATTTTTATCGTTTGAACCGCAATAGTTTTTGAGATATTTAACAAATAATGTTACAGGCCTACCATTTCACCCCCTCCCCCTCATCATGGAAATTCAAAATTCCGAAATAGCCATTCGTTAGTAAATCGCAAGAACAGGAATGAACTCCAGTTTGAACCGGTACAGTTTTTGAAATATTTAATAAATAATAGAATTTACATATACGCACAGAGACCGACCATTTACATATACGCACAGAGACCGAAATAGTTATTCGTTAGTAAATCGTATGAACAGGAATGAACTCCATTTTTATCGTTTAAACCGCAATAATTTTTGAAATATTTAAAAAATAATATTGCCAATTTGCATACATACAGAGAGACCGACCATTTCACCAGCCCCCCCCCCCCATGGAAATTCAAAATTTCAAAATAGCCATTCGTTAGTAAATCGTATGAACTGAAAAGAACTCCATTTTCATCGTTTGAACCGCAATAGTTTTTGAAATATTTAATAAATAATATTTAGAATTTGCATATATACAAAAAGACCGACCATTTCACCCGCCCCCCCCACGGAAATTCAAAATTTCAAAATAGCCATTCGTTAGCAAGTCGTATGAACCGAAAGGAACTCCATTTTGATCGTTTGAACCGCACTAGTGTTTGAGGTATTTAAAAAAGAATGTTACAGGCCTACACCATTTAACCACCCCCCCCCCTCACCAAGGAAATTCGAAATTTTATAGCCATTCATTAGTAAATCGTATGAACCGAAAAGAACTCCATTATCATCGTTTGAACCGCAATAGTTTTTGTCATATCTAAAAAAAGGGATTCAGAAAATATGGAGCCGACAATCCCCCCCCCCCCCCATGGAATTTCAAAATTTCAAAATAGCCATTCGTTAGTAAATCGTATGAACCGAGGAGAACTCTGTAAGAGCGAACGTGTCGTCACGTGACATAGCGCCGCCTCCTACTTAAGGATCCGAGGCGCACGCGCTACTGGGGCTCTCACAACAAGCAGAGAGTTCGTTTACTCTTTCGGGAAACACACTCTCTCTCTCTCTCTCTCTCTCTCTCTCTCTCTCTCTCTCTCTCTCTCACCCACTCTGTTCGAGCAAACAAACGAAACCTCCCCCCTTTACTATATATATATCTGTGAATCGGGGAGGCAGAGCGACAACAGCTGGTTATACGGAAGTTTATCCACCTTCAGACATAATTTGAAAAGAACGCTTGGTTAACACATATAGGAAACATTTATTCTTCATCAACTAGAATTTTGATGGCGGCGGATTACTCGCTCTTGAAAGTGACCTCGTTATGACTGGACCAGGCAAAGATCGTGGAACGCGCAAGATAAGGTGATCGAATTCTGTAGAAATCTCACTCTGCGTTGGCGTCCTAACTTAGGGGCTCTTTGACACTAGATAGACCTCTATCTCATCGATGCTTCAGGAATAGTCTTCTAGCTATCCTTCTCTAATCGATGCTTCAGTGGACTGTACTAAGTCCGTAATTCAGTAGTATATCATCAACTACTCTACCGGTATCCCTGACTCGGGTAGATTCCTTCTGTAGCGGCGACCTACTTCCTCTAAGTCGGTGCCCGCTCTTTCCCCGTGGACTCCGAGAGCCCACCACACCATCCACGCAAACGTGTTGCTTTCTATCGGAGGACTATCACCTCCGCTCTCCAAAGAGAGACTGCTCGAACAGGTCCACTCGGAGCTACCTCTTCGCCCCCCTTCACGCTGCTCCTCCTTCAAGGGCGACGGCGCTGACCTTCAACTCCACTGACCGGTCCATGCTGCTCTCCTCTCTCGCCACGTGCCACCTCTCGCGCCATTCACCTGCCCCATCCCTAGTCGTTTTCCGGGAATCGGGCTCCTGGAATTTTAAATCTACCTTGCGCATTCCTCGCGTATCCTCAGGCCATACATTATTGAGTGCCTCCTTCCGGAAAGCAATCCTATCGCCGTAGTACATCCGTAGCAATACAATACACATTGTTATAATTATGCAAAAGAGTATGTCTGCATTTCAGACTTGTAGGCGCCCGCCAAGTGAAAATGAACAATGTATCTGTGAAAGTCACAGCGTCCTTGGCGTACTTTCAGTTCGTAGAACAAGTCCTCGCCCTTTCCAAGGCGTGAGAACCTGAAGTCTTTTGTCATACATCTCGACTTCCCCCCCCCCCAAAAAGTATTAAACATATTTACGAATTCTCTGTCGTCATTTTGGGAACTTGCGATGTTTTCTTTGGTCAAAAAAACCCCACATAATGTTTATCATTGAAATGAATTAACATCGTTAATGTGTCCGTTCTTACAAACTCCATTTTTATCTTTTGAACCCTGATAGTTTTTGAGATGTTTAAAAATGTCCCACGATTTCAGCTCCCCCCCCCCCCCCCCCGGACATTTCCTGTTTCAGAATAGCTATTCGTTAGCATCATGTGAACCAGAAGGAGCTACATCTTTATCGTTCGAATCTAGATAGTTTTTGAGATATTTGTATAAAGGGTAATGGAGGATAAGGAAGAAGTAATTTATTTTCAAAAAGTCTTGCATTCGTTCCTGTCATTATCTTAAAGATCTCTCCGTTTCTAGCTTTGAACCGCAGCAGTTGAGAAGACATTCCAAAAAGAACGTGACGGTTTCAACATCTCTTCAATGTGTCTCAAGGACCAGAACACAAGAGAACAGGAAAATGCATGGCATAGTATAACAGCCAAAATCTTGGAGCGGAAACAAACGATGCAAGGCAGTCTGTAGTAAACATACAGTACAAGGCATCACAGAAAGAAACGGAGCATGGCAGAGGCACAAAGCAGTCTGTTACATTACAATCGTGCGAGGTAGTCGGTGGCAGATACAACACGAGGCGAAGCACACAGGGAACAGTCACTGAGCAGAGGAACAGCTGAGCCAGCAAATAGAGAAAGCACCATACCTGGAACCAGGGAGCAACATGATGAGTTGAAAACCGAGGAACTATTCCTTCTTCCTTTTAAGGAAAAAATGAAATTATTGGTGCGGAATTATTGCTGTCCATCTGTGGTTATTGGGCGCCATCCTCCGACAAAAAGAGAAATAATGGTACTAATGCCACTTTGAAAAGAAACACGACATTAAGGAAAAACTATTACTTTCTTTAAAATTGGCATTTTCTGTCTAACAGTGGCATAGCAGTTAGACATACTATACAAAACATAGCAGGGTAGGAAGCAACACATGGCACTCCGGGAAAATCGGGCAGGGGGCATGCTTGAACCACAGAAAAACAGAAGCAGAACGAACGGTGCGAGGCAGTTGGTGATGGTCATGTAAAGCGGATGCAGGCAGGACATCGTAAGACAAAACACACAGAAAAAGGTCACAAAGCAGAATGATGAGGGGAAAAAAACGAGGCACGAGGGAAAACACTTCACAAAGAGGAGAACGAAACAACAAGGGCTCAAAGAGACAGGGAGAAACATAGCTAAGAAAACACAACAGAAATCAATCATCAAACAAAACCACACAGGAGCTAATCAGGTGGACACCGAAGAAGGAGACGATGTTGAGCATGACAAATGAAGTCGTCAAGACAACCATAGTAACATTCAACTTCCGGGTAAGAGCCCGAAAGGTGAAAAAATGCAAAGTAAAAAGCGCTAAGATTGTCAACCAGAGATGAGTAAACTGCCGGATCGTTGGAAGCAATAAAGTGATTAAGTGTAGCATCGTGAGAAGAGTCAAAGAACAATGGGAAAGCGGCATCTAGAGAAAGAGTCTGCGTAAACTCGGGAACAACTTGAAGGCGAGCAACAAGATCAGGCACAACAGAGGGACTGTCAAGAACGCGAGCAAAAGTGACGGCAGCAGGATCAGGAGCGGAGCCTGGCGAAGAACGATGAGGGGGAGACATAACCACAGCGGCACGCTTAGCGCGAGTCTTGTGATTAGACCGATGACGACGCTTCTTATTAGGAGCAATACCAGTAGGGAAATGTTGACGAATAGGACGAGACGACGTAGAAGGAACAACAGGCGGCGTCTCGGGAATCTGGCGAGATGAATAGGGTACAAAGTCGGATGACATATGTAAGGAAGTAACTGCAGGAACAACAGAAGCCGGGGAGGGTGGGGTTTCAAACGAATCTAGAAGAGGAGCTGTGCGAAAGAGCGGGGACAGATCATGGCGACCAGAAGGTGAAACAAAGGCAACGGCACTAGAGGCATCAGAAGAGCCCCGAGAAGGTGAAAAGGGCTGAGAGCACACCGGAGTACTGGAACCGGTGGAGGAAAGATGAACGTCTGAGGGTGGCGAAGCTGACGTACGCAGCGGCGATGGTGGAGCAGAAAATCCCGGGATCGGGATAGACGAGGTGACTTGCGAAAACAAAAAAGACAGCACCTGAACAGGCGGAGAAGGTGCAGCAACAGGATGTGACAAAGCGCAAACATCAGACGATGAAAAAGAAAGAAATACAGACGAAGGCACCGAAACAGGAGCAGTAGATCCAAATGTACCCACAACAGACGATTCTGGCGAAGAAGGAAAAAGACCAACGGAGGCAGATGATGGAGATGGAGACTAAGAAGATGTGAACGGGTCAGGCGAAAGCGTGGTGACTGGAAGCGAAGAAAGAGGTTCTGTGACGGGAACTTGAGCAGCCGTTGAGGAAGACTTGGAAGAAATGAGGGGGCATTGCGAGAAATGGTGACCAGGCTGTTTACATGAGATGCAATGATAGGCAGTGAATACGTTGATTGTGACGCTGTGATGACAACAAATCACCAGAAAAGTAGTGGGGCAGTAAGAAACAGAGTCTGTGTCAGGGAAAAATCTAAGTCTTGGCAGCGGAAGCCAAAATAAGGACGATCACCTTGATCAACATGGGCGGCGGGTATCTTGCGGATATCACCAAGAAAGCGGCCACACCGAGAAGGAAAAGCATGTAAAAACTCATCGGAAACGTCCGGAGGTACAGGTTACAAATTAAGAAGAACGGGAGAATGTGCAAGGTGGATAGGGACCAAGCTATAATCTCCAACGGAATGGCTAGTCGATAGCACTTGAGGAACAAACTCAGGTGAAAAACAATATACAAGAACGGACTTAGGCTTCCTGGCGAAATTTGTAATTGCACCGGAAGGGAGAAACGACAATGCAGACATATACTGTATAGACGTGCAATTTGACATTGGGTAAGGCGTCGAACTTGACTCTTAAACTAAGAGTTGACAGCACTGTACGTGTGCAATAAGCGTGGAACCTTGACGTGAAATATAGGACTCCAAGGCTGTCGCGAGGAAAGTCGGAGACGTTGAACACGGATCTGTAGCAGGAAGAGGAGAAGAGCAGTCCTGGGACGCATCCAACACACTTGGAGGACAAGTCATCGAAACAGCACGTAGTGACGTGAGAGGGAAATAGAATTCAGAAGCAGAAGCACAGGCCGTGGACAATGTGTAGAATGCACGGCGAAGGGCACACAGATCCACTATAACAAGGTGGAGCACCAGTAAGGCGATCAGCATACCGAAGAAGGCAGCGCAGAGAACCACTGTCAATGGGTGGAGCACCAGGAAGGTAATCGACAAACCGTTGAAGGCAGCGCAGAGAACCATTAACGATGATTGGAGCGCAAACACGGAAGGCAAACGTAGACACAGCAGCAGGAAGGCTACTACATGCAGCAGACAGTTTTAGAGCAAAAAGTCAAGGCGAGTCACGATGGGCAGATTGTAAACAGGCCCAACGAGATGAATTGTAAACAGGCCCAACGAAATGAATTGTAAACAGGCCCAACGAAATGAATTGTAAACAGGCCCAACGAGATGAATTATAAAGGAATATCGGCAAAATATGCATGTACCAACTCGAAAGAATGACTAGGAAGAGAGCGCAGACATTCATGCACGAGAGAAACACAAATTAATTCGGCGGTGGGCGCTAGATACAGGCGGAGCACAAAATGCAGAGCTCGAAAGGGCGTGGCCAGCAGAGCAACGTGACGGGATGCTGTGTGAGTCAAATATCGTACAAAGACAATTGTTTGGATGGGACCATTTCAAGAATGTTTGTTTTAAATTTAAGGGTGCATCTGCTTTGCACTTCCTTTCGACCGAAGCGTGTTAAAGTGGAAAAGTTTCCTGCACGTTCTTTTAAAACTAAAGGATGTACTTATACCTTCACTATATACATGTATATGTCTGTATACGTTTATCTGTGTACCTCTAAGTCTGATTTAATATCAGCCTCTTTTTGCTTTGGGAAGCTAGAACAGTGAGAACGATGATCCTAGCATTTTAATCTTTATCTGATCCATAATTTCGCCGTCAAGAGCGAAATGCAAATTCCACCGATTTCAAAATATATTTTGCTTCATATCGTTGCTCAAAAATCAGATTGAAACACTTTCGACGCCTATTGAATGTACCATTTTTACGTACAGCTTATTGTATCTTAATATTACCGAATTTTTCTGTTACGACGAGCAAATACGTACATTACTGTTTGTGAAAATTGCAACGCCAAAAAAGAATCGCACTATTCAAAAGAAATTTATATCACAGATTCCTCATGTTGCAGGAGATAACTGATTTTATTTTTAGATCTATAGAAGATTTTGTCAATTCAAATCTCAGTACTATTTGTTCAGTTGCTGCCTACCAAAGATGGTGGGCAGCAACTGAACAAATAACTAGTATACGAATGAATAATTAATACACACAATTGACGTAGATTTGGGACATCAAACAGATGGCATGGCTCTTTCCACGGTTTTAAGTGAGTCACGGGAAAAGTATCATCGGCCGCCAACGGAAATCGAACCAAGGGTCTTCCAGTTACTCGCTGGACATGCTACCACTGCACCAATTGCTTCTTACCATCTTTGGGGAATCCCCACCATTGTGCGGGTCTCCAAGAAGCAACCAGCCATGTGGTTTGGCAATTAATCACATGTGAGTCTGGAGAATTCGAGGCCGCTGCGGTGCAGTGGTAGCATGTCCAGCGCGTAACTGGAAGACCCTGAATTCAATTCCCGGTGGCGGCCGATGATAGTTTTTTCGTGACTCACTTAAAAACGTGGAAAGAGAAATGACTTCTGTTTGACGTTCCTAATCCACGTCGATTGTGTGTATTAATGCATGCCCGCAGTCCGGTCATCTTTAATAGCGCGTTGCACCGCTTCGTGCGGTGATACATGGTTGGTTGGTTGGTAAGTAGATTTTAACGGCGCAAGGGCCAGAGTTGGCCAAAGAGCGCCAAACATAAGACATCAAAAGAGAACAAAATCAATAAAACACGTACACAAAGTTAAAAACAGGATGAAGCAGTAAAAATGAAAGATGGAAATGAATACGGTAAAAACTAGATTATTTTAAAAAAGTCAATGTCCTTAAAAAAGGAGAACACTGCGGTCAGATCGCAGTCCTCACCAATGAGAGTCTGCAGCGTAGCTGCTCCTTCGTCCAACAAATGAGAATGAAAATAACGAAAACGATTATCACAAAAACGAACACAAGTACACAAAACATGAAGGACGGTGAGACGACAGTGGCACGCCTCACACATCGGGGCACTGTCGCCACACAGCAAAAAGCGGTGAGTAAAACGACAGTGCCCAATGCGGAGACGCGCAAGAACAACTTCCTCACGACGGTTCTTCTGCAAACTAGACTTCCATAACCCGATCTGTGGTTTGATGGCAGAAAGTTTATTGCTTCCCTGTTGAGACCACAGGGACTGCCACTCATCCAAAACAATTTTCCGGATCAAAGGGCGAAAATCGCGGAAAGACAGTGGCAGCTGAGCTGGCGACATGGAGGAAACAGACCTGGCAGATAGATCTGCAATCTCGTTACCCCGGATCCCAACATGGCCAGGAACCCAACAGAATCGGACCAGGAAGCCATCACCCTCCAAATTTCCAAGAAGACGACGGACATCACGGATGACAGGTGAGTCCGTGTTCTCTGGAGAAGATAAAACTTGGATGACGGACTGGGAATCGGAGCAAATCAAAGCGCGACGATGAGATCTAGAACGCATGTGACACAAAGCGAGGTGTACCGCACGCATCTCTGCCGAAAAGACGGTGGATTCGGGCGGAAGCCTCTCAGCATGAGAGGCTTCGCCACACACGAATGCGGATCCAACAACCTCCCCGGATTTCGACCCGTCAGTAAATACAGGCACGAAATCCGGGAAGAGAGACTGTTTCTCGGCAAAGAGCTGCTGGTACACCAGAGCAGGAGTGGAAGACTTTGGCAACACATTAAGAGAAAGGTCAGCCGTTGCTTGAACCGGCTGCCAAGGCGGTTCATTGTAGAACCGGGTCAAACCAATCCTTGACAAGTCTAGACCAGCATCGCGCACCAAGTTCGACAACCGAATCCCAAACGTCGGAACACAGGAAGGCCGGTGTGAGAATAGGCGGACACAATGCGGTTGGAAAATGGAACCATGCAGTGGATGAGCAGGAAGAGACTTCAACTTGGTGAAGAATTGAAGAGACAGCTGCTTACGTCGGATGCACAACGGCAGTTCATGGGCCTCGACATACAGGCTATGCACGGGAGAGGTACGGAAAGCACCAAAGCATAGCCTGGTGATGGACATGATCCAGAGGCCGTAACACGGAAGGACGTGCGGAACCGTACGTTATGCATCCGAAGTCTAACTTTGACCGAATCAGGGAATGGTAAATGCGAAGCATTGACCACCTGTCAGCCCCCCAAGATGTTCGAGAGAGGACCTTCAAGATACTCAATGACTTCGTGCACGACACCTTCAAAGACTGGATGTGAGGTCGGAAGGTGAGTGCTCGGTCAAAAGTTAGCCCAAGGAACTTGGCTTCTGACACCACAGGAATGGTGGTACCATCCAGACGGAGACTGGGGTCTGGGTGAAGGCCCCGCTTGCGGCAAAAATGCACGCAAACGGTCTTCTGGGTCGAGAAGCCAAATCCATTGTGGAAGGTCCAGGTAGAGATCTTATTAATGGCCGACTGCAGCTGCCGCTCAATAGTGCGAATGTTGACAGACGCGGAAGAGATCTGCAGATCATGCGGTGATACATGTTGCAATATGGTCCAGCATAGAGGCGAACAGACACCTAATGTCCTGCTGAAGAGGGCCCACACTTGTTGGACGGTGTGCTCCAAATCCCGGATAGTGCGGCACAGAGTCAACCGGCGTTTCAACTGGTCACACACATGCTCGATAGGGGACATGTTCGGTGAGCGGGCAGGCCATGGAACTGTATGGACATGACGTAGGCAGTCCTAGAAAACCCGAGCCGTGTGCGGGATGGCATTATCCTGCTGGTATAGCGCACCTAGAATTCCTGCCAGGAGTGGGAGCACATGGGGCCATATGATCTCATCTACATACCGCTGGCCCGACAATGATCCACGAACCACTACTAGAGCTGATCGGCTATCGTAGGCAATAAACCATAAAGGCTCCCCAGACCATAATGCCTGCAGTGGGGTAGGTGGGACGCTCGATAGCAAGGATGGAATTGCGCCGTTGACCCCGGGACCTCCACACCCGGACACGATGATCATCTGTCCCCAAAACGAACCGACACTAATCGCTGAACACCACACGTCGCCAGTCTGTGGCGTTCCACGTTGCTCTCGCCTAGCACCATTGCAAACGGAGCCGGCGATGTTCCGGTGTTAATGGCAGAACACGTAAGAGGCGCTGGGATCGCAGATTCGCTTCCGCGAGGCTTCAGGAAATGGCTCGTTGGCACACAAGAGCCGCTACATTTGCCTGGGGAGAGGAAAGGGTTTTCGTGGGACCCATTCGTGCCTGCCGTACGAACTGTTGATCCTCTGTAAGGATGGTCCTCCTGGTTCGTTCGGAGACACCCGCCGTGTGGCAGTGCCGTCACGTGTCCACTGCTCCCAACACAGTAGGACGGTATGGTCAGAACGATCCACGTGGTGGGTTATACGGCGAGCCGACCGACCTGCTGTTTTCAGCCCGATGTTCAGGCCTCTCTCAAAGCCCGTAAGTTGCGTACATCGACGTCTCTGGTGTCTACCCGGCATTCTTGTCACTCTGTACTCTTGCTTGCGCCGGCCGGTGCTTTTCTCTTTCATGGGGCATCGACTACACGCCGGTTTATAAGGCTGCCGGTTCGTGCTAGCAGCGCCGCCACAGGGTGTGCGGTTATGCGCACTCGCACCAAACGCACCCTAGCTATTTGCAAAGTTTCGCGGTTGTAGCACGTTTTCTTCTAGGTGTGCAAATTTCTTGTCCACGAGTGTACAAGAAGCAAGTGGAAGAATTGAAACTGTACTCACCCAAGTTTTCACCAACTGTCTCAACGAAGGTAAGATTCCTGAGTATTGGGATAATGGTACAATGATCCTGCTACATAAAAAAGGTGACGTTGAGGATCTCAGGACCTACAGGCTCATCAGCCTTCTATCAGTTGTTTATAAAATTTTCACTTAGGTTCTTTCACATCGTATGAAGGGAAAACTGGACATGGCTCAAGCAAGAGAAGAAGCTGAATTCAATAGTGGCTACAGCACTGAAGATCATGTCCATGTACTTAGAGAACTAACTGAAAGAACAAGAGAATATGAACTCCCATTATGCAAGGCTTCTATTGATTATAAAAAGGCCTTCGATTCAGTAAAACCATCAGCAGTTACAACTGCTTTGAAAACCTGCGGTATTGCAGATGCATACATTAGCATTAATAATAGTATCTATGAAAATGCAATTGCAAAAGTTTGGATATTTGAGGATGCAGCACTAAAAAAATTGGAAAGCTAGTGTGACAAAGTGAAATCATATCTCCCAAACTCTTTAATCCCACATTGCAAAATATTTTTTAATCATTGAACTGGGACAAAGAAAAAATATTTATGCAGATAATTCAAATGACGTTCATTTTGCTGATGACGTTGTCATTTTTGAAACTACGACTTCTGAACCGCAGAATACGATCCAGGAACTTGCTGACAAGAGTAAAGAAGTGGAATTAAAAATGAACTTTCAGAAGGCAAAAGTGACGTATATTGCTTTTACAAGAAACGAAGATTTATTTATTGATGGTGAAAAGCTTGAGACAACCGATACCTACATTTACCTTGGGCAGCAGATATGAAGTAAGGGTCACACTGATGAAGAAATTAATCGGCGTGTAAAACTTGGATGGATATTTTTTGGAAGAAGCAGTACAATTTTTACGAAAGGTATGCCATTTTGTCTTAAAAGATAAGGGTTTAATCAGTTCATCCTGCTTACGTATGGAGCAGAGACATGGACCTTAACTAAACAAGTTAGTAAAATCATGCAATGCATTAAATATGATACGCTTTCCAACATACCAGAAATAATTACTCATGTTATGAGAATAATGGCTGTGGAATAAATCTCGGCCCTGTGACCTTTGATCCCATTTCGATGATATTCAACAGAACCGGTTCGGTATAACTCCGAAATAACATGATAACGTTTCGTCGCAATCGATGCATTTTTACGTAAGTTATGATGCATAAAACTATGGAATAGATCCCACTCCTGTGTCCTAACCTTTGACCCTATGTTGTCTATTTTCTATAAGGTTTGTTCCCAGGGGGTCTCCTACCACATACTAAAATTTCATCGAAATCGAACCATTTTTACGTGAGTTATCATGCCGACAGACGGAGGGACGGACGGACGGGCGGACGGACGGACGGGCGGACGGACAGACGGACGGACGGGCGGACGGACAGACGGACGGAAAACGCTTAAGCATATACGCTTCTTCAACCTACGGTTGGAAAGCGTAAAAAAGACAAACAAAGACTGCAGACAACGCAAAAAGCCCTGCAGAGAATCATGCTTGGTGTAAACAAGAAAGAAAAGCAGAGGAACTCATGGATAAGGAAAACGACAGGAGTTGACGACATCATGACCACAATGATATCACTGAAATGGTAAGGGCATGACCTGTTGCTAGAAGAACGGACCACTGACGGAAAACCGAAATTTTAGAATGAATTTCGAGGAACAGGAAAAGACCCAGAAGAAGACCCTATGGGAGATTGATGGATGAAATTCGAAAGCATGGAGGTGTGTCATCGAGGAGACACGCTCAAGACAGACAATTGTGGAAGAAACTTGGGGAGACCTTCATCCAGTAGTGGATTCAAAACAGTTGGCAATGATGATGATATATCATAATCATCATCATCATCATCATTGTCAACCATTATCAATCCACTGCTAGACGAAGATCTCCCCAAGTTTCCTCCACAACGGTCTGTCTTGTGCCAGTCTCCTCCATGTCACTCCCGCATACTTTCGAATTTCATCCACCCATCTCCCATGCGGTCTTCTTCTGGGTCTTTTCCTGTCCCTTGGAATCCAATCTAAAATTTCGGCTGTCCATCGATGGTCTGTCCTTCTGACAGTATGTCCAGCACATTGCCATTTCAGGCATTTAACTCTGATCATAATGTCTTATACTCTCGTAATTTTTCGGATCCACGAGTTCCTCTTCTTATCTCTCCTGGTTACACCAAGCATGCAACTGTCAATGCTGCTTTGAGTTGTCTGCAGCCTTTGTATGTCTCTTTTAGTTAAGGTTCACGTCTCTGCACCATACGTAAGCACTGGAAGGATGCATTGAACACTTTTCTTTTAGGACATAATGGCATATTGCTCTTAAAAATTATGCTGTTTCTTCCAACAGCTCTAAAGGCAAGTTTTGTACGCCGACTAATTTCTTCATCAATGTGACCCTCACTTGATATCTGCTGTCCAAGATAAACGTACCTGTCTGTTATCTCCAGCTTTTCTCCATCATTCGATAAACCTTCATTTCTTGGGAAAGCATTGAACATCACTTTTGTCTTCTGAAAGTTCATTTTTAATCCCACTTCTTTACTCTTCTCAGCAAGTTCTTGGATCATACTCTGCAGCTCTGATGGGGTATTTGCAAAAATGACTACGTTATCAGCAAAACGAAGGTAGGTTAGATAATCTCCATTAATCTTTATCCCTTTGTTTTCCCAGTTCAGTGATTGAAAGACATTTTCCAATGTGACATGAAAGAGCTTCGGAGATATGGTGTCAACTTGTCTCACTCCCTTTCCAATTTTTATGTGTGTTGTATTTTCAAACAGCCGAATCTTAGCACTTGCATTTTCATAGATGTTATTAATAATATTAACGTATGCATCTTCAATACCGCAGGATTTCAGAGCCATTGTAACTGCTGATGGTTTCACCAAATCAAAGGCTTTTTCATAATCGAAAGAAGCCATGCACAATGGAAGTTCATATTCCCTCGCTCTTTAAATTAGTTCTCTCAGTACGTGGATATGATCTATTGTGCTGTAGTCACTCCTGAATCCAGCTTGTTCTCTCGGTTGAGCCATGTCAAGCGGTGTAAAAGAACTTTAGTGAAGATTTTATAAACCACTGAGAGGAACCTGATAGGTCTGTAGTTCCTGAGATCCTCAATGTCACCATTTTTATGTAGCAGGATCATTGTAGCGTTGTTGCAATCCTCAGGAATCTTCCCTTCATTAAGGCATCGAGTGAAAATTTGGGCGAGAACTGTTTCTATTTCTCCACTTGCTTCTTGTATGATGTCTACAGTAATTCAATCTTCTCCTGGAGCTTTTCCGCGCTTCATGTTCTTGATTGCATGTGAATGAAACTTCTGCTGGGAGGACTGGAAGAACTCTGGTACTGGTACCTTTCATGATGTCTGGAGTACATGTATCATCCCTTTCATATAACTTGGAGTAGAAATCTTTCACTATTGTCAAAATTTCACCTCTATTTCTTGTTACAGAACCATCTTCTTTTCTCAGTGCCATAATCGGTTTTCTTCCCTTACTGAGATGTCCCTTTGCTATCTTTAGGCTTTGGTCGTTTTCAATTGCATTCCTCACTAGTTCGCAGTTGAATTTCCTTACGTCTTCAGTGATGCTTTTTCGTACTGTCTTGCATAGCTCTATATATTCCACTTTGGAAGTCACATCTTCTTTAGTTGTCCTCATCTCTCTTCTTTTTTGCATCAACATTTTGGTTTTTCCTGATAATTTTTTCACATGCAACTTGTTCTTAGACCCAGCTAGTTTTGTTGCTGTTTCCATAAAAGCTTTGGTTACTTTTCTGTTAACTTCAGAAATATCCACTACTTCCGATGTTAGGCCTTCTAAAGCAGAGAATCTGTTCTTCAGTTCCAACTTAAAGGTATTATGGTGTTTTTTAAGGTTGGTTATGTCAATACATTTTGTTTGTCTTATGAGCTTGCCACGTTCGAGTTTAGTGTTGAGGTGCATCTTACATCTCATCAATCTATGGTCACTACCTGTGTTGAACTTGTTGAGCACACTGCAGTCTTCGATGACTAATTTTTGTTACACATAATAAAATCGATTTCACTTGTCATCCCATTTGGATGTCTCCATGTCCATTTCCTATGTGGCTTTTTTTTTTAAAAAGGAGTTTAAGATGAAAAACCCTTTTACCTCTACAAACACAACGAGAGTATTGCCACGCTGGTTTCTGCTGCCGTGACCGAATTTACCTACTGAAGTTTCATTCTGTTGCCGTTGCCCTATTTTTGCATTGAAATCTCCCATAATTATCTTCAAGTGCTGCTTATCTTTATTTTTTAGATGACGAATTTCCTCATAAAATTCTTCAATTTCTTCTTCAGGATGACTTGTGGTAGGTGCATAAGTTTGAATAATCTGAGCCTGGTATCTTCTTGAGAGTTGGATAACGAGTCTTGCAGTTCTGTCAGAGGAACTTTCAACTTCTACCACTTTATCCTTCAGTTTCTTGTTTATTATAAATCCAACACCACTGGTTCTGCCAGTATCTGTCCCACGATAGTAGAGGAGATGTCCACTTTTCAGTTTAATGAGATCTTCTCCTTTTCTCCTTACCTCACTTAGCCCGACGATTTCCCACTGGATCCTTTGTAGTTCTTCTTCCAATTCAAGAAGCCTTGAATCAGAAGATAGGGAGCATCCATTATACGTAGCCAAGGTCAGCATCAGATGGCAGCCTAGTCCGGTCCTCCGGGGATTCTTAGCACCCTCTGCCTTCATGTCGCACTGGTCGCCGCCTTGGCCAGGTAAATTCCAGCTGTCGGAGACTGAGGCCAAGATTTAAGTTGTAGAGTCATTTTGGAGGGGTTTGGCCATAACTCACCACGCTGGACCAAGCGGGTTGGTGAGTGTGGGATAGCATTTCCTCTAATCCCGATGGTATAGTTATACCATCGGGATTAGAGGAAACGCGCGTGGCAGAATTAACACGCATCCCATTTCTTGGAAAGACGACGCATACCGTCTTCGAAGAAGAACTTTAGTTTCTCCTTGAACCATTTGGATCTGTCAACACGAAAGTCACATATTGATAGATCCGGGCTATAGGCTGGGTGGTGCAGAACCTCTCACCCTTTCCGTGCTAACGCATCCTGCATAATGTGTGCAACAGCATCACACCACGCGAAAGCATTCCAGGTCACCCATTCTTGATGGCTTTATGCAGCTTGTCCACTGTGTCGATGTAGTGGTTGGCATTGCTGTTCACGTGAGGCTCTTTAAAGTCCACCAACGAAAGCCCTTCATGGTCAAAAAATGCGGTCAGCATAACCTCCCCGGCGGAGTCCTGTGACTTGAATTTTATGTGTTTTGGTGATCCGGGATGTTTCCATTGCATGCTCGCTGGTTTGCTGGATGGCTCAAAGTGGTGGCACCGCGATTCGTCACCTGCCACTGTGCGCGATATAAATGCATCACTCTCTGCTTTGTAACGCAGCAAGTGGTTCAAACTCCAACCCATACATTCTTCCTTATGGTGGTCAGTCAGCATCCGCAGGATTAATTGTAAACATACTTTCCGATATTGCAGTATCTTCGTAACCACAGTTTGAACTGTAACAAATGTCACAGCAAAATCCTCCGTTTGCGAACGCCAGCCCCGACGACGTTTTACATGCACTTCTTTCTCGGTGTGGGCGCATTGTTTGTGTTATTCGCACGCTCCCCGCCGATTAAGGTGATCGTCCTTATTTAGGCTTCCGACGCCAAGCCTTAGTTCTCTTCCCTGATATGGACTCCATCACTTCCTGCCCCACTGCTTTCCAGGTGCTTTGTGTTCATCACAACGTCGTTATAAACGTGTTCACTGCGTATCTTTGCTACTCATGTAAAACGCCTGGTCATCATCGCTCTCAGTGTCCGCTCACCTCTTCTTGTTCTTCCTCAACAGCTGCTCAAGTGCCCATCACAGAACCCCCTTCTTCACTTCCGGTCACCACGTCTGCGCTTGTTTCGGTTTCATTTTCTTAGTCTCCATCTGGATTGTCGTTGCCTTCCTCTGCAGGTCTTTTTCCTTCTCCACTAGCGTCGCCTCCTGTGGATACATCTGGATCTACTGCTACTGCTTCGGTGCCTTCGTCTATCTTGCTTTCTTCTTCGTCGTCTGTTGTCTGTGCTTTGTCACATCCCGTTGCCGACCTTTCTCCGCCTGTTCAGGTGCTGCCTTCTTTGTTTTCGCCCGTCACCTCGTCAATCCCAGCCCCGGGATTTTCTGCTCCATCATCTTCGCTGTGTACGTCAGCTTCGCCACCCGCAGACGCTCATCCTTTCTTCAGCCGTTCCAGTACTCCGGTGTGCTCTCCGCCCGTTTCACCTTCTCCGAGCTCTTCTGATGCCTCTAGTATTGTTGCCTTCCTTTCGATTTCTGGTCCCGTGATCGGTCCCCGCTTTCCAGCACAGCTACTTTTCTGGATTTGTATGAAGCCTCACCTTCACCAGCTCCTGTTGACCCATCAGTTGCCTCTTTGCTTGCGTTATCCGCACATGATCCAGATCTTCCTTGTCAGACTTCTCACTCGCTGTCGGTTACTCCTTCTTCATCACCACGTCCATGTTGGTACTGCTTCTAATAAGAAGCGCCGTCGTCGCTCTAATCGAAAGACTCGTACTAAGAGAACCGCGGTCGCTCAGCCTTCTCTTCATCGTTCTTCAGGTTCCGCTCCTGATTCTACTGTTGCTGCTTTTTTTTTGATTGGAGGTTTAACGACCACCGTGAGCAACTCAATGGGCTATAAGCAGTCGCCCGTCCCTAATTTAGGGTCACTGGTTCCAGGGAAGGAAGAGAGCCAGTGCCGTAAGACAAACACAACATCCATGCCTGACCGGTATTCGAACCCGGACCCCTTACGGACGAATGATCAGAGGCCAACGCCTTAGACCACTGCGCCACCGGGGCGGCGTTGCTGCTTTCGCCGAACTTATTGGTACTTCCTCCGTTTCCACTGCAATTGTCGCTCACCTCCAAGCTGTCCCTGGGTATTCGAAGATTCTTTTCCCAGATGCTGCCAGCCCTTGTTCTTTGCCTCTTCTTGTGACACTGCTTTGGATCACCTTCTTGTCTCACATGATCCACTTGATTACTCGAATATGATCGAGGATATTCGCTGCTTCCTCCAAGTTTTCGCTGACCTCACGAGATCTTACCCCTGAGATATTCCGTTATTACAGTTTTCTTAATTGCTACCTTGGTGATACTGAAAATCGTCTCATTGATCTGGTTCTGACCGATTAGCTTCTGTCTGCACTTGCATGATGTTTCGCTTCCTGCCGTCTTTGCCTTGCTGCTGTTCCGTCTTACTCCTTTGCATGTTTCTGTTATGCGTTGTACCCAACCTTTTTCTTTCCGTTGTATCCTATGTACCTCCATGTTTTCTCCTCATCTCGGTTCTTTCAAACATCCGCCCGGTGCCTACTTCCGTGAACCCGTCACATCGTTTTCTTCACAGAGCTTCTTCCTGTGTGCATTGTTATGCGCGATTTTCCTCTTATACCTTTCGTCACTGTCCAGGATTGCCCTATGTTGCTGTTCGCATCCAGTTAGTTTTTTCAGGTGTTCCGTGGGTTTGTTTTTCCTGCCTCATCGAGTATTTGTCTTATGTCATGCCATGTGCCTCAGCATACCTTCTACTGTTGTGCTACGTAACTTTCTCATCCAGCGTGACTCATTTCGTCAGATACTTATCGTTATTGCTTTGCCTCATGCTAATTGATTGCCCCGTGCTGTTACCTACAATATGCTATCTTTGCAAGTGTCATCTGTTGCACCTCGTTTTCTGCTTTTCATGCTACGCCCCGGAGCATGAAAAGCAGCCTCCAGTTCGATGTATTCTCCATCTCCATGTCCGTCGTTCCTTCTGCACAGTGACTGTTCCAGTGTGCTTCGCCTATCACAGATTGCCTTGTGCTGCTCGTTCAGCTTCGTTTATCTTTGTATGTCCTGATTGGCTTTTACAGACTGCTTTGTGCTGCTCGTCCAGTACCGTTATTCTTATTGTTTTATCATGCCATGTATTTTCCGTTCTCCTGTGTACTAGTCCTCGATACCTATAATAAAGCAACGTCACGTTGTTTTTGGAATGTCTTTTCAACTGCTGGGGTTCAAAGCTAGAAACGGGGAGTTCTTTAAGATAATGACAGGAACGAATGAAAGACTTTGTGCAAAACAAATTTTGTCTTCATTATCCTCCATTACCCTTATTACAAATATCTCAAAAACTATCAATATTCGAACGATGAAGAAGGAGGTATTTCCGGTTCACACCATGCTAACGAATAGCTATCCTGAAATAGGAAATGTACAGGTTGGGGGGGGGGAGAGGCAGGTGAAATCGTGGGCTAGTAACATTCTTTTTTAAACATCTCCAAAACTATTGCTATTCAAACTATGAAAATGGCGTTTATTCCGGTTCACACCATTTACTAACGAATGACTATCTTGAAATTTTGAATTTACATGGTGAGAGGGGGGCAGTGGTCGGTCTCGAATATATATATACATAAGTTCTCAATATTGTTATTTTTTTCTCAAAAACTGTTGCGGCTCAAACGATGAAAATGGATTTCCCCTCGGTTCATACGATTTGCTAACGAATGGCTATTTTGAAATTTTGAATTTTCCTCTGGGGGAGGGGAGGGTGCAATGATCGTCCCCCAATTTTCTCAAGCTTTTTTTTTAAATCTATCAAAAACTGTTGGCCGCTCCGGTGACGCAGTGGTCTAAGCGATGGCGTCTGATCATTCGTTCGAACAGGGTGCTGGTTCGAATCCCGGTGAGGCATGAATGTTGTGTTTGTTTTACGTCACTGGCTCTCTCCCTTCCCTGGAACCAGTGACCCTAAATTAGGGACGGGCGACTGCTTATAGCCCATTGAGTTGCTAACGGTGGTCGTTAAATCTCCAATTAAAAAAAAACTGTTGAGGTTCAAACGATAAGAATGCAGTCCATTTCGGTTCATACGATTTACTAACGAATGGCTATTTTGAAATTTTGAATTTCCATGGTGGGGTTGCTGGTGAAATGGTCGGTCTCTCTGTACATATACAAATTCTCAATATTATTTTTTAAGTATCTCAAAAACTATTGCGGTTCAAACGATAAAAATGGAATTCATTCCTGTTCATACGATTTACTAACGAATGGTTATTTCGTAATTTTGAATTTCCATGATGTGGGGGGGGGGGGGGTGAAATGGTAGGCCTGTAACATTATTTTTTAAATACCTCAAAAACTATTGCGGTTCAAACGATGAAAATGGAGTTCTTTTCGGTTCATACGATTTGCTAACGAATGGTTATTTTGAAATTTTGAATTTCCATGATGGGGGGGGGGGGGGGGCTGGTGAAATGGTCGGTCTCTTTGTGTATATGCAAATTCTCAATATTATTTTTTAAATATCTCAAAAACTATTGCGGTTCAAACGATGAAAATGGAGTTCATTCCGGTTCATACGATTTATTAACGAATGGCTATGCTGAAATTTGAAATATCCATTTTTTAGGGGTACCATTTCACCAGCCCCCCCACTTTTTTTTTTTAAATAACTCAAAAACTATTGCGGTTCAAACGAAAAAAATTGAGTTCATTCCGGTTCATATGTGGTACAAACGAATGGTGCAAAAAAAAATTAAAAATTCCGTGGGGGGGGAGCTATCGTTTCACCAGCCCCCCCCCCCACACTTTGTTTTTTAAATATCTCCAAAACTATTGCGGTTCAAACGAAAAAAACGGAGTTCATTCCGGTTCATACGTGGTACAAACGAATGGTGTCTGAAAAATTTAAAAATTCCGTGGTGGGGGGCTGGTGAAATGCACCTTATCTGGCCTACTGATCATTTCGTTGTAGAGCATGGTTAAGAATGGCTGTTTTAAATATAAGTTCCCCAGCACAATCAGCTGTATGACAGAGATAAGCTGCTCTCCACCTGGATGGGTGTCTATCATCACGTTGTGTAGAACACTGCATGCCACAGAAGATGCAATTAATGCTCTTTAAATGTGAACGTGGCAGTACTTCTTATTAATCTTTTCTATGGCTGTTGGCTTCCGGAGTTTCCTAACGGCTGCTGCCACTTATGATGACGATCAATGGTATGTTTGCTGCAGTACATTGTATAACGTAAACGTCTTTTCGTACTGCTACGTAATTTTATAACATCACCATACGATGAAAGAGTTCCTAAATGAAATCTTAACGGCTAGACGAAACATTTAAGAACAGAAGTCAAACTTACGGAAATGATGCTTTATTTCTCCAGCACAGATGTAGCACTTCACATAACAAATCGGTATTAACACTCCACATTAAACACACCACACACCAACAACGCTACGTTCCACAACGCTCTCCAAGCAACTGTTGTATCGTAGTTTATATCTCTGATTCTTGTCATAACAAGCATACGTCACGTTCATTCCACCTCAATTATGTTGCCAACAGTATTCGTTTGAGAGAAAATATATCACGTTAAGTGTGAAGTATAACTGAGAACAAACTCAAGATTTACATAGGGAAAGAAACTAAAAAGGAAAGTTAATTTCGAATATATACGTCACAATTGACAAGCAGTTTTAATGACACCAAATAGAATTCAAGCCTACTAATTGCAGATGAAGATTTTCTAAACGCCGTAAACTTGCTTGCGTTATATTTTGTACCCTTTCAAACTTCCTCGCGTTTCTTCCGCCACCACATATTTTGCAGGTCTTTGTCTCACCCCTGTTTAATAAGATTCACTCATTAACAACATGAAAATAATAAAAACATATTGGGTTGGTGCGAATGAAATGTCAGTCGCGAACGAGCAGTGGACACAGGCCCCCACCACAGCGGAATGGAACCAACCACAGGTATTGCGGACATTATGCCATAGAGTTACAATTAATAGCTAGCACGTGTGGGAAGAACAAGGTTCAAGCGTATTTTCTTCGGACGCATATGACGAAGTAAATTTCTCCATCATTTTTATTCTAGGGGCGAGATTCGAAACCGCAACTCTCGGCTTCGGAGCTCCAAGTGTTATCCACAATACAACACTGGCATGTGCTCTCACTGCTATCTGCATTTATCTCATGTGCGTCCTGCGGGACAGCACGTCATGTCTCCCCCATACAGATACAACCTACGAACGAACCATTCGGCGATGGCTTGTGAAGTTTCGAAGCGGAGATATGGACCTGCAAAACAAAGCACGTGGTCACTAACCTGTTGCTGTTTCTGACGATGTTGTGTTACGTGTGATTGAAGCGGACCGCCGAAAAGCATGTCGTGAGATAGCGGAAGAGTTTGGTGTCCACCACACGACAGTTGTTTGGTGTCAAGCTGCGCTGTGCAAGGTCGAAAAGTTGGCCATGTGGCTGCCGCATGAGTTAACAACTGCCAAACAAGACTAGGCGTTTGGAAGTCTGCACGTCGTTGCTTGTTAGGAATAAACAGGAACCTCAACTGCATCGAATCGTCACCTGCGACGAGAAGTGGGTCCTTTATGATAAGCAAGGCACGACAGCATCCTAAGCCATCCCTACAAACCTAGAAGATAATTCTAGATAATGCTCCTTGTCTGGGGATCCACAGCCGGAATAATTCAACGGAATTTCTTGGCAAGAGGTCAAACCATCACTGCAGAACCTTATTGTGCTGAATTACACCAGATGCAGCGGAAATTGCTGCAGAAACAGCCGGCTTTATTCAACAGACATGATGTTCTTCTGCTCCTGGAGAATGCTTTGTCCTCATGTCGCACAAAGAACGGTGCTGAAACAAAGTTTCTTGGACTATGAAACACTGCCTCATCCTGGCTATTTCCTGTACTTTTCTCAGACACAGTATCATCTATTTCGTCACCTGGATCACTCCCTGTCCGGGAAATAGTTTGCGACAGACAAAGAGGTTCAACGTGCATTTGATGACTTCTTCCGGTCCCAGCCACAAGACTTTTTTCGTTCCGGGATCATGACCTTGCCGGACAGATCGAAAGTATGTGTCGATGACAAGGAGGATTATTTTGCCTAGGTAAGTTGTCCTATTTTTTCGTTCTTGCCGTCCACGTGTGCTGGTCCTTTGCCAGACATTTCATTTGCACCAACCCAATACAATGGATTAACAACTGATGGAAATTTTTTTTTGCCTAACATAACAATGTGGCGTCACTAATTAATGTTTTGTACGAAAACCACTGCACCTAGCAGAAACTTCTTAGACATCAAACTTTTCAGGAATTTAATTCTTTTTACCTTTGCTTAGAATAAATATTTTCATGGGAGTAACGGTTTGACCATTAAGTGACCTAAAATGGGAATTCACGAGAAGACTCGCCGGATTTGGAATCAGCACCTGAAAATCATATTAAAACACTCGAAAAACTTTATAAATGTCGAAATTAAAAAAAAAAGCCTGTTCTCTTCCGGACTGTTACGGCCACATTTTCCCCGTTGGTTGGAAGTTTTGTCGTATTTCTCGACGAAAATTCTTAGACATCAATAATCAAGAGAGGCCGCAATGTAAGTGGATATGACGTGGAAATCCCAACAGTTCAGTAGTTGCGATGACTGAATAGCCTGCCGTCCTCTCAGCTAGTATCTGGCTACTGTCAATACCACTTACATCGCTATCTTTATCCTTTATTACTTTTCCGTGACTGGTTTCCAATACTTAGAGGCGTGCTCAATTTACAAGCATAACCAGTTTTTTGTTCTTCCATCTGGTGTTCCATAATAATTTGTAAATTCAGTGTGCTTGAGGAATACGTTGCTTATTCAGAGAACTGTGACGGCCGTCGTTTTCCTCCAGATTTAACATTTTTTAATTTCCGAATAATTAAACCAGTTTCAGACTGTCGTAATAAATGCAAATTTATCTTGAACCCTGAACCACATTTGCTTTTCTATTTGGTTTCACTGTGAAACACTGAATGGAATAAACCAAAGTTTTACAAGAAAAGTGCCTCACCAAGAATTCTATTCGTGTCTTCAGTTTAAATGTCATTTAATGTCAAAAGAAAAATTAAGTTACATTTTTGGTGGAATAATAGTCTGATATCTTGCATAATTCCTTGCATCTCTAGTTCTTCTCCAAAGGCCGAAAGTTACGTGTATTTCATATTTGCACATTTTTTTTTGTACCTCATAGTTTCATCATTATCGACACATCTGGCTTTCTCAAAGTTAATCGCGATATCTACTTTGAACTAAAACCTTATGGTTCATTGGTGTTTGTGACATGCATATTTTACTAAAAGTTTCTGTGAAGCAAGATTTGTTTCTGGTTTGTTATTAGAAACCTTTTAGAAAATGAAAATGGAAGATTATTTTTTATGCATTTTGCTTTTTTCCCGAAGGACGGAAGACTGAGAAATGAGAGACTTTTATTGTCGGACACTGCTAAACGTAAACACATCTATCTGCCGAAATATCTCCTACAAGAAACTTTTCAGTTAGTGTCTCATGCGTTACAATATGAAATGGTCCCATGATGGTGTACTGCTATTTAACTTCATCAAAATCAGAGCTTACGTCTAATAAAAAGTATACATTCCACCCGAGAAAATAAAAATGTAATTGAAATAAATCTTTGTTCCATTTTCGTGTGCGCTTTGTAGTGTTCTGTGTTACATGTAAATTTGATATTAACTAGCTCACACGCCTTCCGAAAAGTTTTAGAGGACTGCCTGGGAATTATCAGAAATCTTAGCACACGGGAACTTCCTGACCCAGAATGACTACACAGTATGTACTTTATTTTTTATATTCTGCTTAATTCTGGCATTTGTCTTTCTTCGTGTTCCAATATTAAGTACTCATTAAAGTATTCTGTACCATACCAGACACGTTAGCATATTTGGAAATATATTATAAATATGAATGCAAATATTTTGACTAAAGTAATTTAATTTTTGCTGCTTTTCATTTCTATGTGTATTACACTAAGCACCTTTGAAAATTTATTCCAGTGCAGCGCAAAACTAGCAGAAGGCATTTCTCTTTTATCAACAAAACCTAAATCTTAGGAAAATGCATGTGAAAATAAATATAATTTATCCATTTTAAGAAAATGCACTCACGTAGATGACACAACCTATTTGTTCTGTCGTTTTGTGTAGGTATTGCCATTTCAGCTAAGATACAATTATTTAGTATCTAATACAGGGAATTTGAACGATATAGTAAACGGCAAATGTCTTTAAGACAATGAAAATTCGAATAATATAATAGTTTCTGTTATTTGATGCGCCCTATTCGTGCACTTGTTCATCGACGGAATTACGTGGTTCAGGTGAACGAAGAAATGTATTATCAACTTCAAATATCGTTCGGAATTTAGTGTCTCTACAATATTCGTTCTTTTCTAATATTTTTCAGACGAGGGAACAAAACGAACTTCTCTGGGTATCTACGTGGCTTCGTAATTTCAACTTTCGTCGGACCTGTCTAGCTGAACTATGTAGAAATTGAAGGTCTCTGTCGTGAGGGCACCTACACGACGACATGTCATTTCACATGTATGAAGAAATAAATGGTCTAACAGGACTCTATTTATATCAATGCATGGGATATGGAAGTACACGTTTATTGGAGGTTGCACTAAAAATTAACGTTATTTTGTCTGGTCCGATGTGGATCACCAGAGTTGAGTATGAAACGAATTCATTTAATATCTGTTTGCATTTGTACCGGTAAACAAAAAAGTATCGTTCATTTTCCTAGACGTCAGTGACTGACAAGTGCAAGGGCATCAGATTTACATTAACGTTGTGTGACATACCTGCCCCGTAGGACGCACACGACATAAAGGTAGATAGCAGCAAGAACGAACGTCTGCGTAGTTCTGTTGGTGGAACGACTTCTTCCGGAATAAGTGGACTCGGAGTCGATCCCCGGAGTGGACAAAAAATTACGGAGAAATTTACTTCGCTATAAAGGCGCCCGAACTTCCCGGATGACCCGGCCGTTCAAGATCTCGCAATGATGTGATGTTCTTTCCACAGCACGAGATAAGAAAAATAAGAGAATCCCTTCTTCAGCTCTTCGAAAAATAAAAGTGTGTGATGTTGCATTCCACACACTAGATTGACTGGGAGTTCTCAAGTGCACGTTCTACAGCGGATGGCTACCTGCAACGATTCATGGTCACGGCTGACCCATGGGCCATGCCCCAGGCGCTCTTTCGGGGGAGGGGGACGTGACGTACCTGCCCCGCAGGACGCACACGACATAAAGGCAGATAGCAGCAAGAACGAACGTCTGCGTAGCTCAGTTGGTAGAGCGACTTGTTCCGGAATAAGTGGACTCGGGTTCGATCCCCGGCGTGGACCAAAAATGACGGAGAAATTTACTTCGTTATAGTTGGGCATGTCATCCATATAACGTAAGTCACATTTTAGATAATTCTTAACCATTATTTCTAACTTGGTTTCTTTGCCCTTCGGTCACATATAAGATATCCTTGCGTCTGGAATCGTTTTGGAAAAAGGCATTTTCGATCTATAATATGATTAGATTCTACAATTGTACTGGAAAAATTATTTTTTTCGATTCTATAAAATGATTCGATTCTACACTGCTGTACAATTGCTAAGGACGGATCATAAACGGCTATATAGCGTATAAAAAAGTAAGTGTGGTTGGATGCCAAGTGAAATAAAATAATGTCAGAATGCCAGGACATTACAAGAAAGACAATTTATTGTGCTCTGAAATCCAGAAGGCTTTGGAACGTGTTCAAGGGACAAACAGGCCATTTTGTGCAGAATACGTAAACGTGAAAAAAATGCAATTACCTTCCGCAGGCGTTCCGGCGTAAGATGTCAATACGGGATACGGCCACCATGGAGGGCGATGCAAGATTCCACACGTGGTGTCATGCTTTGCAGAATATTATCAAGCAGCTGTTGGGGTAATTTATCCCATTCCTCTGTCAGTGCACGGATGAGGGTGTCCTTGTTTATTGGAGGGCATTGGCGACCAGCAAGACTCCTCCCCAAAGCATCCCACACATTTTCGATGGGATTCAGATCTGGAGAAGATGCTGGCCATACGAGGCGTTGAATATTCTTTCTCTCAAGACACTCCTGGACAGCGACTATTCGATGACATGTTGCGTTGTCGTCCATGAAAATGAATCTATCACCGACAGCACCACGGAACATGCAAACATGAGGTAGCAGAACATCATTAATGTATCGTTGGCCAGTCATAGTCCCAGTTGGAAGCACATAGAGGGATGTACGGCCATTGATCATGATGCCAGCCCATACCATGACACTACATGTCGGATATCGGTCCTTTTCCTGTATGTTTGCTGGACAATATGCAGTACCACTATCTCGCCAGATCAGTTGTCGTCGACAATCAGACGATAGACTGTATCTACTCTCATCTGAGAAGAGGACAGCAGACCAGTCGTTATCAGTCCAATTGCGATGTTGATGGCACCATTGCAAACGGGTGGTACGGTGACGTCTGGACAATGGGATGCACACAACAGGACGGCGGGTGTATAGTCCTCCTTCATGCAAACGTCTGGCGACAGTTTTCGGGAGATCCGCTTGCCAGTAGCAGCCATAAACTGATTTGCTACCTCACTAGCTGTGCTGCGTGGTGTTTTTTGTTGATAGCACTATGTACCGATCTTCTGCAGGTGTCGTACTGTGAACACGACCTCCCACGTAACGTTTGCTACACTCTCCATTTGTTTGAAATGATTTCCAAAGCCTTGAAACAACACTATGGCTGACGTCGAACTCCCTAGCAACATTTGTTATTTTTCGCCCTTCTTCAATCTTGCCAATAATACGGCCACGCGTAAAATCATCTAGGTGATGTCGGGAAGACATACTGAAAATTGCAAGTTTGTCAATTGATTCTTTCCCTTTCAACTTTGCGTTTGAACAACAATGGTCAATACGCGTCAAATCCTTTATATCTCTTATCAGCGCTATGACGTCACGAACAAGTTCGGCAATCCAAAATTTGCATACGCACAACACGTCTTACTGTATCCCGCCCTTATGCTAATTTCCACATTTTCCTGCCTTCCATTTTATGGTTGCAATCGTTGCTATTGTCATCCGTCCTTAGCAATTGTCCGGCAGTGTATAATATGATTCGATTCTATAATCATATCGGGAAAATGCTATTTCGATTGCGATAAATGTAATTCGGAGAAGAAGTACCCACGCGTCCCTTTATATTTACTGGAAATCTGCTAAAAGTTTCTTTTTTTTTCTTTTTTTTTTTTTGATTGAGGTGTTAACCACCACCGTGTGCAACTCAGTGGGCTATAAGCAGTCATCCATCCCTAATTTAGGGCTACTGGTTCCACGAAATTGAGAGAGCCAGTTCTGTAAGACGAACACAATATCCATGCTTCATCGGGACCGGGATCCGAACCTGGACACATCTCGGATGAATGGTCAGAAACCATCGCTTAGATCACTACTACTTCGTGGTGTTCTAGAATTACATGTCTCGAAAGATGGAAAATACATGAAAACATATGCTTACCTTTGATACGACATATCCCGTCCTACACTGGCATGCAAAAATTAAGGACGAGACGGTTTTTCTAATGTAACGCCGTGCAGAAGTGCTCCACATCGACTCAAATCATACCATAAGATCCCCAAGATGTACGAATATGGGACAAGTGAGCAAAACCGTCCAAACAAGGAATCCAAATAATACAAAGGCACTTTATTAAAAAGGTAGCTTCGAGCACCACTTGTGCTCGAAGCTACCTTTTCAATAAAGTCTAGTTGACAGAAGACAGAAACGTCCATGTGACAGGCGGCTGCCAAGAAAAATCCAGTCTTTAGTAGGGGATATGATGGCCCCTGACTGCGTTGCAGGATTTACAACGTCTGTCCATGTTGAGGACAAGGTTGTCAAGGAGCTGTTAAGGCATCGCGACCCGTTCCTGTTGTAGCGCCAATCGCAGCTGCGGAATAGTTGCTTGCGGCTGATGACGTGCTGCCAAGCGTCTCCCGAGAAGGTACCACACATGTTATATTGGATTTAGGTCCGGGGACCTTGCAGGCCAATCCATGCGTTCAATATTTTCACTCTCCAACAGCTTTGCGAACGCCACTGTAAGATGAGGTGTCGTCCATGAAGAGGAACTCAGGACCCACAGCACCTCTAAACAGACGCACGTTAGGCAGGAGAACCTCGGTACAATAGCGAACACCAGTGACTGAACCTCCTTGGAAGATGTGGAGGTCAGTACTGCTACCAATCATGATACCACCCCAAACGAGAACTCCGTCGCCTCCAAACCGGTCCCTTTCGATGAGTTGGATGTGTGATTGCGTGTTCCCTGCTCTTTCCAGATGGGTATACGTCCAGAATCGCTCGTCAGACTAAATCGGCTTTCATCCGTAAAGAGAACTCGACCCCATTGCTGATGTGTCCAGTTCTTGTGTTCCTGGCACCACAGAAACCGCCGCCTCCGATGAGCAGGCGTCAAAGGGACACACCGTACTGGTCGTCGTGCAAATAGACCACCTTTGTGCAGCCTCCTGGCCACGGTAAAACGCGATAACGGACGTCCAGTTGTCTGTTTCATGTTCCTTGCGATTTCTCCCGCTGTCTGCCGTCTGTCTCTTCTCGCCTGTGGACAATATACCGGTCGTCCGCCGCCGTGGTTGCTCGTGTACGACTACTGCTAAACTCTCGGACAGTTGTTTCTGTCGTTTGAAATGCTCTCCAAGTTCCTGAAACGATGCTGTGAACGATCCCGAACTCTTCGGCCACACTAGTCACACTTCGACCTTCTTCCAACTTCCCAATGACGCGACCTCGGGTAACATTATCCAGATGTCCTCTACTGGATTGCCTGTTGGCCATATCACACGGTGGCAGCAACTCGACGTCGTTCAAACCGATGTACATCGTGCAATAGCTTTCACCGAATTGCTGAGCGTACACCGCCCGTGAGCTTTATACCCTTCCGACACTCCCCTCTACGTCATGCTGCATATATGCGCATGCCCTACCGTACCGGACCCTAGTCTATCTCCTGAGTGGTCTTTCGGACCGTTCAGCTTGCTCGTTCCTCTGTTATACTAATTTCTCCTCTTCGTCTTTAATTTTTTCACACCAGTGTATATGACGTATTGAAAAATTAATATTTTATTGTAAACACCAATAATATTTAACAGTTTAAGTACATCGTTTGACCGTTACACAATATTTAACAGTTTAGTTTACATCGTTTGACCGTTACACAATATTTAACAGTTTAGTTTACATCGTTTGACCGTTACACAATATTTAACAGTTGAAGTACATAGTTTGACCGTTACACAAAATGTGCAAAAATTTGTTTCAGGAAGCTTAAACGTGTCTGGTTATTTGTTTCGGTTTCGCCACTTTTTACCTGTTTTTGTTTGAGAAAGGTATATACATTACCGAGATTTCCCATGCCATTTTTAAAGTACACATTTTCACTGGTGCATTGTTATTTCTAGCAACATCTCCGCATCTGGAAATTTGATTTCACAAACTCCTTTTACATTGGATAGTTTCCGATTTTTCCGACGAACTTCCTTTTAAGTGTCGTAAACGAAAATATTTTTTCGTACAGATTTGCCTTTGCTTCCAGAAACTGCACATAAAAAATTTCCTTCGCTTCATGTGACTGAGACAATGAAGAAAACTTATTATATTTTCCAACTGTCACCATGTATACAATATTCCGTTACGTGGTGTAGTTGCATATTTTTTTCTTGAATTTCGTGAGATACGGCATTCTATGAGATATTAAAATTTCAAAAAACGTTCACTTCACAGAGGGCAATTAATTGCTTAATTCAAAACATCTTTAGGATGCGAAATTCGAGACTTTTTAGTAACTGGAAACACGCGCTTAAGTAAGCTGTTGCGAAGAATAAAAGATGTTTCTGTAAATAAGGTACAGAAACTGTTTTTTTTAAGGAACTCCAAAAATGGACAGCACCACGACTACTATTCTCTTTAAAGGATGCAAAGAAATGCAAGATCAACATACTTTTATTTTAATTTTATAGAACTACAAAAATAGCTTATAATGATTAGGGAATTCGGAAACTTATTTGTAAATAAAATAGCAATTTACATGATTTCAGCTTCATAACTCCATAGCATTTGTTAAACTAGTTCGGAATAACTAGAAAGACACTCTTTTTAAATGTGTGTTAAAAACTGAAAAGTAATTCTTCCAATTTATTTATCTTCTTAGAGAGAGTATTTGTTTCTTCCTTGATAAACCTATTTCACCGACAAACTTTGATTTTGATCTTGCTTTCTCCAAACAGTTTACTTACAATTTAATCTACAACTGATTTCCAACAGTCGTAAAAAAACCAGTAATAATGCAAGGACTGTGGTAGAGACAGGCCCATAAATGAGACGTATGTATGGATATTCGGCTTGTACGCCTGTGTCAGATATGGAGTAAAACATTAATGAGTGTTTTTCTTTTGTCATACCAGCAGCGATAGTTCTTCGCAAAGTACACATTTCTCTTTCAGTTTTTCTGGGTGTTTCCGAGACAATTCGTGTATAGAGAGCAATTAGTGGAATACCAATCTGTGTCAAAGGGTCAATTGGCCCAATGCCGTATGGTCCATTGGACTCTACATCGAATTGTACAACTGATCCCCTAGTGGTGCTTCATCGAATGGTACCCCTATGGTCTAATGGTCTGAGAGGAGCTCTGAGCATTCGTTCGAAATGGACTTGCGTTGTGTCCAGATTGAGAAGTGTGTAATGTGTGTATCTAATGGCTCTGGCTGTGTCCCTTCCCTGAAACTAGTGATCCTAATCTAAGGATGAGAGACCAACCATAGCCCTCTGAGTTGATCTCGTGATCGTTAAACTCCGGAACAAAAAAATACGATTTGTTCAATGCCCATTCGCCAATTGGTATGATACGAACAACGGCTATTTTATTTTCTACTTTTATGAAATGAATAATAAGTTAAATTACTCTCCTCTTTAATTTGTTTTCAGAAATGATTTTGATTACTATAATTTATGTTTTAATCTGAGTTTAGGTTTACTGCACATACATTAATTAAGTGTATGACTTCAAAATTAAAGTCTTTCATTTTGGATTGCAATGCTATTCGAGCGGAAGGTAATGGTTACCAGGAACAATAAATGATTAAATATTGAGACTGATATGGGCAATATTTATTGAGCTACACGCCAATAAGTAGTGTCTCTAAGTATGGCGTCGGGCCACCATGTTTGCTCACACAGCATGCCAGATGTCTCGGCATGGAATTGTACAGGTTCCTAATGGTGTCTTGCGATAAGCCATCCCATGCAGCTTGAATCTTCTTACGCAGTTCCTGCGGATTGTGCCGTAGGGGTGGTGTATGGATATCGCGTCCAATAGCATCCCAGATATTTCCAATCGGTGATAAGTCTGGCGGTGCGGATGGCCAATGCCGACTGTCAATGCCTTGACGGCAAGCTCTCGAGACCACAGCTGTATGCGGATGAGCGCTGTCCTGTTGTAAAATCGAACCGGAGTGAACGTGCAGGAAAGGTAGGGCCACGGGTTGCAGAACATCATTAACGTAACGTTGGGCTGTCAAAGTGCCTGTAATGAACGTCAAAGGTGATCTGGCATCGTAGGCAAGTGCACCCCACCCCGTGACACCAGGCCTCCTGCCCCAACCCCCGTTCATCTTGGCGCTGACCACGGTGCACCCACACATTTATTCATTGGTCGTCTCCTCCAAGAAAAAAGCAGGACTCGTCACTGAAGATCACCCGTTGCTACTTCATGAGAGTTTACCACGACACCATTGCAGTCTTTGGCGAAGATGCAATGGTGTTAAAGGCAGTCGTCGAAACGGTCTGCGTGAGTGCAGTCCCACGTTGTGCAGCCGTTTGCAAATGGTGCTGGCACAAATTGGACAATGCATGGGGTGCACAACTGCTCGAATAATATCCGCATGCGTGGCTGTTGGTCACTCCGCACATGTCGGACGACCCGCCGGTCCTCTTTCTCCGTGGTTCGTCTAGGTCTTCCAGACACTTCCTGTTGCTGTTGCGTGCATTGTGCTATCCACTACCGCCAACAGCGTGCTATGGTGATATCCGTACGGGCGGTACGGCGCGCACTACAGCCATAAGACCATCCCGCTTCCCGGAGCTCGAAGACGCGGCCGCCCTCGAACTTCTCCAACTGCTCGATTTGGTGCCGAACTTTTCTCCCAGATATACTTCCATCATTTGCATGTCTCACAATATCAAACCTACCCACCAAGTTCAATTCCTGTCAAATAGCGTAGCCGCGGCATAGAAAGATTAGCATGACTCTTTCTGTTTCTTTCGATATATCTGTGTACCATGTTCGCATCGTATCCTGCCTCAGTGGCCAATTCGATAACGCCTTTTAATTCGTTTAGTCTAGAAGGAACATCGGAGGAGATGGCGAAAGCTCTTCTGATTCGACAACGGAAGAAAGCTGTCTTGTACTCAGCGGGGCAGAATGAGCTGCGGTGCATCAGGTTGTGAACGGAAGTGGGTTTATAATAGGTTTGTGTACGGAGGCGATTTTCAGGCGATTTACTCAGTAAAACATCCATATAAAGCAACGCATTATTCTGTTTTAGCGTCATCGTAAAATTGATCTTAGGGTGTATATCATTGATTTTATGCAGAAGACATGTGTATATTTCAACCTTCAAGCATTTCTTCCTGCCAGTACTCTGGTTGTCGGGATTCTATGTGCCAATGTTTCCAGTATAAATATTTTGACCCAGTCCCATGTACTTCATGTAGCACTGAGACGAAAATGGATGTGTTCTCACAAACTGCCTGAACACCATTTTCTCAGAAACTTCGAAACTTAGACTCTGTAAACTATTTTAGTGTTATGTACACACAGCAAAGTGTTTAGCACTTCTCCACAGGTTATGCAATTTTTTTAGATCATTTACTGAAAATGCTATTCAAACGCATGATTGCTGCTTTGCAAAAATTCTGAGGCCATTCACATAACACTAAATGAAGTTTTTCATTGAAAGTGAATGAATCTGCATAAATTCTAAGGAACAGATCTCGTAGGAAATTCATGCAACGTTTTACTTGCACACACGTTTCCTCCGTTACGTCAAATACATGTGTAATGTAATATATTTTTTTTACACTAGGGACTACGTCTCTAGGCTCGCTATGCTCGTTTTCAGAGTAGCGCTCGGGCCCTGCAGCTCGATCTCCAAGTATATCACATGAAATAAAAACTGGAAAATTCGTATAAATTTCAATTTTTATTGCATGTCTAAGCAAATAAGGCATGTTATTCCGAAATTCCGAGGTTTTTTTTTACTATCGCTATTTTTTGGAAGGTCGGACTTTTGTCGTTTAAACTTATAGCACTTACTAAATTTACCACTAAGGAAAACAAAAGCGGTACAAAGAAACATTTCCGTAAACCGTAAACCGTTATGCTAAACCGTTAAGGTGCACGTCAAGTAAGTTTGCTTCCTATACTTCCAATAAAAAAACTTTTGTACACATTTCCTTCACAATTATTGTGTTCCCAAGGATGAAAATTTGTACATCGATTAAAATAACTTCATATTATAACTTGGAATACTTAGTATTTTGTAAAACATAACCATATTTATATAAAAAATCAATAACTTTTCCTTTGGTGATGTTGGAACCAAAAAAAAGATGACGCGACCTGTTCTTTGATGACGTTAGTAGACAAACAAATGTTGGATTGCATAATTGTGGTTATGTTTTAGAAAATATTAAATATTCCAGGTTATAAAATGAAGCTATTTTAAGCGATGTTCAAATTTTCATCCTTGTGAACGCATTAATTGTCAAGAAAAAAGATGGCGCGATCTGTACTTTGACGACGTCAGTAGACAAACAAATGTTGGATTGCATAATTATGGTTAAGTTTTAGAAAATATTAAGTATTGCAAGTTATAAAATGAAGCTATTTTAATCGATGTTCAAATTTTCATCCATGGGAACGCATTAAAATGTGAAGAAAAGGTGTACAGAAGTTTTTCCATTGAAAGTATAGGAAGCAAAATTACTTGACTTACAACTGAGATAGTTTTACCAACAGAATATATGCATAACAAATTATCTGCCTCACCATAGCAGCAGGTCACAGGACCAGAACGTTCCTCTGTGGTTATCGTGAAGACAGACACACCGTTCGTTTCTTTCCTTTGCGTCTTTAAAAAATGCTTAAAAATCAGAATTTACTTTTTCTTACATTTTTTTTGTAAAAAAGGGACGATACGTGTAAGTTATGCTGTAAAAATTGCAATGCGTTATGATTTATAGTTTGCCATATATCCGTTTTTTTAATTGGATCCCATCGCGAAATAGAAAATTTTGTGAAATTTAGAAATTTAATTTCTCGTAAACAAAATCGAACTTCAAAAAAAGGGCGACAAGGTGCAAAAATTCGGTCATGGCACTACATGCCTACAAAGTTTCGTGATTCTGTTGCTGTTAGTGTGTCCGGAACGCGACCTGATAGCACTTATTTGCTTACCTTAACTTTGAAATACAATAGCTCTTGAAGTATCGCTAGAATAGAGAAAACGGTTTAATTCAGCGGGTTTTCCAAACAATTCTCTACAAACAATGTAAATTTCATATTTTTGTGTTTAATACGTTTTGCGCTGCGAGCTAGGAAAACAAGAGTGTCGCGAAATTTCTAAAACCGCGGCAGCAGTTACTTTTTTAGAATAGAGAGATATCGATTTTGTTGGTTATATACACTGACTCACAGAGAAAATGCTACACCACGAAGACGTAAACGCAGTGGCATGCTAATTCTAGAGTGGGTGCACACGTACAAATTTTGCAAATGATCGGATTTGTGGGCCAATCGCACGAACGGCGGCGCGCTGGATTTAAGCGGACAACCAGCCCGTGAAGCCATCATTCGAGACGTCGTCACGGCCGCGAAAAGTGAGTGGTTTGCTGTAATCTTGTCTGGAGAACGAAAAAGGGGTGACAATGCCGTTAAGACGCCGTCTTACGCGATTTCGTCAAACGGAAAGACACAATATGACACCTCACGAGAGGTGTCATATTCCGGAAGAAACGCTACATGATGCTACAACCGTCAGTCCCATTTAGAGACAGTGGTCCCAGGAAGGACCTGTTCGACGTCTGAGGGGGACCGGAATACGGAGAGGACGCCCGAGCGCACCGATCGTCGCATCTGAAGTCATGCCAAAGCGGACGCACACGCCACAACGGATGATATTTTGCGGAGTGTACGGGTAGGCTTGGATACTCCGATATCGACTCAGATAGGGTCGCGCTAATTTTGAGCGTCTGGTTTGCTGTTCAGCCGTCCGTTGCGAAGGTTACCCTTAACAGTGAGCCATCTTCGTCAACGCTTTGCGTGGTGTCGCTCCAGAGCTGCGTGGGGTGTCGAATAGAACAGTGTGGTGTTCAGCGACGAGTCGCGGTTCTGTCTCACGACGGATGATCGCCGTGTGAGAGTCTGAAGGCTACGTGGCAAACGTGCGGATTCCTCCGCCATTGTAGAGCTCCGCATGGCTCTGCAACGGGGAACCATCGTGTGGGGTGCCATCAGCGCCAACAACCGCTCACCGCTGGTACGCATTATGGGCACACTGACGACACGCCGCTCTGTTGACGAGGTGCTGCGGTCCGTGGCACTACCGTATCTACAGGGCATCCAGAAGGCCGTTTTTCAACAGGATATCGCCCGGCCTCGAACCGCTCAGATCAACCTGAATGCTTTACACGGTGTGCGGATGTTTCCGTGACCAACACGATCCCCGGACATATCTCCTATCGAGCATCTGTGCGACACGATTGGCGGTCGGTTAAGTACCTTCCTACCCCTCCCCCCAAATCAAGATGAACTGTGGACTTGGATCAACACCACATGGTCCACGATACCTCAAGGCTCTATTCGGAATCTCATTGCTTCAATGCCACGTCGGGGTTCAACGCTGTATCGCCCATAATGGGGGCCACACTCCTTATTGATCATCCTGTATATTCGGCCACTGGACCCTACCCCATATGTGACAATTAAATCCTTTGTTCAGGACCTACTTAGCCATCGGTGTGCGCAATGTGGTCTGTTTTCGAGTATTTGTTCATGGTGTGGCATTTTCTTTGTCAGGCAGTGTACACTGCTCAACATAGAAATTGCCCCACCCAGAAGGAACGAAAATCGAGGGGTGTAATTCAGCACGCAGATAGAATACATGAGATGCTTTGATGTATTCCTATCTAGGTAATATTTGAAATATTACCTTGATTTTATTTTCAGCCACGTACAGTATTTATCAGATTAGATAATGCAGCACAATTGGTACGCCTCAGTAAGTTGATGGGCCGCAGAGAACGGCCATACAGGCAGCAATACGGCGTGGCAATGAGTCATACAGTCGACGGATATTGTGCTGAGGAAGGGAACACAAATCATGGTTGACTTGCCCCATAATTCGTGGTGATCGTGCGCAAGCCGATTCGACTGAAAGCGAAGCCCAATGGGATCTCTCAGGATTTCGATTGCGAATAAATCGGGCGATCTTGCTAGCCATGGCGTGTATACACCATTTGGGTCTCCAGACAATGTTTGCAATATGTTCAAACGAACATATTGCAAACATTGTCTGGAGACCCGAGTGGTGTGTACACGGCTGTTATCTTGCTGAAAATGGGATGCTGTAGTCCATTCAGGGACGGTATCAAAATGGGCTGCAGAGCCTTGCTCACGTATCATGCTGATGTCAGTATGCCCGTGATGCAGACAAGAAGTGACCTGCTGTCATGCGCAATAGCACCCCATACCATTATGCCTCCCTGACGGGCGGTGTTACGGTCGCGAACGGAACCGGGATCCGCCCGAGCGCTAGGGTGTTGCCAGAGACAGATCCGTCGATCGTCGGCACCTAGACACAGGATTCATTACTGAAAACAACAGTGGCCCATTCGTGAACCCAGTTCGCATGACTTCGACACCAAGCTAGACAAGCTTTGCGATGGCTGAGCGTCCAACAGTTCGTGAATCTCGTTGCGCATGCGCAGCAATACAACGTGTATACCACCCCGCTTCACACAGGCCTAGAATTCTTCCTCTCTGAAACGCGTCCAAATGGCGACAAACCTCCCGACGGCGTGTTCCCGGCATTTTCGGCCCTTGCTAAAGAGTTTCCCAGCACAAACAACAAATCTGAAACGTCCGCAACACTTCTATTTGCGACCACGCATTACAATCCCTGTTGCTGCTAGCACCTTTATCTCACGAACGTGGGACATAATTAGCTCCGGTTTAACATCATTTGCATATTTAGCACAGATCCTTCTGGATGGGGAAATTTCTTTATCGAACAGTGTACAATAATGAATATTGATTAGGATCCAGCTCTCCGGTACAATAGAAAAACAAAGACATCTTTGAAACTGAAAGTACATATTTTGTTTTCATACACTTACCGAATAACTTTAATAAGAATTAAAAAAAATAATTAATCAAATAACGACTATTTTAGGACTCGTTACGCAACAGAAAGGTATGTTTATAGAAAATATGCGCAAAATATTCCTTATTTAAAAAGCTGGACTATGGAAAAATAAGTTTTCAAATACTACTCGCAGATGCATATATTAGGTGTAGAAATAAGTTTTAAAACGTTTTAAGACTAAGCAACATGTAATTTGAGAGAAAACAACAATACTTTTACAAATCAAAACATGCGCCGTCATTATCTATCACCTTCCGCCATCGGTCGGGCAGCTGACGGATTCCAGCCATGAAGAATACTTCGTCGTGTGACGCAATGAAGTCGTCAACCCATTTTAGCACTTCGTTACAAGTCCGGAACCGTACAGCGTCAATAACGTTTCCTTGACCGGTTTCACGACACGCTGCCTAACGTTGTCATGCAGTAATTTCACAGGACGCAATCCTTTGCCTGTGAATGGACGTTTCCGATAGGTTTCGTGGTTCAATCGCAGCCATTGTTGCTTGAAGCGATCAGCAGTAACAGTTTGACCCTGTTCCAATAGTTTATAAGAGAGCACACCCTTCATATACCGCCAATGCAGAGCTGAACTTCCTTGGAGTGAATATTGCGTTTAGGTGTCAACGTCATTGCTTCACCGGGGTCTACCGAGTGCTTTTTGCGTTCGGGATTGTCGTACCATATCCACTTTCATCATCAGTGATGATTTTCCACAGGAGAGACTTTCTGTGTTGTTGATTCAACAGATTCAAACACTTCATGACACGCTCATCCTTGTTCCTCTGGCCCACCACATTTCCTTCCTTCTGAATCTTTCCCATTGCCCGTAAACGACTGGAAATGGTTTGTTGAGTTACCCCCAGTTGTTCAGCTAGATCTCTTTTGCGTTTGAGACGAATCTTCATCCAGCAAGGCTTGCAGTTCCTCATGTGTAACCTTCTGCGGGGCGCCGCTACGTTCTCGATCGATAACATCAAAATCACCTGCTTTAAACCGTCTAAACCAAACCTCACACGTGCTTTTCGATACAATATTCTCCTCCAGAACAGAACAGATCGATGCACATGCTTTTGCAGCACATTTTCCTTGATGAAATTCGTAATGAATGCAGTGTCGAATAAATGCTGTATCGCTTGCCATCTTTCACCTACCGATGTGCAAGTGCGTTTGACTGCTGGGCAAACTTCTATGTGACAAATTTGTACTCTGGACCAGTTACAGTCGCATGACAACAACGCGGGGGAATGTTGGATATGTAAATTAGCGGTATACGTCACACCAAAAACGTTTTAAAACTTATTTGTGCACCTAATATATCACTTAAAAAATTCACATATGCGCATACTAGTGGAGAAAATGTGCCCTAATTGAAAAGGATAGGTTTTCTAATCTGTGTTGCATAGAATGCTATGCAATAGAAAAATAGTTTTTTAACAGTATTTTCAGAAGCGGAGTAGCAGATGCAAACATAAATACATATTAACGCCATCTAGCGTCCAAACTGTTGCACCATAAAAATTCACTAGAGTATGCAGAAGAGATATCGAGATAAACAGGAAATATATCTACTCCCTGTGGCGGAAAAGTGCGCATTATTATGAGCAGGAATTATGTTCACAATATTTTCTGGCGTGAGTCGTATCTGACAGAAAAAGAATTGTTTTAATTGAGATTGTAGGATATGCATACTGCTACGCACACATTGAAAAAACAGAAATATGCACTTTCACCACCTAATGGAAGATCGGTCTTTTTTGAGTTTTTTTTTCAAAAATTCCGAACTTAAGTTTAGGAATACCCGCGATGAAAACTTTGAAGGGATAATTCTAACACACACGCACATACACACAGATCTGAGATATGAACGGCATGAATAGAGTACATGTGGATGATATTATTTTACAATGCTAAGTCAGCATCGTCTATACGTAGAATACAACACTCCGAACTAGAGATTTTCCTTTAAAACTGCATTTTTTCGGAGGAAGGGAATAATTTAGCCGAAATCTGGAAATCCAGCCATTTAGTGTTTTGGAGTAATGTTTCTTTCGACAAACAGTCTGCAACTTTTTGATTCCATTTACTTAAACAGAAAAAGCAAAAATATAAAAGAGAAAATCGCTATTATGTATGAAAATGTATTTTTAAACAACGAATTCAACAGGATATTTTTCACTTACATTTTATGATCATGAAATGTTGGCATTAAATTTTCATTTCTTCCATGTTTCTCGTCTGAGATGAGAAATTGTATTTATTCCAATTTCCATCCACTTTTGATTCTAACTTGATAAAATATATAGTCTGAAACCAAACACACACACACACACACACACACACACACACACACAAGTGAATAGAGTAACAAATGAGAGATTTTATTTTGTTTTTTATTATTTTTAATTTTACTGTTTATTTTTTTACTCTGATTTATGGCTGTCTCTGTTTTCCTTGGCTTCTCTTTCCTTATGCTAGGATGAAGACTCTTACTGCTTTCGCAAGACGTGAAATACATTAAACTATCAAATAGAAAAAAGGATGGAATCAGTAAGATATCATACGGTTGATAATTCTAATGAACTTAACGCTTGTAATTATTTCATACAGAAACTGCCTGCTTGTTCTTTCAAATCAAGTTTGTTAAAACACAAATAAACTCAAGAAATTATTTGCAAATCTTAGGATTCGTAAAAATCAGCTGACAGAGTGAAACAAACGAAGGAGACGTTCAGATCGTATTACTACTATTAGTTTTTCCATTGAAAATGAATTTAACTTTTAAGTATGTTCGTTAAGCCTATTCTTCTCTTATAGTACAATTCCGTACGATCTGGACATACGCAAAACGTTCAGTGTCAAATTATTCCACACATTCAACTTTAATAAAACAGCTCCTAAAATAGATAAATAAATGGGTTGGGAAAACTAAGCATCCCAACAAATAATTTTGACTTCTGAACCCAACAGTTCATAGGGAACGAAGCGAATTTATTTTTATTTACTTATCATAAGAAAAATACATATATTCTGAAATTCAATTTGCGTATCTTAAAATCCAAAAGAATTTAATATGTTGAGATTTAGCACACATTCTTGTGAGAATTACAATAAAAATATACACTGGCGGAAAGTGAAAAAGAACACCAAGAAGGAGACGTCTGATACCAACGAAATTTATACAGCATAATAACGGAATACAGAGGATAACGTAATCAAAACATTATGACAAAATACAGCTGTATTTGCTGATAAACTGAAAAATAACATTTCCGTGTAACATGGTTAGTACGAGGTTGAACCGCCATGAACTGCGTCACACTGTGCAACTCTGGCATGGAGTCTGTCGTACAGATGTTGGATGTAAGTTTGGGGTATTGAGTTCCAAGCATTCTCAACCTGGACGGGTACATCGGGAATGGTCGTGGCTGGCCGTGGAGACCGGATGAGTCTTTGTAAAATAAAATCCCACACGTGCTCAATGGGTGACAAATCCGGTGAACGTGCAGGCCATGGAAATTGTCTCACACCCTGAAGTGCATGTTGCGTTGCACGTGCCGTGTGTGGGCGTGCGTTATCTTGCTGAAAAGCACCCCGATGAACCGACCTTACAAATGGCACAACAACGAGCTGAATGATGTTGCTGATGTAGGAGGTGCTGTTTAACGTACCTGATACAAACACTATGTTGTGTACGGGAGTGATAGCTGAGCGCTTCCCACACCAGGAGACCAGGTGTAGGCCCTGTGTGTCGCTGGCGGATGCAAGAAGGGTGGAGACGCTCCCCTGTGCTTCTGCGAACACGCATACGGCCATCGGAGGCTCCCAAGCAGAATCTGCTTTCATCGCTGAACACGACAGATCGCCATTGCGTTCTCCAGTGCAGACGTTGGCGACACCACTGCAGCCGTTCCTGATGGTGGGCTGCATTCAGAGGTACACATGCCAGATGCACACGTGCACGTAGTCCTTCATCCAGTAGATGGCTGCGGATTGTTCGCACACTCACCTCAGGTGCAACGGCAGCTCGGATTTGCGTCGCCGTGGATGTTCTGCTTGACAACGCCGCTCTTCTTATGCGTCGATCGGTTCGCTCATCAGTCCGTCTGTGACTTCCGGTTTCACGTCTTGTCATGTGGAAATGTTTCTCGGACCATCTACGCCACCATCGCACCAACACCGACACTTCCCGTTCAATTCGTTCCGCAATACGACGATACGACCACCCGGCCTCGCGGAGTCCGACTAGACGACCTCGCTCGAAGTCCGATAACTGCTGAAATCGTACACGTCTTCCATGTCCAGGCATTGCAGCTTCTTCAGGGTCTTCGCTCGTGTCCGTACGCCTACGACTGATTACATTTATTTTGCCGTACTCATTAAATACCACCGACGATAATTTGCATATTATGCCGTGCTGTGGCGTAAGCGCTCACGGGTTGGTCCCGAAATTAACATGGCACCTACGTAAACTCGACCCTATTAACATATGTAAATTTCATGATCGTCCTCCAATTCCTTCTTGGTGTTCTTTTTTCACTTTCCGCGAGTGTAATAAAGTAGAAATGTAGGAAGTTGCGAATTTCTCAGAATATGCAGTAAATAAATTATGCTCTCTAACTCTAAGGAGCACCAGACTGACCTTGTTTATTTGAATAAAAACGGTAATAGATTATATAATGTATTTTCATTTTAAATACAATCCATATAAACTAACAAGAAAAACAAAGTGTGAATGAATGAATGATACCATCCATTTGAAACAGTGTAGCTATAATAATAATCCGAATTTCTTGGCATAGAATACAAATCAAAGTTTTAAAACGTTCGCACATCATCCAGATGTGCGAAAGCTTTTTTGAGTAAAATTGGTGTACACTTCCTATTTATTAATTACCATTCATTCGTACTGTGTTGATAACATTGTTACTATATGAACGTACCTGAGTATTATCATACAACATTGTTATTATGTGAACATACCCTGAGTACTATATATAATTGTTATTATACACTCACGGACGAGGAAATTTGCTCACTTAGAAGCAAACATCGGATTGAACTGATATTTTATGGACGTAATGATACCGATGAATGATACACATGATGGCAAAAACAGAGCTGCAGGAAAATTAAACGGGGATCTGTGGCACGCAGTTCCGTCATCTTCAATAGCTTTGCGCACCGCCTCGTGCGACGCTACATGCTGCGGTACGGTCCGGCATGGGGACGAACAGACGCCTGATATTGTCCTGCGGCAGACTGTCCCACACGTGTTGGACGATGTGCTCCTAATCCTGGACAGTGCGGCACGGCGGCAGCCGGCGTTTCCCACACATGCTCGATAGGGGACAGGTCCGGGGAGCGGGCAGGCAATGGAAGTGTCAGAACATGATGTAGACAGTCCTGGGAAACCCGAGACGTGTGCGGGCGTATATTATCCTGGTGGTATAGCGCTCTTGGAATCCCGGCCAGGAATAGGAGCACATGGGGCCGTAGGATCTCATTCACATACCGCTGGCCCGTCAATGATCCACGTACTACTACTAGAGCTGATCAGCTATCGTAGGCAAAGGCTCCCCAGACCATAATATCTGCAGTGGGGGAGGCTTGGCGTCCGATAGCGAGGTCAGGATTGCTGTTGACCCGGAGACCTGCACACCCGGACACGATGATCATCGGTGCCCAAAACGAAGCGGCACTCATCGCTAAGCACCACACGTCGCCAGTATGTGCGTTCCACGTCGCTCTGGCCTGGCACCACTGCACACGGAGTCGGCGATGTCCTGGTGTTAATGGCAGCACACGTAAGGGGCACCGGGTTCGCAGATTCGCTTTATCGAGGCGTCGGAAAATGGTTCGTGTGCACATAAGAGTCGCTACATATGCCGGTTAATGGACCGGGTCCCAGTTGGATCCGTTCGTGCCTGGCACACGATCTGTCGATCCTCTCCACCGGTGGTCCTCCTGGTCCGTCCGGAGCCGCTCCGCTGTGTGGCAGGGCGGTCACGTGTCCACTGCTCCCAACACAGTCGGACGGTATGGTCAGAACGATCCATGTGGCTGGCTACACGGAGTCCCGACCACCCTGCGGTTTTCAGCTCGATGAAAAGGCCCCTTTCAAAAAACGTAAGTTTCGTAAATCTACGTCTCTAGCGTCTATCCGGCATTCTTGTCACTCTGTACTCTTGCTTGAGTCCGCCGGTGTTTTTCGCTTTCATGAAGCATCGACTATACGCCGGTTTATAAGGCTGTTATGCGGACAGCCTTATAAATGCAATGATCCAAACGTGGATCATTTGCGTACCAGTACGCATTCTAGCTATTTGCAAAGTTTCACGGTTGTAGCATGTTTTCTTCCAGGTGCGCAAATTTCATTGTCCTTGAGTGCATGAAGGTACATGTAGTATAATAAAATTTGCCAATTTTGTTGCGAGTTAGGAATGATATGGTCCCTCGAGATTGGAAAGATGCTATCATTGTTCTTTTGTATAAGGGAAAAAGTGATCAGACTGACTGCAAGAACTGTCGTGGTAATGGCCTACTGAGTGTGCTAGGGAAAGTGGCACACTTTCCCTGGCACACTCAGTAGGGTAAGGTCATTATTGAAAATGTACGAGGTCTTGCATCAGAGAAAGTGTGGGTTGTTCAGAGTGGTTTTATTCTTAGTAAAGATTGCACTAACCAAATTTTCGCATTAAGCATGATGATTGAAAGGTATCTGGCTGTTGGTAAGAAAATATTTGCTGTCTTCATAGGTTTAGAGAAAGCTTACGACCAAGTAAATAGGAAACTTTTGTGAAAGGTATTGAATAAGTATGGTGTTACTGGGAATCTACGTAATAGCGTAAAATAAATGCATGATGGCAGTAGAGCTTGTGTACGAGTGAATAGTGTTTTATAAAAAGGGTTTCCTATTGGTGCGGGAGTCAGACAAGGTTGTGTAATGTCACCATGGCTGTTTAATTTATTTATGGATGCGTGCATGCGTGATGCCTGATTTATGTCTTGGTTATATCCATGTGTGAAGATTGCTGTATGCTGATGACACAGTCTTCTTGGCAGAGAACAAAAGTGAGTTACAGAGTATGTTGTCCCGGATGTACATAGTTTGCGTGATCATGCAAACTGAGTATAAACAAGGGAAAAACTAAATTATGGTTTTTGAGCTAGGAATTGTTAGCACAGAATGTAATTAGTCTAAATGGCGCAGTAATTGACCAGATGAATGAGTTTGTGCATTTAGGAAGCATGTTTGGTAGAGAGTTACAAATTGGATGATGATATCAGTAGGCGAGTGAATTCTTCATTGAAAGTTATATCTGCATTGGGAGGTTTTCACAGGAGTGATGGGTTCTCAAGAGAGTCCCGCATGGCTCTTTATGAAAGTATAATTGTTCCTACTCTGGTGTATGGCAGTGAAACATGGGTACTACAGAAAAAACGTAGAAGTCGTTTCTTATGCTGGAGAAATGCGTTACTTACGGGGGTGTTGTGGCAAGACACTTTCTGATCATGTGAGGAATGAAGATGTGTTGCAGTTGTGTAATGTGAAGCAAAATGTTGTTAGCAAAGTTGAGACTAAAATGCTTCTACGGTTTTGCCATGTTGAAAGAATGATTGATGAGATGCTTACTAAGAATTGTTTTTAGCCCAAGTGGCCGGAAAGTAAATTAGAGGAAGGCCAAGGAAGTTATGGGAGGATCAGATTCAGGAGTGTCAGCATGAGACAAAGATTATGAGTATGGAGTATAGAAGGCCTTGTGTATGTCGTGTAATGGATGTGAGTGAAGCCCGAGTTGTGTGTCAAGATTGCTGTAAATGGAGAAATTTGATACGGCAACAGTAAATTAAATAATCATTTAAAAATTTATCAGGTAAATTAATATTTCTTTGTTGTACTAATTTCTGAATCTCAGTGAACAGCTTAGTCATAGGTGTGTTCATATAATTTAATGTACGTTTGTATAATTAGGAAACATAATTTAAATTCTCGTAGAATTAAAGCACATATTGCTTATGTAGAAGAGAAGATATTTCTTTCAATATGAAGTAATTTTTGTCTTTGCAAACTGGGACAAGTTCACTAAAACATATCAAAATAATTTACGTATTGTCACAACAAACCTTTGACGCGAACAAGCACACAGGGAGTGAATGAAGAGTTGGTCGTTGTGATCAAATAAGAGGTGGACATAATTAGAATCGAGAAAGAGTTTAAAACACAGAGTAAAAGAACGTTAATTTCTTTTACTGTTGGTGCCGGTGACCACATGCCAAAGGTTTGCAACAAATAGAGAGATGCTCTCTCTTGGCCTTATACATATTCATGGCCGTTACGAAAAGAAGTTTCCCAAAACTTGTAACATTAGCATTTCCTCATTAAATCATCGTTTCATCCGTGTTTTCATGTCTGTTGGCACAAAGTATCAGCTCCTTGAAATTTCATTGGACATATTCTTTTAGTCCAAATAGTGCAAGTGTGTCAATAATTTCCAAATATTCCTCCCCATCTTCTCGATCTGAATTTTTCCTTCTGTGTGGTATACACATGTATTTTTATCTGACAAAACATCTTTATTTCCGGAAGGAAGACTGAGAGAACGATTCATTGTTCATTTTCGAAAGCAATCATCATCATCATCATTGTCAACCATTATCAATCCACTGCTGGACGAAGGTCTCCCCAAGTTTCCTCCACAACGGTCTGTCTTGTGCCAGTCTCCTCCATGTCACCCCTGCATACTTTCGAATTTCATCCACCCATCTCCCATGTGGTCTTCTTCTGGGTCTTTTCCTGTCCCTTGGAATCCAATCTAAAATTTCGGCTGTCCATCGATGATCTGTCCTTCTGGCAGTATGTCCAGCCCATTGCCATTTCAGGGATTTAACTCTGATCATGATGTCTTCCACTCTTGTCATTTTTCGGATCCACGAGTTCCTCTTCTTATCTCTCCTGGTTACACCAAGCATGCACCTCTCCATGCTTCTTTGAGTTGTCTGCAGCCTTTGTATGTCTCTTTTAGTTAAGGTCCACGTCTCTGCACCATACGTAAGCACTGGAAGGATGCATTGATCAAACACTTTTCTTTTAAGACATAATGGCATATTGCTCTTGAAAATTATGCTGTTTCTTCCAAAAGCTCTCCAGGCAAGTTTTGTACGCCGATTAATTTCTTCATCAATGTGACCCTCACTTGATATCTGTTGTCCAAGATAAACGTATGTGTCTGTTATCTCCAGCTTTTCTCCATCAATCGATAAATCTTCATTTCTTGTAAAAGCATTGAACATCACTTTTGTCTTCTGAAAGTTCATTTTTAATCCCACTTCTTTACTCTTGTCAGCAAGTTCCTGGATCATACTCTGCAGCTCTGATGGGGTAGTTGCAAAAATGACTACGTCATCAGCAAAACGAAGGTGGGTTAGATAATCTCCATTAATCTTTATCCCCTTGTTTTCCCAGCTCAGCGACTGAAAAACACCCTCCAATGTGGCATTAAAGAGCTTCGGAGATATGGTGTCACCTTGTCTCACTCCCTTTCCAATTTTTACGTGTGTTGTATTTTCAAACAGCCTAATCTTTGCACTTGCATTTTCATAGATGTTATTAATAATATTAATGTATGCATCTTCAATACCGCAGGTTTTCAGAGCCATTGTAACTGCTGACGGTTTCACCGAATCAAAGGCTTTTTCATAATCGATAAAAGCCATGCACAATGGAAGTTCATATTCCCTCGCTCTTTCAATTAGTTCTCTCAGCACGTGGATATGATCTATTGTGCTGTAGCCACTCCTGAATCCAGCTTGTTCTCTCGGTTGAGCCATGTCTAGTGCTACCTTCAAGCGGTGTGAAAGAACTTTAGTGAAGATTTTATAAACTACTGATAGGAGGCTGATAGGTCTGTAGTTTCCGAGATCCTCAATGTCACCTTTCTTATGTTTCGAAAGCAATACGACCCAATATTTCTCATGAGTAAAAAATGTCCGAAGAATGAGGATGTGGCAAAGTTCAGTTTCATATTCAAAGACATACAATGCAAAAAGGGATATCGACAGGAAGAAAACTCAGACAGAGAAAGCTCGAATAATATAGTTTACATCATGACCAGAAGCTTAGAGATGCAAGGCATATGTTTGGGTAAAACAAAGCGAGAAACGAAGGCAAATTAAAAATGCAAAACGTTATAATTTTTGTGTCAATAAGATTTTGAATAATTTTTGACACCTTATATATTTTGGATATTGAGACAACAAAGCAAGATCAGGGTGTTATTTTTCCATACAGTGCGTAGTTATTTTTTATAAGGCTTCTGTGTGTTTACTGATTAATGTGTTTTCAATAAGAGAACATTATCAAGGCAAAAAGTACCATAATAAACAATTTTCTTCAAACATTTTGACAAAACGAAGAATTCCAACAGTATTAAGTTGTCCATCAGCTGGTTTTGAAACGTGTTATTCATAAAGTACAGTGGGTAAAGATAGTATTTGCATACATACATTACTTTGCATAAATAAACGTAAAAAGCAATTCTGACGAAATCTGACAAAACATCTTTCTTTCCATTGAATTACGTTTAAAATAAATACACACACACACACATGTGTCTCTTTTTTATTTTTTTACTAATCAGAAATCAAAAATCACCGGACACCTAGAATAAAAACACAACATAGTATTTATTGACATACATTAACACGGTGTCGGTCCACCTTTGGCCTTAATGCAAGCACTCATCCTTCGAGACATGTTTTCGACAAGGTTTTGTAACACAGCGATAGGTATACGCTTCCATTCAGTACATAATGTTACCGCTGACTGTTGCTTAGTAGTAGGCTTTGGTTCCAAACTTCTTATGCGGCGCTCTAATTCATCTCATAGGTGTTCTATGGGATTAAGATCAGGGCTCTATGCTGTCCAGTCCACAGACGATACAGAATTATCGTCAAACCACGTCGTAGCAGTCCTTGCTTTGTGGCTCTGTGAATTATCCTGCTGGTGCCAACAAGGCTCAGTTCCATAGAAGTGCCACAACGTTGGTAGGTCATAATTGCCCAGAATATCGAGGTAGACGTGCTGGTTAACGGGTTTGTTCACGATAAACAATGGGCCGTGGCCATACCACGAAAAAACCACACGAGTACACTGCCAGCACCAAACGCGGCCGTAGGAACATTACACTGTGGTAAATAGCGTTTACCCGGCTGCCACCACACCTACACACTGCCATCAGACTAATGGATCGCGTATCTGGATTCATCAGTCCATAGGACCCGTTTCGGTTGATTTACGGTCCACGATAAATGTTCGTCACACGACGCTAAACGACGAGTAGCATTCCAAGTGGAGATGAAAGGCTTATGAGCAGCCGCACGACCACGGTAATCCACGGAATGAAAATCTCTGTGAATGGTACGTGTACATACCGAGGTTCCAGCATTTTTACTCACCTGTACACTGAGGTCTTGTGCACTACTCCGTCGATTAGCTGTAACGACTCTCTTGAGGAATCGACGTCCTCTATCACTGATTTTCTTTGGTCTGATTTTCTTTGCTGCTTCAAGCACGCCATGTGCCTTCCACTTATTCAGTACATCCAAAACAGTTGACTTGGGTATGTTTAAACGCCTCTCGGTTTCTCTTATGGACACAAGGTTTTGGAACACAGAGGTAGGAACACAGCGACCTACTAATATAACACCCAACAATCCTTCCTTTCTCAAAGTCAGTTCTCTCACGCCGCGACATTTTCACTTAAACTCACAATGCGATATGATCGCGGTCAGCTGCAGGCTTGTTTTTGTACCGTTTGCAGCTGTACCGCGCATCTTAGCAACGCAGCGCCCCCGTTCATTTGTTTTTGAAGGGGTGTCCGGTGATTTTGTCAATATAGTGTATCTGTAGAGTGGGGAGAGCGTTGTTTATGCGGGACCTTGATGAAGCCATAGATAGCGGTCTCGGTTTTTCTGCAGTTCTCCTTCTGCCTCTTTCATATCCATCTATATGTATATAGTGTATTTAGCTGCTTTAAACCTCTCCTTGACAAATGTGAACCCCGCCTTCTCGTGGTACATCCTGTTCCCACTAAAGGGGCTCTGACGACCGCCAATAGCGGTATAACTATACCATCGGGATTAGAGGAGATGCTATCCCACACTCACCAACCCGCTTGGCCAGCGTGGTGAGTTATGGCCAAACCGCTCCAAAATGACTCCACAACTTAAATCTTGGCCCTCAGTCTACGGCAGCTGGAATGTACCTGGCCAAGGCAGCGGCCAGTGCGACATGAAGGCAGAGGGTGCTAAGAATCCCCGAAGGACCGGACTAGGCTGCCATCTGATGCTGACCTTGGCTACGTACAACGGACGCTCCCTATCTTCTGATTCAAGGCTTCTTGAATTGGAAGAGGAACTACAAAGGATCAAGTGGGACATCGTCGGGCTAAGTGAGGTAAGGAGAAAAGGAGAAGATCTCATTGAACTGAAAAGTGGACATCTCTTCTACTATCGTGGGACAGATACTGGCAGATTTAGTGGTGTTGGATTTATAATAAACAAGAAACTGAAGGATAAAGTTGTAGAAGTTGAAAGTTCCTCTGACAGAGCTGCACGACTCGTTATCCAACTCTCGAGAAGATACCAGGCTCAGATTATTCAAACTTATGCACCCACCACAAGTCATGCTGAAGAAGAAATTGAAGAATTGTATGAGGAAATTTGTCATCTAAATAATAAAGGTAAGCAGCACTTGAAGATAATTATGGGAGATTTCAATGCAAAAATAGGGCAACGGCAACAGAATGAAACTTCAGTAGGTAAATTCGGTCACGGCAACAGAAACCAGCGTGGAAATACTCTCGTAGAGTTTGCAGAGGCAGAAGGGTTTTTCATCTTGAACTCCTTTTTCAAGAAAAAGCCACACAGGAAATGGACATGGAGACATCCAAATGGGACGACAAGTGAAATTGATTTTATTATGTGTAACAAAAAATTCGTCATAGAAGACGGCAGTGTGCTAAACAAGTTCAACACAGGCAGTGACCATAGATTGGTGAGATATAAGATGCACCTCAACACTAAACTCGAACGTAGCAAGCTCATAAGACAAACAAAATGTATTGACATAACCAACCTTAAAAAACACCATAATACCTTCAAATTGGAACTGAAGAACAGATTCTCTGCTTTAGAAGGCCTAACATCGGAAGAAGTGGATATTTCTGAAGTTAACAGAAAAGTAACCAAAGCTCTTATGGAAGCAGCAACAAAATTAGCTGGGTCTAAGAACAAATTGCATGTGAACAAATTATCAGGAAAAACCATAATGTTGATGCAAAAAAGAAGAGTGACGAGGACAACTAAAGAAGATGTGACTTCCAAAGTGGAATATATAGAGCTATGCAAGACAGTACAAGAAAGTATCACTGAAGACGTAAGGAAATTCAACTGGGAACTAGTAAGGAAAGCAATTGAAAACAACCAAAGCCTAAAGATAGCAAAGGGACATCTCAGTAAGGGGAAAAAACAGATTATGGCACTGAGAAAAGAAGATGGTTCTGTAACAAGAAATAGAGGCGAAATTTTGACAAGAGTGAAAGATGTCTACTCCAAATTATATGAATGGGATGATACATGTACTCCAGACATCATGAAAGGTACCAGTACCAGAGTTCTTCCAGTTATTCCAGCAGAAGTTGCACATGCAATCAAGAACATGAAGCGGGGAAAAGCTCCAGGAGAAGATGGAATTACTGTAGACATCATACAAGAAGCAAGTGGAGAAATTGAAACAGTACTCGCCCAAATTTTCACTCGATGCCTTAATGAAGGGAAAATTCCTGAGGATTGGAACAACGCTACAATGATCTTGTTACATAAAAAAGGTGACATTGAGGATCTCAGGAACTACAGACCTATCAGCCTCCTATCAGTGGTTTATAAAATCTTCACTAAAGTTCTTTCACACCGCTTGAAGGTGACACTGGACATGGCTCAACCGAGAGAACAAGCTGGATTCAGCAGTGGCTACAGCACAATACACTGTTAAAAATTTCACAGTTAGATTACGGGCAACGGCCGGCAACTGGGGGCCCGGCCGTTGCCCATAAAACTACAGCTTGGCCCATTTTTGTGAAAGCCCATGAAATTACGGTCTGAACCCTAACTACTAAGCCCATAATCTGAAGAGCAACGCCCATAAAAAATAAGTTTGACCGTATTGAGCTACGCCATAATTTGAAGGGCATTGCCCATAAAAAAATAAGTTTGACCGTATTGAGCTACGCCATAATTTGAAGGGCATTGCCCATAAAAAAATAAGTTTGACCATATTGAGCTACGGCATAATTTGAAGGGCTATACCCGAAAAAATAAGTTTGACCGTATTAACTTAAGCTGTAATTTGAAAGGCAATCCCTGTAAATATGAAGTTTGGCCATATTCAGTTAAGCCTCACAGCAAGTAGTCACCGACTTTTACATAAATGCATTTTTTGTGGAAGAGTGTGCAAGTAAATGCATGTTTTTTGTGGAAGAGTGTGCAAGTAAATGCATGTTTTTTGTGGAAGAGTGTGCAAGTAAATGCATGTTTTTTGTGGAAGAGTGTGTGAGTGTGAAATTGTTGGATACTTACATTATAACTGAATCAATTCAGTTCTAAATGTGAGTAATGATATTTTCATATCTTAAAATCAGGTTTATTACAATATGATAAATAATGACATCAGTTACACACAGATTTGTTTAACATTAGGCTTTACGAACTCTACACACAGTTGGTTGAACAATACTTACGTTTCTTTTAGACATGTTTTAATTGGAGAACTATTTCTAAAGCACAGTTGGTTGAACAACACTTAGTTTCTTTTAGACATTTTAATTTGCACATACGTACTTATGTAGTATTTGCATGAATGAATACAAAGGGCAGTTATATATGTACAGGCATATTCTTGTATTTATATGTTATATCAATGACAAACAGAACTACGAACTGGCATCCGAGTACATTGCGTCTATAAGGGTATTCAATCCACAATGGTGTCAAAGTTGGTTTTTCATGTAGGTTTTGGCTAGTATTACATTTGACATAGGGTTGAATCATGCTTTTTTTGTTTTCACATTCACTGCCTTGTGTGCTGGTTCATTTTACATTCTACTGAGCACTGTGTTGTCAGTGTTCCCACAACTTTTACTGTCTTGTTTCCTATCTCTAATTTTTGGATATTTACCTATTTTTCACATGTTTAGTAAATTTATGTCAAAAACTGGAAGTACTGCTTTTGAAAGATCACATTGCTTCCCCATAATTAAGGTATCAGAAAGAAAAGAAAAAAAATACTTGAATGGAAATGAGAGTTTTTGAACTTGATAGGGCATAATTTCAAATCTCAGACCCCCACCCAAAGAAGAAACACTTGTTTAGACCCTGATTCTAACTGAGTCATTGTAGAACATTAATGCATATCAATATTTCTAAAATATTAAATTTTCCTGTTTGGAATGTTTCAGAAATGACTTCAGTGATTAAACCTGTTCTGTCATTGTTGTGTTGCCACAAGGAAACCATTTTGGAGCACAATTTTTTTTTTTTGGAAAGCTATTAAATAGTTGTATTTATAATATCTTGGCAATACCTGAAGATACTGAAACAATTTTTATTGATGTACAAATCAGGTGTTTAGTGACAAAGGAAAAGAACACGGCAGAATCTTTAAATTTCTCAAAAAACAATTTCATCGTATCATTTTGTACCAATTTCAGCACTATAATCTTAAAACATGAAATACATGCTTTGCATATTGAACATTTTGAATAGACCTTTAAAATAGGAATTACAAAACATGTAAAAAAAATTTCATATTTTTTAACTTAAAAAAAAAGTGGCTTCTGATTTATTTTAAAATATAAATTTTCCTGGGCATTCAGGTTTTACTACCTGGGTAGGTAAATAATTTATGTATATACCCAGCTGCGCATGTAACATTTCAGATATTTTCCAAGCCCTGCTTAAAGTGACACAGGTGAAAGATTTCACTCGCAGAAATTTAGAATGAAATCAATTTTTTTTTTACATTTAACTTTAATTACTACATTTGCAAAGCAAAGAAACTGTTCATGATATATTTTCAGTGTCATTTTCTTGGCCAGCATTTACCAGATTCAGTAAAAAAAGAATAACAGTTGAAACTCGTTATAATGAAATTCAAGGGGTGCAAAAAAAAATTTGTAGCAACGTATTGTTCTTAAAATATTACAAATTTTTCATTAAAAAGTTAGTATGTACTACAGAAATTTTCATTACGCATAAGATTTCAATGCTGTAAAAGTGAAATAGTGCCCACAGAGACAAGCAAAGGTAATTTTTTTGTAATGGGAAGTTTTTGCTAAAGTAGTAATAATGAAATATATAAGCTTTAATTAATATGTATGTATGAAATTATGTACTGTATATATTTTTACTTATACATATCAGGGTTTGAAAAATACCATGCCTGGTCGTGTGAATCATTGACCTGGGCAGGTAAATAATCTAGTTGCCCTAGGTGCCAGACTGGGCAATTAAATCTAAAAATGAAGTTCAGAATATAATTTTCTACTACAAGAAAAAAGACAGTCATCGTATGTCATGTTGCTTTTCACTGCTAATCACTGGAAGTTGTATTATTGTTACGCAGTGCCAAGGACAGAAGAATATCACTTCTTTAATTATATTATGCTTTAGGTCCATAAATTGGAAGCATATGTAATTTTGCTCCAAATGTTTAAAGTCAGCGACTGAATGCATGCCTCTGATGGAACTAGCCTCCTGTGTTTATTGACAAAGGGTTAAAACTTCATATTTTAATGTATTTCATATTTTTTCAGATATTTCATATTTTAAACGTGCTTTAAAGATTTTTATTGTAATATGGACCTGTGAGTCTGACACTGCGAAGAGAAGCTGCGATAGGAATAATGCATCGCTCCAGTGAAGCTTTGGTCCGTTAAAAGGAAGGTTTGTTGCTGTGTGGAAATGACGGGTACAAGAGAAAGAGGACTTACGTTATTGGCAGAAGAGCAATAAATGTTGTAGTGATACGCTACAGAAAATAGGTCCACAGCAGCTGCCCTTTATTTTGTTGTATCCTGTACGTTGTTGGCAGGAAAAACCGGATAAAACCTCTTCGATTTGCAAAAGATACATATGAGTAAGATAGAAACTCGCGTGCGAACAAGCTATTAACAGAAGAACCAAAAGTGCAGAGACACAGCAAATCTGTTCAAACCAAAACCGAAATTTATAGTTCCCCAGTTTTCTGTACAACATAGAAAAGCATATTAGTACTTTCGGTAAATGTGTACTTCAGCGTCCTAAACTATTTCGTTGGAAAAATTTAACTGTGGGTGAAAAGTTCGATGCACACAATTTTTTAAGCATGCAAAATAATAGGGAAAGGTGAAAAATTATATTATTTTTAGATAAAAAGGAAATAATTTTTCCGAAGTATTAACCTGCGAGTACGATGGTTTGTAGCAGGTGGTGCGGGAGGCTGAAGCGATGCTAACGGCCACCACGTGAAGGTGCTGTGCGACGGAGCGGAGTACGAGTTGGTAGCAAATGCGTGGAAGAATACGACAGCAGTAGGGTATATTTTTCGGAAGAGTGTCGTGTAATCGTGCGCAGAAGTAGTTCAAACCTGTTTTATTCATTTTTGAGAAAGATATGTGCAGAATGTCGTTATTAGTGGTTTCACAGTGTCTCCGAATGGAAAGAAATTAAGGAATGTAAAATAATTTGTGTACGACAGAAGTTTTGAGAGCACTTCATTTGCAGTTCTGCTGTTATTCAGTACATCGTAGCTCACATTTTTTTCCTCGTGACATGGATATTTTTCAAAATAAGCAATTTTCTTCAATTCATATATCACACTATGGCAGGGAGACAGCTTCTTGTATTGTGGCGGATAATGAAATTTTAAGCCCTGAAGAAATCCGAATTTGTACTTCCGCTTTCTCAAAATTACCCTTCAAAAAAAACAAAAACTTACAATGCTGCGCAAATTCAACCTCTTTCTTTCTGCGTATGCCTACAAGACTTTTCGATGACTACGTACTGCTAAACCGCTTCCTTCTTAATTCTTCCGCCCGTTACTTGCCCTTCTCAACGAAGCTTCCATTCACCGGACTCCACCTTGATGCAGTTGCCGCTCTCTCGTCCTATGCCTACCGCACGTACTCTTCCAAACCATCGCACTCTCAGGTAAATACTTCGGAAAAATTATTTCCTTTTATCTAAAAATACTATATTTTTGCACCTTTTCCCATTATTTTGCATGCTTAAAATATTGTATGTCACACTTTTCCCACACAGTTACATTTTTCCGACGAAATAATTTAGACGCTGAAGTACACATTTATCAAACTTTCTATTTCGGATCAGGGAATCATATGCGAAAGAATGAAAAATTTCACGTCTGCTTTAAAAACAATTACAAAACATGAACAAACTATATTGTGTAGCATATGAGTATAAAATGGTTCGCTCTCCTGGCAAGAAGGTACTTGCTTGGACTTGTAGTCATCTGCACGTGAATTGCACGGCGAAGCGAATCTTCCTTTCAACAAAGCAAATCTTCACATCGTTGCCGTAGTGATGTGTTAGGCCTACCACAGCGTCGCACTCACAAGTCAATATTACAAGTTTCCGACAAAATAATTTAGGACGCTAATCTACACATTTACCGAATAATCTGCCAATGATGAAGATTGGAGTGCCATTTCAGGTGGATTCAGTAGTTTTAAAGAGTTTGTAGAAATCAGTGAAAATGCATTATCGGGGAATTGAGGGATATTCAAGAAATAGCCAATGAAATTCAGGATGATGATGAAAAGACATAACGAAGAATTAACAAAAGATCCCCAGACTGTCACGAAAGCAGCGTAGAAGCTTTGGAAACACTCTCACTACATACAACTCACCGATACATCTAATTGCCACACATTCTTGTTTAAACAAACTTGAAAAAGCTGTTTTCAATGAGAGGCAACAGCAGAAACAGGCTTCAATTTTACATAACTTTAAAAATCCATAAATATAAACAAGGTATGTAATTAAAATTTTGAGATCAAGTAATTTACATTTTTGAGTAATCTAAGCTTTTAAGTGTTAAATTTAACTAAGTAAATTCAATCATTGATATTTTTCTTATTTTGCATGTTATTCTCATGTTAATTACATTTTAAACTTAATTTTGGCTGGAATTACACTAACTTTTACTTATGCTGCGCTCTTATTTATGCGTGCTTTGGTTTGCGCTGACATATATGTGAAATATTACTGTATACATGTGATAATGAGGTGGTTATAGATATAATTAAAAAAATTATATTTTTTGGCTCTTCTGGTTTCCAATTAAATTTATGTGTTGAGTGGTAGAAAGCTGTTTTCAATGAGAGGCATATGGGGTTTGTATATATGCAGATTTCCATTGTTTGCTTCTTCCTGCTGAAAACTAAGCTAGGGGTGCCTATGAGTTAACTGAATATACCATAGTCACAAAATGATTGATAATTATATACTAAGGAATGCGAGTGAAATGGTATTCCTAAAAGCAATCAAAACCATGTAGCAGTCAGGGAGAATCACAAATGTGTTTCCTAAACGAAAATGTGACATTTCATCACATGAAACTTTTTTCCACCTCTAAATTGAGGCCATTGGTTCAGGGAAGGAGAAAGCCAAAGCTGTTATGTTATGTAAAAAACAGGTTTTTTTTTAAAGGTTTTAACGGCTAATGTGAGGAACTAAATGGGATATAAGTAGTCCCTGTCCCTAATTTAAGTCACTGGTTCCAGGGAAGAGAGAACGCCAGTGCTGTAAGACAAACACAACATCCATGCCATACCGGGATTCAAACCCGGACCCACTTGGACAAACAATCATAAGACGGTGCTTAGACCACCGCACCACCGGGGTGGCAAAACTAATGCCTCATATGGGACTCAAACCATATGTTAAATTGTGACTGCTAGCCAAAAACCTTGATGTACAAACAACTCTGATACTAGTACAGCTTGAACATCCTCTAGACCAATAGTTCTCAAAGTGGGTTACACTAAAATAATAGGAAGGGGGGCATATGCGGATTTGTTAGCAACCATAACGAGTCACATAGTGAACCAATTTTCAAAACAAAATTAATCTGAATTTATGGCTAGTGCTGGTAGGATGTGTGGTGAAGTTTAGCATATTTAGCTGAAATTTCTGAAAAATGAACTAGTGGAACTTCTCATTACAAGGTGAAAACAATCTGTTCAATGTTGAAAAAACAAAACACAAGCAATGACCAAAAAACTTTATGAGAAAACCAAATTACAGGGAACAGCTCTGACCAATTTTCATAACTGAATTCATTATCATCAGAAAATGAGCAAACAATTGGAAACTTGATGTTAAACAGCTAATAATCGTCCATCTCTGCACTCTCCAAACATTTACAAGGCAGTATTTCCCATTCCCACTGAATGAACTAGTTACTCATTCACATACAATGCAGAAATGTGTAATCTTCTATTGCCAAATAAAAAACTTATGAGACATCTTTTAACTCTGGTTGGTTTGAAAAGCATTTGTTCTTTGAAATCACTGACTAGTTTTTGGATTCCAAAGGAAAAAGAATTTCCAACATTGTCGAGCACTGCCTTAAGTATTTGTTGCCTTTTACAACTACATATTTATGTGAAACTAGTGTTTTATCCTTAACCACCATAAAAACTAAATATTGAAATAAGCTGGATGTTGAAGATAACTTGTTTGTACATAAGCAAGAAAACTCAAAATATTGATGAACTTTGCAAGAGTAAATGAGCTCATACATCTTACTGATACTAAACAAATGACTTGACCAGTTTTATTTGATTTTTTTTTTTAGCCATTTGTGCAATTTCTGTGACATCAGTGTATGTAATTTTAGCAAATATATGTGTGTATTTGTATTTTTTATATATTTTATACCCGCATAAACACACTGGAATAAACTTTTCCTTAAAGAATATGCCTGTACATATCTGTACTCCATAGCTAATCTTTGTATTCATTGGTGCAAATATAATACTTCACAAGTTCTTAAGTACATGAGCAAATGAAAAGGAGTCTTAAAAAAAAACCAAAGTATTGTTCAGCCAGTTTGTGCTTTAGAAATAATTCTGTCTAAATTCAGGAGTTGAACACTATGCCGTAAAAAAAAAAAAAGCACAAAACGGTAAGACAATATTTATGCGTGTTATATTGCAAAATGGAATTCATTTCAGACTACAAACATACGAAGAATGCTGCCCTACGTAATTCCCAAATCAGCATGTACAGGTCGAATTTATTCGACATCCTAGTCAACGCTAGGTATATAGCTGGCGATAAAGACTTGCACAGAAAGTAAAGCACTGTATCATATTGATAGTAAAACATATATGGATGTGACAGTTATGCCCCTACCCCAGTCAAATTAAATCTTAGCTACTACATAGATTTTCCTGTGTGACAATGCTTCAGCCACCCTCGTTTGGTGGTGAAACTTTTAAAATTATATATATATATATATATATGTACACAGTTCGTGAGCTTAATATCAAACAAAAATGTGTGTAATTGATTTCGTTACTTTTACTTATCATAATAAACTTAATTTTAAAAAGTGTCTACTCACATGTTTTCATGGCGTCTTTCCTGCACATGTTCGTGACTTCGTGTTCGTCAATTAGGGATGGGCGATATTTATCAATATCTCGAAATATCGATATTTTTGTCCGATATTTCGATATATAGTATTGATATCCAAGTTACGATATATCAGAAAATCACTATATCGGTGCGATATTCAATATATCAGCCCATGGCTGATGTGATTTAACTTGTGGAATGAAATCTGTGTTCTTTCCTCTGGCATGTCACGAAAATTATGTTGCTTGAGGACTATCAAACTGCGATCTCATTATCGAGATTCACATGATATTATGTCACCTTCCGATTTCTAGAACTTTACAAGGAAAAATATCTGCTGTGTTAAAAACCTCGATGGTTGAAAATTTTAACTATTAGTTGACTGTAGGCACCCAGAAAACAAATTTAACGAACGGTTGATAGCAGATTGTTCTTTTGCCTATGAGTATTATGTTTGAAGTAAACTGGCACTTTGACCAAAATTAAATACATACCAATGACACACAATTTGAAGTGAAGCATTTTTTTTTTTTTTTTTTTTGTTAGTGATAAAGTATGTAGATCTTAACAGCTGGGTAAGGAAATGCAAACCAGCTTTTCGAGAGTTTTCTTGATGTCTTACAAGTTATGTAGTATAAAGTTTGTTGTAATTCAGGCTATGTATATATCAGACGTAATTTTTTTTATCATCCTTTGATAATTATCTTGTTAATACATAGTGAAACTTCCTGAAGTAATTATATAATCTGGTAAAAATATGAGCATAACAACTTTCGTCTTGATCTGCTGATTTTTCCACACTTACAGCATGTTATTTCCTCTGATTGTCCATTCGTTTTTTTGTTATCTAGGAGAGACAGGCTTTCATACATTAATTAGTAAATATATACTTGATGAATTTGGATTATGATATTTTTTTTATGTTTTTCATACATTAATTAGTATGGCTTTCATTAATTAATTAGTAAATATATATACTTGATTAATTTGGATTACGATATTTTTTGTTTTTATTTTTATAATCATATTTTAATGGAGGACTAATAATCGTTAGCATTTTTTTAAATATCTTTCTGGAAAAATAATTGCTTTCTATGAAAAGGCCATCACAAATTATTCGTACTCTAATTACTGTCTTTAACAAAAATGTCACTTGTAAACATATTATAAGCACTTTAATTTTTTTGCTTATGCCATGGGAACTATTTTTGCTTACACCATAGAAGTAATTATATCTGTATACTCCATTAACATTGTGTTCTGTCTTGAATGATAAAAAAATAGCAAACATTGTTCACACCTTCTGAAAAATATAAATGTATACAAAATGCTCTAAAAATTACAATAACAAAGTTTTTTTAAATATTTTTTTCCCTAACATTTCCTTACAAGCTGATATAATGTTAATTTTGACATTTGCATCCCAATAAAAATAGTTATTCTTTCTATAATTCAGTTATTCCCATGTAAATTGATGGTTAAGATTCCAGTCTGCTGGGATTAATAAGTACTTTTGTTTTTTTGTCATTTATGCCATACTGAAGCTTCAACTTACCTTTTCTCGAAATGTTGGAAATACATATTTCTCATAATCTCACATTGATAAAAAACTCATGAAAACATTCCTTTGCAACTGGGATTTTTGGAAACTTCTTGGCAGAAACCATATCCCTGCTCGTCGAGCAATGCCCACACATGAAACAAGAAAATCACCTTTTGGGTTTTGGAAAGTATATTCAGCATTTCTGCAGATTACAAGCTCACTTCTGTTGCATGATTTTTTTTATTTATTTTTGCATCAAAACTTTCTGCTATATATTTTTTTTTATTTTAGGATCTGAAAAACAATATTTTATGTGTTTTTCATATCACTAAAAATACAGCTTGAGAGCTGCAATCTTGCATAAAAATAGTTTTAAGCTATAAAATGTAATAATAAAGGACAAATAAAATTGCTCCCTTTTAGCAAGAGAAAGCAGCTCTTGAAAAAGAAAATTTCAGCTGATGTTTCTAAGAAATTATCTGAGAAAACTGGTAGGATATTTATTCCCCACATTCACTGCCAAGCTTGTGTATTATAATTAGTTATTACTTATTACCAAAACAATTTTTTAAGGTAAAGAATATTTTTATGTCTTAAGAGACATATGGTTGAGACGTCATTAGACTATGTAAATGCTATCTGTGGAGAGTAGTTACTCAATTATGTTTGCTCATGCTGATGAAACAATCCTGTTGGCAGAGAGCAAAAGTGAGTTGCAGCGTATGTTGTCCCACATGTATGAAGTTTGTATGAATTTCAAACTTAGTATATGAAAGGAAAAACCCAAAGTTATGTTTTTGACAAATGAATTGTTAGTATTAAATCAAACAGATCAGTCTAAATGGCAAAGAGATTGACCAGGTAAATCAATTTACATATTTAGGAAGCATGTTTGACAGAGAAAACAAATTAGGTGGTGAAATTAGTAGGCTAGTAAATTCATCTTTGAAAGTCACAGCTGCTTCAGGAGGATTTTGAATAAATGATGAATGATAGGTTCTCAAAAAAGTCCCTAATAGTTGTGTGTGAAAAAGTACAGTAATTGTTCCTACTCTGATGTGCAGCAGTGAAGGTGGAGTACTGCAGATGAAACATAGGAGTGATTTGTGAGCTGTAGAGATGTGTTACTTATGGGGGTGGGGGCAAGATATGTTTTGATCATGTGAGGAATGAAGATGTTTTGTAGATGAGTAGTGTGAAGCAAAATATTGTTTGTAAGGTGGGGACAAATATTCTTTGGTGGTTTGGAGAATGAGTGGTGAGATGATTACTAGGAGAATTTATTCTGCGCAAGTGACAGGAAGAAAATATAGAAGATCAAGGGAGGACCAGATTCAGGAATTTCTGCATGAGAAAAAGAGAATAAATGTGAAGTACAAATGGTCTTGTGTGTGATGGATGTCAGTGAAGCTCAAGTTGTGAGCTGAGATGACTGTAAATGCAGATGTTTGATACATCAAGAGTAAATAAAATGTATTTCCATCAGTTTTAAACTTTAATCCAGCAGATAAGCTCTCATCAAGAAACTAACCTATGATCTTAGAGAACAGCTTAGTGATATATATGCATGTAAAGAGGAAATCCCTCATCTACAGCAAGTTGAATATAACTAGAGGTGAGAAATCAGTACTTATTTTTGTGTTGTTTTGGTGTTAATAAGTGAAACATTAAATGCTATATCCCATTTGAGTTCAAAACTGTAAAAAAAAATTTTAAATCTGCTGACTTCCTTAATTTTAAGGATAGACTCCACCAATGAGCATTTAAAATGTAAAAAGAAAAAAATGATATGATATCGAAGATAGCTCCTCAGGTGTTTTAGACTTGATAAAGAATACTTCAGATATTTATTGTGTACAAGTTTTTAATGGAGATGAGAAATCCAAAGAAATGGACTGAGAACTGGAAAAAAAGTGGTGTGTGTGTGTGTGTGTGTGTGTGTGTGTGTGTTGATCTCCGTGAGCATCTAAAGTTGTTCCCGAATGTGTAGAAGCTTGATTCACCATAAGCAGACACATGTCCCTAATTTAGGGCGAGTGGTTCCAGGAAAGACAAGACAGGAACAACTTCTTTATGTATTTTACCACTTGGTAGGCACATTTTCCATGATTATTTAGATACTGAATAGTTTCCATGACATTTAATGAACATTTCATGACTGAATAGATTTTATTCATGACATTTAATAAATAGATTTCTTGACTGAATAGATTTCATGACATTTAATAAATAGATTTCTTGACTGAATAGATTTCATGACATTTAATTGCTAAAACCTGGAAAGAGCGACATCTTTGTTTATTCACTGACGCCACATATTTGGAGGATTTTCACATTTAATAAACAGTGCTTCTTATTTTGAAAATTTGACTGTTTTCTAGCAGTTTCTGAGGAAGAAGTAATCTTTTTGTATGAGAATTTTCCTGATATTGATGCTGAATCAGTTTTAGCAGGTATAAAATCACATACAATTTTTGCAAACTTGATCAAATGTAAAACCGATGGGCGCAATGCAAGGTATTCATATAATCTGAGCATTGTTTCAGCTAATATATTAATATAGTCTTTAATGGTAGTCTAAGAACTCCCTTCCTACAGCTAGTGTCAAACATTTGGCACAATGTATTGCCTTTTAATCCAACCAAGAACCCATATTTATGAGTACAAATGCAATTTTTACATTGCACATTTATTAGATTTTAGCGGGAAAAGAATTTTGAAAAAAGTAACTTTGTATACTGTAAAGAAACACTAGAGAAATCAAATGAGCAAGAGCACTGCACATTAAAACTTTTCTGGACAACAGAATTTTGTTAATGCCATTCCGTTTAAGAATAACAGTTTTCACACGAAAAAAAAAATACGTTCACAGTTTTTATCAAGAGAGAAATAGACATAATGACAAAATGGATAACACTGGGCAAATTAGGCCGAAACCTGTTAACAAGGTTTGTTGTATTTTCAGTTTGTTTGTTTTTTTTGTTTTTTTTTTACAAAAAAAAAATTATATATGTATCTACAGTGTATATGCACACTAACTTTGAAACAATATATTTTCATGTATGTGTGCAAACTTCTTCAAAATTGCATTAAAAAGCTCTAGCCATTTACCTCTCAACAATATTATGACTTTGCAGAACATTCTGCATTAGAAATTGCAATAATATGCTGTGATTACAGGCTAAGGGGGTAATGTTTCAGACAGAAGTAACCCAGTGATTTTGTTTTAGGCGTTTTACTCCACTTTTGTACTTAAATAAACATTTCGAATAATGGAAAAACCTTAACATGTGTAGAATAATCAAATCAATGAGACTTATTTACCCAATTGCCTGTGGTTTACTGGTCTTCTATGTAGCAAAATATTTCTGCCACAAATTCCATTTCAAGTGTGTTTTTTTATTCATATATATTCTTTAAAAAGATGTTGAGTGTGCTTAACAGGAAAGTTGACATCTAATTTGTTTACTTTCAAATGACAACAAAACCTTCAAATATCGTTGGTGACAGTTGATACTATCCACAGCCACAGCCCCCCCATTAGTGGAAGGGGAGTGCAGATGTTATATAAACACAAAAGTGCACAGCACTTTTATGATTGCTTTTTTGACTAATTTTGTCTCGCTGTATCAACAATCTTGCATAGGTAGCAATGTTAAGTACAGAGAATCATGATAACATGTTTTGTTAAAAAAAACAGTTTCCGCATTTATTTTCTGTAAATTTATGTGACAACTTCCTGCCCTTTGGCCACTTTCATCCCATCTGTGCTCTGCTTCTTCATTAAGAAATGCAACAAGGGGCATATATAGATTTTTTCTGAGGGCGTGCCAATGAAATGAAAAAAATTAAATCCACCAGGACAAAATAAAAGAATGAGAATAGAAAAAAATAAACAAAAAATTTGTAACGTAAATTAATGAATTTTTTTATTAAATTAAGCATTTTTGTTTCCAATGTGAGGCACATTTTAACAATAAATAAAACACATTTAAACACTTTCGGGGGGGGGGGGCATAAATATATGCCACCTTACATTACATAAATGTATAAAATATATAATATAAATACGCCCTTACATTACCATGGCTACGATGTAAACAACCCTGATGTTGGCTTTCCAGCTCAGCATACAAGATATATTTTTAGCGAATTTTTATGAATTATAAAAACGTAAAATGTTAATTCCGCTGTCGAAAATATTTATTTACGAAACAAAACAACGTAAAAGGGTGAAATAAAAGCACTAAGTTTTTAACGAGTTTTAAAGTCGTAAAACCCATGGCGTCGGTCTTGTAAAAAAACGTTAAATATCAATTCCGCTATCGGAAATAATTATTTACACAACAAAACGACTGAAATGGCAAAATAAACGTACTACGTTTATTTCCAAGTACAGCGACCGTCTTGTAAAAGGTACGAAGTTAGTAATATACAGTACTTTTCTGAGATATCACTATTTTAATGGTATTAACAAAACTTGATTGCAGCTATATTTTCAAGCTGCAGGATAATTTAGTACTGGCTGAGATTTGTGCGAACAAGCCAACAGCCAATTAGTCCCAAGTTCCCAATAGCCAATACTTAGCACAACATTGGATCGGATTCAGTGATAACCCTGATGCAGTATGCAGTGAATAAACCGAAATATCAGTCTTATTGAGATCAGAAGTATTGAAAAATATCGAAAAATCAATCGGATATATTGATCTTTAAATACAGATATTTTCGATTCAATATATCGGTCTCAGAAATATTAAAAGATATCATACTTTTGAAAATATCGTCCATCCCTTCGTCTTATTAAAAAAACCGAGCATCCACCGTAAAATCACGTGACGACTCGCTGACCAATAGCAGAAAGCGACGCATGCCGCATTCCTTTTCTGTCATTATCGTTCATTGGCTAACCCGTGCCTCTTAGCAACGCCCGTAAAATTACGGTTTGGAACAGTTGTCCTGCATATCCATGCCCGTTAAAATACGGGCATCGCCTTGAAACTGCAGAAACGAGCCTTGATCGTAAAAATATACGGGCAACAAGACTTTTTTACGGGAATTTTTAACAGTGTAGATCATATCCACGTACTGTGAGAACTAATTGAAAGAGCGAGGGAATATGAGCTTCCATTGTGCATGGCTTTTATCGATTATGAAAAAGCCTTTGATTCGGTGAAACCATCAGCAGTTGCAATGGCTCTGAAATCCTGCGGTATTGAAGATGCATACATTAATATTATTAATAACATCTATGAAAATGCAAGTGCAAAGATTCGGCTGTTTGAAAATACAACACACATAAAAATTGGAAAAGGAGTGAGACAAGGTGACACCATATCTCCGAAGCTCTTCAATGCCACATTGGAAAATGTTTTTCAATCACCGAACTGGGAAAACAATGGGATAAAGATTAATGGAGATTATTTAACCCACCTTCGTTTTGCTGATGACATAGTCATTTTTGCAACTACCCCATCAGAGCTACAGAGTATGATCCAGGAACTTGCTGACAAGAGTAAAGAAGTGGGATTAAAAATGAACTTTCAGAAGACAAAAGTGATGTACAATGCTTTTACAAGAAATGAAGATTTATCGATTGATGGAGAAAAGCTGGAGATAACAGACACGTACTTTTATCTTGGACAGCAGATATCAAGTGAGGGTCACATTGATGAAGAAATTAATCGGCGTACAAAACTTGCCTGGAGAGCTTTTGGAAGAAACAGCATAATTTTCAAGAGCAATATGCCATTATGTCTTAAAAGAAAAGTGTTTGATCAATGCATCCTTCCAGTGCTTACGTATGGTGCAGAGACGTGGGCCTTAACTAAAAGAGACATACAAAGGCTGCAGACAACTCAAAGAAGCATGGAGAGGTGCATGCTTGGTGTAACCAGGAGAGATAAGAAGAGGAACACGTGGATCCGAAAAATGACAAGAGTGGAAGACATCATGAGCAGAGTTAAATCCCTGAAGTGGCAATGGGCTGGACATGCTGCCAGAAGAACAGACCATCGATGAACAGCCGAAATTTTAGATTGGATTCCAAGGGACAGGAAAAGACCCAGAAGAAGACCACATGGAAGATGGGTGGATGAAATTCGAAAGTATGCGGGAGTGACATGGAGGAGACTGGCAAAAGACAGACCGTTGTGGAGGAAACTTGGGGAGACCTTCGTCCAGCAGTGGATTGATAATGGTTGACAATGATGATGATGATGATATATATATATATATATATATATATATATATATAAACGGTTAAACATTACACTATGCATATTGACAACAAATGAAAGTCTCACAGTATTTAAAAGACATATTACAAGATCTTTGGAGCGGGAATTTAGTTAACTTCAGCTGTCATGACTCCGAAAAAGTGCGATTTTTAATTTGTAATGCAAGAGAGGATTATAGCTCTTAATGACTGTGGTTTAAGTTATTGCGGAATTCGTAAGACGTTGAAGTTGAACTTGTCTAGTACGCGATGAAAAAGAAAATACAGTGTGGTAGTACAGAAAATAAATTTTGACCTGGGCGTATAAAGAAGCTAAATGCAAGGCAGCAGAGGAACATCATTAAGAAGAAACCCCATCCGTAAGTGTTCGAGAATTGCCTACTGATATCGCTTCGACATTGTGGACGATAGTAAGTTTCCAACTATTCGTAATATTCTTCACGATGTACATATTCGACGCTGAATACCCCCCCCCCCCCCAAAAAAAAAACTTATATCAGTGAAAAAAATGAGCAGAAAACACTAGAGTTTGCCAAAGACAGCATACCAGCAGTCAACTTTTATTTAACACTACAATGGACTTTCGGTTATGAAAGTTTCACGGAAAAGGATTACGGCTTTTGTCAGATTATTCAAAGAATGGTACAAATTGCTAAACTGTTTTCACCTATTCTGTCAGCAAACCAGCTGTGTTTTGGCAAAATGAAATATTTTTTAACGAAAGCAAGTTTTATATTTTCAGTGTGGATGGAAGGAAATAAGTCTCACGGAAAAAAAAATTACGTTTTTTGTCAGATTATTCAAAGCGCGTTATAAATTCTAAACTGTTTCCCCCTATTCTGATGAAAACGTTCCTCACTAAGTCTTGCAAATTTTTATTTTTTGTTCGACTGTACCCCAACTTTTACGAGCTAGAACAAGATCCCTATTATGTAGAGCTGTGAACAAGATCAATATTTTTGATTTTTCATTACGTAGATACTTCCTGACTTTCGCTAGCAACGCCATTGATTACACGTGGTGAACATCCTCCAAATTCGTGGCGTCAGTAAATAAATAAATACACAGCTCCTTCCACGTTCCAGAAACACATAGCAACCGAAAAACTGTTTTCAGACGCCGCCGTGAATTGTACCACGGAACTCTCGATATCTAGCCGAGCACGTTAACTTTACTAGTGTAAAGTAGGAAAGTTAACGCGCTCGGCTAGATATCGGGAGTTCCGTGGTTCAATTCACGGCGGCGGCTGAAAACAATTTTTCGGTTGCTATGTGTTTCTGGAACGTGGAAAAAGCGACGTATTTATTTCTTTACTGACTTTGGAGGATATTCACTTTGGATCTCGCCCTTTGGATTTAACTGCGCAGCGTGTCGTTGCTCCGCGGTTTTCTTGTGATTTGGGTGTGTTATTGGACTTTTCGCTCCTTACTTTCACGTTCACCTTATGTATAAAGTTATTGTCTTTCATTTTGCTTCGTTTCGAGCGCAGTGAGTGCCTATTTTGTTGTATTTCATCTTATTTACTTTTGGCCTAGCTGCCCAAGCTCGCTAATGGGCGCCGCCATTAAAGATGGCGACTTCCGGTAGGGATAGTGATAGCCCTAATCTCTCTTCCTTTTCTGATGCCCCAGATGGGGGTGTTGCCACGGAAGCGTCCGCTCGTGGCGTTGCAAATTTGCCTTCTCCAGCTACGTCACATGTCCTGGCTTCCGCTATCGATGATGACGCAATGGACATCACTGGAAATGCAGCTTCTTCCAGCACTGCAGAGCCCAACGTGTCATTACCTTCGTTTTCTTCTGTTGCAGCCTCCAAAGTCTCTCGTCCAGCATCCAAGAATAATTATGTTGGCGCTGAAAAGCTGAAATCTTTCATTTCCCAAGCTGGCAATAATATAGTGCTTAATATCCCAGCCAGCTCTCCAGCTGGCACAGCTTTTACTGAGAATCTTGCAAAAGGCGTCCATTTCGAAGCCATTCCGGACACTCCTTTGCGAGTATATGCAGATGCCATTGCACAGCGGTTCCCATCTGAATCTATTCCGCAAATGTATCGTAGAGGACGACTTGTGTTTGTTTATCTGGCCACGGCTGAAATGGCGAAATCTCTCCTAACATCTGGCCTCACCATTGGTGATAGACATCTTTCTGCAGAACCAGTGGGCCAAAGACCCATTAACGTTTCTTTCTACCCGGTCTTGTTGGAAGTGACAGATTTCATGCTGTATGCTGTCTTATCTTCGGTAGGTCGGGTAGTGGGAGGCATACAAACGCATCTTGCTGCCCGAAACGACCCATTACGTGATCCACGACATGCGTCGATCCAAGGTGCTCGCCGTGTTGCGAGGGTCATATTTCCATCACAAGAAGCAGTCGAACGGCTTCCAACACACTTCACTGTTCGGTGCGAGGATCAGGTCAGGCAAATAAACTTCCTGACGGAATTCCATTGTAGTCAGTGTCACCAGGTTGGTCACTACTATAAGCAGTGTCCAGTTGCTCCACCAAAGTCTGTTTCGCCCGTCTATCAAGATCCGACGCCTTCTCATCAAGATTCTAGTAGCGCTCCGTTACCGACGGTGGTTCCTGCGAACAACCTACCTTCGGTGGCAACCTGTACGCCAATTCTTGTCCCACCTTCTCTCTCCGAGGAACACTACCCAGTTTTACAATCTTCAGCATCTTTTCGTGTTCCTGCGGACCCTACAGCAGTTGCTGAGTCCGTTGCGACTGACCAGTCTGATACCGAGACCTCGACCGTTGATGACACAGCCTATCAAAGCGTCAGCGACCAAGCGATGAGTGATGGGACGGAGGGCTATCTCCGGACCCGTTCTGACAAAAGGGATGCCAAACCTCCTCGCGGCTCTACGAAACGACGGCAAACACCTGGCCACTCTACTCAAACCTCTTCGACTAAGCCTGCTGGATCACCTGCTTCGGGTCGCCCTGTCAAGTATTCCAAGCCAGTTATCTACCTCCTGCCTCTTGAGGAATTTTCCGCACGCCTACACATGTGTTTCCGGACACTCCTCTCCTTTATAACGAACTGCACGACTTTGCTTGTGCCAAGACTCTTCTTCCTAATTTACCCACCTATGTCAACCGATTTGAAGGTCGCTACCCAGCAGTTGAGAATCAACTGGCACAACTGTTAACTCTTTACAATACTATCAAGAGTCCATCTGCCGAGGATGCTGCCACTCAGAAGTGCATCCAACGGCGGTAAAACAATTTCCGTTCCCATTTGGAAAAGATTGTCACTGCCACTAGAGACATGGCACTTTCACTGTGACTTCTTTGAATTGTCGCGGGTTCGCAGCACCAGTGTTGAACTCCCTCGTTTATGAGGACATTTCTGCCGCTGGTGAAGATGTTCTCCTTCTCCAGGAAACTCACTGCTATGCTGACACTCCCACTCACCTATGGAGGCGCTGGCCGTACACCTTTTACCACTCGTATCGCCTCTCGCGGTTTAGTGGTATAGCTGTAGGTGAGCGGCAGCGGTTTTTAACTCAGCTGACTTCTATTTCTGTGACAAATTTACACCTTGATTTTCTTCAGTGTTTTACCTTTTGTGTGTATAATGTTACTTTTCATATCTTTAATGTATATATTCCCACTGATGAAATATATGTTGCTCATCTTTTCAGTAATATTCGTGCAGCGATTGCAGCGATTCCTCCAGGGGATTATTTCGTTCTTGGGGGATTTTAACTGCACGCTGCAGCCTTCTCTTGACAGAAAGTCGTCTTTTGGCGAATACCGCATGAATTTAGTTTCACAGCTGACTCAGCTCCTTGATGATTTTCATCTTGTCGATTCCTTCAGACGGCTAAATCCCGATTCCATTTCCTTTACGTGGTGTAATCCGCCGACGTTCGGTTCTACTGCTGCGCGGTTGGACCGAATATATGTTTCTGCTTCCTTACTCCCTGCTATCACTGCTGCTCGACATTCACTTACTGTTTCTTCCGACCATTCTGCCGTTTCACTATCAATTTGCGTCTCTCCTGCACTTCATCTACGCGTCGTCATTGGACGTTTGATGGCACTCTCTTGCAAGACCGTTCCTTTTGTGAGGAAGTTGAGAAGTTCCTTACTGATCGAAAGCTGCTGCTCACAACGACACCAAGCGCCTTGCGTTTGTGGCTTGATGTCAAACGGGATCTTCTCTTGCTCGTTCGTCACCTCTCCTTTACTGTTTCCACCACTCGCTCGATGGAGGTGAGTAACCTACGAGGACTCCTCTCCGCGACGCCAATGTCTGACCCGCACTATGCCTCCGTCCGTGATGAACTTCATGCCTGCCTCGAACCGTTTGCTCAGCAAGCAGTCAGTCGTCTTCGGCTCCTACGTATTTCACCATCGACGCATTCTTTCGAAGTCCTTCGAAGATGGAATCCATGCGACGCACGTCATCATCCATCAGACATCTCCGATTTCCTGATGGCACTGTTAGTGGCAATACAACTCTCATCTGCTCTCATGTCCGTCACTTCTTTCTGGAGAAGTTCCGAGCGGTTGCGCATGGTTCTTCTTTTTCTCCCTCCTCTTTTCTTTCTTCTCTCCCTCAGGTCCCGTCTTCTCTCTGCGCCCCTCTCATTGCTGATTTTTCTTTGCCTGAATTGAGAGAGGCTTTTGCCTCCTCATTCTTCACTCTTCCGCGAGACCTGATGGCCTCCCGCTCTCGTTCTATCGGGCCTTTCTTCCGTCACTCCTGCATTTTCTCTCTGTCGCTTTTTCGTGTGCTCTTTCTTCTCTTGCGCTTCCGCCGGAATTTACAGTTGCACATGTCATCCTCCTGCCGAAGAAGGGTGACCTTCTGGACTTGTCGAATTGGCGCCCCATCTCCATTCTCAACCTGGATTACAAATTCTTCACTAAACTCCTTTCTCGCCGCCTAAATTCTGTTCTTCCGTTAATCATATCCCCCGACCAGACATATACCGTGCCTGGTCGTTCTATTTCTAACAATATCTCCTTTCTTCATAACCTTTCCTTTCTTGCACTAAAACATTCCGAACCCCTAGCTTTGTTTAATCTTGACCAGAAATCCGCTTTTGGTAACGTCTCTCACACTTACCTTTCTGCCGTATTAACTCACTTTGGTTTTCCACCCGCTTTTGTTTCTCTCATCCTTAGGCTCTATCGGGGAGCCCATTTGCACGTTCGGACGGCCGCATTTTTGACGGCCCCGATTCCTTTTCGATCTGGCATCAGACAAGGTTGTCCATTATCAGGACAACTCTTTGCTCTCGCCTTTGAGCCCTTTTTGATTGTAAGTCGAGCGTCTCTCTTATCTGCGGTAGGACCGATTGTCTCTAGTACTCGGCACCGCCGTTTTCTTGTCTCTGCTTACGCAGAAGATGTTACCTTTTGTCTTCGCCGCGATGACCAATTTGATACTCTTCTTGCCACTTATGAACAGTTTATTCAGGGCAGCACCAGAGAGCTGGTGCTACCCTGAATATTCAGAAAAGTGCTGGCCTGTGGTGTGGTTCTCGGAGAGGCCGCACTGACTTACCGTGGGGAGCAGTGTGGTCCTCCTCGACCCAAAAATTTCTTGAAGCTCATTTTGGACACTCCTTTACCGCAAGCAACGTCACTTGGCAGGCTCTCCGCCCACGACTTCATCGCACGGCTGGTTTTTGGCGATTTACGTTTTCCTTCTCCTCTTACTTTCAACGTGCTCAAATTGTTCATCGATATCTTCTCTCACAATGCTTCTATCCTTGGGATTCCTGTGTGTTTAAATCGCATCATTTCTCTGCCATCAATAGTTTTTTCACTTCAGTGATATGGTCATCTAGACCTTGGATTTCTGCTGTCACGCTTTCTCTGCCAACATCATTTGGTGGTCTTCATTTCCCGGATGTCAGAACATATTATCGAGCTCACCGTATCGTCTCCTTCACTCGTCTTCTCCTTTCGCCCTCCCCTGCACTTTCTTCTACCCTGAATACTCTTATTTCTCTTCATGATATATCCTTCACTTTCCTCCTTTTTCTTCGGGTGGATTCATCTCCTTCTACTTCTAAACGACTCCCACCCCTTCTTATCGACGCTCTAGCGGTATTTTATTCTCTCCCGCTACTCCGCGCTCCTTCCTCTACCACCCTGGACCTGCTTGCAGAACCTCCTTTCTTTTCCACTCAGATTCATCCACCCGATCAACCATACTTTCTTTTCCCCCTTGGTTCCGCTCAGGAATTCTCACTGTCAAAGCTTTATTAACTTCCGATTTGACCTGGAAACCCCTCTCTTCTCTTTTCCATGACCCTTCTTCCACCTTGGAAGAGGAGTATGACCTCCGTCGCTCTGCTCTCCGTACCCTCTTCCCACTTCTGGTTTCTGACACTGGCCTTGTTTCTGTCTCTGGACCGAGCCTCTCTCTTCCTTTCTTCCTTCCCTTTCGGGACTCTGTTGCTGCCATTTTCTTCTTTTTCCACTGCCTCTATCTATGCGCTCTTCCGTGCGCCCCTCACTTCTTCGCATGGTCTTCCTGATGCTTACCCTTCTCTTCTGCTGCCAATCTGGTCTGCCTCTTTCTCTCCCCTTTCTACCCCGTTAGAGCGAAACATCCAATGGCGGTTTCTTCACCGCCGCCTTCCTGTTCCTTCTTCTCTCTTTCACATGTCTATTTCTTCTACTTCGCTCTGCTGCTTTTGTGGTGTTGAAGGTGATGTTCCTCATGTCTACTGTCACTGTCCCGTTCTCCTTCCACTTCTCAATACTGCCTTTCGTCTTGTTGGCACCATTTGCTCCAGAGACATCCCTTTTCAAACGTACTTCCCAAACATCCTCCGGCTATTTTGCCGGATGCCTGTGCCTATCTCTTCGTACTTGTCAAACATGTTTTTTTTATCATCAATCTCTCCGCTATCCTGCTACCACACCTAGTATTCTCTCTGCTGGCGCGGCCTTAGGTCGATTTTTAGGAATCGCATCATGTCTCGACTACGCCTGGAGAACTTCGCTGCCTCCACCCCTCAATCTCAAGCATCTTTAAGGTCTACCTGGGCGCAGGGGACCAGTTGGTTCGAAATCACTGGATCTTCCATTCATCTTTCTTTCTGATTTTTTGTTATTTTTTCCAGCTTCGAAGATCTGAATGCATCAGTTGAGATTTTGTGTTCTCTCTTCCTGGTGCTTCGTCATAGCGACTACTAAGTGTTTGTCATGTAACTGCTTATGATTTGTATTCTAGGGGTTTTCTGCAATTTTTGTGTAATTCGTGTGCATGTACCGTGCTGTATTTGTTTCTTCGTTGCACCTGTCCTTACTACTTGTTCTTCACTCATGTGTCTGCTTTTGCTGCCTGTACCTTCATTGAGTTGCGCACCGTGTATTTGTTCTCTAGGAGCAATACGAGAGGTATTGCCCTGCGAGACTTTGTTCTTTCTGTTTTTTCTTGCTGCATTGTGTTGTATCTTTTAATTTATACCTTATTTCTGTCTTGCATTTTCACATTCTTTGACGTCATGCATTTTTGCTCGTCCCATGTCATTGTTTTTTGGACCGATGCAATACTGCACGGCTTGCTGTTTGTATTTTGTGTATCCTTGTGTTTCACTTGGGGAGTTCGCCCAAGTTTCCACTATGTTCTGTAATACTTATCATGTTTTTGTCACATATCGCGTGGTTTCCTCGATTGTGGGAACTTCTGTACCTTTATCGTAGTATATGCTTTTGTTGTGTTTTACATGTTCCCTTCTTTTTGTACACTGCGTTGTACAGCTATATTCTTGTAAATATATTTACCTGTTGTTTTGTGCTCTGCTCTCACTGTGCACGTCATCACATACTTTATTAATTAATCATTACTTTTGCTTGTGCATCATTTTCCTCAAGCATATATTGTTCCTTATTTATGATTTTAACATTTTGTAATCCTTAGTTGACTACCGTATCACATTCACCTGTAATATTTCATCAGTATCGCTCATTATTTTGCTGTTTATTTTGCCATATGTGGTACGCCTGTATTCCCTATGTTTTTGCCAATTACGTATATTTTGAAATAACTGCTATAATATATATAGCCAGTGCCGTTAATGCCCACCAGATGGAGACGTCTCAGTAGCTGAGCCCATCTTACGGATATATGATGTCAGAAGCTGACTTACAAATACCCATAGCACAGTGGATTGTTGGCCACCGTCGTGGAAAGTTAATGCGCTCGGCTAGATATCGAGAGTTCCGTGGTTCAATTCCACTGCGGCGGCTGAAAACAATTTTTCGGTTGCTATGTGTTTCTAGATTTTGGAAAGAGCGATGTATTTATTTATTTATAGATGACCCATTATTTTTACTCGGCATTACTGGGTTCTTCTGAAAGTCGTATTCGATAAAGTGATTGTTTCTTCCGCTCCCTTTATTTCTATAAAAGTATTCAAAACTTTTCTGGCCTTGTCTTCTGATCCAAAATTATCCTATAGGGTACATAAAATATATATATATATATTGTTTTGCTTCGACTGCATTTCAGATTCTTTTGGTTGGATTTTAGAAATTCCTTTAACAAGTTAAACCTTAAAAATACCGACACATTTTCTGATTTTACAGATGCATCCTTCCCTTTCCTCATTTGGTGGCGTTAAATGTGTATTTGCATATGTCTCTTAGTATCCTCGTGTAGAAACTCCATTCGAAAAATTTATTGTCTGCGTGCTTATAGTACGATGGCTTCGACCATTCACCGATTTTTCAGTATTTAATATTCAGATTTTATGTATGATGGCGTAATAGCATTCAGGTACAGTATCTTTGTTTATGGATGTTAGATAACAAAGTTTTATTGTCATTGTTTCAGTGCAAATATAATAATTATTTTTCGTGTTTTTCTACCCTATTCCGTATTTCCAATTTCCATAACACACGAGGTAACCGTTTGTATTTATCCATTCCCACTTGAAGCTGGAAGGGAAAATTCCTTCTGATTCAGAAAGGTAACGCTGACAAGATTATTCTTTCATTTTCAAGTTCTTAATTTTAAGAAATTTCCCATTAGGTTTATTTAATTAGGCAGAATATATTTGCATCTACTGCTGAATTAAAAAAGTCTTTGTTCAATGGGCATCTCTTATTGCCAAAATATTTTCTTCAAATATCCATGTTCTGCTGATTCAAAATGTTCTGCCTGATGCCATCCATAAACGTATAATTACGTTCATCATGATATCACTGATTCAAGGAATTGGATTAAAAGAGTTTTCTTTGATCCCGGCAGACGGAAACATAATCAATATGATCCACCATTTTCTTCCAATCTTCAAAATGCCCACAGAATCCTCTGAGAGTCCTGAACACATTATTTGGTGAATGATACAAACTTTGTTAAGGAAGTTTACCTCAGTGATATTTAAGGCTGGAATGGCAGGTTCCAGATACAGGAAGGAGGCAGTTGCAACACCTAAGTCCCATCGGTTGCCAAACCGAGGTTCCAGTTCGTCCTCATAGTGATTTTTCGGGGGTGGGGAGAGTAACGACCGCCATAAGCAACTGAATAGACTGTAAGCAGTCGCCCTCCCCAAGTTTAGGGTAACTGGTTCCTGGGAATGGAGAGAACCACTGCCGCAAGACAGACACAACAATAATGTGACATGAATTTAATCACGGACCCTTCTTGGACGAATAGACAGAGAAACCAGTTCTTAAACCACCTCGCCACGGGGAGCCATCTAAAAATTATGACAGCATTCAAAATACCATTAAATGTCTTCAGCATTTTTAGCACGTCTTTTGTAAGAAGTATACGTACTTGTGGTATCACTTTTTCCGTCAGTCTGTATGTCAGTTTCCCTGTGGACACCATATTTCTGCAACTATTAGTGTGATTTCAAAATCTCTTTTTGTATTGGAAATCTTGAAACGTGAGAACTATGATTCTGGCCTTCCAGTATTTTTGCGATGCATAACTTCGCTGCTAGAGAGTTTAAATGCCGATGCTGTGGAATTAAAAATAAGCTTTATTTCATATATTTACTTCTAAATAACCGACTGAAAAAATTATTTTTTTCCTTTCGATGCCATTAATAAAGAATACTACTTTCGGTACATTTTTTTCAAGTGATGCATAGATTTTACGCTGGAAGGCGTAAAGCAAAATTGCAATTTTTCGATATCTCTGCTTCTAAAAGCCCTATTTGAAAAATTATTTCTTCATCGGAAGAAAGAATATTTTAAATAGGGGAAATGTTCTGCGCTTAATTTCTAATTTTTGGTAAAGGATAGGTGTCCATCAGGGCTTAACTGTATATATATCTATTTCTGATGTATGTACAGCAAAATCTGACTTGCGAAAGCCAGATTTAAAAAAAAAACGTCTTTCGTGGACCGATACCGGACACCATGAAAAAACATTCAAGACTACCTTCTGTTTAAAATAGTTTAGTTTTTCCGCCAGGTGGAGTAGATATATATCTTCTTCTTTTCCATTTCCTTGTTTCTAAGAGTCCAATGTGAAAGGTTCTTTCTTTATTGGAGAAAATTTCTGGTGTGCAATGTTTTGCATATATTTTCAGAATTTTCTTAACTCACAAGTAGACCGCTGGAAAGCGTAATTTCACGTTTCCTTTTACAGCATATTTACAGCAATGTCTGCGGGACTATAAACCCAATTGAAAAAAATTCTTTTTGTCAGATACTATTAACTATAAAAACATTTTCCGTGCATTTCCTTTCCAAGACAATGCATAATTTCCTCGCTAGGGGGCGCAAGATTCAAACCTGTTTTTGTCAATATTTGTGCTTCTAAATGTTCGATTAAAAATTTTGTACCATTTACTTAGTGGAGCAGCTCTGCCTGTACTCGTGATCATTTGTTGCTCAAAGTTCTAGCGCTGGATGATGTTAGTATGAATTTCTATTTGCAGCTGTATCTCCGCTTCTAGAAATGTGATTGAAAATTTTCGTTTTTTAATCTATGCCATTCGCTGAAGTGGGGAAATATTGTCTTTTTTACATAATTCACAATTTTTCTGCTAGGGACAGAAATGTCAAAACCTTTTTCTCGCTTTTTTTTCTTCTAAGAGGCGTACTTGATAAATTCGTTTTCTTTAGCATAATTTTTGCTATGAAGAATACTTTGCGCATATTTTCAACTTTTCCATTTTGAAAAATTCTTTCGCTGGAGGAAGTAGAATAATTTCATATGTTTCCTTTATATTTCTTCTAACTGTTGGATTTGAAAATTCCTTTGTCTCCGATATTTGCCTGTGCTGTGAGAAACTTTTTGGGTGATTTTTCGTGACATACTTTTCAGTCTCTAAGGGAAGTAAGTAACTGTTTCTATTTCTGGATGTTTTATCGATTGTAGAAATACAGTTGATTTATTCTTCTAACCGGTTCCATGCTCGACGAATAATTTCGAAAACTTTTATTCCCGTCGGAACGTATTCAAACCATATGCTCATTGCTGCCGAAAATTCGGTGTCTTCTTTTTGTGTTCTCTTATATCGAGATTTAAAACCACCATGAGAAACACTAAGGGCTATAAGCCCGCCCGTAATTTAGGGCAAACTGTTTTCAAAAGAGAGAGATAGAGAGAGCCAGTGCAGTAAGACTCACGATATTTGGTTTTAGATTTCTACCCAACGATGTGCCTTAGGACATCCAGGAAATATTTGATTTCGATGCATTTAGGACATCCAGGAAATATTTGATTTCGATGCATTTAGGACATCCAGGAAATATTTGATTTCGATGCATTTAGGACATCCAGGAAATATTTGATATCGATGCATTTAGGACATCCAGGAAATATTTGATTTCGATGCATTTAGGACATCCAGGAAATATAGGAAATATTTGATTTCCTGGATGTCCTAAATGCATCCGTATTAACATGTAGCGCGATATTTCTGTTGCTACAGCGCTGGTTTCATAATGTCGCTTTGGATTTGATAAAAGGGAGCTTGCTGAAAATTTTTAGCTTTAGACAGCACAGAATATTTTATTTTAGTACCGCTAAGTTTCACTTAAAAATGAAAACCGCATTTCTCTTTATATTTGTGGCCATGAAATCTATATTGCCTTGCAGGTCCCAAATAATTCGCAGATTCAGCAATATTTTTTGTAGATTACTTTATTTCAATTTATTTTTCTCTTTCTCCCTCTCTGTTCTGTCGACAGACGTACACATTGCATACAACACATCTTTTTATGCCTCCTTCCTGTTAAGAATCTACTCGGAATTCCACTAGAAATGTATCCCTGAAAGGAATTTAATGGCATGTTGGATCTTAGAAGTCCCTGTATGTTTTAAACACTTTGTTGTATTTCTTGACTTCAGATAAATCCATCAGGTCATACAAATTAATTTTCTGGAGTAATGAATTTGAAAAAGCTGGAAATTTCGGTTTCTTATCGTACAGTCAATTTTTCAAGTTATTTGGCTTCAGGTGAGATATCCTATTGGCAAAACCGAAGGTTGCTTCTTGAATGTTCGAAGAATGTACGCGAGTACTAGTATTCATGTTTCTTCCCATAAGGATTCCAACAAAGAGCTGCAGCAATATTATCTGTTATTTGAATATTCAGCATCTTCAAGTGCAAACACAGATAATATCCATCAAAATATTTCACGCGATGAGCGACCACTTGCAGCTCCGTACAGTGATTGATTATAGTAAAGTAGTGGTAGGCTATTGGCTAATTCCTCGCTCCTGTAGAAATCGGAACTGAATAGCCACTGGTCAGCCTCACTAGAGTGGACCTTCAAAACATCTTACGACAAGCTCTCAATGCCTAGGTATTCGAGTGGGTGACATGTCAAGTACTTAGGGAAAGACATTGAGACGGATGGCCTTTCATTAGACGAAAGCGTGCTTCCAATGATGATACACGATCATTACGTTTGAGTGATTGCCTCCATGCCTCGCACGCTTCATGTATTTCGAAACAACATTCAGTATCTGGAGTAGATACGCAAAGTTCACTTCCGTATATGGACGCTAACCAGTTGTTATATGTAGTTGGTGAAATGCTTTTGTGAATAAGCTTTTTCTAGTACTACAAAACAAGTATCTCATCAAATCAACGTTTTATGCATGTATGAATATGGCCCATTTTCAAAAGTCATGAAAAAGAATAAATAAATAAAATGCATCCTATTCTATATTTTTTAAAGCTCCGTTGATAACTGTTTCAGTTATTTTGATATCAGCCCTTTCAATATTTTTGTAAAAATATGAATAAAATATAGTGCTATCTACGGGCATATAGGGTTCGAGATGCGGTATTTAAAAATTTTTTTCATTCCAGTATCACCATCCCACAAAATGAAAAATATTAGAAGCTTTATTAGACAAAAGCAGCTTCAGTTTAAACCCTATTACACAGTTCCACAAATATTTTGTCATAACGTACAGATTTTACCTTTTTTATGTCGTTTTACATGCTAAGTTCAAAAGGCAATAATAAATTTTCTGTCGCTTACAGTTTTTGTATTTTCCGTCGCTTACAGTTTTTGTATTTTCTGTCGCTTACAGTTTTTGTATTTTCTGTCGCTTACTGTTTTTGTATTTTCTGTCGCTTACAGTTTTTGTATTTTCTGTCGCTTACAATACGGACTACAATACAGTAAGGAGTTGTGGTTCGTTTAAGGTGCAATGGGGATGTGTTTCTATGAAGAGAAACCGATTTATATATGTTGGTTGTTGTATGATACTGATTTGCTTATTCCTGTATCCTCGGTTGATTCCTGAAAATACGATGTCTCGACTGACAGCCTGACGTCACCGTGATGGCCTCAGAAAAACGACTACAGCCTGACGTCAGCGTGATGGTCTCGGAAAAACAGGCTCTCAACGGATAAAGCTATCGCCGCCAGTCTCAGTCAGCTGTCAGATAGTCAAAGATATTTGGTGAACATGTTTCATCTGTCCTAGTTTATGAAGTGTTTTGCTTGTGTGAGTTTTGAAGAACCTGTTCTCTCTCTCCCTCACTCCACTGAAATTATCAGGTGCCTCGGAACTGTGTGAATCATCCTAAAAGTTATCTCGCTACGTGTTCGGTGATCTGACTTAGCTCACACTTGTGTAGTTTCATACTTAGATTTTCATGTGTGTGGGGGGAGAGCTAAATTTAAATCTTAGTAAAGCTACTTGACCCCTTTGATAAAGAAATTTTATGAGTTTTATTTTGAGTGTAAAGTATACCAGGAGAAATCTCGAGCCTCTCATGTACTGCACATGTATCCCATGCGTTAAGCTACAAACTGGATGGTTACATGGATTAAACCATAACCAGTTTGCAGTTCCAGCGTTGTGGAACGCTCACCTGATTACTATTTCTGTTTCACAAACACATTCGGCATTACTTCCGAATCTACAAACACTCTGCAGTGTGCGAACTTACCATCAGTTATGAGACCTGTCCTCCACAGTAGATATATGAGGTGTTTTTAGCACCACAAGCTGAAAGTTAAGATGATAAAGATGAGTTCAGAAATGACAAGATAGAAGACAAAGTGAACTTCTATTCGAACCTTAAGGACGAACATGAAATCTGACGATTACAGATCATAATGGGGCTAAAAGAGATTACAAGCATATGCACACGATTGTGTTGTGACATGTAAAGGTATTCTGTGATGTTTAGCCAGAATTAAAATTTGCTGGGAACACGTGAAAGCTGCTTAGGTTGTATACGCTGAGTTGTCTCTTATGTCTTAAGAAACTGTGAGCACTCATAAGGGTACTCAGTTTATTCGCAATAAGGCATACAAACATAATGATAAAGGAAGAGCAGATGCCGAACATACGAAACGTAAGAAAACGTAGCACAAGATTGAGTATAAGCTGAAGATGACATGGACATGTTCACACGAGACACGTAAATCAAAGTATAAACATGACATTAATAAGTGCGCACTAGACAAACCCCTCTAGTGAATATAGACGAAAGATGACAAAAACGTGATCACGCATGACACGTAAATAAAAGTGGGTGCATGAATAACAAATGAGCACAAGATAAACACACTAGTGAACATAGGCGAAAGATGGCATTAAGATACCCACACGAGACACGTAAATGAAAGTGTACTGGAAGAAATGAGCACAAGACAAACATGATAGGGAACAAACGTGTAAACAAATGTAAATACAGCAATCGACAATATAAGGGAATATGAGCGCAGATCATCACATCATTAGACCATCAGGTAAACATAGAAAACCTTAAAATCAGGATTGAGAAAAAACAGAATATGTGGTACATTCGAAGAAAAAACGATCGAGAAGTGCTGAAGAGAAGGGTGCAACGATTATTTAAGATAGGCAGGCGGTAGATACAAATTAACACGGTAAAGGTATCGGGAAGTGCCCAAACCCGGAACCACACCAAAAGAAGCATCCCTGGAAGCAGGGGTACTCCGATGAAGTCAAAATGAGCGAAACGTAAACTGAAAGAAAGGAAAGCTGAAAACACCTCGCCATAACAAAATGGCGTTGGGAGAAAATCGGAGGAAAGCTAATGCACTCGAAATGCTCTACGTAAGAAGGGGAAGGGGTGAAAGAATACAAACAAAGAAGAAGAGAACTAACAAGAAAAAGAACGAAACCAGAAGCAAATGTGGAAAACCGGGAAAGTAAGAAAGATCAGATAGTGCGAATCCCACCACAAAATGATGACGAGCGATGTGAAGAAAAAAGAAGCTGTATAATGGTGCGGAGAGAGGGAAAGTGAGATACAACAAAGGAAAACAGGTGGAGAGAAGAAAAGGGTTTCACAACAATGGGAAGGGATATCAGACGATGTGCACGAAAAAACAATCAGAAAAAGGAGCGGAAACTACCCGAACCCAGAACTGCACCCAAAGGAGCAGTACTGTAGTCAGGTTAGGCTGACGGTTAATCCAGAGAGCAAACCCCTATACAGAAAGAACGGGGAAGCATGGAAGAATGAGAAGGAGGAAAAGCAAAAGTGTAAGGAACACGTACAAAAACACGGAGAGAACCAAAGGGAGTGGAAACTCCCAAAGGATCGAGAAGCTAAGAAAAAGAACGAAGCCAGAAACATAGTCAATGGAGGCAGGTGGAATGGAACCACAAAACGACTTTCGAAGACTTCCTCACAGCGTCTCAAACGACCTTGATAGGCTTTAATAAGAGTATATCGGATCAAATCAGAGAAAAGATGTAAAAGTACTAACGCATTGTTCGAATTGCTGAATCGCAGCTTGAAGGTCGAGATTGAGGGACTGGCGAAACTTCGTCGATGAAACCTGTATGTTAGTGGTAGGAGTAAGGAGATGTAAGAGTTGCTTGCGCGATAAAGGCCCAGGGATATTACGACAATGTCCACAGCCACAGCAATATCGGGGGAAGGGAGAGCAATAGACACTCTCGTGGACCCAGAACGAGAATGAGACGAGTCAGCACAGCAGTCAGCAAAAGTAGAGGAGACAACAGGAACAATTGAGCTTTTAGAAGAAATGGGAGAAAGTGAATGTCCCAAACACCCTTCTGATGAGAGGAGGCCGGCAGATTGACGGATCTCTTGGCAGAGCCTATCAGCAATGGTCTCAGAAGCAGTGAGCGGTAATGCAGGATGAACTCATGAGTCTTCGACAGTTGACGCAGAAATTGTAGAAACAGATGCAACATGAGAACAGGTAAGGGCAACAGCAGAATGTTCTTGGAAAAAGGAACAAGGTGGCACAGAGTCCGTGACTTTCAGAACACACGTCATCACAGAAGCACTCACGGTAGGAGGCACAGAAGAATGACGAGGCGCGTCAGAGGCCAGATACATCTGGCGTGGAAATATCAGTGATCGAGGAAGTCTCTAATAGGTGTGGTGGAGGATGCACTACCCGACGTTGTGACAACGGCAAGAAGTGGGCGGAATCCAAAAAGGGAACTGGGTATTTGACAGAAGGCGGCGGGACAGCACCGGTCGGTGCGTCGGCAGAGACTTGTTTCGGTAGAGAGGAGTCATCCATCGAATATGAAGGAAAGCCAGGATCATCAGGCTGGCGTTGCTGGTACGCCGCAGGAGTATGCTCTTGTGTGAGAATCTTGAAACAAACGAACACTAACGTGAACAGTTGCATCAGTGGGGCAGGCTTGTAAGTCTTGGTTCGTTGAAAATATTTGTTTTCAGAGGTCAGAAACGTTGGCAAAACGGGTGCGTGGAGCATCAGAGAGACTCCGCACCTTGCCGACAATCTCGCAAATTTTGTGAACCAATAAAAGGAGGAGGTCATCAAGCAGCTCCTGAGGAACACTATAAAAAGGAATTGCTACGTATCGCTTCGATAAAGGTGAGGGGATAAGATGATTCGCACCAATCTACAAACCATGGGCGAGGAAGAAATCAGTGTCGTCGACTTTACCAAACATCATGGAGATAAGTACCACGAGGAGTTTGAGTGTTGTTGTTGTCTATGGGTTTGCCTACCACCGTGAGCAACTCAACGCGCTATAAGCAATCGTCCGTCTCTAATTTAGGGTCACTGGTTCCAGGGAAGGGTGAGAGCCAGTACCCTAAGACAAACACAACATCCATACCTCACTGGGATTCAAACGAGAACCCTTCTTAGACGAGTAATCAGAAGCCAGCCCTTAGACCACTGCGTAACCGGGGCGGCGAGGAGACAATGTATTGATATATTTGAGGATATGGAATGTTGGGTAAGGCGTGAAAGAGAACTCCTCGATCCCATAGATAGGTGAACTCTCTGCCTATTTTGGATTGAGCAGCAATAGTCGCAGTGAAGATCTTGTGAATGAGTTGAACAAATGGATTCCCAGCAGAAGAGGATCAGGTGAAACAGAAACAGTGAAATTTCCAGAATCACGGTGAAGAAGAGACGTGAATGACGGTGTTGTTAAATTCACAAATTTGTCGGTGATGTGGATCTAATCGCCTCTCCTCACTCCGGAGTCAGTTTTCCTAACCGATAAAACTACACCGACGGAATGTATCGCTTACGATTTGTCGTCTTGAAATGTGCTTCACCTCTGTAGTACGTCACAGTGACCCTTGAGGAGGAAGAACTGGAAAAGGCAGCTGCACTGTCGCTGGTGCTCAATCGCAAATAGTAAGGAACACGATCAGCAGCGAGGGACGTGTGATGAGAGGGCAGCGAAGCATCAGTAAGAAGGACATCTAGGAGCGAGAGCACATCAATGTCTATTGAGTTGGATGTTAGGCTATGAGAAATTTCCTCCCGGACGGCTGCCGAGACGGGATCACCGGAAGCTGCTATTGTGACCATTCTCAAATGTAAACAAGCATGGTTCGATATTGAAAAACCGGTAGCAAGACGAAATGATAGCAAGAGATGAGGTAGGAATATTCAAAACTGTACGAGGGAGGATCAAAACATTAGTTGCACTGTTGAATAAGAAAAACAAATAAAGAGATATACTCAGGAGATGTATGCTGGTTTAAAGGTACAACATTTATTCATTTTTCGACATAGTCGCTTATGGATTGTAAACATTTTTCGGAACGTGTGATTAACTTTTCCATACCTGTACAGAAGAAGTCTTCTTCAGTTTTTTGCGACCGGTAAAGGACCGCAGTTTTCACAGCCTCATCGGTTTGCAATCGTTGTCCGCTAAGGTCCTCTTTCATTTTACCGAATAAATGGTAGTTGCACGGGGATAAGTTGGGGCTGTACGGTGGATGTTGCCACACCTCTCGCTTGAATGACTGCAGCAATTTCTTTGTTTTCCGTGCGACGTGGGGTTCGGCGATGTCATGCAGCAGAAGGACACCTTCGCACAACTTACCTCAGCGTCTGTCCTTAATTGCCTTTCGCAAATTTTACAGCGTTTTGCAATATGATCCATCATTAACAGTTGTCCCTTTTGGCTGAAATTCTGTGGAAACAACACCTTCACAGGCAAAGAAAACTGTCACCATGACCTTTCTCGCAAACGGTTGGATTTGGCACTTCTTCCTTCTTGGAGAGGTGACATGCATCCTTGGACGACCGTTTGGTTTCACGGGGTGAAATGGTTAAACCACATTTCTTTACCTGGGGTGATTCGACGCACAAAATTGTGAACCCCCAGCTGAATAAAGTTGCAGAAAAGTCAAAGTCGATACGGAAACGTTGGTTTCCGTGCTGGTAGGTGAGTAAACGTGGCACCCATCTTGAACAGAATTTCCGAAAGCCCAGCTGCTCATGAATGATGGAATGCACATTCCTGTACGAATTGTCTAACGTATTGCCAACTTCCTTGATTTTAATAAGCCTATTATCCCCTATCATGTCGTCAGAAGCGGTCACGTGCACCGGAATGCTGGATAGTGATGTTCTGCCTTCGCAATATTCGTTCGTCAAATTTGTGCTACCCTTTTCAAATTTTTGTAATCACTTTACAACGGCCGGGCGAGGCATGACATTTTCTTTATATACAGCACAGATTTCACGATGGATGTCAGTGTAATTTAGGCGCTTAGCTCACAAAAATCGAATGGTTCCTCGCACTTCCAATTTGGAGTAAGTATTCAGTTGATGCGCCATTACGAACTGCCTCCTGCACACGCTTTACGCAGTTACTGAATTAAAACACCTCCCATCGGCATCTCTGATGTACTTTCTACTTCGTTTCCAAGCACACACGGTCTGATGGGAATCCCACTCCGGATGGCGCTAAGTGTAACTTACTTTTTGATTCTCCTATGAAGTTCGTGCCTTTACAGATGCTATGCACATAACGAGGAGAGACGAAAAGCAGGATAACCCACAGGAAGGCACGGGAAATCGGGACATGAGGAACACACGTACATCTCAGTCAGAGTTAGCGTTGCATTAGGGACACCTACCCAATGACGTGTTGATCCAACTTTCAGTGCAATTGTATGTCGCAGACGCCTAGGAACACATTGTACAAGGTGTCGAACGTCCTCCATGCGTAACGTGACTTATGTCCGCTGCAGCAACTCCGTCAGTTAACACTCCTTCCGTGGAGAAGGATCAGCAATTATCACACCCCATTTTAGAATATCCTGCAAATGTCCGATTGGGTTACTCTTCAGGGAGTTTTAGGCCAAGGCAATGTAGCGAATTCGTTGTCGTGTTCCTCCAACCAGTCAGTAGTTATACGAGCCCGATGACACGGTGCATTGTCCTGCTGAAATATAGCACAGTGGTCCCGGCAAACCTTCTGCATACATGGATCGAGATATTTGGCTGCCAGGTCCCTGTAGATTTTACCATTCAGTGTTTGTAGGATAATAACCAACGGACTTAGAGATTGCTTCGGATGCCCTCCCAAGACCAGAACACCATCTTCATCGGCCTGCTGAACCCCAACTGTGCAAACAGGGGATACAGCTTCATGCTGTACCCAGTCATCAGTATGGTATATCAGAGAATGGGACACATCTCTCCAGATGACCTTCTTCCATGTGTCGAGGGTACATTGCCAACGTTCCTTTGTCCATGTGTGGCGTTGTTTGCGATGATTGGGCGTCATCTTGGGTACAATCTTTGGTCTATGGCGGTGGAACCTCAGACTAGTCACGGTACGGCGCATGGTGCATGTGGAAATAAGCCTAACTGCACCGCTGTTGAGCTGCTGGTGGGTGTACTGGGTGACTGCTGCACGTCGTTGCTGAGACACAAGTCGTGACACCCAACGTTCACCTCTCACCTCTATGGTCAACCACGGGGGTGCCTACGAATATGATGACCATGTGACCAATGTGAGCCTTTCTCCTAGATGTCTGTGCGTGGTTAATTCTGTCCTGGTACACCCTTGGTACAGTAGTGTGAGAGCCGCCAATAAGGATGGCTGTTTTTGTAATACTGCCACCTGACCTCCGGGCCATAACTAACTGGCCACCGTCAAATTGGCTTAGATCGCCACGTTTTCCTCTTACTGGACAATGTTTACTTATTTCGTACAATATGAACGAAATACGAATTAGACTTTACAAAAATAAATTAATCAAATGAGTAAAAGCTCAAAAAAGAACAAAAAAACTTAACGAAACGCGTCCTTCCCACCCCATGAATTAATAAAATATTTGTTAGTGGGCAGAGAATGTCTTAGGTGAGAGCTCTTTGCACAGGAAGCAAATAATCTAGGGGTCCTCCCAGGCTGTCCTATTTAATTTTTGGTTATAAATTAAATGGGACAGCCTAAAAAACGCGGAAAAGCTCGTCTAATCAATTTTAAAGGGGGAATACTAGATGCCAAAAATAGAAAAAAAGGGGGGAATTTGGAATTCACTAACAGGGATCCCTCATTCCGGAAAAGGCACAGAACGCAGCGCACACGTTACAGAGCTACTTAAATATTTAGATTGCTCGGTTAGAATGCCTTGAAATTATTTTTGTCACCTGTCCGATTAAGTACGTAGGTTGATATGTTAACGTGTTTAGCAAGGACGCGGTTGGGAATAAAATATTCTATGAAATATCGCGTTCAGAGGGCAGAGCGCTCAAAGGGCTGCGAATCTATAGCCATTTGAAATGTGGGATTGAATCTCCACTTGCAGGTACAAATGAGAATTTTCCTAGAGGTCCGGCAGAGCCACGAGCCAAGAGGAAAATTTCTGAATGCTCATTCGCTGTTGAGAATCTGAACAGATAGCTGAGTCCGCCACGAGGACGTAGCAATTTGATCCCTGCTGGAAATATGATTTGTCTAATTTGATCCCTGCTGAAAATATGCTTTGTCCAATTTGATCCCTGCTGGAAATATGCTTTGTCCTATTTGATCACTGCTGGAAATATGATTTATCGAATTTGATACCTGCTGGAAATAGGCTTTGTAAATGCTTTGTCCAATCTTTTTTTTTATTCGATTGGTTGAACAGATTGAAGCAAGATAGCTGCCTCGAAATTAATTCACCTTTAAGGGAAACACACACAAACCACAAAGACCGAAAAATAAAGAAATTTTTTCAACCGGCAGTTTAACTGGAAATGATGACCGTTCATAAAGCGCTGTGCGCAGAATAGATCATAAGAAATTGCTTTTATTACCACTACATTGAGGAAATCATCTAGCCTTTCCTAGAATTTTACATTGAGGTAGTAAGCCCTTTTCTCAGCGTTGTAAGAGATACTTTTCTCAGAATTTCTGGAATATTAGTTTCGGGCGGATATCCCGTGATCATCCATGCGAAATCTCCGTTGCAATCTTCTAATTTATTTCAAGAAGTGTCGGATGAGAGGAATCAGACATGGCATACATACAGCAATACGGGCCCAAAGTAGTCCTTGAAAATAAGCAATTCGAGTTCGATAGTCAGTTTGCTTCTTTTCCCTATGAGTGTCAGAATCGAACCTCTCATCGTTTTGAGCTTGATAAGCGTTTGTTTGATGTGCGCTGACCAGTTCAGACGTTGGTTAAAATAATACCTAAGTTTTAAATTTCTTAACCCAAGGAACTGTTTGACCAACAGTAGTAAGGGAGGAAGGGCATATTTCGTGAGAAATTTTGAGTGTGACAAAATTAACGCATTTACCTTGGTTGGGCTAATTTTGATTTTCCACTTGCAAATAAAAGTTAAGAACTCGGTGAACGCAAATTGAAGCTTAGACAATGTGTGTTCATAATTTATAGTAGCCGCACGTGACGTTGATATCACGTGATACTTCGTTATTGCTTTCAGTATGTAAAACGGAGGGTGTTTCTAACGCAAAGCTGACTCAGTGCATATGTAATATGCCGAGTCGTGTCTGATGTTCGTTCATTCCGCTTTTCATGTGTTTCGGCGATGGAAGGAAGAACTACGTTCTGAGATTAGGGAGGCAACAAAAAATGGCCGTTTGGGAAATCTACCACGACAAAATAAAAAGTTCATGAAAAATAGGAGAAAACATTATTGAATTTTTCCTAATGTAAATAATAAGAAAACATGCCAAAAAGGCCACTTTATCCCCCTTTAAATACGCCCCTGTCTCAGATAACAAAGAACCATCCCACAGACATTATATGAATAATTTCATTCGAGACAGAATTATCTGCAAGTTCGAAGAAGGCCGGACTGTGACCGATGCTTCTATTAAGTTCGGGCAACACACAACATAACGCTGCAGCGTTGGTTAACGTTTAAGAGACACAGAATCGCTTCTATTTTTTTTCTGGAGTTTCCCTTGCTGTATAATCTAGTGGGATGACCATTAACTGGCCATAATGGCAAAATGGAGTTAGAAAAATACCGCAGATCAGTTGGCTAATCGTCTTCAAGCAAGGAGAAGTGCGAGAATTTCTAGACAAACTGTGTCAATGCCCTTAAATGGAGTTGGACTGTATGCCTGGGAGCCTATGCACTATCTATTATTATCCAGGTAGTATCGTTCAGCCCGCCATCAGTGGTGTGTGTCTCACGTTGACTGCTCTTTGGATCAGTGGGCCAAGGTAATATTTACATATGAAAGCCTCTTTTGTCTTTCGTGGGATTTCCCTAGCGACAATTGATCTGCAGGGAACATGGGACTGTGACAGATTCCAGTAACGTCGTTTAAGCGACGCGACAGATGGTCATGGTGCCAAAGAACTATCCCAAAGACATTATATGAATAATGTGGACCGGCATCTTACTCACTGGATGTACCGAACTGCAGGAGATGGATCAAGGTACAATCATTAAGCAGCTGCATTGGTACTGGTACGATTATTCACCCTCTCATCTGTTCGGTGACGTTACAGATGCAGATATCTTTTATATAGACAATAACGCCCGTCTTAACCGCGAGCAAGTGTGGCTGAAATATTGGCCAGACATACTTCATCCACATGCTCTGTTTATGCAGTGCTGTTGGAAGGGTGTCACTGGACGACAAATCATCAGTTGCACCTCCTTCGTAACATTTTGTGCTTTTTCTACATCTGTTACATGCTATTCATGATTTTTGACGTCCTGCGTTTCATCTTACTTTTACTATTACCTTCGATTCCACTCACAGCTATAAAATAGCTTTTTCCGGCTTTGACTGATCAGAATGTACCTCTCTCTTAACCTTCTGAGGGGTTTGAAGGTGTTAGAAGTATTCAAATTCACCCTTGTCTAAAACGGCTTGAACATGTGTGTGGGTCACCCTTTCAGACCCTCCAATTCCCAAAACGGTTTGACTTCATCAGGCGCGGTCTTCCTGTCTAATCCGCAAAGTGATTTGCATACGTGGAATGCGTTCATTGTTATCGTGGGGATTTATGGTTTGTAAGCTCCTGGCGCGTTCTTATACCCGAAGCAAAAATTTTACGCTCTGGTGGGACGCACCACAGAGTTGAAGCACATGTCAAGAGGGCTCGGTGTAACTTAATTGGAAAAGCGTTCAGCTCCGGAGCAGAATGATATGGGTTTCAGCTTCGCTACTGGCAAATTTGTGTTTTCATATTGGCGCCCGATTATGGAAATGGATTGACTGGAGGTTGGGTTCTTCGCGAAATGTGTGATGTTCGTTCCACACATGGCCTGGATTAAATGAGAATTCCTTGTTCGTTACAAAACTATATGTGATTCTTCTTCCGCACATCATGTGGAATTAGACTTCTTCTACAGAAGATAACTTCAAGATAGTTTGCGGCGGACTCCGAGATCTACGATTTCGTCCTAGTTAGAATTCCTTCTTCCACAGAGGTTTAGGCAAAAGCAGGTGCTTTACATCATCAGATCTAGTCCGAAATCCTCGACTATTTGCAGTAGACTTCTATTTTTTTTTTTTTTTTTTTTTTTTGGCTAACTGCGATTTTTTGAACGGATATCGTAATATCCTGCAGCCTGTGTGGTTTTCGAATTTTTCGGAGAAGTTACGACGATTTCGCTGTATGTGTCACAGGAAAGACTGAAAGACAAAGCACTCACGCGATCCTGTTGGTGTAGAGTACTGAGAAGTGACCTGCGCTCGCAAAACAACAAGACCACTATCACAGATATTTTGCAAAGCGAACTCACAGCCTTGCACAAGATTCTCCTCAGTCAGTGAGGCTACAGACTGTTTTGCAACGGCAGATGCATATGAGCGGAGGGTACTGATCAGAGGAAAGACATTCCTCTGTACTTCCGGATGGGAAACTTTATCCAAGGTCTAAACCAGGAGTTCTCAACCTTTTTTGCCACATGCACCCTTTTCACCACATGTCACCCCCCCCCTTTCCAAAACTGCGAAAAATGGATTACCGAATTTAATGAATATACCACTGAAAATCTTTTTTTGTCTATATTAGTACATATATATTTATTTAGATTATTTTTATAGCAGAGTTTTATAAACAGCAATAGAAAAGGTTGATTAATTTTAGAACATGAATAAAATTAGTTTTTTATATTCGTAAACTAAATACTTAAATATGGCTTAATAAAATGACACATACCTCAATTAATAAAAAATTCAATAACATGCCTTGGATATTGTAATCCATCTTATATACAATGAGAAACCTGTGATTGTTTCTTCTTTGCCAATTCTTGGATACGCAAAGGAGTGCTTGAAAGAGCACAACGCAGGTCACTTTCAACCTCCAATCTACTTCGTTGTTTCGTTTTCATTTGCAACAGAGTTGAAAAGCCAGATAGCAAAGATACGTCGACAAAAATGGAAGCAATGTACGGATAGCTCTCTCAGCCACTCTTGGGTAAGAGTCACACATTAGAGGCCAAAATTCTGTGACTGGTTTCTCATCAAACATATCTCTTGCTCGTGAATCAGTCGTCAGTTCCAGAAATTCATCTTGAAAAGCATCAGGAACTTTTTCAACCGATAATTTGAATGGATTTCGCTCTAAGTCCAACTCCTCATCACAAAGTTCAGGAAAATATCGACTGAATTCATTCTCTAGTGCTGTCAAATGCTGCAAAATTTCATTTTTTGCAAATTCTGGAAGTACTTCGTCATTACCACTAGTAACAAGAATTAATGACAATTTCTCAAACATTGCACCATTTTTCATGTTGACTTTTCTCTTCCAATTTTCTAGTTTACTTATAAAAGCTTTCAAAGAATCGATGAATTTTATGATGTTGGTATTTCTTCCTTGCATCTAAAGATTCAATTTATTCAGCTCCTCAACCAAATAAGCAAGGCGCAAAATCCATTCCTCATCGTCTAACCAGGCAAAAAATTCCATCTTACCCTTAATTTCACAAAATATCTTAAGCTCACCTCTAAGCTCAAATACTCGCTCACTTACATTTTCTCTTGAAAGCCACCGAACATTTGTGTGGAAAAGAAGCAAATGATGGCCTGCATCCAGGTAAATACATAACTGCTTGAAAAGTCGTGAATTAAGAGCTCCTCCCTTGACAAAATTCACAATTTGAATTGTTTGATCCAAAACCATCAATAGTAGAGCTGGAAGTGTTTTTGAGGCCAGTGCTTGACGATGGATCATGCAATGAATGCCTTTCATTTTTGGAGACAACTTTTTCACATTAACTTGAAATCCAGATTTTGTCCCCAACGTAGCTGGTGTTCCATCTGTACAGCACCCACATACATTATCCCACGAAAGATTTTCTGACTCAAAGAAAGACGAAACATTTTTCAAAATATCTGAGGTAGTGGTAGCTATTTCTAGAGGAGAACAAAAGAGAAACTCTTCTTTAAATGAACCTAAGTGAAGATATCTTGCGAACACCAGTAACTGGGAACACGATGCCACATCAGTCGATTCATCAAGTTGAATTGAAAATAAGCCAAATACTGCACCCCTAATCTCCTGCATAACTTGATCCTTGATATCAATGGCCATGTCACTAATTCTCCTTTGAACAGTACTGTTTGATAGTGAAACTGCTGCAAGTTGTTTCTCCATTTCATTTCCCAACACAATTTTCACCATTTTGAGAGCGCAAGGTTTGATCAAAGTTTCCCCAATTGTATGTGATTTTTTCTGCTTTGCTATCTCCAATGCTACGACGTAAGAAGCTTCGGTAACCTTGTGGTTCATTTCTTGAAATGCCCTTGTTGAATCCAGTTTCATCTTTTTGAGAGCATTCCCATGCCGCTCAAAAAAGCTTTTGTCCTTGTTCTTGTGTTGAGGATGAACATTCTGCAAATGTTGATTCAACTTGCTTGGTTTCAGGGAATCATTTGACAAAACTTTGCTACAAATTACACATTGAGGTCTGTCTTTTCCATTGACTTTAACGGATGTGAATCCATATTGAATATATGAATTATCATACGCTTTTTTTATACTCATTCTGTTCTACGTACTATTGATAAATAAAAAATTCACGAGGAAATAGTATCACAAGCTCTTCAACTACAAAAATCTCCTCCCTCAACTACAACTTCCTTTGAAAGAATGAACGCGCAATAACATGCTCCGACGTTACAGGGTGATATGAACACGTAGGAGTTCGTAAAAACTTGCTTTTCTTTCTGTGCAACAAAAGCGCTTCCAACCGGTTTCGAGCGAGCGGTGACTTTGGCAGCACGCCAGATTCCTCTCTCGGTTCTTCCTATTTTTTTCTTCACTTGGGATGCAACAGCGAGTGCCGCGGTGAAGTCAGGGGACTGAAAAGACGATGTGCCAGGCTGGCGCCGCATTCCCCCTCTTGAAACTACGAAATTCCCCCCTAGGGGGGAATTCCCCACCGGTTGAGAACCCTTGGTCTAAACTTTTTGTATTTCCTTCTCCTCCTTTAACTTCGACCAGTTTTTTTGAAATTGCCACATGGGCCTGCAATTCTTGACACAGTGTTCGTGAGGGGCAGAACAGTCAAACATATCACGTCCAGCCACATCACAGCGTCTGGAAGCAAAAACATGAAGGAAGAACTGTTGAAAATGCCCAAAGAGCTGGTAGCTGAAGCATTTGAAAAGATTCGAAATGTAAGGTGGACCTCGGAATTCAAGTAATTCTGAGGTCCACCCTAATGGATGGCGGCAAAATAGGAATATTGAACGTCAATGATGCTTCAAGAGCTGGTGGTCTTATCGTGACTCCAGAATTTATATGGCGGACTGTGAATCCACTCAGAGCTCAACTCACGTAGAATCTCACCATCAGCAATTTCGACGAGGTTTTGCTCTAATGCCACACCGTGAGAGTAATTGAAATAGTAATGTGATTTTACTTCAACTAGTAATCCAACAAACGACCAATACCCCATCAACGATACTCACCCAACGCACCTTTCCCCAACCATCCCTGCTCTCTACTAGGGTGGCCCAAATTGCATACCAACACTTCGGTTTTCTCGGGTACAAAAATTGCTTTGCGATGTGGAGAGTCAGTCAAATAAATTTTACCGTGGGAGTAATTCCTAGAGAAAAAAACCTTACGGCATTGACTTTATTTACTTCTTGTATTCCAACAGCCAAATGATTCGGAAATATTTTGGAACATTCTGAATGTGTATTTGTTTAAACAAATACTATTCAAGTTCAGAACGCTTTGAAACTGGTGTGTTGGGTAATCGTACCGCAGGGATCAGGCCATGCGTAGTCAAAGGCATCTTACGACTCATATTAGGGTTCAGTGTCCTAAACCTTCAGCAGAAGAACTTTAATTTAGCATGGATTCAAATGCGGGACGGAAAACCAACATTTTGTGGAAGTTATTATCGTATTAATATTAAAATATTAAAATGGGGTTAATTTTGAAACGTAACCTCTGTATTTCATAAACAGGAATTGCTCGAGCTGCTCTAGAAAAGACTGAACTGACTATAAGTTATTTGGTTTTAGTAGATGATAATGATGATGATAAAAGACATTTATTATCTACATTTACCATTTAAAAGACATTTATTATTACTTTACCATTTAAAAGACATTTATTATTCACATTTATCATTTAAATTACATTTATTATTTACATTTACCATTTTAAAGACATTTGTTATTTTCCATTTAAAAGACATTTATTTATTAAGCTTTTAATCTCCAATATAATGTCTAGTATTTCCCACTACTCTTCTGCATCTGTTGCCTCTTGATTCCCTCGGGGTAAAAATAGTGGGGCCTGGAGGTGAAATATTTCTTAATTGCAGTGCAATCCTCCTTATTATTTGGAAATATTTTTCCCAGTGAGAACGTTTTGCAGTGAAACATGCAGTTGAAAATCAGATGGTGTAATATCTAGTGAATATGGGGGATGTGATTAAACTTCCCATACTAATGCAAGGAGTTGTAGCTCTGTCCTGGTGTATTGTGCAACAAGAGTGCACCCTTCTGTTGGACAACACAAGGCACTTGATGGAGAAGAGGTGTAGAAAATACTGGACATTAAATTGGAGATTAAATGCTTAATAAATAAATGTCTCTTAAATGGAAAATAATAATTGTTGCTTCCAAATCCGAAAACAGTTGACAGTAACTTGCTGCAGTGATGGTTTCTGTAAGCCACATGACCTCAAATGGATCGGCTTTTCCAGTTCCACCAAATGCACAACTGACACTTCTGTTGATGAATATTTGATTTCGAGGAGGTTGAAGATAATTGTCTGGGCTTGTTCTGTGCGCTGGAGAAGGGGTACAGTGTTATATACATTCTTCATCTCCAGTAACCAACCAATCTAAAAGTGGGTGGTCGTTTATATACCGCATAAGAAGAGAAGAATAAACTCGCAGATGGTCCCCTAGGTTCCTTTCATTCACCTTTTGTGGTACCCATCTAGCAAACGTTAAGACAAATCCTAGCTCATGCATGTGTTTCAAAATAATCGAATGGGAAACGTCATACTTGTCTCCCAATTCTACAGACGTTTTATTCCGCTTCCCTGCTTAAAACATCATCGTCAAACTTTGTATGCCTTCCTGATCTATAATCATCTCTTCTCCAGGTCGACATTCACTTCTGTGAATTTCGCGAACTATCTTAGCACAGTACGTATTGTCTGAACCGAAAGAAAAAAAAATCAGACAAAACCGTCGTGTTGTTTCCTTTTGGGAACTCATAAGTAATCATCATCATCATCATTGTCAACCATTATCAATCCACTGCTGGACGAAGGTCTCCCCAAGTTTCCTCCACAACGGTCTGTCTTGTGCCAGTCTCCTCCATGTCACTCCCGCATATTTACGAATTTCATCCACCCATCTCCCATGTGGTCTTTTTCTGGGTCTTTTCCTGTCCCTTGGAATCCAATCTAAAATTTCGGCTGTCCATCTATGGTCTGTCCTTCTGGCAGTATGTCCAGCCCATTGCCATTTCAGGGATTTAACTCTGATCATGATGTCTTCCACTCTCGTCATTTTTCGGATCCACGAGTTCCTCTTCTTATTTCTCCTGGTTATACCAAGCATGCACCTCTCCATGCTTCTTTGAGTTGTCTGCAGCTTTTGTATGTCTCTTTTAGTTAAGGTCCACGTCTCTGCACCATACGTAAGCACTGGAAGGATGCATTGATCAAACACTTTTCTTTTAAGACATAATGGCATATTGCTCTTGAAAATTATGCTGTTTCTTCCAAAAGCTCTCCAGGCAAGTTTTGTACGCCGATTAATTTCTTCATCAATGTGACCCTCACTTGATATCTGCTGTCCAAGATAAACGTACGTATCTGTTATCTCCAGTTTTTCTCCATCAATCGATAAATCTTCATTTCTTGTAAAAGCATTGAACATCACTTTTGTCTTCTGAAAGTTCATTTTTAATCCCACTTCTTTACTCTTGTCAGCAAGTTCCTGGATCATACTCTGCAGCTCTGATGGGGTAGTTGCAAAAATGACTACGTCATCAGCAAAACGAAGGTGGGTTAGATAATCTCCATTAATCTTTATCCCTTTGTTTTCCCAGTTCAGTGATTGAAAGACATTTTCCAATGTGGCATTAAAGAGCTTCGGAGATATGGTGTCACCTTGTCTCACTCCCTTTCCAATTTTTATGTGTGTTGTATTTTCAAACAGCCGAATCTTTGCACTTGCATTTTCATAGATGTTATTAATAATATTAATGTATGCATCTTCAATACCACAGGATTTCAGAGCCATTGCAACTGCTGATGGTTTCACCGAATCAAAGGCTTTTTCATAATCGATAAAAGCCATGCACAATGGAAGTTCATATTCCCTCGCTCTTTCAATCAGTTCTCTCAGTACGTGGATATGATCTATTGTGCTGTAGCCACTCCTGAATCCAGCTTGTTCTCTCGGTTGAGCCATGTCCAGTGTTACCTTCAAGCGGTGTGAAAGAACTTTAGTGAAGATTTTATAAACCACTGATAGGAGGCTGATAGGTCTGTAGTTCCTGAGATCCTCAATGTCACCTTTTTTATGTAGCAGGATCATTGTAGCATTGTTCCAATCCTCAGGAATCTTCCCTTCATTAAGGCATCGAGTGAAAATTTGGGCGAGTACTGTTTCAATTTCTCCACTTGCTTCTTGTATGATGTCTATAGTAATTCCATCTTCTCCTGGAGCTTTCCCTCGCTTCATGTTCTTGATTGCATGAGCAACTTCTGCTGGGAGGACTGGAAGAACTCTGGTACCTTTCATGATGTCTGGAGTACATGTATCATCCCTTTCATATAATTTGGAGTAGAAATCTTTCACTCTTGTCAAAATTTCACCTCTATTTCTTGTTATAGAACCATCTTCTTTTCTCAGAGCCATAATCTGTTTTCTTCCCTTACTGAGATGTCCCTTTGCTATCTTAAGGCTTTGGTTGTTTTCAATTGCTTTCCTCACTAGCTCACAGTTGAATTTCCTTACGTCTTCAGTGATACTTTTTCGTGTTGTCTTGCATAGCTCTATATAATCCACTTTGGAAGTCACATCTACTTTAGTTGTCCTCATCTCTCTTCTTTTTTGCATCAACATTTTGGTTTTTCCTGATAATTTGTTCACATGCAACTTGTTCTTAGACCCAGCTAATTTTGTTGCTGTTTCCATTAGAGCTTTGGTTACTTTTCTGTTAACTTCCGAAATATCCACTTCTTCCGATGTTAGGCCTTCTAAAGCAGAGAATCTGTTCTTCAGTTCCAACTTGAAAGTATTATGGTGTTTTTTAAGGTTGGTTATGTCAATACATTTTGTTTGTCTTATGAGCTTGCCACGTTCCAGTTTAGTGTTGAGGTGCATCTTACATCTCACCAATCTATGGTCACTACCTGTGTTGAACTTGTTCAGCACACTGCAGTCTTCGATGACGAATTTTTTGTTACACATAATAAAATCAATTTCACTTGTCGTCCCAATTGGATGTCTCCATGTCCATTTCCTGTGTGGCTTTTTCTTGAAAAAGGAGTTCAAGATGAAAAATCTTTTTGCCTCTGCAAACTCAACGAGAGTATTTCCACGCTGGTTTCTGTTGCCGTGACCGAATTTACCTACTGAAGTTTCATTCTGTTGCCGTTGCCCTATTTTTGCATTGAAATCTCCCATAATTATCTTCAAGTGCTGCTTACCTTTATTATTTAGATGACGAATTTCCTCATAAAATTCTTCAATTTCTTCTTCAGGATGACTTGTGGTGGGTGCATAAGTTTGAATAATCTGAGCCTGGTATCTTCTCGATAGTTGGATAACGAGTCGTGCAGCTCTGTCAGAGGAACTTTCAACTTCTACCACTTTATCCTTCAGTTTCTTGTTTATTATAAATCCAACACCACTAGTTCTGCCAGTATCTGTCCCACGATAATAGAAGAGATGTCCACTTTTCAGTTCAATGAGATCTTCTCCTTTTCTCCTTACCTCACTTAGCCCGACGATGTCCCACTTGATCTTTTGTAGTTCCTCTTCCAATTCAAGAAGCCTTGAATCAGAAGATAGGGAGCGTCCGTTATAGGTAGCCAAGGTCAGCATCAAATGGCAGCCTAGTCCGGTCCTCCGGGGATTCTTAGCACCCTCTGCCTTCATGTCGCACTGGCCGCTGCCTTGGCCAGGTACATTCCAGCTGCCGGAGACTGAGGGCCAAGATTTAAGTTGTAGAGTCATTTTGGAGGTGTTTGGCCATAACTCACCACGCTGGCCAAACGGGTTGGTGAGTGTGGGATAGCATTTCCTCTGATCCCGATGGTATAGTTATACCGCTATTGGCGGTCGTCAGAGCCCCTTTAGTGGGAACAGGATGCACCACGAGAAGGCGGGGTTGACATTTGTCAAGGAGAGGCTGTGATGTTACGCATCACCTGACCTTACATCCCTCATAAGTAATACAATGCCTTAAATGCATCTTATCGACTATGATTTTTTATTTCTCTTACAGACAAAACTGCCTCACCTGTTTTTCTGCAGTTTTCATAATTGACAGAGAGTTGACTTAGATGGAATAGCACGATGGTTTTATCCAATAGGACGACAGCTAGTATGTGGTATGCAAATTTCTCCCGAAGAAAACTACTGAACTTTTTGACACGCCCGACAAAATAAGAATTATGGCACACAGTAACAGTTTAGAATTTCAAATAAAGAATTATTGGAATTCTTAAATTCATTAACTATATTGTGAAAATCTATTCAATACTGTTTAAGAAATTTGTGGTTCTCCTTTACTGAACAACATTCTCTATAAACCTTTATCAAAAGTTAAACGGGGATAAACATTACTCGAATGTCAAACATACGAGGTGCTTTCAAGTTATAATGCCTAACTCTTTTTTACCACGGATCACTTATGAGCACTAATAAAACTTACATCATTCTCCGACATTTGTCCCTTAGATGCTCCACACAGTAACTATTTTTGCTCTGTAGGAAGGAAACGTGCCGGATGTGAAGTCCGCACAGAATTCTTTTCAGTAGCGTTTGCCTATTGGTTAATGACAGAAGCAGTTATTAATCAGCCTGAAAATATCCTGCCAGGCTGCTTTCTCGTACTTTTTTCATCTTTGAGAACTACTAAACCGCACTTTGAGAAAAATCTCATCTTTAGGTAAATGTGAAATAAGGTAGATTTTCAGAAAGGAATACGGGATTACGCCATATAATACAAATTTTGAAGATGACAATCTGATTTTTAGCGTAAATGTGACAAGGATGGTAAGTCAGATATTAATAATAATACCCGGACGTTTTCTGGGAGACGCGGGTTCGAGTCCCGCTCCAGGACGATGAAAATGTTCAAGTTTTCGGATATTATCTGACTTACCATCCTTGTCACATTTACGCCAAAAATCGGATTGCCATCTTCAAACTTTGTATTATATGGCGTAATCCCGTATTTCTTTCATGATTTATCTGCTTCTCCGGCAAACACGGGATAATATTCTTAACCTCCAGATTCGCTAAACATGAATGCCAGTTGCTTCGACTTGAGAATCCTGTGATGGTTATATTCAAATTGATCGGAAACGTGAAACTTGGTCGTTCTGGGTGGTGTAGTGGTTAGCATACCCGGGCGTTTTCTGGGAGACGCGGGTTCGTGTCCCGTTCCAGGACGATGAAAATTTTCAAGTTTTCGGATATTATCTGACAAACCATCCTTGTCACATTTACGCCAAAAATCGGATTGTCATCTTCAAACTTTGTATTATATGGCGTAATCCCGTATTTCTTTCATGATTTATCTGCTTCTCCGGCAAACACGGGATAATATTCTTAACCTCCAGATTCGCTAAACATGAATGCCAGTTGCTTCGACTAGAGAATCCTGTGATGGTTAAATTCAAATTGATCGGAAACTTGAAACTTGGTCGTTCTGGGTGGTGTAGTGGTTAACATACCCGGGCGTTTTCTGGGAGACGCGGATTCGTGTCCCGTTCCAGGACGATGAAAAGTTTCAAGTTTTCGGATATTATTTGACTTACCATCCTTGTCACATTTACGCCAAAAATCGGATTGTCATCTTCAAAATTTGTAAGGTAGATTATTTTTTTAGTAATGGAACTCAATTTTTTCTGAATTTTGTTCCACTCTGTGGGAAATGGTACAGAATGAACCCTACGATAAGTATAAAGTTTACATAATTCCGCCGTCGCAAGACCACATTTTCAATGAGCTTGTGAACTCTCTTAAGGAAGATCAAATAACATTATTATAAATTTATGCAAATATATTTTTAGTCTCACAAATTTAGTGTTGTTAGTAAAAAAAGCTATTGAGCTGTATTTCTGTTCTTTCTTCTTCTCCATGAGTTATAATGATATTCTTTTTGAGTTCATATAAATTCAGTTCAGTGGTTTGGTTTTCCTGATTAAAAGGGCGCTTTCTACAAAGAGGGGTAACTTTAGAGCATAGAAAGTAACTTCCCTCATCATCAGAAAAATAGTTGCACCCAGAAGGAGCAACCGACAGGAATGTAACTTGGTTTGACATCGTGAGACATGCAAAGGATTCAAGTATCACGCTCGGCCGCGAATGTGACGCAAGCAAGGAGGGGTCGTAGCGCTGTGCCTGACCGGCTAAATAAGGTCGTCCCATTGCACGTGCTTGCCATTCTGACTCGTGCTTTTGTGTTGGTTGCATACTTTGCAAGAGAAGTTTTCCTCGGATAAAACTTCGGAAACAATTCGAGCAGTTGGAGAAGTTCAGGAGGGGCTGCATCTTCGGGCTCCAGGAAGTGGGATGGTCTTACAGCGTATTGCGCGCCATACCAGTCGTGCGAATATCACCATATCACGCTGTTGGCCGCAGTGCATAGAAGAAGGCTCTGGGAGACCTAAACGAAACACGGAGAGAGAGGACCGACGGGTTGTCCGATGTGCGCGGAGACCCAACATGCAACGATTTCGGATATTCACCGAGCAGTGGTGCATTCCATGCATTGTCCAATAAGTGCCAGCACCATTGGCAGACGGCTTCATGACGTAGGACTACACTCACGAAGACCGTTACGACGACTCTTCGTAAAACCAGTGCATCGTCGCCAATGACTGCAATGGTGTCGTGTCACAATGTCATGGAGCCACGCAGAATGGCAGCGGGTGAACTTCAGTGACGAGTCCCTTTTTTTGTCTTGGAGGACACGATCAACAAATCCCTGTCTGGAGGAGCAGTGGTCAGCGCCAAGATGAACGGTTTGTTGTCGGGCGTCACACGTCCAGAAGGCCTGGTGTCATGGAGTGAGGTTGAAATGCCTACGATGCCAGATCTCCTTCGGTGTTCATTACAGGCACTTTGACAGCCCAACGTTACGTTAATGAGGTCTTGCAAACAGTGGACCAACTTTTCTGAACGCTCATTTCGGTGTGATATTTCAACAAGACAACGCTCATCCGCATACTGCTACTGTCTCGAGATCTTGCCTTCAAGGCACTGGAACTCTGCGATGGCCAGCCGCATCGCCAGACCTATCGCCGATTGTAAATGTGTGGGATGCTATTGAACGTGATATCCACACTCCACCCCTACCGCACAATCTGCAGGAAATGCGTGGGAAGATTTTGGGAACTTCAAATTCCGAGAAGGTTCTCCATCAAATTTTCTTTTAATGAAACTGGTATGTCAGAATTTTGTAAAGGAAACATTCAGTATTGGATAGATTTTCAATTACATTTCGTTAAAATAAATCCTGTAATTTTGAGTTCTGTATATTACATGTAGAACTCTTATGTTTTATATTTAGCTTAGTTCTGCATCGAATTTTGGTAGAAACGATGTTAAATGTTTTAGTGTGTTTCCTTGTTTTTCCAAACAATGTGTTATCTTTTTTCAGAAAAAATGAATAGCACTTAAATATTCCCTGAACAGTAAGAAACGTTCTTCTTAATCATACTTTTTATGACTACATTCCACTTGCTACCCATCAACTTTTCCTCAGTTTAGGTAAATTTATGTTGTCGAGTTGTTTCCGGTGAAAAGAATTTAATCTTTTTATATGTTGAACTAAGATGTTTATGCTGCAATGTTCACCCTCGCAGACGTTTTTAAAAACCAGCAGAATTTCTTTATATTCCAGAAAATCTATATATATATATATGGGATGTCTTTCTGCATTCAGAAAAATTAAAATAATGTTTTCCACACGACAGCAAGCAATTTTTAGTCGATAATCCGCCGATCTTGATTTTGCTTTTGTGATATTTCCAATCGTGTATATGTGACATACACAGCCGGTAGCTAAGAACGGTGAATTTTTTTTCATTTCTTAGAAAATGAAAAAACCCTCAGAGACGTAACACGTTTGTTGTTCAAGAGTTTAAAAAATAAAAAAAAAAGAAATGGATTCTACTATACAATATTTTTATTTCAAAGCAGTGTTGACACAGCACTTTTTTGTGTGGAAACATCATCAGGGCACTTTGAATTAGACAATTTTCCTTATCAGAAAAGCAGTGAACACTCATCTCATTTGCATATTTATCTCATACGTTGCACCTGTGGGAAGGCAAAACCTCTTGCGGACAAAAAAAGGAGAATCAGAATATGCATAAATGCATAAAATTATCGACGTATTCTGCTTAATGGTAGATTTTGCTGGAATGCCTTATATTCCTAGCCTCGCACAAGCTCTTAATTGTATTAAAGTACGAAATGACAGAATGGATTTTTCGAATTTCCGACGCAGCGCTAATTTTCTCTGGAGATTAGAAGGTAATGAAATTACATTGTTAATGATGAAACCTCAAGATGTAAACAAATTACTGAAACTTTTCGTGGTTCATAATTTTAAATTCTGGTGGGAAAAGCGTTTATTTTATTTTCATCCGTGCTTTGAGTGTATTTGCAGACAGTGAAGGATGCATGAAAACAAAATGAGTAAAAACATGCTCGCGTGGTATCTAGGTTTATTTATATATCGAAGAGATACAAGAAAAGAAGGAAGATTGTGGGTCACCTTTCTCAGGATTACAAATGAGAGCTGTCTCGATACAACATACATCTCTAGAACATGGATATTTCTTTGCAATGATCGAAGAAGCTGAAACCTAAATCACTATGATGAGCCTTTTTTTCTTCATCAAAAGATAGAACTATTCGGAAAGCAATCTTTTTTCTGTAGATTCAAGTCAATGAATTAGTTATTCTATAATTTTATTTTTGCGAAAACGAGGGACTTGGCAAAGCCATTGTAAAACACTTACTTAGTTGAGCAAAAAATCGTTGTTGTGTATGACTGCCTTTTGTGGATCATAGGAAAACGGCAGGAGCTGGGAAAGCCTGAAGAATCTTGATGCTAATGCTGGTTTTATGCGCGTGACAATTCAAATGATTGAATAAGACGGGTCGGGTCGTAATAGGTTGCCAGTCAGAAGAAAATCAAAAACAAAAAACGTTCTTTCGCAAAATAAACAGGACGAACAGTTTCAGTAAAAATAATTAAAAGCATAAATTAATTGAAAATAATGCTGTAATATTAATACTAAAAATAATGTCTTTACAAACAATTACTAAAATAATTAGAGAGTAGTGGGTAGCTTAAAAAAAGAAATATTTCATAAACACTCAGCTGCTACAAATGTGAGAATATACATGGAAGAGCCAAAATATTGTGACCACCTGCCGAATACGGTGTTGGTGTTGTCCCTGAACGTGTCGCCAAAACAGCCCTCACCCGGCAAGGCGTAGAGGCTACACGATTTCTAAGGGTATCTCGTGGTATCTGGTACCAATACGTCACTAGTAGATCATTTAAGTCTTGTAAGTTACGTGATTAAAATGCTGTACATCGGATTTGTTATTTCAACGCATACAACAGATGCTCGATTAGATTGATATCTGGTGAATTTGGAGGCCAGGGCAGTATCTAAATGTTTTCCTCATGTTCCGCAAACCATTCCCAAACAATCCTGGCAATGTGGCATGCCGCATTATCCTTCTGAAAGAAAGCGCTACTAGAAAGGTATAACATTCCCAGGTAGCAATATTATGTTGGACCAACCGTGGGCTTTCAACGGTCGGCCCAGCGACTCGGCGACTCGGCGGCCAACATTTTTACATGTGTTGGTTCAACGGTTGGACCTACATTGGAAAACTGTTGCAAACAGTTTTACAATGTGATCATGTGTTGTTGGACAGCCATGGTTGGTCATGTTTTGATGGACAACCACCGGACAACCGTTAAGTGGTCATTTGTTGATAAATGGTTGGTCATGTGTGGTTGGAAAAACCGTTGCCCAATCTTCGATGAACAACACAAATATCGCCCAACGCTGCCGACACAAAAATATCATTATGCCAACCGTTGGACAATGTCAGTGTGCTACTAGGGTTGCCATGAAAGGATGACCTGGCTCGCAAAATGTTTACGTAGGTGGTAGACGTCAAACTTTCTTGCCCATTAATGACTTAATCGAGGGTTTCGCAGCAGAACATCGCTCCAAGCATTACACTTCCCCTAAAACTTGCTTTTGTTGCAAGGTAAATCCTAATGCCAACACTTCCGCAGGTAAACGCCACCCACATATCTGGAGGTCCACATACTGCAACAAGAAACGAGATTTATCGGACCAGACGACCTTCTTCCAATCATTCAAGTTCCAGTGTTGATGTTTGCGCGACCATTGAACGGTGGTTAGCATGGGCACTCGCAGCGATCTGTGACTATTCAGTCCCATTTCCATTGCAGATGCTTTCGTCGGTGAATCGTGGTTAGCATGGGCAGCAGCGATCTGTGACTATTCAGTCTCATTCCCATTGCAGATGCTTTCGTCTGTGAACCGTGGTTAGCATGGGCACTCGCAGCGATCTGTGACTATTCAGTCCCATTTCCATTGCAGATGCTTACGTCGGTGAACCGTGGTTAGCATGGGCACTCGCAGCGATCTGTGACTATTCAGTCCCATTTCCATTGCAGATGCTTTCGTCGGTGAACCGTGGTTAGCATGAGCACTCGCAGCGATCTATGACTATTCAGTCCCATTTCCATTGCAGATGCATACGTTGGTGAACCGTGGTTAGCATAGGCACTCGCAGCGATCTGTGACTATTCAGTCCCATTTCCATTGCAGATGCTTTTGACGGTGAACCGTGGTTAGCATGGGCACTCGAAGCGATCTGTGACTATTCAGTCCCATTTCCATTGCAGATGCATACGTTGGTGAACCGTGGTTAGCATAGGCACTCGCAGCGATCTGTGACTATTCAGTCCCATTGCCATTGCAGATGCTTTCGACGGTGAACCGTGGTTAGCATGGGCACTCGCAGCGATCTGTGACTATTCAGCCCCATTTCCATTGCAGATGCTTTCGACGGTGAACCGTGGTTAGCACTCGGAGCGATCTGTGACTATTCAGCCCCATTTCCATTGCAGATGCTTTCGACGGCGAATCGTGGTTAGCACTCGGAGCGATCTGTGACTATTCAGCCCCATTTCCATTGTGCAGATGCTTTCGACGGTGAACCGTGGTTAGCATGGGCACTCGCAGCGATCTATGACTATTCAGTCCCATTTCCATTGCAGATGCATACGTTGGTGAACCGTGGTTAGCATAGGCACTCGCAGCGATCTGTGACTATTCAGTCCCATTTCCATTGCAGATGCTTTTGACGGTGAACCGTGGTTAGCATGGGCACTCGAAGCGATCTGTGACTATTCAGTCCCATTTCCATTGCAGATGCTTTCGACGGTGAACCGTGGTTAGCACTCGGAGCGATCTGTGACTATTCAGCCCCATTTCCATTGCAGATGCTTTCGACGGCGAATCGTGGTTAGCACTCGGAGCGATCTGTGACTATTCAGCCCCATTTCCATTGCAGATGCTTTCGACGGTGAACCGTGGTTAGCGTGGGCACTCGCAGCGATCTGTGACTATTCAGCCCCATTTTCATTGCAGATGCTTTCGACGGTGAACCGTGGTTAGCACTCGGAGCGATCTGTGACTATTCAGCCCCATTTCCATTGCAGATGCTTTCGACGGCGAACCGTGGTTAGCACTCGGAGCGATTTGTGACTATTCAGCTCCATTTCCATTGCAGATGCTTTCGACGGTTAACCGTGGTTAGCACTCGGAGCGATCTGTGACTATTCAGCCCCATTTCCATTGCAGATGCTTTCGACGGTAAACCGTGGTTAGCATGGGCACTCGCAGCGATCTGTGACTATTCAGCCCCATTTCCATTGCAGATGCTTTCGACGGTGAACCGTGGGTAGCACTCGGAGCGATCTGTGACTATTCAGCCCCATTTCCATTGCAGATGCTTTCGACGGCGAACCGTGGTTAGCATTCGGAGCGATTTGTGACTATTCAGTCCCATTTCCATTGCAGATGCTTTTGACGGCGAACCGTGGTTAGCACTCGGAACGATCTGTGACTATTCAGTCCCATTTCCATTGCAGATGCTTTCGGCGGTGAACCGAGGTTAGCATGGACACTCGCAGCGATCTGTGACTATTCAGCTCCATTTCCATTGCAGATGCTTTCGACGGCGAACCGTGGTTAGCACTCGGAGCGATTTGTGACTATTCAGTCCCATTTCCATTGCAGATGCTTTCGACGGCGAACCGTGGTTAGCACTCGGAAGCGATCTGTGACTATTCAGCCCCATTTCCATTGCAGATGCTTTCGACGGTAAACCGTGGTTAGCATGGGCACTCGCAGCGATCTGTGACTATTCAGCCCCATTTCCATTGCAGATGCTTTCGACGGTGAACCGTGGGTAGCACTCGGAGCGATCTGTGACTATTCAGCCCCATTTCCATTGCAGATGCTTTCGACGGCGAACCGTGGTTAGCATTCGGAGCGATTTGTGACTATTCAGTCCCATTTCCATTGCAGATGCTTTTGACGGCGAACCGTGGTTAGCACTCGGAACGATCTGTGACTATTCAGTCCCATTTCCATTGCAGATGCTTTCGGCGGTGAACCGAGGTTAGCATGGGCACTCGCAGCGATCTGTGACTATTCAGCTCCATTTCCATTGCAGATGCTTTCGACGGTGAACCGTGGTTAGCACTCGGAGCGATCTGTGACTATTTAGTCCCATTTCCATTGCAGATGCTTTCGGCGGTGAACCGATGTTAGCATGGGCATTCGCAGCGATCTGTGACTATTCAGCCCCAGTTCCATTGCAGATGCTTTCGACGGTGAACCGTGGTTAGCACTCGGAGCGATCTGTTACTATTCAGCCCCATGTCCAGCATTGTTTGATGCACTGTGCATTGTGACACATTACGCCCGTCATCAGCATTCAAATTACCGGTGAGTTGAGTGACAGTATTCCTTCTGTTGGCTCGTACTATACAAGATAGCCTTCGCTTACCTCCATTATCGATGAGCAGGCGTGAGCCCATACCTTACCGGCGGTTGGTGGTTTTCTCTTAGCTGACCACTTTTTGACGGTGGTAACCACGGCTGACCGTGAGCACCCCACAAGCCTGGCCGTCACGGAAGTGCTCTGACTCAGTTGTCCGGCCGTTACAATTTCGGCTTCTTCAAGTTCGCTTAATTCCGCTGCCTTTTCCACCTGAAGGATATGAATAACACTGATTGACAAGCTCAGTATTAGGTGTTATGTTATTTATACCGTTTCATGGCCTTCACAAGCCACGTCGTTTACCTGCAGTTGCTTCGATTTGCATGAAGATGCGCCGGTCACGATGCCTTGGATCTTCGGTGTGTTTTATGTTCTTCCAGAATTTCCAGAATACAGCACTTTACGAATTAATAATTACAAAAAGTAAATGATATTTATAATGTACAAGAAGAAATAATTTTCCTAACACTGAAAGCGTGATCTTTGACTTCTACGGCAACTAAGCTGTCTGCGCATGTGTAAGAGTAGAAGACCTGTGTGAGAGTAGATTAGAATCTAAGAGTAGATTCATAGCTTCTGAAACTGATTATCAGTGCAAGCAATGTTTTCTTGCGGGTGATAGATCTTAGCGAAGCAATATTTTTTGCAGATTTATAGTTGTCTTTTAACCAAGCTGCGGCCTTAGCCCTTCGATCATTACGAAACAACAAGTCAAAACTAATTTGTCGGCCAGTGAAGCATGTGCTTGTGTGGAGTAAGTAGTCTAATTTTAAGAAATCTTCTCTTTTACTGAATTTGCACTTGTATTTCATTTGGTTTTAAGTTTTCAGACTTAACTGCTGTTAAAATAAAAATTGAATTGTATTTTTCCTTTTCCATTTAATCTTTAGTTTGCACTTGTATTTTATTGGGTTTCAAATTTTCAGACTAAACTGCTAATAAAATGAAAATCGAATTTGTATTTTTTTCTTTTCTAATTAATCTTAATTTATCGGTTCTTGAAAGAAGTTAAAAAAAGAGTCGCCCTGGTAGCACCGTGATAGTAGACGTTGGTCTGGTAAAAGGTTCTTCGAATCCAGGCCAAGGCATAGATTGCGTGTTTTTCCTCCTACACTGTCTCTCTCTCTCTCTCTTCCTTCAAACAAGTGGCACTGAATGATGTAGGACAGACGACTGTTATAGACAATTGAGTCACTCATGCCAGTCGCTATATAAACCAACAAATAAAAATAAAACACGAAATGAGGGACTTCTCAGAAGTTCCATTTCATAAAGAAAACAGAAAACTGAAACCTGCAACAGTTCGAAGTGACCTTGAAAAGTTTTAGGCTCCATTCGCCGTGGGACAGTAATCAATAAACCATTGTCCTAAAATTAAACAATAATTGCTCGATTTCTTAAGAATATTTAAAAGCAATGACAAGAAAGATGACTCCGAATTTCCGTGTAACAAGCACGTTGCAATGCGCACGTCTTTTGAACTCTTCCCACGCTAATAAAATTTATCAAATTTATTCAAAGTCAGTGGAACCTGTTAGAAAGCAAGCAACCGGATTTCTACAATCTATAAAACATCCAGAAAAAGAAACGCTAAAAAGTATGCTCCGAAAATTAACAAATGGCGTACAAAAAGTTTCTCATAGCAGAAGGTAGTATCAGAGAAAAAGATATTGTCGAGTCGAACTCGAAAAGAAGAAATACAGGAGGAAACATGATAGCTGAAGAATTTTGCATAACGGAAAAGTGGGAAATAAGCGAACAAACTTCTTTATGGGAAAAGCTATCCTATATATTAAGAAATTTTCAAATACGTCTCACGCAAGCACAAGTAACAAGAAAACGATTTTGACATTTGCAACCCCTAGAGGGGAACCTGTGCCTTATTTAAAGAGGATAATATTCCCCATATTTATTGTAGCGAATGGCGTACGATACAAAAAAATATCCTCAATAGGATTTTTAGAAGCGCAAATAGAGCTGAAAACACAAGTACACAATCACCACCTAGCAGCAGAACTGCAAACTACAAAATTCCTCAAATAAAAACTTCCACAAGGTAATGAATGGAAAGAATTCCTTTCCCACAAGGTTATGCTGTGGAAATAATTTTTAAATAGCACTTTTATAAGCAGAGATATTGAGGAAAACAGTCTAAAAATTGGCGTCCAAAAGCGTCGAAACTGTGCATTATTTTGGAAAGAGAAACACATAACAAATTTCGTATTTACTAGTATCTGACCCAAAAAGATTTTCTTCAATCGGGTCTGTAAGCGTAAACATGAGCTTACGTCCTCGAATTTCAGACATGTGCGTTAAAAAAATGTAATAGATGGGAAACATTTCGCACCGGAAACCCTCTCCAACGAAGGAAGAATTTTTGAAATCGGACTCTTAGAAGCAGAGATATCGACCAAAATAAGATATACATCTACGGTCCCGGTGGTGGGGGATGCATTTTTCTTATAAAGAAAGTATTCTGAAATTTTTTCTGGGGTAAGGAGTATTGATCAACGAAAGAACTTGGTCAGTCGATTTTTCAGAAGCTCAGATTTTGTAGCAAATACATCAGAAGGTAAAATAAACGCCTACGTCCCTGGTGGCTAATCCATTCTTTACTAAAAATCCGAAATTATATGTAAAACATTACCCATCAGGGGCTCTACCCGACGCAGGAAGAGTTTTTCAAATCAGAGTTTTAAAACCAGATATATCAGGATAAACACAATTTATCTTTGCGTCCCCTAGCGAAAAATATGTGTATTACCTGAAAAATTAGAAATTACACTGCTGGCCACCCGAAATGCAACACCAAGTAGGAAATAAATAAATGCATCGCTCTTTCCACGTTCCAGAAACTAATAGCAAACGAAAAATTGTTTTTCAGCCGCCGCCGTGGAGTTGAATCACGGAACTCTCAATAACTAGCCGACCGCGTAAACTTTACACGCGCTCGGGTAGTTATCTAGAGTTCCGTGATTCAACTCCACGGCAGCGGCTGAAAAACAATTTTTCGTTTGCTATGTGTTTCTGGAACCTGGAAAGAGCGATGTATTTATTTATTTACTGACGCCACGTATTTGGAGAGTTTTCACCAAGAAGGAAGCATCCGATTGGCCTGAAATTCGCAGCATGCGTCGCCCGCGAGAGGACATACAAACGATTAGCATTACAGGGCATATGCAAATCATGTGCGCCAGGCACGCCACCGAGAAACACTATAAGAAGGGTGCACAGAAGGCGGGGTGTAAGTAGTGGATGTGTGTTGTGCTGCCGGACCTGTGCGTGGGAAGCTTCCTGATGCCTCGTCGCAGAATACGGCAGTCAATCCAGCACGTTTCGGAGTTCGACAGAGGACGAATAGTGGCTTATCGCGACAGCAGTTTATCGTACCGTGACATCGGCGCCCGTGTGGGACGACATCCAGCCACAGTGAGGCGAGTATGGATTCGGTGAGTGCGGGAGGAACGGACGGACCGACGTGGGCGATTGCCGCCAGCCGCGGCACACAACAGAATGAGAGGACCGGCATGTTGTGCGGCGGGCATTGATGGCTCGCACCGCCACATCACGAACATTAGCGCGAGAATTAGGGTGTGTTGCGCAACAACCTGTGTCAGCACGTACCGTTCGACGTCGTCTGCAGGAGCGGGAACTTGTCGCACGGCGCCCATTGCTCCAATTACCATTGACGTTACACCACCGGTGAGTGCGACGGCATTGGGCCGTTGAACGCCTCACCTTGACTACGGAATGGCACGACATTGTCTTCTCCGACGAACCGCGGAGATGTGTCTTCTTCGGAGATGTTGCGGTGACGAATTACAGCTACATCTCCGACGTTTTGGAGCCTGTAGTCCTCCCTTACCTGCAGGACCTGCCAGCGGCCACGTTTCAACAGGACAATGCGCGCCCGCACGAGGCACGCATCGTCGAGGCATTCGCACTGCCCACCAGGTGTCACTGCTGCCGTGGCCCGCCTGTTCTCCCGATATGTAGCCCATCGAACACACCTGGTCGCTGATCGGCAACCGAGTGGCCCGGCAAGCACCACCCGCGGCTACACCTGATGAACTGTGGCAACGTGCAGAAGCAGCCTGGACCGACATACGCAAAGCCCACATCGAAAGCCTGTTTCGTTCGATGCCGCGGCGTGTAGCTGCCGTTATTGCCAGCCATGGGGGCCACATGAACTATTGATATCTGCGTGTTCCGCAAGCCGCACGGGCCTGTAAGCTCAATCGTTTCATCTTTGTATATGTTGTTATGTGTCCAGTAAATCTGGCTTTGCTATCTCGTGCCCTTCTTGGTGTTGCATTTTGGGTGGCCAGCAGTGTACATGAGAAGCATTTTGCACTGGAAACGGTATCCAACAATTAAAGAATTTTTCAAATCGAACTCTTAGGAGTAGAAAATTGGCTTCAAGTAGAGGTTTATTATCATGTTATCGACGAAAATATGATATACTTTTGGCCTCTTGGCGCGGAAATCTTGCGTTATTTTAAGAAGAAAATATTCTGAAAAGGTTTTCTGAGATAAGCGGTCTCAGTCCTCGAAAGAACCTTTTTAATCGAGCTTGCAGAAGTTCAGATTTCGCTGCAAATACATCAGAAACAGAAATAAAAAATTACGTCCCCTGTTGGCCAAACCAATTCAGAAAAATGTAGAAATTACATGCCAAATGAAGAACCGTATTAGAGTTACATGCCCATGTAGAACCGTATCCTCTGCGAAATAATTTTTCAAATCGGAAGTTTAGGAGCAGATATATCGTGGAAAAAGCAATTTACCTTTACGCTCCCTAGCGAAAATTCAACACATAACTTGAAAAAAAGAGAGTGTAGCTAAAGTAGTCTTCGATATAAAGTGCATCAGAATGAGAAATAACATTTTCAATCAGCTATTTAGAAGCAAATAATGGAACAAAATGTATTTTGAATTCGATATTATCTGTGTTTAGCCCTCTAGGACCGAAATTGTGCATAGAAAAAAAACAAAAAAACAAAAAAAAAGGAAAGATGACGAGTTTTCGATGGAAATGAGCACGTCTTTTGAATTATTTCTGACGCGAATTAAATTTTTCAAATTTATTTAAAATTAATAGAACCGGTTAGGAAAACAATCGACCAGTTCCTACAAGGGATAAAACAAACACAAATAGAAACATCTACTTAGTTCCACTAGCGGCTAAAAAGCATGTTACGAAGATTAACAAATGGCGCACAAAAAGTTTATCATAGCACCAGAAAGGTATCAGAGACACACAGATTTTCAAATCGAACAGTTAAAAGAAAAATGTAGAAGGAAAAAGTCTACGCCTGCTAGTGGAAGAGTTTTGAATAATGGAAAAGTTGACAACAGGCGAAAAATATTCTTCATAGCAAAAGCTATGCTAAGCAAAAAGAACTTTTCGAATACGTCACCCGGAAGCATAGATAACGAAAAAAAATAAAAAAGGTTTCGACATTCGCGCACCTAGAAGGAAATATTTGCATTATTTAAAGAGGATAATGCTCCTCATCTCTATTGTACCGAATGGTATATACTGTAGTAAAGAAGAAATTTCTCAGCAGTGTTTTTAGAAACGGCAAAACCAACGCTTTTAACATCAGTTGCAGCTGTATCAGCTGCAAGCTGAGGTACATAAACACCGCCTACCGACAAAATTGTGAACTACAAAATTCCTTATGTACTAGCCTATAGCATTCTACAAAGCAAATGGAATACGGTGTTGAAAGAAGTTTCTTAAATCGCTCATGAAGAAGCAGAGATATTGGAAAAAACAGTTAAGCGTTTGGTTTTCTTAGCTGTGAAATTGTGCGTAATTTTTTTTGGGGGGGTTTGGATACGCACACAGGGTTTGAGCGCTTGTATAGTTAGTAGTATCTGACCAAAGAGAGGCGTTTTTAATCAGGTTTTCAGTCTCGCAGTTATTGCTGCAAATGGAAATGGGAATTTACACCCTCTGGTGGCAGACCTGTGCGTTAAGAAAAATTTGAAACTATATGAGAAACATTTCGCAGCAGAAACGCTCGCCGACAAAGAAATAATTTTTCAAATCGGACCCTTAGAAGAACAGATATCAACAATATAAGATATGCATTTACGCCACCTGGCGGAAAAGCCATGCATTATTTTAAGAAGAAAGTATTCTCAAAAGGTTTTCCGATGTCAGCTGTATCGGTCCACGAAGGAATTTTTTCAATTGGCTTTTAGAAGCTCAGATGTTGCTACAAATACATCAGAAACAGAAATTAAAGCTTACGCCCTCTGGTGGCCAAACCATTCTTTAGTAAATATTAGAAATTTTATGCAAAACATTTTCCATTTGGTGCTGTATCCGGTGCAAAAACGTTTTTTAAATCGGCAGTTTAGAACCAGAGATATCGGGAAAATAAAAACAATTATCTGAACGCCTTCTAGCGAAATGTCTATGAATTACTTGAAAAGTTTGAAATTATATGAAAACATTTCAAACTAGTAAACAAAGAAGGAATTTTTCAAATGGGACTCTTAGAAGCTGAGATATTGACGAAAATAGGATATAAATTTACTCTTCCTGGCGGAGAAAACATGAATTATTTTAAGAAGAATATATTCCAAAGAGGTTTATCGACGTGTGTGGTATCGATCTACGAAATAATTTTTGTTATCGAGATTTTAGGAGCTCAGATTTTGCTGCAAATGTATCATAAGCAGAAATTAATGCTTGCGCCGTCTGGTAGCCACCTTTTTTTTACCAAAAATTAGAAGTTATATGCAAATCATTTCCCATCAGAAGCTGTATCTGCTGCAGAAATAATTTTTACAAATCGGTGTTTGAGAAGCAGAGATATCGGGGAAAAAGCATTTTACTTTTATGCCCCCTAGCGGAAATTCTATGCGTAACTTGAAATAGTAACTATATCTAAAGCATTATTTGGCATAAATGGAATCGAAAGGTAAAAGATTTTCTTCAATCGAAGTTTAGAAGCAAATATGTAAAATAAAATGTATTTCGAATTCAATATCATCTGCATTTACGGCATATTGCGGCAAAACTGTGCATCGTAAAAAAAAAAAAAAACGAAATAAAGGATCATCATTCGCACATTTCGTGCTTCCCAATGTGAGAAGAATGTTAAAATCGGACTAATAGTTGCGGAGATGTCCACAAACGGACGGATGGACGGACTAACCGACAAACCGGTAGCATAAGCACGATCATTTTGCAAAAGACGTGCTGAAAACGGAATTGAAAACCATTCACAGATTTCAAGATTTAGAATGCAAAAATAATATTTCCAATCAGACTAATAGTGGCAGAGATATGGATGTCCACACAGGCGAAGATGGACAAAGTGATTTCATAAGCATGATATTTTTTTTTTTTTTACAAAAGTGTTAAAAATCAGACTCAAACCCAGGATTTTTTACCATAAATGCATAATGAACATTCAACAAATGTATCACGTGTGTCTGACGAAGTTTTGCCAATCAACTGAGTAGGACGAATAGCACCTGCAAAAGTTCCCTGGCGCTGTAAAGTATCTCATGTGGATACTAGATGAAAAACCTGGCATGGAAGTTAGTTCCATTTATTTGTAGAATAATGTGGCAGCATGTAAGTCAAGTACTCCCGCACGGGGATAACTGGTTTTCCAGTTATTTGGGGAGCGGCGCCCCCACGGCCCGAGCTGACCTTGTGACTGGTCAACATCTGATGTCATGCCACCGCTTGTTTTTTTTTTTATTTCGGTGCTGTTGGAGTTTGCAGGGACGGCTGTTCATCCAGCTGTTGGGGAGTCACGGCCCCACGATCCCGAGCTGGTCTTGTGTCTCGCTTTTTCGTTTTTATTTATTTTCTCCACTGGCTAGTTGCCCGTGTTGTATACTCTACCTAATCGCTACCACGCTATGTACTAACACCCCGGTCTTGTGGTTTTGTTACCCTCCACCACTAACTGTTTTATATTAACCGCTCAGTTCGTAGGTTGCTGAGATTCCGTTTAGGTTCCCTTTCAGGGTTTGTCTTCCTTGGATTACTTTTTTTCCTTTTAGCTGGTTTGGGTGCTAGACCTACCTGCATGTTTGAGGCGTGCGGAGACCCGTGAGACGGAAATGGGATGTCTGGCGGCTGAGGTCGCAGGAGACCGGAGAAGTGCCTCCTGTGTACCAACACTCCTCTTCGACCCCGGCTTCGCTGTAAACGGGAGGCTAGAGACTAACCCACCTCTAGTCAGAAGTCTTGTACCAAGTTGTGTACAGGGCTTTAGCGGCTTTTTTGTCGTATAGCACGGCAGGGTAAGCCCAGGGGCTGTCTGTGGGATCATGCCAAAGGCGTTGGCATGACGGTACCCGGAGGCCGAAGTGTCCGCCGAGTGCGTGTGATCACAGCCAACGGACTATATCTGCAACGTATAAGCTCCAGAACTGTGTCCAGCGTCATTTTCTTGGCTTGCAGACCACCAGTTCTCCCTTGTAGGGCTCGGTGGTGGGTGGAGTAGTCTGCAGACGAATCCTCCTCCTTTTTTCCATGGGTAAAAACAAAAACAAAAACTCCAAATTCAAGTCACCTGAGAAAATGATAGTTGACAACGACTCTCCTTCGTCTTCTCAACCTACCAAGTCTCATAACCTTAAACGATCTTTAGACCATGACCTGGACCAAGAATGTGGAACCTCTTCTTTGGCAGCTGTACCAGTTGCTCCGAAGCGTCGTCTCCCCTCGATTGCTGTGAATACGCATGCTACACACTTAGTTGTAGAATCCATCGATCCGAATGAGAGACTGTCCACCAGATCTCCCTTTTTCATTTCTAAAGCTTTGGACGCTGCGGTTGGCTCCTTGAAGTCTGTGAGGAAGCTTCGCTCTGGGGACCTGCTTGTCCAAACTTGCAGTGTTTCTCAGAGTAACACTCTTCTGCACCTCACTAGTCTTCAAGGCATTCCTGTCAAAGTGACACCTCACCCGTTTCTTAACACCTCTCGGGGTGTTATTTCAGAGTTTGATCTCTTGGCGTGCAGTGAGGACAAATTGGCGAGTGAACTAGCAGATCAGGGTGTTATTTCTGCACGTCGTATGATCTTCCGGCGTGATGGTTCTTTGATTAAGTCTAAAAATGTAATCTTGACTTTTAACACCCTGAAAGTTTCGACCGAAATCAAGGCTGGCTACTTGGTCTGTGGAGTTCGCCCGTACATTCCCAGTCCTCTGCGCTGTTTCAGGTGCCAGAGGTACGGGCATTCACAACGTTTCTGTAACAGTTCCGCTCGTTGCGCAAATTGTGGCTCCCGTGAACATGACGGGGAATGTTGCACTTCTGCTGCCTGATGTGTTAACTGTGGTGAGGCCCATGCAGCTTACTCCCGCAACTGTATGAAATGGAAGGACGAGATGGCGATCCAGCGCCTCAAGACCCTGGAAGGCCTCTCGTACCCTGCTGCCAAGGCCAAGTTGGGTATTCCAAACAACCGACAGCGTACTTTTGCCGCAGTAGTTCAGTCTCTGCCCCAACCCGTGCAGCCCTTTGTCCCGCGCCCTGTAGCTCTCGCCGCACTTGCCAAGAGATCTACAGCTGAACAAGCGACACAGGTGGATTTCACCGAGCTCCAGCTTATTCGACCAGCTGAGTCTGCGCCTTCTCTTTTGAAGACGACCGACTCTTCCAGTTCCCAGCAGAAAGCCTGCACGTGTGGAAGACCCGGCCCTAAATCCGCAAAGGTGTGCAGTGTCCATCCAACTGTCGCGATGCAACTGACCAACATTGCAGCTGTCTCAGGCTCAGCGAGGTCCCCACCCTCAACCAACATTATAGAGGAACATAGGGGGGAGGAGAGTGACAGTTTGTCCCCACCCTCAACCAACATTATAGAGGAACATAGAGGGAGGAGAGTGACAGTTCGTCCCCCTCCTGTGACTCATCCTATGTGTAGTTGTGTTCGTTTTCGTGATGTGTTTTATCATTCTCATTCCTCAGTTTTACTTAATTGGCTAGTTTCTAACCATTGTACCATGTTTTTAATACTGTTTGCTTCATTGTCTTTTTTGCCCTTCCATCATTCTCATGGTTCGGTTTTACTTGGTCAGCCAGATTTGGGGATTTATGCCACGTTTTTTAATACTGTTTGTTTGTCTTGTGTTTGGCGCTCTTTGGCCAAACGTGCCCCTTGCGCCATAAAAATCAACCAACCAACCAACCAACTAAGTCAAGTACTTTCTTAAAACATCAAAATCAGATTACGATTTTGGGCTTCATGTTTGAGAAACCTATTCACTGAACTCAGATGAATACATACAAAAGTGTTAATAGAAGGAAACTGAAGTGGCTTTTATAAGAAATTTTCAGCCAAAAATATTATTAAAGATGCATTGCATAAAAACATAATTATTAGCACGTCTTTTGTAAAAAAAATCGTGCTTAGGTTATCGGTTTGTCCGTCCGCCCGTTCGTCTGTGGACACCATGTCTCGGCAACTATTAGTCCGATTTGAAAACATCTTTTTCAATTGGGAAGCTTGAAATGTGCGAAGGACGATCCTTGCATTCTGTTTTTTTCACAATGAACAGTTTCTCCGCTACAGGGCGTAAATGCAGCTGATATCGAATTCAAAATACATTTTATTCCATATTTTGCTTCTAAACATCCGATTGAAAAAACCCTCTCAACTTTCGATTCTACTTATGTCGAAGGCTATTTTAGGCATAGTCAGTTTTTCAAGTTACGCATAGTTTTTCCGCTAGGGGACGTGATAATAAAGTGGGGTTTCTCCGATACCACTGCTTCTATAGCGCCGAATTGGAAAATTCTTTCTGCACCGGATACAGTTCCTGATATGAAATGTTTTGCATATAATTTCTAATTTTTGGTAAATAACGGTTTTGGTAAGTGTTAATTTCTGCTTCTTATATATTTGCAGCAAAATCTGAGCTTCTAAAATTTCGATTGAAAACATTCTTTCGTGGATCGATACCACACACGTCGATAAACCTTTTTGGAATATTTTTTTTAAATAATTCATTTTTCTCCGCCAGGAGGGGTAGTTTTAGATCCTATTTTCGTCAATTTCTCTGCTTCTAAGAGTGAAAAATTCCTTCTTCGTAGGATAGCGTTTCCGGTGGGAAATGCTTTTCATATAATTTCAAAAATTTCAAGTAATTCATAGACATTCCGCTAAGGGGCGTTCAGATAAATTGTTTTTTTCCCGATATCGCTGGTTCTAAAACGCTGATTTGAAAAAAGTTTTTGCACCGGATACAGCTCCGGATGGGATATGTTTTGCATATAATTTCCTATATTTGTTAAAGAATGGTTCGGCCACTAGGCGGCGTAAGCTTTAGTTTCTGCTTCTGATGTATTTGTAGCAAAATCTGAGCTTCTAAAAGCTCGAATGAAAAAATTATTTCATGGGCTGATACCGCTGACATCGGAAAACCTTTTGAGAATACTTTTTCTTAAAATAATGCATGGTTTTCCCGCCTGGTGGCGTAAATATATATCTTATTTTTGTCCATATCTGTGTTTTTAAGGCTCCGATTTGAAAAATTATTTCTTTGTGGGACAGCGTTTCCGTTGCGAAATGTTTATCATACAATTTCAAATTTTTTTAACGCACAAGTCTACCACCAGAGGGTGTAATTTCACATTTCCGTTTACAACAATATCAATGGAGCTAAAAATCCGTTTGAAAAATTTATTTCTTCGATCAGATACTACTAACTTGAGCAAACCCTGTGTGCGTATGTTTTTCCCCAAAATAAACCACAATTTCACAGCTAAGGAGACCAAACACTTAACTGTTTTTCTCAATATCTCTGCTTCTACATGTGCTATTTAAAAAGTTCTTTCAACACCAGATGCCATTTACCTTGTAAACCATAATAGGCTAGTATATGAGGAATTTGATAGTACACATTACAGTCAGCAGGTGGTGTTTGTGTACTTCAGTTTCCAACTGTGTCACCCCTTCTAAAAACCGTATTGCAAAATTTCTCCTTTACGGTATGTCATTTCCTACAATAGAGATGTGGGGCATTTTCCTATATAAATCTTGCAGAGATTTCCCACTAGAAGCGTAATGGTCGAAACTTTTTTTACGCCATCTCTGCTTCCGGGAGACGTGTTTGAAAAGTTCTTTTTCCTTAGCACAGCTTTTTCTATGAATATTATGTTTCGTCTATTTTGAACTTTTTCACTATGCAAAATTCTTCTGCTAGCAGAGCAGATGTAGACTTATATCATGTTTCCTTCTATAGTTCTTCTTTTAACTGTTCGATTTGAAATGTATTTTGCCTCTGATACCTTCCTCGTGCTATCAGTAGCTTGTTTTGCGCCATTAGTTAATTTTCATGGCATACTTTTTAGCCGCTGGTGGAAGTAAGTAATTGTTTCTATTTGTGGATGGTTTGTTATTTGTAGAAACCGATTAATTGTTTTCTTAACCGGTTCCGTTGCCTTTGAATAGCTTTGATAAATCCATTTTACATCAGAACGGATTCAAAAGACGTGCTTATTACAACCGAAAACTCGGCGTGATCTTTGTTGTTTATCTATCTTGAAGTCATGAAAATATAGAAAAAAATTGGAAAATCTGCGGTAATTTACCTTATGATACTATACCGCGAGGATAATGTAGAAAGGTTCTTGTAGGAATAAAATGTGAAAAAAATGAGCGGCAAATGAGTGATTTAAGTACATTTGTCAAGGGCATTTTTTGCATTATTTCGTGATTTTGATGCTTTATGACATTTTTTCAAGTTTTTCGGTCATTTTAAGTAATTGTTTTGGTATTTTTCAGTCATTATTTTGCATATTTCGGCCTTTTTAAAAAGAAAATGGCAGTTTTGGATAAATTTCCCTGAAACCCAGAAGCAAGACTGAGAAAACGAGGGAAGAGGGGGGGGGGGGGGCAGGGCTTGTGTTCAAAACATCTGTGCATGCGTTGTAGCAAACGGTGGTGCCACGACGATGGTGAAAGCACTTAATCCCCTCCTCTTTCTTTTCCTTCAAGCCAGTGATGAGCTGTTCTCCTATTTGGAGTACGGTCATTGCCATTTTGTCGTAAGGCGAGGTTCGGTGCCTGGGTGAGGTTATAACGAATAGCGCAGACTTCAAGCTCTCAGTTTGGAGAGAGAGAGAGAGAGAGAGTCAAACCAATGATACAGGTTTCACTGTATAACCCTGCATTCCTCTCCCCTTCCCTCTAGTGCAGTGTGGCTGTAAATGAACTCGTCCAAACCAGCCTGTGCGAGTTCTACAAATAACTGGGGCTCAGTGTCTCTCGACATTTTTTGGAAGCTGCACGCGTTGTTTGCTAGCTGTAAATAATTTTCGCTTAGTAATTGTGAATTTCAACACCCAACATGCCTCAAGTGAAAACAAGTTAGTAAAATCATGCAATGCATTGATTATGATACGCTTTCCAACATTCCAGAAATCGATAGTATTAATGAAGATGTTGTGCATGTACAATACATTAAAAAGCATACACCGTTTTTGCACAATATATTTAATTAAATAATTAAATATATCGTACAAAGACGGTGTATGCTTTTTAATGTATTAATGAATACCAGAAATCATTACTAAAGTTATAACTCAAGTTATGAGGATAATGGCTGTAGAATAAATCTCGCTCCTATGACCCAACCTTTGACCCCATTTCGGTTATATTCAACAGAAACGGTAAAGTATACTTCCGGAACAACATGAAAAGTTTTGTCTCAATCGAAGCATTTTTACGTAAGTTAAAACGCATAAGGGCAATGGAATGGATCTCGATCCTACGTCCTGACCTTTGACCCCATTTCGCCCATTTTAATAGGATTCGTCCCCAGGTGATCCCGTACTGCATACTAAAATTTCATCGAAATCGAACCATTTTCACGCGAGTTATCGTGCAGACAGACGGACTGACAGACAGACAGACAGACAGACAAACAGACGCACGAACTGACAGACAGGCAGACGGACAAAGCTGAAGCATTTACGATTCTTCAACCTATGGTTGGAAAGCGTAAACGAGGGTGTTCATAATGTTAAGCTAACTGCGTGCATACGCTCTTCTGATATTCGTATTTTCAAAATTCTTTATTTGCCCAATAGCAATGACATCGGTTTTTTACGTGTTTTCAAGCTCATTTGATGCAAAATTTCGACAAGTTTTAAAGTGTTTTTTTACACTTTCCAACCGTAGGTTGAACAAGTTAGTAAAATCATGCAATGCATTGATTATGATACGCTTTCCAACATACCAGAAATAATTACTCAAGTTATCACTCAAGTTATGAGGAAAATGGCTGTGGAATAAATCTCGGTCCTGTACCCTGACCTTTGATCCCATTTCGGTGATATTCAACAGAACCGGTTCATTATACCTCCGACATAACATGATACAGTTTTGTCGCAATTTTTTTACGTGATGGCAAAGTTTTGATCCAAGCATTTTTACGTAAGTTGTGATGCATAAGGGCTGTGGTATAGATCCCGCCCGAGTGTTATAACCTTTGACCCCATTTCGTTCATTTTCAAGGGTTCCTTCCCAGGTGTTCCCCTAACACATACTAAAATGTCAAAGAAATCAAACGATTTTTACGCAAGTTATCGTGCGGAAGGACATACGCACACAACGCGTGACGTAATGAGGCAGATGGGAATCGCGACCATCTGCTCGCAAGAGTGTGACTTCATAAAACTTTAATGGGATCTACACACAACGCGTGACGTAATGAGACAGATGGTGTGACCGCGCGTCTACATCTAATGGGACCACGCCATGACACTAAAAACGTGGTAATTCGGGGTGGTTATTTAACCCACTAAACGAATTTTCCTAAAGTCGAGATCAAACTAAATCAAGTTCTAGTACCAAAAAACCGTAGGTTAACGACTTTCATCAAAATCCTTAGAGCCGTTTTCAAAATAAAATTTACATACATAGAAGAATTGCTCTTTTAATAGTATGGGTTAAAGGCGATGGAATGGATCCCGATCATATGTCCTGACCTTGGACTCTATTTCGTCCATTTTTAATAGGGTTCGTCCCCAGGTATTCCCCTACCACATACTAAAATTTCATCGAAATCGAACCATATTTACGCAAGTTATGACGCATAAGGGTAATGGAATGGATCCCGTTCCTATGCCGTGACCGTATTTTTGAACCCACTTCACCCATTTTCAACAGGGTTCGTCCCTAGGTGGTCCCCTACCACATATTAAAGTTTCATCCAAATCGAACCATTTTTATGAGAGTTACCGTGCGGACAGACAGACGGACGGACGGACTGACAGACAAAGCTGGAGCATATACGCTTCTTCAACCAACGGTTGGAAAGCGTAAAAAGTGCCTCACAGAAATTAAAACACTTAATTTCTGAATATGGCAAAAAGGTATTCTCTACTGATGGACAGATACTATATATTGCAAATTCTGCGACCTGAGAGTTGCCACGGAAAACAAATTTTCTGTGCAGCAGCATGTCAACAGCTCGTTTGACAGCAATGAAGCTGCCTCAATTAAAGTTGCGTAGAGAATACTTTCTGATGCTGAAATTGCAGGTAAATTTTCCTGCATAAAGTCAAATTTTGGATTTCTGCCTGGTTCCATTACTTCCTTAGAGAAGCCAGCAGTGCTATTAGTGGATCAAATACATTTGATGAAGAAAGTTGTGAATGACCTAGATATTGTGACTGGAAAAGTGGGAAAGGCTGTGCAAAGAAAATTGAGCAAGGTTTAAAAAAATGTAGGATATGAACAGCTGTGCTATCGGGGAGAAAGTTTTCCCTTGTTGAAATTTCAGAAGACTTCAAACAAAGTGACGTATGTTATATCAAGTACACTCCTGTCGTGTCAGTGGAAAGGAGCTTTTCAATGTTTAAAGCTTTGTTGGCAGACAATAGAAAATCATTCTCTTTTGGAAATCTGTAGATGGTTTTAGTTGTGCATTGAAATTCTGGACTGCTGAAATAAAAACTTTGTTTCACATGACAAACTAAAAATTTTCAAATACGTTTCTTTGTTTGTAATATTAAAACTTTCAATTTGCCACAGGAACTGTCAGAAAATGTAAATTGCATTTTTGTCTTTTTCTTGTGTTCTTTTATAGGGCACATTTTTGTTAACAAAAAAAAAAAAAGAAAAAAAAACAGTTTGCACAGAAACTGAACAAAGTTAAATTGTACTTTTAATTTTTTTTTCTTTTTTGTGTTACAAGGTATATTTTTGAGGAATAAATTTTTAGTTTGGCACAGAAACTGTAAAGCAACTAAATTGTATTTACTGTCTATTTGTTTTTACATAGGTCCTGTGTTGGTTAGTAAAATTAAAATTTCAGTTGACAGCAACAGTTAACATATTAAATTCTGTTTTTTAGATTCATTTTGTTTCGTTTCATGCACCTCTTCTCTTTTAATTAATTAGTTTTGCAAGGAAATAAATGTGCATTTATTGGTACTTTTTTATTTGTTTATAGGGCATTTTCCAGCAATTTTTAGGTCATATAAATCCTAGCCCTAATTAAATGTAAAATGTGTTACGTAGGGGTATCAAAAATAAGTTTCACATTTTCGCATAACTTTTGTTAAACAATGAGAAACCAAAGGCAAAATCAGGACTGCATGGGAGATGCGTCCATACCTCCTACCTGAAATTGCGAAGAAGCTCCTGCGTGGTGGCAGCTTTGTGTGGGGTTGCTTTGTCGTGTAACAAAATGATTCCTTTTGACAATATTCCGCGTCTTCGATGTTTAATTACTTTGCTTAACTTCTTCAAAGTCTCGTAGTATATTGTACCGTTTATCGTACTCCCTTTTGTCATAAACACTGTGTACACCGGCCTCCCGCAATTAAAGAGATGTTTGCCATCACTTGATCGGCAGATAGCAGGACTTTAAATGTTTTTAGCAGTTGGTGAGCTGGGGTGTTTCCACATCATAGATGTTGATCTACTTCCTGGGGCGAAGTGACGTACCCACGTCTCATCGCCGGTGACGATGCGCTGCGAAAGATCTGTTCCTTCTTCAGAATACCGTTGTAGGAATGAAAGGCGATGAAAATCGCTAATTTTTGTGTTGTTCCGTTAAGGATCGTGGAACCCGTCTGGCGCACATTTTTTTAAATGCGGGGACTCGTGAATGATAGCATGTATACTAGCATATGATAGGCCCAAATCTCCGACAATGTTATGAATTTCAATGCGACGATTATTTCTAATCAACTCCTCTACGCGCGAAATGTGATGAACTGTCTCCGAAGTCGAACGACTGCTTCATCCCGGCTCATCTATCAAATCCTCACGTCTTCCTTTGAACTGCTCACCCCATTTTTCAGTTGCCTGACGAGACATTGCGTCCTCTTCATAAACAGCCGACACTTCACGATGAGTTTCATTTGGGTATAACGAAGTAAATTTCTCCGTCATTTTTGGTCTACGCCGGGATTCGAACCCGAGGCCGCTTATTCCGGAACAAGTCGCTCTACCAACTGAGCTACGCAGACGATTATTCTGATTCCTATCTGCCTTTATGTCCTGTGCGTCCTGCTGGCAGGTACGTCACATGGGTTCAAACGCTTTGCCCGTAAAAAACGCACTGCTCCGCAAACTTCCGATTTAGAGTAACATTCCAGCTGCTGCGCCATAAAAAATTACTGTTCACGAATAAACTTTTGTTTTTAAAACAACTACTGAGAACAATTGTGCCACACTCCTGCAAGCAGATGACGAAATATCACTCCTCAGCCGCGTTGTTTCCTTCTTTCTAGTTCCCAGGGTCGCCGTTATGTGAAACTTATCTTTTGATAAGCCCCCGTAAAAATAATAAATTATAAGTGAAGACAGTTCTTGTTGTGGTTTTTCTCATAGGACAGATCTTTTTACTAAAAGTACTTCTGTATCGTTTATATACTGCTGTGTAGTCAGTATAAATTATTATTTACGTAATTACTCGATCACTGAGATTAAGACTACGCAAAAATGGAGTCTGTAGATATCGTTATCAGCATACATTATAATATCTATAGGTCACTGAGATTACCAGCCAGGGTAAAGTTCCTCTAAATCTTTTGGAATTGTGTTCACAAGTTTGTTTCCACAAAGTGTTCGACTGTCTAAATATTTAAGAACCTTCTCATTGCGCAGAGGCTTCTACGTCTTGAAGATATATTTTAAAACTAAATGATCTGTTTTGTTATATAACGTAAGTTAGAAGTTCTGCGAAAAGGAAAGGTTGTAAACATTTCTAATGCAGAGAATAAAACTTTTCTGCTGTCGTCGAAGCTAAAATTTTGAGCCGAATTAAGTCTATTAATACAAATTAAAATGACCGAATATTACATCACTTCAGATGTGTCCAAAATCTGACCTACTACAGTCTTGTTGCAGTAAAAATCGCGATAATAACAGGATTTAAAATATTTTTGCAATACTAGAAAATATTTCTACTAGTTGAACGATTTTTAAAAAACAAACTTCTGACAATAGACTGACGCAAAACTTGTGGTGAGATGTTATACTGTTTAAATCTTGAAATAACGTTACTGGAGATTGTTGGATACATTGTTGCAATTCTACTGATTTTGGCTCCTGTCTACTGATAGCTTTTGTAATCTGCTGATTGTTCTCTGTTTTAAGGCCACCTCTTGAATTTTCTACTGTTAGGGCTATTTTTTTGGCTTGAGATGAATGAGTTCTGTTGGAGAGGAATTTAGGAAGAGAGTGTCTAACGCTGGGTCTTTAACACCCCTTAGAAGTAGGAAGCCAGGAAATTTGGACTAAGGTGACAGATAGTAAATACACTTGGAAGTACTGAAAAATACGTGTTGTCAGTCAGTTCTAACTTCCATCCAATTTCCAAGGGGTGTAAGAGTCTTGGTTACTAGTCACTAGATGACCAGGCAAGAATATTCTGTAGGCAATGAGGCAGTAAAAGAGATTGCATCAGTACTTGTGCGTTTTATGTAACATACTCAGGAGCATATTTTCAGTACTCACCGTCTGCTGATCCAACCGATAAGACTAACCTCAAAACTCGCCTGAAGAGAAAAATCAGATGAAGATTAAAAATCATGCAATATCTGCTAGCTATATATATTTCTAAAAAATGAATACTGTTTGTCATGAAATATTTTTTTCAAATCTAGATAACTAATTAGTCCGATGGACAAAGATTTTCCCCAGTATTTTGTTAAAACCCAGAATATTAGGAAAACGCCTATTTAAGACTTTGTGTTAATGGTACTTTTTTGCTAGCATAATACTTATTTCACGTTTTTTGGAAACAACTGCATATTATTCACTAAGATGTGTAGTAAATAAATATTTGGTTTTAGGAAGACAACAAGTGGGATCAATACAACTCTGATTACATTAAAAGGCCAATGACAACATTATTTACACAAACATTAGTTTTAATGGTAAGCATTATGAAATAATGCTGATTAACAGTAATATCTTGTAAAAACGTGACAGCATTATTGGTTTGGATTTTCATTCCAGTGTTTGATAGTAGTTTGTGGAGAACGGGTGTTTGAAATACCTGTAAATTCAGGTGTTCTTTCGTACTGAGATTACATCCAATTCTGCATTACATTCGTCAAGTAGTGCATATTTCAAGTAAAAATTCTTATCTACATTTTTCTACTGATTTCTTGTGCTCTGGTCTACTGATTTCAAGTAAAAGGCTCTGGCAACTATTTGGGTGTTACTGAAATGTGCAGTACATTCAGTTTTACCTTTCAACACCGTAAACTTGTTTAAAAATTAGTCTTTATTTTGCACATAAACAAAAAGAAAATACGCGAACTGGCTAATTGCTACAATTAGTATGAGAACACATTTGTTTCAATGAAACACCCACTCCCTAGATACTTTTGAAATGAAAAATGAAGTTTCTATCGTTCTGAAAACTATTTCTAATAAAATTCCTGTTTTGAATATAAAATAGCTTAAGGTACGTGCTTTGAACAAAATGTATTGAATAAAGCATTGCTTTTGCTATGCGCATATAGATGTATATTATGTGCGTATTAAATGTATAATCATTAGCAAGCGCATTGTAAATCCTGCACCAGGTGCCCGAGTGGTCTGAAACTATACCTTTTGACCATTTGTCCAAGATGATACCTGGTTCGAATCCTGAACGAGTCTTAGGTGATGTGTATTGCCTAATGACGAAGGGCCTGCTCTCTCCTGAAACTAATGGCTCCATATTAGGAACGGGAAACTGCCAATAGCCACAGTGGTCATTAAACCTTTGCCCACGGTGGTCGTTACACCGCAAGGCTAAAATAAAGAATTTTAATTTTTGCGAAGTTTACGAATTACGTTTGCTAATGTGCTCTTTCTTACTGGAATCTAATGCCATGAAGACAGAATATACACTAATATTCATAATAGTACTTAGTAGAAAAATTCCGTTTTGAAAGTGCTCTGGAAGTGAATAAACTTGAGCACCAATGAATTTCATCATGTGAAGTAACCACCCTGGCGACAAATGGGGAAAGATAAAGTACCTGAAAAACTCGAATAGCATCAAGAAATTCGAGTTCCTTATAAGTTTTGCTTATGGCTTCATAGAAAACTTGAAATGTTTCCAGAGAAAAAGCAATAGAAAGCCAGTGAATCATCATAAGTACATTAGACATGGAATCGTTTATAGTTGAAATCATTTGTTAATCCCACGACAATCAAACTTCTAAAATTCACGCCTATTATTGAAAGATTTGTTACATTGAGGTACGTTGCATTAAATTATTTTTGTAGATGGTGATTAAAAATTTAAGTTTAAGCCTCTATTTTATCCAGACAGCTTTTGATTGTATTAAATTTTATCATTCACCGGATAGTTCTGTCAAGAATCGAGATTTTATAATATTTCGTCCTACGAAGATTGTACAATATTTGACTGTTGGAAGTGAGGAAGCAGCTCTTTTATTTAATGACAGATAGCAAGACAAAGGTTACTTCGGATCCTTAGATTATTTGTATGAAGCAGCTATTTTGGAGAACATTGATAGAATATGTAAATTTTTTTGTTGCGAATTGTATTATATATAAGGACTAAATACAGGGTCCTAATTGTTAAAGCGCCAAGAAATGGGAGGGAGGTTTCCATATTTGCGTACCGCGGCAGTTAATTATTACCCGCAATGATTCCTAACTCTCGTTTACGTTGTCATATAGAAACAAAGAAGTCACTAAAATATACTGGTTTGCGCATTGGGTTTCGTCGGCGAGACCTGCGAGAAATAATGAGTTTATTTAAATACAGTGCTATTTAGTTTAAAAGAGATTTTGTTTCTTTATTATAAAATAACTTTTGATGTTCTTTGTAAGCACCATGTCAATTAGTACTAAATCATTTGTGGGTTCTCCATATGACCACAAAGAGTAAAACTGTTCTCGTATGAGAGAAAAAGTTCGTGAGTCTGAGAAAAAAACTAGTAAAATTTCCCAACTGCTTTACTCATTCTAAGAACAAATTTAATTGAACCTAGGAATGCGTAAATGTTCGAACATCTCATCTAGAATTTGAAGATGTTTGTCAAAATTCTCTGAGGTCACAATGACGTCATTTAGATAAACACGAACATGTGATACTAAATCGGGAAGTAAGTAAAATGGTATCCTCGAAACATTGCCATGTAGCTGGCGCAGTAGCGAGTCCAAAAGACATTCCCAGAAAGGAATACTCTCCATAAGGCGTAACAAACCTCGTTTGGTCGACCGATTTCTGATGTTCGGCAATTTGCCAAATGCCTGATGTCAAGTTGATATTAGAAAGGCACTTAGTGCAAAACTTTTTTCAAGATGTTGCTATCACTGGAATGAGGTAATTGACATGCTTAGTGACTATGTTAAATTTTCTATAATCAGTGAGAAAATGATAACCGCTATCTTTCTTCGGCACCAAAAGATACCAGTGAAACACAAGCACTCGTAATTTTTTTTATTTTATTAAGGATTTAACGACCACCCTGAGCAAATCATTGGTCAATAAGCAGTCGCCCGTTCCTAATTTGTGGTTACCGGTTCCAGGGAACGGAAAGAACCAGTGCAGTAAGACAAACACAACATCCATGCCGCAACGGGATTCAAGCCCGGACCCACTCGTACGAATTGCCAGAAGCCAGAGCTTAGACCACTGCGCCACCGGGGAGGCCTCGTAGGCCCCTTTCCGATACTTTCATGGATAATATTTTGAATTTGATTAGGCATTTCTTTGTAAGTGAGACGCAGGTCTGAGACTTGCGTTCTGTAGGCATATCTCCCACACTGTTCAGAGAATGACAGACATTTTGGGTGAAACCAGGTTTATTGGAAAACAAACCTGAACGTTCTTGTAACAACTTTTAAGGTTGTGCGTTTTGAGCATTTCACACTCTTTTATTAAGAATTCTGAAGTTGGATTATCCTATCGGAGTTGAATTTACTGGTTCCAACATACCTACAAAACTCTTAAAATTTAAGGTAAAGGAAAACAATTTTATAAAGTCCATTCCTAACAGACACTTTACTGGCAAATTATTTTGGATTTTTGGTTTAACGACCACCGTGAGCAACTCAATGGGCTATAAGCAGTCGCCCGTCTCTAATTTAGGGTCACTGGTTCCAGGAAAGGGTAAGCGCGAGTGCCGTAAGACAAATACAACATCCATGCCTCACAGGAATTCGAACCCGGACCCCGTTCGGACGAATGATCAGAGGCCATCGCTTAGACCACTGCGCCACCGGGGCGGCCACTGGCAAATTAAGCAGGAAGGTATCTGTCAGCTCTACTGTATTAACCTTCAGTGGTAATACCTTGCCAGTGAAGTTTGATAAAGTGGAGCTGACTGATACGTTTAAGTGTGTTGATAGTAGTTGCAAAGATAGCATTAGCAAGACAGAAAACTTTGTGGTGCTTGTACAATATGTAGGTATTTTATGAAATCACTGATTACTGGAAGCATTATTGATAGCTGAAATATTTGTCTCCCGATCACTTTTTGTACACACAATTACATTTTCTAATGTTAGTAGGACGTGAAGTAACGCTGGAGCTTTTACTGTAATTAGCAGAGTTTTAAGATTACCAGAGGAAGAGGGATGAATCTGACCTCCGACTTAGCCTGCCAGTAATTGAAATTAGTATTTCTTCGACTTGTGTGTACGGTAGTATTATAGTAATGTTTTTATTTGTGTATGACAAAACTATTTGATGAAGTCCGTCCGGTCTACCGCATTTTCTGTTTTCTCCGTAAGACTAGTCTCGTTTAAAATGTAAATAACGGGCTCGCATGAACTTGGACCACAACACCTGTTGCTCTCTTAAAAAGAGACAAGTTAGACCACTTGTCTTTCTGGAATTTATTATGTGACTACTGATTCGATATAAATATTTAGAGCGACGTTTATTAGTGTTTCAAGTCATGAAATTCTTGTTAAAGCATGAAATAAAAATTAATATTTCTAGAAGTAACAGAAATGTAACTATTTCAAAAATATAAATTTTTCACTTAGAGAAATTACAAAAAACAATTTGTGGCTTGCTGTCAATCCTAAAATTTGGATAGGTAATTTGGAAAAAGAAATAGAAAGGAACATGTGTCATATACGTATATCTAAATGTACCTTCCATTTTGTGTTTCTTTTCTTAGGTGAGTTATGTTAATGTTCGGTTACATTTTCAGTTTGAACAGCATATCAGAACATCGAAGTCTCTGCACAAGTTTTTACAACGGCTGACAGCAGGTCATGGTGTAAATAATAAAAGGCATACCCTGTCTAAGAAAGGTGTGCGGGCGATACGGGATTTCCTACAGATTGAACCGTGTGCATTACTTTCAGTGTTACTTGTGAGGAGTGTTTATTATGAGAATAGAGCATAAGACTCTAGTGTGCTAAGAAGGCTACCCTTCCGTATGGCGTGTGTTAAAGTTCGTAAGAACAAGTTCCACTCCAATTGTCTTACAAAAGCTACAAATGAAAGTACTGTTGACGAATAATTAGTAAATCCCTTTTTTGGCTTTGTACTTTGAGACCGTTAGGTAGTTATTTCAGTAATAGCTATGATGTTCTAGTGATTACTAGTTTACATTCACGTGATCGATTTTAAAGCATTGTAATTCCTCTTACAACTGTTGAATCTGCATCCTTCCAGTTCTTAGGTATAGATCAGAGACAAGCTTGACTAAAAAATATATGCAGAAGCTGCAGACAAATGAAACAAGCACTCAAAGGTGAATGTTTGGTGTAACTAAGAAAGTTAAGAAGAAAAACTTGTGTATCAGGTAATTGAAAAGAGTGGAAGATATTATGACCAAAATAAAATCCCTGAAAAGGCATTGGGGTGGACATACTGCTGGAAAAAGTGACCATTGATGGAAAACTGAAATATTAGAGTGGATACCAAGGCACAGCAAAATAGATAGATAGATAGATACATAGATAGATAGATAGATAGATAGATAGATCCCTTAACTCTTCTAAGTTACGTGGTTGAGCCCCCGCAGATCCGATTTGCAAAATCCAGCACAACCCACATATGCTCAATAAGGGTGATGTTTGGGGAATTTGGAGTACAGGGAAATACCTGGAAGTCTTCCTCATGATCCGCGAACAATTCTCGAACAGTCCGAGCAGTGTGGAATGGCACATTATTCTGCTTAAAGAGGATGATACTGCAGGGGAATACTGCTTCCACGAAAGAATGTACCTGGTCTGTAGTAATGTTTAGGTAGGTGGTAGACATCATAATTTCCTACATATGGATGATTGGTCCCAGGGTTTTCCAGTTGAACATTACCTAAAGCATCACAATTCCTCCTCTGGATTGTTTTCGCCGCACAGCGCATCCTGGTTTCAACACTTCCCCACGTAAACGACGCACACAGGTATAGAGCAGAGACATCCAGCCGTTCACATGGTGAAACAGAAAACGAGATTCCTGTTGTTATTTTCTGTTGAACCAGGCGACCTTCTTACAATTATTCAAGGTCGAGTGTTGATGTTCGCGTGCCCATTGTAGGCGCTTTAGACGGCAAACAAAGGTTAGCATTAGCACTCGGAGGAGCCTACGGCTACGCAGCCTCATTACAGCAGAGCTCCAATTACTTTGTGTTGTGACACATTACGGCCGTCCCACCATTCAAGATTCCGGGGAGTTAAACAACAGTATTCCTTCCGTTCGCTCCTACCATATGGAATAACCTTCTCTCACCTCTAGCATTGATGAGTCATGGCCGGTCCACACTTGTCGGCGGATAATATTTTGTCCTACCTCGGAACACTTTTTGAAAGTACTAACCATGAGCACGCTACGAGCATTGCCATCTTGGAAATGCTCTGACCCAGTCGTGTGACCATTAGAATTTAGCCTTTGTCAGGCTCGATTAAATCCGCTGCCTTCTCCTTTTGAAAAGCAAGAATAACACTGGTTAACAGAACTCATGATCAGGCTCTATTTACACCTTTTGATCACTTTCACACACGCCGTCGTTTACCTGCAGTTGCTTCGAGTTGCATACAGGTTCGCTGGCCATAATAGTTTGGCTCTTATGTGCATATCATCATCGTAAACTTTTATCAAATCATTGCTGGACGGAGGACTTCCTAAGTTTCTTCCAAAACTTTCGGTCTTGATTCAGGCTCCTCTATGTCGCTCTAGAATGCTGTCAAATTTCGTCCGCACGTTTCCCCCGTGCTCTTCTTCCGGGTGATTTCTGTCTCTTGGTATCTAGTCCTGCATTTCAGTTGTGCAAGGGTGGCTAGTTGATCTAGAAATATATCCAGCCGATTGCCATTGCAGCGATGTGACTTTGTTCGTGATATCTTCCACTCTTGTAATTTTCCTGATCCATGAGTTGTTCTTCCAATCTTTCCTAGTTACACCAAACATACACCTCTACATGCTTCTTTCAGGTGTCTGTGGCCTCTTAATGTCTTTTTTAGGTTCATGTCTGCTCTATAAGTAAGAAATGTAAGGATGCATTGATAAATCACTTTTTTTAAGACGTAATGCTAAATTGCTCTTGAAAATTGCACTGTTTCTTCCAAAAGCTCTCCAACCTAAGTTTTATACGTTGATTAACTTCTTCATCAATGTGGTCTCTTGCTTGATATCTGTTGCCCAAGGTAAATGTAGCTATCGGTTACCTCTTGACGTTATCCATGAATCTCTAAATTTTCACTTCTTTTAAAAGCATTTTCAAAAAGTTTATTTTTCACCCTTTTCTTTACTCTTATCAGAAAGTTCCTTGATCGTGATCTGCTGCTTTGAAAGCATAGTTGCAAACATGAGTATGATATCAGCTAAACGAAGGTGTGTTAAATAATTTCCATTAATCTTTATCTTCTTGCCTTCCCAGTTCAATATTGAAAGACATTCTGAAATGTAGCACTGAAAGTTTTGGGAAATATGGTGTCACCTTCCTTCACTCCTTTTCCAATTTTTATTGGTGCTGTATCTTCAAAAATCCGGATTGCCAAAAAACTCTAGTTTATATCCATGTGCTGAAAGAACTAGAATAATTGTTTATGGATGTTTAGATGCTAATAATAAGGATAATGTGTGCATTTTTAATACTGCAGGATTTCAAAACCATCACAACTGCTGATGGTTTCACGGAATCAAAGGTCTCTTCATAATATCAGTAAAAGCCATATATAATTAGAGTTCATATTCCCTCGTTCTTTCAATCAGTTTTCTCACTTCATCGGTATAATCTAGAGTGCTGTAGGTAATCCTCAATCTACCTTGTTCTCTTGGTTGTGCCGTGTACAGTGTTACCTTCAAGCGTTGTGATAGAACTTCAGAGATTTTATAAACCACTGAAAACAGGCTAATAGATATGTAGTTCCTGAGATCCCCAATGTCACCTTTTCTATGAAGCAAGACCATTCTAGCACTGTTCCAAGCACCAGGAATCTACCCTTCCTTGAGACATCTAGTAAAACATCGGGCGAGAGTTGTTTTTATTTCTCCCTTGGTTTCTTGCATAATGCCCAAGGTAATTTCTTCTTCCCCTGGAGAGCTTTGCTGTTTTTTTGTTCTCAATTACATGCGTAACTTCTTCCGGGATGACGGAAGGAATTTTGGTGCTACTACATGTTTTATGTATGGAACTAATGTATCATGCCTTTCATATAGTTTTGTGCAGAATTTCCCCCTCTGGTCAACATTTCTTGTTATAGTTCTGTATTCTTTTCTCAGTGCCATAATCTGTTTTCTCCCATAACTGAGATATATTTTTGCATTCCTCAGGCTTTCGCTGTTTTTAATTGTTTTCTTACTAGTTCATAATTGAATTTCTGTGTCTTCAGTGATACTTTTTCTCACTGTCATGCATAACTCTATATATTCTACTTCAAAAGCTACACTAATTTTATCTTTATCTCTCTCTCTTGCTACAGCATTTGCGGATTTTTTCGGACATTTTCTGCATGTGATGTTTTTTCTACTAAGAACCACCTATTTTGTTGCTGTTATCATATAAAAGACTTGGTTAGTTTTCTGTTAACTTCAGGAATGTTTACTTCTTCAGATCTTAGACCATATAAAGTAGAGAATTAGTTCCTCATTACCAATTTGAAGGTATATGATGCTTTTTAAGGTTTTCAAGATCAATAAATTTTGTTCGCTTTATGAGCTTGCCAAGTAAAATCCATTCCTGGAGTTGAAAGGCACATCCGATAATTGACATAAAGATTTCCGTTGGGTCTGAGATATAGGCAACATCCCGTCTGTAAGACGCTCGGCAGGATGGGTATGAGAAGATACCAGCTAAACACGTGGGAAGGGAAGGGGCTATTCATTTTCGTGGCATAATTCTGGAAACACGAGTTGGCTCCATGCGGACAGAATGAAGCTTCCATGGGCGCAACGCTGGTTGGTATCGCGATGATAGACGACAGGTAAGGCAGGTGACTGGAGAGACGGCGAATCGAAGTAGGAGCAGAAGGCGTAGATGCAGGCCACTTTAGTGGCATTGCATGTTGAACACTCGAAGACTGATGTGTAGACTCTGAAAGCACAGGAAAATTTGATGAGTATACTGCATATACTGGACCAGCAGACAGCGCAGCACATTGTTGTACAGTTGCGAGAGAGACGTATGAGCACGCACAGGAACATAAACCACAGCAAATTTATTGTGCCCAGAAGATGCAAAACAAAAACCCTTCTCAAACGTGTTAACGAATGTGTAGAAGTAGACACAGTAAAGTGAACTGTATATGATGACCCATACTGCCCTAGGAAGGCAGGCCTTATTGCATTAAGTGAAAATGTTGACAGTGAGACAATCTCAATACATGGAGAAGTAAGTGGTAGTAATGTCTCCTGACGTAGGTGGCAGAACTGCTGTCAACTGATTCTGGAGGTCAGGCTCCTCCGGTAATTAAATGGAAGGAGTTGAGCTAGCTGCCTGTTGATTTCTCTGGTAAACAAAACTAAGCATTTTTCTTGGCACATGAGGGAAAACACCTGAACCTATAATAGATAGGATTTTGTTGTTGTAACGAAGTAAATTTCTCCGTCATTTTTGGTCTACGCCGGGATTCGAACCCGAGGCCGCTTATTCCGGAACAAGTCGCTCTACCAACTGAGCTACGCAGACGTTTTATTCTGATTCCTATCTGCCTTTATGTCGTGTGCGTCCTGCTGGCAGGTACGTCACATCTCCTGGTACGTTACATCATCTCCCCTTTATTATTATTATTTTTTCGAAGTGCTGGAGAAGGGATTCTCTTACTTTTCCTATCTCGCGGTGTGGAAAGAACATCACACCAATGCGAGATTTTGAACGGTTGGGTCATCCGGATAGTTCGGGCGCCATTATAACGAAGTAAATTTCTCCGTCATTTCTGTCCACGCCAGGATTCGAACCCGGATCCCCTCATTCCGGAATAAGTTGCTCTACCAATTGAGCTACGCGGACGTTTTATTCTCATTCCTATCTGCCTTTATGTCGTGTGCGTCCTGCTGGCAGGTACGTCACATCTCCTGGTACGTTACATTGTGACACTCCTGTGAAGTTTGAAAGAAATGCGTATATTTACATACATTCAGGATACTATCAAACTTACCTAAAATGTGACAGTTGTTGATTTCGTTCTGTGTTTGGCATCTCGAACGTCCATCTTCAGCGTCCAACAGTAATCAGCAAATATTATTGCATTCTATTGTTCCTGGCACCTCTTTTCCATGGCAGAGATGTCTTGGTGGAATCGCCCCCCATGTTCATCACTAACGGCACCCAGATTGTCAGGGAAGAAATGCAGGTGGAATTCCAAGAAATGCATTTTGAGGGACACATTACAGCCCATATCTTTTAAGACTGTGTTCACCTACAATCTCACAATAGTTCGGGGCTTTAAAATTTCCAAAAAAATTTGAACAATACTTTTAAAGGAATTTTACGCTGATTTTTCAACTTGGCTTAACAGATCTTCGAATCTTCTACCAGCAATCAAAGCTCTTATTTGAGGGCACATAAAAATTCCTTCCTTGATTTAGCATCACTTACACGAGGAAACGTTTCCTTTAGATAAAAAAATCACCATTTTTAACCATGGCTTTCACAAAAGTTTTGAAAAGCCTCGGAGTGGAAATTGTATATATATTGAAGTGGCGGTAGTGTCAGAGTGGAGACTTTATATGAAGTGGCGGTAGAAGATTCATGTCAGAGTTGACTAATGCGCGACGTACAGCATTTTTCTGTCCAGGTGTCAGTGATTCACGCTTTGGCCATTCCTTCTTGGTTTAATGATTTTTTTGTCTCTGTGGCCCCATTCGCACAAGAAACAACAAAATTTGAAACAGCCGAGCTGCAAACCCATTAGCAACGCAATGGCTTTTAAATCGCGACATATGGTCCAACAATACTTATCATACTGAATTTTTTCAACAGGATTTGCATAATTTCATGTTTACTTCATGTCAGTTGCATAAGATAACGGCACAGCAGGAAATTGGTTCCCATTGTGGAAAAGGACAGCCTTCAAACTACGTTTCGAAGAGTCAATGAACAGTCCCCACTCTGTTGTTGCATGTTCATCATCAAGGACATCTATTCCAGCGCAAATATTGTTGCAGTACACTAACCCATTTTCTGCAGAATAGAAAGCTTGAAACTCTTCCTGCCAGTTTAGATAAAAGCACACGTTTGTGTCGTTCTGAAGGAGATTCCAGACTTTTAGCCTAGAACCGAAAAGTCCAGCTTGTTTTTAGACAATTTCAAATCCAGAACAAGGTTGTTTAATTCGCCTTGAGTTAACAGATGAAGTGCACGTGAAGAGGTACTTGCTTCCAAAGTAGGGTCATTTTGCTCCTCATTTTCAACTTCGATAGCTGGATCATGTTCCGACGATTCAGCCTCTACTATAACATGTGTAGGACGATGTGCAACAGGTAAGTCCTCACTGTGTGGAATTGGCCTCATAGTAGATGACAAATTTGGGTACTGCACTGTGTGTTTGGATTTACTACTAATTCCTTTTATTTTTATAATACAGAAATAACAATCCGATGAATGATTTTGTGGTTCACGCCACATAATGCGTATCGCAAAGCTTTTGTGCCGAATCTCCTTAGCCCAATCAGTCAGACGTTTCACACAGATCGCACAACAGATATGAGGGGACCAGCTCTTATTTTTATGCGCTCACCTTACAGCCAAAATAGAGTTCATACCATTTTTTAACTAGTGGAGTATAACTTCGTCGCTGATCATTAAATGTCAAATTCCCACAAATATAACAGAAGTTATCGGGATGATTTACACACTTCCTTGGCATATTTACTCACGATAAAACACACGATGCTAGCTTTAAATTATTAAAATTTAAAGCTAGCTTTAAATTATACAACACACCGTAGCTTTAAATTATTTGACACAACAGAATGCAACCTCACTGGGTGCTCACAAAGAGAATGGCTGTGAAATACTGGCGTGTTCATGAAACGTCACTCTGCATGATTCAGCAGACTGCTGTCTGGCGCAACCTCGCGACGCGGCAGTGCATGAATCATCTTGCCCATTCGCATCCGGTTTCCGGATCACATACACCTAGTGCCTTGATAATGTTAAATTGTTTGTGGCCACCCTATGTTAGAAATTAGTTAAAATATTATCAGACGTACATTAGTTATCGCCGGAAAAATAGCTAAATTTCCGAAAAAGCAGTAATAAAAAATCTCATAGTACAAAAACTGAGGGTGATAGAAAAATTCTGATTGCGTATTTGAATTCAGCGCAGAAAGTTACGTTAGAAACACAATAAACCTTTCATGTGCCAAAATCTGTGTTCACCAACACGGTCGTCATATTGGGAAGATTGTAAACCAGTTGCTGTGAGCTGACTAGAATTTTGACTATGATCTGTAAGTACAAATGCAATAAGTGATTTCGCGTACATTTTAACGATATACTGTTCGATGCTTGCAGATATGGTAGTAACATCTCTTTTTTTAAAGGGAACATTATTTACACGCAGGCATATTACAGTACTTACAGTCACCTTAAGGGCTCTTTAAACAGGACTGCAAACTTTCTAATTAATGTGTGTGCCCCCCGATGACTCTAAACGTGATGCTAAGAGTGTAAGATTACCAATTTGTTCCAGAAGTCTTGGATAATTAATACGGTCTTGTGCTACGTGTGGTTTCATCATGACCTGCTGTCCCTTGTATGTCAGTTGTTTATTGTTGCAGCTATTGTTCTCTGATGATAAGACTGAAGTGATAGTCCGATTTATTGCCTTAACAAATCAAAATTAGAATTTGCCAAACTTTAACTCATCCACGGATGGCTGTTTCAAGGCCAATAGCGTAAAGCAAACTCGTGATTTTCAGCAATAATGCCTGTTAAGGTTTCAAAGGTCATACGAATGTTCCTGCCCAAAACCAACTCAGCGGGAATAAGCCTAGTACTCTCACGTACTGAAAATTTTAATTTTTGCTCACACCACTCATGATGGTCGTGAATATATTGGGCGATGGGTTTTACTAAATTTCTGTTGACATTTTCTGTTGAATGTGCTTGAGGATGATGAAGAGACTGATAAATTTATATTTGATAGAAAGCGTCACTTCCAACCTCTCAAATACATCAGTAACAAAAAGTGTATTCCATTATCAGTGACTATCGCAGATGGTCCCCATACAGAGGTTTATTCAATAAGTGTCCTACAGATTTTTTCACTGGTAGCTTGCTTCAGATTGTTTCACCGGTAGCGTGAAATAAGCTTGCTACAGATTACTTCACCGATAGCTTACTTTAAATCTTTCTATCCATTTAGAGTAATTATCAGTAGTACCAAGAATATAAAGACGCTTTACTGTTAACGGATGAAGGATATTTACCAAATAATTCTATAGATGAGGACTCAAATATATATGAACTAACCACGGCCGGTATTTTATTGTTATAATTTTGGCGTTGTATTTATCGCATGACCAAACGTATGCGATGATACTATCATGTAGAATAGGACAGTAGGCAAAATCACGTAACTTTGCTAGTGGTTTACATGTACCAGGGGCCTGCTAAAGGTTTCTTATGAAACTTTAACAATAAGGCAATTCTTAAGGAAAGAGGAGTTTCCAGTCTAAATTCTGCGCTAGAGAGCGAGTCTTCAGTACAGGAGACAATAAATAATTTCGAAATACGCTTACTGCCCTAGTAATGGGGGGACAAATCACCATCTTGGGATCCATTTAATAAATAATTGTACATATCTTCCGATCATGTTTCTCAGAGCGTGTCCGTAAATTCCGAAATCAGTATGCAATGCATTTTTTGCCTTGAAATAATTTAGGCAAACAAAAATAATGACTAAGGTTCTTCATCGAAATTTTCCTGTTCACAGGAGACACCGACATCTAGACAAAGCATCAGTAAATTTATATGACTTCCCACCTTGATAAACAAATTCCATATTAAAATCTCCCAGTTTCAATGCCCAAAAACATTCCAGATTCCATATTACACTCTGGCAATTTCAATGCCCATTGGGCATATTTTTAACTGCCATCCAAAAGTTACATTTCAAAATTTTCTTTATTCTTCAAATAAAAATAGCATTTCTATGTACATGACAGTAGAATTCTGCCAATAAATACAGTGGTATATACAACAACTGGAAAGTTCCAGTGAAACGTAAAACAACAAGTTTGAATGATGAGCCACTACCGCTACTTTTAACACATTAAGGTTGTACCGGAGCTTCTGTAATGCAAACGTAATAACGAAGCATTCACTTTCGGTAGCTGAGTAGTTATTTTCGCATTTTGAGTGTTTTCGAAGCACACCCTATATGATGATTATGTTGTGTAAACGCTACTCCGAGACCAACACCCAACTCAGCTGTGTGAATTGGAAAAGTTTGAGTATTGACAGGAAATGCTAAATTTAATATGAGGTGAAATGAGGCATTATTAATTTCTTTATATGCGTTGTCCGCTGCTGTCGTCCGATCAGTTTTCTTATATTTCTTCTTGAGAGTATACAGGGGTTCGCAATGGCTGTACAGTTTGCCACAAATTCCTGGTACCCCAAGTCATGCCCATGAACATTGACAGATCCTTTTCCGTTTAAGGACCGGGGAATTCTAAGATAGCTTTAACTTTGCTATTGTCAGTGACATACCGCTGTGTGGTAACTATATGTTCTAAGCAAACAATCTCAACACATGGGCGAATTGACATTTAATGCGTTTTAAAGTGATGGTTCTTGCATTGCGTTAGAGTTTAAACAATCCGTCTAGAATTTGAAGATATCCGTCAAAAGTAACTGAAGTAAAAATAGTGCCATTTCAATACACATGCACATGTGTTCCTGGATTGGGATGTATAACAGTATATATCCATACTCGTTGAAATCTAGCAGGCGCTGTAGGTAGTCGAATGGTCATTCTGAGAAAGGAAAACTCTCCAAAAGGCGTAATTTACCTTATAAACCATATTGTTATCTAAATGCATTATTTGCAACAAAGCCATTACCTTAAAATCTTGAATTGTTACGGCCAGGACACGTTACTGGAACCCCGATCCATTTCGGGAAACACTTAAACTCTCATTACAGTGTCTTCTTGTGTTCACAGAAGTATTCTGATTGTCTTTTGATGTCGTATACCTACCATTCTTGTGACGAGAAGAAAATGATACTTCATTATAACGAAGCAAATTGTTGTTAAAGTGCACGCTCAACTTCGACGGTAGTGTGGTACAGATCACGGATTTCGACTGTAGTGTGGTACAGATCACGGATTTCGACTGTAGTGTGGTACAGATCACGGATTTCGACTGTAGTGTGGTACAGATCACGGATTTCGACTGTAGTGTGGTACAGATCACGGATTTCGACTGTAGTGTGGTACAGATCACGGATTTTGACTGTAGATCGTGGTTACTCCGTGGGTTGCGGAGAAAGCCTAGAACATCCACTATGCTGTTCATAGACTCATTCGAGTCTGAGACACTGTACCAGGGTCTCGTACTTCTAACAAAGTAATGTAGACAATGATTTAACTGGTGAAGTAAAGTGTCAGTAATTTCTGTATTTTAAGAGTATATCAGGATCTTCCATAATTTACATAATCTTTCTATCATCAGTGCTAAAGCTATAGGACTTTCATTTGTTTTTTGCTTTCTGAAAAATGATTGCCTATCGATTGCCGCCGTACTGAGATTAACAAAGGGAAATCTGCTTTCAATCTGTCACTAAGCACACGGTAACTTACTCTGCACCATTGACTGTACCATATTTTTGCTGAATCATGAAAGTTGGTGTCAGCTATCTGTACTCCGGATGGATTATGAAGATCAAAATGATCTTCTAGATCTTCAATAAATTCAATGAAGCTGCCTATTCATTAAAGGTTTGTCTACCAGCATATCGCAGTCAATGACTCAAGAGGGGATTCCTTGATATCACCGTGGAAAGAATAATCGTTAGCCAACTTCCTTAAAATTTGAAACTTTGTCTGATAATAAAGAATCATGTGCTTCAGCAAGTACTTTGAACGCTCGGACTACAGCCGTAATGTTTTAAATAATTATTATCTTTCATTTCTATGTAAACTAATAGTCATTAAAACATCGAAGCTATCACTGGAGTAATTACCTAACGGTCAATACATAGAATTGACGTCGACTGGGAAGAGTGATGCTTTCTGTTTGTTGTATCTAACGGTCACAAGGTAGAAAATGTACTAAGTATTCCTTGAAGGCACCTATATTTCCAGCTCGTTTTACAAGGCACTTGGAGCGGAATTTACTCTCATGAACATTAACACTGGTCAAGAATAACAACACAGTAAGAAAAATTCATGTTTTTGTGTTACGTGTTATCTTTCTCAAACTTTGCAGATTTATATATACTGATATCTTTGACTAAAAAAATAATGTTTTTGACCCATATTTTTATTAGAAAATTGATAGTGTGTGGTAAAAACAGCCGTGTGTGTGAGGCCTTAGGTTTTTGATGTTTTTCAAATAACAAATGTACTGTCTTTTTTAATTTAAATTAAATAGCGATTTCAAAGAAAATTTTAACCAACTTGACGTAAATCGTACTGAAACACGGCAAATAAATTGAATTATTATTAGTCTAAAGGCTCAGTATTACTGATATAATTTTGTGAATTTTTAAAAAAAGCCAGGTTAATATGTTTTTGTCTCTTCTGTGTCTTAATATTTTACCAGATTAATTTATTTTAACTTTTTTCTTATTTAAAAATCTGAACACTTTATACCGTAAGAGTATGATTTGTTCCAGCCGATATGGCTTTAGTCATTTTATCGATTCAGTTCTTGTAAGGACGATTATTCCACCGTGTGTTGATTTATCTTCATTCAGACTGATAAACGTGTAACAAAAAACATTTTTATGCTCATGATCGTTAGTTATATTTTTTTTCTTTAAAATGAGTTAAGAACTATCATTTCTTTCTTATACATCAAATTGAAGATAACGTAGTGTTTTTTAGTCATCCATTTTCACTTAAGTACATTATTGATCGACGTTAAAGCATCACTCAAGTTTGATTTTTTAAATGAGTTTATCGACATGTCAAAAATTCCCTTTAGGGAATTTCCGAGCATTGTCATCGCTTACTTTTTCTAGCAGAGACCAAATAACCCACATTTACTCCTTTTCACGGAAGACGTATATTTACATTTTTAATGCCTGCTCTCATAATGGAACAGGCAATAACAAGGGGAACTTGTTATTTCTCTTTTATTCAGAATCAGAAAAAATTACTTCATGCACTGACATTTTCGCTCGAATTAGTAAGTCATCAGACGAGCTGGCATATCTTTCGTATATGAAGTTGTAAAATGCCTGAAAAGATGTGTTAATGCTTGATGCTGACTTTTTTTAGACAAAAATGTTTCAATAAAATCATGCCTGTTTGTGTTGGTGGGTGCCGCTCTCCAATTACTCCTTGAAATGCGTGTTGTTGTTAACTTATTCATCATCAAATAGCTGAAAATAGAGCACAGCTGAATTACGACTTACTTGAGCACACATTACAGAAGTCAATTTTTACTTTTTGCATTTTATTAAATCGCTACAGTTTGGAATATTTTGGGGCCATTGCGTCAGTTTTCCCTCCCCCGGAATTTTCAGATTTCGCCGTGCTACTCGCTTGTACTACGTTTGTATCGGATTATATCGTTAACATTTTCCTTTGTACCGGATTCTACTGTAAATTGTTTTATTTGCACTACTTCTGGTACCAAGTTATTCTAACTTTAAAGTGAAAACTGCGGAAGCGGTAGCACCCCAATTCGGAATTTTAAAATTTTAACCATGTCATTCGCTTGCACTACGTTTTCTTTTTTTATTGGAGGTTTGACAACCACCGTGAGGAACTCAGTGGGCTATAAGCAGTCGCCCGTCCCTAATTTAGGGCCAGTGGTTTCAGGGAAGGGAAAGAGCCAGATCCGTACGACAAACACAACATCCATGCTTCACCGCGACTCGAACCCGGATCCATCTCGGACAAATGATCAGAAGCCATCGCTTAGACCACTGCGCCACCGGGACGGAGTAATACGCTTGTTCCGGACTGTACCTCAGAAATTTTCATTTGTAATACTTCCGGTACTGGCCTGAAAACGTTATGGAAAAACTTGTGCATTAAGAAAAATATCGAGGCTGCTATTCCAGCCTGCTGTTTATACAAGAGATATCGTGACAAAACAAATATGCACATATGCATTCTGAGGGTTATAGGCCACTAAGAGAACCACAAAATATTTTTAAAAAAATGTTGTTTACGTCAATTAACCACACATGAAAATGACCATTTCAACTGTTATCACCTAAAAATAGGGAAGTAATGTTCACCAACGGAGGAATTGGCAGAGGAGGCGAATAAATTTTTGACAGATATGCTTTTTGTGTGTGTGTGTGTGTGTGTGTGCGTGTGTGTGTGTGGGTGTTAAGTGCCTTATAAGGATGTTCATTCAGTGTCATCCCTCTTTCTGAATGATGATAATGATAATCAAATCGGTGGAAAAGATTTACAGCTTTATGCAAGGGTGAGTCAAATAAAAACTTAAAATTATTTTTTCTCACACTGCGTTGGACCACAGTGGTAAACACCTGTATCATGTTTCAGTGTAATCTCCATTTTGTGCAATACAAGTCATCCAGTGCTTAAAAAGTGCATAGATTCCTGTAGAAAAAATATATTTCGGTCACGTGTGCAGCCACTCATGCACCACCTGCTGCATCTATTCATCGGACCTGAAAGTCTTTCCTGCCATCAGATCTTTGAATGGTCCAACGATGTGGTAATCACTTGGGGCAGCAAGATGATGTAAATGATACTCGAGGCGTATTATTGCAACCATCGCACGAACAGTATGGGGTCGACCGGGGTCAAGTTGCAAAAATAAACCAGTTTTCCGAACTCCACGTCGTTTGAATTTGATGGCAGGTCGAAGAGGATTCTTCATAAGATAAGGTCTGCATATGTGTTACTGGTCACAGTGTTTCTACTGGGCATGTAGTGCTCCAAACGTACGCCCCGTTCATCCCAAAAGAGGGTCAGGCTAACCTTCCCTGCAGTTGGCTGCGTGCGAAACTTCTTCCGTCTTCTGATGATTTCTGGCTGATGACAGTGAACCCAGGTTTCATCTCCAGTTACACTCCTTTGCAAGAAGCCTCCTGCTTCAAAGTGACGCAAAGTTTCTTGACAGGCACCAACACGTCGGTGTTTCAATTCTCGAATCAGCTGGCGTGGCACCCACCATGCAGCCACTTTGTTGAACTGGAACACATCATGGATGATGTGGTGCGCTGAACCAAGACTGATGTTCAAAATTGCTGCTATTTCGTCCACAGTCATTCGGCGATTTTCCATCACATTGCCTTCAACTGCTGTAATGAACTCTGGTGTCATTACTCTGTGTGCTTGACTTGGTCGAGCAGAATCTGTCACAGAACTCAAGCCGTTTAGGAACTTCCTAGTCCATTCTTATACTTGCTGGAGTGACATACATGTATCACCATACTGCATCTTCAATCGACGATGAATTTCAATAGGTTTCATGTCTTAACTACTCAAAAAACGGATGACAGAGTGTTGCTCCTCTTTGGTGCATGCCTTGAGTGGGAGGACCATATTTGCACTGTTACTGTGACCTCACTAAATTTGTCTGCAGCATGCTGCCACCTGTAATAAATAATTTTAGTCATCCTCAACAATACTGTCAACTTGAAGGACAATGACACTGCATTTTGACTTTTTCATCACACTTTTAAGTGTTTCATTTAACTAATAGGACATATAGTTGTTTTGAATAAAGTATCATGAGAGAGACCTTCTTTCTAGTATACCACTCTTAGGGCAACCTGTAAAGAAAGGTCTCGGCTGGTTGTTAAAGGTATATTTATAAGACTGAAGTCTATATGATGGATTCTTATGTGTATTTCTAGCTTTAGCACCTAACTAGCTATTTCCATTTTATTTAAATTATTGAGTCATTCCGGAAGTACGTCAACGCATGCATTTCACATGCATTTCGGGAACTTGAAGCAGCAACACAGGTGAAATCTGGCTGTTGCGTATTACGTACCTCGAGTTCAGTTCGTGCATACCGATTGGCCAGTGGAAGTTGGAATATTGATGGAGCAGCTCAGATGATGAGTGACGATGGAAGAACAGAAGTATTGTTTCAGAAGTTTTGTGTCTTATTGCAGAATTTAGAAGTGGCCTAAACTCTTCTTCGTTCATCAGTAGATTAAAATACCCTTAAGAAAACGGCGATGCAGAATTGGGTGAAAGAATATGTGGAAGGCAGGACATCACCCAAAGACGCTTCAGGATGAGCTCGATGGATTTTGTCTTCCACACACGAAGTCAAATTGCATCCAAGACGCCTTACAGCAGTTTTGTAGGATGAGCATCCATGAACTTTTCTCGTAACTGGGTATGCCTCACACAATGATTTATAGCGTGCTGACGTAAGATTTTGGGCAAATGAGCAAATTAGTGACGCGGGCATCTCACATGCAAACCACGACACAGAAGGAATTCCGTTACAAAACGCACGGTGAGTATCTTCGCAATTGCTGGGAGGTGACTAGGTTCCTCTGATTACGTAAAGGTTAGGTAGAATTTTTCTCAGCCCGGTAATAACAACAAGAGTTACAGTCTTGGGCTGAATGCCTTATTTCTTCTGCTCATTTACCCCTTGTGGAATTGCTGGAGCGTAAAGTCTTACTGGTTGTTGCTATCGATGCCCGCAGTGTAGATTCTTGGGAGACGTATGGTGAGTACACGAAAACGTATGGCAGCACAACGCCCGGATTGCTCAGCTGTTAATTGAACATAACAGTTCATTGGGGCTGAAAACATCGTATTCATCGGTTCCTTGTGAATTCAACTGTTTTGGCCATTTGTAAAGAGAGATGTTCGGTAATCGCTACAACAAACACAATTTGGATCTCTCAATCACAGACATTTTCCTCAGACTTAACAACAGAGGTACTTTTAATGCTGTTCGTGAATCGCCTACATTTTGGAAACGTATTATTGGTAACAAGGGGAGTACTAATAATTAATTTTCCTCAAATATTGAGATCATTGCCGTTCTATTATAGGAATTATGGTAATTTAAAAATGTACAAGTTCATAAAAACGACATAATTAATATATTCATGCTTTGATGCTACTAAAAGTAATAAAAAAAGAGAAGAAGAAAGGGCATTCTTAACGAAGAGGTTTACTGCATTTTATTTTCGAAAATACCTTCACGTCTTGTTGGGAGTTTAAACCTCGCAGTGTAATAAATTTTGGTTCCTTTATCATCATTAATTTCAGCTTATACCTTCAGAGATTTAGGGAATTCGATGCAAGCTCTAACGAGACGTTTGCGAGGAAATTCTCACAGGATCTGAATGAATGATGAAAGCTGCCAGAGAGGACATCGATTGTTACCCACGTATCTTTAAATCATCGGAATTTTTCTGAAACTCCTTGAGCTCATGCATATTGTACAAATGACTTTCAAAATAAATTCCACATAAAATCTGCAGAAGAAAATGATGCATACCAAAAGACGACAAATTTCGTGAAGAATATGTTGTTCCTTATTAATACGTCAAGTTTTCCAAAAACCTTTATTCTTGAATAAGCATAAAAGTTTTAAACCTATTAATATTTACATTTACTACTATCTCAAAAATATTTTACCTTCCTACAGGGGCAGCAAAGCAGCAAAGGCACTTGATTCATTTTGCTTAATGTATAGCATATGTCACAAAACTACTCCTGTTAACGAGATTCTATAGACGCGTGCATCTGTTTCTGAAAACCACAACAACCTGTATTTGCCTCGAAAAAATTGTGGGTGTGTGCTTGTGTGTGTGTGTGTGTGTGTGTGCGCGCGCTTAACACGACACTATCTCACGTAAATCTGTGTATTTTTGAAACTCGGAAATGTTCTTTCAAATGAAGATTATCCGAAGTCCTAAAGCCAGTCTGTTTCTGTAATCTTTGGCGTCAGTAAACGTTTGCAATAACCCTTTCGAGTGTTTGGGTTTAAGACATCAATACCTGTCACTTTCCTGGAAAACGTAACGTATTTCACGAATTTTGTAAGCAGCGATTTTATTAAAAGTTGAAAATTAGGACTGCTCAGTTACCGAAAATTCTGGACACTTACGATAATTTAATTTAACAGCTTTCATCGTGGTACCTGCTTTTATTACATTCAGCGTGCAAATGTATGGCCAATTTTAATTCGGGGTACACTTGATCCTTCACGATGCATTAAAAATATTTTTTCTGTTAGGTGATAACCTGACTGTTGTTTTGTTATCACTTAACAGAAAAGATCAGTTCAAAACGTACAGAGGTATTTGTGTTATGTGTGTTTAAGTCAGTTTTGAAAAGATTCTGGGTTTTTTCACCCCATTCAGTCCTTTGTTCTTTACTCAATTAACTGCTTTCCACGGTGGCGAAAATAATTAGCTATGTTCAAAATCTAAGTGTTGCGGCAAGAAAAGAGCAGCACGGTCGCTTTCGACAGTATACAGGTTTCGAATATGCCTGCATGAGCAATTCTTTGCAGAACTTTAAGTAATGAGGAGCAGGAAAATATTTTTTTTAATTATTGGGAAACTTTTACACAATTTTGCATAGGCATTTAGATAAAGCGTGGGTACTTACTATTCATTGGAAGGATAAAAGTTGATTTCCTTTCCCTTCGTTCTTATCTGGAGAACATCTTCCTGGTAGTCGTCATTGTTGTGCCATTATCAAAACCCAACCGATATTGGACAGACTTAAGAGAATTGGCGCAATTTAAACTAAATTTGTTTCTAGCAGATGTAGGAATCTACTTTTCTTGTCTTCTTGTAAGTAATCATATTCCCATTATTCGTAAAATTGTTTCGAAAAATGTCGAGACAGGAATGCTTTGTCAGTTCAACGTGTCCCCTTAAGAGAGCAATGAGAAGAATCTATTGGAGACTTGCAGAGTACATTTAGGCTGTTGTGATTGTACATTGACCGATCTCAAAATCACAGTTGGATCATTTTTCCGTAGGATCAGGTTTTTGATTCATAGGCGGAATAAGAAGAAATTTCGCATTCCGTGTTTGTTGCGTGTCTATAAAGGGGACAACATTGGTATATAGAATAGAAGTATAACTCATGCTTTCGAGTACCCGTTTTCGAAACTGTTGAAGTTTTGTGGCAGGAATTTGATACCGAATTACGAATCTCAGAATACGGAGGAATTCGAAGAATATATAGATTCCTCTCTTCCCCTCTTTCTGAACGGAATGGCAGTGATACTTGTGTCGTGGAATGTGACGATTCCACATGACATTAAAGAGGCAGTTTTCTGATGTTATAGTAGCGTGTTTTGAACCACACGATGTTAGTTCTCGGCCCGTTGACATTAAACAAATAACTTGATTTGTTGGATTTGTATCCAATATATTACATCTTCCTAAGAGGTAAAGAAAGCAATCTTGGACCTGCCCGAGAGGCCTAAAACAAATACCTATAGTCTTTAATAGGGTTTCATAAGCTTTATCGAAATTTCTGGCTATACCTCTGGGATAGCAACTTCATTCTCTACTTGCTGTTGAACAAGTGACTGTGTCTCGCTGCTAGGTCAGATCATCTTGTTCGGTAAACATGAATATCGATACAGTCATGCTCTAGAAGATTTGCGATCCAATACTCTTCTGAACTATGAAAACAAAATGTTAGATAAATGCAACTAACCAATTTACCATTATTACCTACTTTTTGTTAGGAATGGCAAAAGTCTGTAAGGATCTGGAGCGCAAAACTTTAAAAATCAGTCCCTGTCGCATGTTTGCAAATTTAGACCAGACTTTATTCCTGTGAGGCATCTAATATACAGTATTTCTAATTTTGCCAGAGTAAATGGGCATATAAAAAAATCCACCTTACGAGGTGAGCGAATTGGCGGAGGGCAAGGCTCAAATCATCATTTGAACTATTATTCTTGTTCTGTGCTCAAGTCGTGGAGAACATTGGAAGGCAAATATATTCCGCTTAATTCTAGTGTTGGAAAGTTCAAATACTTGGCTTACACAAACGACTATGCATTATTTATATATTCATATTAATTGAGGACGAAGAATCATGTAGAAATGTTTTTCTTTATCAAAAATTACGTGTGCACAGAAAAGCTATGAAAAATCTAAAGCTTCCATGAGATTTGGCCTTCGGCTCTCCTGAAACACTTTGCTAAACTGCTTGAGTTCTGTTTTTGTGTTGTGTATTATAGCTTAGAGAATGGGAAGAGTAACTCATCCGCTTCTACTTTTCCGTTGTTATTTTTTGTCTCATCGGGGTTCGCGTTTTACTAACATGAGAAATAACTTAGAGACTGAATCAAGACTCCTGTACGACCGAACGCTGATTTGCTTCTTTTACAAGAGTCCGAAGTTCCGGTTTGCGAAAGGGAACAGTCGCGTCTTTCTGTATGACATTTCTGTTCAATGCATAAGCCTTGTGTTGCGTAGTACGTACCTCGGTCTAAGTTCAAATGAAATGTAGCCCACTTCTCGCTATGGCACTAATCCCACAGGACTATTGCTGAGAAACTGAATATGTTGATCACACGTTTTATTTTCTCACAAGTACTTGCGGCTGTGTGGAAAGTAATGGATTCCTTGTGGCTTCAGCACTGAGTTGATCAATTCTACAGCTCGCTTCCTATGTTTTGTACAGTTCGTATCGCCAACAACTTGTTTTTGTTATGCGCATCACTTTTTTGGCATCGTACTGCAATATCTGACCACTTCTTTATCAATATGAAAAGTGCCCTTTTTAGCACGCCTTTTGTAAAAAAGGTTAGTGCTTATAGTATCGCTTTGTCCTTCCGTTCATATCTCTGAAGCTATTAGTCCGATTTGAAAACTTCTTTTTGCATTACAAAGCTGGCAATATGATGAGGATGATGATTGCTTTCCTGTATCTTTCTGATGTCCAGCTTCGTCACTAGAGCGCGTTAATGCAGATATATTGAATTTAAAGTTAATTTTATTCCATGTATTTGCTTCTAAATATCCGATTGAAATAGTTTTCTTATTTTCGATGTCATTTGCAATGAAGGCAATTTTGAGTACAATTTCTTTTTCCTGTAGTGTATATATTTTCCGCTAGGGGCGTATATGTAAACTGGGATTTCCTCGATATCTCCCCTTCTATGCTTTCGATTTCAAAAATTCTTTCTGCATCGGATACAGCTTCTGGTAGGAAATGTTCTACATATAATTTCCAACTTTTTTCTTTCGTGGACTGATATCTCTCTCACTGAAAAACCTTTCGAGAATTCCTTCTGCTTAAAATAGTGCATAGGTTTTTCTGCCAGGTACGTAAATATTTATCTGTATTAAATACCTCTGCCTCTAAGAGTCCGATATATCAGCTTCTAAAAGTCCAATTCGGGGAACGTTTCCATTGCGAAATGTTCTCCACATAATTCAACATTTTTCTTGACGGATACATGTTCCACTGGAGGGCGTAACTTCACGTTTCCGTTTACAGCATTTTTCCATCATTATCTGCGGGACTAAAAAGCCGATTGGAAACATTATTTTACGGTCAGATACTACTAACTATGAAAACATCTTTTGTGTATTTCTTTCCAAAACAGTGTACAATTTTTAGTCTAGGGAAGGGAGCGCATATACTTAATTTGTTTTTCTCGAACTTTCTAAATGTTTCTATTTTGTTATTGCAAGCTGCTCCTAAATCTGAATGTTTCATCGACTGCAGAAATCCGGTTGAGTTTTTTCTAACCGGTTTTACTGACTATGAAATATGTTGGAAGATCTTATTGGCATCAGACAGGATACAAACCCCGTGCTTATTTCAACAGAAAATTCGGTGTCATCTTTTTGTTTTGTTGAAGTTTCGTATACGAAACCTGGTTCTTAGTAACTTCCACACCTTGCCAGAAGATCACTTTCTGCATACGTGAGATTGTTTTCACATGATTGTTCGGAATACGGCATCTAAGTGTAGGTGGTTTTGTAAAGTCCTTCGATTTGTAAATGTGTCACACGTGGTTTCATTCGTTTCTTGCTGCGCATGCAGTATATGAGTACGTGAGTGTGCACTTCTGAAATCCAAAACTTGACAACTGAGCTTCCAATTTGTTCGTTTTTGGAAGTTTGTTATGTATTTGCAGCAGTCCAGAAAAACAACAAACCAATCACAATTGAGGCGGAGGACAAGTGTTCAAAGACCTAGAGCTACTGCATTTTTCTCACGTTGCTACCCAGGTTTTCATAAAACATAGGGATTACAACGGGGTTACCTTTCTGAGAAGAGAAGCATCCTTAAAGGACTTTTTATATGACAGTATGATTGAAATGTGGGATTTCTCTTAACTTCAGTGTTCCGCTGAGTTAGGTAGGCTTGTGTTAGAGGCTTAGTTCTGAAATATTAACAGGCCATGCTGTTGGTCCTGTGGCCACAGGTGCTGGCTTCTAATTATTCATCCGAGATGCGCCGAGGTTCAATTTCTAGATGAGGCATGGAGGGTAAGCTTGTTTGATGGCGCTGGATTTGTTCTTCCCTGGAACAAATGGCTCTAGTTAAGGACGGATGACTGTTTACAATACAAAGCTTTGCTCACAGTAGTTGTTAAACTCCGAACCAAAGAATGTAGTCACAGTGTGATCGTTAACATTTCACTTCCTTGATATTCAAAAAAGCCTACCTTAACTTTTAAAAATTTAGGTACTGGTTTCATAAGCATTCCCACAGGACACAGGAACAGCCGCTTCAAAATTCGCAAGTGACGGTTAGGTTTGTTATTCCCCAGGATTAAATACTTAAGTCTGTATTTCTGATGAAAATGTAAATTCTACCTACTTTAGTTTGAAATGTATTTGTGTATTATCATATGAGCAACATGTGCACTCCTGAGTGATTTTCAAAGCGCCTTGCCATGGATTGTCCCGGATTTGAAACCAAAGAGAGTTTCTTGAGCAACGTTTGAAAGCAGACGTGTAAGCAAGTTGCTTTGTCTTAATGCCTGATGTGCTCTTGTAGTTCCTACATGTTATTCTTTAGTCTTTACTTGAGCACGATATTCTTTGAATATCTAGAGTCACAGAACACGAACCTGAGGTCAATTTCTTCCTTTTACCTACTGATTTCCAACAGGATGTGGAAGTTTTCAATTGTACATTTCTGGAAGGTGGATTTGAGGGAAAGGTCACACACTGAGTAACCACCTCTTTCTCTCTCTCTCTCTCTCTCTCTCTCTCTCTCTCTCCATCTCTCTTCTTTGTCTCTCTCTCTCCATCTCTCCTCTTTGTCTCTCTCTCTGTCTCTCTCTCTCTCTCTCTCTCTCTCTCTCTCTCTCTCTCTCTCTCTCTTTCTCTTCTTTGTCTCTCTCTCTCTCTCTCTCTCTCTCTCTCTCTCTCTCTCTCTGTATGACACTAGCAAATTCTTTCCTTAGCGGGCATGAAATTCTGAAATTTATGAGAACGTTATTTACTCTGTTAGTGAATAACGTCATAAAAAACTTTAGTTCTGATCAACGAAGGATATCAGGGACACCTCTGAGCGTGTTATGAACACGAGAGCGGCAAAATTTAACATTATACTACGTAAGTCTCGAACATTTGACTTCATGGTTATCTGCTGATGAATTGTTTGTTACATTATTTAGCATATGATTACCGGCTTTAATTACAATGACGCAAAATACAGTGCTCGACAAAGAAAGTACCACACCAGGAAATATTTTTCGGTGTGCCATGCAAATTGATGGTATATCTCTCCAGGTAGTTTTTTAAATAATTGTAAATGAAAACCGATTAGGTGATAAGTGAGGGAGATAAAGGGCAAAGTACGTAGGCGTAACTAAGTACGGTCGTGCTCGCTTGGACGTGTTAACACTGCATCGGAATGATCTTCGTGGTGACAATCGTGTGTAAAGAGTTGGAATGCTTGGGTGACGTCGTTGGGAATCCTACCATCACCTGGACACATTTATCAGAGCATTTATCATAGATCTACGCACAGCAGATTGCTCCCTAAGCCGCAATGTGGCAGAAAGGTATTGGGGTGCAGCAACTGTGGGCAAATGTAGCGACAGGTGTTGAAGGAAAGTAACGTGTCTCGCCTTAGTGGGGCTAATGCATAATGCATGTAAGTAGACGTCCGAACGCCTGAATCATCTCATTCGACGGTAAACCATACAAGCCCCACAATTCATAGCGGACAACATTCGACGAGGTGTGTACGCAGCTATGGACTTCCCCATATCGACACGGACTGTAAAACGCAGCTATGGACTTCCCCATAGCGGCACGGACTGTGAAACGCAGATTGGCTGAAGGCAGTTTTGTCCTCTTGCCAACGATCACGTTAACTACCACTCGCCGCAACACATCGTCCACCAAGGTTGCAGTGGTGCTGTACCATACGCGTGACGGAACGAATGGAATCAGTCCGTGCCCAGCGACAACTCTCGCTCCTGTAACAGCAAACAACGATCGCCGATTGAGAGTCTGGGGACGAGATATTCACCGGGCTAATCCTGCTGCCGTCCTCGGGCGTTATGCGGCTCCTCAAATTAGTGTTATGGTTTGGCGCGCTATCAGTTTCGATAGCAGTTCACCACTCAAACGCATAGTGGGTACAATGCCTTCACAATGCTACACCAATGAGATGCTGCAGCCCGTTTTGTTGCCGTATATCCGCGGTATCCCTCATGCCTAATTTGAACAAAAAAAATAAGAAAAAAACGACAAGCCGCGCTGTGCCAGACAGTGATTACAAGGCGTCCTACTGCTGCCCTGGCCAGCGCAATGGAAACCAAAAATTTCCAAATTTATTAATACTACATGAGTGTATACCAAAATATTTGTGTCTTCTTCAGCTGAAGGCAGCGCGGGTTGACTCTCTCAATTTCCCGAATACCTCTAATTTCAAAAAACCCTTGCACCCTCCCGAAAACACTGGTTTCAAGGAAGAAATGCAGACAATGCCGTATGACAAAGACACCATCCATGCCTCACCTGGGATTCGAACGAGGATCCATCTCGATCGAATGGTTACAAGCCAAGGTTTCGTTAGCACTTGGCAACCGCGACCGCTACTCCGTCTTCTCAGCTTCCGTTATTCAGAAATCTTTCTCGCTTTTAGTTTGTTTTCTTGTAAGCTAATAGCGTCTCAAAAATTAAGCGACAAGGAAATGCGTCCCTTAACTCAGAATTTCTTGACTTTCCAGTCGATTTGCGCAATTCTGTGATATTGTGGAATGCGAAGTTTGAAGATTTTTCACCAGGAATATGTTTATACAAACCGCATAATTTTATGCCAAACTCCTTTGTAATTTATGCAAAAACTGTTTCAAAAATGGTCCTATCGTAAAATACAAACCAAAGTATAAAATCATGAATTTGTGGCTTTAAAAAGGAAAAAAGAAAAATTCAGTTTTAATATGCTTAAAATTGATACTGACCCAGGATAGCTTGGGTCAAGAGCTAAGCAAAGCCGGTTAATGTATTAGTTTGACGAAAATTTCTCCTCGAATTATCTTTTCTGCATTATCTTTTCTCGGATTTGCATAGATGCAAAAATTCCGTTACTGGAGAGGGTAATCTTCAAGTATTTTGGTGAGTTAGTAACATAAATAAAAATTAAAGGTTTGGTTTAGTTGCGAATTTAGTATGTTAAATATTTTTGTGGAAGTGTTATTGGACATTATATACCTGATTATGCCAATCTGTTTCGTTGAAGTGAGATGAAATGTTATATGCTCTGACAGGCAAAAACATAATATTGTATTCAAGTACTAATTTGAAAATTCAAATGTCTTTCGGTCAAAGGGTCAGAATAGGGTTAGAATAGGCTAACAAGATAGTTTTGGCAACTACTGTACAATGCAAATAGTAACAAAGCAACACTGATATTTCACGAAAATTATATTGAAATTCAAATTCTTTAACAGTAAAGAGAAAACTGAAATTTCTAAATGGCTTTTATAAAACCTTGTACATTTCTTCTGGAACAAACATTAAAGCTGAATCAGGTTATAATATTTGTTGAAAAAAATAATGACAGCTTTATGCAACACTTGCTGGAAAATGGTAGTACGATACATGAAGCGCATCAAAATAATCAGAAACACTATAACAGAAGTTTGGTATAAAGGCTAACGTACTAAATCCACTTTATTTTGAATGGTATCTGATCATTTATGTACAGCGACTTTTATAATTTCATTTTTATTGTACAGAGGAAAGCTGACGAAATTTGTAGTTGCACGTGAATGTTTTCCTCTATCCAGCACAGAAAGGATTTTGTCCTTCCGACTTTTCGAAGTGGAGATATCCTTTCCAGAGACGGGCAGAAAAAATGAAAATATAGATACATTGCAAATTTATCCACATGCTTCCTAATGTCCCATATAAAGTGTTTTTCACTGTTCAGAAGTAGATATATCTATCGTTCTAGCAGCTAGGCGAAATAGCTGACTGAACGATAAACGAAAGTACACCAATTTTAAAATATTAGGCTTACGTTTTTCTCTACCCTACACAGGACACGTACCTCGAATTGTCTTTTAGAAGTTGCGAAAAGGCGTTTTTTTTTTCAATATTTCCCAGCAGATACAGTTTGGATGGGCTGCCAGCACTCAATCCAGCGATGGAAGCTAGCAGGGGCTGTTGTAGTGGTGCCCAAAAGTCAATAAAATGAACCAGTGACAAACAGATGGGTCTGATACCCCATCAGTGGTCATATGCCACAACGGGGTCATCAGTTATCCATCACAGGCAGTGGCTGCCACAATCCGCCCTGCAAACACGTGCCATAAATGATGGCTAGCCTAATCTGATTCGACAGTTTCCTGCCACTGGCAACCAGCATTCGCGTGACGTAAGTGATGGCTTGTTAAATCTCGTCCGTCAATTGACCAGCAGTAGCAAAAGAAAAAACCATCGCAACTCTTCAACGTTTCCCATAGGTACAATTTATCACAACATCACATTTAATCGCAGGAAATTTATCTGCATGAGATCACGGTGGTGGAAAATTTTTCTCAACCTGTACTGAAAAACACACGGTAGATTAAGGTAGCATCGAACTCACGACAGCTTGGCTGCGAAGCAGATGCTTTAGCCACTACACTACTTTGTCACGTGCGAGCGGCTGCTTAAAGATGAGTCTCCTGGGTGATATGAAATGAAGGGTTCTCTTTTTCATTTTACAATATTGCGAGTTATTTTTCATAAATTCCGTTTTATATAATTCATAAATTTATTTTTTCAACTTAACGATTTTTCTTGTTTACAATGAGGGAACTTCACTGAGTTTCAACTAGTGTACCAGCTTAAAGACGTTTTCCAAAGTTTTGTACTGTCCTTGTGGTTTTGAAAGGCGATTGTTTAATCAATATACAATATTGATCTGTTCATGTCACATTCTGTCACATTTTTAGCATTGTATCCTTTTTATCAGACCTCCGAAGCTACAGTTGCTCCAAATTTGGAAATATATTTCTTTTATTTCTGGTTATGTTTGGCAGCGAATTTCGCCAGTCTTGTGTATTTCCCCCATGGAAGAGTTCATTATATTCCCATAGTGTTGCTTAATTTTTTTTTCACATACTTGATCATTTTGTAATGAATTTATACAGTTTTTTCCGCAAATACCAATTTTATACGGGTATAAATCATTTTTTTCCAACGTAGCGATGTTTTAATGTTTTTCCGGGACTTTTGTTTGAAGCGGTTTAGTGTATGCTAACTAAAGGTTATTCGATACATTTACTAAGTTTTCAGAAATTATTGCTTGTTGTTCATTGTAATAGAGTGGTGTGTCTTTCATGGCTCTCTGTATTCTCGATTCTTCGTGGGTTAATGAAGGAATTTTGATGCGAAATGAGTTTCTATAATTACAAAAGAGTAACTGACCATATGTTACAGTTCATTAATTATTTATGTAATTTTCTTCCGACGGTAATCTTTGTCAACGCGACATTTTATTTGGAAATTAATTCATCAATAAGGCTTTTGTTTTCTTAACTAACTGGTACCACGAGAGACTGTGTACGTGCTGCTTTTGGGCATGCGCAGTCCCGCTGCTTCCACCTCGTGTTAGGGTTGTTGCGGTTGCCAGCTACGGGCCACTTGTGGCGCTTGCTTGGAAGCCCGTAAGTCACAACTATGCAGCAACTCCATCAACGACTACGAACCGATGGCGCTGCCACCAACAAATTGGTACCGTACCGTGAGCGGCAGATTTCAGCCAGCACTGACCCATCACTACCAGCTAGCGGCCAGCAGAGTCCCAGCACTTGTGTTTCTGCTGGGCTGCTTTATTGATCTGCAAGGAACTAAGAGCTAAATATCTTACGAAATGGCGGGGTTTGGGAGATTTGTGTAAAATGGCGTAGCCAGAGATTTCTTAAGAGTCCAGGGACCTGATTCATTGGTGAAAGCCACATGTATGCACATTTATCGCTTTAAATTCGTACTCAATCCACCCTCGGAGGGGTGGGGCGGGGGACTTGGGCCGTTGGACGCTTCCCTCTGGGCTACGCCTCTGTCTGTGTACCTTCTACCAGAATGACAAGAACTATTCTTCTGATCAAGAGTTGTCAATCCTTCTCCTACATCACGCAGTTTTCCAGGCGATAAAAGAATAATTATTGTTTTTTTTTTTTTAATGAAGGTTTAACGACCATCTTGATCAACTAAGAAGAATGATCATTATCTATGCTGATTGTGTTCAGTTAATCAAATCCCGCACATCATTCCTGTTACATCGAAACTTGGCTATTATTTCTCTGTAAATGATTTAAAATTTTAAGTGATTTACATCAAGGGAAAATAAGGGCACTTCTTTGAGCAATTACATATTTAAAAATACTTATCATAAATGTACATGCCATAGGTTTTATCTCTATGGAAGCTTTCTAATTCGAAAAAGAAAGTGCTTCCACGAAGTTGATAGAGATGCGTACACATACAAATCTTGTAGCTTAAATTTCTGCTGGGTCCAGGAAAACAATTAATTATTTGCTTCCATTGCTCAAAAAAGTATCATTCTGAAATTTCACACTTGTGACTTCGATAATTCTTCTATTAGAATTGCAGTATTGCTTCTGTCCAAAATAGATTATTCAATAAGGAAGAAACAAAAACGTCAAAATCTGCTTGTAACTAGAAAAAATCAAAACCTGATATATGATTTTAGAACCGAGTGGGAAAGTTCCGGGAAGCAATGATATTAAGTTTTTTTTGTAAATACTCTCTGATATTAGTGGAGAAACACAAAACGATTTTGATCGTGGAATATTTCAACTTTCGTAAAATTTGTGAAACGAGCTCGTTCACAGTCGAAAGACGAAAGTTATGTCAGCCTTATTGCCGAGGATGCTATGAAAGGAAGTAAAAGGTAGTCCTTATCTCTTCAGCAAAAGCCTCTGAGGGCAAACCGAGAACTTCCTTTATTTGTTGAATAACGACTGTCATTTGACACACATGCTTTCCGCGCTAGGGAGATAAATCTGTACTGAGAATTTCCGCCGAACGACTGACAGGATCTTATTATTGTTATGGAGGAGTGCAAATATTCAAGAGCTTGATAAGACGTATTCGACTGATGGAAAGCAGCCTTGATTCCCTTTTACGGTGGAGTTTTCATTATTCGTTGTTCACTGCGAAACGTCTTTCGCTTTCTTTAAATTGTTTACTCCCAGCAGAAAATTTCTTTCGCTCACTGTTCCGTGGAAAAGGAATCAATTTTAAGTTCCACATGTATGTGTACCAATCATTTTTTTCGAATTCCAATGAGCAGAACAAATAAAGTGCTCTAAAGTGAAAACTGTGAAGGAAGCTCAAAATGAACCTTTTTTCTTACAAGTAGTTTTCTGCAGTGTCATTAACGTGAACTTGCATGAAGTATTCCCGTAATTTTTATCGTTTTTTTCTACTCTTCTCTCTGTCCTCTTGGCATTTAGTTTTGCGTTAAATACCACCCGCGCGCTCGAGGCCCAAAGTGTTAATTCCTGCAGATTTTACAGATTTTCAGCAAACTTTAGCATATCTTAATACAAAAAGCCCAAATCATTCATAGGCGTGTGTTTTCCTTCTCCTTTTTGCTGTCCCTATCATCAAATGGTTTTTGTTCTTAAAAAGACATACAGATTTTCCGCAATAGAAGGCAAAATGTCTGAATTTTATCGTAATAATAATACAGTTTTCTCAGCCAACATAAAAACACAGGTTCATTTATATCATATCTTCCATAACTATGCGATCTAGACTAAATTATCAACGTTTATTCACAATTAAATTTTTTATTAACATCGACTATACTTTCGTAGAGAGTATGGCTCGGCATTATCAGACCGAATGGAGCGTAAATATTGAAATCATTGTGACATCAACAGAGTTCTGACGGTCACGGATTTTGATGAGTTGTTTCTATGCGCTTGAAAGAAATGGCGTAGACGTCATGTCGTTGGCAAGTCGTGAATAATTCCGGTATATGTGGAAAACGTCTAATATAAATCAGGTTTATCAATAAGCGTAGCGTTTCCAAACAAATATTTATAGTTATTTTCGTGACAATGTTGTGATTTCTTCAATTCATAGCTCCGTAGGTAAGTCTTGTGTTCCTTCACACGAAACTTAAGCCCTGCGGTCTGACCTTGTTTGAAAACGCTACGCTTATTGATAAACCTTGTTTGACTATAAATAAAGCTTAATATATCAGAGGCTTTCCACATATACCGGATGATGCCGAGCCAAAAGCTCTGCAAAACTATAGTCGATGTTAATATAACATTTAATTGTGAATAAACGTTAATAATTTATTCTAAATTAACATCACAAGTGTCTTAAATTATATGTAACTATGCAATTTATTTTCCTGGCTTTTAAAAGGATTTCAAAACCTCATGAAAGTAACTTTCTCAGCATTTTTCCCGTTATATTATTTTAGAATCGCACTGCATTTTGTCCCGTATTAAGGAACGGCTATTCGGAAACAAGTACATCTGGCACGTAATAAATAAACTATATTTTCAAGAATTTCATATTCTCAAAAAGTAAGAGAACTATCGATCTATATAATGTAAATTAATAATTCTTTTTCCAGTTCTAGCTTTTAACGATTAAACTGAGTCGTCGGTTTCACCGTAAAAGACGATAAAAGCGTAAATTGGTATTTATTTCCACGATCTCCGAAGAAAGCCATATTTTAAGGGTAATAATTTTACCCGATGGTCAAAACATTTTTGCAATTTCTAAATCCAAAACGCTAAAATTATTTGCATCCATCTGTGATGTCGTGCAATTTCTTTGGACAATATGCTGACAAAGTTTAGTTATGCCGCTCATGTCCGCCCAAGCTAAATAGAGTGAGAGTGCTCACCGGTTTTGGACAAAATAACTGATGCTCACAGTTTCGCTCTAATGATATTACATTTGTATGATGCAAATGAGTAATATGTTCTTTATTTTTACTGTTTTTACTGTTGTCTTAACTCAAGGAACTGCGGCTTATCATGAGATTTTTAAAACAGATGAATTTAATTTTTCATTAGTTAAAGTATATGCAGTTGACTTTCGTAAGCTCTAGAACCTTATCAAGATGAGTGGTTATGATAAATTCGAAAAAACTGTTATTTTGATTTAAAATATTTGTTTAATATATTCGTATTGCAATTACCGCACAGCATATAACCAGGGTCCCAAGTCAGATGATGAAAATTATACTGCATAATTCTCACTTCTATGTCACACCTAGGATATACCACCGACATGAAGTAAGAATTGAACCTAAGAAACATTTAAGGAACGTTCTAGTAGGCAATATCTGCACAAAAAGCTAAAATTTGTTATCGCTTATTTTTCGTTTTTCAAAAATTGAAAAATTTGAGAAATTAGGTTTCTAATCCTTGCCTGCGTTTTTAAGCTTCATTAAAATGTGAGAAACAGAGGGTAGTCATTTGCAGCTCGTGTGAACATCAGTTTTCTTGAGAGCTTTCCAAAAAGATTAGGGTTTAATCCCTTTCCACAAAACCTGGTGAATTGTACTTTTAAAAATACACTGCCATGTTTCGGTTTCCTCTGTGCCTGAATCAAGCGTTACTTGCTGTGAAATTTAAAAAAATCATAATAGTGACCGATTTCTCTGTGTAAATCATCAATGCTTATTAAAATTTATTGCACCTAAGGACAAATTTGCTGGTCTTTTACCAAGTTTGCTGGTTGTCTACAAATATTGCAGTTAGTGATTATAGAAAAGTACTCAAGCGAAGAATCTTCTCTTCACTGAAATATATTTTTGGGGACGTTCTTGAAAAAAAGTATTGGTAAAATTGCTTCTAAATTTATGGGAGTGGAAATGCATAGATTTAAAAATCTAAAAGTCTATTATGTAATAGCCGCAGAATAATTTTCGCTGGAACTAAAGTTGTCGTTCCAGAAATCTTCAGAAGTTTCGTTCCTCGGTTTATTTGTATCAGTAAATTCGTTAATTAGTCCCAAAAACTAAATGAAGCCTTCAGCTGATTTTCATAACTTCACCTGAAATAGCATGAATAAAGCAAGAAAATGTTTTTCAAAGTTTCCGTATCCCATAGATTCTAGAGAAAAGTTCATTAATTAAATACGTAATTTAGGCTTAGTAAAATATATACCGTAACATCATGTCCACCTGGCAGAAAAGCAAATTTTGTTACTAGTTAAATGCTTTTTCAGCATCCCCCGATAAAGTACTCATCGGGTTTGAAATTCCCGAATTGGATATACGGAACTAAAATGATTGATATAAATGGTGCCTATCGGCGCTCCTGCAAAGTGGGCTATCATGCGTTCGAAGATTATTTGGTGTAAGACGCTTCCAACGGTTCAACGTCTTACGGGTGACTGTGAAAGCATACATGAATCAGTTACTAGAATTATGTATACCAAAATAAAGGTATCTTAGAGTCTACATACACAATCACAGCATTTGTAAAAAATCTACTGTATTTCTTCGTAGACTAACACTTAGACACAATTTAGTATGACCCTTCAGCAACTTATATGATATACTACAAGCATTCAAGTTACATTCAGCTTCTGTCATAATTTTGTTTTTAACTTTCCTCAGGAAGAACCTGAATAACATTTCGAAACTTTTTACAAAATCAGTTAAAATCCTTAAAGGTTTGCTATGTTTCACGCTTTTCCGGATGGTTTACGAATTGATTTCTACATATAAAGCTGAAAAACAAGTTCTTCTACAATTAATTGGTACCTATTAATTTTTGTTTTTGAAAATATTATTTTGTTATTTGGAAGCCGGAAAACGCACTAAGAGTAAAAAGTATCTAATTGGTTTCCTGAAAACAGAAAGAAAGAAAATAAAAGAACAATCGTTAGGTAAGCAACAAATCTGAATAAACTGAATTTTATTAAAACAAAGAAAGCACCACTAGTCTTAAAAAGCTAGCACCTACTTCTGCCGCTGATATAATTTAAATGTAGAACTTGGAATCCTTATATAACAAAGAAAAGCGTGTTTCAGATCTTTAAGTGTATCAAGAGTATTTCGTGTACAACATTTGATCTGTTTCAGTGTGAGTCACGTTAAATTTTATCTATTCTATTATTCGGACCTTCTCACAATACTGTGGTCTGTGTGTGTGTGTGTGTGTGTGTGTGTGTGTGTGTGTGTGCCATCACGATGTTTAGAAAACACGACGAATTTTCTTTGCTCAACACTGATAGCATTCTTAACCAATTTCTGCTGGTTTACTGCAATAACACAAAACATTATTATCAAAACCAATTACTTTACCAAACAACAAAATTAAGTCTTTTACCATATCTATACAACATATTGACTTTTGATATGCTTGTACATGTCGAAATGCATTGTGTTTATATTTCCACTTTGTCTGTTCGTATGTACCCGGTTGGTAATACCACAACTACGCGTAGATGCGGAATTTAAAAAGTTGCTGTCTATCTAAGACAGGCGTAAGCTGAGAATGGCAATCCAAGCATTGTGCATAGTTCTTGATGCGCTCATATTCCCATTTCTAAACGTTGGGAACTTTACTGTGCATCAGAAATCCATTCCTTTCCGTAATATACGTACAAAGTGTGTCCGTAAAGTTCGGTGTATACCCGATAAAAATGAACAACAAGGGATATTTAAGGAAACTTACTTTACCTGCCTCCAAACCAATGCCCCGGATGCTATACACACTTGGTATTTTTCGTGTAATTGCCTGGAAACTGTTTGAAAAATCCTCCTTCGTTGTCGTTTGCAGATGGGTCCTCATTTTCGCTTGAATGTCCGATATGTCAGCAAATATTCTTCTTTTCAGCACTCATTTGAATAGGGGAAACAAATCGTGATTAGTTGCTTCCAGATTAGACCAATACGGCGAGTAATTCAACACTGCAATGGTCCAATTTGAAGCAGAATGGTTTTGTACTCCAGTTTTGTCCGTTAGTATCGGGCATCTACATCAGTTGCAGAGACACACTCTATGCCATACACTTCTCACAGCTCCATGCCGGTTAGCTACATGTTCGATCATGCACTTGATTGCTCATGCAAATTACCGCACGTTTCGCAACCTTTCCTTTCTTCTTTTTTTCGTTACGACAGCATTCGCTGAACTTTATTGACTCACTTTGTACTTTCCATTACTTGTGGAAGCTGTGCGTTTGTATTTGACACAGCATTTCCGTTTCGAAAAATTAAACGTCGAAAATCATGTTTGTACTTTTTTTTTATTTCATGGATGTGTGAATATTCTGTTTGTCTCCTTTTAAGGTAAGTATTTTTTCTTGAACAGATTCAAGATAAAAAAATATTCAATATCTAAAAACGCACCATTTTGAAATTAATAGCATATGTTAAGATAATTTAACGTACTTTATTGATGTAAAGTTTAATTCAAAAAATCAAAATATTTCAGAATCATATGCATGAATATTTATAGTTCTCCGTTTTTTTGAAACACCATAATGCATATACACTAGTGCTTGAAATGTAACTGCGAATTTTATTTACTAAATATTGAGAACTCTCTCTCTCTCTCTCTCTCTCATTTTTCTTTGTTTCTTTGCATCATGATATTTTTTAGAATTCCTCAAAACCCAAACATTTCTTTTACAAAGACATTTCGAGCATTTCGAGAATTCGAAATATAGTTGGCAACTTCTATCTGTTGGAGAAAAGTTTTCTTCCGTTATCCAGAAAAAGAGAAATATCGTGACGAATCGAAACCTATGTTTTCTTCATAGACAAAAAATTTGAATCAGAAAGAATTGAAAAATCTTTCAAAAATCAGGATTGTGCTTGAGTGTACTGAATCTAGAAAAAGTATGCTGATATGTTTTTAAGAAACTCAGGTCTTGTTGCATGTATATACCCGTATACATACAGTAGATGTAAGGTAGTTTACGATTTCGACTACCTTTGTAACTATTTAACTTGTTCCATCCCGGAACATTTCGGCGTAGTGCCCATGACATTACAAAACTGTATATTCTTAAAGTTCATCATAATTGAACGTGAGGATATGGTTACCAGAATTCGAAATTTTTATGCTAATGGCGTTACCAATGATTTGAAGGCACCTCGCTGCTACGAGTCATCAGATTCAGAAAAAGATTTCAAACATTTTTACTTCCTTCACATGGCGCTGCGAAAAAAAAAACCTATCAAAAACCTGGAAGAAATAATTTTGCATATTTGTATTGGTAGGTGCACTTTGTAAAAATAAAATGCAACACTTGGAAGCAGCATTGCGATTTGCATGCATATTGGTAAGCAATATTGCATTTCGCAGGTATGCAAATGACCCCCTCTCGAACCCATCCCGTAAAAGCTGAAGCTGGTATAACAGCATGCATTCGGTTGTCCATGACTAAGAGTTCGACATGACTTTCTAAGAAGCATTTTCTCAAATTATTGACCACTCCTGTAGGAAAATCATCACAGACAGAAGGCCCGTGATTATAATCAGCTGACTCCGAAATGGAGTGCAATAATGGGTTGCATGAAGTCAGATGGTCAATTCCGCGTATTGCGTCACATGTTCCCGTCTACATTGTCAGAGTACATCTGTGCAGTACACGGTGGCTGAGAGTAGACATGTACCGCCTTCGGTTAGGAAGCCCTGTGCTTAGAGAGCAGATACAAAACGACAAGACCGTTTGATTCGAAGGCAGGCCCTTACACACACAACAGCCTCCTTCTCAACCATGAGAAAAGTGGTAATGTAGCAATCTCATCACACTACAGGCCATTTTAAACCCTCTACAGAGAGTAAGCTTGCACACGCGACGTCTATCTGGTACTGTACCACTGACACCCATTCATCGGCATCATCATTTGGACCCTACCACTGACTCACATTCATCGTCATCAGCTTCTCCGGAGCAAATTCTGTTGAAGAATGTTGTTGTGCAGCACAACAACAATAGTTGCTGAGTAGCATGCAGAGAGGAATCTCACTTCTACATTCATCTTAGTCGTCGGATGCACCGATTTGGAAAACTCAACAAACCAGCAAATGACATAGAACGGCACACAGACCGAACAGCTGGCCTAGCATCATGGTTTCAGGAGCTGCCTTCTATGATTCGCCCACCAGTTTAATGTTTGTAACAGAAATTCTGGAAGTTCGTCGGTATGTCGGAGAAATCCCCGAATGAGTTACGATCCCCTTCGCGGCAATTATAAAGAACGCATTGCTTCACCAAGACATTGCCCGCCATCATGCTGCTACGCAGTGTGAACAATGTGTCAACATGTTACCTTGGCCAGCCCGATCCCTAGGTTTGTCACCAATTCGCATTTCTGGGACATCATGGGACGATACCTCCATACTCTGCGCGAACTACTACTAACAATAGATGATCTGCGACATCATCCGGACGAAGCGTGGTGGTTTGTATTCCAGGACACCATAAGAAGCCTATATAACCCTGTTTAGCGGATGGTAACAGGATGCTTTTCTCATCAAGAAAGCTTTACATCATACTGACATGACACTGTACTCCTTTTCCAACATTACATTAACTTCTTTTTTATCTGAAATTGTTGTCACTTCTTACGTATCAATTATCTTGCATAACCAGTAAGTTTCTGAGCATTTGTGAACGAGAATATTTTGAAATAAGTAACAAAAGCACAACGCAGTTAAGCTCAAGGAGTTTGTACAACTCTGGAATATCCTAAATGTATATACACGGTCGAGTAACATTATTGTGACCACCAACTAATATCCAGAGTAACCAACGTGTGAAGCGTGGACAGCAGCTAGACGGGCTGGAAATGATTCAGTAAGGTTCTGGAATGAGTTCAAAGGTATGTGGAGCCATGCTGACTGCAGTGCATCTGACAGCTGCTAAAGGGGGTGTGGTGGGGGATCCATAGAGCGAACAGCACGATCGAGGTGGTCCCACAGTTGCTCAACTGGGTTTAATTCTGGGGAAGTACTTTGAAGTCTTCATCGTGCTCTTCCGACCCCTCTCGGATATTTTTAGCTGTGTGTCGCCTCGCATTGTCATTCTAGAGAATCCATCTGCCCCAGGAAAGACAATCAGAATTTATGGGTCTGCAAGGATGGGTTCATAATGAATTCTGTACGTAATGCCTTCCACAGGTATGAGTGGACCCAGGTAATGCCACGAACACATTCCCCAGACCATAACGCTGTTTTAGACACACTTCCGGTAGCCCCCACCATCTTGTGTTCTTCCAGCAATGATTGAAGAGTGTTTGTTCTCCGATGTTTCTCGCGTTATACGCGAGAAACATTCGATGAAGTAGAAAACGTGACTCGTCGGGGAAGGCAATCCTTTGCTAATTAGCGGAGGTCCAATTCCGATACTGCCGTGCAAATGCAATCGTTTTCTGCCGGCGTACCTTCGTTAGCATAGATGCATTGACCATCCGTCTGCATCGGAGCCCCATACGCAGCAGGGTTTGCTGAACTGTCGTTTTAGACACACTTTCAGTAGCTTCCTGTTTCATTCGGCCAGTGAGTTGCTCCACTGTAGCCTGTCGATCGGCCCTCACGCACCTTCGCAGCCGACGTTCACCTCCCACATCAATGGCACGTGGTACTCCGCAGTTTCCACGTCACTTATTTGTAATGGTGCCATTTCTCTAATTATAATGAATTAGCTTTATAATCTTTTCGCTAAGCTAATTAATATGAATGATGCTCTTCCTACCAGCTAGCTAATGATATACTTGTACTAAGCTTCAAAATAGTGAATTCAAAAGGGTGTTGTTACTAGTTAATTACGAACGTAAACAAAGTCTTAACGCTGGTTATTTATGGTAATAAATAAATGTTATAAACCTAACAGCCAGACAGAGGTCTGACAAAAACTATGAATTGATAAAGACTAACTTACGGCAACTTCTTTATTATAAGACTCTTGGTCAACTAAAGCACACACACAACTTGTTTTACAATAATGAAGAATCTCTCCTCGTATTATAAACGCTCTCCGTAAACAACAACGCTCTCTCATAACAACAACAAAAGCTCTCTCTAAGTCTCGATGAACGCGCCTATATACTAGCTACCACCACGTCATGACTTACACTCATTGCCAGATCTCATTCAGCGGGTGAAATAATATTTCGTTCAGTAAGAAGATAATTTACATAGTAAAATAAAATAACCAGAGATAGTAAAATCAAAAGGAAAGTGAATATAGAGTATACGTTACATAATCACCACACTTTAATCACAGCAGCACACGAACAGTTAACAAACTGCGCTGTTTCAGAAATACTGCCAGCCTTGTCCCAAAAGCCGATAATCATCCCTTTTTGCAAATCTGATAAATCACTCCTTTTATCCATGACAGCAGCGAGTGTTATGTTTTTCAGAATGCTTGCAGCACACCTTATGTACCCTCTAAACCAGCTCACGACACGTGGCTTCTTTCATTGGCTACGCGCTGTTGACTTCAAAAGTAGGAGATGGTCACAATAATGTGACTGGACTGTGTATATTATTTTGAATATCTTTCCCGCAGTATTACTGTGGAAGCCATCCTTTAATTTTTTTTTGTCGCACTTGGAGTAACAATATCGCTCAGCACCATTTTTGGTTCAAACTGAATAAGTGTTGCAACATTTCTTTTTTTTTCAGGTCTTTAATCCTTGCAGGCCACAAACTATGGAGACCTTTACTCGGTTACATATATATATTTTTTAACATTTATAATCTTTAGATTCGAAAATCTAGGATAAACAAATTAAATTTTAATAGTGTAATGTGTTATTGAAGGAATCCAAATTGGTTTTACAGGTTTGGCCTTTTGCGATAGCATTTCGTTAAAACTAAACAAGTGATAAAATTTTAGCGCATGACTTCTTCAGGGGCGGAAAACTGCATGGGACATTTAAAAGAAATCAGAGACATACGGATGAGAGAAGTTATTATCAAATTCCCTCTACTACTGTGAAGGAAAGTGCGACAAAAATTAAATCCGCAAACGTTTAGTTCATTGGACCTCTTCACGTGATGGCATAGAAATGCTTCAAATAATTTCCATCACAGTGGTTTTCTCTCTAGAAAATAGGAATCTCCAGATTGTCATACTAGCATATGGCCGTTGTAGAAAACTGGAAATCCGCGGCGGCCTAGAATGGCAATCTAATACCTTCTTCAGATTTTCAAATTAGCACGGACACTTAATTTCAAATAACTTTCAATAAGCCAGCACACTTTAATTTCAAATAACAAATGAATAAATATTGAGTCTGTGCTAGTCGTGGACCCTACTTCTCTGTGGAAGAGGTTTGTTCCCTGAGACTGAGATTTTGGTCAGATATCAGCTGTACTCTGATATAAACACTTAAACAAACCTTCCAGAAATAATTTCCAATTCCACCAGAAAGTCGTGATTTTTTGGCCGAGAGATGTTGGAATTAATTTTCGTACAATTCATTCATTACATGTTTTCGTTATGAAATGCCTTTCTTCGATAATTATAAGAGATCCTTATTTCAGGACTTTTGTCGTACAAAGATATAATGATTTTTCTTTTTTTAAATCACGTCTTTAATGGAAAAACCTGTGACCGGCAAAAACTTGTAAAACATTGTTCAAATATGAGGAACAAATGAGGACGACGTTCTCAAAATATTTAATTAATCTTTCTTTCGTTGTTCTCTCCTCAAGAAATCAAAGAATTTAGGAGAGGTAACAACTCTCGTTAGTTTCATCGACGCGTAGTTCCAGTAGTCTATGATTAACATAACAGAAATCTTAAAAATTACGTCACGCCATCTCTCTCTGTCTTTCACCTTATTAGAATATAATGACGGATCATTACGAAATATTGCAATGTCTAACATTCGGTCATCGTTAATGACGAAGTTATAATTCTTAGTCTCTGCAAATTTCATCACAAGATCTTTTCACTTTTCTCAAATGTAAGGAAAGGATTCTTAAAAATAGACATGAATTTCATCCGTACTGAGCTTAGGGTGTCCTGAAGGAATTATGTCTGATATCAATAAATCTGCTCATACTCCTCCCAAATCACATTTCATTGTACATGTGCAGATTAATTACGTGAAAGATACACCCGCGTATTGTCGAAAGCCTTAAAGATGAAGCACACTATCTCTGTTCCTAAAAGACCGAAATCTTCGAGAGTAGGGCTGTGTTAATGGATCAATCCTGTTCATTAGCATATCGGTGAGCCGGCGGTGAAACTTTTTCTTTTTCCAAGAAACTTTCTGCAACTGCAAACTGCATGGCTCTTGATAATCTCAGGAGTTTTGCACGAAATGTGTTATGCAGTCCATTGATTATTCGAAAAATGGGCCTAGTGCACGGATTTCATACGTTCTGGAAAATTGGTACTGCAGAACGATTGCAGGATAATAGGTTTAAAATCCCTCGCCTGAGTCGTATTCCATAATTATTCTCTCAAGGGAATAAAGCTGCCCAGAATATTACAGCTAATGTTTTGAAATTCGGTCTGACTCTAAGGAGCAAACGATTTACTTAGTGATTTCAGTATGTAGGGGTACTTACAGCACCTTTCACATTGTCGCTGATACTTAGACATTAATATTAATATAAAGCACAGCCTGATATTAAATAAAAAAATTTGACAGATATGTTTCCGGTTCTTCTGCTGTGTAATATTTCGTACATAAGACATCCTGTTAAATCTATTTTGATGTTCATGCTTGTGTCAGAAGAAATTCAAACAGCTGGAAAAACTTTTCCTGCCAGAAAACGGGTATCATGGAATTCACGTGGAATATTTTTTTAAATTTTTCAGAACACATTCATATGTGTCCCGAAAATATCGTTTTTATGTTGACGCTGGTTTAGTCTGTCTGACCACCTCGGAAAACTACACGCTTTTTGACTACTTTGTTAGATAAATATTCACAGTGTCCCTTGGAATGAGCGTTTACAACTTGATTAAATATTGAAATAACACTTATATTAGATACCCTTGCTTAAAAAGTCTGCAGCTACATGACATCAAGCTAAATCATTCAAATTTATAATCATTTCTTCGTCGCTTTTCAAAAATATAGGGAATTAAACGTACTAAGTCAATACACTGCCTCACAAGTTCCATTTCTCTAGTTTAGTGACAGGAGAACAGATAGGAAAGTCACTGTCTCTAAGGTTTCAATGAAACGTGAAACGTCGGCCTACCAATTTTATCAGGTTTGTCCAAGATCAGGAAAAATATTGGTGGAAAAATCTGAGGTCCTTTAGCTTTGCAGTTTTAGTAACAAGATATGTCACGTTTCGCTGCATTAGATGGACATATAAGTTTTAGCTTACTTTCATTGAGTCCTGCTTTCTGGGACTGTTAACTCAAATATTCGTTGACTACGTGTTGATCTTTCTGTATAGATAATACATAATTAAATGCACATCTAATCAGGTGAATATTGAAAACATATGACTTTCTAGAAATAAAATCGGGAAGTGTTTTAATATTTTTTGTGATGTACGTCAAATATGGCAAATGCGATTTCAAATTTTCCGAGTGTTTAAATGAAGTTCACGCATTTTTACTAGTCATTATATATGTTTACAGATGATTTTTGTTTAGATAGGCACAGACCTTGAGCAAGTTTTCCTTGCCTTCAACAATTTTTCCGTAGCGCAACTTTCATTCTGGTTGATTGCTTGCTACAGACCCCTTCATGCTACTTGATATGATTACAAAAATCTATGTTTTCGTAAGACGTAATGCGATATAACTTCTCTGACACAAAAATGCAGTTGTACCAAAAATTTTACATACACTTCCCACGTTCTCCTGGCTCTCATATCTTATAATATCTCCCCTAGTTTTATTTGCACATGCCACAGAATTTCTTTCTTCAGAAGATGAAATGCAAACTTCCTTAACTACCAAAAACTTAGAATGACTGATGACTTTCGAAAAGAGGACATACTTGAAAAATCAAAATCTCTAAAACAAGAGGGAGGGACTATTTATTGCACTAAGATTTGATATTTCAGCTTCGAGAAAGGAACGATACCTTCATTTTCGTTTCGCGGTGCATTTAGATGTGAAAAAAATATGTTATAAGCACATGAGAGAATATATTAAAGGAGGTTGCTCTCTCAGCTGTTTTGAATGACAGAGCTTCGAAGTTCTGCACTTACGTAAAGTATTCGATAACACAATAATGAATTTAATAATGTATATTCAAAATGTTCAAATTTAAGTTCAGCGATTACGCAGTTAATTGGTACTGACGATTAATATTCATTTTCGCGTAGCAGATTACACACGAAATGGAATATACCGAAATCCTATGTTCAGGAGTCGCTTTACACTTAACGAGGTTCGACAATTAAGTAACGAGACAGATATGCTCCGACAAAGAACGACGGATGACTCAACCTGCCATATGTTGTGTAAATAATGAACACTATCCTATAGTAGAATTACCTCGAAAGTCGTCGTATGTGCGCACTTGTGGAACGATTTGAACGGCAGTGTCCCTGTCGCTCATCACGAAAATGGATGGCAAGTATGTTCAACTAAAGCTTAACTTCAAAGTTTTGGCAAAACTTGTAAAGTAACAACAGGCAGTGCTCGAAATGTTAAAATCAGTTTATGGGAATGAATTCATGGCACTAACGTGTGTTTGAATGGTGCAAAATGGTTTCAAAAGTGAGGGCAGCTGTTTGTCAGCCGACCCGGACTCTCAACGATATCGAAGACCAAAAAGAAAAAAAAATGTGCAGAAGATGGAAAACGTAGTAAATAATGATCGATTTCAGAAAAATTAAACACAGAAAATAAACCATCCGACTAAGTGTGATGCAAAGCTTGTGAATGAGAAAACTGTAAGCATAGGTGGTGGTTCCCAAAGACCTCGCCAATGAAGAAATGAAACGGAGATGAGAAATGTGCTCCAATCTCTTGTAGCGAACAGAGGAATGAAAAGTGGGAAAAGTGGCTAAACAGAGTTTTCACTCCAGATGAAACATCGGTTTACCAATACGGCAATGACTCTAAAAGACAGAACGATATTGTCTTTAAAAAGTGTAGGTTAGAACGGTGGTACATTTCGTGCACTTAAACAGAACAAAGCTAATTGATATTCTCCTGAGGGTGGTTGCGCATATAAACTGAACTTTTCAACACACGCCAGTATGCATGAAGAGCAGAAAATGCAACTTAAAATTCAAAACGATACACATCCCAGCAAAATGGATTTTTACTTCGCTTCGGGATAATAAGAAAGATATCTCAAGAACTATCTGCAAACAAAGATAGCTCTAAATAGTCCGTCGTATCGCCATATGCGTAAGAGCGACCTGGAGACTGCAATGAGGTAAAAGCGTCGGAGACTTTTCCTCGAAAGAATTAGTTTCCAAAACTAAAACGACAAGCCTAACAGTTTCGGTAAGACCCTTGCAACCATCCAGAAACTGCGATTTTAAGAACTACTTCATTCCCCATTTTAATTCCGAGTGATTTTCATCTTTTTCGTCCACTCAGAGAGGCACTGAGAGGGAAAAAATGAGTGGTTTTTGTATAGAATCCAGTCGTTGGTTTTGCAAGAGCGAAGATGCATTGAAGAAGGATAGAACTATGCTGAGAAACCTGTCTATACTGCCCAAGTCACGTGTAAAGCTTTTTGTTTTCACATTGGTTGTATTCATTTGAACCAACGTCCATACGTCCGAAAAGCTATAGCATGAATTTGCATCACTTCTGATTGAGCCCAGACGTACATGAAAAATGCATTTCAGAAAAGTTGAGGCAGAACGCATCTTTTCATGCAAGTCTCCGGCTTCATGTTCTGTAGCAGTGTTCACCAGACGAATCTTAAACTGAACGGTGTGTACTTTCTATATCATGATTTCTGTTTCTCTGCTTTTCATTTATTAAATTTCAAGGAAATGTCACTCTTCTTTTTGTTTTGGAAGGTAAACCTATACCCTCTACAAATTTTATAATAGGAAGTTAACGAAGTACATGTTTATAGGAAACCAAGAAAAGTAAAAGCAATGTTAAAGTGCGTGATTCCACTTTTCCATCAAAAAGTTCTGATTTTATTTATTTATTTTAATACCGCAGTTTGGTGACATACCACACATTGTAAGTGCTGTTTTTTGTCCTTCTGGATTTCGAATTGGAATATTCATTTTTAATTTGGTTTGGTGCAAAACTTGCAGTGAGGTCATTCGTCGTTCAGTAATTATGTCACATTGACAAACCCTATGAATAATGGATTCGTTTAAAAGAATCGTCCTCTTCTGCTTTCAGGCAAATATAATAAACATTTTGTTTTTCTGTAATTGACAAAACGTTTGCGTTCTATGTAACACATATAAATTTATTTGCGATTCTACCAATCGGTAAGGTTTATGTTTCCTTACAAAACTTTAGTAAATCGTTAGCGATCTTTCAATATTCCTGCTACTCAAAGAGATGAAGAAAAATGAAGTAGCATGCTTTGTACAAAGCGAATATCCACTGCCAAACAAACTTAAAATCTTAAATGATATACGTATCACCCACATATCAGCTTAAAAAGAATTCTAAAAACCATCCGTTGGCCTTCAAACGTATAACTGTTTGGCAGAATAAAACGGTGGTTTTCCTTTTTTACAAGAGAACAACATAGAAAATAGAGCGTAGCGAGTTTTGGCAAAATTTCAATGCTTTTTGCCAACTTATGAAATATTTTCTTCGAATTATTAAAGTCAAAAACTATTTTTCTGCTCTGCGCAGCATGTCTCCAAAGGGATTTGCCGCATAATTACGTGCAGCAATACACACAAGTCAGGTGTGAACTTTTCCAATTGTTTTAGATCCCAGGAGAAATGTTTTAAGCAATGCATGCACCGAAAATTACAGGACACATCTTAAAGGCCCCAAAATGTTTCATGAAACATTTTCTTTACGAATGGAAAAAGTAGACTTAATTAAAAAAGTGAACATTTTCATTGTTCATTGTGCATACAGTATGCTCTAAAAAGGTCTATTCAGCCATATGTTAATTACGTACAGATTGTTTTCAAAACGGTCTGGTAAAACTTTGGCAACGTGTTCACTACGCATAGTAATGAAAATATTTTCCGTGCATATTGAAGCAGAAACCCATTCCTTCCCATTTACTGCACAGTTTGAGAATGGCAGTGAGAAATAAGTCAAAAGGTAGTTGCTGAATAAATTTATATGATTTGCATGTCGGACGGCATATTACATGTATGCAAATGGACAAAATCCTACCAGTAATGCGTGAGGAAATACAACGTAAAGTCAGTCGATAGCGGTTGGTTGTGTTAATCATTTGTTTGTAAGTGAATGAATCTGGAGTCCGGTTGTTATTGTCAATCCACGTTTTATTTGTGACTTTAATAATGAATAAGGAGTTCTCCAAAGATGAAGTAGCAAACATTCATTTCATTTGCGAAAGATCAAACGTGAGCATCGATGACGCTCATGGTATATCTCATGGTATATCTCTACATTTCAAAATTGCCTTTATTCTTCAGTAAAATAACATTTCTATGTACATGACAATGGAATTCTGCCAATAAATACAGCGGTATATACATCAGCTGGAAAGTTCCAGTGAAACGTAAAACAAAATATTGTTAAAATCATAAAAAAAAAAAAAAAAAAAAAAAAAAATTATTTCGCCACGTAGGGCGAAGGAGAGGCAGACAATAAAGCACGAGCGATACCAACGAAAATGTTTACCTACAGTATTGTAGACAGGGCAAGACATGATTCTATACTATGCACAAATTCCAATTAAGCATTACTACCATACTAAAGATTAAACATTAGGTACTAATTCACAGAAATGCATCAGTGATGCTACATTCAAAATTTACAACAAATGTACAGAAGTATTCAGTGACAAGGGGAAATAACGCTAAATGTACTCAGAAGGGCATCTTGTTACATTATATTATACACACAGTGACTAAGATTTTAAAAAAAATATTCAACATAATGAAGGGGACATTGCGTGGGCAGTAAACTGTGCAGAAGGAAGAATTATATACAACAACATAAAACCCAACATTATCGAAGAGAACATGGGAAACATGGTGAGCTATCTTCAATGGCACATTAAAACAGAAAAATCACAAATAGCGAAGCACCAAAATTAATACGTAAAAACATGATTTGTTACAGTGAACGTGGGCGACAACAAAAATCCCACTTATAGGTTGAGATGTAACTGCAAATTGTGGATATGGAACCACCCAGCCGATTGGGCCCAAGTGGATTGAAAAACGCTATCGGTGTTTGTTGAGGCAGCACGAGAGTGCTCCATTTGGAGGCGAGTGGTTAACCGTGCTAGGAAGCGTCTCCGAATGAGAGCACTTGCCTCCTGAGGAGGTGGAATAAGAGCGGGGAAGCGTTGTTGAAGATGGAAAGCATAGACAGTGAACTTCACAAGAAGAAAAATATAACGGCACACAGGAGGCAAGTGAGTAGGTGGATGCTTAGTTTGGAGTAGCCAAGCATATGCAAGAAATGGTAACGATCGAGCACAAATTCGATCAGCAAAACGAAATGCTGTGTTTAGGACTGGCAGGAGAACGGGGCAGAATAGGTATTGATGTTGGACGTCGCTGACTTCAGGGCAAAAGGAGCACTGCGGAGAGGTGAGAAGGGTCATGCGAAACAGTACTGATGGGGCGGGGAGACGAAGGTGAAGAAATTGCCAATGGACATTGAGTTCAAGAGGGGAGGAAAGGGCAGAGGTAGATGCTGTCCAGATGGCGGGGAGAAGAGAAGGAGGAGCAGAATGAACAGAAAGTGGAAGTGCGGGAGGGGAAAGAAGAAGCCAATAAAGAGAAGAGGAGGAGAGATAAGTAACTAGAACCGGGGAGCTACGAATGAGGAGAAAGAACGGTAGGGAAAGAGGAGCAGAGGGGACCGAGAAGAGACCATCAGGTGAAGCGAGGAGTGGAAAGAGGCTCCAAAGCGCTGTGCGAAGAAGAAGATATTCGTTAGCAAGAGTAATGGTTGGAGATAGAAACAGGGAAGAAAGAGGTCTCCAGGTTAGATCAGAAGTTACGAGAGAACGGACAGTTATCACACCAGAGCGGATCCAATGAGGAAAGTAAAAGTAAGGGAGGTTAGGAGGGTGAATAAGAGAAGAGAAGAAGAGAGGTTCATCTAGGAGATCAAGAGTTGAAGAAGGAAATGAACGGAGAAGAGGAAGCGAACGAAAGAGAGAAAGGCCCTCTCGCAGGACAGGAGGGAGGTGGGACGGGAGAAGAGAGTATGCATCCATCTTCAGAAACAGTAGGAAGGTGAAAGATGGGTCACGGAAAGAAGCTAGAACATTCAAGGTAGTGGTAAGGGACGGAACAGTTGAAGTGGCAAGGCGAATGAAATGAATAATGCGATGTGTTTTATAAAGGAAAGCTGGATCGGGAAGCTGGATGCCACCCAAAGAGGCTGGCAGATGAAGCGTGGCAGGTTTAACCCAGTGATGTGAAGACCAGATGACGGAAGTTGAGAGGCGAGTGATGGTCATCATTTGTGACACGGGCACAACCGTCGACATCCAAGAGTATTCGCATAGAGAGATAAGTTGTCGACGAACAACGGCTGCTCGTTGACGGAACGATGTGAAAGGGCGGGCCTTACTCCAGTAGGCAGCAGTCCGTTGTATCCGGGGAAGAAGAGCAGTCCAGGTGGCAGATGCAGAAGCCAAGGGCAATCCGACATACGCACCGAGGATCTTCTGTGTAGTGGCTGTCCACTGCGCACCCCAAGGAGCATCGGTGCGGGCAGCCCATGCCCCGCACCATAAGCCAGTACTTTTGGTGGCATTCAGCGCTGCTCCAGATAATGCAACATACTGTTGATATACAGAATACAGGCGATCAAATTGAGATTCATCCCGGACGCAAAAGGTCACATCATCAGCATAGGCGGTGAAAATTATTCGATGATGACGAGTACTAGCCACTGTCGGCGGTAGGACATCCAGGATTGATCTTCGGGCTGCTAACAGGAAAGGCTCAAAAGCGAGAGCGAATAGCTGGCCGGAGAGCGGACATCCTTGCCGGATGCCTCGCTTAAACGGAATTGGAGCGGTTAGAAATGTGGCCGCTCGAACATGGAAACTGGCGCCCTGATAAAGGGCCAAGAGTGCGGAAGAAAAGGTAGGAGGAAAGCCAAATTGTGAAAGGACAGCAGAGAGATAAAAATGAGAAACGTTATCAAAAGCGGACTTTTGATCCAGATTGAGAAAGGCAAGAGGTTCAGAAAAAGAGCGAGCGAGGAAGTGAAGATGAAGGAGAAGAGAAACGTTAGTGGAAATAGTCCGACCAGGCACAGTGTATGTCTGGTCAGGAGAAATAACGAAAGAGAGAGCAGAATTAAGGCGACGGGATAAGAGTTTTGTACAGAACTTATAGTCAGTGTTTAGGATGGAGATAGGGCGCCAGTTTCCAAGATCCAAGAGGTCACCCTTCTTAGGAAGGAGGATGGTGTGTGCCAAAGTAAAGTCGGGCGGTAACGCAGGAGAGGAAAAAGCAGACGAGAAACACGCAGACAGAAAAGGCAGAAGGCACGGTAGAAAAGCACGATAAAAGGACAGAGGAAGGCCGTCAGGTCCAGGAGCGGCATGAGGATTGAGAGTAGCGAACGCCTCGCGGAGTTCGCGAAGAGAGAAAGGAGAGAGTAAAGAAGTAGATAAAGTAGAGGGGACCTGAGGAAGAGAGGAGAGAAGAGGAGAAGCTAATGAGGATGAAGACTGCGTTACCGCACTGTACTTGGCGATGAAATACTGTCTGGTGAAAGTGCATAGCTTCGATGGGTTCGAAGTGATGGAACCATCCTGGAGGCGAAGATGACGCAAAGATGTAGCAGAACGATGTTGAGATTCCAAGGCGGTTAAGTAATCGTGAGAATCAGCTGTAGGGGAGAGATGCAAGAAATGCATCCTGCAGGCTGCATCGGATGCGCGAGGAAGAAGCAAAGCGTGGAGATCTGCCAGATAGCCGAGGTATTGCGGATCATCAAGAGAGAGCATCGACAATAGAGCACGTAGATTCGCAATTTTCATATCGCTCTCATTCCGAGAGGCATGGGAGTAGCGCCGTACAAAAAGGACCAAGTCATGTTTGACACTGAGCCACAGTTGCATCGCGTCGGACGTAGTATCAAGAAGGGGCTGACGACTTCGGAGGAACTCACGCACAGCAACACAAAATTGTTGATCATCCAGGAGCGAGTCCGGAAAAGTCCATACTCGTTGAGTCCTTGAAGGTGAAGGCGAAACACACACCGACAGACTGACAATACTGTGGTCTGAAGCGGCGGAAGGATGATGGGAAGCAGCTGCGATCGGCGGGAGAAGAGCAGTCGAAACATAAAATTTATCCAACCGTGCTGCCGTAGTGCTGCCATGGATGGAAGAGCGCCAGGTAAAAGAGATTTCCGACGGGTGTAGATGCCGGAACGCATCAACCAATTGAAAATCATCAACTAGCTGGGAAATCTGTAATACACGTTGTCTGCGGTATTCTCCAACGGTTGAATTGCGGTCAAGGGCCGGCAACAACGTACAATTGAAATCTCCGCCGATGAGAATATATTCAGACGGTGGGATGCATGACAGCTCTGTACGGAGTGTGGAGAGAAGATCAGGTAACAGAAGTTCATCACAGGGGACATATATGTTAAAAACATGATAGGTCACGTTTTCAATGCAAAAGACAGCGACCTGGAGGTTGTCCACATGTAAGGCACGAATCACTGGCGTCGAAATCAGAGGGAGTAGGCGGTGATGGATCCCAAGTGCAAGGCCACCATTCCGTCCAACTCGATAAGCATGGTGAAAATCGTAGGGCCAAGCCCGCCAACGAGAGAACAAAGTGGTAGCAGAGCAATTGGTCTCTTGGAGCAAGAGAAGATCTGCGTGTAGAGGCGCCAAGTCCTCATACACTAGAGCATTTCTAGGAGAAGCAGAGAACCCTCTGCAGTTAAGTGTGACCACCTTGAATCGGTAGGTCCTTCCCAGGTCGACACGCACGTGCGCTGGAATCTGTTATTTTCTTCGCTTGCTTCTTCATTCTGTCAACACTAAATTTGAGATCGGGATAGGAAAGCACAAGATTTCGATACACAGATATCACACTAGAAACTTGGGTTAGAACAGTAGGAAGATCAAGCAAATGACGTGCAACAAACTGATTAAAGAATCTAGGATGTTTATGAGAGCATAATACTTCATATATTTTATGAAGAGAAAGCGGACCTACCGGTATATCCGCCTTCGCTTCAGCTAGGTATCGGAGAAAAGAATCTAGGGAAAGCACTGGGGGTGGAGTCTTAGAACCTGGAATCACAGCAGGGTGTCAACTTGTTCGGGGCGAAGTACGACGTTGAGAGGAGGAGCGGGGAGATGAGTCAACAGAACGACCTCTTGCAGCACCGATGCGAGGAGGGAGCGGAGTCTGCGGAGCACTCCAGGACTCCCGTCGAGCAGGCTTGCTGGTAGTTGTAGGGTCAGAGTGATTGCCAGAAGTGTCACTAGCAGTAGGGCAGTCCATGTCAGTAACTGTACTTGGAGTGTCTTCATCCGATGGAAGATGAAGGTCAGCAGTCAGGTCAGCTGGAGGTGCAAGGAACGTGGGCGGAGCTGTCGGTACCAGATGAGGAAAGTCCTCTGTCAACAATTGTGGGGCAGGACCCCGTGGAGGAAGGCCCGATGGCAGAGCAGGTTGATGAAGTTCTGAAGACACCTCCTTAGAAACGGTAGGGGTGGGCGACACAGGGCTGTCACGAGTGACTTTTGGTCCCGAAGACTGAGGTACAGCAGGGCGGCGGAAGCACTCACTACGTTGATGGCCATACGCCTTGCAAGTCTGACAATGAAAGGAGGTTAAAACGTCGATGCGTCGGATTTGATCTCCGCATTTTACAGTGAAGAGAGTAGGAAAAGACTTGATATGTTCATCCGAAGAGAATACTACTCGCGCAACTCGTCGGGCACTTTCAATCGAACGATCATCCTCGTCCTTTGGAGCAGCGGAGTGTGTGGTAATGTTACCCACAACACGACCGGATTGCATAAGAAAAGCACAAAGCATAGCATCTGTGACTTCAGGATGTACTGGGTACATCGAGACCGTTACTGGTCTCTGGGCGACAGGCTCAGGAAATAATTGGTGATCACCAACAACCAGCCCAGTCTGTAAGACAGAGGTAGCATCTGCCGCATGAAAAAAATAAACAATGACACTCGGCCCTCTGCGCGACATATGACGTATCGCTGACGGAGAGAACTTTTGTTTTAGAGCAGTTGAGTACATTTTGAGTGGTGTGTCTGGCAGCGCCTCAAAGCACACACCCAACTCAGTAGCCGTGGTGAAAGAGGTACCTGCTGGAGAATCCACTGGAATTTCGAGCACAACCTCATTACCAGAGCGACGGACATGAGGTTTTAAAGCTGCGGCTTCCGCTCGCATGGAATTAGACTTGGGCTGAAGCCTTTGGGAAGTTACCGCTGAAGAATATTAACGAGGAGCAGTAGAAGTGGAGGTTGAAGGCAGAGGAGCACCGCCATCCATTGAAGGCAGAGGAGCATCGCCATCCATTGAAGGCAGAGGAGCAACGTCATCCATAGTGTCCATGACGTCAACTGTCACTATATGAGAAGCAGCTGGGGCAAGAGCTGTAATAGTGACGTCAGGGGAGGAAAACGATACGCCGCCAACGGTTGACGTCGACCCGGAGGGCAACGTGACAACGCCACCGCTGGGCAAAGTGCCGTGATCACCGGAAGTGATGTCAGGGTTGACAACACCACCGGATGACGCCATTTTAATGGCGCCGAGATAACTAGGCTTCTACCATCTCGGTAGGAATTTTAAACACGACGATAAGAAACGAAAAAGGCACTCACCACTTCGGGAGATGTCCGAAACGAATCACCAAACCTTTATAGTGGAGGTAAGCACAAACCTAGTTATCCTAGAAGCCTAAATACTTGAAATACAAACAAGTCTCAACGGTATATCTTACCGCAACGGCGATATCCAACGAAGGATAAATTTGCAGCCATCCGTCGACGTATTCGAGATACAGGGTTCTTTTCGCTTATTATACAGTAGTTGAGAGCCAGACTTTTGCGAAGTCGAGAATAGATGCTGAAGATAGTAGAGCAAATCTGGAAGCTACATGCAACAGCAGATGTTCGGGTTTCATATTCAACTGTAAGAAGTGTTTGCCGCCAGATATCAAAGACGATACGATTAACAAACTTACGAGTATCATGTAAAGCGAGAAGAAGCCTTCTCACAGCCCGGTTTTCCCAATAAGAAGATAACTGGCCTTCCAGTTTTTTGGGGTGTAGCGCCATTATTCTCACTGACTTTGAATTCATACGGAGATGTTATGTTTACAGAAGAACTGATCAATCAAGTGACAATATATGCGCAAATTTTTTATAGGGGTGTGAAAACTTAGATGTCTACAAAAAATTTACGTTAAGCGAACTGTTATAAGACGTAGTCATAATTAAACTGCTGGCCACCCAAAATGCAACACCAAGAAGGACACGAGATAGCAAAGCCAGATTTACTGAACACATATCAACAGATACAAAGATGAAACGATTGAGCTTACAGGCCCGTGCGACTTGCGGAACACGCAGACATCAATAGTTCGTGTGGCTTCGATGGCTGGCAATAACGGACGCTACCCGCCGCGCCATCGAACGGAAGAGGCTTTAGATGTGGGCTTGGGGTATGTCGGTCCAGGCTGCTTCCACACGTTGCCACAGTTCATCAGGCGTAGCCGCGGGTGGTGCTTTCCGGGCAACTCGGTTGCCGATCAGCGACCAGACGTGTTTGATGGGCGACATATTGGGAGAACAGGCGGACCACGGCGGCAGTGACACCTGGTGGGCCGTGAAGAATTGTTGCACGATGCGTGCCACGTGCGGGCGCTCATTGTCCTGTTGAAACGTGGCCGCTGGCAGGTCCTGCAGGTAAGAGAGGACTACAGGCTCCAAAACGTCGGAGATGTAGCGGTGTCTGTTGAGCGTACCGGAGATGCTTACCAGAAGGGTGCGGTTGTCATATCCAATTGCGCCCCAAACCATAATGCCAGGCGACGGACCAGTATGGCTATGCATAATGTAGGCGTAATACAGTCCCTCGCCGCGGTGCCGCCACACGCGGACGAACCATCATGGTGTTGCATGCAGAAGCGGGATTCGTCGGAGAAGACAATGTCATGCCATTCCGTAGTCCACGTGCGGCGTTCAACGGCCCACTGCCGCTGCAATCGCCGGTGGTGTAACGTCAATGGTAATCTGAGCAATGCGCTCCGTCCGACAAGTCCCCGGTTCTGCAGACGACGTCGAACGGTCCGTGCTGACACAGGTTGTTGCGCAACACACTCTTATTCTTGCGCTAACGTTCGTGATGTGGCGGCTCGAGCCGTCAATGCCCGCCACACAACATGCCGGTCTTCTCGTTCGATGGCGTGCAGCGGCTGCAGCAATCGCTCGCGTTGGTCCGTCCGTCCATCCTGCACCCACTGAATCCATACTTACCTCACTGTGGCTGGATGTCGTCCCACACGAGCGCCGATGTCTCGGTACGATAAACCGCTGTCGCGATAAGACACTATTCGTCCTCTGTCGAACTCCGAAACGTGCTGGAATGACTGCCGTAATCTGCGACGAGGCATCAGGAAGCTTCTCACGCACAGGTCCGGCAGCACAACACACTTTCACTACTTACACCCCGCCTTCTGTGCACCCTTCTTAAGTGCTTCTCGGTGGCGTGCCGGGCGCTCATTTTTGCATATGCCCTGCAATGCTAATCGTTTGCATGTCCTCTCGCGGGCGAAGCATGCTGCGAATTTCAGACCAATCGGTTGCTTCCTTCTTGGTGTGGCGTTTTGGGTAGTCAGCAGTGCAGATTGCGTAGTATTTACTCATTGTAAGAAAATGGTTTCGATTAATTAAGGATCAACATGAAATAAGGAGTTATAAAAATTTGCAGTGAAAATGGATGAACCTAAAATAAAAACAGGCATTTAGCCCGGAAATATTAAAATATGTTAAAAAAAATTAACATAAAGTGCGCCTGAATATACACTCTTCGAAAAAAAAAATACGAAGCATCTAGAAGAAATCATCCAATCGAAATGAAAATTGGTATGTGTAATGCGCATGTTTAAGAAAGGAAATGACTGCAATTCCAGAGCAGGTGGGCTATTTATTCGGATAAAACAACTATATGAGTGGGACAGTTCAGTAGGCTGTAGCGCCACCTCTGGCCCAGAGAGTAGCGGCTACCCGGCATGGCATAGACGCATACATTTTGCAGATACTGTCCGGAGGTGCAGCGTACCAGATGAGGTCCAAACTGCAGGTCGTTTCGCCGACATGCCGGGATGGGGGTAGGTGGCGTCCTATCATGTTCCTAACATGTTCGATCGGTGAGAAGTTGGGTAATCGGGCTGGTCATGAGAGGGTGTCGACATTACGCGGGTAGGTCTGGGGTAGCTTTGCAGTGCGTGGCCATGCATTATCCTGTTGAAAAATAATTCGGTGATGATCTAACAGGAATGGCAACAAAACAGACCGTAGAACATCGTCGACGTACCGTTGAGCTGCGAGGGTGGTACGGAGGACTACCAATGTTATCCGGCTATTGTAGTAAATGGCTCCACAGATAGCCACTTCGGGTTCCACGGTAAAGGCAGGATCGTCTCCAGACACGTGTGGATTGATCATCTGCTTCAAGTGTAAGCCGTGACTCGTCACTGAAAACAATATCACCTACTGGACACTATCCCACGTTGATCGGGCCCGACACCACTGAAAACGGTGGCGGCGATGCTCGCTGGTCAGCGGTAGGGGTGGAGTGGCTTCCTGGAATGTAGTCCCTGTACCGCAAGTCGTCTGGCACGGCAATTGTTCGGATGGGCACTCCCGTACCTGTAGGTGAATAAACATGGTTACGGATGGTTGAGAGCGTAGAATTCGATTCTTTTCATGTGGCTCTCACAATCACTCGGTTCTCGAGTTCTGTCATTGCCCTCGGCTGTCTACTGCGCAGGAACCTTTAGGTTGTTCCCTCCTCGACCTATTGGCACCAACATCGTCCGATTGCCGCGCCTCTCCGATTCAAGTGCCTGGCGATACGGTTCAAGTGCCTTCACCAACCGGCCTTTCTCAGCCCTATTACACGTCCTCTCTCAATCTCCCTCTACTGCTCGTATTGTACACGGATTCAACGTCAAGGTATTCTCACTGTCCGTGGAGGTTAATGCAGCCGCAATCCACTGTCACAATTGTTCCCGCGTGCGAGCTTTGCTCTTGATATACTCTCTTAGATGTGCGGTTTCCATTCGCTGTAGCGGGCCACTATTTCTTCATTCATCGTTATTTTTAAATCACTTGCATGTTCGGTCTTGAGGTACTTGCATGCGCGGAATTTCACCAGGATCGAACGATGTTCTCGGGGTGCTTCGTTTCTTTTAGAAAAGAGTGTATGAAACAGCTTTAGGTCGAAAGGAGGAGTCTTGTCATTTCGCTTCCGGATTATTAAAAAAAAAAAAAAAAAACATGTTGCTTTGAAAGTTTCCATTTTGCCATCATGGCGTCATTGTGTAGTCACTATTCAAAAGATGAATTAAGATGTGTGAAAACATAAGTTTGTCCTCAACGGACATTAAATCCGTGTCCCCTCACTCTGGAGTAAGTCGCTCTCCCAATTGAGCTACACGGATAGAATGTCTCGCTGAAGATTTGTCGTCTTGACATATGTTTTCACTTCTGTAGTATGTCGCATCATTTCCCTCTTAATTTTTTTTTTGAAGCGAAGTAGGCATTTTTCATTAATTTCAAACAACGTGTGGGACAATCATCACACATTTTTCGAAGAACCCAACGGCCGGTGAATCCATTTTCCACAATCGGGCACCAATTTGAAAACACAATTTTTTCCACGACGGGCATCAAGACCGTGTCCCCTAACTCTGGAGAAAGTCGTTCTTCCAACTGAGCTACGCGGACAGAATGTCTCGCTGCAGATATGTCTTTTTGACACATGTTTTCACATCTGTATTACGTCGCAGATGAACAGCCATTAGAAGCCTCGAAGCTAGCCAATCTCAAGCTGAAATAACTAGGTGGGTCAATTTGACTCCTTTCTTACTCCATCGGCTTTGGGCTATATCCCAAAGGGAGAATGCGGCGTCGAGAAGGTGTAGTACTCGAATAACTAGGGGAACGACTTCAAGAGTTATCTACAGCTTGCAGAAGATAGGCAGCCACACCTACCCAACTGCGTTCGGATCTTATGAATGTAATAGAAAATATTGTATCGTGTTCCACGGTGCTCAGACTTTATGAATGTGTCCATTATGGTAGGGGAACAGTGGTCAGTGGCGTAGCTACCAAAGAGCCAGATGGTGCAGTTGCCCAGCCGCTCGAGGAGCCCCATTTTCGGTTAACGAACTTGGGGCACCTCGAGCGGCTGGGCCACTGCACCATATGGGAGCAAAGAAACATTGATGATAATACGACATTACAAAGTCTATCTATTCGCAGAAATCTTTTGTTTGATATTCTCGAAGCTAAAACACAAAAGCCATCCTACAATCAGCCATTGGAAGACGACGGTAATAAATAATTACCGTGCATTATTGCCCTTATTAAATACTCGGCGCGTGTCAGGTTGAATCGGTATTTTCATTATTACGAAAATATTTCCGAGAATAAATTTGTATGTCTTTCCTGCCTTCTCTTTCCCTCATTTGAGTGTCATCGCACGTAAGGAGCCTACGATAATGCTCCGCTGGTGCGATGCCGAGCTTTTATTCTTTGCGTACTTTTGCAGACGATGCTTCGTTCTTACGTTCTGTCCCGTTGATTATTTACATACCGTCATACGTAGTAGGAGGCTATAAGTCAGTGGGCTTTAATGTGCCGTATTGATAATAAATATATGTGTAACTGTGTTTCGTTCAGGGTTGAGATACTTCGCCCTATCAACAAAAGAAGTGCAGAGCTATCATTGATTTAAAAACACGCAGGTTTCTCGAAGTATGCCCTGCGTTCCTTTTGTTTTTGACGATTATTGTATTTGTGGGAGCAGCAAGGCTTTTTTGCTAAAAAATGAAGCTCATCGAAAGGTATTTACGAAGCACAATGGCGGAAGAACGGCTTAGTGGTCTTTCTTTATTATAAATAGAGCATGGATGTGCTCGGAAATTAAGCGTTCCCTAGGTGGTCGACGTCTTTGCACAACAGAAAATATGGACGAGTTTATTCCTTTAGTGTTGATTCCAACAGTGGTGAGTGGACAACCTTATATTTTGTATTCCATTCTTTCGATTGCATGATGAGCTTCCGGTATAGTATGTAAGAAAGTATCGTATGTAATATGAAATTCCCGGCAATACACCTAGACATACTATACTATAAAGTATTTCTACGGAACAGGGGAGGACCACCGCCTAATTCTGGACCTCGGTTCAACATTGCTAGCTACTCAACTGCAAATGGTGTACATCCCCATGACCTCTCGTTATACACTGCTGGCCACCCAAAATGTAACACCAAGAAGGAAGCATCCGATTGGTCTGAAATTCGCAGCATGCGTCGCCCGCGAGAGGACATGCAAACGATTAGCTTTTCACGGCATATGCAAATCATATGCGCATGGCACACCACCAAGAAGCACTATAAGAAGGGTGCACAAAAGGCGGGGGTGGAAATAGTAGAAGTGTGTTGTGCTTCCGGACCTGTGCGTGGAAAGCTTCCCGATGCCTCGTCGCAGAATACGGCAGTCATCCCAGCACGTTTCGAAGTTCGACATAGGACGAATAGTGGATTATCGCGACAGCGGTTTATCGTACCAAGACATCGGCGCTCGTGTGGGATGACATCCAGCCACAATGTGACGAGTATGGATTCGGTGGGTCCAGGAGGGACGGACTGACGGACCGACGTGAGCGATTGCCGCAGCCGCGGCACACCACCGAACTACAGGACCGGCATGTTGTGTGGCGGGCATTAACGGCTTGCACCGCCACATCACGAACGTTAGCGCGAGAATTAGGGTGTGTTGCGCAACAACCTGTGTCAGCAGGTACCGTTCGACGTGGTCTTCAGGAGCGGGTACTTGTCGCACGGCGCCCATTGCTCCGATTACCATTGTTGTTACACCACCGGTGAGTGCGGCGTCAGTGGGCCGTTGAACGCCGCACCTGGACTACGGAATGGCACGACATTTTCTTCTCCGACGAATCCTGCTTCTGCATGCAAGACCACAATGGTCGGATCCGCGTGTGGCGACACCGCGGCGAAAGACTGTATGACGCCTGCATTATTCATTGCCATACCGGTCCGTCGCTTGACGTTATGGTTTGGGGCGCAATTGGATATGACACCCGCACCCCTCTGGTACGTATCGCCGGTACACTCAACAGCCACAGCTACATCTCCGACGTTTTGGAGCCTGTAGTCCTCTCTTACCTTCAGGACCTGCCAGCGGCCACGTTTCAACAGGACAATACGCGGCCACACGTGGCACGCATCGTGCAACAATTCTTCACGGCCTACCAGGTGTCACTGCTGCCATGACCCGCTCGTTCTCCTGATATGTCGCCCAACGAACACGTCTGGTCACTGATCGGCAACCGAGTTGCCCGGAAAGCACCACCCGCGGCTACGCCTGATGAACTGTGGTAACGTGTGGAAGCAGCCTGGAACGACATACACCAAGCCCACATCCAAAGCACCTTTCGTTCGATGCCGCGGCGTAAAGATGCCGTTATTGCCAGCCATGGGGGGCCACACGAACTATTGATGTCTGCGTGTTCCGCAAGTCGCACGGGCCTGTAATCTCAATCGTTTCATCTTTGTATCTGTTGTTATGTGTCCAGTAAATCTGGCTTTGCTATCTCGTGTCCTTCTTGGTGTTGCATTTTGGGTAGCCAGCAGTATAAAAGCGAATGTTTCAGTTGTTGTTGCAGTCATATCAGTTGTACTGATGGTCAACGCAGTTCTGTTCTGTCTATGGATGAGTCCAGATTTTCTTAATAGAGTGACTTCAGACGAAGACTTATCTGATAAGAACCAGGTGCAAGACATTTTCCTTTGAAGGTGTCTTAAAAAGGGACGCTTATGGTGGTGGTAGTGTCATGATGTAGGCAGGAACTTCTTTGAGCTGCGACACAAATCTGTACATTATTCAAAGCGGCTTTATTAATGTACAGATGTATAGGAATCAGATGCTGGAACGCTTTGTTAGTCCTTATGAAGGTGCCAGTGGCGAAAAGTGCACATCAAAGAACGATAATGCAAGTCCTCACTGAGCCAGAATTGTTGACCAATATTGTGAGGTAAACACTTTTAATCGTAATGAATGGCCAGTTCGTTCCCCTGACAGAAAACAAGGTCGTATAGAAAGTACTGGGCCATGTCAGTAGAGAGATAAGTTCCCTCCGTTTGTGACGTCACTCTTATGTTACATGGAGTAATATGTGGGTGTCGTGTTTGACGACATAACGACAGTGCTGAAAATTTATCGGAAACCAAGGTTTCAGCGGGATGACACTGAAACAGGGAACTCGTCTCTCTAATGCCATGGCCTTGTAGTTTCTAGACGGCCTTGTGTGAACCCCATTGGGCATATTTGGTATGCTTTAGCCAGACGTGTTGCATCCCTTCAACCCCGTACTCAAAACTTGCAGGATTTTCGAAGATCCTTGGAGTAGCAACGGTTGTAATACCCATGACAGCCACTTGACAATCTCAATATGCTCATGAAACGTTGCTGTGAATTATGTGTTTCCGAGATGGGTGGCCATACTTCATGTTAATTCATTTTGCCTATCGCGTTTTAAGCATTCCTTGTGACTAGGTATACTTACTTGCTGTTTGGTTTTTAATTACTAATCAGTTTTCTTATTTTGGGCATATAATATGAAAGAAAACATTAAATTAAATGTTTTCCTCAAATTTCATATGAAAACCTCCCATAGCATTCGAGTTATTTAAAATTTTCATTTTGTTCCTTATTTAATGAAAATCAGTACATCGCTCCGGTGGCACAGTGGTCTAAACACTGGATTCTGACCATTCGTTAAAAAAGTGTCCGGGTTAGAATCCTGGTGAGTCATAAATGGTTTTGTATTACGGCACTGACTCTCTCCCTTCCCTGGAGCCAGTGGCCCTAAATTAGGTTCGGTCGACTGCGCATAGCCCATTGAGTTTCTCAAGGTGGTCGTTAAACCTTCAATAAAAAAAACAGTACATACATGTACAATCAATAGACAAAACATTAGAGACAGGGCTGAGAAGCAGTTGACATGGGCATCTCCCACGCAAAGTGCAACAAACCCAAACCGAACGTAAGGGATGAATAGGCAGGCAGCAGGGCTTACCAACAGTGTATTGCAATCGACGAATATGGATAAACATGATGATCTGAGTGACTTTGACTGTATATTCATTGTCAGCGCAAGATAGATGGGCCATTCTATCGCCCAAGAGGTAAGAACCCTAAGTTTACCTATCACAACGGCATCAAGGGTATATCGCGCTTATGCCACGGACAAACGTACCGGCGCCCAGAGAGCAAGCGGTAGCCGAACACATGCTATTGATGACCGAGGTCGAAGTAGAACCTCCAGGCTCATACAGAACGACCGTTTGGCAACGGCGGCGAAATCACATCGAGGTTAAATGTTGGAGGCTCCTGCAGTATTAGCCAGAGAACGGTATACCTTGGGGTACGGGATACCTTGGGGTACGGGAGTCGACACTCTACTCGTCTGTCACTGTTGATTGCTCGTCATAGGACATTACGATTGGCGTGGTTGTTGGAACATCAAAACCGAACTTCTGTAGTGTGGCGCCGCGTCGAGTGGTCAGATAAATTCCATTTTCAGCTGTATCCAGCAGACGGGTATGGCGTCGACAACATGAGAGCTTGGCCCCGTCATGCCAGATCGGCTCTGTTCAATGTGGTAGAGTCTCTGTCATTGTTTAGAGAGCCTTCGCATGGGACACATTAGATCCCTTAGTGTTTCTGGAGAGGTCCTGAATCGCTGCGCGCTACCAGCATGTGCTGACTGATCACGTACACATTTTGATGTCGTTCGCGTATCCTGTGGCTGATGGTTTGTTCCAGCAGGGCAATGCACCGCCAGAATGAGCCGCAATCACCCATGCATTTCTCAAGGAACACTCATCTGAGTTTAAAACCATCCAGTGGACCCCGAGATTACCGGATTAAAACACTGTAGAAGCTCTCTGGGATGCAATGATGCCGAACATCAGATCCTTGGATCCTTGACCGACGTCTCGGGCGGAGTTATGGACAATGCTGCAACAGACTTTGCTGGCATTACCTTCGGAAATCCTCAGGCATCTGATGGAGTCGATGTCGTGGCGTGTACAGGCTATTATTCACGCTAGGATGGGACCAAGACGCTATTAGGTAAGTACCTCTAATGCTTTTTTTGTCATTGGGCGTATACGTTAATTTTATACTGCCATAATATAATAAGTGTGAAGTGTAAATATTAAAGAATTAATTATTTCTTCTGCATTCAAGCTAAGCAATCTTAATATAGTTTTCCAAATAAGTAAAGTTAAGACAGAGGCTATAACCGTTTTCCGTATACGTAAAGTTAAGACAGAGGCTAAATGTGAGAATGAAATGTTATAGTGTGTAACGTACCAGGAGATGTGACGTACCTGCCAGAAGGACGCACACGACATAAAGCCAGATAGGAATCAGAATAAAACGTCCGCGTAGCTCAATTGGTAGAGTGACTTATTCCGGAATGAGGGGATCCGGGTTCGAATCCTGGCGTGGACAGAAATGACGGAGAAATTTACTTCGTTATAATGGCGATGACCCAACCGTTCAAAATCTCGCATTGGTGTGATGTTATTTCCACACCGCGAGATAGGAAAAATAAGAGAATCCCTTCTCCAGCACTTCGAAAAAAAAAAAAAAAAAAAAAGAGCGGGAGATGATGTAACGTACCAGGAAATGTGACGTACCTGCCAGAAGGACGCACACGACATAAAGGCAGATAGGAATCAGAATAAAACGTCCGCGTAGCTCAATTGGTAGAGCAACTTATTCCGGAATGAGGGGACCCGGGTTCGAATCCTGGCGCGGATAAAAATGGCGGAGAAATTTACTTCGTAATAAGTGATATCACCAGATATACGATTTTGTAACTTACGGCAGATTTAAACCTTTTGTCTAAATAATGTTGACAAGCAATTTTCTAAGGAAACTTTCTATGCTTCACTGTAAAATGATTAAACTCATTCTGGGATACAGGTATTCCAAGGAAGAAAAACATTTGACAAACATTTTATGTGGTTTATACAAATTGAAACGCCAAACTATTTAAAAATTAACTAAATTTTATCAATTAATCAAACATGCTTTTAAAAGCAAATCAGAGTTTGTGTTTTGTAATTAAAGGCAACTTTAGAGAAAGAACGTTTTTCTTTTGTTCCTCCGACAGGAGTTTACCATCATTTCTAAAGATCCCAACAGTACTTTCGTGAGGAGAAGTGCAACCTGCATTTGTAATGAATTAGATTTGTCTTAGCTCTCCCATGATTAAGGGACACAATTACTGAAGTGAAGGGGGCTTGAATCGCTGTTCTTCTAGTTAGAGGCATTAAGGTGTCTGTAACCAAGTTGCGAGGACTGAGTTTTCTCTGCTCAGCAGGAGCAATCGATGAAAACATTTTGTTCCACTATGTATAGAGCGTTGCTGCTTTCCAGTTAATTACTGATCATGTTCCTTGTCGTGCTCACCGAAACCCGCAGTTTAATTTCCGCTCCCATCCCGGTATTGATGAATTATCCCGCATATTGCGCAGCTTTCTAAAGCTGACCACATGAATGAATTTCATAACCTCCAGATTTCAGAGTCCCGGTTCATCAGGGCACGATGACAGGGTGTGTTAATTAAGAGAGTAAAATCCAATAAATCTGACTAGTTATGATGAAGGACTCAGCCCAGATATGACCGGCAGAGAAATCGAGTAAGCTTCATGAATCTGAAGTAGTTATTAAAGGCGCTGAACCGTTCGTGTCTTGCGTTCCTGCTTTTTTGTTTCTGCGTTCCCAAAGTTTTAGATTTCCTCTGTACGAAAGCTCGAGGCTTATGTAAGGACGTATTGATTATCAGATATATGCCTCATTATAAACAACCAAGTAAAGGAAAAGTTAGGAAAGCTAACTGCTCATTATCCTTAAGAAAATCCTATTAAAAACGATATGCGAAACATTTGGCTCTCTAAACCTCCAGAAGAACATTCGTTGATGTCACGATTGCTTTATACAGTTCCAGAATTTGTGCATAAGTTACGAAATGCATTTGGTGAATTTTGTCTTTAAGAGTACTATACTGACCGTCGCCAACTTACGTGGTCTTGCAATAATATATGAAAGTGGTTAAATAATTCCTGAGGTTAACATATTTGTGCCTTGTATTTTGATATTTTTATCACTATGTTCCTCGGTAACTTCAGTTAATTTAACACACTTCATTGTCACATTTCTGTTACCCACACAAAACATTTACTTTACACATGGAGCCCTTTATTGTCCAGCATGCATTCTTTATGAACTCTAACCATGCGTTTGGATTACGCATATCCTGCTTTTGTTGAAACTTTATTCACTACCAGGTGCTTCAAATGTACAAGTTCCCTTCACATTGGTGGCTCACATATATTAACTTGCTGGACTGCTAAAATGATATTCAGCGGTATCTCATCGTTCTTTACCGCCTAACTCTAATGGGCACTACTAATATGGAGGAGTTAGTACATCAGTCGGTCTTTTGAACCCATATCAACAATTTCGACTTTTACAGTGATTTCCGTTCCAAGCACCCGTTTGTACGCTCAGTACTGGTCATTTCAGTTGCTTCAGGACAACTGTATGCTTGTGCAATTGCATGTCTGTATTTTCTGCTGGGCGTGTTACTTATTCTTTAAGCATATCTGTCGCACATGGGTGGCTTCACACATTTCAAAGAACATGACTGATCCTGGATAGCTTATATAATCGTATCGAAGTATTTGCTGCATTGTTCCAACGTATATAATGAATTTTGGCAGCTCCATTGTCACACTATTTCGCTTGAGTTTGTTTATGAATGACTGAATGCTTGCCATCAATAATGGCTGCTCTATTGTTTGTTCATGGATTTGTTTACGCATGAATTAATGTCAGCCGTTACTTCAGGATCCTCGAGTTTCTCCCTGCTAACATAGTTTGTGCGTTTCTTAATACTTATCCATTTTTCTACACAGCTAGATAATGCCCATGAGAAACACGTATGAACATAGGTAATGTTTAAATTCTGATTTTTGTTGTCCATGCAAATAAATGCATGTAGTGTCTCCACCATGGCTCCAAACGCGAGTTCTAGCCACTTTTATAGAAGCTGCTTCTTTAACAAGATATACCATATTCGACGTAGCCAGGATTTAGTATGCTATACTCAATGGAGAAGCGCGTGAATTTACTGAAGATCTATTGCCAGAAGGAATATCTTTAAAAATATGCAACGTTCCTGCAGAACGTTACAAATAACGTACCTCTAGAAAAGTGAACCAGAAGCATTTATGCAATGCATTGGGGAAGGTCTATTAGGTCTTGAGGGGATAAGCTAGAGGATATCTCTAGAAAACGTATTAGATGTCTAACACGGAGTTTTAACTTTGCAAACAATTTCAAACAGATTGTCCTTACAAATGAGTCAAAGGTTGTCGTCTTTCCAAAAAGGGGGAAAATAAAGTATATTATTTTGATATCGCTTGACAGCAGTCGAAGAACTCGAACCATAAAACACAGCCTAGGGAACATGCTTCTGTTAAAAAGCTTCCGTAATGTTTTGGCTCTTTTTCTTTTGTTTCGGTGTTTAACGAACGCCATGAGCAACTGTGAATGATATAAAAAGTTGCCTGTTCCTAATTTGGGGCCACTTGTTCCTGGGAAGTGCAGAGCCAGATTAAAACAGACAGGCGTAGGCCACTACCCAAGCTTCATGCAGGACTCGAACCCGGGCTTTTGTCTAACAAACAGTTACAAGCCAGCAACCCAGAGTACGCGGCGACCAGGGTTGATTTATGACTTTCATTCACGACTTCCTGGATACAGTACTTAATGGGCGAATGCAAACGTTCATGCCGTTTTTTCCACCACCTACATGTATGTATTACGTCAGAAAGGAAAACGGAATCTAATAACTATGTATTATTATTTACGATGGTGTCCCAACGTCTGGATAGGTCTGCAATTTCATTCTTGCAAAAAAAGTGCAGGTTTCGCTGCGAAGAAATCATCAAGGAAATTCAGGAGATCAACATCATTGTCGGAGTGCATTCGACAGAGATCAGAACAGGTATTAGTCTGAAGGGGCGACATTTGGGAATAGCCCGGATGTGAAAGTATCTCCCATTTAATGTCCTGAATGGCCATTTTGGTCATGTCTGCACTGTGAGGGCGTGCGCTATCATGTTGGAGAAGGACAACATGGAGCCAATGTGGCCGTTTCTGCTGAATTGCTCCCTCCATATGGGAGAGTTGCTCACAATAGAATTCCTCGGTAGCATTTCCCAGTGAATAAAGCCTTTCATGTCCAACTAGTCCAACTTTCCACTTTCATGTCCATCTTCGCAGAATAAAGTCATATTTTGGACGTAGTGTGGGCGTCTTGTTTGGGCTTAACCACTCCCTCCGATACCTGAAATTTACGTACAAGCACCACTTTTTATCTCCAGCAACAATACGTAACAGAAAGACTTTGTGTTTCTGAGAACATTCGCTATAACGGGCGAGGAAGGAACCACTTATGGCAATTCGCTAATTCTTGTTGTCATCGGTGGGCGTGCACCCATGACCCCGTTTTCTGGACCTTTCCCTTACGTTCCAAGTGTCGCACAACTGTGGCCTGGTCACAGTCCATCTCAGTGGCTAATTCTCGTGTGGTTTGACGCGGATCCAAGTGGATGAGATGGTTCAAACAATCCTCATCCAAAGTAAGATGGACAACCTGAACGTGGAGAGTCGTTGAGGTCAAAATTGCCACCTCGGAATCTCTGAGACCATTTGCGGGCTTTCCTAGGAGCAATAGCATCCTCTCCATACACAGCACAAATTTGTCGAGTAGCCTCGGCGGCTGAAGATCCCTTGTTAAACTCGTAGAGGAGCAGATGTCGGAAATGTTCGTTCCTCTCTACTTGACACTCCATACTTCCGGACCTGAAAACCAAAAAACCATTAGCCACAATCACGCAACGTAATATAATTTAGATACACGGTATTACTGGCTACATTTTGATATACAACTGGCTACATGCACCGTCACTACTGACCTGGGAAATGCTCGTGAAATAAAACGGCATGAACTTTTGTATCAACCCAACATGTTTTCATCTAAATGTTCATTTTAATTATCACAACACTTGGCTCAAAATGTTACGCGAGAAAATAATTGCTACTTTATTACGTTATTATTTTTGTTGTTGTTTGGGAGTTCAACGATCACTGTGAGCGATTCAATGGGCTACAAGCAGTCGCCCGTCCCAATTTTAGGGTTACTGATGCAGGCTTTAGGAGTAAAAAGTTGGAGGAGTTTGGCATTGAATAAGAATGGCTGGGAGAAGTTTCTGAAGAAGGCCAGAACCTAAACAGGGCTTTTGAGCCATTGATGATGATGATGATGGTACTAGGGAGGAGAGTGCTAGTGCCGTAGGACAAACACATCGTCCATGCCACTCCCGCGTTTCGGGCCTGGACTCATCTGGGATGAACGGTTATAAGTTAGCACCTCTTACAACTCGGATACATGGGAGGTCTTTATTGCGTTCTGCATAACTTTAAGAACGACATGTGCCTGATACTTTAGATATACCACCTGACTGGCTTGCAGTTATGATAGATGTCATTCCTTCTTTTTTTGATAAAAAATTGCGTTTAAGTGAGTTTGTAGCGTGTTGGAAAGATAATAGCAGAAATCCGGCATGGATAACACGGAATAAAATGATTTTATACATGTCATTTTGTTGTAAATTGTGAATTCTGGTAAAGCTACGAAATAGCTTTAATTAACGTTAGGAAGCATCTCATCAAAGCTGACTATAAGGTTTTTTACATGTTACCGCCGAAATGTTTGGGCCGCAGGCATGTCAGCAGGACACCTGTGTGATCCCAGTGGAGTTCCTAGCCGAAATGACCTAAACTTGGTAATCTTCGCGCGAGCGTTATAATCGTGTTCATTAATATGAATTTCCAGAAATAACATGTCAGGTGATGTATTTTTCGTTATTCTGTTAAGAATTACATAACATCTTGGACTTTCAGTTCCCATGTATTTGCTTCGCATGCTGATGGAATTATATTAAAGTTAAGTTGGTCCCAAAGCAATGGATTATAAAACGCTGTGGGTTGTTTTATTAGTAGACATTTCTTGCTTTGGTGACAAGTGGTACAAAATTTTGGGGTATATTATGAACACAAAACGTTTACAAAATTTTTCATTCGTTCATGCATTCCGACAATAAGTGTGTGTTTTCGTCAGTTTTGAAGTGCAAATGAGTGCAGTGTTTTACTTTTTCTGGTCGGCTATTAACTTTCTACGTTAAAGAAAGTATGGTTAGTTCTGAGGTCGATTAACTCGTTGAATTTTCAGGATTGAACGCAACTCTATAAAAACTGAAAGCGGTGTTTGAATATTAAGTGACATTAGATTATAATGAATTAACTCAAGAGGCCAGAATCTTTCAGATTCTGGGTTAACACAAAGTCTATATCGGACTCCAAATTTTGAAAACGCGGATTAAATTTATCAAAGCTATTGAAAGTCAATGGAACCGGTTTGGAAAACAATGAACCGGTTTCTACGATCGATAAAACATCCAGAAATATAAATATCTACTTAGTTCCATCAGCGGCTAGAAAGCATGTTATGAAAATTAACAAATGGCAATAAAAAAGTCTCTGACAATTTAAGGAAGGTATCAGAGACAAAGAGATTTTCAAATCGAAAAGTTAGAAGAAATATAGAAGGAAACAGGATATAAGTCTACGTCTGCTAAAGATAAATTTTTGCGTATTAGAAAATTTAAAAATAGCAGAAAAATATTCTTCATGAAACAAGTTACCCTAAGCAAAAATAACTTTTCAAATACGTTTCCCGGAAGCAGATATAGCGAAAAAGAAAAGGTTTCGACCTTTATGCACCTAGCCGGGAATATTTGCATTATTTAAAAATTATAATGCTCCACATCTCTATTGAAGCGAATAGCACACAAAAACGAAGAAATTTATCGATAGTGTTTTAGAAGCGGCGATACAGTTGCGAACTGCAGCACACTAACACCACCTACCGACAGAACTGTGAGCTACAAAATTCCTCATATTCTAGCCTGAACTTTTCTACAAAGTAAAATGGCATTCCGCGTTGAAAGAAGTTTTGAAATCGCACATGTAGAAGCTGAGATACTGAAAAAATCAGATTAAGCGTTTGCGCCCCTAGTGCCGAAATCGTGCATTATTTGGGGAAGAAAATGCGCACACAGAGTTTGCATAGATGGTAGTATATGACCGAAGAAAGAAGTTTTCAATCGGCTTTTTAGTTCCGCAGATATTGCTGTAAACGGAAACGTGAGTATACGTCTTCTGGAGACAGACTTGGGAGTTAAGAAAATTAAGATTATATGAAAAACATTTCGCAGCGAAAACGCTCTCCAATAAAAAAATATTTTTCAAATCGGAATCTTAGAAGCAGAGATATTGACAAAAATTTTCCCCCTGGTGGAAAAACTATGCATTATTTTAAGAAGAACATATTTTGAAAAGGTTTTTCGATGTGAGAGGTATTAGTCCACGAAAGTATTTTTTCAATCCAGTTTTCAGGAGCTAAGATTTTGCTGCAAATACATTAGAAGAAGAAACAAACACTTACGCTCCTGGTGGCGAAGCCATTCTTTACCAAATATCAGAAATTATATGCAAAAAAGTTTCCATCTGGAGATGTATCTGCTGCAGGAAGAATTTTCAAATCGGAGTTTTAGAAGCAGAGGTATCGGAAAATACGCTATTTAATTTACTCCTCCTAGCGGAAAATCTGTGCGTAACTTGAAAAAGTGACTACTCCTAAAATAGTTTTCAACCTAAATGGAATCGAAGGGTGAAAGAAATTTTGAATCGTATTTTTAGAAGCAAATATATGGAATAAAACGTGTTTTGAATTAGATATCATCCGCATTTACGCCCTCTAGCGGAGAAATTGCCCATCGTTAAAAAAAATGGAAGTCAAAGATCATCATTCGCACATTTCAAGCTTCCCAAAAGCAAAAAAGAAGTTTTCAAATCGGACTAATAGTTATCGTGTCCACAAAACGACGATCGGACGGACTGACAAACCAGTAACATTAGCACGATCTTTTTACAAAAAACGTGCTAAAAATGCTTTTTTTTATTGTTTCACATCTCAAGTTCCTTATGTCTTCCGTGATAGTGTTTGGCACCGTCTTGCATAATTCTGCATATTCCACTTTAGAAGTTGCATTTAGTTTTTAGCATGCCTTTTTGTAAAAGAATCGTGCTTATGTGACCGGTTTGGCCGTCCCTCCTCCTGTGGATAACATATCTCTGAAAATATTAGTCCGATTTCAAAAATTATTTTTGCATTGAAAAGCTTAAAATGTGCGAATGATGGCCCTTCATTTCGTTTTTTTACAATGCACAATTGTGCCGTTAGAGGGCGTCCAATTGGAAAAAAATTGTACCTTTCGATTCCATTTATGTCGAAGACTATTTTATGTATAGTCCCTTGTTCAAGTTACGCATCGATGTTTCTCTAGGTGCGTTATTGTAAATTGCGTTTCCCCCGATATCTCTGCTTCTGAAACTCCGATTTGAAAAATTCTTCCTGTATCACATACAGTTCCGGATGGGAAAATTTTGCATACATGTTTTCTAATATTTGGTAAAAAATGGTTTCGTCAACAGGGGCCGTAAGTGTTAATTTCTGCTTCTGATGTGTTTGCAGCAAAATCTGAGTTCTGAAAACTCAATTGAAAATATTATTTCGTGGACCGATACCGCACACATCGAAAAACCTTTTGAGAACACCATTTTCTTAAAATTATGCATGGTTTTTCAGTCAGGTGGCGTAGATGCATATCTTAGTTTCATCGATATCTCTGCTTCTAAGATTCCGATTTGGAAAATAATTTTTTTATTGGAGAACGTTTCCGCTGCGAAATGTTTCTCATATAATTTCAAATGTTTCTTACCGCACAAGTCTGCCGCCGGAAACTTGTGCGGTAAGAAACATTTGATATATATTCACGTTTCCGTTTACAGCAATATCTACGGGACTAGAAACCCGATTGAAAAACTTCTTTTCTTCGGGTATATACTACTAACTATGCAAACTCTGTGTACGCATTTTCGTCCCCAAATAATGCACGATTTCGGCACTAGGAGGCGCAAACGCTTAATATAATTTTTTCAGTATCTCAGCTTCTACATGTGCGATTTCAAAATTTCTTTCAACACGGGATACCATTTACTTTGTAGAAAACTTCAGGCTAGATAGAGTATGAGGAATTTTGTAGTTCAGGGTTCTGTCGTTAGGTGGTGTTTGTGTGCTGCAGTTCGCAGCTGTATCGAGCGTTCTGAAAACATTAATGAGAAATTTCTTCTCTACTGTATACCATTCGCTACAATACAGATGTGGAGCATTATCCTCTTCAAAGGTTCCGGGCTAGCTGCGTAAAGGTCGAAACTTTATTTTTTCGCCATCTTTGCTTCCGGGAAACGTATTTGAAAAGTTATTTTTGCTTAGCATAGATTTTTCAATGAATAATATTTTTCTCTTATTTTCAAATTTTCTATTATGCAAAAATCTTCTGCTAGCAGACGTAAAATAATATCATGTTTCCTTCTATATTTCTTCTTTTAACTGTTCAATTTGAAAGTATCTTTTGTGCTATGAGCAACTTTTCGATTGTCATTTGTTAATTTTCAGAACATGGTTTTAGCCGCTGGTGGAACTCAGTAGAAGTTTCTATTTCTGGATGTTTTACCGATAGTAGAAACCGATTGATTGCTTTCTGAACTTGACTATGAATAGCTTTGACAAATTTAATTCGCGTGAGAACCGATTCAGAAAACGGGCTCGTTACAACCAAACATTTGGTGTCATCTTTTCTTATCTTATCTTCATCCTCCCCTTTTTTTTCAGCACGTCTTTTGAAAAAGATCGTGCTTATGTTTCCGGTTGGTCCGTTCTCACCTGGACACCATACCACCGCAACTAATAGTACAATTTGAAAAATTCTTTTGCATTGGGAAACGTGAAATACGTAAATGATGATCCGTACATTCCAGGTTTTTGTTTTACGATGCACGGTTTCGTCACTAGAATGCGTAAATGCAGATGATATCGAATTCAAAAAACACTTTATTCGATATTTTTGCTCCTAAACATCCGATTTAAGAAATTTGTTTACCTGTGGATTCCATTTATGTTCGAGACTTCAGGCTAGAGTATAAGTATATTCACTTTTTTTTTCATTTTAGTCAATATATTTGCTTTTTAAGAGTCCTATATGAACATTTGTTTCTTCGTTGAATAGAGTTTCCGGTTCGACATGTTTTTCCTATGATTTCAAAATTTTCAAGTAGTTCAGAGACTTTTCCCTCAAGGGCGAAAAGGTAAATTGTGTTTTCCAGTATATCTCTGCTTCTAAAACTCCGATTTGAAGAATTCTCCCTGTGCCGCATACGGTGGTTCCTGATGGGAAATATTTTGTACATAATTTCTAATATTTGTTAAAGAATAGTTTGCCCACCAGGGAGCGTAAGTGTTAATTTCTTCTCCTGAAGAATTTGCTGCAAAATATGAGCTCCTGAAAACTCGATTGAAATTTTTTTTCGAAGACCGATACCGCTCACCTTGAAAAACCTTTTAAAAATACTTTCTTCTTAAAATAATGCATAGTTTTTGCGCCAGGTGGCGTAGCTGCACATCTTTTTTTCTCCATAACTCTGCTTCTAAGTGTTCAACGTCAAAAATTCTTCCTTTCTTCGGGAGCGTTTACGTCGGGAACTGTTTGCCCTATAACTTCAAATTTTTCTTAACGCACACGTGTGCTAAGTTCACGTTTTCCCTTTACAACAATATCTGCACGACTAAAATTCCGAATGAGATGCTACTAACTATGCTCTGTGTGCGTATTTTCTTCCTAAAATATTTCACAATTTCGCTGCTAGAGCGCGGAAATTCTTAATCTGTTTTTCTCAATATCTCTGCTTCTACACGTGCGATTTCAAAAAAATTCTTTCAACACCGGATGTCATTTATCTTGTAGAACACTTTAGGCTGGGATATGAAGAAGTTATGTAGTTCACAGTTCTGTTGGTAGGTGGTTTTTGTGTACTTCATTTTGCAGCTGTTTCGCCGCTTCTAAAAACCCTGTTGAGAAATTTCTTCTTTACGATATGCCATTCGCTAAAATAGAGATGTCGGACATTATCCTCTTCAAATAATGCAAAGTTTTTCCGCTAGGGGCATAAAGGTAGAAACATTTTTCTTTCGGTATCTGTGCTTCCGGGAGATGTATTTGTAAAGTTCTTTTTCCTTAGCATAGCTTTTTCCATGAAGAATATTTTTCGCCTATTTTGAACTTTTCCATTATACAAAATTCTTCCGCCAGCAGACGTAGACTTATATCATGTTTCCTTTTATATTTCTTCCTTTAAATGTTCTATTTCGGAATCTCATTGTCTCTGATACCTTTTTCGTGATATGTTTTGTGCGCCATTTGTTAATATACGCAACATGCTTTTTAGCTACTGGTGAACTAAGAAGATGTTTCTGTATTATCGGTTGTAGAAACCGGTTTATTGCTTTTCAAATTGGTTCCATTGACTTTGAGTAGTTGTCATAAGCTTAATTCGCGTCACAACGGATTCGAAAGATACATTCACATCGCGTCACAACGGATTCTTAGTTCACCAGCGGCTAGTTCACGTTACAACGGATTCAAAAGGTAAATTTAATTCGCGTCATAACGGATTCAAAAGATAAATTTAATTCGAGTCACAACGGATTCGAAAGATACATTCACATCGCGTCACAACGGATTCTTAGTTCACCAGCGGCTAGTTCACGTTACAACGGATTCAAAAGGTAAATTTAATTCGCGTCATAACGGATTCAAAAGATAAATTTAATTCGAGTCACAACGGATTCAAAAGATAAATTTAATTTGCGTCACAACGGATTAAAAAAATATTTTAACTCGTGTCACAACGGATTCAAAACATAAATTTAATTCGCGTCACAACGGATTCATTACATCCGAAAATTCGGTTTCATCTTTTTTGTTCGTTTTTTCCGATATATTTTTCATGATTTTTTTTTCTTTGTAACACCTGTTTTTGCCTCTTTTTACATAACGACCTTAGTAATTTTTCTGTTACCTTTGGCGATGTCTACGTCTTTTGTGGTAATACATTCTAGCGCATAAAATGGATTTCTCAGTTCCAGTTTGAAAATATTATGTTGATTTTTAGGATTTGTTTTGTCAACACGTTTCACTTGCCTTGTCAGCTTGAGTGGTTCAATCTTTTTGATAAGATGCTTGTTACATCGCTCGTTCTTTGGTAATTTTTTTGGGTTGCACCTGTGTAGCACTCTGCAGTCGTCGATTACAAATTCGTTGTTACACATAATAAAATAAGCTTCATTTTTTTCTTCCTTGGATTCCCCCGATTTCCATTTGCTATCCAGCTTTTTGCTCGAAAGGAAGTTCCTGGTGAAAACATTTGCACTTTCCCAAACTCTACAAAAGTACTTACATGCTCGTTTCTGTGGCCTTGGCCGAATTTGTAGTTTTTCTTCATGCAATTTTGTTTTCTTCGTACCATCTATTTTTGCCGCTGTTTACAAAATATGAATACTGTATGTATACAGTAGATACAGGTTCCGGTCCTCGAATATTGCATCCCTTTTTTTCTGGTCGGAACATCCTGTTGAGCGTACAGGATTAATAATTGTTCCTAATTTTTGGACAAGATTATTTAAAAGTAAAAAGTTAAACCGAAACGCGAAAAGTGTGGACATTTGCAATTTGAATTCCCGCTTGTGGATTCAACAGTCAGGTTATGAAAATCAAAAAGAAAAGGGAATACATACAGAACGAAAGGTGTGCAGCAGTCATATTTGCACCGCAGTAGTATTTGTTCATTTAGTATTATTGTACGAGAACGAAATAGATATCTTAATACGTAAGATAACTTTTTACCGTTTTCCGTGCACACGTTGTTCCCAATCGATTAGCGCTTTAGATTTAACCAAATTTATGAACGTGGGCAGCAATTGTTTCATTCACGAATCTCGTATCTTACAAATAAATACAGATATTCGGTCATTTCGTCTTCCATCGAACATCTTACTCTCACTCTGTCGCTACACAGATACATATGCGTTTATTCTCAAGTGTTCCGCCCGCGTAAGTGGAAGTTTGCAATCTTGTTTGTTCAGCAAAATGAGATTCTCTCTGGTACGACTGTAATGAGACTTTCACTAGTCAACACGTAAAGTTCCGCAGTTTGAGGAAACCGGCTTATTAAGTTCGTGCAGTTTATTTGTAGCCAGAAGTCAAGCATTCTTTCTAAACTGAACATATTTTATCATGAGACCGTTACGCCCATATGAGATCACACAAACAAAAAACTGAATGAATAAAATTGCATCTCGAACTGTTCTAAGATGAAGTTCAAATTTATTCTTATAGCATGCATAATGAAACCAAATGGATGCATTATGTTAACATAAATACGTTTCACAATCGAATGTGTGGTATTAATATGTACAATATTTCACTGGCAACAACGATAGTTCTATCTTCTCATTTAAAGTTCCAATATAAAGGAACTTTAAATGAGAAGAGTAAACACATTTTTTCACTTCAAATTCGCGAAACACTTTTTATGCTTAGTAACTTAATGCCGCGGTTGGTTGCACATCTTTGAATTTTTGAAATCTACCTTCAGCACCTATTTAAGTAAAATAAAATCATATTTGCTGACCTTAATCGTAGCAAAAATCAAGATACACATGAATATCGTGATCAATACAAAATTAAAGCACAAAAATGCAGTACAATGCATAAATATTCTAAACAGAAACTTTTCTGTGGTCTAAGAAGTGTTATTTTGTAAGAAGAAAAGGCGAATGCGCGCCATACAATCACTACCGTTCACATATGCCAGTCTGTCACTTGTGGATTTGTTCAGAACTGGAATGTGCTATTTAATGTCTTTATGTTTGCAGTTGCTCAGAGAAAGGAATTCATTTGTAAACGACAATGACAAAAAGTTGGGGAACACGTAAAGACCGATCTTGTTACTACTAAATTGAAAAATGTCATAACATGTGAGTAGTCTTTTAAAAGCTAGAAGAAAGGATATCTCATAGGGAAAATACACTATCTGATCAAAAGTACACGTACATTTGCCTATCCACAAACTTTCTGTAATAGAAAAGGAATTAATATAGAGTTGTCCATCCTTCGGTGCTGTCACAGAATCCATTCTTCTGGGAAAGATTTCCGCTGGACACTGGTACGTTTCTGCTTGAATTGCCTTCCATTTCTCCACAAGAGCATTAAGTACGTCGATAACTGATGTCGGGTGATTCGATCTGGCACGCAATCGGCGTTCCAATTCATCCGAAATGCGTTCCAAAGATTGCAAGTCTGCGCAATTCAGTCAAGTTCTTCCACACCCGTGACATCTAGCCATTCCTGCACGGACCTTGCTTTCTGGAGAGGGACATTGTCTTCTTGCTACACGAAAGGGCTTTCTCTGAGCTATTTCAACACTGCGGGGGCACATGATTGCAACCGAACTTTACAGTTGCCCCATCATAGTCGAGCAGGTGAAGTTCACCTGGCATCCTCCACACCCAGACTCGTCCTTCGGTCTGTCATCACTCCAGGGAACTCGTTGCCACTGCTCAAGATTTCATTGGTGCCGAGCTTTACAACTCAGCAACCAAGGCTTGGGATTGATCTTGCTGAAACTCCGTGGTGAGTGCTGATTTTCAGGACCTCCGTGGTCAGTGTTGTAATCGAGGACAGCTGATCTTTTCGAAATACCGCTTTAGCACTCGACGGTCCTGCTCTCTCATTGTACGTGATTTACTAGGTCGTGATTGCACTGTTGTTGCTCCGAAGCGTTTTCATTTCACAATGACATCACTTACAGTTGATTGATCTTGTGCCGGAATTTCCAGAACTGGCTTATTGCTAAGATTTTATCCTATGAACGGGCCATATAATTAATATTTAAACACACACAAACACACACACACACACACACACACACACACTGTATCTGACATGCAATGCTATGCGGATCAGAAAAATGAACGTTAAACCGATAAAACACAAAATGCGTTATCTTTACATCGGAATTTGTTATATAGTCGAACCCGCATATAAGGAGTTGATGGAAGAGTAAAAAACATTCGGTAAATGTGACTTCGTAATAACTGGAGAAACAAAAAAAAAGGATATTT